>CM070562.1:92643970-93876559 GCA_036346405.1 Phyllostachys edulis | reverse complement strand
AGAGCAAATCCAATCGGAGATTGACAAGCTCCTCAAAGGCCGGGTTTATCCGTGAAATCGACCACCCTCGATTGGCTCGCCAACTCTGTGTGTTAGCGGAGTTCCCGCTAGAAAATCGCCCGATTTCCTAGTCTCGGCTAGAGGTATTGAAGCAAATCCGGTAAAATATCCGCCATCGATCGGATGTGCCTCCCACCACGAAGAAAGAGGTCCGAGAAACTAACCGGTTTTATGGCAGCGCTAAGTCATTTCATAGCAAGGTTAGGTGAAAAAGGATTACCTTTTTTTAAGCTTCTTCGGAAACATGGAAGTTTTGAGTGGACTAAAGAGCTAAACGATGCCTTTGAAGAACTTAAGAAGTACCTTACGAGCCCCCCGATCATTGTTTCTCCAAGATCGGGAGAAACATTGCTAATTTTTGTGGTCATTTATAGCCACAAATAGTTAGCGATGTAATCGATAAATGAGGCGAGATAACATCCAACGATCAAGATATTACGTAAGTGAAGTCTTACATGAACCAAAAGAAAGATACCCACGGTACAAAAGCCGCTCTATAGTCTTCTTATGTCTTCAAAAGAAACTAAGGCATTACTTCGAGCCCACAAAGTCGCACTAACCGGATATCCTCTTGGTCAAGTCCTTGGAAGCGAGGAATCATTAGGACGAATAGCAAAATGGCGGTTGAGCTAGGAATGTTCGACCTCCATTTCATCTCACTTAACAGCCAATCAAGTCGTGCAATAGCGAATTCATTGCGAATGGACAAACCCCGAACCCCCAAGGGCCCAAATGCGAATACCACGAAAAGTGGATAATGTACTTTGATGGTTCCCCGATGCTAAAGGCTCGGAGCTGGAGTTGTCTTGATATCCCTACCGGTGAACACATCAAGTACACCATCCGGTTGAATTTTGGCCTCCACGAGGTCGACCATCTCGCCCGGAGTTTTTCTCGAGTAACTCGATTCACCCTCGGTGGTCGAACCTTTCGAGAACATGCGTGATTCCTTAGAGGTCGTACAAACCGATCGTGAGAACATGGATGCTCCATAGGTCGTTGACGGTTGGCGCTGTCACGATCAAGCTAGAGATTAGATGACATCGATTTATAATTATCTTCAGCATGACATAATTCCAGAAGATGATGTAGAGGTTGATCGTTTAGCACGAAAAGCCAAATCATACACTCAGATCGAACGTACCTTGTATAAACGAGGATCTCACAGAGTGTTGATGAGATGCATATCTCAAGCGGATGGCATTAAATTGCTAACGAGGAAATACATGAAGGAGTGCGTGGAGCACATCATTCACAGTAGAACCACTTGGTTGGTAAAGCCTTCAGGAAAGGATACTACTGGCCAACTACCCTTCATGATGCAAAAGAGATTGTGACAAAGTGCGTACAATGTCAGTTTCATAGCCGACAAGTACATCAGCCGGCACAAGCTTTACAAACACTTCCTCTTTCTTGGTCTTTTGCAACTTGGGGACTGGACATTCTGGGACCTTTCCCAAGAGCACCCGAGGGCTTCGAATTCCTTTTCGTCATGATTGACACATTTACAAAATAATCGAAGCTGAGCCTGTTGTTAAAACAACAACTGAGGCCGCTAAGAGATTTCTCACGAAAATATGATCACATGATTTGGTGTACCCGATCGGATAATCCACGAGACAACGGTGCCAGTTCTCTCGATGGTCGGTTCAAAAATTCTGCGGCGAACTTGGTATCAAACTTCATTTTGCTACATTGCTCATCCGTAGAAACAGAAGCGGTTAACAATACTAATGGTATCATTATGCGAGGATCAAACGCCCGAGTGTTCGACCGATTAATCAAGCGGTCGGGGAGCTTGGGTTCAAGAACTCCCATACGTATTATGGGTCGTTCGAACCACGACGGTCGTGCGACAGGTGAAACACCATTATTCTTGGTTTATGAGTTCGAAGCCACGCTTCCTCGAGAACTAAAATTAGCTCTGCTCGGCGATTGTTTCAGCGACAACAATCGAAATAAATGAATACTTGGCGACATCAATTTCCTTGAAGAACGATGAAACCAAGCCCTGGTACGATCAGCAGTATATCAACAAGCCATGCGAAGGTACCATAGTCGTAAGGTGCAACCTCGCAATCTCGCTGTATGTGATCTGGTTCTCAGGAAAATTCATAATCAAGCAAATCGCAACAAACTTTCTCCTAGGTGGGAAGGTCCTTACATCGTGGTAAAGAAGTCACCCAACCTTGAGTTACTGTCACGACTATAGCCATATCGGACGGGCAAGTTTGTCAAATTCTTGGAACATTGATCAATTCGTAAGTTCTATGTCTAATTCTTTTTTTACATTATTTCAATTCTTTTTATTTTATTAGTACATTCATTCATTTCTTTTTCAATGAGTGATTTAGTTTATATATCTATGCCTATATGCAGTCACCTCTTATTGTTGTTTAAGATGGTCGAGGAGAAGACAATTTTTCTCTCAGTTATCCTTTAAAAGGATCTCATTACTTTGAGGCAGCAGCATCCATGTCATCTATTTGTATAGGTCTTAGTCGTGATCATTCCATGAATGTTTCTCTGGCGTGACCATACGAGTAAGCAGAGCATAATACAAATAACTTCATGTAATGCCTTATACTAATAAGATCATGAAGACTATATTTCTTCATTTCAAAAATCGTTTCTACTCGTTTTAGCTCTTGGTGGGACAGGAAAGCCTCCTAGTCGAAGTCTCGCCTTTTATACGTGATCACCTTGCTGGAAGGAGCTTCGTAGTGATGGTTCTTTTCTTACGATCCTCGCTACCAGTCGGACTTGAGCCTAAGCACGCTTTGTGAAATATTTTTCTATATCTTCTGTTCTTAGCAGTATTTTCGACTAGTTTTAGGTAGTATATATAAATACAATAACTTATTGTTTTTGCATACATTCTAGCATTTCTACTTTTATCAATACAACAAATCTTTTTTTCAACCGTATACAGTTTTGTTTGGTATTTTGATTATGACAAACAAAGATCTATAACTGGTCAAAATCATACACTGGTTCCGACCAAAATGATTTCCTACTATTGTTAGGATCAGTTTTGTCTTATGATCAGTATATACCTTCACAACGATGGTTTCGACTTTTAGTCTCTTTTCTTGGCTAACTGCTTGTCTAGTAAAGCTCTTCTACTACAAAGTAGTCGGGGGCTAGGGAGCATACGAGAATTTCAAAAAGTCAAAGGGATAAAAAAAGAATTGTTGATGACATAAAGGTAAGTTTTATATATGGTTCTTATATTACAAGGTCCCACTCTTGAATGTCTCCAGACTAATTACTGATTGATGGAGATTTGACATCCATCTCCTCTACAACTTTGTCTCCAAGCGGTTTTAGTTCTTTCATAAACTTAGTCGCCTCATCAGCAAAGCAGTTGAAGTCATCTTCTTGACTTGGAGATCAATGAAGGGGTTGGAAGCCTTCAGGTTTTGCGATTGCAAAACTAACTCCATTGGCAATGCCTTCTTTCATAGCTTGGGCATAATTCTCTCGAAAAGTCTTGAGCAGACCACTGAGATCTTCTAGAAGTTGGCCCAAGTAGTTCATTTTCTCTATTGGATCTCTTAAGTCGAACATACTCGACACGATCCCATATCAAAAGATCATCTTGTTTAAAGTATGAATCTTCTCATCAAGATTACGCACAGAGAGCCGCCTCCTTATCCTGCTCGAATTTGAGTCTTCTACATTTCTATTCAGCAGATTCGTTTGCTCTACAAGAGCAAAAGCAGTAGTAAGTAACCTAGCGTGATTAAAGGAGGATAACAAGTTAGGTCTCGACTTATTACCTTCAATTTTCTTCTTTAGTGTCTCATTTACGTCGTTGCCTCTGCGGAGTTAACCGGTCCTTAGCTTTATTTTTCTTCCTCAAGCGAGTTATTTTGGCTTTATCGCCACGATCTCTTCTTTTATTTTCTCCAAATCTATCGAATCGATAAGGGAGAATAATTAGAAAGGACAAAGTATTGAAGAAGGAAAAAATGTTAAGAGGAAAGTACTTACTTTCGGTTGAGTGAGTACTGCTCCAAGTCCTTAATTAAACTCGGCCGGTCCTCAGACCCACGACAAAGTTCTCGACCTTAGCCTTGATTATGCAGAAATTTGCCGCATGGCAGCGATTCTTCGATCATGAGGGCAAGATGCAAGGACATCAACCCTACATCCTTTCCACTTCCCATGAGGGCTAAGGGACCAAGACAGAGTTCCAGGCTTGTTAGTGTTTTAGGACCGAACTTACGTAAAGATTGTTTGATTCGGGGGTTCCTCTAGGCTCAAAATCACACAGAGATGGAGACACGGGGATTTTTATATAGGTTCGGGCCTTCTCCTAGGAGAGTAACAACCCTACTCCTGTGTGTATGTATTGAGTATGCTAGCTTACAAGATGGAGCCAAAGACTTGAGTATTGTGCTTCTAATGATCTTCGGATCGCTTGATTGTCTGATGATTACGCCTTTGTAGTAATGTTCCATTTCTTTGGCGATTATCACCATAACAAAGGAGTTAAAATCGTGCAATTATTCGAGAGAGAATAACGCGTAATTCTTGCCATTATTATCCATAATATGAATTATAGATATATAATAAAATGAGGATTGCTATATCCTCGTCATCTAACCTTGACTTAGCGAAAATAACTTACTTAGAAGGAAGCGATAGATGGTCTTACGATTAATAGATGGTCGTGAGCAGATGGTGAAGGAAAGACTCTTCGACTAGTGTTTCATTGACGAGAATTTTACTTGGTCAAGAAAGTTATGGAGTAATCTTGTGACTTATAAGGTGGTAAATGAAATCTTTCGAGCACGAGTGGTCGTAGTACCATGGTTGGAAGCAAAAACTTTCGATCCTTTGTTGTATTTGACCGAAAAAGACTTGGTCAAGAAGGTAATTTCGCTTGAGGTATAAAAAGTGACTTTGATTTTCTCGAAGCGGACAAATTTAAGAATCCCAATCGACTCCTTATTTACATACATTGGAAGCGGTTCGGCGGTGGCAACGTTGGGTAACCATGTCTTTTAACCGGACATGCGGTTATAAATATTCACCGCGGGTGAGGATAAGGTATTTTACCTTCCCCCAAATTGCTCTCGTTGTTCAAACTTTCGAGTTCTCCGCCACCGACCAAATCGAGCCTTCTTCCCCAATCTTTCCAAATCCTAACCTTTAGCTTTCGGGAGAAATGGCCGAAGCCTCTTCCCAGTGGGTCGAATCTGAGATAGATGCGGCCAAAATTAGAGCTTTGGTCGACTCTAAGAAGATCCCGAAGGTGGAATTTGTCAAGTGGATTGAGGCCGCTGGGCAGCATTGGTCGTCGGGGGAGATTGGGCAAATCCCTGTTTTTCAGGCATTTTGTAAGTGTGGTCTTCGATTGCCCGCTTATCATTTCTCATATTGGTACTTGAATACTTTTAGGTGGAGTTGGTGAATCTCGTTCCCAATTCTATCACAATGTTGGGGGTGTTCGTGTACCTGTGTGAGGCCTACTTGGGGATTCTGGCAGATTTGGAGTTGTTCCGGTACTACTACAGAATGACTCGACAAGGCAGAATTGCCGGTAGCTGCAGTTTGAAGCTCCACGACGGGAAGTGGAAGGAGTATATTCAGATTTTTACCCGGTCGTCGTCGCCGAGGTGGAAGAAGAGGTGATTCTATTGGGAGATAACCAATGAGGATAGCCTCTCCTTCGTTGGGAAGCCGGCCGAGAAGGTTTCTTCCTGGGATGTGACTCCCAAGGATCTCGGTCGGATCACCCCTTTCATTCGAGCTATTGCAGACTTGAAGGAAGAGGGGCTCATTGGATGACACGTGGTGAAGGATTTCATCACGCGCCGCATCAGCCCTCTGAAGAAGAGGGCTTATCCAATGTTGAGGTACTGCAGGTGAAAAGACCCAGGCCGAGGGACTCTGAGGAGGTAAGCAAACTTGAAGCTTAGCTTTCTTTCGGTTATTTTTTAAATTCGCTTATTGAAGGTTCTCTTATCCCTGCAAACCTCTCACAAGAGGAGATTGATGCTCGAGTCAAACTCATCTGTGAGAAGCCCCCAGCTTATGTGGTGGCACCTCCAATCTTGGCTGACCTGTCCCCAGAGGATAAGGTGGAGCGCCTAAAGATAATCGAGAGTTGATTTCATCTTTAGGACTTTTTAGTCATAGAAAAACTTATAACTGGGTACTGATCATAGAAAGGCTTACGATCAGGTTTTGGTCATACAAAAACTTACGACCAGGGGGTTGTCGTAGAAAAGCTTACGACATGATGATGGTCGTAGAAGAACTTACGACTACTTTATAATATATCTCTTTCTGATTTCTGCAGAAAGTAGGCATGGAGAACCGTCAGGACGATAAAAAGGTCGAACTGATGGTCGTTGGCGTAGCTGCATTAGAGCAGCTTCTTTCTCCCCCCGCCAAGAGGCGTCGGCTCGTTAAAGTCGCCGACAAGGGAGGCTCAAGCTCGAGCCCTGCTGTTGAGCAAGCAGATGCTCCTCAGACCAGGAGGAGGAAGCTCGTGCAGGCTGTTGATAAGGATGGCGCAAACTCGAGCTCTGCTACTTCGTCTACACCTTTGGCTAATCTTGCGGCTGAAATAATTGCTGCAGAGGAAACAATTGCGGTAGGAATAGCTGAAGTATTCAAACCCAAAACCCCCAAGACCAAGGTACCCTTCTATTTTGACAATAAAACCTTCGCAGTTTTTGCTTCTCGCGGCTTTATCAAGCGACTAGAAAAGGAGAACTGGAAGGGTTTCATGTCTTTGTGAAGAAACTCTGCGCCGATGCACGTAATTCGAGATAACGATGTCCTTGAGGTGGTCGAGACAGGTCTCGGCCATCCTGAGAGCCAAAAGGCTCAAGGAGCGATGGTGCTCGATCAAGACCCACGACTAGACGTGGTCGTGGTTGTTCCTCAACTTGAGTCTCGAGCAGACGTGGTTGAGAAAAATTCAAAGAAACCTTCTTTAGGGTGGGTCTTTTCCAAACTCAAGATCAAGTCTGGCACTAGGAGGTATGTAAATGAGACAAAAGTGTAAGAACAACATCTACCTTTTGTGTTTTACTACCTAATTGTGCTTTCTTTTTTATGATCTTAACTCGGCACCTGTCACCCTCGAGGGCGTACTGTCAAAGAACCCTTCTTTGTTTCCCAATGAAGGAACATCGATGATCGAAGGGTCGTCGCCATCCGAATGGTGGAGAATGCAGTTAGTCTTTGAAGTAGCTCGACCACCACGGTGCGGTTGTAGGGCGAGTAGCTATGACCACGAAGTGGTCGTAGAGGCCGAACAAAGACAATGCACGATCAGCGGAGCATCGGGCCATCGCCCAGGAAGGAAGTCGTTGCGAGCGTTCCCGAGTCCTCAGGAGGAGGTGGCGTTCACCGAAGTAGAGGAGGAGGAATATGCTAACCGCCTCTGAGTTCTTGGTTTGTCTTCAATGTGGGATCTTACGCTCTCGGACCTCGTGCTCGTGTCCCTCACCCCAAAAATATTCCGATGGAGGGATGTTTTTGATGATCTTAGCGTCTTGAAGAGGTGTGGTGGGGTAGAGTGCGAGATTGATGGCGAGAATCCCACGAGGGTGGTGTCTTCGTTTGCACGAAGGGCAATGAATGTAAGTACCTGTTGTTTGGTATTTGCACTCATACCGTTTCTCGCTTCCAACTGTCTTTCTCTATGCAGAGAGCGTTGGAGCAAATTGTTACTTTTGTTGAACACAACAGGCAACTTGTCCAATTGCGATAGGAAAAAGCGAAACTCTGCGAGTAGGCAGAGAAGTGGTAAGTAACTGCTTTTTGTAGCTTTTTATGTTTCGACCACTTACACAGCACTTCCGGGTTTGTCTTAGAAGATCTTACGACTAAGTACTGGTCGTAGAAGAGCTTATGACCAGTGTATTGTCGTAGAAAGACTTACGACTAGATCTTGGTCGTAGAAGAATATACGACCGCTTGTTTGGTGCTAACGTCTACTCTTTCCCTTTGTTGGTTTAAGAGTGACGAGAAGACCTTAGCTGATTCTCTCGACCATGAGAAAGCCGAGACGAAAAAGCTAAAAGAGAAGATTGAAGACCTCCAGAAGAAGCTTCAGGAGATAAACTCTGCAAACCAAAAGTTGCAAGGACGACTAAGCGGTAAGTGCCGAACTTAGGACCACCATCAACCTTCTTTTCTTTGTCTAAATCTTATTTCTTTTTCAGAGAAAGACCAAGAGGTCCAGACGTGAGAGCAGCGCTACCTCAAGAGCACTGCTGCTCACGCCAATGAAGTCAAGAAGTTAGATTCTCAACTAGTTGGTAAGCAAATCTTTACCTGCGATTGGTTGTGTTTTCCTCTCGAGGTCATTTTATCTGACTAGTCTTATTCTTTTCAGAAAAAGTAGTACAAATAAAACGACTTCGTGAGGCTTCGACTCCCAATCAGGAGGAAATGAAGGCCTTGAAGATCAATCTTTAAGACAACGTTTCACTTCTGGACAATGTACTCGGTGGGTTTCATGCTGAGGGGATTACTCCTCGTGATGACACATTGTCTGCCCACTCAAGTGCCATTGGCAAACAAGTTAGAACTTTGCAAGAGTTGGTGAGTACCCTGAAGACTAACCAATTCGATTCGATAAAGGATGCGATCGGAGAGGGAATAAAATTTGTCTTGGCAAAACTTAAAGCTCATGATCTCAACCTTAATCTGTAACCTGTCATAAACGACTTCACCTGCCCTGAAGCAGAGGCGGAGCAGTTAATGACAACAATGCAGTCGATCGCTGAGGCAGTCACGGAGGGTATGCAAATAAGATCTTCTTCACGAGCGATCATGCACGAGTCCGAGTCTGAGTCTGTAAAGACAAATTTTTTGTTGATGTTAATATATATATATATATATCCCTTCCTTTTTTCCTGAAAATCATCTTGTCGAGTAGTTAGTAACTCATAAGATAATGAATGAAAAAAAGAGCAAGACTAAGAATTGAAGTGAAGTTAATAACTTTATACTAGCCGCCGACTATTTGCTTAGTTTATTTAGATAAACAGAGTAAATAGTGTTTAAATGGGTTTTTGAAAGAGAGAGGTTTAGCTAACTTGTAGTTTTTCGATCACGATTATCATGCCATTGGTTAGAAAGAGTAGGAGCAGTCGACACTAGGAAGTTCCTTCTAGTGGGCGGGGACCACGTCTTGAGAGAGGAAAGGCTTCGACTAGGTGATGTTACCATCTCAGGCCAGAATAATCAAATGAAGAAGCGGTCAACTTGAGTTAGATAAATGTCTGGAGTTCCTCTAAAAAATTTGTTCTACTTATTTCAATGCACTCGATGGGTTAAGCTTTGGTAGCAAGAGTTAGAAAAAGACAACGCTAGGAAGTTCCTTCTAGTGGGCAGGACCATGTGTAGAGAGGAAAGTCTTCGACTAGGTGTTGCAACTTCCTCCGACCAGTTAAAACAAACCGAGTTTACCGAAAGTAGTCGAGCAAATTTAAAAAGTATACTCGGCTTAATTTATTTTTCAAAAAGATAAATGAAGAAATAAACTAAGGTACTAAGAGTCTGCTTGACATTATTTCGACCATATTTGGAACCCAAGCTCTTTGTGTTGGTAGCAAAAAGGGAGGAACGAGCCGACTCTAGGAAGTTCCTTCTAGTGGGCGGGACCACGTGCAGAGAGGAAAGGCTTCGACTAGGTGACGTTACCATCCTTTCGACTAGTGTAAAGATGAACTAGGTACTGGTCATATGATGTCTTACGACCAGTGTATTGTCGTGGAAAAGCTCACAACTAGGAACTGGTCGAAGACGGACCTTCAACCAAGGTATGGTGGAAAGAATTGTCAAAGCACTACTCAAAGTAAGACAATAAAGATAGAAAGAATCTGATGCTTTATTGAATGGTTGCTCATTTACACGTAGAATTTACGTAACTGGTCGATATTCCAAGAATTAGAGAGAACCCGACCGTCTTCCATTGCCAGTCGTACCGAACCTGAACGCATAACTTCGACCACCGTGTAAGGACCTTCCCACTTGGGGGAAAGTTTGTTCCAATTAGACTGGGATTGAATTTTCCTCATTACCAAGTCACCTACAGCAAGGTTGCGAGGTTGGACCTTACGATCATAGTATTTCTTGAGGGCTTCTTTGGTAGGCTTCTTGAGCGGATTAAGGGGCTTGATTTCTCTTTTCTTCAAGCAGGTTAATATCATCCGCTCGAAGTTGTTCTTGGGCTGAGTCATTGAAACTCTCAACCCTTGCTGACCTGATCTTTAGTTTTGGCGAAAGCATGGCTTCGGCACCAAAAACAAGGGAAAAATGTGTTTAGCTTTGTTGCGGGCTAGCGGTCGTCTTGACGCCCATATCTTGAGGTAATTCTTGTACCCAAGCCCCGAGCGCTTAACAAGCGGTCGAAGACTCGAGTTTTGATTCCTGCATTATTTGGCCATTACGCTCGTTCGATTGCCCATTGCTTTGGGGATGGGCGGCGAGGCGTATGAGCTTGGTACCCAACTCGTGCATAAAATTCACGAAATTTTGCGCTCGAAAATGTTTACCATTATCTATGATTATTAGACTTGGGACTCCAAATCGAGTAATCACGCTTCTCGTCATGAACCGTTTTGCTGCTTTCATTGTTATCCTAGTCACAGGTTTGGCTTCGATCCATTTTGTGAACATATCAATAGCCACAAAACGGAACTTGAAGACCTTTGGAGCTCTTGGGAACGGTCCTAAGATATCGAGACCCCATGTTGCAAAAGGCTAAGATAGAGGAATTGTTTGTAATGCCTGAGCCGATTGGTGTATTTGTCTGCTATGAAACTAGCATTGTACATATTTCTTAACAAACTCTTTGGCATTGTAGAGGGCTGTTGGCCAGTAAAATCCTTATCGAAAGGCTTTTCCAACCAACGTTCTGTAGGAAGCATGAGTTCCACAGAAGCCCCTGTGAATGTCGTGAAGGAGGTTTAGTCCTTCTCTCTGCGGTATGCATCGCGTGAGTACCCCTTGAGTGCCTTGTTTATAGAGGACTCCTTCGACAAAAGTATACATTTTGGCCTTTCGGGATAAACGATCTGCTTCGAGATCGTCATCGGGTATGGAACCCGTCTGAAGATACTTATAGATGGGATCCATCTAAGTATCCTCGTATTCTAGAGAGACTGTCTCAATAGGAGATATCTCTGGTGTGTCCACTAAAGATGGCTTCTGGAGTTGCTCCAAGAAGACTCCCTTTGGGCTTGTGATCAGGAAGAAGCTATCCGAGCAAGCTAGTCCGCGTGGAAATTATCCTTTCGAGGGATGAATTGTACCTCGAAATCGAAAAAATGCTTTTCAAGCTTTTGAACCTCCAATAAGTATCGAGACATGGTCGGGTTAGAGCACTGGTACTCTTTTCCAACTTGATTCACGACTAGTCGTCGAATCGCGAGCGCTTTCATAGCTCGTGGCGGCTAGTAAACAACCGTGATACATCACGTTGTTAGTGGCACGAAAGTTTAACTATATGGTATACTTTAATGTCTCTCCGTTAGGAATTCGAAATTCACTGACCCAGAGTCACTTAAAGTAAGTGACTGTCAAAATACATAAATCCTTGGTCGTGGGTATCGTCTTGGAGATCTGGACGGAGTTCGGATTTGTCCATTAAGCGACAAAAGTCTGCCAAGATCTGGGATTTAATGACCGATCGGGACACGAAATGGAGGTCGAACTCCCCAAGTTTTACTGACCATTTAGACATGTGTCCTGCTACTTCCCTATTCTGGAGGATCACTCCCAAGGGAAACTCAGACGACACAATTATTTTGTGCGCCTGAAAATAATGTCGCAGTTTCCTCGAAGACATGATGAGGGCATAGAGAAGCTTTTGGACCTGAGGGTAACGCTCCTTAGGTCCGTGAAGAATTTCACTTACGTAGTACATTGGTCGTTGAACATTTTCACGTTCTACGACTAGTACTGCGCTCACTACCTGTGGCGTGGTAGCTAGATAAATTAAGATTGTCTCTTCTTGTTTCGGGGAAACCAGAACAAGAGCACTCGTAAGATATCTCTTGACATCCTCGAAGGCAGCGTTTGCTCTTCTGACCACTCGAAACCCACGTGCTTCCTTAGAAGTTTGAAGAAAAGTAGTCCTTTTTCTCCCAGACGTGCTATGAAACGACTTAAAGCCGCCATACACCCTGTGAGCTTTTGGACTTCTTTCTTCATGGTTGGAGGGCGCATTTTGAACAATGGCTTTTATCTTTTCGGGATTTGCTTCGATCCCTCGTATAGAGACCAGGAATCCAAGCAATTTTTCGAAGAGACTTCAAACATACACTTCTCAAGATTGAGTTTCAAGCGGTGTTTTCTGAGGTTGTCGAATGTTTCCTGCAAGTATGAAACATGGTCAAGTCGTTTGATGCTTTTTACGACTAGATCGTCAACGTAGGCTTCCAAATTTTGGCGTAGCTGAGGTGAAAAAGTCAATTGCATCAAACGTTGAAAAGAAGCGCTAGCAGTTTTTAGACCAAATGTCATTTTGACATAGCAAAATATACCAAATGGAGTAATAAATGCGGTCTTTTATTCATCTTCTAGACACATATTAATCTGATGGTAGCCAGAATATGCATCTAAAAAACTTAATGTTTCGCAACCAGCAGTAGAGTCAACCAACTGATTGATACAAGGTAAAGGGAAATCATCTTTTGGACAAGCTTTATTAAGATCAGTGAAGTCTACGCACATTCGCCACTTGCCGTTAGACTTCCTAACCATTACAGGGTTGGCCAACCACTCTGGGTAGTTGACTTCTCTTAAAAAGCCTGCTTTAAGTAGCTTGTCCAATTCTGACCTTATAGCATTTCGTCGATCAGGGGCTAATCTCCATAATTTTTGTTTTATGGGTACTTTGTCAGGCCGTAGAGCTAGCCTTTGCTCGATCACTTCCCTAGGGACTCGGGCATGTCGGATGCTTGCCACGCGGAGACATCTGCGTTTGCTCGGAGGAAAGTGATGATGGCGTCTTCCTACTTGGGGTCGGAAGTATCCCCGATGCGAACAGTCTTCGAGGGATCCTCCTGATCCAGGGGATCCTCTTTGACTTGGTCGTTCAGCTTGGGCGCACCTTTAGGAAGCGAGTGCTTGGCGAAAGTCGCCATTTTTCTTCGGTGGTATCTGATCCACCATCTCGAGGATCGGCGGTCCTGCGTATCGCCATCTTCTTATCACAATGAATTGTGATTACTCCTTTGGGACCTGGTATCTTAAGACATTGATACCCATAATGAGTTGCCATTAAAAATTTTGCCAAAGTGGTCGTCCGAGTATGGCGTTATATGCGGTATCGAAGTCGACCACATCAAAAGAGATCTTCTCCGTCCTAAAATTACTTGGTGAACCAAATGTTAAAGGAAGAGAAACTTGACACCAATGGGTTTGGCCGAAGACCCCGGTATAATACCATGAAATGAATATCTTACCGGTCTTACCTTGGTCCTAGGGACTTGCATTTCGTCTAGGGTGTTCGTAAACAAAATGTTCAACGAACTACCATCATCAATCAACACTCGATTTACTCGACAGTTGTTGATGATGGGTTCGACCACAATCAGAAATTGACCTGGTCGAGTCGAAGGGATCGGGCAGTCAACCTTCTCGAAAGAGATGGTGACTTCCAACCACTTTGGTAACTTATTGATAAGAGGAGGGTCAATGGAGTTTACCTCGCATTCGACTGCCTCAAGCTGTCATTTTGACTCGTATGCCGATGATCCTCCAAAGATATGCTTGATGGTGTGCTTGGGATCTTGAAACGGCATGTCCTCGTTGTCGTCAGTTCAGGGCGCTTACCTTTGCTTCGATCGGGGTGTTGTTTGGCAGTTCGTGGCTCTTTATCGCTTACGGTCAAGACCTCCTTGGAAGCATTGGGTTGAGGCTTTTGGCCCTTTGCCTTGTTCTTGGATTTCTTGGCCTTCTTATCCTTCTTCCTGCCACCTTCGCCAGTCTCCTGAGGGTGCTGGTCATCTCGATCGATGATTTTGGTCCACTCAACTGCTTCATCAGCAGTAGCGTACCGATCAGCCATCTCAAAGAGTTCTGCGACAGTAGCAGGAGGGTTCAAAGCGATGTCCTCCGTGATACTTCTGCTGTGGACTCCCTGCTTGAAGGCTCTGATAACAGATGAGTCAGAAACCTCAGGAATCAAATTGCGAACCTGACTGAAACGCCTGATGAATTGGCGTAGTGTTTCGTGGTCATTTTGTCGTATCCTGTGTAGGTCGTCCTCCTTTTCGGGGCGATGGTAGGTGCCCTGGAAATTGGCCAGCAATAGATCGCAGAGATGTTGCCACGAGTAGATCGACTCGACTGGTTGGTTTAACAACCACGATCAAGCAGACCTTTCGAGCACAATCGGAAGGTAATTCGCCATGACGCGCTCTCCTCCTCTTGCTGCTCGGACAGTGGTCGTATAGATCTGAAGGAATTCGATGGGATTTTGAGATCCATCAAATTTCTCTATGTTCCCTGGTCTAAACTGCGGTGGCCAGTGAACTGCTAAGAGGTCAGGCGAGAATGCCTGACATCCGGTAATTATGTCGTAATGCCTCCTTTGTAGAAAAGAGGGGTTGACGTCGCCGGGTGATCGTACTCGACGATACCCAGCAACAGGTGAATCTGACTTATGGTAAATCTCGATCCTACGAGGGTAATACTCCTCGTACTCTGTCCGCTGTTGCAGACCTCTCGATCGGAGTGGTGAATGATCACCTCTCCTAGGAGCTTTATGATCGTCAGGCGTTCGAGGAACTCTTTTCTGGTTTGGGGAGCGATGCAACTTGCGGCGATCCCCATGCGGTGAATTATTCGAACGACTGGAAGTTGATGGAGTCGTACTGCCACGACTTCCAGCATGATGTCAGCGGGGTCGTTCAAGCTTGCTCATCGTGTTCCGCAGCCTTCATGCGATCTCTTCAGTGAAGAGGTTGTAGCCAGGTGCTCGGGCCAGTTCTCGAGATGGGTTATTGAGCAGATCATTGATATGTTGTAGTTCCTGAACTTTTTCTAACTGGTATTGAGTGCGCCCGGGCAATTTTCTCGAACCGCCTTCGTTTTCTGTCGGATTGTTTGAATCATCGCCGATCCTTGAGCTTGCCTTAGTGAAATCGATGATCTCGAGAATTTCCCACGCTCATCGAGTATTGACTATGTTCATCGCCGGAGGTGTTCTTGTCATTGCCACGAGCGGTCGTAGGGTGTGGTCATCGGGGAACATCCTCAGCCCTGTATCTAGGAGAGTTATTGCAACCTGTGGGCAGGACGAAGACCTCTCGTTAATGATTTCCACTTACGCTAGAGGCCTCCTCGCTTGAGGAGTCGTCGAATGACACCATCCGGCGACTTGGAGCAAACCCCTCTAGGAAGGGGAATTTCGGGTTATAGCCGTCTCTGTCCGCAAGTGAGCCCTGCGTTGGGATGGCCGAACTCGCAGGAAGAGCATGCTCGAACGCATCCTTGGCTGGGCTAACCGGAGGGAGAGAACTACCAAGTGCTAACGAAGATCCGGAATTATGACTTCCAGGAGTTGTCGAGCCAGGTCGGACTATCTCAGGTGAACTTGAACATTTGGAGAGGGAACCCTCGCTATGCCCTGAGTCTGCCTTGGGACAGCCCTCGTTGTGGTCGGATTGACCCTTGCCCTCTGAGGAAGCTGGTTCTCCATCTGGACGTATCGTTGTAGGGGATAAGGATCCCTCCTCAACTCCGTCGGTGGTAAAGTCTCTTGGAGAAAGATCTCTGGGGGCGACATCACCATCGGATGATGCATCACTCGGTCGTGATCGGCGCATCCATGTCGATATCTGCGTAATCGGCCAAGTCGAACCAGTTCTCCTCGTTCTACTCTCCTACCATGAGAGCATGAGAATTGGAAATACGAAGGAAAGCTGATGACTCGAAGATCCCCACGGTCGGCGCCAACTGTCGGTGTTTTAGGACCAAACTTACGTAAAGATTGTTTGATTTGGGGGTTCCTCTAGGCTCAAAATCACACAGAGATGGAGACACAGAGATTTTTATACAGGTTCGGGCCTTCTCCTGGGAGAATAACAACCCTACTCCTGTGTGCATATATTGAGTATGCTGGATTACAATATGGAGCCAAAGACTAGAGTGTGGTGATTCTAATGATCTTCGGATCGTCCCGATTGTCTTGATGATTTTGCCTTTTATACAGTCCTCAAGGTGTACCGTCGTGCCTGCAGTGTAAAAACTGCCTTAATGTCCTAGATTATTGAGCCGTTACTGGAGGTTCTTATGGGAGTAGTAACATTTCCACGCTGCCGGACAGTTATCACCATAACAAAGGAGTTAAAATCGTGCCATTATTCCAGAGAATAACCGCGTAATTTTCTGCCCATATTTTGAATATGGTGCGGAAGATTCCCTGGACGACTAGGCCCACATGTCTGTAAACCCTGTCGATTAGGGATTAGTCGTAGAAGAGCTTACGACTATGTGGTGGTCGTAGAAGATCTTACGACCACAGACTGATCATAGAAGAACTTACGATCATGAGATAGTCGTAGAAGGACTTAGTCGTAAGAGGACTTACGACTATGAAGTAGTCGTAAGAGGACTTACGATTACTAGGTGGTCGTAGAAGAATTTACGATCTCCAGTTTCTTCCTTATGGCTATTAAAGGGTATACTCGAGAGTTATATGACGTCATTATTATCCATAACATGAATTATAGATATATAATAAAATAAGAATTATTAGGTTTCCAGGCTCGAAGCTTCCATCCTTCTGTTTCGGTCTTTTCTGCTTGGTCTTGACGCCCTGCGTACATGGTCTTCAATTTTTTTTCTAAAATGCTAGGACCACGGCTCATGTTGGCCAGCTTGTACTCAGTCAGTCCCTGCAGATCCAACACACCATGCTTTTTAAGAAAAAATCGAAAGAATTGGGAAAGGATCGCGAGATACTCCCAATATCAGGACAAACCCATCCGCAACGTGTCGAGCGGGCGCAGAGCCCGTGTTAGACTAGCCATTTCTCGAGCAATGATGCATGCCGTCACCTCGGTCTCGGTCTGCCTGTGTCTATCTATCTTGGCGTCAGTCTCAGCCATCCGCAGCAGCTGCTGGTAGAGCAGTTTGAAAAACACTTCAGGCTCTTCCCTCCTGGCTGAAGACTATCGCATTGCAACCGGCAATACGATTACGACCTAGAGGTTTTTTTCTCTCTCTCTTATTTAGCCTAGTTTAAACGAAATAACAAATACAGCCCTTTTGGTCTGAAATAATATATTGGTATATCTGCTGCTCTCCTAGTCTCATACAGGTTGTCTGTCGCGCTGCTCGTTCACGATAGGATGGTATGCGAGCATGACAGGTGGCTGCACATGTTCCTACCACGCGATCTGAGAGTGGAGCAGGTGACTTTTGTAGACTGAGAGTACGATAGGTACCTGTCGCGATACTATTTTTATAATTTCGTGCAAGTGGAGACTATTTTCGCTATTTCAAATAAAAAACTTGGCAATTCAGCATTGCTATTAAAGTATAATCAACAGGAACCAAACGATCTCAGCTGCTTAAACAACGCGGCGATTTTTGCCTTGCGCACGCGACCGTTTCCGCATTGCTTGGCAGCCGCCATGGAAAAGCAGCAGCACGCAATGCCGGCAATTCCTTGCTTATTAATTATTATATCAAGTCCCTTAATTGATTGCATAGCCCATGCTTGTGATGCATAGAACTGGCAGAAAACAAATGAAATGCTACTGATCTGATGAACAAGCCATGATCAATTCGGGCTGGGAACGGAACAGCATTTTGAGTGAACTTGCAATGACAGTGTCTCGCACCTGGGGATCATGATAACGTAATATGATGCACCCACGTGTCAGTCAGCATTCAGAAGAGCCCTGAAAGCCCATCTTTCTATATGGATCTTTTGGGTAGGACGCAGAAAAGAGTACGCTGCTCAGAATACCTTTCTCTTTTCTAGTCATTGCGGAATAACTTAGCGCCGGAGGAATCAGGAACTGAAGCCAGTAGTGTGTTTGCAGTAATGTATGGTGAGCAGATGCGAACGCGTGCACAGCCTTTATGCCAGAGCCCGCTTTTGAGGCGTCTCCCGAACTGGAGATGCCAATATGCCATCCCACTAAAACCAGATACCAGCAGTGGGTGATCTGATCATGCACTACGCAGAGTTGCAGACTTGGTGGAGATTGGAAACGAACAGTAACAGACACAAAAGTTCAGAAATAAATAGGAGTGCTCATTCAATTACATTAATTAGATTATGTTCGAAGTCCATCGTTAGGCCAAAAACTGGAGCCGAATTATTGGCACCTTGGGCCCGACTACGCGCGATTTCTTGGTGCTATAATAGCTTGAGCCCGTGAATCAGGGGATGGCCAGAGTACAGAAATCTTCATCAGGAATCCGCCCAAGTATGCATGTGCGCCGTGATGTTTCAAGCAACGCCAATGTGTCCAACTCTCTAACGCATGCAGCAGACTGGACTTAACTCGAATGAAAACTCGACCGGTGAAACAAAGCTTCATGTCAACGTTTGCTTGTTCGTTTGTGCGACTTGGGGACCCACCCGTTTATCATGCTAGCTGACCGTTTCATTGGCCTGTAAATTGTAATTGTTCGTTACTATCTGCTAAGAGATTACGACCGGCACCAAGGAGATGATGCGACGTACAACCGCTGGAAAACTAATTTACTTGCTGCATTTTGACTTTTGCTGTAACGTGACAGTGATTAGTCACAGGATTTTACACCGATATATGTCTCATCGAGCTGACATGATCCTTCACACATGAAACCGGAGATGAACCGAGCAAAAAAAATGCGACGCACAATGCACAAACGTGTGCTCAAATACCGTTGCCCTCAATTGTACAAATTAATGTGTGCACAGTCCAATCAGGAACGGCAATAGGCGGTAGCTAAAATAGCTCAGACGTTACAGGGGTGGGTGACCAAACCAACAAACGCCTGTAGCAACACTAGCCGAATTAGTGATGGCAAAACACAGTCGGGTTAGGGTTGGGTTCAAAACGGCAAATGAATAAGCTGCTAGAAATCCTCGCGCGAATGCGTGGTTCATCACCGGTCCAGATCATGAGCCACGACCAGAAAACGAGTTAGGCCACTATTAAAAAGGATCCTGCTTCCAGAACGCGAGGCATCTCAGCGATGTGCTCCACCCAGAAGATATAGTAGTATATGGCAGTGTACGCATGGCTAAGGATGCATCTGATCCCTTTTGAGTTTTGATCCACTTGGGAGGAATGGTGCGAGACTGACTAATGGATGCCAAAGATTTTTTTTCCTAAACAAATCATCTTACAAAAATAACTCACATTTTTTTCTTAAAAAATAATCCATAGTCGCTGGCTCACCAGGTGACTAGTCTCAATCGCACGGTGGGCCAGCGATTCGAGGCATGTCGACACTCATTCGCGCGACTAGCGGACGACGTTAAGCCATGTCGTGCGAGGGAAGCGTGACTAACATGTGCATGAGACTTAGTTGTGCTTTCTTTGCGCGACTGGCAGGCACGTGATCTCAGTTGCGCCACGTTGTTGCGACTGAGAGCTAATATATGTCCGGATGCTTCCAACTCGCGTGACAGACAGACCGAAGGGAGGGGAGGAAGCACCGGCAGGAGAATAAGAGGGGAGGAGAGTAGAGGAGAAGAAGAGAGGGGAGAGGAAAAGAAGGGAGAGGGGAGGAGAGGAGAAGGGATAGGGGAGGGGAGGGGAGGAGGAGACCTTGTCCTCGGCTCGGCGCGTCTTCGTGTACTCATCTTTTTGCGGTGAGTTCGTTATGCTCATGCAATTTGTTGGTCACTTCAATAAAAACATCTTATGTTAGCAATAATAAAGATAGCTTAGTGGTAGAACTAGAGTTTGTAGATGTAGATCGCAATGTTAGGCGAGTACTGGGAGCCCGCACGAAGGCCAACGCCTGCAAAGGGGTAGTAGGATGTATGTTTGCAAGGCAGGCTGAGTTGATTTTTATTCATCAAATATTTTCCTTTCTAAAAGACGTGTTTTTATCGTAGTTGTAGTTTAGGTCAAAGGTTTGTGCATGTAATCATTTCTACCATACGAATAGCGAGACAAACATGTGCACATACACAGACCCTACACGCTATGTAATTCAGACCTCCATAGTCAAGTGTTATACCGGGCTTACAATCTAATATTCGTTGCTCCATTCTCGTCTCGTTCGAACCGAAGCTTACAAAACATTTCACATTTTTTTTAGTTCTTTGTGTAAAACTTAAAAGGGGTTCATCCACATAAAACGATTAACACATGATTTATTTACAAACAATTACAGTCAGCAAACTCTAACTTTTTTATCATTAACAATTATTCACAAACAAATCTTTCAACTATTTAATTTTGTAAAATTAAATCTAAGTTTATTTAAATTATTTCTTTAAAAAAATCAACCTTCTGTCGTCGGTTGGGAACGCGACTGTGCTCAGTCGTTAGCCTGATCGGCGACCGGTGCTAGTCGCGTTCTAGATCGGTGTCTGTGCCTAGCACGGGTCTCAGTCGCACCATCAGCTCGCGACGGAGACACATGATAGATCAAGACCTTACTCGTAGTTTCATCGTCGCGTCGACCTCCCACGTCGGAGTAGCTAGACGGCGGCGGAGGACTCGGCCCGATCCCTTGTTGGCGACTACTTATGGTTATTTTCAGTCGGCCTGAGGGAGGCGGGAGAAGCGGCCGTCGAGCCCCGGCACATTGATGGGCCCTCCCCGTATATATATACGATGACGTCGATTACGGTACTAAGGTCTAAGTAGAGTAGAAAAAACGCGGCGTGACTTCTCCGCTTCGCAATCCGCTTTGCCGATAGAGAAATGATGACTATGGAGATTTTTGAGTTTATTCTGACGGTGATTGTTATCCTAGTACTTCCATTGCTTATCGCATCTTGTTTACTATCTTAGGGATTGTGGCATCGGTGAAAAAGCTTCTCAAAATTAAAATTGTGAAGAACTATTTGAGATCTACAATGTCACAAGAGAGGTTAAATGGATTGACAACATTATGCATTGAGAAGCGATTGTTGGATGAGATTGATATTGACACCATCATCGATGACTTCGCATCAAGGAATGTTAGAAGAAATTTTTGAGGTAATTTAATATGTATACAAATTATTTCATATGAATATTGCTTTTGCATTCGATTAATCGCTTATTAGTAACATTTTATATATGTGTGTATATATACTACCAATGGGTAGTACTAGTAGTATTATCATGTTTATATAAAAAGGCCCAAAATTTTAGTTTCGTTCTAGGTCTAAAAAAACTCAGGACCGGCACTGGTTATTTTAGTAAAACAATTGAAAAATAGTTTATTTAGAGGAAAAAAATCGATGCCAAAGGTGACACATTAGGTGCGGCAATGGCACCGTTAGTGGTAACTTTTCTTTGCCCTTTTCACCTTTGTGAGGACAAACGTGGCCCTACTGTTTCCCAGCGTTCATGTGGAAAGCTGAAACATATGTGTAGAATCTCCTAGAGGTAGCAAGTGCTAATTCCAAAGTGAAAAAAAAACTTTATTCTACGACTAAAAAATAATAGTTGGTGTACATGGTATTTAGAGTGGATTTGGACCACACCCGGTCGCAAGTTGCAACCCGAACCGGAACCATAACAAATCACATTGCTGTTGGTTTTTTTAAAAAAAAAAACACCTTGCTGTTGATGATAAGGTCCCAATTGAATGCAACAGTTGATATGAAAATTTCATGTGAAAACGACAGGGCAGTACATGACAATTCGAACTGTGCTAGGATTCCACTGTTTTATGGGATTTGCAATTTGATCGATCGTACATACGTTTGCCGGGTCGTGGGACAGCCCGGATCCGCGGCAGGTTGATAAGAACGAGCCCGATAGCTCTTTATCAAATACTCGCCGAGCTTCCTCCCATTCGTTTACTTACCACCGGTGTGCAATACTTTTCCCAGGTCTACAAAGACTTCACACAGTCCTACCCCCGCGAGCTGCTTTCTTCCCAGCCTTCTCCTCCTCCTCCTCGCTTCCATCCACATTCTTGTCGATTCGCCTGCACCGAGATGGCAATTGATCAAGCATCCCCTCTCGCACTGGAGAGCAGAGGCGCCATGGTAATTAGTTGATTGACTGCTGATGTTTTATCATGCTCTGTTCCTTCTTTCTTGGTTCTTGATTGATAATTCTAATGGAGACCTTGGATTTAATTAATGTGCGGTGTGCGCGTGCAGGGAGGAGGGGAATGCGACGACGAGGTTGAGAACCAGCGGTGGCCGCCGTGGCTGAAGCCCCTGCTGGCGACGAGCTTCTTCGTGCAATGCAGGATCCACGCCGACGGGCACAAGAGCGAGTGCAACATGTACTGCCTCGACTGCATGAACGGCGCGCTCTGCTCCCTCTGCCTCGCCCACCACCGTGACCACCACGCCATCCAGGTAAGTAGTCCGATACATGCTTTAGCCTTTTCCACACTCCAATGCCTCGTGTATCCTTCCATGTTTGATCGGATTCCTATCGATTTTCTTGGTGACTGACGCGTATACACGGGCGCGGTAGCAGATACGGAGGTCGTCGTACCACGACGTGATCCGGGTGTCGGAGATACAGAAGGTGTTGGACATCACCGGCGTGCAGACGTACATCATCAACAGCGCACGCGTGGTGTTCCTCAACGAGCGGCCGCAGCCGAGGCCCGGCAAGGGCGTCACCAACACCTGCGAGGTCTGCGAGCGCAGCCTCCTCGACTCCTTCCGCTTCTGCTCCCTCGGATGCAAAGTACGTACTAGTTCATACGCACCAACCCATAAATTCCATTTGGCCTGGCGCATTGCGAGTCTGTAACCAACATGGAATCTTTTGCCCCGCAGATTGTCGGCACGTCCGGCGGCTACCGCCCCAGGAAGAATAAGCACGGCGGCGGTGGCGGCAGCAAGAAGAAGAGGACGGCGCTCAGGGACGCGCGGTCGGACTCGGAGGACTCGTGCACGAGCACCAGCGGCGGCGGCAGCGACAAGAGCAGCGTCGTGCAGAGCTTCACGCCGTCGACCCCGCCGCCGACCTCCGCCAGCTACCGCACCGGTAACAAGCGCCGCAAAGGCATCCCGCACCGGTCCCCCTTCGGCAGCCTCATCGTGGAGTTCTAGGCAGCACACATAGCGAAATGTCTGTCCTGATCAACACTCTGTAGTGTACTGTATACATGACATGGCCAAGAAGGTAGCAACCGCGCGCCCTGAATGGCCGGCCGGCGTAATGCCGGAGAGGGGCAAGAGCAGTAAGCACATACTACTACAGGTTTTAGTTACAGTTTCAGGTTTTAGTTACAGTTTTAGTTACAGTTTCAGTTACAACTAGTTAGTACCAGTAAAGTTCTAGTACTAGCTACTTACAACTCCGTAACGACGACTAAGTTTCGCGGCCGTGTAATATAGCCACCACATGGTAGATCGATGTACATATATGTATCACAAATGCTGGCCTACTGGGTGTTCATACGTGCATGGTCCGTGTAATAAAAATAAAGAATGCTGCTCCTAAATATTGCCGTAATGGCACGGTTTGTTGGCGTTCCCAATGCCGCAGCTGCGCAGGACACGATTTGATTTGGTTTAGCGGCACATCATTCATTCGCTGCGCAGCGTCCGCCCTTGGGAGCTGACATTTTGCAGGGAACCCCAATGGGCGGATGCCGCCACGAAGCTACTCGTCATGGCCGCAGGACACGGTGACCCAGTGACATCTCAGCCGTCGGGAGCGGTTCGAGTGACTTGCCGGTGTGCGTGGACGGTGAGTCATGCGGGCGCCAGGGGAGGGGCACGTGTTTGTACAGTTCGCGCGCGTGAAAGGGGCCCCGCGCGCGCGGTCGGTATCTTCTGGAGCGAGAGTCATGGGGCAAATGGACGAATCGGCATCGTCCACCCGGCGTGGACGCTGACGCCGAGCCGTGCCGTGCGACGCCGCCTAACTTGATTGACCCGCCATTTATCCCCGAAAGCGGCCGCCCCTGACGTCGATATTTGCCTGCCGTCGTCGACCGCCTTTACTTTCCTGCACCCGTTCCCGTCCGTCCAGAAGAAGCCCCCCTCGGATCAACGCTGAACATTTAGGCCGCATCTCTCGTATTCTTGTTTGACTATAGTACATAACATTCTACGTATTTAGTTCTTGCTCCATCTAATAAAAACACCGTTCTAATGTATGGCTGCGTGAACCTGAGAACAACAGACTCGACAACACTTATTTTGGATATGCCCTTATGTTCATGCCTGCTGGAGTTATCGTTTGACCGCAACGTTCGTCCCTAGTTTCAACACATCAAGCAATCTTTCATCTAAAAACAATATCAAACATCACTTTTTTTATGGAGATCATAGTGCTGACAACATAAGCTAGTTGGATGACAAGGAATATCATAATTTTCAATCAAAGTACAAATTGAAAATTAGTGGACCTTCTAATGATAACCATCATGTATAAGTCAACTTAGCATTGCAGCACTCAATACTGCGGTTACCAAACACACCATGGATTTTCTCAAAACTGCAAAAAAAAAAAGAATTATTTTTTATTTTGGCCCCTGATGCACATAAATTACAAAAATAGTATCCGTACAGCTGTATTTGTAATTTTGGTCCCTTCCTAAGCGCGGAATGCTCTGAACGCGATATGTGTCCATTTCCGCGCTCGGAGACCGCGAAAGCTTAGTGACCAACGCGGTAACCCGAGCAAGCACGAGAAGCATAGGAAGCGCGCAGGAAGCAATGATCTTTTGCCGCTTCATGCACTAAACCATGATGGCGGCTTGACCTATCCCAGCGGGCTGCCTTCCGCGGCAGCAAACCGCAGTAAGCAAGTCAATCTCGTGGAGACTAATGCATGTATTACGTGATGCATTACGTGGATGTGATTCTTTCCACGTTCTGGTGCCGCGGAAGACAACCGGACCTTCCGCATTCTCATGGCGCGGAACCGGGACCTACCGTGCCGCTTCGTTGTTTCTTGCGCTCGTTCGGCCTGCCGCGCTGTCCACCGAGCTTCCGCGGTCCTCGAGCGCGGAAATGGACACGTGTCATGTTCGGAGCATTCCGCGCTCGGGAAGAGGCCAAAATTACAAATACACTGTATGGATGCTATTTTTGTAATTTACGTGCGTCAGGGCAAAATAAAAAAAAATTCCAAAAAAAATGTAGTATTCATAAACTGTGGTATGTTAATATGTTATGAGTAATGCATCGAATACTGTGGTTTTTAAATACTCTGATCTGCAAATGCTGTCGAATCCAAACAGTCCCTTGTCGGCGCAGCAGACCGAGTTCCCACGGCTCTAGCCAGTCTCTTCTGCTCTCCACTAGCAGCAACTAACAGGGGGATTTTTCTGCGAGATGGACGTACAACTTCAGTTATAGCTTCTGCTGCTGGCAAGTGGGACACGCACAGCGGATTGCTTGCTTCCAGCCCCAAACTGACGAGGTGTGGACCGTGAGATCCTTTGAACCGGGAAGGGCAAAAAATGCGTGCACATATGTAGCTAGCAGCTGCCTCGACTGTGCTCTATTTGGAAGATGCTCGCACAGATCAAGTGCATCCAAGCTACAGCCCCCGTGCACTGCACTTTGCGCAGAGTCGGCATCTCCATCTTGAATGGCAGCATTTCGTTTAGACGTACAGAGCATGCCTCCCTCGACAGCATTTCGTGCGCACTTATGCCCTGTCCATTGGAGAGTCTGGCTGGATTAGTGAAAGGAAACGCCTCCACCCATATGCCATGACAGTATGACACAATGACGTTGCCGCCCACGACTTTTCTTCCAGTTTTCCCCGTGCGGTGACGGCATTTGCTCCCCAACTTTGATCGATTAGTCACCACCGTGACATGGACCGGTTAGACCAAATCGTGGGCCACTTGCGGATTGGAGCCGATCGGCGCGTGAATGGTGCGTGCGAGTGTG
Source organism: Phyllostachys edulis (assembly GCA_036346405.1). Lineage (NCBI taxonomy): Eukaryota > Viridiplantae > Streptophyta > Magnoliopsida > Poales > Poaceae > Phyllostachys > Phyllostachys edulis. The sequence goes on along the minus strand of CM070562.1, from coordinate 93,850,509 downwards.
TCGTTTCGCATCGGACGGTCAGTGCTAGCCTCCGTGGATTCGCCGGCTTTACCTTGTGTTGGGGTTAGGTTCTTATGACACTGTGACTTGTGAGTAAGCTGTGACTATACATTGCATTGCGCCACCGCCCATCCTGGATTTCGATTACTCCCAGCGATAGGGATCCATTGTGCTTGCACATTCCATTGCAAGATGGTGTGGGTGGGGTTTATGGCTTGCCTTGCGATGCGGAGTTTTTGGAGTAAATTTCTTCTTTGTTTTGTGATAAGGAGTAAGGATGGACGGGTGAGTGGGTAGGTGAACCGTTGAGATCATGGCCGCCAATAGATCATATAGATAGACAATAATAGTACGGTTATAGGTCATGCTCCGGGCTAGTGTTTATTGCCCTCTTTGCCTCGTTGGTGACGATAACATGTATACCGCGTTAGCTTGATGGATAACTAATCAATACCATTTGATCAGATACGCCGTGAAAATGACGGAAACATTTAAGATTCAAGGAAAGTTCTTGGGCAATAAATTTTAAGCTATCTCTAGGATGGGGAGTTTGAACAGGGCAAGAAATAGTTTAGAGAAGCAAAGGAATGAACTTTTCAGGGGGATTAGATAGAACCTTATAGCTTTAAGAGAGACAATTTGCTTGTTTTGCCCTTTACCGCCTTTCAGGCCCGTCAAAATTCTTCTCCCTGTGGGAAGAAACTGGGGAGAAACATCCAAGTCTCTTTTTTTCTTTGTCGTCTAATGGAGAAAATTGCGAAAGCCCTTACTTGGTTCGTTCAACTTGAGATTTTTCTTCCTCCTTAGATAATTGATTCGAGAGAAGATCACTATACCGGGGCTTAAGCCAAACTAGGCCCCACCCAGGATTGCAACCAGCAAGTGTCTTCAGAGATCGGCGAGGACAAAGAGAACAACCAGGTCCCACGGAATTAGGCACGAAAACAAACAATGACGATCGCAAGTTCGTTGCAAGTGATGCCGAAACCAACTGTGATTTTCGGGAATTATTGTTGTGTGTATCCATATGATCTCACCCTTTTATTTATCATCTTAACGTAGAATCCGACTCTAATACAACTTACTATATAGATCTAATACGAGCTTACCAACACTCCCCCTCGAGATGGACATAAGATATCAATCATATCTATCTTGTTACATACTGTAGAACACTCGCTAGGACCTAACCCTTTAGTGAAATAGTCAGCCAACTGTTCATCAGACTTGACATATTCCAACTTCAGCATCCTACCATCGAGCTTCTCCTTGATGAACAACCTATCAATTTCAACGTGCTTGGTACGATCATGTTGTATTGGATTGTTAGCAATATTGATTGCAAATTTAGGCAAATTTTGATATATGCCACTCAGAAAGTTGGCACTTCGACATATGCCACTCAGTTTTATGAAATTTGAAATTTTCACTCCAGTTTCTTTCTCTTTTGATATATGCCATTATCATCCATTTTCAGTTATATTCTCTGATTTTTCTTATAAACTACCGGTTTTACCCCTCTACTCGAGAATCCGAGTGAGGTGGTCACGACTAGGCGCCACGCGTGTCGCCACGTGGGCACCAGCGGCGGCGGCACACGGAATCAATCGTCCGTGAATCGGCGGGGTACTAGCCGGCGGTGAGACACCAACGGCTAGAGGAGAGAGGCGATCACGGTGCTCACGGACTCGAGGACGGTGTCAAGAATGGCCGTGGCGAGGAAGAAATCTTGGCGGTGGCGGCGGGTGAAAGCGGCGGTGGCGTGCTCCTTGGGCTCCAGAGGAAGGAGGCACGCATGGGGTGCCCAAGAGTGGCGAACACGTGGTGGGGTTGATGGCGCCGAGGCCTTGGTGGCGGCGCAAATGGCGGCGGCGACGGGCGGTGGCCGACGACGAGAAGCTCAAATTGCGGCCGGAGGAGAGCGAGGGAGAGAGAGTGAGTAGAGGGCAAAGAGGGAGGAGGCTATGGCACTCCTGGTGCGCTCCTCAAATAGGCTCGGGGAGGGCTGAGAGAGGAGGACGGCGATGTTGTGCTTCACGGAGCTCCGAGCACGAGCGAGAGGTTGAAGACGGCGAGGGAGGCTGACAAGGCGGGGCCCACTTGGCAGTGAGACGCGAAGAGGGAGCGAGGATAAGTGCGTTGAAAATGAGCCGTCCGATTTTGATCGGACGGTTCAAAATGATATATATGCTCCGGACCGAACGAACGTTTCATCAAGATCTGACCGTTAAAATGAGATCGGACGGTCCACAACGCGATAACGTTCGGACCGTCCGAACCTACAACCAGATCCGACCGTCCATTTTGATCGGACGGCCCAAAATGAGGAGGGCGCGGGTGAAAGCCCGCTTCGCCTTTGATAAGCTTTCTTGTCAACTGGATCTCCCGACTCAGCACATAGCTTGTGATTCCTATTAATAGGTGAAGCAATAGGGCAACACCCAAGCATACCTGTTTCTGCCAGCAGATCAAAGACATACTTCATCTAGGAGAGAACTATACCATTCGAAGAACGAGCAATCTCAACCCTAAGAAAGTATCAAAGATGTCCAAGATCTTTCACCTCAAATGTTTCTCCTAGTTTTTTCTTCAAGGACTTGATTTCCTCGGTATCATTTCCAGTAATCACAATATCATCAACATAGACTGTCAATATGGTGATATGTGATCCTCTATGTCTATAAAACACAGTATGATCACCATTGCACTGAGAATAGCCCATACTACAGATTGTACATCCGAATCTATCAAACCACGCCCTTGGAGACTACTTCAGACCGTATAAAGACTTCTTGAGTTTATACACCTTCCTCGCAGTCTGCCTGTCCTCAAAGCCTAGAGGAATCTCCATGTATACCTCCTCTTGTAAATCGCCATATAAAAAAGTATTATTCATATCCAACTGATGTAGGGGCCATCCGAAGTTAGTTGCACAGGAAATCAATGTTCTTACCGTGCTCATCTCCGCCACTGGTGCAAAGGTCTCATTATAGTCTATCCCATATGTTTGACTATAACCTTTTGCAACCAACCGTACCTTGTATCTCTCTATCTTGCCTTCAGGAGTTTGCTTAATCGTAAACACCCATTTGCAACCTATTGCCTTTTTTTCTGCTGGAAGTGGAACAAGATCCCACGTGTTGTTCTTCTGAAGTGCACTAAGTTCCTCCTTCTTGGCATCTTTCCACTTAGAATCCTGCTTAGCAGCTTGCCAATCCTTTGGAACATGCACTGTTTGAAGAGATGCAATGAATACTTTGTATGCAGGTGAGATATGGGAATATGAGATGAAATTTGCATTGTCATGCTCAAAACCATATCGGACTAGAGGTTTTTTAGCATTAGATCTAGTTTCCTTACGTTGTGCAAGTGGTAACTCTAAATAGGAGTGATTAGAATGAATATTACCACTCACCCTAAGGGGAGGCAAGGAACTTGATGGAGAGAGACCCGGGGAGGGATTTGAGACTGGATCAACTAGCAAGGCCGGCTGTTCAAGTTGTTGTAACATCCCAATTTTCTGAGCCTTAAAAATCTTTTAGATAGTTAGTAGGAGAAAATTCACCATTTGGATTTTATTTGAATTTAATTCAAAAGCTTAATATGGACTTTGTACACCAAAACAATTTAATATGATTAAAGTCAACATGAACAATGGTCAAAACTATTTTATTTGGGTTCCTTAGGCTTGGATATATTTTCCAGATTTTTCTGGAATTTTTCCAAGTTCATTTGCTATTTTCTATTGCTTATTTGAATTTCGGTATTTTCTAAAAGGAAAAAGTATTTAAAATATCAGAATTAGCCTTGGGCGAAACTCAACTCTTTTCTGTTAGGCCCAATCATCAGGCGACCCATTTCTCCTCACCGTTGGATCGTCGCAGGACGGTGGGATCGACGCGCCCGCGCTCGCCCACGTGCGTCCTCGCCCCGTGTCGCTGTCGTGTGGGCCTCCCAAGTCGTCGTCTCCATTTGGCCTTTGTCTCCGCGTGGACGTCGCGTCCGAGTCCGCCATGGCCAGCTCTCCGAGCTCGATACGACAACGGAGTCCTCCAACTAAAACCTTCCTGATTTCGTTGTCAAATCTTATCTCTTGGCGTTCCGCACCCATATCTGCTCTTGATCGTCCCCGATTCAAACTCTATCCCGTAGATTGAACAAACCCGAGGAAATTCCGATTTGGGGATTCCTTATCCCTTGCCTCCCGACCCCTATAAAAGGGCACCCCGGGATCGCCCTGCCCTCCTCATCCCAAACCCTCGCTCAATTCCACCCGAGAGCTTCGGCGCCGCCGCTAATTCGAGTTTTTAGGGTTTTGCCGCCGGTGGAACCTCGAATGCGCCGCCGTTGACGCTCGCCTCCGTGGAGTGCCTAGTCGTCATGCTGTCGCACGCGGGCTACGTCCAAGACCTTTCGCCGTCGCTGGAGCCTCACCGGAAGCCTTGTCCGACAACGACCGTAGCCTCTCCGCCGCCTTGAGCTCGCCGCCGGCCGCCTCAGTTGTCCCCGACCACCCGGAGTTGGCCCATTGGGATCGCAATAATCCCAGCTACCTCTTGGTACCTCATGGCCGGTGAGTCGCCGCTTCTCACGGGACCCTCGGTTCCGTCAGGCGCCACCACCCGTTGTCGAGGCAGCGTCGGCCACGTAGATGTCCAGCGGCATTTGTGCATGCGTGTCGGCCGCGTCGGCGTCACGTCTTGGCGCGTGCCACCCGGGCAGATCCCAAATCCATCTCGCTCGGTGAACTTGGTTCACCGTGAGCCATCTCACTGACGTGTGGGTCCCACATGTTAGAAATTCTTTTTAATCCCTTAATTCCGAGCACTAACGTCATCGTTGTGCAATAATCTGATTTTTCTTTTAAGAAATAATTCGGAAATTCGGAATAATTAGTTTTTAGGGTTTTCTTTAGATTTCCAACTTCCAAAGCCCATATCTTTTGCATCCGAACTCCGATTGAGCCCATTCAAATTTCTAAATTCATATAAATTCAAGATCTACCTATCTGAGATTTTTATTTAATTTTTGGAGTTTGTTTTACCTCTGTTTTATTTATTTTATTTTATTTTATTTGTTTGTTTGTTTCGTTTGCGAGTAGACGTTGATACCTCGGGAGGTTTTGAAGAGCAAGGAGCATCTCAAGACCAAGATCAATACCAAGACCTTTTCCAAGGTAAGTTATACCTTTGATCATATTGAACCTAGTTTTTAAAAGTTATATTGATTCAAAGTATTGCATTTACTTTAATTATTTATTTCAATGTTTTTGGGATTAGTTAATGTCCAATCTATTATGACCTCCTTGTCTAATTGTATGCTATAATCTTTTGTCACCCTAGTTTGGTTTATTTAGTTGGTGCTAGTGTATTACCAACATGGGTTGGTTAGATGCGATTAGTTTGCTTAGCCATGCTACGAGTCATCATCTCATGTAGTTGCAAATATAAACTTGACTAAGTGACTATGGAACTATGTGATAGAAACTGTAGCGCTATGTGCTATTACTCGTTGATGGCATATGTTGCACTTAACCAACAAAGGGAAAGGATTTAGACAGAGGCAAGTGGACTGTGTGATATTTTGGTGGAGCTATGTGCGTGGGCTTAATAACCTGTGTGCATAGGGATTTGTAGTCTAATTGGAAGTCTTGCCTTGGTCAATTAAGGACTTAACTTTGTGCGCCATTGAACTGAGCCTCTCGTACAACCACATGCCTGGTATGGGACGGACCTAACTTAGTAAGTTATGGAGTCTTGGCATTGATTTCTCAGGTAGTAGATTAGGCTATGTGCATGGGTGGAGGTGTGCTACCAGGTAGCCACATCACAATGCGGTTCGCCGTGTCCCTATCCAACGGTGTGTGTCGGACTGACTTCCTATGTGGGGTTGTCTGACGGTTTGTAAGCACACTGGGAGTGTCAATGTTAAGATGAAGTTTCTGAATTGTTTTGTTACGACTAGTGCTAGCTACACTGGTTGTATCGTGTGGGTAAAGTGTACAAACTCTGAGTGTTGAATCAATCTATTGAATAGCGCGTCATGATCATGGACATGCTCGGGGATTTCACACGAGGGGTAGATTTTCATAAAACCTTGGGAAGGGAGCTGTGTGACCTAAGTCATATGGCTATGTGAATAAATTGTTTAGGCTATGTGTCTTTGTGAACTAAAATTGTCAAATTACTATTGTCTATTTGCTTTACTTATGCTTTCAATCTATTACTTGTATTTAAATTGCAAATGCTGCATTTCTGCAAAAGAACCACAGAAGCCATTCCTTTGGAATAAGCTTGCATCTATAATTGCATTTACGTGGTATGACTTGCGATGCAGTGTGTACTCATGCTTGTTGTAAAACATGCAATGTAAGAGGAGGAGTCTTCGCTTTGCTTTCGAGGAGGAGTACATCGAAGGTGCTTGATCGAGGGTCTTGATCGATCGGTTACTGTGGTGAATTGATGGGATTCCGCTGAAGTTTCTTCGTTTCGCTGCTATTTTATTTCTTTTCTAGCCCTACGCGGCTTAATAATTGTAAACTCGACCATGAGCTCAAAACCCTTATTTGTTATCAAATTACTCGTTTATGTTATTACTCGCTTGTGTGGATCGATATTCACCTATGTTGACACTGTGTGCACTAGCGTGATCCTGGACTAGTGCATTATACACAGAGTGTCCAGAATTGCATATTTTGGGTCCCGACAGTTGTGCCTGTGGCTGTTCCAATTGCTCTGCCAGCTCCGTTGGTGGCTCAAGTACTAACTGCTTGTCTCTCTACTTCTCTCCCTGTTTCCCAATGCGTCTTCGTTGATAAACCTTCAATTCTTTTGGTAACATCACATCTCTTACATATTCTGTTAGGTTTGGGCACAGAATTATCTCTGCAATGACTTCTTCTTGTTGACTATCACTCTTCTTATTCTCCCCCTCTCGACTGTCACCCTCAGTGATAGGAGAGAACTCTAAAAAATTATCAAGAATACCTTCACTTGCTTAGTAAGGCTCAAACTCCCGGAATGTCACATCCATACTCACGAACAACCTTCGTTCAACTAGGTTCCAGCATCTATAGCCCTTTTGACTTGATGAATATCCTATAAAGATACATTTTAATGCCTACGGATCCAGCTTACCAACCGTTGGTCGGTGGTCTCATACGAAACACACACAACCAAATACCATGGGAAACACCTTGAACTCCCGTTGACCCAAAATAAGTTCAGCTGGAGACCTCATCACAAGTATTCGAGACGGCATGCGATTGATGAGATACGTTGTCGTCATCATTGTCTCGCTCCACAATCCCTTTGGCACATTCATCTAAAACATGAGTGAACATGCTATCTCCAATAAATGTCTATTCTTCCTTTCAGCCACTCCATTCTGAGGTGGGGTTCCTAGACAAGTAGCCTGATAAAGTATCTCCTCTTGTAAGAGATATGCTGCAAACTCCTCGTTAACATACTCAGTTCTATTATCTGTTCGAAGAATCCGAACCTTTGCATCAAACCGAGTAGCAACCATCCTATGGAAGTCCTGAAAACACCGAAAGACCTCGCTCTTATGCTTCATCATATAGATCTAAGTCATACGAGTATAGCAATTAATAAATGTGACAAACCACTTAAAACCACTCATAGAAGTAACTGAGCACGGACCCCAAACATCCGAATGTATTAATATAAAAGGTTCATAACTTCGAAGACCAATGCTACTATAGGTAGACTATGTATGCTTTCCAAACTCACAAGCATCATATACAAGTTTACTCTTGTCTACCCTTTTGAACAAATTAGGGTATAACTGAATTAAACTCTCAAATGATAGATGTCCCAAGCGACGATGATGTAACGAAACTTCTCTCTCGATTCCTCCTATAGCCACAGCCAATGCCGCATCAACCTGATCTATGTACCACAACCCATTACGCCTTATTCCAGTCCCAATCCTCTTCCCAGTTCTCTTCTCCTGAAACAAACATGAATCCTCATCAAATGTGACAATGCATTTGAATTGGTCAATGATAGAACTAACTGAAAGAAAGTTGACTGGAAATGAGGGAACATGCAAAACAGAGGATAAAGCAATGGGTGGTGTATACTCTACAGATCCTACACCCTGAATAAGCTGGGAGGTTCCATCAGCTGTTTGGACAGTTTCAGAATGAGTATACGGGGTGTAAGATGCAAAAGCACTAAGTGAACCTATGACATGCTTGGATGCCCCTGAATCTATGATCCAATCAATATGAGAGTGCTTATATGAGGATGCAAGTGTATGTTCCTGAGTACCTTCGCCCACATGGGCGTTGTTTCCAAAGTTACCAAAGGAGGTGGAATCAGGAGAAGTCTCTAATGCCTTTCCCACTGCCACTTCTCCCACTGCATAGCTTGCTCGCCTGTCAGAGCAACAAACGTGATCTTCTCTGTTAGGGACACATTAGCCGTGGGGCTAGCTCGGCCCCTTCCTCGACCTCCACCTCCACGACCACAACAATCTCCACCTCGGCCTCGATAATCTCCACCTCAGCCTCCACGACCACTACGGCCTCCACCTAGACCTCCATACTGTGGAGAAGGACAAGCAGGGTTCAAATGTCCTCTCATCTCACAGTTGTAGCACTCCCTATCATCTGGAATGGCATATGTCGATCTGACCGGGCTGTTGTCCCCCATTATTCGTAGTCGAACCTCCTCCTGCACCATAGCCAAAATAGCTTCCTCCATGGTAGGCAAGTTTGCCAAGTGAAACATGACAGCTCTTCTACTCTCAAACTTTGGGTTCAGTCCCTTTAGAAAGTATGTAACTCGTCTGCGTTGCAGCCATACCATGCCAGCCTTAATATCACCAGCACATGTTAACTGCAGTGGATCTAAATCTGCCCACAGTTGGTGTAGTTCACTATCAAACTCCTGAACGGTCTTCTCCTCCTGTTTCAAGGCCTCCACCTTTACCTAGACCTCCACCATCATCATCACATTTTCTGCCCCGGAGTATATGTTGCTTAGCGTCTTCCACATTGTTTGTGCACTCTGCATCATCTCCACCATTTGAGCGATGGATGGAGACATCGAAGTTAGCAACCAAGCTACCACCACAGAGTTGGTGGTGTTCCACATCCTCCAATCCATGCTCGTCTTGTCTGCAGACTCAACGCATGTCTCCCGCAGGTAGTGCTCCACCCCCTTCATCCTCAGAATTAGCTGAGCCCTTCTAGACCAACTCAGGTAATTCTTACTTCCTTCCAACTTTACATCATTCGACATCAGCTCCAGTTTTAAGTCAGATGACCCTGCACCAGCCCTTAGACCTATCATACCTATCGTGAAAGAGGTCCTATAGCATGCTTCTCATGTCACATTGAGTTACCAGCGGGCAAGTAGTCTCAACATCTACCTTCCTCGTAGCCTCAATTTCCTTAGGGGTCATCTTCTCAATCAACTAGAGTAATGCCAATTACTACCAAGATATGCCATATGTATCTCCCACGATCACGGCAATTCTTCACGCATCAATATTATAATGGACCTTGATGATTGCCTTCACGATTATCCAAATCATGCATAGCATCACCCTTTTTTCCAAAATAGATCCCCCTTTTTTTCTCCCTCTCTCCTCCCTTCGGCTTCGGTTGTGAAGAGGACTCCGGATCTTGACCTTCCACTCCCCGACAGGGCATGCTCACCATTGGAATTGATAACCTCTTTGATGCTATCCATGCATCATGCATGCATGTGTCAACATACTATTGCCACCAGTGGATAGCCTACGGATTACGAGCAAAGAGATGCTAAAAATCTGGAGCGGGGAGATAACATATCTAGGGCCTATTTGGTAGGGCTCCTGCTCCCGGATTCTAAACCAGAGCAGTGGGAGCCCAGCCAAACACTCGAGCTCCTCATTTTTTAGAATGAGGAGCACCTCAGAATTGGAGTGGGATCCCCGCAGAAAACTCGGAGCGACCTTTGGGCCACTCCCACAAGAATCAGCACACTTGTTACGGAAATGCCGCTCAAGTTGAGGTGTATTTATCTACCTTTCGTCACTGCTTAAAACCCATTCCTACTCATTTTCCCCCTTCCCACCCGCACCATCCCCTCTCTCATGGTGCCTCCCCCAACTCCTCCTCCCACCTCCATGTCGACTTCCTCGCCTCCCCCTCCCCCTCCACACCAGACTCCCCACCTACGCTAGCCTCCCCCGTCCGCGTCGCCCCCACCTCCGCGCCGGCCTCCCCCTCCGCGCCAGCTTCCCCCCTCCGCTGCTCGCCTGCCACTCTCTACCGCCACGAGAACACCCTGCCAGCGAAGGCACCTTGATACAGATCAACATATGTTAATGTGTAATGTAGCCCAATCTTTCATGGTACTTGTATTTCAATCTTGATCGATGCAAAATTCTAGCTTTCCTCTTTCTTGGTTTGGCAAAAAGGAAAGAACAAGTGTATCTCCAAAGCAAATAATGATACTTGGTTAATATTGAATCAATCCGAAGAGAGAAACAAAATCAAATCCGAAGAACAACACCAAACCGTAAGTAATCGACGATGCTACGAATTAGTGAGATGATCCATCAGGAATCACGGATCTTTGAAGAAAAGCCACCCTCTAATATTCACGCAATCACAAAACCCTAGATGGGAATTTTCGAAACACATGTAATCATTATGTGCCACACAAATATGTAACTTTTCTGTATTTTATTCAACTTCAACTTGCTTACAATTGGGGGTCTACCCTTGAATATATAGGTTCGGTGAGCGATTACCTTGATGAAACGAAGATCCGAGTCGATGAACAAGGCGATCCGAAATCAAATCCTATTGCAACTCATACTTTAATTCAAAATTTAAACTACTCTAATTGCTGAAAATAAATTAAAATATCATATTACAAGCAATTTCAAAATTAATTTCTCTTTTAAAGAAAGATCTAAAATGGAATTACTCCAATCCAAATCCATTTCGGATTCTCAAGCTGAAAATGCATTGATTTCGAAATTGAGTTTGAATTTGGCTCCTTTTGCCTTTTCTTGACCGCCCACATACGCTAGGGGCTTATCCCGAGTGCACATTTTCTCTCTTTGGCCGGCCTCCCCATCCACCCTCTCGGCCTTCACAACTTTTTGCTTTACCTTTTGTTTTAAAATAGTACCAATAGCACCAATTTGAGTTCTAGCATTAGTTTGCAATTTAGGGATGCAAACCAATGCTTTGGTAGTACTTATGGCCATATCGTCCTCCCCTTCTTGAAGCAAAATCTTCCTCGGTTTTAGTGTAATCTTTACAGCCTTCTTTTTGCTGACCCCCACCAAGTCAATCTTGATATCTTCATCGGTCTCAGACAACAAAGCATGGAACTCACCCTTATGCATAAAAGTATACCAGTTGGACCGTTCTTGATGTGTAGCATTCAAATCAAATTTCCATAGACGCCCCAACAAGATATGACCAGCATACATAGGTACCACATTGCACTCCACCTTGTCAATATAGCCATCAATAGTAAGTAGCACTCTCACCTTGTGTGTGATCTTGACTTTGTCGACGTTGTTAAGCCATTGAACGTAGTATGGTTTAGGATGCCTCCATGTAGACAATGAGAGTGATTCCACCACATCATTACCAATCATGTTGCTCGAACTCCTGTTATCAATAATCAGCTTACATACCTTCTCTTTGATCTTGCAATCGGTTTGAAAGATGTGGCATTGTCTCTTCCACACAATAACGGTGTTTTCACGTTGTACCGATTGAGCCATCAAGCTAATGCCCTCCTCCGAATCACAGATCACAACCTCCTGCTTCTCAGAATCATCAGAAGGCTTAGATTCCTCGCTTTCACTCTCTATTGCTTAGCCATCATGTGTAAGCAACACCGTCTTCATGTTTGAACAATCTTTCTTCATGTGACCCCTGCCCTTGCACTTGAAGCACTAAATATTGCTAGTTCTAGCTGTAGAGAACACACTAGAATAAGCATGTGACACTTCTTTGCTCGCGGTACTTATAGCCTTCGAAGCTTCCTTGAATGTACTTTGAACCGGTGTAGTGGATCCAACCGGTTTGGGAATTGATCTCGCATCTCCGTCATACGAAGTTGCACGCCTCCAAGTGTTATGAGTGGTTCGGCCACTCCTTGCTTGAGTGTCCTTCACCTATTGTTCAGCACGCTCTGCTTGATGAAGTAATTCTTGCATGGTATTGTGTTGCATCAAAGTAACACGGAATCGACGTCTGGAACTCTTGTTACAGAGTGGACAAACAAGAATATAATGAAAGAATATGGAGAGTACTATCTGTTTGCCAAGAGACTCAAAATGGAGAATGTGTATTGCAAAGAGTATGCTCTAATTATAGGGAAAGCGGCTGTGAATACATGTGGATTAGGGCTTGGATGTGAATCTATGTTACAAGGGCACACAGGCCGGGTTATTTATAGTTTTACAAGAGTCGGCAGTTATTAGCAGTGATGCCTCTTCGCGCCAATCGTCGCGTCTCTTCTTGCCAATCGTCGCGTCCCTTCATGATGACCGTTATCGCTGATATCTCCACGTGCAACCGTTGTTAATTGCACGTGGGTAACCGTCCTCTAGGACCTCCTCTGCGGGGGAGAGGTCTTTGAGGAGGTCCCGAAGAAGTCCTAGAGGAGGTCTTGCTGGGCCTCCGGAGGGAGTTTTCGGGGACGGTTAAAGAAAAGACTTTATAGGCCCACCTCGATCTTGGGCCCAACTAAACTGTACCTACTTGTTAATAAGTGAATAAAGATATACTTGGATAATTGATTGGTCAACAATTCTCGTCAGCTAGCCCCTCAACTTCAAGTTAAAATAACTTACTTGATCAGGTTTTTAACCAGAATTTGGACTTGGTCAAGAAGATAGTTTTACTTGAGTTGTAAATAACTATTTCTCTTTAAGAAGCAGAAGCATTGGTCACATATATTTATGAGGGCAATTCCCGAAGGGACAAATACATTTTAGTCTTCAATAATTTATTAGGAACAAACTCTAATAAAATCTCATCTGTTAAACTTCCATCTGGTTTATTTAATTCCACCGTAAGTTACTAGCTTATAAATAACATCCAGAAGGGAAAGAAGAAGAAACATTCCTTCAAAGACTTCCATCCTCAAAGCTTCTCATGAGTACGAACTCATGTTACTTTGGCATTTCTCTTCCTATGGTTAGAGCATACAATAGACAACCATCCACGGACCAAATTGACTTTTCGAGCACCTTTGTGATTAAGGTGGTCGGACAGTCAGTTTGCTTTATGGATTAAAGTATTTAAGAGATTGATTGAAGGAAATCCCAATGATCAGGTGATCTTCTCTTGAAACGTATATCAAGGTAACTTCTATGTCAAAGAACATAATATGAGGATAACCTTTGAAAAAAGAAGGGACTTTCCAACTACTTTTCTTACACATCTCTGACGCACGGAACAACCGCCTTGACCGGACGTGACGTGTCGTGTCACCATCGATCGAGGCACAATTGTTACGTCCTTGAGGTAGTGGGTTTTAAATGCGCCAATGGTATATATACGGATTTTTACCTCCCCTCAGGCATGCTTTCACCCTAGTTACTTTTCACTTTCCTTTTCATCGTGTACCTTTCGTCCTCCACGAACCTTCAAAAGGAAGGAACCTACAGTCCGCCATTGAATCAAGACAATGGCGGGATGGAGATCATCGATGCTGACAGCAGAGGAGCTCCAAGGCCTGGAGCAAGATGGACATCTTTCAGAAAAGGCTCTCATCGAGTGGCGTGCACCGGGGAGAGAGGTTGAACCAAACCCTCTGCTTGTTTCACGGTACTCTTTGTGCCTTACCTCCGGGCAGGCCTTCGCTTGCCTGAGAGTGATTTTTTGATCGAAGTTCTTAACCATTATGGAATTGAATTGGTTCACCTTGTACCGAATTCAGTTCTGGTACTTAGTGTTTTTGCCCATATGTTTGAGGCGTTTTTAGGGATAACCCCTAGTTTGCGTTTGTTTAGGTTTTATTACCAGATTATCCACAACAAGAAAGGTGCTGGTGCTTTGGGCTCCTTTTATTTTAAATTTCAAGATGCCAATAAGAGAGTATTCCCTTTCTTGGCTACCAAAGACTCCAACCAGTCATGGAACAAGGAATGGTTTTATTCCGAAGTTTTGAAAGAAAGTAGAATTACTTACAATCGTAGTGCACCACCGGAGTGGTCCTCCAAGAACCGAGCTACTGATAAGGACATTAAGCTTTCAGAAGATGAGAAGAAAGTGGTCTTGTTGATCAGTAACCTGGTAGAAGGAGGTCTATCTAGACGAAAGATCGTTTACGACTTCCTCAAGAACAAGATCCTCCCTCTTCAGAAGAACAAGATATTATCTTGTAACTGTCATGTTCCTGAGAATGGTAATATTTTACTCATCTCTTTTACTTGAACTGAATTTCATAGTAAAAGTAAGTAACTTTTATTGTATTACAGCTCTCTCAGATGATAAGGTCCTAGCTAGGACCTCGGTCCTATTAAAGGATCGGGTTCTAGAAAAGGAACCAATAGATTTAGAGGAGCAGCCCTCAAGCTTGATTGGGGCGACTTTATCACTGAGGAAAGACTGTACAATGGTAAGTATTCATTGAGATTAATCAAACATAAGTAAATTTACCACTTATATCTAATTTTTATATTTTTGGATAGGCGACATCAAAGAAACGTCCCATCTTAGATGTCGGTGCGAGCTCTTCCCCTTCTTTGGCAAAGAGTGCAAGGATTACTTTCAGACCTCCTGTTGCACCAAAGAAGACAAAACCCACATCTGTCTCAACATTAGCTTCTCCAATACCTCTTGCCTCAGTTCCTGCTCTTCCATGATCTTCCACCCGAATACCAAAAACAAAAGCCAAGACTCTCATTTCCAGATATATCTCTAACCTCCAGCCAGTGTCTGCTATATCAACTTTCTTGGTTGGGGTGGTCCAGGGTGAAGGATCATCAGAAGAATCAGAAGAGGAGATCCCTCTTCAAAGGGTTCTAAAGCCAAAGACCTCCCAAGCCTTAGTTCCTTCTTCGGCAGAGCTAGAGCTGGCCAAATGGGCAGACCGGCCAAGACGTAAGCCTGGCTGCAACAGTAGGCTAACCAAGCACGCAGACTGACCGCCTTGTTCATGGGCGTCTTGCCCGACACCAGACCCGGTCGTGTTCGGCCACCACCTCGCGACGGTGGGCAGGCAAGCATGGCACGAACGATCTTTGGGCCATGCTAGGCACTGGATGGCCCAGCACTACGGCTGGTCGGCCCAGAGAACACTGTTGTGGGTTGTGGCTGCACAAGGGGAAGCCGGGAGGCGGAAGGCCGGAGGCAACGGCCAGGCCGAGCGGGAGCAGAGGGAGGCGGCACGAGCGGAGGGAGGCGAGCACACGGAGCGTGGTCCACCGGAGTGGAGGGAGGAGGAGGAGGGTGTCATGGCGTCACTGTCGACGGCAGCATGCTCTGTGATCCGGCGAACTGGGCGGAGGAGGAGGGCGTCGCCGTCGCCAGCAGGCAGGCAGGGCGTGCAGCCTTGAGGAGAGGAGAGGAAGGAGGAGCTGGGCGGCGGGCATGGCCAGACTGAGCCGTCGAGGAGGCAGGAGGGCCACGGGGGAGGCGAGGAGGCGACAGGTCAGCGAGGTGGCGCCAGCGCCTTGCGCCACGGGAGGCTCCGAGGCGACGGGTCGCACATGGGAGGCTCCGAGGCGGGTCATGGGAGGCCTCCGGAGGCGAGGAGGCGGTGGGGTCGCGAGGAGCCGGGGCGGGCCGGACGGCAGGCATGGGTGAGGTGAGGGGCGTGGGGGAGAAGAAGAAGGGCGCAGGAGATCGGGCTGAGGTCATGCGTGGGCCGTGTGCACTGCACTACCTGAAATTTTGGCCGTTGTTAGATTTTTTTACTTTTTTTTACCATTTTTGACCGTTGGGGGCCTAAAAAATAGCAAAAAATTGAAAAAAAATCCGAAATATTTTCTATAAATAGGCACCATACCCCCCTCATTCAACACCTGTTCATTCTCCATTCTCTCTTTGAAATTGTGTTGTGCAAATTCAAATCTGTGTTGAGCTAATTTGGCAAAATTCAAAAAATTTGTGCCAAAATTTGGAAATTTTAATTTTCATCAGCAAGTCAGCGAAAGAGGTACAATACTATTTTGTAATACTTTTATTGTTAGCTATTGATATGCTAAGATTAAAGTAGTAATAGTGTTAGTTTCGATTTTGCAGTTTTCGTTATGGACAGTTCTTACGACAGCTTTGCTCTTAGTGAGTTCGGACTTTTATCGGACGAAATTGCATCTATGGAGGCGGCTGCGGCTGCCTCAAACCAACCGGAGGTTTCACTGGAGGAGCAAGGTGGAGTTCCGTCGTCAGCCTCCACGTCAGCATCAGGCTCAACGGCAACCGGAGCAAAGAGGTCAAAGCCGTCTACATCGGGAGTGTGGGAGAATTTCAACAGGACAACCAGGCAAGACGCAGTGAGAAATGAGGTATCATATGCTATTTGTAAAATTTGTCACCATGAATTGTCTGCAAAGTCTACAGGTAGAACGGGACACTTGATTAGACATGCTACAAGGTGTCGAACCAAGCAAGGATTGGCGATGGGGCAGACGCAGCTGCAATACAACCCCGACGGTACGGTATCTAGCTAGGACTATGATCCTTAGGTAGCCCGCCAATCTCTTTATCGTTTAATTGCTTCTGAGGATTTACCGTTAGGCTTTGCCGAGTCTGCTTCTTTCCAAAATTACATTAGGACTGCACATAATCCTAGATTTACTTCCCTTTCTAGACAGACAACAACTAGGGATCTAGTGAAATACTATAATGAACTAAAGGAACTATTTAATGCGTGCACATTTTTGGTGTACGACCTCGGACATATGGAGTGGTCGGGATAGAGAGGATTACCTTAGTGTAGTTGCACATTATATTAATGACGACTGGGTAATAGAGAAAAGGATTATAGGTTTGAAATTAATTGATGTAGCACACACGGGGGGGAATATTGCGAACTGTATTATCAAAGTCGTGGAAGACTTTGGTCTTACAGACAAAATATTTGCAATTACTTCAACAACACCACTTCAAACTCTAGGGCCATGGACATTCTTACTCCAGTGTTGAGTACATATGCATATTCCTTCTGCTACATCAACGATGCGCTTGTCATATTATCAACCTTATAGTCAAATGTGGTTTGAAGAGGTTGAGTCCAGTATATTAAAGCTTTTAAGCTATGCGATTTCTTTTTGAATAATTCTAACGTAAAAATAGCACAATATAAGAACCTGTTTGGGCGATGGGTGTACGCCCAAGAAAGTTCGGTTTGGACATGGAAGTAAGGTGGAACTCTACTTACCTCATGCTTAAGAATCTTTTACCATATAAGAGCACTTTTTCTGTATTTATTCAAACGCACTATCCTAGCACTGACGGTATTATGCTATTAACTGAGCAACATTGGTTCGTTGCTGAAAAGGTACTATCGTTTTAGAAAAAAAAATTGAGGCAAATGTTACTTTGTCTGTTGTCTACTATCCAACATCTCCTATCATTGTGCATACTATTTTACGGATTGCTACTCAATTGAAAATGTTTGAAAATGACATAGTTTTACATGATGCTGTTGTTTCCATGAAATCTAAATACCTTAAATATTGGCGAGAAATCCCTTACCTATATGTATTTGCATTTCTTTTAGATCCTAGGGCTAAAATTGATGCATTTGGTGTCAGACTTGATCTTCTTAGTGATGCTACTGGCTAGACTATCTTGACTATTTTGCGAGAAGTTCGTTCTCGGTTATCTGAGGTTTACCAAAGGTATGAAAATAAGTTACTGGGAGTCCGTTACTTAGCGACCTCCAATAGTCCCCACCTCAAGTGGGAAGACAAATATGTGGGCGCGATCTTGATTGCCTCTTCCTCCAGGTCTAGGTCTAGGGGTTCTTCTTCTTCTTCTACACCAACGCCTGCTTCAGCTAAGACCTACAAGGAGCGGAGAACTATCCACCTATCTGGACAGCGATACGGTGGATTTCAACTCAGAAAGCTTCGACATCTTGCAATGGTGGCAAGCTCATAAGTTAACATATCCCGTGCTATCTATACTTGCACGTGATGTGTTAACTGTTCATGTCTCTATGGTATCCTCCGAGTCTGCTTTCAGTCTTTCTGGAAGGATATTGGAGGAGAGAAGAACAAGTCTCACAAGTGAGATGGTAGAGATCCTTCTAACTGTGAAGGATTGGGAACAAGCTGATTCACGAACACAACACTGTGGAAAATCCAGAGTTGTCGGAGGTGTTCAAAATCAGACTTAGACAATGACAGAGCACATAGAACAAGATGTATCATGTATGTAGAATTGTAGAGCTATAGGTTGTACTCTTTTTCCTTTGCCAAGGTTTTTCTCATTTTGAGTTTTTACTTGGTGAAAGGTTTTAACGAGGCGACAGGTTGGACATCAATAAAGCTCTTTATTATATTTTCAATATGATTGTCTCATTTTTAAAAAATTCATGTCCACGAATTCTACACATTTTCTAATTTTTCTCGATTTTTTGGATTTTTTTGTTACGATGGGCCAAGCGGGCTACATCTATGCCCAATCTAGCCAAACTCGAAGCCACTGGCACGCATACGAATGCCTCACGGGCAGTGCTGGCGTGCCGGGCGTGGTAGCGCCACTGCCTGCATGGGCGCCGTTGCCGGGGTATGGCCCGAAGACAAACGAATAGTACACGAGCAGAAGCAGGGCCTGCCTAGCGAGGCGGCCCATTTGGACACCTCTGGGCAGAGCAAAGGAGAGGACCCACTTTCACTCTAAATGAGAACTTTATGTCGCTCTTTAGTGAAAGCAGCTTTGAAATCGAGTAAGTTCTTCGATTATACCTTTATAATTTTGGTTTTGAAATGATTAACCTCTTCTTTTCTTTTAGCTTTGATTTGCCTTCAGACCCAGAAAGAGGCCAACTGACTGCTCAAGAGCAAAATTCGCCACCAATTGCATTGGTGGTAGGAGAAATTATGCTGATGGAAGGACCTCCTAGGACCACTGATGAAGTGATCCTAGACGTCTTGGCGACAACTGCAAAGATGTCCCAAGAGGCACCGCTGAACATGGAGGTCCAGACGGAGAGGTCTCCTCAAGAGGATCGAACGGAAGAGGTGGTCCACCAGACCAACCGTTCAGAGGAGGTGGTCCGTGAGACCGATCATTCTGAGGAGGTGGTCCATGAGACCAGCCATTCTGAGGAGGTGGTCCATGAGACCATTGAAACTCAAGATGAAGGTGATCGTACCTTGGTAAGATTTCTATCCTGATAATTTTTCTTTAAATTTACCAGTATAGATCCTGACTCATAGAATGTCTTAGGAGCCGCAGAATACCAACATTAATCCAGCCAGAGGAGCTTTCCGTCTAATGCAATTTGGATCAACTTTGAGGATGAGATTTCTCTCGAACATTCATCTCCTGTAACCAACAAGAAAGATCTCCAGACCTCATGACATCCGTCAAAAGATCTTTGGAGAGTCAATATTGACATGGTGGAGGAGATTAAAGCTTTTACAAAGGAAAAGAGAAGTAAGTACAGTAAATTATTATTTAGTCAGAAGATTCTAACTTAAATAAATAACTTATGCCCTTATTTACTTCACAGAGAATGTTTACTGGCGAAAGCCGAACAAGAAAATGCTGAATTTGCATTTCAAGCTCTCAGATCAAAACTATCTGAGGTAGAAAAAAGATATAAGGAGAGTGCGGTGGTCATGGCATAGAAGACCGAAGAGATCCGCCTCTTGACTTGGAAGAATGAGAAGTTCCAAGAGATCTTGAACAGATAATCCAAAGAAAGCCATGATCTCTTTGAACAGAACAAGATACTCCTTAAGGATAAAGAAGGTAATGGATCTCCCTTTGTCCTTATAGAGCATTTGATTTATAATATGCCATGCATGAGTTTTATTATCTTTTTCTGCTCTTTTTCAGAACTAGAAAAGGCAAAAGAGTATCTTCAGAAGACCTCCAGATTCAAGACTTGAAAGAAGTGAAAAGACGAGGTCGTATTGCCGTACAAGATCTTGAAAAGAGGATGGAAACCTTAATGAAGGTTGGCAAGGAAATTACCACAGTTACTGGAAATAGCTTTTCCTAGATTTCAGCTTCTCTACGAGCGATCACAGAACATCTGAAGGCTCCGGCAACTCCTCTTATGACCAAGATGACCTTGGATGAACTAAGAAATGATATCTATAATCAAATTAAATATATTCAGAAACACATACCTACCATGAAGAATACTATATATCAATCTTTGACGAAGGCAATGAGTCAAGCTTTAAACTGAGTTTTATTGAAGATTGATCTCCTTTATGGGGATTCTGTCGATCTCCAGAAGCTTGTCCCTACGCCCAAGTTTAAGACAAAAGAAGCAGGTATTGCTGCTCAAGCCAAGATCACACCAGTGGTGGCAGAGATCACAAGGAACATAGAAGCTAGTGCCCCTGCCCTTCCCTCACATACTCCTGGCTCGAGTGTACAAGAGTGATATTGTAATGATACAGATGTTTTGTTTTATATGATATGAGACAATGAAAAGATGTTGTGTATGATAATTGTGATTATTTATCAAAGATTAACTAACTTTGTCTTGCAAACTCTTTTTCGCAAATTAAAAGTCGTATATTTCACTATATGTAACCCCCCACCTGGAACACTTTGTCTGGCATTGAGAGAAGTGTTTCGGGCGAACAATTGTGCTAAGATCAGTATATCTATTAGAAAACCAATGATCCGAACCAGTGTGTATTTAGGAAGATGAAGTCAGACTTGGTTCTGGATGCGCCTCAGGACTAGGTCTCCCACATGAAGTGTTCTTGGACGAACCCTTCTATTAATGTAGCGTCTCAGCCCTTGCGGATAGGTAGCCAATTTCAATAGTGCACGATCACGTCTTTCTTCTAGCATATTGACGCCATCTTAACGTAAATCTCCTTGATGTGTTTGATTTAGGAGGTCTATAAGTGTAGAACCTAGCTGAATCTCACTAGGTAGCACTGCTTCTGCACCGTAGACTAGTGCGAATGGTGTTTCACCGCTGTTTCATCGGTGAGAAAGTAACGCAATGCCTATAAAACAGAAAAGAGTTCTTCCATCCAATTTTTTTAGCATGCCTTAAGGCGATTAAAAACTCTCCTTTTAATACCTTACATAATCTGACTGTTGGCCCTTTCTACTACTCCATTACTCTGTGGATGTGCTACGAAAGCAAAGCAGATTTTAGTGCCAATCTCATCGCAATAATCCTGAAACATGTCACTAATAAATCGGCTCCCATTGTCTATGATAAGACAACTGGGTACTCCAAATCTCGTAATAATATTTTGTACAAATAATTTCTTTGCTGCTGCAGCCGTTATACGAACGACTGGCTCAGCTTCTATCCACTTAGTGAATGTATCGATGGCCACAAATAAGAACTTATACCCATTGGGTGCTTGTGGTAGTGGTCCAACTATCAATGCTCCAAGTCGAAAAAGGTCATGACAAGGGAATGGTCTGTAGTTGATAAGATGGTTGATGTACTTGTCTGGCATGTAACTGACATTGCTCGCAGGTCGTAACAAGGTGCATGGCATCTTGTAGAGCGGTGGGCCAGTAATATCCTTGCTGAAAAGCTTTGCCAACTATTGTTCTATAGGATGCATGTGTACCACACAAGCCCCCATATATTTCTTTTAGTAATTTTATCCCGGAGCCTTGAGATATGCAACACATAAGAACACCATGTGCTCCGTTCCTGTACAATGATCCCTCGACCAGTTTGTACATGCATGCTCTTCGAATTAACCTATTCTTCTGTTGAGGATCATCGGGCAATGTCCCTGATGAGAAATAAGTGGTCAATGGTTTTATCCACTCCGCATCTTGCTCAATGACCTCGACCTCTGAGGTGGTTGAACCTGTTTCTATTGAAGGTTTTGTAAGGTATTCGACAAAAACACCTGTTAGAACAGGCGCTCGTGAGGAACCTAATTTTGATAATTGGTCCGCTAAGGAATTTTCCTTGCGCGGTATATGTTGGACTTCGAAGTCCCTGAAGTGTTTTTCCAACTTCCTCACTTCACCCGCATCGAGCCATTATCTCATCGGACGATCTTGTATTCCTTTGATACCGGTTTACGACTAATTGCGAATCTCCTTCGCTAAAGCCGACGGACTCGAGGGATTTGGTACGTCAAGTCCGCTAGAAGACCTTCATACTCTGCTACGTTGTTAGTGGCAGAGAAAAGAAAATGTATGACATATTGGAGTTGATCACCCTGTGGTGTTATCAACAAAATCCCAACCCCTGAGTCTTTAAGCTCGCGAGAGCCATCAAAGTACATTGTCCAATGATCGTCCAGCCCTGGACTTTCTTGAGGTTGATCCTCAGTGTTCATCCATTCAGCCACAAAGTCAGCCAGGACATGGCTTTTTATAGCTGTTCGGGCAGTAAAATGAAGATCGAATTCTCCAAGTTCCACTGTCCATTTGGCTATGTAACCTATTACTTCTTGGTTATGGAGTACGTTTCCAAGAGGAAAAGACGAATGTACTGTGATTTTGTGGGATTGAAAATAATGTCTAAGTTTTCTGGAAGTCATCAGAAGAGTATAAATTAGCTTTTGAACCTCAAGGTATCTCTCCTTTGGTCCATGTAAGACCTCGCTTACATAGTAGATGGGTTGTTGAGACCCTTCTCTTTCTGAAATAAGTACCGCGCTAACCACATTTGGTGTTGCTGCCAAGTAAACTAGTAAAGGTTCACCTTCTAAAGGTGACACCAATACCGGAGGATTTGAGAGATAAGCCTTTAAGCCTTCAAAGGCTTTGTCAGTTTCTTCGGACCATTGAAACCCCTTATTACTCTTGCGGATCACCTTAAAGAATGGTAAACCACGTTCTCCTGATCGAGAAATAAAATGACTAAGAGCCGTCATTCGACCAGTTAAGGCTTGAACCTCCTTCACTGTGGAAGGTGGTCGCAATTGTTCGATGGCTCGAATCTTCTCGAGATTAACTTCAATCCCACGAGAACAAATAAGGAAACCAAGCAATTTGCCAGAACAAACTCCAAAAGTACACTTTTCAGGATTAAACTTTATTCCATGTTTATTTATATTTTCAAAGGTCTCTGCTAGATCCTTCAAATGGTCATTCTTAGTACTACTTTTTACAACGAGGTCGTCTACATAAGCCTCTAAATTATACCCTAGTTGACTGCTGAAGGTTTTCTGCATCAAACGCTGGTACGTGGCTCTAGTATTTTTTAACCCAAACGGCATCTTGACGTAGCAATAGACACCGAAGGGAGTGATGAAGGTAGTCTTTTCTTCATCTTCTTTCGCCATGCTGATCTGATGGTATCCGGAAAAAGCATCAAGAAAGCTCATCAGTTCGCAACCCGTAGTAGAATCAACTAATTGATCAATGCGAGGCAAAGAGAAATCATCCTTTGGGCAAGCAATATTTAAACTGGTAAAATCAACGCACATGCGCCACTTACCGTTAGATTTCTTGACCAGGACCGGGTTTGCCAGCCACTCGGGGTGATCAACCTCACGAATAAAGCCAACTTCAAGGAGTTTATCGAGCTCTGCTCTGATAGCTTCTTGACGATCCAAGGCGAAATGTCTCAGTCTTTGCTTGACTGGTTTTTTCTCAGGCTGAATAGCTAGCATGTCCTCTATCACCTCCCTTGGGACCCCGGGCATATCAGATGGCTTCCACGCAAAGACATCTGAGTTGGCTCGGAGGAAGGTGAGGAGCTCGTCTTCCTATTTCTCACTTAGTCCTGCGCCAATCTGGACTGTTTTGGATTGGTCATCGGGGCTGAGTGGTACAACTTTCACCTCCTCATTAGGTTGAGGAGCAGCCTTGATCTTCGCGGACTTCTCTACTTTATCCTCCAAAGTAAGATCTTTCAGAGGCAACTGATAGACAAGTTCTAATGACTTACGATCACATGAAAGCGTGATGGCCTGATCACCCTGCTCCATGATCACGCCTTTTGGACCAAGAATCTTAATCTTCTGGTAGGCATGGTGCGTAGCTGCCATGAATTTTTTTAGAGAAGGTCTTCCCAAAATAGCATTATAAGCGGACTCAAAATCAACTACTTCGAAAGTAATTAATTCAGTTCAAAAATTAGCAGTTGTTCCGAAGGTTACTGGTAAAACTACTTGCCCAATTGGTGTAACTGACATACCGGGCACTATCCCATAGAAGGGACTTGTCATTGGTTTAATTTTAGAACGAGAGATCTGCATCTCATCTAAAGTGTTTACAAATAACAAATCTAGAGAACTACCGCTATCTACTAATACTCTCCGTACTCTGTAATTACTTATTGTAGGGGAAACTACTAGTGGTAATTTGCGAGAAGTAGACATACCTTTTGGGACGTCCTCCTTATTGAAAGTCAGGGAGGTCTATGACCATTTAGGGTATTTTGGATGACCAGGTGGGAATTCAACAATGTTGACATCCCTCCATGTCGCCTTGTACTACCGCTTAGAGGTGTAGACGGCTGAACCTCCGTAAATGACGTTGACATGGTGATCCGTTCTTTGGAACGGCATTTTCGTGTCCTTGTCATTACTTTGGATCTCTGGTGGTCCGCAATCTTCGGTGGGACAAGCATTGGGCCTTTCCCATCGTAGTAATCCTCCATCTACTTCTGCCAAGTACGACAGCTGCGGAGGTCATGGCCAGGAACTTTGTGCAATGGGCACCAGCGTCCACTGCTCCTAGACGTACTTGTAGACCGTGGGGCAGTCAGGTCGTTTGAACGACCTCCTTCCCTCCTTTTGGTCCAAAGACCTTTGGTACTGTCGGAGGGTGGTCGCTGGTCAATTGCCGTGACCTCATTGGTGGATTACTTGGACCTCCCCTTTTCCTTTCTCTTGAGTTTACCTTTGCTGCTCGTGGAGCCCTCAGACCTCTTGGATTTCTTTTCCCTGACCTCCTCGAGGCCTGGTTGAGGAGGAGTGGCCCCCTTATCCACCATCTCGATTCCATTCCACTGCCTCATTGGCGTCGGAGTATCGATCCGCCATGTCGAAAAGTTCCGACACAGACCTAGGCGGGTTGACGTTGAGGTCTTCTGTGAACCTTCGGTATCTCACCGTCTGTTTAAAAAGCTCGAATTACAAAGTCGTCAGAACTATTTGGGATAATATTACTAACTTCTATAGAACGCTTCACAAATTGTCGTAAATTTTCCTCGGGGGTTTGACGAAGCTGATGTAAATCATCTTCCTTCCCCGGTTTTGCATAACAACTTTTAAAGTTATTTTGCAATGCATTACAGAGCATCTCCCAGTTATGTATGGATCCTTCAAGTTGGTTGAATAACCAGGTCCTACCGGAACCTTTCAAAACTATGGGTATATAACTTGCCATTATCTTATCATTGCCTCTAACAGGTTGGACGGTGGTAGTGTAGATTTGGAGGAATTCGACGGGTTTTGCGTTCCGTCGAAGGTCTCCATGCTCCCAGGCTTGCACTTTTCTGGTCAGGTGATGTCCCTCAATCCAAGAGAAAAAGCTTTGCATTCTGCATAAGGTCCAATACATTGCCGTGTATTACGACGATTATTATGACCAACAGGAGATCTGGGACATCTGCTATGTCCCAAAAAAACAAGTGTCGCGCTCACCTTGGTATTGGACACGATGACCAAGTGCATCCTGATTACGACTCTGCCTTCGGCGTCCGGTTGAGGACCCCTCTAGGTGCTTGATCTGTTTTGGAAAGGATTGGTGATCGGGCGAGATGTTCTCGCCGCATCCGTAGTTCCTATGCAATTGCATATCACTTGCACTCCTTGCTCGAGTCAATCCTTCCAAAGGGCGTGCGGCGGTCGCTAAATAGCTTAACGCGTTCTCTGGGAATCCTCCTGCATAGGGGTTGGTAAGGCATTTGAACCTCTTACCATCGCCGCTCGCAAAGAATGGCATACGATCGTCGGCGGTGGCGCCCTTGCTAAGGAGCCAGGGCGTCTTGAAATAGCGATCTCGAACATGCGAGATGTGCGCTTGTGTGCAAAGACGTATCTTGGCTTGTCGGGCCTCTTCCTCTCGCGGAGGCGTTCTCGTTCCTCCCGCTCCGGCGGTGCCGGACGCTCGGGATTATCGTCGGGATTGGGTTGAACATCACTGCTTGGCGGCGATCGGCGACGATCGCGGAACACGCGGAGGGGGTGAACATGCCCTCGTCCTCTGAGGAAGAGGACGAGGCGTTCTGTAGGGTGAATAAAAGATTCTCCCCAGATACTCTCTCCAAGCCTTCAGGGTGGACGCCGCCAGCGAGATCATCACGGTTCGCTGGGCTCTAGTGACCTTGCGAATCTCCTCTTCCAAAGGAGACAGACTCGGGATAGTATTCGTCCACAGCGGTACCTGTGGACGAAGGCACGGCCGGCGTGGAGCCGGTGGAGGCAATAGTTTCGGTGGGCGACGGTGCCTTAGCAATGGTCCCATAGGAACCATGGGTGTTGCCGGACACGAGAACAAAGTTTTCTTCCATGCCTTCATCGTAGTCATAGATATCGAGAATGCTTTTTTCTCTCCAAGCAGCAAGGTTGTGATTCATCAGCAAAATACAACACACATTACTAGAATTGAGTAGGCGAAGATGATGATAGTGCTCCCCACGGACGGCGCCAGCTGTCGACGTTTGGAACTCTCGTTATAGAATGGACAAACAAGAATATAATAAAGGAATATGGAGAGTACTATCTGCTTGCCAAGAGACTCAAAATAGAGAATGTGTATTGCAAAGAGTATGCTCTGATTATAGGGAAAGTGGCTGTGAATACACATGGATTAGGGCTTGGATGTGAATCTATGTTACAAGAGCACACATGTCGGGTTATTTATAGTTTTACAAGAGTCGACAATTATTAACAGTGATGCCTCTTCACGCCAATCGTCGCGTCTCTTCCCGCCAATCGTCGTGTCCCTTATCGCTGATATCTCTACGTGCAACCTCTATTAATTGCACGTGGGTAACCGTCCTCTAGGACCTCCTCTGCGGGGGAGAGGTCCTAAAGATGTCTCAGAGAGGTCTTTGAGGAGGTCCCAAAGAAGTCTTGGAGGAGGTCTTGCTGGGCCTTCGGAGAGAGTTTTTGGGGACGGTTAAAGAAAAGACTTTATAGGCCCACCTTCCGATGTTTGATTTGATCTTGGGCCTAGCAAAATTGTACCTACTTGTTAATAAGTGAATAAAGATATACTTGGATAATTGACTGGTCAACAATCCTCGTCAGACGGTTCCGCACATCGTCGTTTAGCCCCTTGAAAAAACATGTCATAGCCGCCTCTGCCGACTCACACACACTTGTACGAATCATGAGTACTTGCATCTCTTGATAGTACTCGCTCACCGTCTTAGCACCTTGAGTAAGTCATCGTAGCTTTGTATGCATTGTCCTTGTATAGTATGCTGGTACAAATCGTTCCCGGATAGCTTGCTTCATCGCCTCCCAAGTGTTAGGATGTTCCCCTGCACGATTTAATTGATCCCACCAAATAATATCGTATTCGGTGAACTCAATTGAGGCAACACAAACCATCTTCTCTTCGGAGCAGTGGTGGTTGTCAAAATTTGATTGACACACATCTCCCACTCCAAAGAAGCCACCGGATCAGATCTGCCCCTTGAACTCCAGTATGGTGATCTTGATTCTCCCGATACTGTCGTCTTCACGTTCATCACCTCCATTACGACGTCCACCATGTCCAGCACCTTGACGATCAAAGTAATCACATCGTGGATGTCATTGACGTCTTCCATGATAATCGGAAATGGCCTCCTCCAAATCAGCAGCATAGAAGTCATCTCCAGCATGATGTACAATACGTTGTGCACATCCATGTTGTGGTTGGGACAACACCGGCGCGTTAGCTCCTCCCGGCGGTGGGAGCCTATCCTCCAAGTGACGAATAGGAATGTTCAAATTGGCGAATCCCTCCGTCATCTGCCGTTCAGTTGCATTGAGGCAATCGTTGAGCGTAGTTTGCACCCCTTGAATTTGAACGTCAAGTTAATGATGCAACACCTTCTCGTGACAAAGAAAAAAGCCGGTATGTGCATCAAATTGAGCATGTATGTCCGACAATAGTGTATCACCATATGTAGGCTTCTCTTCCTCCTTAGGCGATCCACCATTGGAACCATACTTGCTAGTTCCCAACATGACGATCAATCTGAAATCAGCAAAAAAAATCACATACCGTGATCAACCATGCTCTAATACCAAGATGATACGGATCAACATGTGTTGATGTGTAATGTGGCCCAATCACTACTACAGAAAAGGTATTCACAGACGGTTCAAAAACGTCATCACAAACGGTTTCGTGAGCCGTCTGAATTTATGGGTCAGTGATGACTTGAGGTCATCACAGACGGTTTTCAACCATCTATGATGCATACTTTCACAAACGGTTATTAATCGAGAACCGCTCGTGATAGTATATATCATGACGGTTTTTGGTCAAACCGTCTCGTGATAAGTACTTATCACTGCGCGGTTTGTGGTTGAAATCGTTCGTGATAAGTACTTATCATGCACGGTTATTAATCGAGAACCATCTATGATATGTACTTATCACGCATTTGTTTGTGGTCAAACCGCTGTGATGACTTTTTTCTATAAAGCCCCAAGCAAAGGGTCGCTTGTGCCATTAAATCCGGCATCATATATATATATATATATATATATATATATATATATATATATTATATATATATATTGTTATATATTGTTAGTCTCTCACCACTTTGGGGATCGCCCACGCAAAGCATGAGAAGGATGAGACAAGAGCTACTGCAACCTCATTGAGCCCCTACAAGTTTAAAAAGTATGGATGCAAGGAGCGTTGTCAGACATCCAATTACCCGGATGTTGTCGATAGGTAATTGGACCTAGGTTCGTAAAGTGACGGACGCCGCAGGTATTCCGAGGGAAGTGGCATCATGTATCGACAACTAACCATTCTTGAGCATGTAATCGTTTTAAACCTAACAAGAACACCAAGCAACCATTCTCATATTTCAAAAGAATTCTCAACTTGTTGCTTGGTATTCTTGTTGGGTTTAAAGACAATTACATGCTCAAGAATTGTTGGTTGTCGATAGATGATGCCACTGTAATACCCTCGAATATCAAATAGAGAAAATATATTATTCGAAGAGAAATTTATTCAAATTTGAATGCACTAAAGTTTAGAGGAAAATTAAAAGAAAATTCAAGATTTGAGGAAGGATTGACCTTGGGCTGCCCAAGGCGCCCTAGCCAAGTGGGTTGGCCTTGTAGTGGAGTCAAGAAGGGGTGCCCTTCCCAAAACCCTAACCTCTGCCACAAGACCATGCCGCAGATCAGAGCACGTGGTATCAGTAGCAGCCCCCTCCCCTTTGCTCTACCAAGATGAGGAAGAAGCTCCAAGGTGCCGCCGGCCATGGTGGAAGGAGAAGAAGGGAGAAGAAGAAAGGAGGAGAAGAAGAAGAAGATCATCTTCGTGGGTTTTTGTTCAGCGTTTCACGTGTCTCCAAGGGTATCAATTCGTTTCCCCACTGTTTTGATGTTGTTTAGATGCGAAATTAGATTAGTTTGATTGGATCGAGTTCGTCCTGCTGTAGATCAAATCTGTCCAGTATGTTGTGCGGGCTGTTTTGACGTCTTAGAGGCCGAACCAATAGTTTTGATCTGCTTGAGATATCTAGAGGTTGTTCTTAACTTTCTGTGGCCACCGAGTTCACTTGATTCCGACATTCGAGTCAAAAGATATGATAGATTTAGTATCTGCTGTCCAGATTTCTGACGCGAATAATCTGTTTTGCTATTTCGTAAAATATGAAAATGTAATTGGGAGAATATGGGTTTTCACCCAACTAGACTTTTGTAGAGAATTTGATAACCTTTCCAGATTGTTAAAGAACGATCAATTCGGAGTTATAGATTAAAAGTTATGATCATTTTAATACTGCTGTTTGTTCTTTTAGGCAGTTTCTGTTCTGAAAGTTCAACCTTCTGTTAGCATACTTTATTGGCCGAATTGGTTTATCTCATCAACTAGAGTATTGTAGATTGGTCAGTTAAGAATCCGTAGAAACTGGGCTCACCTCTTTTCGAGTTCCAGATCATGAGATATGTTAATTACCTCTTTTCAGTTTAGAGTTTCTAGTTAAATATTGAATCGCCGGGGAAGCGTTGTAGAACGTTATTCAGTAATATCGTGTTCATCGTATCCTTATTTCAGTTATTTACTTGTTTAGGTGGTGAAGCTTCGGGTTTAGGAGTATCACCTTTGCCTCATAACGCGTCGCATCGCGGAAGGCAAGTACCTTGATGTTATGATATTTGGGAAATGTTGAATGCTTGATGTTGACCCTGTGTTTTTTTTCTAAGATCCATGATAATGATTAAGTTCATGTTCCTTCCACATGTGTGTTATCTCCATGATTAGAGAGCATATCTTTTCAATATACATATTTCATTCCATGTATTCATTTTTCATGTTCCATCCACGGAGTGGATTAAAAGACCCATCAATTCCGGGATGGGCATGTAAGACCCACCCTTCAATGTGGGCCCCACCATTCCAATGTGGGTGTTTGGGACACCGTGATGAAATGTTCTTCATACGGGGCTTGATCCCCACCTTTGTTAAATGCGGGCTTAAGTGAACACCGACGGGTGTGTCACTAGCAATACTGCAGATATGCATGTGTGTAGTCCCTCCATTCCATTCACTCCATTCATTCCATTCATTCAAATACTGCTTCGTGATTTCGCCATATTGTTCAATGATGTTGACTTGTTAATGTTTATGGCATGTTCTATTTATTCATTGTACTTGCCGAGTCTTGGACTCATTCTATGCGTTGTTTGTTTTTTAGGTAATCATTCATGTTGACTCACTTGGGAGGAGTAGACACACACTACTCATTCACATCATCCTATTCAAGTTCAAGATTATAAATTAGTTCTATCTTTCATTCATTATTGATGAACCTGTAATAAATAAGTCTAGATGGGAAGGAAGGATACCTTCTCCATGATATCGTTGATTTATTACCGCTTGTGAATCTAGATTAACGATGAACTCGTAATAAATAAAATTAAATGGTGAAGGAAGGATACATTCTCCATGTTTTGGATGTTTTATTTATGCCTTTATATGATATCTTATTCGAGTTCTTCCGCAATGTGGTTGTATGTTAGTGTATTTAGGTGACATCTTGGCTTCCAAATAGCCAGGGTGTTACAGCCACTTCCCAGTCGGAGTACCTACGCATCAACATCACTTTCTGAATATAGCGACGTCCAATTACCTATCGACAACATCCAGGTAATTGGATGTCCTGACGCTCTCCTTGCATCCATACTTTTTAAACTTGCAGGGGCTCAATGAGGTTGCCCGTGGATACTGTCTCATCCTTCTCATGCTGCGTGGACGACCCCCCGAAAGTGGCTGGGGACTACGAACAATATATATATGATGCCGGTTTTAATGGCACAAGCAGCCACTGCTTGGAGACTTTATAGAGAAGAGATTATGAATGGAATGGTAGGACGACAGGATGCAAGAGGTGGGAGAACTTGACCTAGCATGAACACAGCTATACGCATAAAGGCGAAATGAATGGCGAGAGACAAAGATAAGACTATTAACATCATTACATCACAGAGCAAGGGACTATTAATATGAATTAATTATCAATTCAATTTCAACATAAGACTATTAACATCATTACATCACAGAGCAAGGGACTATTAATATGAACTAATTATCAATTCAATTTCAAAGATAAGACTATTGACATCATTACATCACAGAGCAAGGGACTATTAATATGAACTAATTATCAATTCAATTTCAAAGATAAGACTATTGACATCATTACATCACAAAGCAAGGGGACTATTAATATGAACTAATTATCAATTCAATTTTAGCATAAGACTATTAACATCATTGATCAATTCATCAGCAAGACAACAAGACCAAGGGTGTCCAAACCCATCACACCAGTAGTAGCCCTCACTAGCCATTTTCATCACAGAGCAAGGGGGTAGAGACAGAGAGGGAGTAAGGTAGGGTGATACCTCAGTACAGCGCAACCACAGTGGCGACCCTACCACCAGCACAACCCTCATCTATCTCCTTCACCTTGCATAAATCACACAAACATCAGGACACAACTTAAGGCTCAAGCATAAAAATCAAACTCAATAAAAGACATTAAGCTAATGATCTAGAGGAGAATAGAGGGAGGATGGGGAAAGCAAAGCCCGCCAGGTCTGAACGCAGGAGGCCGAAAGCAGAGAACCAAGCCATGGCGGCAAGAAAGGACACGCGGGTGGCGGCATCACCGTAGTTGTGAGACGACCACGACATCGCACAAGACACTACGACTATCGTGCGATCTTGTGCAAGCAGAGTGGTGTCACAACCTACGTGATTGGCGACGGGCAGGTCAAGGCGGCGGCGTCGAGGTGGGGAG
Organism: Phyllostachys edulis; assembly: GCA_036346405.1. Classification (NCBI taxonomy): domain Eukaryota; kingdom Viridiplantae; phylum Streptophyta; class Magnoliopsida; order Poales; family Poaceae; genus Phyllostachys; species Phyllostachys edulis. The sequence continues at coordinate 93,817,930 of CM070562.1, read as the reverse complement.
GGAACGGACGAGAGTAAATCTTAGGGAGTGACGAGTTAGGGCGAGCGCAAAACCTAGCGTGTCTTTGGGAGTGACGAGTTAGGGCGAAAGCGCAAACCCTAGCGTAGGGCTCCTACTAATACAGAGATTTATCACAGACGGTTCTATTATGGAACCGTCAATGATAATTATCACTGCACGGTTCCATAATGGAACCGCTCATAAATGGTTTTTCTCAAGTATATTTATCCTCATATATACACTTACATGACATGAAGAAATTACATGTTTATATGTCAATTTTGTCATTTAAATATCTTTAAAAATTTGCTTTTAACTATATATATATATATATATATATATATATATATATATATATATATATATATATATATATATAATTAGTTCCACTAAATAGTCTCGATATAATTAATATTAATTAATGTAACTTCACCTCCAAACTTTTTTTTTCATTTTGAATTTTCATATGGCCAAACAACGTGGCGTTAAACTATAAAAATATTTTAAAAAACTAGAAACCTATAATTAAACAAAGTTTTTCTAGTGGCGGAGGTAGGTCGCTATCTCCGCCTTCAATAATCATAGGTGGCGAGCTTCAAGATCGGACGGTTCTTGATCATCAACGGAAGCCTAAAATGCGCCCACCCATCGACGCGACTCGCTCGAAAGTGTCTCCAAGACCTCAGACTATTGAACCAAGAAGAATTGAGCCCATAAGCTCTCTTCCCTTGCTTGAGGGTCTCTTACCGTCGACTTCGGCCGCTCAGCCGCCCGACACGTTAGCCCAAGTGACGGCAAGCCTTCTAGAGGCGATGCAACGTCGTTTTTGGAGGACCACGCCGATGACGCCGTAAACTTCGTCGAAAGTGGGAGATCACCCGAAGACACGGCGGAGGAGGATGTCAAGACGGCGAAGGTGACCGTCACCGCCCGAAAATTCTTGGTCGACATAGAGTGAAGACTTTGTTGAAATAAAGTGTTCTTCCGCAAGACGTTCAATATGCTGCCGAGAGAGGTACTCAGACAAGGCGGCCGAGTAGGCCATCAATGCCGGGCGACAAGGAAGAGGCACCATTTCGCTTTTTTATAAGTATGCGGGGATGATCATCTTCGATGGCGATGATCCTTTTATAAAACAAGGTATAAATTGAGCGTGAGACGAAGAGACGATTGGGGAGCCGGGCTTAATCGATGCGAAGAGACGACGAGGAGCCAGGCGGATGGCGATTTAAGAATAAAACGATTGGTCAGAAGCGATATTATCACAGATGGTTATTGTTAAGAACCGTCAGGATGTTTCCTGACGGTTCTTTGTTAAAACCGCTCGTGATATGTAGAATTATCACAAACGGTTATTAATAAGAACCGCTCAGGATACTTCATGCATTTCAACATGAATCGCTCGTGATATTACCTCTTCCTGAGCGGTTTTTAGCGCAACAAGAATACGAGGCGGCCTCTAAACCAAAACCGCTCGTGATTGCATGTAATATCTGACGTTTTGGTCAAACGCTTGTGATGAGGCGCCCAAGATAGCCTTTTGTAGTAGTGAATATTTCACTAAGACTTGTATTTTAATATCGATTGACGAAAAAACCCGACTTTACTCCTTCTTGGTTCAAAGAAAAGGAAGAACAAGTGTATCTCCAAAGCAAGTAATGATACTTGGTTGATGTTGAATCAATCTGAAGAGAGAAACAAAATCAAACCCGAAGAACAACACCAAACCGTGAGCAATAGAGGATGCTACAAATTGGTGAGATGATCTATAAGGAATCACAAATCTTGGAAGAAAAGCCACCCTCCAATATTCACGCAATCACAAAACCCTATATGGGAATTTTCTAAACACATGTGCTAATTATGCACCACATAAACATATGAATTTTCTATATTTTCTTCAACTCCACCTTGCTTACAATTGGGGGTCTTCCCCTGAATATATAGGTTCGGTGAACAGTGCACGCGTGTGAATAGTATCCCATTCGTTGAACAGTGACGCATGAACAGTATTTGAAATCCGCTCTTGTTGCAAACTCCTACTTTAATTCAAAATTTAAACTACTCTAATTGCTGAAAATAAATTAAACTATCTTATTAGAAGCAATTTCAAAATTAGTTTATCTTTTAAAGAAAGATTCGAATTAGAATTGCTCCCATCCAAATCCATTTCGGATTCTCAGGCTAAAAATGCATTGATTTCATAATTGAGCTTGAATTTGGCTCATTTGTCTTTTCTTGACCGCTCACGTACGCTAGGGGTTTATCCCGAGAGAACATTCCCTCTCTTTGGCTGGCCTCCCCATCCACCCTCTCGGCCTTGACAACTTTTTGCTTTACCTTTTGTTGCAAAACAACACCAATAGCACTAATTTTAGTTCTAGCATTAGCTTGCAATTTAGGGATGTAAACCATGCTTTGATAGTTCTTATGGCCGTATCACACCCATCGAGTTCTCGGGAAGGGAGGACGTCGACACTAGTGCCGCACTCCCTCGCCGCCGTGCTCCCTCACCGCCGTGCTCCCCCACCACCGCCGCTTCTAACCTCACCTCCCTCATCATCATCCTCCCCAACATCCCCTCATCCCCCCCCCCCTTCATGATTATAGTTGGACAAAGAAATTTCTGCAACTGTTGGTTTCATTAGTTCTTTGAGGAATTGTTTGTCATGGAACATGTTTACAATCATGGCATATTGCATTTTCAATATATTTTGTGCATGATTATTATGACATCGACTTGATTTGAGCATGGTGATGTTTACTAAAATGGTAACCTTGAAATGATAATGCAGTGACTTGATTAGAGCATTGTGATGTTTACTAAAATTGTAACCTTGTATGGTAGTGCAGCGACTGAAATTGTTTCTTATGACATCAACTTGATTTGAGCATTATATTGTGTATTGAAAATGTAAACTTATATGGATAGTGTAGTGACTGAATTGAGCATTAATCTATTTGTATAGTGTTCTCCATATGGACAAGGGCCCAGTAAAAGGTTTACACTCAAAGCAAAATTTAGTCTTTCTTTGTCAAGGTCAGTGAGTGATAAACTGGATTAGGTTTTATTTTTCAAGCTGCATATGCTTGGTTTGTTTCATATATATTTCATAACATCAGTCATTTGTTACTTGTTGCATGCACATTACATGCTCTCTTACATTCTATTCATGCTAATACTTTTTCACTAACATAGGTGGATCAAACTGAGAGTGGCCCTATAATTTTAGAAGGCCATGAAGGTGAAGCTACTTCAATTAACTGGTGTCAGTTCAATCGTGAAGAGAGCTGCAAATTTTGGAAAAATTGTTCTATGGAGCTGTAGTGGTTATGTTTATGATTGATCTCCTGAAGTGCAGTTGTACATAATATACTGATACAAAACCATCTGCCTTATGCTCCTCTTGTATTCTTTCTATTGACCTTAGTCTTACAATGTTAAAGGAAACTTTCAATTTATATTATTTTCATAGTGCTTTGTTAGTAAAGAAATCTTGATGTACTCTACCTGTTAGTAAATGTTTCCTGCCATGTAAGTAACAAATACACTAAGTGTTAAAAACATGGGTACGATGGCCTTGTTGTCTCAAATCCTCACCTTTAGAGCTTTGGGAGTCAACCTCCTACCAAAAGCTTCTCCCAACCAACTCCAGATTCTCATAGGAGTGGATTATCTGAGAATCAAGAGCTGAGAGCTGAAAAACGAGGAGTGGAACCCTACCAAATAGGCCCCTAGTAAAATCGCTCTATTATGCAACCACCAGTGCATCTATTTGCGTACCCCCACCCACCTCTATGCCCACACCCTCCCTCTTTGTCGTCCGTCCTCTCCACAAACATAACACACATGGCGTCCTCCCTAAATCGCTAGAGTTTGGGCGTCACAGCGGGGAGGAGATGAGGACGTTGCGGTTGGGGCGGAGGAGAATATCGCGATGGGTGGATGAGGGTGTCGGCCGGGAGGGGTGGGGTTGTGATTTGGGGATTTGAGCAGTGGCGCCCAAACCCTAACGATTTAGGGAGACACCGGGTGCGTCCTGTTTGGGAAAAAGGACGACAGAGGGGAGGGAGGGTACTAGCATGGAAGCGGGGGGTTTTGCACAAATAGACCAGGCTCGGCAGGGGGTTTTCGTAAGATTGCAGTTAAGTGGTGCGGGATGGATGAGGTCGCGTGTTGCACGGTAAAGCCGATTTCACTGAATAAGCCGTGGGGGTCCCAGTGCAGCTCCTGCCTTTTTTTAGAGAGAGAGAAAGCTCCTGCCTCCTGTGACTGAGTTATTTGACGACGGCCGGGCCACACTTGCCCAGCCCAGGGCACGGCATCCACCTGGGACGAAGCCGCAGCCTGCAAGTGCTTTCTTCGGCCCAGCATCAAACGCTTGACGAGCCGGACCAACCTTTTATGCCGAGCAGCCGAGCTCGAGTTTGAACCGGACGGGTGACCTCGATTCCTTCGTGGGCCGATGGCTGCGTGCGTCTTTTCGGCCGAATCGACCGCAGTGACGGCGGAGCCAGGCGCCCGCTGAGGCAGTTGCAACCTCGTCGCTCGCGGCCGCGGACGGCGACGCGCAGCGAAGAAGGCGCCGTCGCCGCATGTCTTCTGCGGCCGAATACATCCCAAGACCGTGCCGGACGAGGAGGAGAAGCACGCCGCCGAGACTTTACGTACGCTGCCGGGCAAACCTTTTCCTCACGTTCCCAACGCCGGCACCTCGTGGCCCGGTGGGGTGGTGTCACCAAGCGCCCAGGTGAGAGGCCGAACCCTATCCCGGTTTAGAAAATCTTGCACGCATGATTTAATTTGTGTGGTGATGCATTTGAGGAGGTAGAAGACATGTACTAATGATCCTTGTACAAACGTACGGAAGCCTGTCAGATCGAGGAGGAAGCACCCTAACCTAATTAAGATTTTTACTGTTGTTCTGGGACTGAGGTGAATGCCTTCGGCTAAGGCAGCTAGCCTGACTGTTCAAACCTTGACAGTTCACGAAACATGCCAGCCAAACATGTGGTGCAAGCAGAGATGTTCACAACTGACAAAAACTAATATATCTGCTTCAGTCTGTCCTTCTGAGTTTACAAGTAGAAACTTTTAGAGAAAAACTTTCGACATTATTATTCAAAAAGAAAAAAGTTATAACATTATCACTTAGCAAACATGAATCCAAAAACTAAGAAAGATGAGCAAAGTTAGGCAACGGGAACAGAATATGCTCAGCTTTACCAGAAGCATAACTTTCATGTGGCCTGATTATGCTCGATAGTTGAGGGACTATTTTTTGCCTTTTGTTCCCAACAACTTTAAGCTTATGGTAGTCGGGGTGGCAACTTGCCTAGCTTTACTAGAAGTGTATTGTTGACGTGGCTTGATAATGTTAGATGGCTGAAAGATAGGTTCCTTTGCTATCAGCTTATCAAACAAATTTACGCTTATGGCTGTCGCCACGGCAAATTTCTCTTAGTAATTACTTGTGGGAATTACGCTGCCATGTTAATACTAATTACTAAGTAAAAGAATCTGGTGCGCACTAAGAACACTGTTGCTGGCAAATGGTGCTGCCAGCCTGAAATTCAGAACTCGGTGGCTTCACCAGTAAGCCCAAGAAAGACTGCCAACTCCCCATATTAAGGAAAGCCCAGATCAAGTGTGTGTTTCTCCAGCTTTACCTTTGGATCGAATCTAATCGTAGTGCCTATTTTGCACTAGTTACCACCAACTAACTGTAATTATTGTACCTTTGCTTCAAGCATACTGCCATGTTGCTTTCTAGTTTCTCCTTACTATTGTCCATGCTCTTCTGAGGAACTTTTTTTATTAATTAACCATTTTTTTATTTTTATTTTAAAGTTAACCTCTGACGAACTTGATTTTTAATTCTGACTCTTTGGTCACGCCACCACCCGTGGCGTGACAAAACAACGCTGTCACGCCCTAAGATAAGTCCGCTAAATAGACTTTCTGGTCACTAAACAACATTGTAAGCCACGGGTGGTGGCGTGACAAGAGTTTCCCCTAGATACGAGCTGGCGTGACAACGTTGTTTTGTTACATCACGGATGATAGCGTGACCAAAGGGGTCAGAATTGGAAATAAAGTTCGCCGGAGGTTAACTTTAAAATAAAAATTAAAAAAGGGTTAATTAATATAAAAAATTCTCTTCTGAGAGACAAATCTGCTGTATTCCCCCGTTGCCAATAGTACTCCAACCCTTTGCATTATCCATCCCATTTTGCTTCCAAACAGTTAGAACTTGGAAGAGCCCAACAATTGCTGAATTGGTGTAGCATGTGCCATATAACTCCACATTTTCTCGTTTCATAGTGCCCTTCTTTATTTTATTGTGTAAAGTGAGGTCCAGCAAGTGGATCCGTTCTTTTACACCTCATCAAAGCTAAGGAAAGCCTGAACTTAGTTGCCCTTGTCCATGCTTTTCCAGCAAAGCAATGATTTAACTATGCCACTCGTCATGGATCCGGTCTATATTTTTCATCCTTACGGTACCATGAAGCTATTGATTTACCCTATATGAACCATCGAGATTGGTCCACGTCTTCATTTACGGGAAAAATAATCTATTCTAAGAAGTGCCTGATATAATTCTTCACTTTCTTTTTCCCCCTTATTCATTTTGAGGTCTGAACTCTGAAGTCTAAACTACACCTCCGTGGTCCAGTTGTATTAATCTCATCTGTAGTATAGAATGGATGTACAACTTCTATTTTGTTCTTTTTAGAAGTCATTAATTCTCCCCCAACCAACTTTGGCATGCTATTGAAGAGAGAATTCATTTGTTGCAAGCATGTTTTCGCGACTTAAGCTGGGACTATTGAGAGTACCTAATAATCACTGGACAGGGTATGGACAGATAAACTGGAACTGAAGTATTCGTTTCACATATTGGGCCCAAATAGATTCATTTGTACACTGTTCCTAATCCATAGATAGTAGTACAATATTGTAAGATAACTGTTTATAGAAAGTGTAGGCAAGAAGTGCACACTGCATGTATAGTATCCCTATCCATAAATTGAATCATTTGTTGCATGCATATATGTATTCACTGTAACCATAATGTGGTTCTATGGTGCAGGTCTTAAGCGAGGGTACGTGCATCCACAGTGTGCTCCAAAAACAGTCCTAAGGATGAGATTGAGGCTTTGGAGTCGATCCCATACATTGCAGCAAAAAATGAAACCGGCCCTAGCATCAACGATTAAAAAATAACACAAAACACACTGCCCACGCTGGTTGTTGTCGTTGTCGCCAATGGCCGGACGCATTGCGGGCTACTGTCGCCGTATGTGCTCACCGGGAAGATGGGCAAGGGACAGCGCCTCCAGATCCGGCTGCCGGGAGGCTGGGGAGGAGCGCCGCTGCCGAATCCAGCTTGTCGGGGGAGGGCGTCGCCGCCTGACCTTCGCCTTCGAAGTGGGGCGCGGGAGGCCTCGGGAGGCGTGACACTACCAGATCTGGCCGTCGGGAGGGACGTCGCCGCCGGGAGAGTGCGGGATCTCTCCCTCCTTCGCGGGAGGGAGAGAGGGGTGGCGGGGGGAGGAGGAGGAGGAGAAGGAAGGAGTGGCACGGTGGTGGAGGCTGGTTGTGGTGGCGCGTTGCAGGCCGATGGATTGGATCTAGAGGGAGGATAGATCGGTAAACGAGAGGGATGGGGAGTAGGGGACTGGGGAGAGAGACGGTGGAGTGATATTTTATTAAGTTGTGGACCCCAACATGTCGATGTTTTAATATCGAACTTATGAAATAAATTATAAAAGAGAGTCCCTTGATCTAGACTACACAGGAATGAGACACAAGAATTTGGATAGGTTTGGGTCTTCTCCTGAGAGAATAACAACTCTAGTCCCGTGTTCCTGTATTGATTGTGCTTACAACAAGAGAGAAGTCACCGAATGGTAGAACTAATGACTGTCTATTCATTGCCATTTGTGTCTTTCTTGTCTCTGCTCCACCCAGATATCCTTTATATAGCGCCTCGAGGGTAGCAGTTGCCCATACCGCATACTTTAACGGTGAAAAATAGCGCACGACAATACCCCACGTTCGTCTTGTGGTTATGTTAGAGACAGAGACTAATACGTGCAATCATACCAAAAGAAAACAACACATATTTACTACTGTCTGTAATTCGACACAGTGTATGAGGTCCCTAGTCTATTGGGTCCACATGTTTGTAGTACTTATCGACCATAGGATGGTTGCGATTGACCTGGTCGTAGTAAGGCTTACGACGATAAGGTGGTTGTAGAAGGACTTGTGACCACAAGGTGGTAGTAGGATGTATATATATGTGTGTATGTATATATGTGTATATCTGTGTGTATCTATATGTATATATATGTGATGAGGATCTAATAAACCTTATTTTATTATTTATCTATAATTCTTATTATGGGTGAATATGACGTCATACAGTTCTTGAGTATACCCCTTATAATCATAAAGGAGAAGCCAACGGTGGTCGTAAGCTCTTCTACGACCATCCTCATAGTCGTAAGTCTTTCTACGATCGTTTCATGATCGTAAGTCTTTCTCACGATCACCATCTAGTCGTAAGTTCTTCTACGACCACTCTAAGTCGTAAGTTATTCTACGACTACTTTATGGTCGTAAGCCCTTGTACGACTAAGTCAGCTACGACCACCCTATGATCAATAAAGCCCGCGGACAAGTAGGCCCAATTGATTAGGGAATCTAAGCAGACAATATACGCTATTATTCTCCAGAATAACTGCACGTTACACACCATTATCTCTGACTAGAAACTGCCAGGCGGCGTGAAGGAGTTAATACCCCGACGATTACTACCAACAATGCGCCCATTACTTGGAATGATGAGGCGCCTCTTGGCCTGGAGAAACGGCTACCTCTACGAACACTATAAAGGGCTATGGCCAAAGATAATGAGGGGAAGAGGATTAGAGACATACAATCGGACATACATACTGAGTAGCAGGGAAAATCGTAGCATTTTCTACTGATTGTAACCAGTATACTCAATACATACACACAGGAGTAGGGTTGTTATTCTCTCCGGAGAAAGTCCGAACTCATATAAAAATTCCCGTGTCAATTTCTACGTGATTTGATCTTGAGACCCCGAATCAAACAATCTTTACGTAAGATCGGTTCTAAAACACCGACAATGTGTATATCTATATGTATGTGTATATATGTGTGTGTGTGTATCTGGATCTGGATTGAACAACTCAGATTAATGCGGGCTCCCACATCCAAACCATTTAATCACCTTGCATGCTCCCACCTCCAATGCGCTTTCATTAATACGCCTTCATTAAACACCCTGCATGCTCCTGCTCCTACCTCCAACGGTCAAGATTAGCATTAACACACCAATTAGTATTAGATATATATATATATATATATATATATATATATATATATATATATATATATATATATATATATATATATATATATATATATATATAATCTTCCTCATTATTGATGATGAGGTGATGAGGATACCTTTGAATGATGTGTAAAGGCAATATTATTTATAACAAATATTACAGATAAATAGTTTTATTAATTGAGGATTATTAGACCCTCGTTAGTACCCATTTGAGTTCTTATACACTACAGAAAATAACACTAAGTCACGCCATCTCACCTTATGACTCATTTGGCCCTATACATTGTCGGGCATGGTATTACATATTAGCGTCGGCATCGGAAGTAGTAGTCTGCAGCGACAGCTTCAGAAAACCGAGTAGAATAGGATTCCTTCTTATGCCATATATGATACAATAAGTCGGATCGTCTTAAGAGTAGTAAGAGTTTAAGTTCGGTTTTTGAGTTTGGAACGAACTCTATTTTAGATTGTAAGAAGTCTCTATATAATGGGGCTCAAATTATCAACGAAAGGCAGACAAGAATTAAATCCTTCTTCCCAATCTACTCAATCCCTTCCCTGTCTCATGTGCATCTGTTAGCGCTGCTGTTCTTCAACTAACGCCACGGTGCCCCGACGCAGACCCAGGCCAAAGCCACTTACAACAAACAACTATCCAATTAGATCATTAGGACGTGACAATTTCGCATCAGATACAGTCGATACATCATCCACCATGAGCACCAGCAGCGAACATGCAAATATGCAAGATCAGAAGCTTGATCTGATCTTGTCTCAACTAACTGCTATGTACACCGACATCAATACGTTGAAAGAATGGGTGGAGGACATTGATCAACAGATGACCTTGGGTTGAGTCGTGAGGGATAAGCCCAACAAAGGCATCCTACCGACACTACCGAAGATATTCGCACCACCAGCACCATATTAATCACAGTATCAGCCACCGTCAGTAGCAGGCGAACGATTCAGCGCACCACGTTTCCACAAACTGGAGTTCCCGAAGTTCGACGGCAAGGAGGATCCGCTTCCGTGGCTAAATCGTTGCGAACAATTTTTTAGAGGAAAACGAACTCCGGAGGAGGACAAGGTATGGCTAGCTTCATACCATATGCTTGATTCATCTCAAACTTGGTTTCACATATTGGAACACGACACCGGGACACCGTCATGGCGCTATTTTGTTGAGCTCGTCAACACCCGCTTCGGTCCACCCATCCGGGGTAATGCTCTCAGCGAACTAACATTGTGCAAGTGCATAGGCACAGTGGAAGACTATCAGGAGCATTTCTTGTCTTTGCTTTGCAGAACTGGTCCCCTTTCCGAACGTCAACAAACCCAACTTTTCACCGTCGGACTGCAAGAACCATTACAAACGGATGTTGAGCTTCAAGCCCCGCAGAGTTTGAGCTCGCTATGAGTTTCACGCGTGCATATGAATGGCGACTGCAGTTGGAAAATCATCCTTTCCGACCAGCAACACACCCCACGCCAGCTCGACAAAATCTAGCCGTCGTGAGCCAATCAGCTGCCAGGGCTTCCACGGCAACTCCATCATCTGGGTCGACAGGAGCCTCGTTAGGACCAACGAATGCAACTACGACAGCTTGGGGCAGCCGCGTTTTTCGTTATCTGTCAGCCGCTGAGATGGAAGAACGCCGCCGACTCGGTCTCTGTTACAATTGTGACGAAAAGTTTTCCCGAAACCATCAGTGCAAACAATTATTCTATTTGCTATGGGACAATGAGGTTCAAGTTGATAACGGTGTACTAATTGAGCATGACATGGAACTAGAAATCTCCTTGCATGCATTCACCGGCGTGCGAACGAAGGACACAATGCAACTCTCAGCACAAATCGGCGCCAGCAAGGAACCACTGCTAGCATTGTTGGATCCTGGATCAACCCATAATTTTATTTCCAAGGAAGCTGCTCGCCGCTTACAGCTCCAGTTATGTCCACAGGAAGGGCTCAACGTCGCAGTGGCCAATGGTGACCGTATCTCCTGTACCGGTTTTAGCCCAAAAACACTAATTACCATTGACACCAAGCAATTTGCCATTGATTTCTATGTGATTTCGCCTGGAGGCTATGACGTGGTACTGGGAACACAGTGGCTCGCTACATTGGGGCCAATTCTTTGGGATTTCGGTAAGCTCTCAATGTCTTTCTGGAAGAATGATCATTGTGTGACTTGGCACGGCAAAGGTTCTTCTCCAGCTGAATGTGCCCGACTATATGCATGTGAGGGCTCCAATCTCCTGGAATTGCTACTTGCCGAGTTTGATGATATTTTTGTCGAACCACATGGGTTACCACCACGCCGATCACGAGGTCACCGGATACACCTCCAGCCAGATGCCTTGACTATGGTGGTCCAACCTTATCGTTACCCCGCATTACAGAAAGATGAATTGGTGAGGCAATGCGCTTCCATGTTGGCACAGTGTATCATCAGGTCCAGCACCTCCGAATTCTCCTCGCCAATGCTACTGGTAAAGAAACGCGATGCCACTTGGCGATTCTATGTTGATTACCGCTCCCTTAATAAGATGATTATCAAGGATAAATTCCCAATTCCAGTAGTCGATGAGCTGCTACATGAACTCTGGGGTGCTTGTTTCTTTACCAAATTGGACCTTCGGTCCGATTACCATCAGGTTCGGATGCATGATGAAGACATTCACAAGACAATGTTTCGAACACATGAAGGACTATTTGAATTCCTTGTCATGCCATTCGGCTTAACGAATGCGCCTGTGACGTTCCAAGCCTTAATGAATGAGGTTCTTGAATCCTTTCTACGCCGATTTGTCCTGGTTTTTTCCGACTATATACTCATTTATAGCAAATCATGGTCTGAACACCTTCGACATGTCCGTATTATACTCGAGCTTCTGCGTCTTCACAAGCTCTTTCTCAAGCGCTCCAAGTGCTCATTTGGCCAGCAGTTCGTAGCTTATCTTGGGCATGTAATATCGGGGGAAGGCGTCGCCATGGATCAGGACAAGGTGCAATTAGTTATTCAATGGCCGACATCGCGTTCCACTCGGGCATTGCGTGGATTTTTAGGATTGGCGGGCTATTACCGTAAATTTATCAAGGATTTTGGTACAATTGCCGCGCCATTGACACAGTTGTTGAAAAAAAGGATGGATTTGCATGGTCTTCAGCACATGATCAAGCTTTTCAATCGCTCAAAGTGGCTTTGACAACAACACCAGATCTTCAATTACCTGACTTTGTTGTTCGCTTTATCGTTGAATGTGATGCCTCAGGAGCGAGTTTCGGTGCTGTTCTACATCAAGGCGGAGGACCACTGGCCTTCTATAGCCGTCCAATTGCTCCTCGTCACATAGGTCTTGCAGCCTATGAACGAGAACTCATTGGCCTTGTTCAAGCAGTTCGGCACTGGAGACCTTACTTGTGGGGAGGGAGAGATGTCAGGTATGGTATTACATATCAGCGTCGGTATCGGAAGCAGCAGTCTGCAGCGACAGCTTCAGAAAACCAAGTAGAATAGGAATCCTTCTTGTGTCGTATATGATACAGTAAGTCGGATTGTCTTAAGAGTAGTAAGAGTTTGACTTAAGTTCGGTTTTTGAGTTCTGAACGAACTCTATTTTAGATGGTGAGAAGTCTCTATATGATGGGGCTCAAATTATCAATGAAAGGCAGACAAGAATTAAATCCTTCTTCCCAATCTATTCAATCCCTTCCCTGTCTCATGCGCATCTGTTAGTGCTGCTGTTCTTCAACTAACGCCACGGCGCCCCGACCCAGACCCGGGCCAAAGCCACCTACAACACACGACTATCGATTAGATCATTAGGACGTGACATTGGAGATGCCCTGAGGCAAAGCAGGACCATTTGTAACCCGTACAAAGCGTAAAGCGGCCGCTCCATCATTCTAATGAGCTAGAGTGGACCAGGTTGATGCAAATATGAAATCAGTGTTACCAAGATAAAGTCCATGAGGTCAGTTTACTTTCTTGCTGTTTTCTCTTGAGTAAATGCATTTGTCAGCAAGGATATTTTACTTTGTTGTTAACCACGAAATTATCAAATTAGTAAAGTAATCCCTATTAGTGGGACTAATGCTTTATGAAAAAGAAGACAGAATGATTTGTGTTGTGCCTCATGTTTTTGTGGTCCCACAATTCTATCTGATATCTTTCTTCTCCAACAAATCTTCCATAACTTATTTGCTTACACGTATCCACATGAAAAGACATGGAAAGACAAGAAAAGAGGATAGGAAAGTTGTCATGTGACTGAAGTCGAGCAACTTGTTTATTAGAAAAATGAAGGGAATTACACTCATCTATCTTGGAACTACTACTTTCGTTCTGTTCGGGCCCTTAATTCAGTTTAAGCTAGTCTACTTGTCTCGAATGTTTCACACTTGTCTTAGGACATGGTGGCACCTTTGTTCATTTTGACCGGTACGAACTATATCGGAGTTGTAGAGAAAGGAATCAAAGGACAAAATGGTATGGAGGGAATCAAAGGTGTAGACGATAGATTAGCTTTAAATATGCAAAGATGTCCATGTGTTGTCTCCACATTATCCTTTGATACTCCCCAGTTGTACATTGGCAATGGCTCCATAACCCATATAGCACAAACTCACTCACCTATTATTAATTTCCTGCCTATGCCTTTCGCACATATGCTTGCTTTATCTTCTTCAGTTCATCTGTTATAATGTTCTTTAATTCAATTTCTCTAATGAACTACTCGTCTTCGTTCTTTTCCCCTTTCCCCACCTCATCAGACCTATTCATCATGGATCTTAAGACCGTCAAGAATATAAAGATCTTAAGACAATTTCTTAGTGCATGAGGTGTGTTAGGATATTATCTTTCCAATACATGGTTTCTTATGGTGTAGTATCTTAGGCTGTTTCATTTAATTACATGCATGAGAGGAAACAACGATCACAATAAATTTTATGCGTTGGATTTCGAGACCGAACCGGTATCCAGATTAGATACTAAAATCTCTCTCTTTATTAACTATGGTGTCACATCATCATTTTCTTTATATGGTGAGGCTTAAGATATCTGTGTATGGAAGACTGGAGCAGCCTAATGAAACCATGAGACGATGCTCCATCCAGTGTTTCTAAAAAAATGCTTCATGTTGATACTGCTTACCCTTTGTAAATAAACTCTTTCTCTTCCTCGCTTTAATGAAAAGCGGCACTCCACCTGCCGCGCTTTCAAAAAAGAACTTCGTTGCGGAGGTTATTCAGTATGTGAAAACCTTCAGCCTTATTTGCTAGTCTTCTGTTGTTTACCAACAAAAGAGACCTCAATTAGGTGGTCTTCATCTTTCAAATGAATGGAACTTCACAGCTTCCTTGGTCCGCATGTCCCCCAATTTTTTTTCGTCTTCAGCTTCGCATCCTGTTGCTGTCATACATTGCTGACCCCACTGTATGACAATGATGTGTTCATGCTCCCAAAATAACATAAACATACCTATTAAATCAGACCGGCCTTCACTATCTGGTCCATTAGATCAAATTATCTTTTCGTCGCAAGCCAATTCAATACTCATCAATCTTTGTCCTGACTTCCTGTATAAAATCTCAAAAAATTCATCAACTCATGTTTGCTTTGTCTTATAGTACTAGGATGCAACGTTTGGCTATACTTGCATTCTGAAACGACTCCATGCCTTGGTCTGAATTAGGCAAGGTTAATATGGTCCTGAGAAGAAGTAGGATTAGGTGACTAGGCTCTCATGTTTGTAACAATGCAAAGAGATTAATGACTTGTGTTCACAGAAGCAAGCATTATGAGTGTCGGAAGGGGGAGAAGTAAATGCGAAGAAAGCAGCCGGAGTGGTAGACCGGGCGCCGTTGTCTTAACTTACTTGAAGCGAGAAAAAAAAATCAGATTGATGTGATAGTGACTTCAAGATTCTTGGATGGTATGCCGCATATGTAGTCGTTGATAGGACTGGACATCACTACGGTCTTTCACAGCTTTGCTTTAATGAAAGTTACTCCTGTGACCGTAAATACCCTTTTCTTGTGAATCTAAGTTCTCTTATTTTTCTATCACATTTTGTGATGGCTGAATTATATTATCTTAAATCTCTATCTTTTCCTAGTGATTTTGACTGACAAAAACGTAAGTGACCTTTAAACTAAGAACCAAATTAAAGAAAGCACCTTGTGCGATTAATTAGTAAGACATTTGGTCTAATGTTATATATCTTCAGTCTTCGGTCACCAAACTAGTTATTACTTATTACATTTTGACTAGAAACCAACTTGAAGGAAAGGCTTAAACTAAGAAGAATTAGCCATTCCTAGTCACTCGACTCTATCATCTTACCATCCAAACATCTCCTTTCGTTTGTATTCCACAGAAGAGACAAACGAAGTAAAAGAGAAGACGCAGCAGCAGCAGCAGCAGCAGCAGTAGAGGGAAATGAAAAGAAAAAGGAAAGAAGAGCAGCACCGTGGCACCAAAACACAAAAGGCAAAGAGGGCCCCAGGTCCCAACCACCGCCACCACCTCCTCTCTCTCCCTCTGAGGCTCTCTCACTCCCAAATACTTTGCTTTCCAAACAAGCAGACTCGCGTTTGGCTCTCGTTTCTCCCAGTAGCAGCAGTTCCTCAGACAGAGGCTCAAAGGATGAGATCATGAGAGCGGCAGCTGGTGGCAGCATCTAATGAACTCTCTCTCCCTTCTCTCCTCTCACATTTCCCAACACCAGGAAAGCAGTACAGTACCAATGGGCAAGCAGAGGCAGCTAGTACCAGTGTACCACCTCTCTTGCTTCTCTCGTCTCACCTCAATTAGTTTGACCAGAAACTCATAAAGATCCTCTGCTGGTACTAGAACTTGGCAGTCTGAGGGTTGTCTAAGAGTAAAGATTTGCTCATCTTTGTTTCTTGGGGGCTCTTCTGTATCCTTTTCTTCTAGTCCTCTGCTGTTGCTACTGTTCTTCTGTCTTTCATGGCGGCAATGGCCTCTTCTCCTCCTACAACTCTTGGGGCGCAGCCTACGTGGGTTCCCTATGAGCCAACCCGGGACTGCTCCCAGGGCCTGTGCAGCATGTACTGTCCCCAGTGGTGCTACTTCATCTTCCCGCCACCGCCGCCGGCCTTCGACATCGCCGGCCCCAGCGCCGACGACTCCTCCGGCCCCGCCTTCTCGCCTCTCGTCATCGCCATCATCGGGGTGTTGGCAAGCGCCTTCCTCCTCGTCAGCTACTACACCATCATCTCCAAGTACTGCGGCACCTTGAGCTCCCTCCGGAACAGGGTTCTTGGCTCCGGTCCGGGCGGTGGTGGCGACCACGGCGATTCCCGGAGCCAGGAGCCGTGGAACGTCTCGCCGTCGGACGGGCTGGACGAGACGCTGATCAACAAGATCACCGTGTGCAAGTACAACCGCGGCGACGGGTTCGTCGACAGCACGGATTGCTCGGTCTGCCTCGGCGAGTTCCGGGACGGCGAGAGCCTCCGGCTGCTGCCCAAGTGCAGCCACGCGTTCCACGTGCCGTGCATCGACACGTGGCTCAAGTCGCACTCCAACTGCCCGCTCTGCCGCTGCAACATCGCGTTCGTCACCGTGGGGATGGTCTCGCCGGAGCCAGAGGGTCGCGTTCCACGAGAGAACCGGAGAGACAACCACGAGCTGATTCTGACGATAGACGACTACTCGGAGCATCTGCGCGAAGAGCCGCAGACCGTGGTGAGCAGAAACGGCGGTGGCGACCAGGAGGCGAAGGATCGTCCGGGGAGGTCCGAGGAGGCCAATGGCATAGTTGAGATCAGAGAAGACGGCGCCGTGCCGCCGGTAAGGGCGTCGTCGTCATTGTCAGATACGCACCGTGAGGGCCGCATGTCCATCGCCGACGTGCTGCAGGCCAGCCTAGAAGACGAGCTGATGGTGGCCAGGGAGAGCGGCCTCCTGGCAGGCTCCTCGGGGTCCTCAAGACGGTTTCACGGGGAGCACAGCAAGGACGGCGGCGTCCGCAGCGGCCGGGCATTGCCGGATGCAGCAAACCCTGCGCCGACGAAGAGATTGGCGCCGGTTGGGAGGTCATGCTTCAGCAGCAAGAGTGGCAGAGGAAAGGATTCAGTTCTTCCGATGTGAGGCGTAATTTTCAGAGGTTCTTTTGACTAGAACAACATGATGATACTTTTGTGTGTGATTCCGGTGGAGATCAAGGTGCCAGCTGCATCAAAGTCTGGAGATTTCATCGTTATGATCTCTTCTCTTTGATGCCACATGCTGCAGAAATCGTCCTTCCTGTGGAATGCCGGGTGACTGGTGAGATCTCCCGCACCTGCTTGGTGGTTTCTACTGGATAATTTTTATAGGGTTTGAAAAAAAAAATCTTCTTTTCTTTCTTCCATCTTGCCACTCTATACGATTGGATTCTGCTCCAGAGCATTTCTCTCTGGATCAGGGAGTTAAGAATCAGGCAAAGGGTTCTCTCCCAATGAGAAATGTGGCCGTTTCGGTTTTCCCCCTTCCTTCTGTGTGAATTTGCCATTATATTTCTAGGTGTCAGTCAATGTAGAACAATCATTCGGGGATGTGTGTGGAAATGGAAACCGTGGCCACTACAGCGTGATTTCTCAACTCAAGCTAAATTCGAACCTGATTCGGTTCCGCTGTGCAGATGTTTGGTCTTGTTAGGTGACCAGTGCCTTCCTGCTAATTATGCCTGCCGAATAGACATTGGGCAGCACATCCCGATCCTCTTCATTCAAGTTTCTGTTACGTACAACACTGTGGGTGGGCAACTGGGTATCCTGTGGTTTGGTGCCGGTCTTCTAATAACATGTGTTTTTCATATGCCAAATTGCAGTTGGGTGTTAGGTTGATGCAGTAGCTACATCATCAACCGTTTTTCTATGAAACTTGTTCACAAACTTCTGAAGCTTTTCAAGTTTCCTAAGCTGCATATGGCCTCCAGATGTTGCTGGAAGCAAGACATCTGTTTTCTTTGGTGATCGGTCTGGTGGCAGCTCTGGCTGCTTCGGGTCATTCTTAGTTGACACCAAGCCATTTGTTCAGTGTATTGATGCTTACAAACTTACAATTTTTTGTTGCTTACTCATCCATACATTTGGCCATTTGGGCGTCAGGCCCCTTGTTTAGAGTGTACTGATGTGGAATTTACGCAATATTTTCTAGAAAGCCGGTGAATCCTTGTTACTACTGAAAGGTGGTTGGTGCGTACAAGTTTATCAAACTAATCATAAGTTGCTTAGTGCGACTTTTGCTTCCATCATGCATTTGATTTATCTAGCTAGTGGTATGGGCAGGCCACCTACCAGTCGGCACGCAGACCGGGCTGGCACAGCTCGGCAGGGGATCCGTGTGGTGGGAGTGACAGGGGCATGTGTCGTCTGTTGATGTGTTTGCGGTATTATCTTTATCAATTCTTTTGCGGAGAAACTATTTTTATTATTCTGTCACGAAACAGTATTATTTAAACCAAAAACTCGCCAAAGTATTACTCAATAGCACTGCACTATCAGAGGCTTGAAACAATGCACGGCATGATCCCATCGTTGAGTGACTCGGAAGTAAAAGGCGATTGGCCGGACGGTCTAAAATGTCGGGGCTTTCTTTATGTCGTTGTGGCAGGCTTGCACATGGCATCTGGGGAAGAGACAGAAAGAAGTATTGATTTGGTGCTAGATCTGTGCAGGGATGTCAATGTAAAGTGTATAGTACTTCCCTGGGGATTTAACTCTAGAATTGGGCCGGAGTTTGGATCCGGAGCTGCTCCTTTTTTTGCTGTTTGACGTGGCTGCAGATTTTTTTTTGGGAAAAGCTCGGTTGGACTCAACGGTTGGGCTAAAAGCGTTAAGTGTTTGCTAATCTGGTTTTTCAGGCAGGTTGTTTGGAGCTTTTAAATTGAAAAATGTCTGAAATACTCATGAGATAAATAATGACTTGTTTGATACCGTTGAAAAGATATTATGAGTGGATTGATTTTTAAAAAATCACTCTCACACAGAAATGCAAGTTTAAGCATCGAAGTCGCAAACACGAAGAAGTATCGGTTAAACTCCTTTTCGGCTCAGTTCACATCTACATACTGTCAATTCAGATTAAGACCGTACACACGTATGAAAGATGGAATCGGATGAATACTAATTAGAACTATCTAATGCATGTTCCTAACTGAGTGTCCTTGTGTTGCAACGTTCAAATAAATATAATATAAGTTATTAACTTAAAACCAATATACATAATATAAGTTATTAACTTAGAAAACCAATATGCATGAGATAATTATCCTATAAATGAAAGTGTCATATATAATTTACAGCTAATCAACAAGCCACAAATAATCTTATCACAAACCACAAGCACATATAATTTATGCATGTATACATATGTATCCATTAAAAAATATATCAACTCAAAAGGTGAGGAGGAAAGATGGTAAATATTAGACAAACCATCATCACCGGTCCTTCTTTTATAATAGTAAAGATAAGTGTGCACTATACAAACAATTCAACAACTCGGTGGCTGTAGTGAGTACATCCGCAGCGGGAACTTGAACTCTAGGCAGGTAATTTAGATCAAATAAGCTAGTAATAAAACACCTGATGGACATTCACGCTCGTTTAACCACTAACACTTGCAGTCAACTATCTTTAGGGAAAGATACACATAGTTCAGACTCTCAAACTGTAACAATATGTAGGATAAGATAGTATGCTCCATTACACATCCTAATTAACACCAGTACAAAATTTAGTCTCACGAAAAATTGCAACCCAAAGGATGATGAAACAAGGCGGACAGAAACAAGCACCTCTGGACCCTCCTTTAAGATGCTACACGTAAATCAGAAAATGGATATGTACAGAGTTCACACTTGTTTAACACATGTATCTACACATCGTAAATTTGTCATTGTAATTATCTTAGTTTTTACTTCACATCACTAGGGTCATGTGCAATTTAACAAAGAGTGATTTGACTACTTAATCACACTAGAACATCAACTAATTGACCACTGTAAATCAAGATATTGACACTACCGTTGTGGTAACTCAGAAAACGCAAACATTTTGGTCACCACTCACCAGGGCTATTTGCTTAGTAACACTACACAGATACCACGAGTTGAAAAATAATATCGATGTGTCACTGACATGTGGCCCCATGGCCCACCTGTCATCCTCATATTGAATGTTATTTTCCAATTTATACATCATTACAATGTTACTAAGCAAATTTCCCCTTTGGTCACCTCATCATCTCCAACACAAAATATTCAGCAAACAACAGTAAGTAGGCATGTATGAATCATTACGAACAAAGAGTGCGATCTCACTAACAAATAATACTCTTTGCCAACTGCCACCATCTTCCACTGGCATCAACTGCTGGACAGTTGGCTCTTTGCCAACTGCCACCATATTTCCGACCAGACGTGACGCATCCAACAGGAGCCTTCCTCCAGGAGTAACTACCACCCATTAGCTAGTTATTTAAAGGTAGATGATGTACGGCGAAAAGGACCTCAGACAACAATCATCAGAGAAGACATACAAGCAATTGTATACGATTCGAAGCATAGCACGCCACATTCCCACATTAATTAGGGCTAGTCCACTACATTGTCGAAGCCATCTCCTGTAAAGGATTCAGTTCATTGCAATAAAGAGCAGCAACATTCTCTCCCAAGAACTCTTTGCCATTTTTCTCTATTTATTTCGCAAGATTGGCGACTCGATCGTCAACACTCGTGGCCGACCCCTTCATAGATCACAGAAGAGGTGGTCAAATGGGCTGTGCCGAACGAGCTGGCCCGAGGCACGTCACTGTTGGTGCGGCTCGTATGTATGTATATGTACACAGATACCACGAGTTGAAAAATAATATCGATGTGTCACTGACATGTGGCCCCATGGCCCACCTGTCATCCTCATATTGAATGTTATTTTCCAATTTATACATCATTACAATGTTACTAAGCAAATTTCCCCTTTGGTCAC
Source organism: Phyllostachys edulis (assembly GCA_036346405.1). Taxonomy (NCBI): domain Eukaryota; kingdom Viridiplantae; phylum Streptophyta; class Magnoliopsida; order Poales; family Poaceae; genus Phyllostachys; species Phyllostachys edulis. The sequence goes on along the minus strand of CM070562.1, from coordinate 93,796,528 downwards.
CTCATCATCTCCAACACAAAATATTCAACAAACAACGATGAAGTAGGCATGTATGAATCATTACGAACAAAGAGTGCGATCTCACTAACAAATAATACTCTTTGCCAACTGCCACCATCTTCCACTGGCATCAACTGCTGGACAGTTGGCTCTTTGCCAACTGCCACCATATTTCCGACCAGACGTGACGCATCCAACAGGAGCCTTCCTCCAGGAGTAACTACCACCCATTCGCTAGTTATTTAAAGGTAGATGATGTACGGCGAAAAGGACCTCAGACAACAATCATCAGAGAAGACATACAAGCAATTGTATACGATTCGAAGCATAGCACGCCACATTCCCACATTAATTAGGGCTAGTCCACTACATTGTCGAAGCCATCTCCTGTAAAGGATTCAGTTCATTGCAATAAAGAGCAGCAACATTCTCTCCCAAGAACTCTTTGCCATTTTTCTCTATTTATTTCAGAAGATTGGCGACTCGATCGTCAACACTGTGGGCAAACCCTTCATAGATCATGAAGAGGTGGTCAAATGAACATCTTGAACGAAATGCCCAAGGCACGTCCTTTGTTAGTGCGGCTCGTATGTATGTATATGTATATAGATGTATATGTATATGTATGTATACATACATACATACATACATATATATATATATATACATACATACATACATACATACATACATACATACATACATACATACATACATACATACATACATACATACATACATACATATATATATATATATATATATATATATATATATATATATATATATATATATATATACATACATACATATATATACATATATATATATATATATGTATACATATGTATATGTATATGTATATATATATATATATGTATATATATGTATGTATGTATGTGTGTATGTTTCAGATTTGAGTATGCATACGCTTTAATATACCAATTAAACGAACATATTATACTCTTTTTTATCAATTTAGATACTTAAATACCAATCATAAGATACTCCAATATGAGTTGCTTAAACAATTTCCATCTAACCCTTTATTTTTGTTATATAACCTTTTTATATATATAAAAGACGATGTACACAAAATTCGCTATAAAAATGGATTTTAATTAAAAACAATTCATAGAACTCACTTTGGAGTATATTGTAATCATTATTGGAGTATGCTCAAATAGATAAAGAGGTATCATCATACGATTTAAGTGGTATATGAGAGGGAGTACGTCTTGAGTATCATACCATTTTCCTATATATATATATATATATATATATATATATGTGTGTGTGTGTGTGTGTGTGTGTGTGTGTGTGTGTGTGTGTGTGTGTGTGTGTGTGTGTGTGTGTGTGTGTGTGTGTGTGTGTGTGTATGTATGTATGTGTGATTTTATTTTCATTTCTTATTATTTGTATGATTTTGTTTCTATTTTTAATACATATATGGTTTTATTTTGTAGTTTTTAAATTTTATATAGTTCATTTTATAAGTATATATAAATTTGTTTTTGTTTTTCTTAAAATTCTATATATATATTCTAGGATTATTTCTGGTTTTTCTGAATTTTTCTAAATTTTCGGACCTAACGAGCTAAGTAGGACTAAGCATTGACCGATCGCCCTAAACAGGCTTGGGTCGACACGACACAACCCGTTTAGTTCGTGGGCCTGAATGGGTTGTGCCTTAACGGACCCGTGCCGCATCTGGCCGGTAAGTTGCCTGCTTGGCCGACTCTAGATCATAAGCGAGCCAAATTTCAGAGCACTAGCTACGTTCAAGTTCTTTTACAACTCCAAATACATACATACATACATACATACATACATATATATATATATATATATATATATATATATATATATATATATATATATGTATGTATGTATGTATGTATATATCTATGTATGTATGTATGTATGTATGTATGTATGTATGTATACGTGTGTGTGTGTGTAGGACGTCTGTTTCGTACTCCCGGGAGTACGTACTACCGCTTCTAATATACCAATTAAACGAACATATTATACTCTTTTTTTTATCAATTTCGGTATACTTAAATACCAATCATAAGATACTCCAATATGAGTTGCTTAAACAATTTCCATCGGAACCCTTTATTTTTGTTATATAACCTTTTTTATATATATAAAAGACGTATGTACACAAATTCTGCTATAAAAAATGGATTTTAATTAAAAACAATTCATAGAACTCACTTTGGAGTATATTGTAATCATTATTGGAGTATGCTCAAATAGATAAAGAGGTATCATCATACGATTTAAGTGGTATATGAGAGGTGGGAGTACGTACTGAGTATCATACCATTTTCCTATATATATATATATATATATATATATATATATATGTGTGTGTGTGTGTGTGTGTGTGTGTGATTTTATTTTCATTTCTTATTATTTGTATGATTTTGTTTCTATTTTTAATACATATATGGTTTTATTTTGTAGTTTTTAAATTTTATATAGTTCATTTTATAAGTATATATAAATTTGTTTTTGTTTTTCTTAAAATTCTATATATATATTCTAGGATTATTTCGGTTTTTCTGAATTTTTCTAAATTTTCGGACCTAACGAGCTAAGTAGGACTAAGATTGACCGATCGCTTCTAAACAGCTTGGGTAATACCGACACAACCCGTTTAGTTCGTGGGCTTCTGAATGGGTTGTGCCTTAATCGGACCGTCTTGATCTTGGGCAAGCAGTTCGCTTGGCCGACTCTAGATCATAAGCGATCAAATTTCAGAGCACTAGCTACGTTCAAGTTCTTTACAACTCCAAAGATTTCATGTTAATATATAGGAATAATTAGCTTAGTGACATCGCGTCAAAAGCGAATCGAGGAACGGCACTCCATTAAATAGCACTAGAAAATAACATCGCGGACACCAAAAATTAAACGAATGACATCGCTCTAATTATTTCTGCTTTTCTTAACGCAAATGGCCCGAGGCACGCCATTATGTGGTCCCATATGTATGTATGTATATATATATGTATATGTATGTATGTATGTATACATATACACACATACATACATACACACACACACATATATACATATATATATATATATATATATATATATATATATATATATATATATATATATATATATGTATGTATGTATGTATGTATATATGTGTGTAGGACGTCTGCTTGTGTGGGCGTGTTCATTTGAGTACTCAGATTACACTACGCTTTCTAATATACCAATTAAACGAACATATTATACTTTTTTATCAATTTGGTATACTTAAATACCAATCATAAGATACTCCAATATGAGTTGCTTAAACAATTTCCATCGAACCCTTTATTTTTGTTATATAACCTTTTTATATATATAAAAGAGGCGTATGTACACAAATTCGCTATAAAAATGGATTTTAATTAAAAACAATTCATAGAACTCACTTTGGAGTATATTGTAATCATTATTGGAGTATGCTCAAATAGATAAAGAGGTATCATCATACGATTTAAGTGGTATATGAGAGGTGGGAGATACGTCTTGAGTATCATACGTTTTCTATATATATATATATATATATATATATATATATATATATATATATATATATATATATATATATATATATGTGTGTGTGTGTGTGTGTGTGTGTGTGTGTGTGTGTGTGTGTGTGTGTGTGTGTGTGTGTGTGTGTGTATGTGTATGTATGTATGTGTGGTTTTATTTTCATTTCTTATTATTTGTATGATTTTGTTTCTATTTTTTAATACATATATGGTTTTATTTTGTAGTTTTAAATTTTATATAGTCCATTTTATAAGTACATATAAATTTGTTTTTGTTTTTCTTAAAATTATATATATATATATTCTAGGATTATTTCTGGTTTTTCTGAATTTTTCTAAATTTTTGGACCTAACGAGCTAAGTAGGACGGCATTGACCGATCGCCCTAAACAGGCTTGGGTCGACACGACACAACCCGTTTAGTTCGTGGGCCTGAATGGGTTGTGCCTTAACGGACCCGTGCCGTACTGGGCCGAGTTGCCCGTTTGGCCAGCTCTAGATCATAGGCAGACCGAAATTCTGTAGCACTAGCTACGTTCAAGTTCTTTTACAACTCCAAAGATTTCATGTTAATATATAGGAATAATTAGCTTAGTGACATCGCGTTAAAGCGTAATCGGAGGAACGGCACTCCATTCTTAACGTACTAGAAAATAACATCGCGGACACCAAAAATTAAACGAATGACATCGCTCTAATTATTTCTGTTTTCAGAATTTTTTTAAATATAAAAAACTGAGCTAAAAAAATTATCATTTTTTGTGGAGCCTCCCGACACAATTTAATTACTTGTGTATTTGTTTCAAAACTTTATATGTTCTGATTTTGTCTCTAAAATTCATTTAAATATACTTTTTATAAGAATTTTCTAATATAGAAAATAAGGTCCAAACATTATGAAAAAAAATCGGGCTCCTTACATGGTGGATTTGATTGTGTAATTTTTCTATAATTTTTACAAAATTAATTAATACAATTTTATAATGTCCTTACATTATGAAATATTAGACTCTCACACAATGGACATTATGAAATTGCATTACTTAATTTTATAAAATTTTAAAAAATTACATAATCAAGTCCACTGTGTAAGGAGTCTGAAAAAATTCATAATATTTGGACCTATTAGAAAATTCCTACAAATATTATACTTAAATGAATTTTAGAGACAAAATCAGAACGTATAAAGTTTTGAAAAAAATACATAAGCAATTAAACTGTGTCGGGAGGCTCCACAAAAAAATTAATAATTTTTTTAGCTCAGTTTCTATATTTAAAAAATTCTGAAAATGGAAGTAACTGGTGGCGATGTCATTCTTCTAATTTTTTGGTGTTCACGGTGTTATTTTCCAGTGCGTGACGATCAGAGTGTCGTTTCTCCTATTACGCTCAAACGCGATGTCCCTGAGCTAATTTTCCCTAATTTCTATATGGTGTTCGTCAAGGATTCTAGATTTTTTTTAAAAAATAATATGTTATACAGATCACATGTCTCACAAATGACAAAACCTGAAGAAGGTACTTGACTACCTGTTTTCGGGTTGCATGAGCATGACGCCATGGACTAGCTAGTGGCAAAGCAGTTGAACGGTGGTTGACTAGTGGCTGTCCTGCTCTAACATTCAGTTAGGCTGAGCTTGGCGTGGGTCGAGCAGACTCGAGCAAAGGGTAGAGGCCCAAATCTGCATGGCCTATGTTGTTCATGCACGGGCTGAGGTTTTGACACTTTTCTCAGGTTCTAGCCCAGCTCTTCGCCAAACTGGCCATTATTTTGGGCAACTCAATAAAGGCAACCACTGTAGCCCATGTTTACTATTTTAGCCCGTTAAGGGCTAGCCGGTATTTGCCAGTGCCCAGTGCGCTCGTGTAGACCACCACGAGGCCACAAACTCCATTACGCCCCGTTTGAAACATAAGATCCTGAAGGGATTATGAACCGTTTCTTGCAAAGTTATGTCAAGTTTGAGCTCAGAGTTCCCGTTTGAAACATAACTGAAGGAATCCGGTGGAGTGGTAACCTGAGGCGAGCGAGAGGGAGCGGCGAGCCCTCTATATCCTCATCGATTTCCGCCGCAGTGTCAACCAGCGTCTCCCGACTTCCGCCGCCGCGAGGCGCGAGCGCCAACCGCCAACCGCCGTCGCAGGCAGCCAAGGAAACGAGGGGAAGAAGATCGAAACAGACTTGCATGTGGGATCGACCCTCCACTGCATCGCCGTTGCTGCCATGTGTGGACGACACAATGGCAATCCCTTGCCAACATGGCGTCAAGGCAGCCCAAAACCATCAATTCCGGTGCCACAAAACCATCCCAATTTAAGTTGAGGGAGTAAAGTGAATGATATTGATAATTGAAGAGCGTTAGGGGTCTGGTTTAGCAGTTCATGGATAATTTCCAAACTTTCAAAAGAGTTTAAAGGTGTAAGCGGACTTCGTCCTAAAGAAAAAGTTTGAGCTCAGTGTCGTTGCCAGCTACCAGGACAGACAGGCGAACTACTGTGTAACAAAAGAATGTTTTTTTCCAGAATCTGGAGCCAAGGCAACCATCGTATCGAAAGAGGCGCATAACATTACAGCTAAACCGATGGGACAGGAAGCTAGGCCACTACAGCGCCATATCCCACTAGACTTGGTAAAATGTTGTGCGGTCAAAAACCAGCAGCGCGATATACACAGTGCTACAGCGACTGATCGAGGCGCGGTGCGTGATTGGCGTCATGGCGCTAGCTAGCTCAGTACAGATATGTGGCTTCTCTCTTCACGACCACCACCGTCGTCGCTGCCTATTGCCCGACGGCGAATAGCTGCTGCGAGGTCACCTCCGCGTCGACGATGCAGAGCATATGATGCACCGCCGTGGCGATGTCGTCCACCGTCGTCAGGCTGCACCCTTCCTCCACCTGCAGCACACACGCAAAGGACTAAACATGAGCTAGTACGCATAAACAAAGAGCCGAACAAGGCACAGGCACTGAGGCATATGTGCAATGGCCGGTCAGGGAAAGGGAGAGGGAATCTGCTACTAGTTGTAAACTATCCCGTAGATTCCATAGGGGAACTGTCGCACACGTCCACGGCTAAAATAGCACAAGGGAGCAGCAACATGTAGCTATAGCTAGCTAGCCTTTTCTGCCCATTTCTCGATGCCAATCTCAATATACAGCCCGGCTCAGTGATCAGTTCAGGAAAAAAGATTCTCCCTGGTAGCTTTTTCTGTCTATTTAGACTTGACAAATATAGGAGCAATATTTCTTCATGAAGTGTCACTCACACTACCACAGCTTGAGATAGTGTTTTACTAGGACTAGACTACTAGTACTGCACACTCCATGCAGACATGACAGCATTGACAAGTCCTTAGCTGCAGCTCACCACAGCAGGGCCCCAAGAGAGCAAAGGGCTTTCCCCTCTCACTGAAATCTCCGGTCAAAAGCGAGCACCTCTCTCTTCAGTCCTGTGCCATTAAATCGTGCCGAGGGGAAGCAAGAAAAGACTCAGGTGTCCAGGGTTCTAGTGAAGTTCCTCCATCGGATTCTGATCAAAGTTTTGAAAAATTTGATGCGCCATCGAACAATAATGCACTTGATGGCAGGGGCGGAGTTTCTCTAACGAAGTCCAATATGGGCCATGACCTACTTCGATTTTGCAAGCCTTTGGAGAAAATAATGGTTATCAAAGTTAGCAAGTGCTTAAACATAAAAATAGCCATTTATTTCTCATAAAAAACATTTACTTTTAAGTGTTGACCCTACTTGATTTGTGTCCGAGCTGCGCCACTGCTTGATCGAACTCGACTGGGTTGATGTGATTACCCATGGATGTTTGGTCTATCCATCCAAGGGCAGCGCAGGCAGGGGAATATCTGACACGTTTTCTTTTCAGATACCAGATCAAACACAAGCGTTCTGTAATTGATTAATTAACAGTTTCTTGCAGGTGCAGGGTGACTTCATGATTCCTAAATCATGCGTAGAGACACACACAAACTTTCGCATTGGTATCACTCAATCCGAGAGCCTAACGTGCTAGCTAGCTGTGGCACAAATGCATTTGTACGTGTTTCAGTGGGATATGTGTATGAAAAGCAGTAAGACTGAAAAAAAAGTGTGTCACTTGGCGTTTAGAAAACTGAAATCAGTGCAGCCGCACACGTAATGACGTACGTACCTTGACGCTGAGGGAGTAGAGCACCAGGGAGTCCAGCGCGGTGACGTTGAGGTGCAGCACGGTGAGCCGGAGCGCCTGCAGCCCGGCGATCATCTTGAGCAGCTGCCCCGCCTTGCGCGGCGACATGATGCGGACGCTGGCGTGAGTCTCGACCAGGTTCACCTCGATGTCGGCCACCCCGGACCTGTTCTCGGCCGGGAGCGTCGCCGACGCGGACGCCGACGCCGCGGTGGAGTCGCGCGGCGAGTGGCACCACACGTACTGCGGGTACGTGAAGAACTGCGCGAACGGGGGCGCGTCGGACGCGTCCTCGGTGACGCTGCTGCTGCAGTTGCTCGTGGACTCCATGCAGGTAGCAGTGTTGGTAGTGCTAGTATGCATCGGCATCGCGGGACATTTCGCCTTGTGTTGGTGAACCAGCGTTCGTTTCTGCGCTTCCAGGGACTGGAGCTGCTGCTCGAGCTCCTTCACGAACTCTATTGCTCCTCCCACGATCGATGCTTGGTCACCCTACAAGATTTTAAAAGATCAAGAAAACATTAATTCTGCCAGGAAAGTACAGTGCAGTTGGGACGAACAATATTGATTTACTTCTCTGCAAGAAGTAGAGGAAAGTAATGAGTGGAATTAATGACATGGGAGACACATTAATGGTGTGCTGGTGTCTGGCCAACAATGGACGCTTCTCCTGAAGAAAGAGATCGAGCAGTAAAGAAGAGACATAGGGCATGTATATTTGACCTATAAAAGGGAAAGCATCATGAGTCCTCTGCCCAATAGGCCAATAGTAATGGCGGATCTCTTTCAGCCGAACAAACGTTCTCTCACCATTCTCGCCGGTTGCTCCGGCATCGCTTTCTTGTTCTTTGACGAACGAGAGCACACAGATACAGAACAAAAGAAGAAAGGAGCGCTTGACTCTAAGTAATGTCGGTTTGCTAAGAGTGAAAGCGACCAGAGAGACGTGCGGGCGCGCGTACGTACCCTCTGGACGTAGGAGTCCGGCATGAGCGACCGGAGCACGGCGAGGTACTCGTTCATCTGGCGCCGGCGGTTGCGCTCCACGGCGATGTGCGTCATCCGCTGGCTCTCGGTCTCCTCCCTCGACTTGCAGCTCCTCGCCCGCCGCCGCCGTTTCCTCTTGGGCGGCTCCGACGTCGCCTGCTTCTCCCCGGACGACGCCACGGCCGCCATCGCCACCCCCGGCGCCTCGGCCGTCTGCACGTGCGCGGGGCCGACGACAATGCCAGCGTCGCAGAAAACCGCGGCATTGTCGAAGAGGAATCCCGCGGCCGAGGCGGCGTTGAAGGTGTCGTAGATGAGCGCGGCGTCGCTGGACGCGCTGCACAGCGCGTCTATTAGTGTCATGGCGTGGTCGATGGGCTCTCTCGCTCTCGGCGCATGCGTGGCCGGCTGGCCGCTTCTCGGTGTCGCTATGCCCTTGAAGACGAACGAAGTCGCGTACCACACTACCCCTCTACTTATCGCCTCTCTGTTGCTGCTGCTGACTTAGCCGTACGTATCTGAGATTCTGAGCTCCTCGCGTTGGTGGCATGCGTATGTTTCTCTCTCTCTAGTGCTGAGCTGCGGAATTTTTTAAAAAAATAATATTATTTTAAAAGATATTTACAAAAATAAATAGCCGGCCCAAAAAATTACAAAAATGGCTCCAGATAGCTGTCGCCAATTGAACTGACGATAGGGACCCTCTTGCCCTCTTGTTGCCGGGTCAGGTACCTGTCGCTAGTTGACTGACGATAGGTACCACAAACTCTAAACTGATTGATCTGTTTGTGATTTTCATAGATTTTTAATGGTACGAAATCTGTTAGACTCACAATAATATTTTGTGATCAACGTATGTTGTTTTAGTACGGTAAATTTCTGAAGAATTTTTCGAGAACGATTGAGGTATCAACGATTCGTAAGTAAGAAGGTAAGTGATATTGCGATGCGCCCGGGAATTCATTCACGGTATAGAACTTTGGATAAATGACCTCTTGCATAACATTGGTCATGTACATGCACTACATATTATGTAAGGAAACAAATATGAATTTGCCATTACTATCAAAACTACGACAAATCACACTGATATTACATAACATTCAGCAAAACGTCATAACACTTAATTTGATTCAAATCAAAATGATAATTCAAAACATTGGCAATAACATATTACTACTGTCCATACTTTCTCGTGGCCGCGACGTCAACGTCCCATATGTGGATTGTCTCGAGTCGGGCGACCGGATAAGGTCCCTACGGCGACATACGGAGTGCCAATGTCTTCTTCGTCCTAAGGATTTCTCGTGGAGCATTTCTTGAAGGTGCGCCCAGACTCCCCACAAATGGAACACTTCTTCGTACGACGTCCGGCTTTTACTTCGTCCATGTTGTTCCCGATACGCCGTACCTGCCACCGGCCAACCTTTCCCTTGAGCCTATCAATGTCCGTGGCTCAGATTAGTTGTTCCCAGATCGGATGGCCAGTGAAATGGCCAACCACAGCGTAACCATACATCTCTCCACTCTAGGTTTGCAACACCGCCTCCTTGGTGAAATAGTCAGAGAGGTATTGGCCGGGATGCTGCGCCACCGTCGAACATACGGCCATGACATGGGAGCAGGGCCTATGCAGAAGAAGAGGCTTGTTGCAAGTGTATATGCAACTACCGCGGTGTAGCATGCACTCGTGGGTGACCCTCTCGCAGTTCGTCCCACGGCGTCCTTTATCACAGCACATTATCTCGAAGCGAAACTCCCTTGTGCCCATCTTGAATGCTCGGTGCATCTCACCCTTCTTGCCCTTCTCCTCCATGTACTTGGTGACCATGGCGGAGTAGAGTACGCATTGTTGCTTCTGTCAACAAAGTAGTTCGGCGCCATCTCCCCGCACGGAAGGTGGAATATGTGCGTCTCTGGCCTCCAGCGGTCAACCAGCGTCGTCAGTAGGGCCTGGTAATATGGAAAACCCCTAGACGTATGACCGGTCCTGGTCGTCGTCCCACGTCGCCTCCACCATCCTCGCTAGTGGGAGGAGTCCTGCCACTCTCAACCCGCGTCGAAACGATTAAGAACAAACGTGGTTGCACGCAAAGTAGTTAGACCGCAATTGAGTGTGTGAAGGTCAGAACTACATGTACCTCAGAACCCAGTCTGGGTGCAGCCACCATGCCCTGATGGGCGTGCACAGCCGCAACGTGCCAAGCTCAATCGGCGCCTCGCCCTCCGGGGGGAGTATGGTACTAAGGCGGCTACGATGATGCGCGTCAATCATCGGGTCAAGCAAACTCATAGTGGCCTGCGTCCGCCATACCTACAAATTAAGTTCATGCATTGTAAAGACTATGAAACATGTACAAAAACCAAAATTCCTACTTTAAAAATAATTTCCAGCGTTAACAGAATAATTACCACACAAAAATATAAACCAAATTTAGGTTACTCATCAATTTAAACAGATTTGTAATAGGGTCTTCCAATTTAGATGATATTTTTAAATATTTTCGTAGTGCAAATATAAACAATAAACAAAGTTCTTCCTATTTTCCTAGTTTCGTAGTTTAAAATTAATTTTTGACATTAGCAATATAATTACCACGCACAAATGGGATGCTAAATAAAGCTGGGATTATTTTTTACATATTTCTAATAGGCGCCTTCCTATTTCTGCTGATTTATCCTAAATTATTCGACTGTTGTAACATTCATAACATGTGTACGACGAACTACACTATACATAGCTCAAATAATGTAGTACATAATTTAACTACAATTATCTAATCTACTAAATTCTAGTCGCTATTCTATTGAATTCTATGTCGCTATTCTACTGAATTATATGTACTTAATTCTACTCGCTATTCCACTTAATTCTATGTCGCTATTCTACTTAATTCTACTCGCTACAGCTCAAATGATGTACTTAATTCTACAAAATTTGACATAATGTATAAAGTTGAAAAAAAAATGTACCTGTAAGTTGGCCGACCGACCGGATTTGATGCTCTATCAATCTCTCTCATCCGCGATGACCTAACAGAGCTTCGCTATCTTTCTTCTCTCCCTCTTCTCCTCTCTTTTGTTTTTTTTTCTGGAATTAAAATGAGTTTTGGACGATTTTATAAATGGCATCATGTCGCACTGGCGACAGGAAGATTGTTCACTTTCTATCACCAGTTCAATGGCGGTAGTAGCTGGGCCGTGACGAGGTCATTTTGTAATTTTTTGGGCCGATTATTTATTTTCGTAAATATCTTTTAAAATAATATTATTTTTTTTAAAAAAGTTGTGAGCTGGGTATATGGGGAAGGGATAAGGTTTTGGGCGCGCGAGCGCATGCATTGATTTTTTGGTTTGTTTCGTATTTACAAAAATAGCTTCAGCAAAAAAAAATCAAAATTAAGCGATCGATCGCATTTGCCCGACCCATATCTTGGCGCCGCTCAAGACAACCGCTAGTCGCGATGGCGCTCTTGTCTTGGTCATACCGCCTACCGCCACGTGTTAGGGTCAGGGTTAGGGTTTCGCGTGTTAGGGTTAGGGTTAAGTTAGGGTTTGGACCAATAATCCGTGAATTTCGTAGCATTTAAGAATATTGCAAATTAGTTCCTAAAATTATAAAATTTTACGCGAATGCTCGTAATACAGTGTACTTTCTTGTGTAATTTTTTTTCATAATTTTCCTCGTTCTAATTTTACCACACAATTCTATTTAAGTATACTCATTTTATCCCGCCACGTGTTACCCTTTGCCCCTCCCACACACATGGCCCCCCTCCAGTGGCCATATTTTGAACCGCCCATCCTTCCTCCTACGCACATCTGTCAACTCCTCGTGGCTGTCCCCCCTTGCCCGCAGTGCTGCGTGTAGACAACGCATCCGAAATTCCCGACGCCAATGTAGCGGCTCCTCCTTCGCTCGGCTATAAATACCGAGATGTCGCGATCGCTCTTCGCTCATCCCAATTGTGTTTTGCTTCTCGTTCGGGCGCTCGTCGCTTAAAACTCAGAGAACTAAACATAATTAATTTTTTTGGAGATCAAGTATTTGCTTGCTGCTTGTCGCTCGGTTTTATTTGATAGCTTACTGCGAATGGCAGGTAATTTGTCAGATGCTTTTGTCGTTATTACCGTAATTAGTTAATGTACTGGTTATTAATTAGTTATGAATTAGTTAGTTTACTAGTAATTAATTAGTTTAGAGGTAATTAGTTAGTTCGCTAGTAATTAATTAATTAGTCGAAATTAGTTTAGTGGTTATTAGCCCCGCATATTAAATTAGTGCGAATAACTACTCGTAATTTATGCAGTGGTAATTAATCAGTTACAATTAGTTAGTTTAGTGGTAATTAAATAGTCATAATTAGTTGGTTTAGTCTCTGTTAATTAGTTTAGTGGTAAATAATTAGTCGTATCTAATTACACATATGTAATACATCACTTGCATGCAATTTATCGTATCTAATTATACAACCGCAGATGGGGTTGTTGTGGCTTTAGGTAATGTCAAACATGCAAGACTTGTATGTTTTTCATAGCGATGGTCTCAGACTGGTAGGACCCGTGGGTTGGACTGTCGAGATGCCGAGATAAGGTGGTGCAGGCGGAGGGCTCGACGCGATGAATAGTCACGAGCTTTGGAGTTGCATCCCGGTGGAGTTCGTCACGAAGGCAACAAGGAAGAAAGTTGTGATCGAGGGGATCGCCTGCACGAATGATGTGTGGGAGCTCGTCAAGGTGGTCGGAAGCGTAGCATAGAGACAAGATGCATGCAGATTGCCTCGGCCGTGCCATTTATGGGAGGCTGATGGTGTACGTGAATTTCGTACCCAGGGCGTCCGGCCACCTTGATGATGCCAGGGCCTCTACAAGCGGGCAAGTGCAGCCCGAGCCTGAAGACGGTAGCACGGAATATGTTGACTCAGAGGATTATCCTATGCATAATTTTGTGCAAAATGAGGGGGCGGAATCGTGGTGCTCGGCCTGCATTGACTACCATGAGTATCTACTAGAAGAAGCTCTCGCGTGAAAGTCCGACGAGGACGCCGACCCAAGCTAGGATGGTAGCGACGATGATGCACACCAGGCCGGTGGTCCAACCGAGGGAATTTTGTCATCGGATGTGCCTTACGTGGTATCGTGATGATGTCGCAGTGCGTTCGCTCATACTGCCACAAGAAGAAAGCTCCCACTGGGGGTTTGATGCCGAGACCCTCTTAGTAGGGCAGCGCTTCCCTAGCAAGGAGGTCGTGCAACAAGCTATAGCACGGTACGCATTATCCATCAGCCGTGTGTATCGAGTGCACCGGACATTACGCAGTGAGGTGCCTAGTGGAAGGCTACCCTGGTAAGGTCAGCGCTCACCAAGCAAAGATCTTCGGCTCTGTATTCGTGGTCAAGGCGGTGATCGACCACACTTGCGAGTTCAGCGAGCCCCGGCGACAGCATCGGAATGTGACTTCTGCATATGTGGCGAACCTCATCAAGCACCAAGTTGCAGCGGACGTGTCTGTCTCCCCCAAGCTGCTGATGTCGGAAGTCGCCAATCAGGTTGGTTGTCCAGTTAGCTACGGCAAGGTCCGACGAGCCAAGCAGAAGGTAATCGAGTCCATATATGGGACATACAAAGAGTCCATGTATTGTACCACAAGCTAGATAATATTGCGCATTAACCAACTGAGGGAAATGTGTGGTGTGCAGATCATATAACGATGTACCATAGCCTTCGAAACGCGCACGAGTCGGAGGTTACGGTACATTGTTATATGATCTGCATGCCATATATCTTCCTCAGTTGGTTCATGTACAACCTTATCTAGCATGTCGTACAATACAGTACTAAAGAACATCATCTACATTAAACCAATAAATAAACAAAGAGTATTCTATTTGATTGGGTTACATGTGATAATACCCCTCCTCCTACATCCCGATTGTAACAAACATGCGTTTGTTTCATGTAATGTTTGTAACACTTGAAATGTCGATAATTATCTGTATGAAAACATACATTGCAACTTCATTGCAAACCCTAATTCATTATGTCGGTGTTTTAGGACCGAACTTACGTAAAGATTGTTTGATTTGGGGGTTCCTCTAGGCTCAAAATCACACAAAGATGGAGACACGGGGATTTTTATACAGGTTCGGGCCTTCTCTTGGGAGAATAACAACCCTACTCCTGTGTGTATGTATTGAGTATGCTAGATTACAAGATCGAGTCAAAGAAAATTAGAGTATTGTACTTCTAGGTGGTCTCTCTTCCCCTGCCCTTATAATCCTTGCCTTTAATACTATCTCCAGGGTGCGCCGCTCGATCTTCAGAATAAAGGTCACCTTAACGCTCCAGATCGTGGAGCTATTACCGGAGGTTATCACTGTTGGGTCACGGGTAGGCTACGATAGCTACAAACAAAATTTCTACCACGCAAACCGGGAAGCCATGCAAGTAGATGATCATAGATCGTTACAATGACGCCTTGTGAGCAATGGAAGAAGGGTTGGAGCGACCGGTCCAACGAAGAGCGCGTCGATGAAGCGGTCGAGTCGATCGTCAACGCCCCAGCCGAGCCGATCGTCCTCCAAAGAACGTCTGCGGTTCCTTGTGAAGATCGTGGATCGCCCTCAAAGCGCAACAATCGTAGTAAGCGCCTCTACGGTATCCACACGCCCGGGGAAGGAACAACCGAACGTCGGTGTGCCAAAGACCAAATCGCGCAGTGGAGCTCTCAAGGAGATGGCGGCTAGGGTTTCGTGGTGTTTCACGATCTTTCCCAATAGCCTCATGCACCTCCTTATATAGTGCTCGTGGCGGATCCTATCCGGACACGTTCTAATCGTATTCAGATCTTGGTTTGTTCCAACTGCGTTAGTGTGTGACCACAGAGGTTCATGTGTAGTTCGGTTGTGATTCGAAACCGCTTCCGATCACGAGTCGTAGCTTGACTCCTAGCAGAACATATCGATTCGAAAACACACAAATTATATCGGACGAACCTTAATGCAATATGATATACGACCGAGTCCTATCTCTATCGACTACCAGTATTTGATCACGACCAACTCGTAACTCCTTACGATTTGGTTTCGACCACTCTGTGATTACGTTCGACTAGTCTACGACTTGCTTGTATCTCCATACGACGATACCAGAGTTGGTCGAACTAAGTGACCTACTCATGTATTCTCCCTTTGCCTCACGATATCTGGTTGAACTCGGGTGAGATGTTGTGTCATCCATGGGTATTCAATACTTTCTCGATCGAGTCGAGATAACCTTATGTGGTGAACACTTCGACTACTAGTGGCATGGCCATGCACTTTCTTTATCCGATCACAACGAGGGCCCGAGACATCTCTCTGTTATGTTAGGAGGGCAAATCCATATCAGGCCGGTCACATTCCTCTCCATGTTTGAGCATACCCAAAGCTACCTTTATAACTACCCGATTCACGGTGTAGCGTTTGGCAACCCCTAAGAGTGCTCTTACACATGTAGGAAACCATCTTGATCTCAGTGTCTAAGGATTATACATCATCATTGCTTGAGACCAACTAATGACACATAGATTCATAACAATCTCAATAGTGCCTCAAGATGGGTCTTATCAACATCATGTTCTCTAACATGTGTCCATATTATTGGTTTGATATCTCCATATCTATGACTCGTGAAACATAGTCATCAACCAATACATATGCTAGTCTATTCATATGTGTCCTCATATGTTTACGACCGAGGATCGTGTAAGAATAATTATCGCGAAATATAGAGTTTCACAACCAAGTCACATACTTGATAATAAATATTAACAATATTATTCTAGGAACAAGATAACACATTATCCAATGTTATGAACATAATGAAATATAATCATCTCTATGATTGCCTCTAGGGCATATTTCCAACAATCACGGGAGTTGTAACGTTCCCACGTCGCTAGGCAATTATCATCATAACAGGGAGTTAAATCATGTTGTTATATCAAGGAATAATAGCGTAATTGATTGCTCATATCCTTGGATACGATACATAAGATTCCCTAATCGACTAGGCCCACATGTTTGTAAGTCTTGTCAACCAAGGACTGGTCGTAGAAGGGCTTACGACCAGGTGGTGGTCGTAGACGAGCCTACGACCACAGATCGATCGTAATAGAGTTTACGATCACGGGATAGTCGTAGAAGGGTTTACGACTATAGTGTAGTCATAGGAAGACCCTCGACTACAGGGTGGTCGTAGGAGAACTTACGACCTCCAGCTTCTCCCTTATGAACATTAAGGGGTATACTCAAGAGTTATATGATATCATTATTATCTATAATATGAATTATAGATATATAATAAAATGAGGATTGTTATATCCTCGTCGTCTAGCCCCCCAGCTTAAACGAAAATAACTTACTTTGAGAAGGAGCACTAGATGGTCTTACGATCAATAGATGGTCGTTGAAAAATGGTCGAAGGAAAGACTCTTCGACTAGTGTTTCATTTGACCATAAATTTACTTGGTTAATAAAATTGTGGGACAATCTTGCGACTTACAAGGTGGTCGTAAAGAAATTCTCCGAACACCAAGTGGTCATAGCACCGTGGTTGGAAGTAAAATCTTTCCAATCGCTGTTATATTTGACCAGAAAAGACTTGGTCAAGAAGGTAATTTCGCTTGAGGTGTA
Organism: Phyllostachys edulis; assembly: GCA_036346405.1. Lineage (NCBI taxonomy): Eukaryota > Viridiplantae > Streptophyta > Magnoliopsida > Poales > Poaceae > Phyllostachys > Phyllostachys edulis. The sequence goes on along the minus strand of CM070562.1, from coordinate 93,779,116 downwards.
AAGACTGACCTGATTTCCTCGAGCAGACAAATTTAAGAATTTCAATCGACTTCCTCAAGTCTGTCTGTTGGAGCGGTTCGCGAAACCCGTTGGGTAGCCATGTCTTTTCCACTTCAGGCGTGCGGTTATAAATTTCCACCGTGGGTGAGGATAAGGTCTTTTACCTTCCCCCAAATCACTCTTGTTGTTCAAGTTTTTGAGTTCTCCGTCGTTGATCAAATCGAGCCTTCTTCCCCAATCTTTCCAAATCCAAACCTTCAGCTTTTGGGAGAAATGGCCGGAACCGCTTCCCCTTGGGCTGAATCGGAGATGGATGTGGCCAAAATTGGAGCTTTGGTCGACTCCGAGAAGATCCCAAAGAAGGAATTCGTGAAGTGGATTGAGGCCGTTGGGCAGCATTGGCCATCGGGGGAGATTGGGCAAATCCCCATTTTCCAAGCTTTTTGTGAGTGTGGTCTTCGATTGCCTGTTCATCCTTTCCTCACATTGGTAATCGAATACTTCTAGGTGGAGTTGGTGAATCTTGTTCTCAATTCTATCACAATGTTGGGGGTGTTCGTGTACCTGTGCGAGGCATACCTGAGGATTCCGGCTGATTTGGAGTTGTTCTGGTACTACTACGGAATGACTCAACTAGTCGGAATTGCCAGTAGTCGATCTCAAGCTCCTGACGGAAGTCGAAGGAGTATATTCAGATGTTTACTGTGTCGTCGTGGTCGGGTGGAAGAAGAGGTGGTTCTATTGGGAGATAACCAATGAAAGCAGACCTCTCTTCCGTCGGGAAGCCTACTGAGAAGGTTTCTTCCTGGGATGCGACTCCCAAGGATCTCGGCCGGATCACCCCCTTCATTCGAACTATTGCAGACTTGAAGGAAGAGGGGCTTACTAGATGGCACGTGGTGAAGGATTTCATCACGCGCCACATCAGTCATTTGAAAAAAAAGGGCTTATCCAATGTGGAGGTACTGGGGTAAAGACCCACCCGGGGACTACTGAGGAGGGTAAGTAAACTTCAAGCTTAGCTTTCTTTCTGTTATTTTCAAAATTGGCTTATTGAAGGTTCTCTTATCCCTGCAGACCTCTCACAAGAGGAGATTGATGCTCGAGTCAAACTCATCTGTGAGAAGCCCCCAGCCCATGTGGTGGCGCCTCCAATCTTGGCTGACATGTCCCTAGAGGACAAGGTGGAGCACCTAAAGGTAATCGAGAGTTGATTTCATCTTTAGGACTTTGTAGTCATAGAAGAACTTATGACTAGGTATTGATCGTAGTAAGGCTCATGATCAGGTTCTGGTCGTAGAAAAACTTACGACCAGGGGGTTGTCGTAGAAAAGCTTACGATATGATGATGGTCGTAGAAGAACTTACGACTACTTTATCATATCTATCTTTCTGATTTTTGCAAAAAGTAGGCATGGAGAACCATCAGGACGACGAAGATGTCGAACTGATGGCCGTTGGTGCAGCTGCAGTAGATCAGCTTGTTTCTCCCCCCACCAAGAGGCGTCAGCTCATTAAAGCCGCCGACAAGGGAGGCCCAAGCTCGAGTTCTTTTGATCCAACTTGACCCTTCGCAAAATTTGCTGCGGATATGGCTGCTGCAGCAGAGACTACGGCCGGAGCGGTCGAACCTCTCAAGCATAAAGCCCCCAAGACTAAGATACCCTTCTATCACGACAATAAAATTTTCGTAGTTTCTCCTTCCCGTGGTTTTGTCAAACAACTAGAAAAGGAGGACTGGAAGAGTTTTTATGTCTTTTGTGAAGAAAAATACTACGCCAGTAGTTCCTGTGGTCAAGGGCAGCGATGCCCTTGAGGTGGTCGAGATTGGTCTTGACCATCCAGAGAGCCAAGAGGCTCAAGGGGCGATGGCGCTTGCTCAAGACCCACGACCAGACGTGGTCGTGGTCGTTCCTCAACTTGACTCTCAACCAGACGTGGTTGAGAAAAAGTTGAAGAAACCTTCCTTAGGGAGGGTTGTTCCCAAACTTAAGATCAAATCCAACACTTGGAGGTACGTAAAAAGAGACAAAAGTGTAAGAACAACATTTACCTCTTGCTTTTTACCACCTAATAGTGTTTTCTTTTTATGATTTTAGCCTGGCTCCTCTCATTATCAAGGACGTTCCTGCCAAGGAACCCGCTGTAGTTTCTTCGTTTAACGAGCGAGCAGCGATGGCGTGGTCTAAGGGTCATCCTCCGTCCGAGTGGTGGAAGATGCCGTTGCAGCTGACATAGCTACGACCATTAGAACGGCCGTAGACTCGGAAGCGGCTACGACCACAGGGGTGGTCGTAGAGACTGAGGTAGAGGCGGCGTCTGATACTGCGGAGGCATCAGAGCATCGCACTGGAAAGGAGGTCGTCGCAGACGTTCCTCCAGGTCCTCAAGGAGGAGTTGGCGTTACCGAATCAGAGGACGAAGAATATGCCAACTTCGCCTCTGAGTTCTTCGGGCCATCTTCCATTATGGGATCTTCTGCTCTTAGACCTCGTGCTCATGTTCTTCACCCCAAAAATATTCCCAACGGAGGGGATATCTTCGATGATGCTCGTCTCGAAGAGGTGTGGTGGGACCGAGTCCGAGAGGTTGATGAACTGAGGAATCCCACAAGGGTAGTGTCTTCGTTCGCACGAAGGGTGATGAATGTAAGTACTTGTTGTTCGGTATCTGCACGCATAGATTTTTTCGCTTCTAACTGTTTTTCTTTATGCAGAACACATTGGAACAAATTGTTACTCTTGTTGAATACAACAGGCAATTTGTCCAATTGCGACAGAAAAAAGCAGAACTCTGCGAGCACGCAGAGAAATGGTAAGTAACTGCTTTTCGTAGCCCTTTGTATTTCGACCACTCAAGCAGTATTTGCGGGGTTTGTCGTAGAAGATCTTACGACTAGGTACTGGTCGTAGTAGGACTTACGACCAGGGTATTGTTGTAGAAAGACTTACGACGAGGAACTGGTCGTAGAAGAACTTATGACCAGGTTCTTTGCTAACGTCAACCATTTCCCTTTGCAGGTTTAAGAGTGACGAGAAGACCTTAGCTGATTCTCTTGACTATGAAAGAGCCGAGACGAAGAAGCTAAGGGAGGAGATTGAAGACCTCGGAAGAAGCTTCAGGAGGCAAACTCTGCGAACCAAAAGTTGCAGGGACGACTAGTCGGTTAATGTTGAACTTAAGACCGCCTTCGACCCTCTTTCCTTTCTCTGAATTTCATTCCCTTTCAGACAAAGACCAAGAGGTCCAGACGTGGGAGCAGTGTTATCTTAAGGACACTGCCACCCATGCTGAAGAAATCAAGAAGTTAGATTCTCAACTCATTGGTAAGCAAATCTTTACCTGTGATTGGTTGTGTTTTCCTCTCGAGGTCATTTTATTTGACTGGTCTTATTCTTTTCAGAACAAATAGTACAAGAAAAACGACTCCGGGAGGCTTTGACTCGCAATCAGGAGGAAATAGAGGCTTTAAAGATCAATATTCAAAACAATGTTTCATTTCTGAACAATGTACTCGGTGGGCTTTAAGCTGAGGGGATTACTCCTCGTGACGATACGCTGTCTGCCCACTCGAGTGCTATTGGCGAACAAGTCGGAACTTTGCAGGAGTTGGTGACTACTCTGAGGGCTAACCAATTCGACTCGATAAAGGACGTGATCCAAGAGGGAATAAGATTTGTCTTAGCAAAACTTAAATCCCATGATCCCAACTTTAATCTGACTGTCGAGACGACTACCGCTACTGAACGAGGCGAGCAATTAATAGCGACAATGCAATCGATCCGAAGTTAGTCATCGAGGGTATGCAAATAAGATCCCTTCGCTAGAGTAGTGCATGCATCGAGTCCCAGAAAGACAAGTTTTTGTTGATGTTGATATAAAATCCTTCCTTCTTCACGAAAATCATCTTGTCGAGTAGTTAGTAACTCATAAGATAATGAATGGAAAAAAAAGCAAGACTAAGAATTGAAGTCAAGTTAATAACTTTATCCTAGCCCCCGACTATTTGCTTGGTTTATTTAGATAAACCGAGTAAATAGTATTAAATAGGTTTTCTGAAAAAGACAGTTGTTTAGCTAACTTGTATTTTTTCGATCACAATTATCTTGCACTGGTCAAAAGAGTAGGAACAAGTCGACACTAGGAAGTTCCTTCTAGTGGACAGGACCACATGCAGAGAGGAAAGGTTTCGACTAGGTGATGTTACCATCTCCAACCAGATTAATCAAATCAAGAACGGTCAACTTGAGTTAGATAAACGTCTGGAGTTCCTTAAACAAATTTGTCCAACTTATCTCAATGCACTCAGTATATTCGGTCTGGTAGCAAGAGTTAGAAACAGAACGACACTAGGAAGTTCCTTCTAGTGGGCAGGACCACGTGCAGAGAGGAAAGTCTTCAACTAGGTGTTGCAACTTTCTCCGACCAGTTAAAACAAACCGAGTTTATCGAGAGTAGTTGGGCAAATTTGAAAAGTGTACTCAGCTTAATTTATTTTTCAAAAAAAAGTACATATGAAGAAATAGACTAAGGTATTAAGAGTTGGCTTGACATTATTTCAACCATATTTTGAACCCAAACTCTTTGTGTTGGTAGCAGAAAGGGAGGAACGAGTCGACTCTAGGAAGTTCCTTCTAGTGGGCGGGACCACGTGCAGAGAGGAAAGGTTTCGACTAGGTGATGTTACCATCCTTTCGACTAGTGTAAAGATGAACTGGGTACTGGTCGTAGGATGTCTTACGACCGGTGTATTGTCGTGAAAAAAGTTCATGACTAGGAACTGGTCGAAAGCGGACCTTCGAGCAGGGTATGGTTGAAAGAATTGTCAAAGCGCTACCCAAAGTAAGACAATAAAGATAGAAAGAACATGATGTTTTATCGAGTGGTTGGTCGTTTACACATAGAATTTGCATAACTGGTCGATATTCCAAAAATTAGAGAGAACCCGGCCGTCTTCCATTGCCAGTCGTACCGAATTTGGACGCATAACTTCGACTACTGTGTAAGGACCTTCCCATTTAGGGGAAAGTTTGTTCCGATTAGACTGGGATTGAATCTTTCTCAATACCAAGTCACCTACAGCAAGGCTGCGAGGTTGGACCTTACGATCATAATATTTGCGCAGGGCTTGTTGGTAGACTGCTGAACGGATTAAGGCCTGATTTCTCTTCTCTTCAAGTAGGTTAATGTCATCCGCTCGAAGTTGTTCTTGGGCTGAGTCATTAAAACTCTCGACCCTTGTAGACCTGATCTTTAGTTCTGGCAGAAGCATAGCTTCGGCACCAAAAACTAGGAAAAAAGTGTTTACTTTGTTGCTGACTAGCGATCGTCGAATCGCCCATAATATCTTGAGGTAATTCTTGTACCCAAGCCCCTGAGCGCTTAACAAGCTGGTCAAAGACTCGGGTTTTAATTCCCTGCATTATTTGGCTATTCACTCGTTCAATTGCCCCATTGCTTTGGGAATGGGCGACAAAGGCGTAACAGAGCTTGGTACCCAACTCGTCACAAAATTCCTGAAATTTTGCGCTCAAAAATTGTTTACCATTGTTAGTGTTTATTCGACTAGGGACTCCAAATCGGGTAATCACGCTTCTCATCATGAACCGTTTTGCGGCTTCCGTTGTTATCCGGTCATGAGGTTCGCCCGATCCATTTTGTGAGCGTGTCGATAGCCACAAAAGGAACTCGAAGCCCCCTGGAGCACTTGGGAACGGTCCTAGGATATCGAGACCCCAGGTCGCAAAAGGCTAAGATAGAGGAATTGTTTGCAATGCCTGAGCCGGTTGGTGTATTTGCCTGCTATGAAGCTGGCATTGTACACATTTCTTAACCAACTTTTTGGCATCGTAGAGGGCTGTCGGCCAGTAAAATCCTTGTCGAAAGGCTTTTCCGACCAACGTTCTGTAGGAAGCATGAGTTCCACAGATGCCCTCATGTATATCGTGAAGGAGGTTTAGTCCTTTCTGCGGTATGCATCGCATGAGTACCCCTTGAGTGCCTTGTTTATAGAGCACTCCTTCGACCAAAGTATACATTTTGGCCTTTCGGGATAAACAATCTGCTTCGAGATCGTCATCGGGTACGGAACATGTCTGAAGATACTTGTAGATGGGATCCATCCAAGTATCCTCGTATTCTAGAGAAGCTGTCTCAATAGGAGATGTCTCTGGTGTTTTCACTAGAGACGGCTTCTGGAGTTGCTCCAAGAAGACTACTTTTGGTACTTGTGATCGGGAAGAAGCTATCCAAGCAAGGTGGTGCATGAGAAATTATCCTTCGAGGATGAATTGTACCTCAAACAGAAAAAATGCTTTTCAAGCTTTCGAACCTCCGATAAGTATCGAGACATGGTCCCGCCGCTTTCCTATTCGGAGGATCACTCCCAAGGAAACTCGGGCGGCACAATTATCTTGTCGCTTGAAAATAATGCTCTGATTTCCTCGAAGACATGAGGAGAGCATAGAAGCTTTTGGACACGAGGGTAACGCTCCTTAGGTCGTGCAAAACTTCACTTACATAGTACCTTTCGTCGTTGAGCGTTTTCACGTTCTACAACTAATCTTCGCGCTCATCGCCTCGTGGCGTGGCAGCTAGATAAATTAAGAGCGTCTCTTTTGGTTTTGGGGAAACAAGAATAGAAGCATTCGTAAGATATCTCTTCATCCTCGAAGGCAGTGTTTGCCTCTTCGACCACTCGAAACCCTCGTGCTTCCTTAGAAGTTTGAAGAAAGGTAGTCTTTTTTCTCCCAGTTGTGCTATGAAACGACTTAAAGCCGCCATACACCCTGTGAGTTTTTGGACTTCTTTCTTCGTGGTTGGAGAGCGCATTTGAACAATGGCTTTTATCTTTTCGGGATTTGCTTCGATCCCTCATACAGAGACTAGGAATCTAAGCAACTTTTTGAAGAGACTCCAAACACACACTTCTTAGGATTGAGTTTCAAGCGGTGTTTTCTGAGGTTGTCGAAAGTCTCCTTCAAGTCCGAAACATGATCAAGCCGTTTGATGCTTTTTACGACTAGATCATCAACATAGGCTTCCAAATTTCGGCCTAACTGAGGTGAAAAGTCGATTGCATCAAACGTTGTAAAGAAGCGCCAGCATTTTTTAGACTAAATGTCATCTTGACATAGCAAAATACACCAAATGGAGTAATAAACGAGGTCTTTTCTTCAGCTTCTAGACACATATTAATCTGATGGTAGCCAAAATATGCATCTAGAAAACTTAATGTTTCGCAACCGGCAGTAGATTCAACCAACTGATAGATACGAGGTAAAGGGAAATCATCTTTTGGACAAACTTTATTAAGATCAGTAAAGTCAACGCATATTTGCCACTTGCCATTAGACTTTCTAACCATTACAAGGTTGGCCAACCACTCTGGGTGGTCGACTTCTCTTATAAAGCCTGCTTTAAGTAGCTTGTCCAATTCTGACCTTATAGCATCTCGTCGATCAGGGGCAAATCTCCGTAATTTTTGTTTTACGGGTACTTTGTCAAGCCGTAAAGCTAGCCTGTGCTCAATCACTTCCCTGGGAACTCTGGGCATGTTGGATGCTTGCCACGCGAAGACATCTGTGTTTGCTCGGAGGAAAGTGATGAGGACGTCTTCCTATTTGGGGTCGGAAGTATCCTCGTCTGAGCAGGTTTGAAGGTTCCTCCGATCCAAGGAACCTCTTTGACTTGGTCGTTCAACTTGGTGCAGACTTTAGGCTTCGAGCTCTTGGTGAAGGTCGCCCTTTCTCTTCCCGAGTTGGTATCTGACCCACCATCTCGAGGGATCGACGGTCACACGTGTGCGTCATCTTCTTATCATAATGGATTGTGATCACTCCTTTGGGACCTAGCATCTTAAGACATTGATACCCATAATAAGTTGCCATCAAGAATTTTGCCAATGTTGGTCGTCCGAGTATGGCGTTATATCTTTATGTCGAAATCGACCACATCAAAGGAGATCTTCTCGTCACGAAATTACTTAGTGAACCAAATGTTAAAGGAAGAAACTTGACCAATAGGTTTGGCCGAAGACCCTCGTATAATACCATAAAATGAATATCTTACCGGTCTTACCTTGGTCACAGGTACTTGTGTCTCATCCGGTATTTGTCAACAAAATGTTTAACGAGCTACCACCATCAATCAACACTCGATTTACTCGGCGGTTGTTGATGGTGGGTTCATTTCTGATCGAATAACGACCGAGTCGAGTCAAAGGATCGCACGATCAACCTTCTCGAAGAGATGGTGACTTCAAACCACCGGTACTTTATTGACAAGAGGGGAGTCAATGGAGTTTACCTCGCGTTCGACTGCTTTAAACTGTCGTCTTGACTCGTACGCCGATGATCCACCAAAGATATACTCGATGGTGTGCTTGGGATCTTGAAACGGCATGTCCTCGTTGTCGTCTGACTGTGTACGACCACTGGCTTGTCCTACCTCTTCGAGGGTAGGAAGTGGTCCTTTGCTGTTGTAGTAGTTTGTGAATTTTCGTTGGAAAACTCGGCAATTGCGAAGGTCGTGCTCTTCCTTTTTATGGAAAGGGCACCACCTAGGCTTGTCGTTCTTCCGTTCGGGGCGCTTACATTTGCCTCGATCGGGGTATTGTTTGGTAGTTCGTGGCTCCTTATCGCTTACGGCCAAGACCTCTTTGGAAGCATTGGCTTGAGGCTTTTAGACCTTTGCCTTGTTCTTGGATTTCTTGGTCTTCTTATCCTTCTTCTTGCCACCTTCGCCAGTCTCTTGTGGGTGCTGGTCATCTCGATCGATGATTTTGGTCCATTCGACTGCTTCATCCGCGATCGCGTGCATCGATCGACCATCTCAAAGAGTTCAACGACAGTAGCAGGGGGATTCAAAGCGATGTCCTCCGTGATCCTTCTGCTGCGGACTCCTTGCTTGAAGGCTCTGATAACAGATGAGTCAGAAACCTCAGGAATCGAATTGCGAACTTGACTGAAACGCCTGATGAATTGACATAGTGTTTCGTCGTCGTTTTGTCACATCCGGTGTAGGTCGTCCTCCTTTCCGGGCCGATGATAGGTGCCTTGGAAATTGGCCAGCAATAGATCGCAGAGATATTGCCACGAGTAGATCGACTCGACGGGTTGGTTTAATAACCATGATCAAGCAGACCCTTCGAGCACAGTCGGAAAGTAATTCGCCATGACGCGCTCTCCTCCTCCTGCTGCTCGGACAGCGGTCGTGTAGATCTGAAGGAATTCGATGGGATTTTGAGACCCATCAAACTTCTCCATGTTCCCTGGTCGAAACCGCGGCGGCTAGTGAATTACTCGGAGGTGTCCTTGTCATTGCCACGAGTGGTCGCAGGGTGTGATCCTCGGGGAGCGTCCTCAGCCCTGTCTCTAAGAGAGTTATTGCTACCTGAGTGCAAGACGAAGACCTCCCGTTGATGATCTCCACTTGCGCTAGAGGCCTCCTCGTTTGAGGAGTCGTCGAATGACACCATCTGGCGACTTGGAGCAAACCCCTCTAGGAAGGGGAATTCCGAGTTATAATCGTCTCCGTCGGCAAGTGAGTCCTGCGTTAGGATGGTCGAATTCGTAGGAAGAGCATGTTTGATTACATCCTTGGCTGGACTAGCCGGAGAGAGAGAATCACCGGATGCTAATGAAGATCCAGAATTACGGCTTCCAAGAGCTGTCGCGCCAGGTCGGACTGTCTCAGGTGGACTTGGACATTTGGAGAGGGAACCCTCGCCATGCCCCGAGTTTGCCTTGGGACAGCCCTCATTGTGGTCGGATTGAACCTTGCCCTCTGAGGAAGCTGGTTCCCCATCTAGACGTATAGTTGTGGGGGATAAGGATCCCTCCTCAACTCCATCGGTGGTAAAATCTCCTGGAGAAAGATCTCCGGAGGCGATATCAGCGTCAAATGATGCATCACTCAGCTCGTAGTTGAAACCGGCATCCATGTCGATATCTGCGTAATCGGCCAAGTCGAACCAGTTCTCCTCGTTCCACTCTCCTGCCATGAGAGCATGAGAATTGGAAGGACGAAGGAAAGCTGATGACTCAAAGATCCCCACGGTCGGCGCCAACTGTCGATGTTTTAGAACCGAACTTATGTAAAGATTGTTTGATTCAGGGGTTCCTCTAGGCTCAAAATCACACAGAGATGGAGACACGGGGATTTTTATACAGGTTCGGGCCTTCTCCTGGGAGAATAACAATCCTACTCCTGCGTGTATGTATTGAGTATGCTGGATTACAAGATCGAGTCAAAGAAAACTAGAGTATTATGCTTCTAGGTGGTCTCTCTTCCCCTGCCCTGAAAATCCTTGCCTTTTATACTATCTCCGGGGTGCGCCGTTGGATCTTCAGAATAAAGATCACCTTAACGCACCAGATCGTGGAGCTATTATCGGAGGTTATTACGGGAGTTGTAACGTTCCCACGTCGTCATGCAATTATCATCATAACAGGGAGTTAAATCATGTTGTTATATCAGGGAATAACAGCGTAATTGATTGCTCATATCCTTGGATACGGTACATAAGATTCCCTGATCAACTAGGCCCATGTGTCTGTGAGTATTGTCGACTAAGGACTGGTCGTAGAAGGGCTTACGACCATGTGGTGGTCGTAGAAGAGCCTACGACCACAAATCGATGTAGTAGAGCTTACGATCACGGGATAGTCGTAGAAGGGCTTACGACTATAGGGTAGTCATAGGAAGACCCTCGACTACAAGGTGGTCATAGGAGAACTTACGACCTCCAGCTTCTCCCTTATGAACATTAAGGGGTATACTCAAGAGTTATATGACGTCATTATTATAAAATGAGGATTGTTATGTCATCGTCACATTGCAAACCCTAATATGCCTTGCACGTCTGCAGAAAGCAACATATTGTACATTATTAAAGAACATCATCCACCATTAAACCGATAAATAAACAAATATCGTCATATAGCAGTCTCTTCAAGCCAGTAGCACCTTCGTTGTCTTCCAACATTCCACGTTTTCTAAACACATTGCTTTCTCTACAGGAATGCTGATGCAGTCTAGTGTTACTTAGGTTAATACCAAGAAATAAAACTCCGGTTGCATCTATACAAATGTTGATGCAGTCAACGTTGGAGTTGGACAGGCTGCATGATATAAAGTCTAATGTAGACATAATTAGAAAATTTATCGCATAGATAAATCCGACTTGAGGCTATTGCAAAGAAAATTCTTGGGCCAATACACACTTGCCTTACTAGAAAGTTCCAATTGTGTTAGAGCTCCACCATTACAATGCAGCCTGGATATACATATAGGTCAGGAGTAATTATCTTTCACAAACACTAACAAAATATTTGTTAGTGAGTTGGTATCAGAATCTAAGAAAGAGCCGTGTTAGAGACACACAATTGGGATGAGCGAAGAGCGACTGTGAGATTTCAGTATTTATAGCCGAGCGAAGGAGGAGCCGCTGTGTTGGCGTCGGGAATTTCGGATGCGTTGTCTACGCGCAGCACTGCGGACAAGGGGGATAGCCACGAGGAATCAACAGATGTGAGGAGGAGGGAGGCTGGTCAGTTGGAAAGGTGGCCACTGGAGGGGGGCCGTGCGGGAGGGGGAGGGGTTGACATGTGTCGGGACAAAATCAGTAAACTTAAATAAAATCGCGAGGTAAAATCAGAACAAGTAAAATTATGTAGAAAATTACACAAGAAAGTACACCGTGTCGGCAGCGTTCACATAAAATTTCATATTTTTTTGAAGTTATTTGCTATATTTTGAAATGGAATGAACACAGTAGAAACTCTAATACGCGAAACCCAAACCGAGTAGATGGTGAAACCCTAACCGAGGAGGGGGGCACGTGGCGAAGCGACCGACCGCACATTTGTCTAGGAAGTGGCGTGGTGGGTCAGCATTGCCGCATGGTGCCGTATGGTTGAGTGTTAATTTTGCCCCAAAAAAATTGCTCCAACTATTTTTGTAAATACAAAGTGAAATCACGCTAATACGGCCAAAAAAATCGCATGCATTCGCTCACATAGGGAATAGTACTGGATGAGGCAGGTGAGTTTTTTTTTACTAAAATAACATTGTTCCACAACGAAATAACGAAAATAACCTCTCCACTAAGGAATGTAATGATAAAAATAGCAACCTTACCATGTACCTCTGTCCGTGGAAGCGCATGATCAGTGATTCCTGCTGCCACAGGGCACACAGTCGTTGTCTGGACATTGATATAGTACGTGTGCCTTGCCGTGATGTTTTTGCATGGTAAAAAAAGATATTTTTGCTATTTCGTTTACATAGTGTTAGATTTACTATTTCATTCTAAAAAGCCAAATGAGTAAAAAAAACTCCGAGGAGGCGAGAGCTGTGCTATGCTTCGGCAGTGGCACAGGTCTCTCTCGGCCACTCGGCCCGCTCCCAGTAGAATAGGCATCAAATGATCAAAAAGCTGAGTTCTTTTGTAGTATCTACACTGGGTTTTTGGTGCAGTGCGCCCGCTATGTGCTGGCCGGGTGGGTGGTCAGAACTCGACGCGGAAGTGAGGAGGGCTGGAAAGTCAGAGAAAGGGGGAGGATCAACTCACGTGGTAACTGCAGTTAAAAAAAACAATGGGGCGAGGAGGAAAAACGTTCTTTTTTTTAAACAAGGAAAAACCATTTCTCACCTGTATGTGTGTATATATATATATATATATAGATGACGCCTGTTTTCCCATATATATATATATATGTGTGTGTGTATTGAGGTTTTATTTTTCTTAAGGTAGCCTTTTGATATCTTTCCAAATCTTTTTCTATATCTATAACTTCTTGTAAATTCTCGATATCTTCACTTTTACCTTTCAACTTATCTATTAAGGTGGCCTTTGTTTTCCCATATATATATATATATATATATGTGTGTGTGTGTAGATGTGTTGTTTTCTATATATATATATATATATATATATATATATATATATATATATATATATATATATATAAGCGGTATGGTACTCACAGAGTACGTACTTAATCTCTCATATATCGCTTAAATTGTATGATGATACCTCTTTGTCAATTTGAACATACTCAATAATAATTACAAGATACTCCAAAGTGAGTTTCATGAAAAATTTCATTAAATATCACTTTTTATAGCAAAATCTATGTATATACTTCTTTTATATATGAAAAAAAAGGTATATAGCAAAAATAAAGGGCTGCAATGAAAAATTTTCAATTAAGTCACGTTAGAGTATCTCATAATTGGTATTTAAGTATCTTGAAAATGTAAAAAAAGTATAATATATTTGTTTAAGTGGTATATTATAATATATGGGAGTATGTATATATAAGCGGATGTATATATATATATATATATATATATATCACAACTGTGTGCACAGTTGTGTGTCCACTATTGCATGACCCCAGTAAAATCCTCGGTAACTAAAGTTTCCGAGGAATAGCCGTACCTTAGTTTGTACGTACAATGGATCTCAACCCTGGTAGACGGAAAGAATCTCAAGGTGATGCTTGGCTTAATCTGCATAATGATTTTGCAGCGCCCCGGCCTGAAATGTCACCGTAAGAGTTTGTCTTCCAAATGCTTATGTGAGAATAGTGGAATGAGGGTGGACGACGACGTAAGACAAGAGATACCAATGTCACATGGATTAACAGTGGAGGGAATGGCAAGAAGACAAGGAGGCCACATGAGTAACGTGAACTAGTACTCCTGTGTTTGAGGGCAACGACCATAAGCGCCAGAGCAATCAATCAACCGTCACCCAAAATTCAGGGCTTAACTGAGCGCTTGTGACACGTTATTTGTCTAACGTTAATTCATGCTGCTTTTACTATAAGTACCGATGGCTGTCCTTCAGTCCTTGTCCAAGCGATGGAGACACAATGAATAGTCTGTCGCTCCAGATCCCAAGTACCGTCTCTTCATGAATACAAATACAAGTGGTAGACATTTCTCTAACATATAATTTTAATTATTATTTTTATAAAAATATGTTTATAAAATAATATAAGTTTATTATATTATAAAATATTTTTCATTACTAATCTAGAGATATCATTTTCATGTGACCAATACAAATAGTTTTATATATATTACTAGTCAAAGTTAAGAAAGTTTGATTGTATGCTTTCTAAAACATCGTATATATTTTAATGGAAGGAGTAATATGAATTGATTCATCCTAGTATGAATATAACAACTCAAAGGAGGTCACTATATATAACTCTTTAATTTTTCGGTACAGGTAGTTGCCATGATACATACGCATGGAACTCCTTTGTTTACAACTCACAATGCATTACTAAACTTAAAGGCCCGTGGAAAAGGCGTCCCCTGAGCGGGTCACGTCATCAGAAAAGGCTAGCCGTCATATCGTTGTCGGACAGCCAAGATTGCGAGGAGATAAAGGGCCTCTGACCGCACGGATCGTGATCGGACGACCAAGATTGTGTGGAGGAGCCCCTAAGCACAGACCCCAATCCCCGCCCTTCTCTCTTCCCCGTCTCCTCACTCGCTCGATCCCGTGTCACCGCTCCTTTCCCCTCTGCCTCCTATGCCCTTCCTCTCCCTCCTCTACCACCCCTATCCGCCAGTGCCGCCGGTCCCTCCCTCTTCCTCCCCCATCGCATCCTCGATCTCCCTCCACAACCGCCGCTACTCCCTCCCTCTTCCTCCACCGCCGCTCTCTCGGTCTCCCTCCCCAGTCGCCGCCTTGACGCCTCCCCTCCCTTCCATCCCTTCGCCTTACACCCACTTAGGCCGCCGCCGACAGTACCACCGGCTGCCTTGCCCTACGCCGCCTGGCTTTCGGCCTCCTCTCTCCCACGCTCCTCCAGACCCCTCGGTCCGCCTCGCCTCTGACTCCTATCACCTTCCTCTCCCTCCTCTGCCGCCCCTCTCCGCCAACACTGTCGGTCTCCCCTCCCACCGACCCTCGATCTCCTATCGCCGGTCCCTCCCTCTTCCTCCCCCATCGCCCTCTCGGTCTCCCTCCCCAGCCACCACCTCGGCGCCTCCCCTTTCTTCCACCCCCTCGCCTTGCGCCCACTTAGGTCGCCGCCACCACCGGTATCACCGGTCGCCTAGCCTCCGACCTCCTCTCCGCCTCCTTTCTCCCACATGCCTCCGGCCCCTCGGTCCGCCTCGCCATACCTCGCCTCCTCTCTCCCACGCCCCTCCGTCTCCCTCGCTCCGCTCTTCGCCTTCGGCCCTCAGTCTCCTCCTCCTCGAGAGCCGGAAGGGAGGAAGAGGAACAAGTCCAGGGCGGAGTTGCGGCGGGGCCTATAGTGGATTGGCCCTCGGATTCCCTGTTCCCCTCCCTCTCCCTCTCTAGAGCTCTCCCCCATGTGATCGTGGTCGCCTCGCCCGCCTCACTACAATGCAGCGTCCCCGATGTCCAGTGGCGGTCTAGGTGTCTGGTCGTGCTGATTGCTTTTGTTCATATGCTTCATAGGTTATTTGTTAGGTCTCTATTCGTTTCTTGGTTGATCTCGCTTCAGACCGACTGCCCGACCTTCTCCCTTCTGGGAGATACCGCTGAGGTTTGTCCTCTGCTACCTTGCTTATTATGCAGTTTTGTGTGCTTCTATGTTTATCCTTTTCTTATTGGTTGATTGCTTTTGTTGACCCTCTCTATAGGTTCTCTTCTTTGGCCTCTGTTTGTTACCTGACTGACCTCATCTCAAGCTGACCGTTCAAGCTTCTACGAGGTGCTACTGGGATTTGTGTCCTCTGTTGCCTTGCTTATCATGACTAATTATGGTCTTTGATTCTACCTAGATGCTTTTAGTTAGCTGTTTCGTGAATGGTCTCTTAGTTCTTTTAAGAATTAAGACTGTTATCGTACTCTGCTTTGTTGGAGATAGTTTTGCTTCCACTAGAGAATCGATGACTTGCTTGTATTTTATATGGTTTCCCTGTCTATTATCCCACTATATGTTTTTTCCCATCCCATCTTTCCATAGCTCCTATTAGACCAAATAATTCAAAAGGTACATGTCTTCCTTAAAACTCTGCTAAACTGGATTTGATAAAAACAATGTTATGGCGCAGGGTTGGAATTATTCCGTGCAGCTATTAAGTACGCGCGTCCAATGGTCCAAGCAGGTTGGAATTATTTTGTGCTAAACATTTAGTTCTCATATCTACTTATGTTGCCTGTCCTTTTCTAACACCAATAAAATTTTGATATAGTTAGAATATGTTGATTATGTGACTGCAATACTGCTTCCATACAAGATGAAACCGAAAGCAAATTAATGGGTTCAATAAATCTCGCTTGATAGCCTCCTATTAAGCAACATCATGTGGCATGAACCAAGAACAAAAAAAGGTGAGCTTCTTGGTGTCAAATCAGAAGACGCATGGTGTGGAAAGAAACTGCTTGAACGAACGCTCTTTGAAATTATATGGCATTGGAAAATCGCATGATATTTCTCCTTACTTCATTATACGTGGATGACAAATACTAAATGTCGGAGAGGTACTTGAATGAATTTTGTTATGTAATAATTTAATCTTATTTACTCTTTGTCTTCTCCACCTTGCAAAACATTGGGTTCCCATACACACACACATGTTGTGTTGCCCACTGTAGTGGCCGTGTTTGTAACTGTGTCTCTAAATTGGCTCATGAGGTGCTAACCAGAGAGTAAGTCTAGATAAATAATCAACCTTTGGAGTATGATAACATTCTTGACCCACGTTTCTAAATAATCTTTTATTTTGTGGAACTAGATGGGCTGTCTATAGAAAATTATGAATAGTTTGTTCTTATTTTATAATAGAAAACCGACCGGTTGAAACTTTCCTTTCGTTATTTTTATGAAACTTTTTTGCGATCCCACGTTATGAAACTGATCTGTCCCAAAAGGTAACTACTGCCTGGCACACCTAAACTGGCAAGTTTGTTCGTGTCTATGCTGCGCGAGATTTGTACCCATCACTGATCACTGCCTCTGACGTGGTTTTCGAGGAGATCGTTGCTCGTCACATGGATTCCCCTGACAACTTGGACTTTGTGGTCCAAGCTAGAACATTGTAGTAGAACTACAGGCACGCCCCTTTCCAGTTTGCCACACTTCCTCTATTGGATCCTGCCCACGCTGCACACACTGACGAGGCACAACGGCCATACCGTTCTGCTGCTGTTCACCGCTACATGTATCCAAAACCCGCCATTTCTATTTTCTAAGTTGCAGCATGGTAGCATCGACCTGATTGTGTGTATTTATTTATAGCCGGTACGGTTCCGCAGGAAGATTGCAAGTCTATATTATATTATTATCGACAACCATGAACTTCCGATGGCAGTTCATCCACGAACCCCCGGCCATCACTGCACGCAACCGAACAGCCCCTCGATCGATCGAGTCACGGGCTTTTCGTTTTCGCCATGCATGCCAACATGAGGCAGTAAGGTACTGCTGCCTTCTGCGAGAGTTCACGGCCGAGCGAGCCATGCCCATGCGCCGCCGGGCTACGCGCGCGCAGGCCAGGAGGGCACAGTGGCATGTGCGCTGTGCCGGCCGTTTTTGGAGGGACGCCGCAGGAAGCTGACGCGCGCGCGCGGCCCATGCATATCCCCGCCGGTGCGCGACAAGGCGGAATCAATGCGCTTTGGTGCCACGCTAATGGCCGCATGTGCGCGTGGGGGTGGTCCGGCCGCGCGGCCGGTCGGACCGACCGATCAGGTTTGATAGGGGTCGAGGCGTCGCCGAAGTGGCCGAATGGTGGTTAACGCCGTTTGCTGGTGCCACGCATGTGCATATGTGCGCGGCTCCATGTTCTCGCGCGCGCCCGCGCTCGCGCTTTGACCTACCGCTGTATCGGCAAATCAATGAATTGCAAGCGACGACGTACGCACCTTGCCCTCGGCCGTTCCACCGAACACCGATCCATCCTTCTGTTTCGGTCCGCTCTCGCTACGTACCGTTTTGGTGATGTTGAGAGGAAGGCCCTTCCGCGCCATATCGAGCTAAATTATTCGTGTCCAAACTCCAAACCAGAGGTTTCGTTCACCTGGTGGTCCTGTACTAGAATTTAGGAAAGCGGCAATGTCACATGTAGAAATTACAAATTCGTGCATGGTAATATAACGAAATGGGATCAGAGCATGCATGTTAGATATCGGAGGAGCTACGCATTTTGCTTCCAAGGGGAGTAGGGGGATTTGAACCCGTGACCTTTTGCACTTACTACCGTACACAAGCCACCTCATATTGGCGCGCATCAACGGTGGAATCAGGTTTTGACGCACATCACGGAGAAGTTGTAATGCACGTCAAATCACCCCTAGCCATAACGTGGAGCAGTACACGCCGTATGATACGGACAAACAGAGAGGTTGGTTAGCTTACCTGCAGGTCAGATGATCTTCATTAATTATGTATGTGCCACACCCGTCCCGAGCAGTACTATGTCCTCTATTCCGGGACAGCGAAAAGCATTGATTGGCAAGAGTGTGTGTTCGATTCGGAAGAAAGAGAAGACGGGCAGATTGGATGGAACCACGCACCGTGTGTGTAGCATTTACCGTTGATGCATATGACCCAAGGAGATCGGCCGGCATGCGTGCATGCGCTTCGTACTTTTGGAAGGACAGCTTACGCAGGCGCCCCGGCGCGCGCGCACCGATCACTGCACCGGCCGGCCGGCCCGCTGCTGAGACATGCATGAATGAAATGATGCATGGCTCTTGCTCGGCATGCAACAGCCGTACGCGAACGCACTGTTACTGTACACTGCCCTTCGCTCGAGGGCGCTGCAACTGCGAGGACGCATGCATGCGTGACTAGTAGCCAGATCCACACTGGCAGATCGATCAGCTTCGTGATCCTCATGGCTGGCTGTGGATAGTCAGCAAAAGCTGGTGTCGTCACGCTGCAAGGCTCTCCCCACGGGACTAGCACTGCTGAGCACTGATAGAGTAGTAGTTTCGCATTTACGAACAGTGGCAGACCCTATTGAGTGTTCGGACTTTAGAGTTAGGTTGTTTAGATATGTCATGCCAATACGTCGATACCCTGGAATATTATTTTTCCAAAAAAACACTAATACGACGATACGCGCATATATAATAAAATACAAAAAATATAGATGATATAAGGCAATCATATGGCATGAATTAAACAATAAATTACAGATATCAATTACAGTTGAGGAGGTGGAAACTAGGAATAGAGCTATTTTAGCTCCAAGCTTCATATTTTCCTGAGTTATTTTGTGTTTGCAGGGTGCGGCCAAGACTTATGCTTAGTGCTTTGGTCGTTGTTGTTTTCTTTTTTTTTCTGTTCTGGGTTGTAGCAGTTATACTGCTAAAACTTATTTTCTTCCTCTAATAGTGATTGGTATAGCTCCTGTCTTCTTTTTCAAAAAAAAAAAAACCTTGTGCTTGGTGCTTAGTTGTTGTTGTTTTCTCACTTTTTCTGTTTTGGGTTGTAGCAGCTAGACTGCAAAAACTTATTTTCTTCCTCTAATAGTGATCCGTAGAGCTCCTGCTTTCTTTTTTTTAAAAAAAAAAATTGACAGTTGCATACCTTCTTGATCTGCTCTTTTCCGTCCAAGAAGAACCCCATCTAAGAATGTTCCTTCCATAAAGCAAAAATTAGCATGTAAACATATGTAACAAGGGTTCAACTATCTGTTCATTGTCCAAGGCAAAGATTGTATTTTTGTACAACATCCATTGGAAAGAATCAAGAGAGCAGAGGAAGGGGCTAGACTCCATAAAGAACTGGAGCTGGAGCAGAGTAGAGCCAGGGAGAAGAAGTGGTGCACGTGGAACACACCTAGATCTAGAGAAAGGACGATGACGGTGACCTGAATATGCTGCTCCCTTCCCGCCGCCACACTCACTCTCGACCACCGCATTGCTACCTTGGTGCCACCCGCTCCCTTCCTCCTTGTTTGTCGCGCTGTCACCCGCTTGCTCGCGTCGTATCTCTGTTCGCCCGCAGTCTTGGTCTTATCTTGCCGCGCCTTCTTCGCACCGCCTCACGCTTGCTTGCCATCATGACGTGGCGCCGTGTCCTTGACCGTCGCTCGCCCAGAGCCCACGCCCGCTCATTCACCACTTGAGGCGGAGCCCCCCACACACACACACAAACAGCCACATGATGAGAGAGAGAATAGAGGTTAGGGTTTGGTGGGCTGGAGTAGGAAGAAAAATGGGTCTAATGTATTACACGGCCCACGCACAAGGTGTGGAGAGTACGGGTTGAATTTATTTGCGGACACAAATATATAATTTTGGCCTAACTAATAACATATACATCTAATATACCTATTATATACTAGATATTTTGTAAAAGAAAATGGGTGTTCAGCTAAACATCCTTGACCCATGGAGGGTCCGCCCATGAATTACGACATATCTAATATCAGCCTCGATCGATCGAACGATCTGAGTTAGTTGTACAGTAAGGCGAAAGTGGCGCATACGTAGTTGTACAGTACTGTGTTAGGTGCACTAACTAAAAAGAGAGAATATCTAGGAGGAGCCAGGCATCTATGTATCTATTATCTTATTAAAAACAGAGTCAAAAAACATCATCACGTTCGCTCTAAAGGACTAAAAATTTCCACGCTAATCGGTAGAAAAAGATAAAGATCTACACTATCGAAAGTGATGGGTCTAGATTATAATAGTCTAGATTAAAAGAAAGAGTCCATGTCAAGTACGATAGAACTGAAATTCGGAATTTTAAAATAAAATAAAATGAGCAATTTGATTTCTATATGAATTCCTAAGTAAAAGAGTCAATGTCAAGCACAATAAAACTGAAATTCAGAATGAAAATAAAATAAATTAGCAATTTGATTTCCATGCGAATTCCTAAGTAAAATCCTAAATAATTATATTTCATAATAAAAAATAAACAAAAATTGGCAATTATATTTGTATACTAAATACAACAAAAAAACTAAAATTTGGAATAAAAAGTAAAATAAAATTAGTAATTGATTTCGATACGAATTCCAATAATTATAATTCGGATTATTAAAGTAGAGTCAAAAGAAGCTACCACGTTCACTTTCAAGGGCAAGAAATTTTCATGTTAATCGATGGAAAAAAAATAAAGATCTACACTATCAATCGTGGTGGGTCCAGATTATAACGATGCGGATATAAAAGAGTAGTAAAAGTCCGAAATTCGAATAAAAATGAAATAAAAAGCAATTTGATTTACATACATATTCCCAAGTAAAAGAGTCCATGTCAAGCACAATAAAACTGAAATTCGGAATATAAATAAAATAAAATTAGCAATTTGATTTCTATACAATTCCTATGTAAAATCCTTAATAATTATAACACGAATAAAAAAAAAAACAATTTGACAAATATACTTGTACATGAAATCCATACAAAAAATAAGCGACATTCAAAATAAAAATAAAATAAAATTAGCAATTTGATTTCAATACAATTCCAAAGTAAAATCTCTAAACAAATGTAATTGAATAAAAATTAAAGAAAAATTACCAATTGGATTCATATACGAATTCCAAGAAAAAATCACAAAATTTCAGAATAAAAATAAAATAAAATCGTATTTTGTTTCCATAAGAATTCTAAAGTAAAATCCTAAGTATCTAAAATTCTTAATAAATTAAATAAATTTAGCAATTTGATCGTATATGAACTACAATAAAAATAACTAAAATGTTGAATAAAAATAAAAATTATAAGGAGGATAGCACAAATGGTATCGAAGGAGACAGAAAAGAAGCTACCGCGTTCGCTCTCAATGTCGTGTGTTTCTTTTGGTACTTCATATGGAATAAAAAATAACTAAAGTTTCGAATAAAAATAAAGGTTATAACGAGCATAGCATGAATAGTGTTGGTGGAGACCACGAAGGAGTGCAATAACATCGATATGTCCTACAAGAAGATATTAACCCACGGGTAGAGGTGTTCATGGGCGGCTGGCAGGAGCCCGTAGTCTGGTAGGGCTTGGGGCTGTTTCGACTGAAAGCCTGAAGGCTGAAAATTCAATTAAAAATATGGAAAACTTTTTAAAATTCTTAAAATGAATTAAATATTTTTTATTTCAAAAATTTATTAAAATAATATTTTAAAATGAAAACTCAACTTTGGAGGGGGCCTTGGGCACCGCCCATTTCAGATCGGGCTTTTCAAGCCCGACCCAGCCCGACGTTTGAACAGGTCTACCCACGGGGAAGCGAAGAGCCAAGGTGGTGGTGATGAAGGTGAGAACAATATGGTGCTGCTCACCTTCGCCATTCAATGAGGACAATATAGTGCTGCTTGTCGGAGCCATTGAAGAGAAAGTCTAGAGTTGAAAGAGCCAAGAGCCGCGATGACAAGTGGTAAGCATCGTCGTTGAAGAAGTTAGTGGCCAAAGAAGCTCAATAATGGAGAAGCCCTGACAGATAGGAGATGAAACTTTGCATTAAAGCGAGCTATTAACGATATAGGGCCATCGGGTAGCTAGGAGCGTGCCATCGTTGGTGAGGGGCGCGATGTCACCAACGATGGCGAAAAGAATTTCTATATCATTAGACAACGACTAAAGCATACATGCCGACATCAGTGAAGATGAGATGTTACGTAGTTAGTGAGGGAGTGTAACATCCCTATTTTCTGGGCTTTTTGAAAATTTTCAAAATTTAAAAGTAACCATTCGATTTTATTAATTTGCTAAAGCTTAACTTGAAATTTTAGAATTTAAAAGCAATTTAACTTGAATTAATCCAACTTCAATTAATTCAAAAGTTGGTTTAATTGAGCTTTCTGGATTTTATTGGATTTAAAAGTCAAAATTATTATTTTAAGTATTTTCTTGGATTTTCTTGATTTAAAACTAGGTGACCGAAATTAAAATCTATTTTATTTACAAAATTAAAAAGCTAAAATATAGTTAAAAGTATTTTTATTAAGTTCCAAATACTTCTAGGAATTTCTATGAATTTTCTTAGAATTTTTGGACCCTATTAGCTATTTTCTAAAAAGGCTTTTGCTTTGTTTCCTTTTCCGAAAATCGAAAAATGCATTGAAATTCCTTTTTCTTCCCTGGGCCAAATCTCTTCGGCCCATTCCTTCTCTTCCTCATGCCCAACCTCTGGCCCGCCCATGTCTCCATCCTCTCTCCCGTGACAAAGGGCCCGCTCGCCACCTCCTCCTCTCTGGTCATCTTCTTCCTGGGCGATGCAGGCGCCCATGTCGAGAATGGCGTGGCATCAACGCCGCCAGATTTTTTCTTGCCGCCACCACTCCCGTCCCATCTCTGCGTATTTGTGTCAGCGTCACATTCTCCATGCGCTCATTGCCCACCCATGCCTCTTCCCCATGCCCTGCTAGCTCCCATGCCTCCTCCCCATGCCGCGCCGGACCGAGCCGCCGCAAAATCCACCGCCGCCTATACCCTCCTTCGGTCCTCCCCGCGCCCTATAAATGCGCGCATCGGGTGAGCCGTGAGCCCCTCTCTCTTTCCCTCTATCTCTCTCTCGCCCTGCTCGCCGTGATTTCACGATTTTCCGCCATTGGCCGCCATTTGCGCCGCCACCTCTAGCGCTGCCGCTAGGCCTCCTCCGGTGCCACTGCCTCCACGTACGGCATCGCAGGACCGTGAGCTTCCCCGTGTGCCACACCCCGTCCCCGAGCCCCTACCGAACGAGCACCGCCACATTCAACCACCGCCGCCGCCACCTTCCTCGCTCACCGCCGGTCTCCCCGTGCCGCCGCGTCCTCAAATCCGTGCGCATCGTGATCCCTTGCTCCCTCTTGCCGGTGTCCTCGCCAACCAAGACCGGCCGTTCACGGCGAGCCTCGGCTCCGTCGCGTCGCCCTTCGGTCCGGCGTGGGCGAGCCACGTGGCGCCATGTCACGCCCAGTCAGCGGCCACATCACCCCTTTGCTGATATGGCAGTCCAGTGGTGCCCGCGTGGTAATTATCTGAATTTTCTTCGCAAAAATAATTTAGAAAATTAGGGGAAACCCTAATTTCATCATTTCATGTGTTTTTCAAACTTCCGGATGCCATAACTTCCTCATTCAAACTCCGATTCGAATGATTCAAATTTCTAAATTCCTCTAAATTCTTTATATTCCTATTAGTATTTATTTTAATTTTATTTGGTATTTTTTTTATTTATTTAGCTTTGTTCGCACGTATAGATTCTAGTGTTTCGGACGAATTCGTGGACCCGACAACCAAAGCATCTCTACTCTTCAACGAAGGCAAGTCGTAGACCTTTGATCATATTGAACGCAATTTATAAAAGTATACTGTTTGATATAAATATGCATTGCTAATTTTATAATAAATAGTTTCGGGATTAGTTAATTACCTAATTGCCATTATACCTCCTTGATAAATTGTAAATGACATGTATCCCTGAATGACATAGCTCCTTGGACACCTTAGGATGGTTAATTATTCGTTGGACATTATTGTAATACCAACATGGGTACCGTATTATGCTTAGCCAATGCTTTAGTTATACGATAGATTCACGATCACATACTCAAAGAATGATTGAAGTTGACTAAAAGAAATATGGAATCTGTGGCGGAGCCACTTTTGATAAAAGATGTTGTGCCATGACTATGATGGTCATTTGGCCAGGTTGAACCCAAATGATTTATACTCGGGCGAGTGATTGTGCAGTAAAAGGGGTGATTTTGGGATGAGGTTGCCTCACCTGAGTAGCCACTAAGGACTTAACTTTGTACACAATTGATCTGGGCCATACCGTGCAACCACAAGTTCATTTATGGGGTGGACTGGGCCAACTAATTAGCAATATTTTGGTTTGGTTCTATTTTGGTTGGGAACGGCGCAAGAGGGGGCCAGTATGGAGAAACCTTAGCGAGCAGAACCGGGTCAAAACAGAACTTTGTAAAGGCCTTGACACGTGCTCTAGACTTCTTACCTAAGGTAGTGAGTGGGGACATCGACGGATGCCCAACCAACTAAAGAATTCGTGTATTGTGGGTAAAATTGTACAACCTCTGCAGAGTGTAAAACTATTGAATAGCCGTGTCCCGGTTATGGACAATACCTGGTGATTTCACGCGAGGGGTAGACTTTTATCAAAAATGTTGGAATGGGTTGGTCGAATCTAGTAGATGGTTGTGGTTGATGGTTGGGAAGTGAACAAGGTGTTTACTAGTTGTTTCAAAGAAAATTGATTACTTATGTATTAATCTTTTAAATTGAGCTTTACATGTATTCAATGTCAAATATTACTTTCCGCAAAATAGCCATAAAGCTATCCTTGTCAAACCTTGCATGAATATTACTTGCATACATTTCTTTGCGACTTGCTGAGTACATTCAAATTACTCATGACTTTATGCCCTCTGGTTGATCAGTCGCTGAAGAAGAACCAGGAAGCACCGAGTTCTACGAAGAAGACTACTTTGAAGACTATGTGAATTAGGTCGCGTCCTCCACTCGATTGTCTGTGGGCATATTGGGTGACCTCCACCAGATGTTCGGTTTCCGCTGCAAGCTACCTTTTTGTTGTTAAGCCCTGCGTGGCAAACTTTGTAAGGCTTGACCATAAGGTCTTTTTGCTAAATAATATTAATTTATTTGCTTCATCTATAGTTTGTTGTATGGTTTTTGATTACACCAATGATGCAACTGTGTGCACTAGCTACTGATCCAGGGAATAGTGTAGATATACACAAAGGGTCTTGGATCTAGAGATCCGGGGTCCCGACAGGGAGTCACATCGTTGAGTTGGCCAACGTCGAAGAAGAGAAACGACCGATACGAGAGAAGAGGACATCAAACATGTATAACGTCATGCACGCATATGCACATGCATGCATCCATACGAATAGAAACATAGGCGTACAGAGGTAGATGAGCAAAAAATTTAAGAGTGGAGATGGCGTAGCCATAGGGAATATGCTTGGTGTCACTAGAGATAGCGTGACACATGTCCCTAGCTGGGATCGATGATAGTTGCATATGTATACGTGTTGATGTTGCAATAGTTAGCATTAAGCAATAATCGGGGAGAAGTAGAAGATAACTATATGATAAAATATTACATTGAAAAGGGTAGCAGCTGAGAGGGGTCGATTAAGATTTGAGTTTACTGTTGGAGGTTGAAGCAAAAAAGCTATGACGTCGAGAAGAGATAGAAGACACACGGTTCGGTGGGGCAGCTGGCATGTGAGGGAAGATAATTCAAGGTAGGTCACCATGACTCATTGATGTATGCGTGAGCAAGGTACTATAATACAATGTAAACTAATAAGATGATTACCGCACACATAATCAACATATTGCTTGAGATTAAATAGAGGTACATGTGCGTGCATACAATTTGGAAAAAGTAACTAATAGAGTACGAATAGGGACATGCAGCTACATGATCTATGCTTTATGGAGAGTGGTTAGTTTCTAAGAACCCCCAAAACTTAGTATGCTCAATGATTTTCTTCCATCAAAGTTCAAACTTCAATTACATTCCTCATGTTGTGTTTTCCTTCAAGCTTTTATTGTCATTTGCAATGTTTAGGATATCTTTAAAATCTAAATAGTCTACAAGATATGTAAATATATTCTCATGCATTTATACAAGGGAGTACACCCATATGTCCCAACTTCGAAACAAATCTAGCCGTACAAATGCCCAACCACCCTGCTTGTTTTTCATTAGGTAGAAGAAAGACATCTGAATTTGAGTCAAAGAGAGCTCAAACTTGAGTAGCGTCGGTGTACACCCACACCACCTACCACTTTCAGTGCATTAACTTGCATCCTGATAAGTAATTACTTATGTTCTTTTATTAGATTTTTGTTTAGAATGTGTGCAGTAAGCCTTGTAAAAGCTTGACCGCTTATACACAGCAAAGCATTTAGATTTATCATGTGAAAATGTTGTTACTAGATTCGTCATAAAAATGCTTTCATATCGTTATAATTTTTAAAGTTTTTATCAACATATACTTAAATAAAGGTAATGGTTAAAAGCGTGTATCGGATGTGTCTAAAATGACAACTAAAAAGGAACGGAGGTAGCAGTAGAAAGGTGTAAAAACACTAGTAAGTAGCATGGACCCCCCTGAGGTGGTGTGGTGCGTGGGGGCTGTGGATGGGTCCATGCAAAGCAACAAAGCGTGACAGACCAAAGCCAACAGAATCAACCGAACCAGCTCATGCATGCATGTCCCAGTTACCCGACCAGTGTGTACTCCCATGCGTCCCAACACTACACAATATGGTACACTGATGCAGCCGGGCTGGGGACCGGAGAGCTAATCCATTCCGGCCGGCCGGTGCATCAGTGCCTGCATGCATTGCGCTCTGTGTGTGTGTGGCTAGCTAGGAGTACTGAGTGCATGATTTGGTACAAAAAGCTGCAGCGTCCCTGTACGTGTCGATGCATGTGCGTTGATATGAAGTTCCACCACGCATCAAAAGGAGGGAAATGGCATGCACGGAGTGTACGTATGGGTGGTGCTATGTAAGGCTGCCCAGCCCTGCAGCTCGCCGGAGGGCGATCGATCAGACGAGAATCTGAGCCCACAAAGATCCACGGCCGCGATCGATATCGTCACCGGCCGGAGCGGACGCCAGCCGCCCCGATCGTACGTGTAGGCTAGCACTATTAGCACGTAGTAGCATGTCCGAATGTGAGTTTACGGTGGGCGGCCGGTCGCGCCCCTGGGTTTCCCGCATGTAGCGCGTGTACGTTCGATCGGTTGTTGTTTTGTCCTCTCCGTCCTCCTTTTTTTTTTAATAATGTAAGAGGAAAAGTCTTCGATCTCCTACATCAACGATACACACAATCTATTTTATTAAAAGTTTTAAAATACCAAAGTGACCAAAGCTATTAAAAGTGGCTTGAAGCCTTACAAACAAACGACGACCGAAAGTTAAACTCAAATATCACTAATCATGTGACTAAACCGCTAGCCATGAATGCTTAAAATTTACTTCGCCATTACTTCCAGCTTGTCGTTTTCGGTCAACATGGACTCCTTTTGGGTCGGTTTCTGCAAAGTTGCCCAAGCCTCAGCCAGTGTCCACTCGAAAAGATAACCTGCAAGGGATTAGTGACAATCTTCTTATCAAAAACAACATCATTCCGACATAAACAATCTTTTTGTCAAAAACAACATCATTCTGACATAACCAGATAGACCAACATAAGGCACCAGCTCCCACTAGGAGTTATGACTTTAAATTTTTTGGAATATCGGCTAGTCAATTCCCCCAAACATGTTTGCAATACTCACAGGAGGAGATACATTAAATGCACATTGAACAAACCATAATGCAAGACGTGCTAAAGGACATTTAATAAAGAGATGCTAAATTGTTTCCTCCTTAATATAAAAACAACACTTTTTTGCTTCAACTATAATTTTTTTATACAGATGATCTTTAGTTAAAATAACTTCTCTTTTGAGGTACCATAGAAATATTTTTCACTTTTAATAAAATTTTAATTTGCCCGCGCATATATATAGGCGCGTGGTGTGTCCATCCGGCCGCACCCCGTCGTGCGTCGCGTATTGATATTGCGGAAGCTGCTGCTACGGCGAAGCTAAATGTGACATCCTCTCGTGGCTTCCCAAACGTCTGTCTAGCTATTCCGCACGCGTGCATATCACTTGGAGGCATGGCTGGCCTACTTGTGCTGATAATATCCTTGCCTTCGATAAAGGAAAAAAAACAAAAAGAAAAGGGGACGAAATCAGATATCAAATTCTCAATCACAAGCAGGGACTGCAGCTGCAAGTCCTGATTCTGCTTGGGCCACATACAAGTTACTTGCCACGCTGTCCACCTTAAACAGGCCTCCAGAGGTACAGGAGGCCTTATTTGCACACAACATGGACTTGAGCTGGCTGGAATGCCATAGCAGCACGCAGGTCCGTCAAGCCTACGCCCAAGCATAACCAAGCACTTCCAGGCCCTCACTTGATCACACAGGCAAAAGGTACCCACATGGCCACATGATTGTCGACAAGAGCTGTGCAATAAAGGGAGGTTGATCTCTTGGCACGCGAGACACAAGAGTCAAGTGCAAAAATATATTATTAGATCACCGAGTAACAGCAATAAGTGTCAGTAAAAGGTGTTCTTTCCTCCCTAAAACAAGCTTCAGATCTCTGCTTCCAACTGCGAAATGATGCTCACAAACACTTGAAAGCCTTGGGCCATATCCGAAAACAGACAGTACTCGTTCTTCGCATGGTACGTCTTCAGTAAGCCTGCACGAACCAATAGCAGCATTAGATGAAACATTAGATAGTTTTACCTCTCTTCATGCAGACTGTAATAACTAATGGCAGAGCAATAAAATAACTGGCAATCGAGCAAAATGAATGGTAAACCGTAAACGCAGTTCAATCTATACTGTGAAGCATGTGAACACTATACGAGATAGTGTTCAATTGTTCGTTGATAGTAGGACCAACAGAAGTCTGGAAACAGCAATTTCTTGGTAAAGTACTTACCATATCCAGCAGTTTGAACATCAAATCCTTCATCCTGTAAAAGTATCATGACCTTGCTTTAGTTAACAGAGATTGGTTCCAGAAAAAGAAAAAGAGTGTATACATTAGTTTTCTCTCGAACCTGTAACTCCCTAATCAGTGGCAAACTCCCGGTGATGGAATATGGTTCAACGTAACCAACTATTTCCTCAGTTGCTTTGCATAATGCTTGAAAGCCCCGAGACTCGAGATTACAGGCCACCCCATTCATCACATCTCCATCAAAAGTGATTTCAAGCCTAGCATAGCACAATCAACAGTAAGTAATGACAATCGTACTCTCCATCATGACGGTTACTTGCTTAAAGACAATAAAGTCAAAATGCCTCACCTTCCTCGCAGATTTTCATCAGGAAGAACATATTTGGACACCGGACCACGAGTATGAAGCTTTGTTTCAAGTCTCTCATTTATATCATCTACGTACTCTTGTAACTTCTTAACTGCACAAGTTGTGCTGCTCAACAATGGCAATGGCAACTATCAATTTAACACATCACTTGGTAGCAGGACAGGCACATGAAGGAGAAAAAATACATATTCTATGCATAAGAGGATGGGTTTACCTATAGAAAGGAGTCAACCTGTAATATAAAAAAGAAACATAGTCAGGAGTGGCTATAAAAGTTCTAAGTTACAATAATAAAAATCCCTAATAAAAAAGAAAGAGACATAAGCAAAACATTCTTTATTGACTGTTGTGAAACACAACCCTAGAGTGCCCCCTGAGTCCTACGGGAATCCTACAAACATATAATTTTTTCCTTTTTACTTCTATGTAAACACATTATTGACTAAAGGAATTCTGTATGAAATTTGAGTAGGGCCCTGTGGGACAGCCCCCACAGGTCCTGTGCTTCCGACGCTGTACAAAGTACACATCAAGTGAAAGCTTAATTAATCAAACCATTTGATTTGAAATGCAATTAAAGGGCATCTAAGCACCACATAGCAAGAGTCGAACCTTATATCCCCTGAAATGGTACATTCTCCAGGAATTTGATTCAGACCTCCACCAGGATCTGCAAAGCACCATTTGTTAGGAGCATGAATAACATCCAAAGATTTCCTTTTCACATATATAATAAATATTAAATACAAGTAAAAGTTGGACTTACAGCTCCATTTTGTTGGCTTCATCGTAGATGGAGTAGCAAACTTATAGACCTTCTCTTTCTCGTGCGGAGGGAAGTCATTGTAAAACCTAGTTTGGATTTCTTTAAGTGCTTCCATATTTAACTCCATGGCATTTATGGCCTGCAGTGAAAACAAAAAACAGATATAAGGCTTTCAGATTTCAAAATAAATGCTGTTTTTTGCTGTCCCCAACAATTAGTAAAAAAAATGAGAATGTATATTTGACTTTGTTTGTCCTGTATGCTAATTGAATGGCTCTTTCCTTAAAATTACAAAGACATGTCTCTGCATTCCAAAAATTATGATTCATGAAGAAATGTTGCAAAGAGCCAAAGAACAGTCGTGTAATAGCAGAGTTGATTACACAGTAAGTTCGACCATTGGTACTGGAGTTTTCATTGCTATTGCTCTAGATAAATTGGTGCTTTTGCACTAACTACAAGAATGAAAGCTTATTTTAGCAACTGTACAATTTAACAGATCATAGGTTATAGAACATTTACAAATAATTAATCAGATGATTTATATATTGTCGACTAACCATTGCATATCACTAAAGCTGTAGAATGCTCCACCAAAAAGAACAAATCAAGTACCTTATGTGCAAGGCCACTGTGGAACAGCTTCCCTGTTGCCTTCAGATGCCATGCAATCATCCCACCGGTGCCAATGCACGGCTGCTTGTCAGCTGTATCTATCCAAAACCTTCAAAACACAACACAATAGCAACAGCCAAATCAGCATATATTCCCCACTTACACATTAGTTAGCCATTCTATCAAACAATTCAATACTCACAAGGGTCCAGTCTTGAGCTTGTCAAGCAACCCGTCCTTCACAAGCCATCAACACCAATGCCAGTGACCGATGAGTTCTCCTCATTGGCAATAAACACAGCAATGACG
The DNA here is from genome assembly GCA_036346405.1 of Phyllostachys edulis. Taxonomy (NCBI): domain Eukaryota; kingdom Viridiplantae; phylum Streptophyta; class Magnoliopsida; order Poales; family Poaceae; genus Phyllostachys; species Phyllostachys edulis. The sequence goes on along the minus strand of CM070562.1, from coordinate 93,747,578 downwards.
GAATGCTTCAGTGTCGGCTTCACCTCACCAAGACGCCGCATTAGCTGAGCCACCAGCGCCACATGACCGAGGCAGTCCGTCGTCCCACGCCCCTGAAGCTTGTCCTTGTCATCTTTGTCAAAGGTTAGCGAGAAGGGATCAAAGTCCTGCAGAAGTAGAGGCGCCCAGTTCACCAATTAGAACCAAGAGTAAATTTTTAGGCACAACTAATTAGAAATCGGAAGAAGACCATTTAACACCCCTAAACTCTTCCAAGAGTTTAGAAATCAACCCTGAACTACAAAACCAAACATTCAACACCCTCAAACTCTTAAAACCGTTCGCTTTACCCCCTAAGACCAAAACCACCCTAGTTTCGCAGACGTGGCGTCTACGTGGTATAGCTTCGCTGACGTGGCATTTACTTTCCCACTTCATCCTCCTCCATCCCGTCACCCATGCCGATCCCTCATCACCCATGCAGGCCCCTTCTCTTCCGCCGGCAAAGGTGCTCCTGATGGTGTCAAGTACCAGCTCCCGGGTGAGGACCTCGACGTGCTCGTGTCCATCACTAATGACGAGGATCTGGAGCACCTCGTCCTACCCCGACTACCACAACGAGTTCCTAGATGAGGCCACCATCCCTGCCCCCACCTCTTCCCATTCGCCCTCTCCACCATGTTCCCACCGCTGCCTCTCCCCTCCAATGACTCTTCGCCTTCCTCACTAGCATGCTCCATGTTCGCGGTAACCGAGTCCCCTCGCCTTGATCGACCATGTGCTGGCCTCCTCTCCCATGGAAACAGCCCAAGGAGAGCTAAGTTTCTGTCGTCGCCGCCGCCCAAACTCCAGTCAAGACCCGCTGTCGCGTTCCCATTGCACCGGTGATGTTTTCGCAAATCCTTTCACGTCATGTTGTGTTCCACCCATTTCTCAAACTACCCACAGAGTTAATTTGATTTCTTTTCTCATAGCTCACCGAATCAATCGTTTTCTCCTCCGTCTCAGGTTATCTTCTCCAGTGACGTTCATCTAGACCGATTAGTCTCGGTCCGATTGCTTCGAGTAGGATAATCTCCTCACCATAACCCACGTTTTGACACCTCCCTTCTCCTCCTGAGCCGTTGCTGCCGCCATTGCTTGTTGTCAGCACATCTCTGCCACTCCAAGTCCCCAACCTCCACCACCAATAGACTTACCTCGTCGCAACCATCCCGTTTTTCGCTTTCTCGGTGCCATTCCGCCCCTGCTCCAACGTCGGCATATGCTGCCCCTGCCCCCGTAGCTGCCCCCCTTTTGCTCCCAGAAGAACCGACGAGGAAGGAGGACCCTCCCTCTCTCACCCTATGACGTGTGGACAACACTCAGCAAAACCAGGGTGGTTTTGGTCTTAGGGGTAAGGTGAACAATTTTAAGAGTTCGAGGGCATCGAATGTTTTGTAGTCCATGGTTAATTTCCAGACTTTTGGAAGAGTTTAGCATTGTGAAATGGACTTTTTCCTTAGAAATCAAGTACTTGCAACAGAACGAGCACAACCAAAAATTAACAGCCCCAAATTGAGGAAAGGAGAAAAATTTACAGCAGACACAACACAGAAGCACTAAATCGTACCAAAACACCTGACGACTCATCACGCCACCGAAACAACATGCAATTTTTACATCAACAGATCCCATCATATCTATCAATAAGCAGATTTTAGCACCTTTAACCCTGCATTTTATTCCTTACAAACAACGACGATACAACAAAGCGACCTTTAAAACGGAGGAACCATCAGATCACACAACGATGCATCTTTTCCACGGTAAAACACACCACAACATCATCAACAAATCGATTTTTTTAAAGTTTGACAACAGCAACAAATCAGAAAGATCACAAATCAATAAAGCTAGAATGTAAGATGACCAGACAAAACAAAGTGTCAATTTTCCCAGCAGAAACACCACCAAATCAATCAAACACTCAAATCCTTCACACAAGAACCTACACCTGAGAAGCAATTTTCATACCATCAAAGAAAATATGCTAGCAACCCACCCATTCGTTAGGGTTCGCCGGGACGACGTCCATGTGCATGCCGACGAAGGAGACGACACGGCCGGGGACGTTGCCGGGGTACTCGACGATGACGTTGCTCCGGCCCTCAGCGTAGCTCACCTTCCGCACGACGAGCGGGCCGCCGCCGGTGTCCGTGGACACGTGGCGGAGCGCGTCGACCACGTGCTGCGCCACGAGGTCCTCCTGCGGGACGTGGACCGGCGGGTCGTTCTGCAGGCGCTGGGACTCGCCGATGAGCTTCGCAAGGAGGGCAACGAAGGGGTCGCGGTCGAGGCCGCCGACGGCGTCCTTGAGCGGCAGCGCCGGAGATGCCATCTGAGACGCGTCCTCGAGAGGCGGCGGCGTCCTTGGGTAGTTAGCGAAGGGAAGATGGGAATCTAGTCTAGGATTTTTGGAATTTTTTGTTGGGTAGGCAACAGACGAGGGGTTATGCTTATGCGTACGTACAAGACACAATTGACAAATTTGATCATTTGTCAATCTTTGGTGTGGTCTTGGTCATTTGCTATTATGTTTGTTGTAAGGGAGCAACTTGTATCCGAACGTTCGATATGGAACCTAGGATCGGACGCTCGGGTCTGCCGCGCGCATCCTCTAAATCCACAACGAGTGGACAGGGAGTGAGTTATTCAAGTTAGCTTTTTTCGCAGCGATAGGCTATCTAGGTCAATTCACCTTATCCTTATGACGTTATCTGACAAGACCGATACACTGCAACACTGTATGTGGGACACATTGTCAGTATAACTGTAATCAACAACTTGGTAATGATCGTCATACTTGTCACATATGAGTTTAAAGATGTCATTGGATACAAAATATCCATCCATGCGTGGAGCAGGAACAATAGTCTGGAACTCTAAACAAATCTCTTGTGATGTTGTGTCATCCATGTCGTCGCCTGCTCTAGGGTTAGGAGGTAGAGAAGGGAGCCGTCAGGGTGGGGATTCTAGAGGAATCAATTTTGTGCGGTTGCGCCTCTGCCTCGGACAACGGTTGAAACATCTCCGGACAACGGTTGCAAATATCCTAGAACAATGGTTGCAACATCCCCGAACAATAGTTGCAACATCCCTAGACAACGGTTGCAACATCCTAGGACAAGAAGGGAGGGATTAGGAATCGGACATACGGGTGAAGGCTCCCGCCCGTACGGTCTAAAAATGTAAATTGGTGCAAGTGATGGTTGTTGACTATTGAGCTTAATTTATCTCATCGTTTTGTGGACTTGTACTAGTTGGCCATCTACGAACCTATCTTGGGCATCTCGTTCAGCGATAAAGAAAACAAAATGGGTTAAAGTCAACATTTGCAACAATTTGAAAAGCCACACGGACTTGAGAAATCACAACATTTCCAAAAACCCAAACAAACAAATTACGATGTTAAAACGCTCGCAACATTTTTTTTTCAATGGTCGCAACATTTTTTTTGTTGACGCCGCTCACTTTCGACGTTCGACGCCAAGATTTTCATCGTACGATTCGGCCACCGTTGGATTAAAGTAATGAATGTTGATCAAAACCATTGACTCCCATTTGGTTAATTGATGTCCTCAATAGTGGCCCACACCCCTTAGTTACTTGATTAATTAGAAGATGGCGTGACCTATATGAATAGATCCCACCGTACGGTTCGAAAATGCAACATGTCTAGATAACGGTTGCAACATCCCCGCACAACGGTTGCAACATTCCCGGACAATGGTTGCAACATCACAAAAAAAAAACAAAGCATATGGGGAAAAAAACACGTTGGAAAAAATTGCAACATCGCCGTGAACAGTATGCAACATTTTTTTTCCTACAGATGCAACACTTGCAATATCCCCGGACAACGGTTGCAACATTCTAGGATAATGGTTGCAACATCTTCGGAGATGAGATAACGCGGATGAGAGAGGGGGAGCATAGAAAATTGGACCATTCCTCATGCAGTAGTCAACTGTAATACGAGAAACAAGACGCGCGCGTGTGTGTAGTAGTAGTTGTTGTTGTTGTCGTCTATAGAGATAAATAAAAAAGACAATCACTTGTAAAAGCTGTATTTAGTACTATCTATAGATGATATGGATGAATACTTGTCTATAGCGTTGTAGATGCCCTAAGTACGTGAATGTCTCGGTGAAACATTCAATTTGGTTTGCGTCTTGTCTGGAGCGATGCATTATGTACTTAATTAGTTGTGGATAAATAAGAGCTGGGCAGGGGAATACTAGAACTAGAAAACGAGCAAGGTTATGTAGTGAGCCAAGGAGCGAGGCATCCGGACTTTTTTCTTCCTTTCGGACGTATGCCTCCAAAGATTATCCTTGTTGTAGTAGTCTATTTATCATATAGTTGAAGGCCTAACAGCATATACATCAATTTGGATATTTTTACACGTGTCTTCTTCCTCATCTTCTTTGCTTTGTCATGCCAAACCGGCCGACTTCATTCTAGCTGTCGTCTAACGAGGATTAAAACCTCTATGTATTATTTTAAATGCATAAAGGACCATACGTCTTCATGGTCGTAACCCCTAAGACTAACGACCTCCCTGGTCGTTAGTATTCCAGAGGTTACTTAATGGGTACCCTGGTCGGATGAGGCTTTGTGCCTAATCCCCGACAAGATAACCGCTCGTAAAAATTACCGAACTGGTATTTCTTATCGTATGATGAATGGAACACGTGCTATACGTTTCAAACCATGCGATGGTACAACCCTGAGACACTGACTATTAACCACCCTACGGTTAAGCTTTTCACAGGCAACCGCAAGGAAGTTAGCACGTTGCTAACTGCTCCACCGTTCCGACCAGTCGTAACGTTTCACCAGGGACGTCTTCTCCAGGAGTAACTGCCACCTCTTCGGAAGTTATTTAAAGGTGAAGCGCAGAAGACGAAGGGACGGACACAGAGAGACAACAAGACCAAGACCAACAAAGACAAGAACAACGACAGTTCAACAGAATATACAGAAGCCTAAGCGGTGGAATTAGAGGCTAGATAATCAGACTTAGACTCATATTCTAAGTCGACATCCGATTAGACATTCCCCATTCAAGTGTAATTCAGGTAGTACTTAGCCACATCTTGTAAAACCAGTTCATATCAATAAAGAGCGACCCCATTCCATTCCGTGATATTCCACGCCATTTTCCTCGCTCATTTTCGTAAGATCGGCGATTGATCGCCGACAATTGGCGCCGTCCGTGGGGAAGAAGGCGTAATTTTCAAGAAAATTCTTCGCTCAAGAAAATCCTCGCCAAAATCTCTCGCAATCGCTCATGCGACTATGCGGAGTTTGGGATGAGGAAAATCGGTTCGATTTGGCGGACTACGCCGACCTCGACATGGAAGGATGTATCGCGCCATGGAAGAAAATGGCAGTCATCCTCCTCTTCCTCCTCCGCCGGCCGCACGTCGCCGAGCGTTAGCGAGGTCGGCCGGATGGATGAAGATGCGCCGCCACTCATCGGTGGCGCAATCAGAGAAACCGCCGTTCACCGATTCGAATGCCGAGGATCTCTTCAAGCCCGGCCTTCTCGACCGTGAAACAGAGTCAACCGTCACCGGTAACGGTGTCGATGAAACCTCCAGCCGTCGAGCCATGGGATGATCACACTCAAAGATACGATCGGCGGTTCGTTTGATCAGCCGAGAAGACCTCGAGAAGTGCTCATCTCCGACCGATCTCCATCGTGGAAGATTCTCGCGAAGCCGACAAGCTCTCCATTAGTTATGATGGAAGCTCATCGGAAGATCAATCTTTGGAAGCACGGTCAACGCGATCGGAGATGAAGATCAAGATGCCCTCGCACGGTCCTACACTCTCTACCACGCCATCACGTGTTGTTAGAGATGATCCGCCGTCAAGCACCAACCGGAGGCAACGGAACTAATCGACGTCAATCGCTTAACTCGCTTGCACGCCCCACCCAGAGTGACCGATGGGACCAACAAACCAGAAGGTCGGGAAGGTTCAGACAGCATACACCTACGACCAAGATGAACCCCCGAGACCCAGAATCGTACAAAACTTGCGGCGATTCAAAACATGTTTAATAATTCCGATCCGCTCTAGCAGAACGCTAGTTTTAATACAACTCGTAGGTCGTATCAGAAATTCTCCAGCAGCACCATGCAATGATCGGAGGCGTGATCGGGAACAGAGAGTTTCAGAAGTCGACTATGACTTCATCCCAACGCCTCCTCGAAGGGACAACACGGTCATACCGAGAGTAGTCGATACCGAGACCTCCTCGACGATTCCGACCAAGGAGTCACGAGGGAGAAGGTTATTCCAAGAAGCTACTCCCCATCGTGTCGAGAGGAACCACCACTAGGACCCAACGATCTCCGACATCGTTTGAACCAAGTGGGCGGTCGGAGGCATCATATCGGTGTCCACGATCGGATCGGTACACCGGAGTTCCAGCGTCCCAATCTTAGGGATCGGTCTCCGATCGACATAATCCCAAGACCTTCCGAGAGAAGACGCCATGAATCAATCACGGGTTGTCGAGCCTTCTCGCAGGCTCCAAGGCGCTGCGTTAACCTGCCCGGTTCGCCAACTTGAACAAATTCAATGGAACTCAAAACCCATTGGAATTTCTCCAATATATACCACCGCCATCGTGGTCAGCTGGTGGCGATGAGAATGTAATGGCCAACTATTTACCCACCGTGCTCGAAGGGTCCGGTCGTGGTTGTTAAACTTACGGCCGGATCAATATATACTTGGGAACAACTCAGGATCTTCGATTGCCAACTTCAGGTACGCACGATCGCATACAGGAAGGAGGACGATCTCCACGAATCCGCAGGATCGATGAGACTTTACGCCAATATATCAAGAGGTTCACCAGTTCAGTAACTCTATACCGAAGTCGCAGAATCCTCTGTTATTCAAAGCTTTTAAACAGAATCGAGGAATCGGCGGTTTACGGAGGACGAGCAATGAACCCTCCAAGAACAACCGCTGAGCTTTTTGATATGGCGACAAGTATGCCACCGCTAGCTAAGTAATCGAGTGGTGTGAAGCCATTGATCTAAAGACAAGATACCTGACCTACTGGACAAACAGGAGAAAAAGAACAAGAAGTCTCTCAAGAAGAAAAAGAACCGCAGACCCGACGACAAAGAAGTCCTCGCTGTTCCAAAAAGTTCAGAAGGGCAAGAAGGACTATGCTTGGCCGAAGCAAGGCAAAAGCTCCGACCGAAGGATTTCAGACGAACAAGAAGTGGTGTCCACTTCACCAGCAGGCAGGGCATGATCTGCGCACCTGTCGTGTCTGGCAAAAGAAACTGGAGGATTATTATACAGGTAAAGGACCATTTCCCGCAATACAGGAACATGGAGAAACGAGCTCCAAAAAGGACAAGGATGGCGATTTAAGAGATGGAGTACCGGGATCCCCAACACACAACAACATGATTTTTGGAGGATCTTCTTCATACGAGTCCAGACGTCATCAAGGCCATGGAGCGAGAGGTCAACCTAGTCGAATCTCCGATTGCCATCAAGCACTCAAGTGGTCGGACACCGCATTCTTCAAAGAAAGACGACTACCCCATCCCATCGACTCGACCGGTAGGTTCTCTATCGCTGTTGAACCAACCATTAATAATTGTCGGGTTAATCGGGTCTTAGTAGATGGGGGTAGTTCTTTGAATATATTATTTGTGGGAGCTTTAGAAGAAATGCAGTCCCCATGTCAAAAGTGAAACTCGTGAAATATGCTTTTCATGGCATAGTTCCGGTTCTACCGCTAAACCGATAGGCAAGTTTCCTTACGCCACGCTCGAAAGCCCGACAACTTCCGAACGAGAGAGGATTCCGTTTGATGTAGTAAACTTGAATCAAGATACAACGGAATTTCGGCCGACCAAAGATAGCAAAATTTTGATAGCCACACATTACGGTATCAAAGTTTGAAAATCTTAGGGGCGAAGGGAGTCATCACTATTCGAGGATCGAAAATGGCTTATGTATGCGATCGAAATCCTTTGTAATTGGTTGATGAACTTCCGACCGAGAGGTTAACCCGACTCCCATGCAGTCAAGCACCCGAGGCCAAAGATGACACCCAAACCATCCGACGACAAAGGAGGTACCACTCGACAAAAGCGCTTCTCCGGACGGCGTCAAGTCTTCACATGGGTCAGACATCCGCACTCCAACCGCTCAAGAAGATTACGGTCGGGCAAGACTCGACCCTAAATAGGAAGAGTCGCCGTCTCCTTCCTCCGAGCGAATCAGACGTGTTTGCTCGCAAGCGTCCGATATGCCCGAGTCCCGGAGGTGATCGAGCACAGCTTGCTCTCCACCGATAAAAACCGATCAAGCGAAACTACGACGCTTCGCTTTTGACGGAAGGAAGCAATCCATCGGAGATTGACAAGCTTCTCAAAGTCGGATTTATTCGTGAAGTCGACCACCCACGGTGGCTTGCCAATCTCGTAATGGTTAGAAAAACAATGGGAAATGGCGAATGTGTATCGACTTTACAGATCTTAATAAGGCTTGTCAGAAGGATGACTTTCCTTCCTCGCATTGATCAACTGGTAGACTCTACTACGGGTGCGAGTTACTAAGTTTTTTAGATGCGATTCGTGGTACCACCAGATTAGTATGTGGAAAGAAGATGAGAGAAAACTTCCTTCATCACCCCATATGGCACTTCTTGCTATATTAAGATGCCATTTGGTCTCAAAAACGCCGGTGCAACTTTTCAAAGGTTGATGCAAAAACCTTTAGTCCACAAATCGATTCGGAATCTAAAAGCTTACGTTGACGATCCGTCGTAAAACCACCATTTGGTGACCACATTCCCGACTTACAAGAAACTTTTAATAACTTGAGAAGACATAACCTCAAGTTAAATCCTAAAAGTGTGTGTTTGGAGTTTCACTGAAAACCGCTTTCGGTTTCCTAGTTTTGCTAGAGGTATTGAAGCAAATCCAAAGAAAATTGCGGCCATCGACGGATCGCCCTCCGACCACGAAGAAGGAAGTCCAAAACTAACCAACAGATGGCAAATGGCGTTAAGTCGTTTCATAGCAAGGTTAGGGGAAAAGGATTACCTTTCTTTAAACTTCCGGAAACATGGGAGTTTTGAGGACTAAAGAGGCAAACGATGCCTTTGAGAAACTTAAAAGTACCTTACAAGTACCCGGTTTTAGTTTCTCCGAGACCGGAGAAACATTGCTAATTTACGTGGCAAAGAACACCACGCATAGCGCTTAGCGTGTAATCGTTGTAGAAAGGATAATATCCAACCACCGGTCTATTACGTGGTTAAGTCTTACATGGACCAAAGGAAAGATACCCACAGTACAAAAGTTGCTCTATGGCCTCCTTATGTCTTCAAGAAAGCTAAGGCACTACTTTCGAGCCCACAAAGTGGTCGCACCTACCGGATATCCTCTTGGTCAAGTCCTGGAAACAGGAATCATCGGATCTAATAGCCAAATGGGCGGTCGAGCTAGGGCGCTCGATCTCCATTTTATTTCATTTAACAAGTAATAAAGTCCGTGCAATAGCGTAATTCATTGCGAATGGACAAACCTCGAACCCACCCAAGGACCCGAGTACGAACACCACGACGAGTGGACATTGTATTTTGACGGTTCCTTGATGTTACAAGGATCGGGGGCTGGAGTGGTCTTGATATCCCCTACTGGCGAACACATCAAGTACGCCATCCAGTTAAATTTTCCTACCACCAATAATGTGGCAGTAATATGAAGGTTTATTGGCAGACTCGAGCGGCTCGCTCGCCTCGGGATTCGCAGACATTAGTGAAAGGCGATTCTCAACTAGTAGCTTAATCAAGTGGGAAAGAGTATCAATGCTCGAGTACCAAGATGTCATCTTATCTGGCGAAGTACGAAAACTCGAAAAGTACTTCTTCGGGTTTCAGATCCAACATATTCCTAGAAAGGAAAACTTTCTGGCAGATCAGGTTGGCGCGGATGGCCTCCACGAGGTCGACCATCCGCCGGAGTTTTTCTCGAGCAACTCAATTCACCCTCGGTAGTTGAGCCTTCCGAGAACATACATGATTCTTTACAAGTTGAACAAACTAATCAAGGAAACATGGATGCTCCACGTGTCGTTGACGGTTGGTATTTATCACGATCACTAGAGAGATGGATGACATCGATCTACAATTATCTTGAGATGACACAATTCGAGAAGATGATGTAGAGGCCGATCAGATAGCACTAAAAGCCAAATCATACACTCTAATCGAACGTATCTTGTATAAACGAGGATCTCATGGAGTGTTGATGAGATGCATATCTCAAACGGATGGCATTAGATTGCTAACCAAATCCATGAAGGCGTCTGTGGAGCACACCATTCCTACAGAACCCTGGTCGGTAAAGCCTTCAGGCAAGGCTATTACTGGCCAACTGCCCTTCATGATGCAAAAGAGCTTGTGATGAAGTGTGTACAATGTCAGTTTCATAGCCGACAAGTACACCAGCCAGCACAAGCCTTACAAACAATTCCTCTTTCTTGGCCTTTTGCAACCTGGGGACTGGACATTCTGGGACCTTTCCCAAGAGCACCCGGGGGCTTCGAATTCCTTTTCGTCATGATTGACACGTTTACAAAATGGATTGAAGCCGAGCGACCGTTAAAATAACAACCGAGGCCGCTAAGAGATTTCTCTGAAAAATGTGATCACGCCGATTTGGTGTACCCAACAGATTATCACGCATAATGGTTCTCGATTCTTCAAATCAATTCCAGAATTTCGCGATGAACTTGGGGTCAAAGTTCATTTTGCTTCATTGCTCATCCACGAGCAACGGAGCGCTTGAGCGGCTAATGGTATCCTTATGCGAGGATCAAACGCCGAGTATTCACCGCTTAATCAAACGGTCAAGAGCTTGGGTTAAAGAACTTCCCTCGTGTTATGGGTCGTTCGAACTACGACCGATCGTCGGCGACCGGTGAAACTACATTCTTTTTGGTTTATGGTGAAGCCATGCTTCCTCCGTAACTCAAAATTGGCTCTTCTTTCAACCGATCATTTTGACGAAAATGATCGTAATGAACGACGACTAGACGACGCCGATTTCCTTGAAGAACGCGAAACCAAGCCCTTGTACGATCGGCGGTCTACCAACAAGCCATGCGAAGGTACCATAGTCGTAAGGTGCACCGCAGATCCTTGTAGGTGATCCGTTCTCAAAAAATTGAGCCAAACAAATCGCAATAAACTTTCTCCTAAATGGGAAGGTCCTTACATCGTGGGTCGAAGTCACCCGACTGTGTTCCGCACGACTAGCTATGTCGATGGGCAAATTTTGTCAAATTCTTGGAACATCGATCAATTCGTAAGTTCTATGTTTAATTTTCATTCTTTCATTTCTTTCAATTTCAATTTCATTAAATTCATTAATTAATTAAGAAGTGCAACCTTGCTTATATATATACACCTACATTACGGTCGTTTATTATTGTTAGTCCGGCCGGAAAAGACATTTTTTCTCCGATATCCTTTTTAAGGATCTCGATACTCTATGGTCCTAGTCGTGAGCATTTTTCTTCAAATGATTCCCACGCGACTACACTCTTTTCTCAAAGAAAATGAGTAATCGTGAGCGCCACACAACTAACTATCTCATGAATGATATGCTTACGATTCTCAAGATTATGCTTTATTATTTCAAGATTCTCGGTCTATTCTTGTCTGCTATCGGTCGACACGGAAAGCCTCCTAGTCGAAGTCTCTCCTTTTTTGCACGTGGTCACGCTTAATCGGAAGGAGCTTCCTAGCGACGGTTCTTTTCTTATGATCCTCGCTACGATCGGATATAGAATTTGAACACGTTTCAAAAAAATATATGTCGATGCCTTCGTGTCTTAGCATTAGTTCCACTGCACTATGGGACAATAGATATAAACAAAGTTCACTTATAATCTGCTGCATACATATTTGCATTTCTTCTTATGTCAAGTTTGACAAAGTCTTTTTCCGACCATATATAGTGTTTTTGATTGGTATTTCCATTATGACAAACAAATATCTATAACTAGTCGAAATCGACTGTACCGTCCCGACCACATTTGATTTCCTAGTATCAAGAACGATCGCTTTTGTCTTACATGTCCAAATATACCTTTTAAAACTCACATACATGGTTATGACCTCTTTTTATTCTCTTTCTTGGCTCACCGCTATACAAGAACGTTCTTCTACTCTAAAGCAATCGGGGCTAGGAAATATACGAGAATTTTAAAAAAGTCAAACAGATAAACAAAAGCTTTGTCAATGACATAAAAGGTAAGTTTTCATAGATATTCAAATATTTTTACACTTGCAGAACCTACTCTAAGAAATATTCCCACCTAACTCTTGCTTGTTCGGAGATTCGACCTCCATCTCCTCTACAACTATATCTCCGAGTGGCCCGAGTTCTTCCATGAACTTGGTCGCCTCCTCAGTGGGCGATTGAAGTCATCTTTAACAACTTGGAGATCTATGGAGGGGTGGAAGCTTTCGGTTTGCCAAAGCAAAACTAACTCCACTTGCAACGCCTGCTTTTAGGGCCTGGGCATAATTCATCCGAGTAGTTTTGAGCGTAACTTTAAGGTCCTCTAGAAGTTGACCCAAATAGTTCATTTTCTATTGGATCTCCTAAGGAAGGCGAAGCTTGATCTCGATCCCATATCAAAGATCATCTTGTTCAAAGCATGAATCTTTTCATCAATATTTTGAGCAAGAGCCGCCTCCTTATTCTCGCTTCAAATTTCGAGTTTTTTTTACTGCTCAAGATTTGCGTTTGCTCGCAAAAACAAATCGCTTAATGAACACAAGCATAAGTGAAGGAAAAATCAAGCTTACGATATATTACCTTCATTTGTTTTGCTAAGTGTTTCATATTTGGTCGTTGTTTCAACGATCAACAGGTCTTTTAGTGAACTTGTTTCAAAGAATGATCGGTCTTTAGCTCTTATTTCTTCTTCAAGAAGAGCTGCCTTGGCTTTCACCACAACCTCCTCTTTTATTTTCTCCAGATCTATCGAATACGATAAGGAGAATAATTATAGAGGAGCAAAGTATTGAAGAAGAAACAAAAGTTCAAAAGGAAAAGTTCTTACTTTCCAACTCGAGTGCTTTTGCTCCAAGTCTTTAACTCATTTGGGTCATCCTCCGATCACAAAGAAAGTTCTCGACCAAATGCTACACAAATAGCGTTATCTTTCTTAAGTTTCTTATAAACTTTTTAAAGAAGAGCTATGAAGTCGGGTCGAGAATACTTACCCAATTGCTCGGTCATTATAACCAAAGAAAAATCAAATCGGTGCATCTTGAGTTGAGTATCCGATACTTTTCGCCACGCCTCATCAAGCTCCTTATCCTCGATAAATCGGGACGAAAAGGAACTTGTTAGGTTGGGAAGGGTTATCAACAAAGGATCGAACTCGTTGAGACCTCTCGAGGCATCTACCTCCACGAAGGGGTTTCAATCACCAAAGGATCCAACTCAACCGCTGCCCTTGTCACCGCCGGGGCTTTTTCGACCACTACTTCCTCAGAACTTTGTCCCGAGAAGTGCTCTGTCGGAACTTCCACAGTGCAGTCCTCAGAAGAACACAGCCTGAAACGACCGAACACCGAAGACCTATGCAAACCGAAGATGGGAAGTTCAAAGTATCAAATCATCAAGGAATTATTAAAGGTATATACTTATACGACCACTTTCATTTGTATATACCTTGTTAATCTCCGGATTTGACTCAAACGCGCAAGAGAAAAACTGTGCCGCTAGTCTTCCTTTTCTTCTCCTCCAATTTTTTGGTTCTCGACCAAAGAAGGTTTGTTGAACCCTCACATCCTCCAACAAGATGTCGGAAGCTATGTCCTCGACCGGTTCATCAAGGACCGCATTCCCGACTATCCGGCCTGGGAGTGGTTTCATCAATCTCCGGATCATTGTTTCAAGAACAACCATAAGGTCATGCACGACCACTGAGTCTCTGACCTCCGCAGCTACATTCTCATGGCCTCGAAGCTTATCCACCTAAATCAAAGAACAAATTTGATTGGGTGAAGAAATCCTTTTATCTAAAAAATTCATACATATATGATTCCGAAATGTTCTATTACCTCGAGGGATTCATCTCCTTCAAGTGCCTCAAGGCACGACTCGGTCGGAACTAAGGTGGGACGTTGATCCTCACCGGATTGTATGATTCGCAATCCGACCGACTGCAAATGTAGAGCACGATTGAAAATCTGGTGGAATATATGTATACACATGGTAAAAGGAATTTTGATTAAATTACCTTAAGCCTTGCTGATCTCCTTCAATAGGAGTTACGGCTAAGATCTTGGGACATTCAACCTTTTCTCCAGTGCTCCCGCACGCATCATCATCGACTCGTTCTCTAATTTCCCGGGAAAGAGCTTTAATGAAGGAAGAATAGACAGATTTTAAGGTAATACATTAATCAAATCAAAATACCGATCGAATTTATCTCAAAGACTTACCACCTTCTCGAGGTAGCTTCATCACGATCAAGGCACCAGAGCAGGAATGAGTCCGTAGCTTCAATGGGCTAATCGACGAAAAGTGAAATCCTTCACCACATGCCACTTAAGTCGCCCCTAACTCGCAAGTCATAGATGGCATTCACCCATCTTTTGACTATCCCTCGTCTTCTTTACTTCTCCTTCCATTTGGGGTTTTCACTTGCTCTAGTTCCGCCAAGTAGAGGCCATCGTTTTCAGAATCGTCATGTAAAACCAAGATACTTTTTCTATGACGCACCACGAAGATTTCAGCAGACATGAGGATGTACTCATCGGCCTTCCGCCATGAAGACGCAATGTGCATTCCCGAGAGTCGCTTCAGATTTTGCCGCAGATTTTCCCATCACCATGCGGTAGAAATAACTAAAGAGCTTCAAGTTGGTTGTATTCCTGTGTATGCCTCGCACAAATATGTGAAAATATCGATATTTGCGATCGAATTTGGGGCCAAATTCACCAATTCCACCCCATAATGTTCAAGAACACGGAGGAGGAATTTGTGTACGTAATCTCAAATTTATTCGATGTAGGCGAGAAAAGGATTTCTCATCTTCACGGCTCGGAAAATGCTCTCCATCGCGGTCTCCAATTAATCGATTTTATCTGGGAGCATTCCATCTTCGCCAAAGCCTCAAGCTTTTTCTTGCCCAATTCAAGGCAACCACTTGTAATTTGCTCGACATGGCGAAAATCCTCAAGGATGAGTAGTGGAAGTTGAAGACTTTGTGGTCAAGAACAGAAAAGGCTCGAGGATTTCTTGGCAGAAGCTAAAGGATCGAAGGGATTTTGGAAGCATAAAATTCTAAGAGCCCATGAGAGAAGATTTTATAAACTTCCGATACTTTCAAGGATTCCACAAAGTCCAACCGACAAAAAGCTTTTTTGTTCAAACGACAGAGAAACTCTTCGCTTCCCAAGGCAAGTTCTCAACTTTAAAGTGAACACAGACCACTTCGTATACCACGACATTAAATGGGTTCTGCCTAATACGATTTCATCGGAAAAAGGTATATGCACGCACTAGATTCATTTAAAGTTCGAGGGCTAGCCGACGAGGATTAAAACCTCTATGTATTATTTTAAATGCATAAAGGACCATACGTCTTCATGGTCGTAACCCTAAGACTAACGACCTCCCCGGTCGTTAGTATTCCGAGGTTACTTATCGGGTACCTCGGTCGGATGAGGCTTTATGCCTAATCCCCACCGTGATAACCGCCGTAAAATTACCGAACCGGTATTTCTTATCGTATGATGAATGGAACACGTGCTATACGCTTCAAACCATGCGATGGTACAACCCTGAGACACTGACTATTAACCACCCTACGGTTAAGCTTTTCACAGGCAACCGCAAGGAAGTTAGCACGTTGCTAACTGCTCCACCGTTCCGACCAGTCGTAACGTTTCACCAGGGACGTCTTCTCCAGGAGTAACTGCCACCTCTTCGGAAGTTATTTAAAGGTGAAGCGCAGAAGACGAAGAGACAGACACAACAAGACCAAGACCAACAAAGACAAGAACAACGACAGTTCAACAGAATATACAGAAGCCTAAGCGGTGGAATTAGAGGCTAGATAATCAGACTTAGACTCGTATTCTAAGTCCGACACCCGATTAGACATTCCCCATTCTGTAATTCAGGTAGTACTTAGCCACATCTTGTAAAACCCGTTCATATCAATAAAGAGCGACCCCATTCCATTCCGTGATATTCCACGCCATTTTCCTCGCTCATTTTCGTAAGATCGGCGACTTGATCGTCGACATCGTCCCTCTCCCTCGATACATGTCGCCGTCGCCTCGCAGTTAGCCAAGAGCCCACGCTGCTGTGTATTTCTCCACCTCGGCCGGCGAGCGACAAGTGGCAAGAGGCGGTTGTTGATGACCAGAGATGGTTGGATTCGTGCCAATGAGCTTGCCGCTGCCGGATCTACACATCCCGTGCTCGCCGTCGTCAGATCCGTCGTCCCCTTCCATGGCATCGATTATGTGCTTCTTCTTGGCGTCAGTGGCGCGACTCAAGGGAGGAGGCGTGGCTTCGACCGGAGAAGGGGGGTAAGACATGGCTGAGCGGTGAAGGCCGGAACCGAGAGACATAGAGAGGGAGAGAGAGGGTGAGGAGGGGACGCCGGTGAGCCATTGAGGATGTCATTGGGTCGGCCATGGCTAGAGCAAGGAAGCATGGAAGAAAGGATGGGCAAAATTGGTACTTGTTTTTCAAAAGGGTAAAAAAAACAAGGAGCGCACGAAAGAGGAAACAAAAGATCAATTACATGAACTTAGTTCTAAATTATCGAAACCACGTGTAACATGAGACATAAGGCAAATGATCAAATTCCCCACTTAATGTTGGTTTTGGGTTGGGTTGTTCCAGTTTTTCGGAGAGCGTTGTAGAACTCGTATAACTCACAACGCTAGTCGCCGGCCCAACGTTGTAGGAATAACTCAGCCGAGCTGTCCCCGTGCCTTAGTTCGTCGGGCGTGCGTGCCTTGGAAGAGACCGCTGTGACCGTGAGCAATTGGTAATGTGGTGCTGTAGCCGAGATGGACACGGACAGCACGCATATTTGGCATGGGCCTCGTTAGATCCCACTTCACGTTTTCCGCGCGCCCACCGACTGACCGACCGACCACCTGGCCACCACCCTCAGCCGTCATCATCCCACAACCGTCGCTGCCACCACCGCGCCTTCGACGGTCGGCCCGTGTCAAACTCCCACTGACACGGCCATTGTCCTCATGAGATCCTATACACTCACGTTCATTACGTGCAGCACAAACCCAACTACCGACCGGGGGCGGCCCGAACGTGCTTCCCGTCCTCCACGGCTCTGCCGTGGTCGGCCGATGGATCACCCCACAACCGTCGCGCACTCGCGCACCCGCGGCCGGTGCCCCGCCACCTTCCACTTGGCGAAGCGAGCGACGCCGTTTGGTGGGTGGTCATATGCGGCAGAAGAAGAATGGCTAGGAATGGGATCTCACCAGCTGGTTTCTGCTTGGACGCCGCCCGGTGTAAGTTGCCTCCGTTTGTGCCCACTAAGCCGTTCTGGTTTGCTAACAACCGAGTTACAATATATAGCCCTTTTTTTGTCCAACTGAGTTTTACGGTTCTCCATTTGAGGGCTATTACACCATTCGGGCTTCGGCGGCAGTCAGCATTCACATAAACCCCCCAAAAAAATTTAATGAGGGAACGGTGCATCCACTCTACATCGAACACAGCAAGTATACACCACTCTCGGCATATATTTTTATACACTGTTGTGCAATCGAACCCACTCATCCATTTAATAAGAAGAAAGCAATACAAACCGACAATGGGTATATTGATCAACAAGAACGAATGCTACCACCAAATATACAAATAAAAATATGCCCTAACACACAAAACAGGACACGGAGGGAAGAGTAGATATCCCATGTCAAAATGGAAACAAGAAACATCAGGAAAATTGTCTGCTCTGATCTGCCCTCTGCTGAAGTACGAACTTTCAGTAAAGTGGGGTCATATGTAATATACGTGTTTTATGATCATGTGACGCCGTACATAGACATCTCCACGAATCCTTCAAATAACTGTTCAAAGGAGCCCAGGACATTTTGTTCATCACTAACACCTGATCTCGTATGATCCAGCCCTGGTGATGTAGCGAACCCACTCAACGGTGTTGTAACCACTCTTCTCCCACACCTGGAAAATGCATCAGAAGATAAGATTTTACATATCAGATAAGTTACAAGGTTTCATATTAAAACTTGCTGCGCATACCTTAAGGAACCGAACACGTAAACCAGAAGCGGTGAACATCGGAACCTGCAGGAACGAGACATCAGATAGGGCATTAGATTTAGAGGTTAGAACTGAGAAAATAGCCAAACAACATAACCATATGGTTGGTATAGGCATATAGCATATTCTATCAGCATGGCATGACGATGCATGAGCAGATATTTGTCATAAAAATACTTTATCTCCAACAAACATACTCAAAGGTCAACAAATTATGTAAGTATCACTTTATCTTGTGTACACTCGAGTTTAATTCATAAACAATGAGCTATTTGAGTTCTTTGCTAACATTGCATTTTCAGTAGTAAATTGTAGAGCTGATAAATAAAATGAAGTAGAGGAAATCTGATAGTCACTTTGCTAAGTAAGAGGATTCTTCAAGGACATAAAGTGTAACCTGGAATTCCATCTGAATTGGTGGCCTGTTCCATGACTTCTTTTCCCCCATTGTAGAGATCAGCTCAACTTCTGCACTCATGGTTGCCTCAGTCTGTCCAGGGAATTTCCTGATCCTAAAGTTTTAAAAGTGTGTTATGAGTTCAAATATGTTGGTCAATTTGAAATAATTGGCAAGAAAGCAGCTCTTCAAGAGTAAGAACTCCCATTATATGCACCATAGGCCATAATTTAGCATTGCAAAGAGCTCGGCGGGTGGTCAAAATCAAATGAAAATCAAGAAGTTTTTGTTTGTGCCGTGCTAGCAGCACCAAACCCATCAAAGACAAACCACACATCGTCTTTGGTATAATGCAAATGTTAGACAAAGGTAATTTGCACTTACTTCCACACCAGGGAATCAATTGAAGCATTATATTTGGCTTTGCCAGATGTTGTTTGGAAACTAGTCTTTGCTGTTTGCTTTGGAACTGGGACTTTGACGACAACTCCAAGTGCAAACATCTTAGCACCAAAAACACTCTTAACCTGTGTAATAAAGGTTCACCGTGTCAGGAAACATGGTTATGACCTCACTCATTTACATATGCTCACTTCCTCACTTATTTACATATGCTCACTTACTTTCACATTAATCTCCATGCGTGTTCGGCCCAATTCCTTAATTGTTGGTAGAACCCGGAATGGAAGATTTACACCCTCCGTGATTCGGTATCTAAAAAAATTGTCCGTCAAAAGCCAATAATGAAAATCTTTCATTAGCAGGAAAAAAAGAAAATTACAAGCATAAATAGGGATCAAAAGATTACTTCATCAATTCAAATTCTCCATCTGGTGGCACAAAGCTGACTGTCTTTTCTGAGTTAAATCTTGTTAGATTGACACACTGGTGGAATGTGACATCATCAAGTTCTATGGTCTTCCCGCTGTAGAGGGAGAAAGGACACCATATCAGTAGACAATTTAGCCAAATCAACAAAAGTTGGTTCCAAAGCCAGTAAACAATATTAACCAGCAAAACAATCAATTTAGATGAGCACAACTCTTCTTTATATATTTAAAAATTAAGAAAGTGATACCTCTTTGCAGGCCTGGACTTCAGTTGGGCTTCCTTTTCAAGTCCAATCTTGTCATTTAATCCCAACTTCAGATCAGGCATTCCAGAAAGGAAGCACTTCATAAGAACCTTTCCTGTCACGTCACATCGTAGAACACTGCCTGCAGAAATGTAAGACAATGCGCACAATGAACATCAATTAACGCAACAGGAAAGACATCGAAAACTTCAGAGCACTACAACTAAAATTTGATTTTGACTGGTCATAAAATACCTTTAGAAGACATAAGAAGGTTCACGCTCTCAACAATGTCCAAGAAAACCTGACAAGAGAGAAGATTACTCCATTAGTGCAACTTGGTGTAATAAAAAATTCAAGAATGGGGTAAAAGAAATGGCAACAAAGAAAACAAAATGGAGGGAAGTATGGGCCATTTTAACAGGCAAATTAGTACATATGTACAATATGTATGAGAACTGAGATGCATTTTGAAATATATGTAGGACATTTCTAGCACTTCATGCTCTGCTGGAACCATTATAAATGCTAGTGCCCTGCTTTTTTTTTCAAAATACAGCTGAAACTTTCCTACATATTTAATTCATTCAAGCACCTCATTCTTCTTGTACACAAGACCCTCTCTTCTCCAACCGACAGCGCCAGTGACTTGCAGAGTGGCATTTGGAACAGGCTTATCCGAAGGCTATCAGTACCGAGAAAAGGAAATAAGATTCAGATGCTTTCATAGAAGAAGAAAAAACCAGAAACATACTTCTTTATGTAATTTTCTTTTACCCAATATCATCTAGTTTCAAATTCACATTTTCTGACCTTGGAGGAAAATGGTGACCGAACCCCTTCTTGAGTTATATACAACTTTAAGATTTCAGGTGAGAGATTCTGAGGATAACCAAAGTCCATAATCTCTGCACAGTTAGCAGACACTCACTCAATAGTACAAATAAACAGAAATATCCACGGTGGAAATTGAAGCAGTAAGCAAAGTCCAAAAATAAGATGTGCCCTTACCATCAAGAAGTTCATATATTAAAACAAAGTTATTCCTGATAGCATCTTCATCAAAAGCTCCACCAAAGTAGGACTTGAAGAGAGCCACTGCCTGAAAATTTTAAATTATCTTCAGCAGAAATAACGAGGAATGAGATAGCACATAGCAAATTGTTCCCCTCAAAAAAAATAGAGGCTGATATGTAGATCTCGGTAGGATCTCTGTATTGAATTGATAACTGCAGTTTCATTGCTGAATCATCTTGGCCTGAAATTTAAATTAAATTAATTCCCAGCCCAATCCCCCTCATCCAAATAGGCCCTTAGGAAATCATATAGAGCAGAAATGGTTGTATTAGTCCTATTAGACTATTTCCAACAGTGATGAACATGAAACATCCCACCATGTAGTCATTGAAAAGATGAGTTTTCAGTTCCACCCATAAACACCTGCCTGTACCTTTTGGACTTCGGTGGTTCCGGAAGTGTCAACATCACTTACCCCTTAGAGATAGAAAATTCTAGTTGCCAAATAAAGCCAACCTTCAAATACCATCATTAAATGGTACGATAATCTAAACTTCCCTGATTCAGATTGTATGTCCCCTTACAATTTAACACAATGATAATTAATAGGTAACTTCGGATAATCGTCTGGATCATTCAGTATCTAATGAATTCTTTTGCTCTGAACAAACTAATACACAAACAAGACTGTTTGCGAGAAAAATACAACATAGACATAATTTTTCTAGTGGGGAAAAAACATCACTTGATTTGTTCAGCTTTATATTCATCAAGATCATAATGTGGCTGTGGGTTATAGCCTAAATTTTATTCCAAAAGTATTTATAAGACAATAGCAAGTGTGTACCTCCACAACAAACTTGAAAGCACAAGCAACATTAGCATTGCTGCTAACCACAATCACCATATAAACATTACTGATCCTCATGTAAAGGAAGGAACAGCCTCCTATTTGCCGAACAGGGCATGTGCCAAGTTCTTTTGTTTGCATAATGTGCATCCTGAATGCATCAACCATATTTCCCCTGCAAAACCGTACATGAACACAATAAGGTTTAGTCACAAAATGTACATGCAACCACGTAAGCAAAAAACACGGGATTTAAAATGAGAGAAGCAAAATGAACCTGTAGGAGTTGTTTCTTGTTGAATATAATACTTGCATTGGGTTGATACAGAATCCTTAGTGGCAGTTTACATTTTTTTAGTGTCCTTTAGAAAATAATGTCTATGTTGTTGAAGATATACCCTATAGAAGACATCGTGAAATGACACTTGCTATTACTTGCTCAGTATTTAATCAGTATGAACCTTTTGCAGCCTCAAGCTGTCAAAATAGGCCCCAATACATAAAGTTATACTGCATATGTCACTATGGTCAAAACCCACTGGAATAGATCAAATGAACTATGCGGCAATCTGCTTGTTCAAAGTGCCTCACCAGTCACCACAATTGCGAGTTTGAAATGTGAAAAACTAGTACACAGTCGCTTGTTATTGAGATAATCTACAACTAAAGCGCAGCCTCAGTTGAACCATCCCAGGTGAAACGGAACGAATTCTCCTATTTCATCAGTAATCTCTTTGCTCGATGCGGGAAGCATGTAGCATCAACAATCGCAAGCTAGAGAACGAAATACCATTCCAAATTACAATCACTTGGGGTAGCGACAAACGAGGCAATGGCCAAATTTCAGTACGCAACAAGTCAATCACCAAAGCCTGGCTATCAATTGAGATCCTCCGAGCATAATCTCACAAGCTACCCGCTAAACCTCTCGCGATCTACACAACGGTGAGCTAGGAACGGAACTAATCGATCCCAAGGCATCAGATCTACCACTCCAAAACCACGGCACACGAGGGGGGACGGTAATACGCACCCGACATCGTCGCGGTAGAGGCGGTTGATGAGGACGTCCCCGCGGAGGTTGAGGAAGTAGATGGCCGACGCCGCCACCGGCATCGTCGCCCGAGCGTCCGGCACCACTGCCCTTAGATGGCTCCTGGTCCCACGGTGCGCCGCCGGCTACCAATCGGAGCCGGTGATCTGGGGGGTTCGGGGCTCGCCGGACGGTGAGGTGGACGGGATGGATGGGACGCGGGGTTTGGTTAGATACTTGGATCTCGGTGCAGCACGGGCAAGTCGTCTTCCCGTCGGGAGCTTTTCGTGTGGTTTTTCAGAATAGACCTCTCCAGATGGCGTATTTACTTGGTCACCTTCATAACTTCGGTTGGTGACTTCGTGTTGTGTGTTGGTCCCACTGTACAGTCTGTACTCCTACAAAGCAACGCTGTAAAACCAGAATGGTTTCTCAGAAGAAAACAAATTGAATTATATAAATTTGGCTAGTAAACAAATGTCTTTACTTTCTGGAAAGGATACATGAGATGTTCCATTTAAAAGGTAACAAAATGGTGAGTCTACACAAGTTTATGATTTTAAAATGGCAGCGTCGGGGAGAAGCATTGGTGGGCCTTGTTGGGACTAATGGGGTGACACACAGGTTGGCGGTGTTGGCGGCTATGGTTAGGATTAGGGGGTGTTAGAAGAATAATTCATCCCTCATATTAACGGGGCCTGTTTTTTAAAAGACACGTGTACTGGTCCAAGAAAGGTTGTTGTACTCATAAAAGACTGTAATACCCCTGCTTGTACTCATAGTGTAGCTACCCCCAAGGGGTATTTTGGTCATTTGTATAGGCCTAAGAGCCTATAAGTATCCCATGTATCCCTCATTGAGGGGGGGGGGGCTTTCTTGAGCAATGAAGACTCATATTAAAACTGGTGAGTCCTTGGGGGCTCCCTCCCTGGAGGTAACCCCCTGTTGGCTCACCGACAGGAGTAAGACGGTCCTCTCGGACCTCCGAACCTGTATAATATGAGTCTTAAAGCTTATTGCAAGAATTATTTAGTTGTTAAGTCATCAATAGAATATACACTCACAGTATATTCAAAACAATCATTCTTTCACATATTAAGTGTGTTGTCATCAATTACCAAAAAGGGGGAGATTGAAAGCATCTAGGCCCCTAAAAATTGTTTTGGTAATTAATGACAATATGTGAATATGGGATTAACGTATTTATTGAGTATGTACAAGGTTAAGTCCCATTGGCGCTCTTGATGATCAAGAATTGCACGCGAAAGGTTTACATGAAGATCTTATGACTCAAAGGCAAGGTACTATAGTCTAGGATCTTTTTATTTTACCGGTCTTAGGTGAATTGGTTGGAAGACCGGATTATAGGCTAGACAGCCGTACTATAAAGAGGGTGCAAAACTTGAGTACCTTGAAAGTGAACGATGCCACAACTGCTCAAATCTTAATTGGTTTAATCTTGGTTTTGTTTTTGGTTTTGCCTAAATTTAAATTTGCTGATTTTCTATTGAGGCCGGACTGACCGACGTTAACTGGTCGGACTGACCGCATTGCCGGACCAAAAATGGCGGTCAACATTTTCCAGTGAGGTGTTGTTTTCTGGTTTTGGTAAAATCCTCTGGCCCGGACTGACCGACGGCTTTTGGCCGGACTGACCGCACCCCCGGGTCTGGGACGCGGTCAACATTTTCCAGAGAAGGTTTTCTGTTGAAAAATGCCAGGCCGGACTGACCGCAGGTAATTGTCCGGACTGACCGCACCCCCGGGTTTAGGTTGCGGTCAAGTTTTTCCAGAGAGTCTCCAAAAGGTATTAGTTTTTCATTGGCCGACCGATGGCGTGCTTGTTCTGTGGTGGACGGACCCTCCTAATCGGCTATATTTAAGTGCATTAAATGCGTAACGATCGTAGATTATAACCGAGGTAGATGACCGACTTGTTGCATGCTGGTTGGTGGACAAGACTGCTTTCAAAATTGGGAATTTCGTATCCAACGGCTAGTGAAGTGGGTGGAGGCTATAAATACCTCTCCCACTGCCACTAGAAATGTGGTTGAGCCTCATTTAACATCCCTTGAGCCCTTTGCATTGTTTCCTACTCATTGAGAGCATTGATTTCCATTTGCAAAGGTAGTTGAGGTCCCTCTAAAGAGCATTCATTGTGTTTGATAAATTTGTGGTATTTAGAGCACTTTCAAGTGAAGAATTCTTGCTCTATTACTCTTGGAGATTGCCGTCTCCTAGGCGGTTTGGAGTTGGTTCGGTGATCTTCTCAAAGGAGATTGTGAGAAGGCAGGACATTTGTGAAGGTTGGAGCTCGCCTATCCAGGAGAGGAGAAGAGCTACCTCTAGTGATCGAGGAAAGGCTTAATTTGTGGAGCCGGCTTGAATTGATCAAGCTTCCTCAACGTGGATTAGTGAAGCAAGCAAGTCTTCGATACCACAGGAAAAACTTCCTTGTGTCATTGTGGTTATTTCTAGTCTTTACATTTCCGCACTTATAATTCTAGCTTGTCTATTGTGATAAATTGCTTAGCTAGAATCATATCTTGTTTAGTCTAAGTTAATAATTGGATAAGCTTGTTATTTTGTTAAAAAGTTTAAAAACCTCATATTCACCCCCCTCTAGTCGGTTATCCTTGATCCTACAAGTGGTACCAGAGCTTGGTCTCTCATTGATTTAGACTTAACCGTCTAAGAGAAAAAAGGATGGCTAGTGAGGGAATTGCTATAGGAAAGGCTCCTCTCTTTGATGGCTCAAATTATGCTTATTGGAAAATTAGAATGTCAATTTATTTAAAGGCCATGAGTCCAAGCATTTGGAAAATCGTAAATGATGGTTATGCTATGTCTCTTAATCCACTAGAACCCACGTATCAAGATACGCGTAACTCTCATTTAGATGCCCAAGCTATGAATGCTCTTTTTGGCGCTTTGAACGCGGATGAGTTCAATAGAGTGAGCAACTTGGAAAATGCTCATGCTATTTGGACAACTCTCTCAGAAATCCATGAGGGTACATCCACGGTCGAAGAAGCCAAATTACATAAACCGGATTAAATATGAGACATTCATAATGTTGCCTCATGAAAACATCAATGAGATGTATTCAAGACTCAACAACATTGTGAATGAGCTCAAAGGCCTTGGAACTAACCTTCTTGATGTTGATGTTGTTCGCAAGATACTTAGGGCTCTTCCGGATAAATATGAGACGTTGGTAACGTTATTTCTCAACTCGCCCGAGTTGCCACGGATGACACCAACAGGGCTTTTGGGCAACCTCATCACAAATGAATTGTTCAAAAAGGACAAAGAAGAGCTTTTGGAGACATCATCCTCAAAGAAGAAAATTACCGCATTCAAAGCCAAGGCGGAATCTAGTGATGATGAGGATAGAGAAGAAGACTCCAACGAGGAGTATGCACTCCTTGTGAGAAGAATGAAGAGGGTCATGAAGAGGCGCCCCAATAGAAGCTATAACTTTGACAAGTTCAAGAAGGGGCAATCCTCAAATGACAAGAAGAGATATAGCAATATTCGATGCTATAATTGTGAAGAAAAGGGACACATTGCTTCTCGTTGCCCCGAAAAGAAGGATGACAAGAGCAAGCCATTCAAGAAGAAGGAATACAACGATAAAAAGAAGCTTTTCAAGAAGCTTTACAAGGATGGCAAAAATGAAGCTCACATCGGAGAGTGGGATTCAAATGATGAGTCAAGCGACTCCGACTCCGATTCCGATGAGGAAGAGTCCCCCAAGAAAAAGGGACTAGTCGGTATAGCCATTAAGGAAGCTTCATCGCTATTCTCCACTCCTACTTGCCTCATGGCAAAAGGAGATAAGGTAAAATCCATTATTGGTGACGAACCAACTTATGATGAATTAATGGATATGCTTGATGATTTAAATGAATATCTTGGAAAAGAAAAATCAAAATATAAGGTCTTAAATAAAGAATACTTTACTCTAAAAGATTCTTATATGGAGCTTAAGGAAACTCAAAACTTGCTTATCCAAGAAAATTCACATAAGTCTTGTTCTAGTGTAGGAATTACATGCGATATTATTGATAAAATGCCTAGTATAGAAATTGCTAAGACTAGTGCATCTACTTCATGTGATGACCTACTTGCTATGCCATGTTGCTCAAGTGATGATTCAATTGTTAATTTAGCCAATGCTTGTGATCCTTTGCTCATTGTTGAAAATCATGAACTAAAAGAACAAGTGACCAAGCTAAGCAAGAGCTTGGAAAGATGTTTCAAGGGTAAGGCCACTCTTGACAAGCTTTTGAGTGAGCAAAGTGTTCATTCAACAAGGAAGGTCTTGGGTATGTGCCTAAGAAAGGCAAGAAGCCGGTAAATAAGCCCACAAGTTTTGTAAGGCAAAATGGTATGTATTGCTATAAGTGCCGGGAAATAGGACATATGCAACAAAGTTGTCCTAAAGGTAAGGTTCCATCTCTTGGTATATATGATCCATGCTATATGCTTAGAAAATCTAAGAATGGTAAAGTAATTGCTCATTTTGTTGGCACTTCAATTATGGGCGCTAAAAAGAATGCTATTTGGGTGCCTAAATCCTTGGTTACTAACCTCCAAGGACCCAAACAAGTTTGGGTACCTAAAAGAACTTGACTCTTATTTTGTAGGTGAACTATAAGACCGGCGGAAAACATTGGGTGCTTGATAGTGGGTGCACTCAACACATGACCGGTGATAAAAAAATGTTCACCACATTCGAGAATAGAAAAGGAGTAGACAAGATCACTTTTGGCGATAATAGCAAAGGAAAGGTATTAGGATTGGGTAAAATTGCTATCTCAAATGACCTTTCCATTTCTAATGTTTCCCTAGTAGAATCATTAAACTTTAACTTGCTATCAGTTGCTCAAATATGTGATCTTAGACTAATTTGCTCATTCTCTAGTGAAGGTGTAACCATTTCTAACGCAAATGATGGCTCTTTAGCTTTCAGAGGCTTTAGATTTGGAAATCTTTACTTAGTTGATTTTAGTTCAAGTGAATCTTGTTTAAAAACTTGCTTAATTGCAAAAACCTCATTGGGTTGGCTTTGGCATAGAAGGCTAGCTCATGTTGGAATGATTCAACTCAAAAAGCTTTTCAAACATGATTTAGTTGTTGGCTTGAAAGATGTGAAATTTGAGAAAAATAGACTTTGTAATGCTTGTCAAGCCGGTAAACAAGTCGCTAATTCTCATCCTTCCAAAAGTATCATGTCAACTTCTAGACCATTGGAACTCTTACATATGGATTTGTTTGGGCCAACAACCTATAAGAATATCGGGGGAAATAGCTATTGTTTAGTCATTGTGGATGATTACTCTAGGTATACATGGGTATTCTTCCTAGATGATAAAAGTGAAACCTCCGGAATTTTCAAAAGATTTGCAAAAAGGTCTCAAAATGAATTTGATTTCAAAATAAAGAAAATCCGTAGTGATAATGGCTCCGAGTTCAAAAATACTAAAGTTGAGGACTTTTGTGATGAATTTGGAATAAAGCATGAACTTTCCACAACCTATACTCCGGAGCAAAATGGAGTAGTAGAAAGGAAAAATCGAACATTAATTGAAATGGCTAGGACAATGCTTGATGAATATAATACTTCCGATAGTTTTTGGGCGGAAGCTATTAACACCGCTTGTCATGCCATAAATTATCTTTATTTGCATCGTCTTTTGAAAAAGACTTCCTATGAGCTTATTGTAGGAAGAAAACCGAACATCTCTTACTTTCGTGTTTTTGGTTGCAAGTGTTACATTTTGAAGAAGGGTGTTCGTCTTTCAAATTTTGATAGTCGTTGTGATGTTGGTTTCTTGCTTGGTTATTCTTCAAATAGCAAGGCTTATCGTGTCTTCAACAAAAACTCCGGTTCAGTTGAAGAAAGGCACGATGTGCAATTTGATGAGACTAACGGCTCTCAAGAAGAGCATGAGAACTTGGATGATGTAGGTAATGAAGCCTTAAGAAAAGCAATGGAATATATGCAAATAGGCGACATCAAGCCCGAAGATGGTCCATCATCCTCCACTCAAGTTGAACCACCTACATCTTCCACAAGTCAAGTACAAATCATTGAAGAAGTTAACAAGGAAGATGATCAACCATCCAACCTACCACCAAGAATCCACAATGCAATTGCAAAGGATCATCCAATAGATCAAATATTGGGTGACGTAAGTAAGGGTGTCCAAACTCGCTCTCGTGTTGCTTCTTTTTGTGAACATTACTCTTTTATCTCGTCTATTGAGCCAAAGCATGTAGAAGAAGCACTTGACGATCCGGATTGGGTGAATGCGATGCATGAAGAACTCAATAACTTCACCCGGAACGAAGTTTGGACATTGGTGGATCGACCCAAAGAACACAATATTATTGGTACGAAATGGGTCTTTAGGAATAAGCAAGATGAGAATGGATTGGTCATTCGAAACAAAGCAAGATTGGTCGCTCAAGGATTTTCACAGGTTGAAGGTTTGGATTTTGGTGAAACTTTCGCTCCCGTAGCTAGACTTGAATCAATTCGGATATTACTTGCTTTTGCATCATGCTTTGATATTAAGTTATTTCAAATGGATGTTAAAAGTGTTTTCTTAAATGGTGAAATATCCGAACTTGTCTTTGTTGAACAACCTCCCGGTTTCGAAGATCCTAAAAATCCAAATCATGTCTATAAACTCTCCAAGGCGCTCTATGGTCTTAAACAAGCTCCTAGAGCATGGTATGAACGCCTTAGAGATTTTCTAGTCTCAAAAGGATTCAAAATCGGAAAAATTGATTCAACTTTATTTACTAAAGTTTTAGATGATGAATTCTTTGTATGTCAAATTTATGTTGATGATATCATTTTTGGGTCTACTAATCAAGACTTTTGCAAAGAGTTTGGTGATATGATGTCTAGGGAATTTGAAATGTCCATGATTGGAGAATTGAGCTATTTCCTTGGACTTCAAATCGAGCAACTCAAGGATGGGACTTTTATAAGTCAAGTCAAGTACGCGAAGGATTTACTTAAAAGATTTGGCATGGAGGATGCAAAGCCCATCAAGACTCCCATGGCCACAAATGGTCATCTTGATCTAAATGATGGAGGTAAACCTGTAAACTTAAAACTTTATAGATCCATGATTGGTAGTCTGCTTTATCTTACCGCATCTAGGCCCGATATCATGTTTAGTGTTTGTATGTGTGCTCGTTTTCAAGCTTCTCCAAAAGAATGTCATCTTATGGCAGTTAAAAAAATTCTTAGGTATTTAAAGCATTCCTCTAGCATTGACCTATGGTTCCCCAAAGGTGCTAAATTTGATTTAATTGGATATTCCGATTCCGATTATGCGGGTTGCAAAGTGGATAAAAAAAGCACCTCAGGTAGTTGTCAATTCCTAGGAAGATCCTTAGTATCATGGTCATCCAAGAAACAAAACTCCATAGCTTTATCTACCGCCGAAGCCGAATATGTTTCCGCGGGAAGTTGTTGTGCTCAATTGCTATGGATGAGGCAAATATTGATGGATTATGGAATTAAATTTGATAAAATGCCTCTTTTGTGTGACAATGATAGTGCGGTGAAAATTGCTAATAACCCCGTTCAACACTCAAGAACCAAACATATAGATATTCGCCACCACTTCTTGAGAGATCATGTGAGCAAGGGAGATATTGAAATTAGCCACATAAGAACCGAAGACCAATTAGCGGATATTTTCACCAAGCCTTTAGATGAAGGCCGTTTTTGCAAATTGAGGAATGAATTAAATGTCATAGATTGTTCTAATGTCATTTGATTACCTTATGTTCTTGAATCTTGATTGAATTCGCTTTTCTTTCGTGATTCTCCTTTTTCAAGAACTAAGATGGGAAACACAGTTAGGGGGAGTGCTATACAATCACCATGTATACCACAACTCAAATTGTGCACATATCAACAAACATGCTAGAATATGTCTTTTGAAAAACATATCCTTTTTTATCAAAAGTCAATTTGGAATTAATCAATCAAACCTCTTGAAAAACTAACTATATCTATTCTCTATTATATCTCAAAGGTTTTTGGTTGAAAAGATCTCAAAATTATCTATCTTAAAAGAAAAATCAAGTTTTGGCCAAAAACTATTTCTTACCTATCTTGTTTTTGACTAAAAATGGTTTTTCTCCCAAAAAGGCTTTCCAAAAGGAATTTGATCTTGCTCCCAAAAGGAAAAAGGTAAAGATAGTTATTCGAGACCTTTTTCGTATTCACAAGTTTTTCAAACACTCAACCAAATCAAAGTTTTTTTTTAAGTTTGAATCTCGCTAAAATATCTCAAAACCCGAAAAATTCACGTGAGTCAATTCTAGCATAAAATGAGTATTGCTATTTAGGCAATGATTTCCTTCATATATTGCTTCCAAATAGTATTTCATACTCATATATATCCTCACAAGTGACAAATCTCGTTGTTTGCATGTTTTATCTCTTTAAATAGTTTTCTTTCAAAATTGCTCTATTTTCTTAAAAACTCTATATTCAAAACTAATTCGTTGATCTAATCTCGTTGAAATTGCTCCAAGATGGTTTTAAGTTGTGTGCTAAGTCTTTGGAGCAAAGACAACACAAAGATTTTTGCTAATTACCTCAAAAGTCTCCAGGTGCGGTCTAACCGCAAGCTCAACTGCGGTCAACCCGCAGGCTTGTGGCCGGACTGACCGGGCTTTGCCTCATGTCATCCTGTGGCTTGCTTAATGAGGCGATTTCTTCCTTATTTCTCACCAAACCGTCCGCTCCGCCAGTTTTCCTCTTCATCTCCCCGACGGTTCCTCTCTTCTCATTCTCCACCGCATCACCATTCTTGGAGCGCCTCCACTCCTCCTCACCGCCGGACGCCACCTCCTCGTCGCCGGATCCTTTTCTTCTCCGCCGTCACCGCAAGGTCTTAATTTCCTCAATCTTCCCTTTAATCTTCGCTCAATCTGCTAGTTAGATCTTAATCGACTTGGAGTATGTCATCTTTGTCATCTATACTCACCATTTTGTCGATTATTGACCTCCATTGCGAAAGATTCCGTCGTTTTGGCAAAAACCCTAGTTTTGTTTATCAAGGCCGGACTAACCGGCGTGTTCTTGAACAGTCGATCCGCTACTGTGGATCGACCGCCAACTGCCTACGGTCAATCCGACCCTGACAGAGAAACTTCTGTTTTTTGTCAGCTTGATTATCCTTACTTCCAATCAATTCACTCTTTGATTGTCTTGTCCATCTCTCCAGTGATCATGGCAAGGACCAAGACTGTTGTCGATCCCGGTGCTTCTTCGTCTCGTCCTCCTCTCCAGGCTACTCATCGTCCTCCAGTTGAGCATTCCGATAGCGACGAAGCAGACTCTTCGCCATCCTTATCCTCCGTACCTAGCGCCAGTGAACATTTGGACGAAGAACACGATGCTGATGTGGAATTTGCGCCTGAGCCTCGCGTGAATCTTCACACAATCCGGAACGATAATTTCAAACAACTCAGAATGCAATCTCCCTATGAGCAGCCTAGGTCAGCCGAAGATGAGAGATTTCACACTCAATTCCAGGAAGATTGCTACCATCAAGTAGTGCTTCACAAGCAGTTTGCAATCCAGAAGTACATTAATTGGTCCTATCTCAATGAACAAACCCGGTATGCGACTTTGTACACTCGTTTTCGCAATGCTGGCTTGGATGGGCTTGTTAGCATAAAGTGCAACTTCAATGAGGAGGTAATCCGTCAGTTCTATGCTACTGTTTACATCCCATCCACCTTGGCCACTGTGACTTGGATGACAGGCTCAAGGCGCTACACGGCCACCAAGCGTGACTTTGAGGAAGCCCTGAATCTGCCAGCACGTGAGTATGTAAAGATTCACCTTGAGCCCGCGCTACAGACTCTGGAGCAGATACAGTTCTATGAGCCTAATGTTAGAATTGTCCCTGATAAGGTTACCGGTTTGAGGCCTCTCCCTAGTGTCATTAACAGGATTATCAGGGCCACCACCTTGCCGAGAAGTAGAAACAATGATGCCATTAGAGGACATGCATGGAATGTCATAGATTATGTGATGCAAGGAAAGAAGTTTGATATTATGCACTTAATCTTGGTCGAGTTGCGATCTTGTCACATCGATTTGGGAAAGAGGATGTATTATGCTCCTTACATCATGATGCTCATTTTGAGGACCATCGACTTTGATGGTACCCTCCCTTTCCTCACAAACAAGTACAAGCGAGGGTGACCACAGAGAGATTTGAGAGCAGGCCTCTTCACCCGATTCTCGATGCCCTGCCTCTCCTCGGCCCGCTCCTCGCAGTTAGGTGGACTTGATCGATCTTATTAGAGGTTACGCATCTGGCATCAACACGATTGTATCTCGCTTTGATGCACGTGGATCGTCGCCTAGAGGTTTTGGATCATCGCATGGATACTTTGGAGAGCACTACTCGATCTTTGGACTCTCGCCAGACAAGCGATGGAGCAATCCAACTCTCTTGTGCTTGGCGCTTAGATCGAGATGGTTGGCTTGGTTTCAGGTATTCAGTCCGACATGGCTGAGATGACCACTCGCGTCTTGTCGATCGAGCAGACTGTTACTTATTCTCGGCGTCGACGCATTGATCCTCCTACAGCCCCTACGACATCGACTGCAGCTCCTCCTCCTCCTCCCCATACTGCGTAGCTTTTGGTAGTTGATGCCAAAGGGGGAGAAGTGCTAGATGGTCTATATATTTATATATCTATTAGTTATGGTTAATGAATGCTTGTTGGACTTCTGTAATCTCTTTTGTGTGTAATAATTAGAGGATAAGCTTATTACTCTATTTTGCTATCATGTAAGCTTATTGAACCTCTTATATATATGAACGCTTAATGCTTTACCGTCTATGAGCTTGGTTGAATGATATATACTTATATGCTTGTAATCGGTTCAATGTTATCTTGATAAACTTGTTGGTTAATCTTGTGCTTATATTACCCTCTTGAAATGCTGTTTATAATGTTATATATTGTTGCATTTCCTCAAGTTCCATCATGTAAAAGAAACTCCGCCAAAATTCTCTAAAAATCTACTTGTGCTTGCAAAAATTCTCTACCTTTTATGCACATGTTTAGGGGGAGCTTTCTTCAAACAGGATTTAGCAAGGAAATAATTCTCAAAACTCATTTAAAGCTTATTGCAAGAATTATTTAGTTGTTAAGTCATCAATAGAATATACACTCACAGTATATTCAAAATAATCATTCTTTCACATATTAAGTATGTTGTCATCAATTACCAAAAAGGGGGAGATTGAAAGCATCTAGGCCCCTAAAAATTGTTTTGGTAATTAATGACAATATGTGAATATGGGATTAACGTATTTATTGAGTATGTACAAGGTTAAGTCCCATTGGCGCTCTTGATGACCAGGAATTGCACACGAAAGGTTTACATGAAGATCTTATGACTCAAAGGCAAGGTACTATAGTCTAGGATCTTTTTATTTTACCGGTCTTAGGTGAATTGGTTGGAAGACCGGATTATAGGCTAGACAGTCGTACTATAAAGAGGGTGCAAAACTTGAGTACCTTGAAAGTGAACGATGCCACAACTGCTCAAATCTTAATTGGTTTAATCTTGGTTTTGTTTTTGGTTTTGCCTAAATTTAAATTTGCTGATTTACTATTGAGGCCGGATCGACTAACGTTAATGGCCGGATGACCGCATTCTTGGGACCAAAATGGCGGTCAACATTTTCGATGAGGTGTTGTTTTCGTTTTGGTAAAATCCTCGGCCGGATCGACCGACGGCTTTTGGTCGGACCGACCGCACTTCCCGGTGCAGGGACGCGTCAACATTTTCCAGAGAAGGTTTTCGTTGAAAATGCCAGCCGGATCGACATGCAGTAATTGTCGGACCGACCGCACCCGGGTTTAGGTTGCGGTCAACTTTTTCCAGAGAGTCTCCAAAAGGTATTCCGTTTTTTGTTGGCCGGACTGACCGCGTGCTTGCCTGCTGACTGACCGGACCCTCCCTGTAACGGCTATATTTAAGTGCATTAAATGCGAATAACGATCGTTATAACCGAGGCCGGATCGACCAAGCCTTTGTTGCTGCATGGACCGACCGGCTCATCAAAAATTGGGAATTTCGTGTCCAACGGCTAGTGAAGTGGGTGGAGGCTATAAATACCTCCCCATCGCCATCAAGATGTGGTTGAGCCTCATTTAACATCCCTTGAGCCCTTTGCATTGTTTCCTACTCATTGAGAGCATTGATTTCCATTTGCAAAGGTAGTTGAGGTCCTCTAAAGAGCATTCATTGTGTTTGATAAATTTGTGGCATTTAGAGCACTTTCAAGTGAAGAATTCTTGCTCTATTACTCTTGGAGATTGCCGTCTCCTAGACGGTTTGGAGTTGGGTTGGTGATCTTCTCAAAGGAGATTGTGAGAAGGCAGGGCATTTGTGAAGGTTGGAGCTCGCCTATCCGGAGAGGAGAAGAGCTACCTCTAGTGATTGAGGAAAGGCTTAATTCGTGGAGCCGGCTTGAATTGATCAAGCTTCCTCAACGTGGATTAGTGAAGACCGGCAAGTCTTCGATACCACGAGAAAAACTTCCTTGTGTCATTGTGGTTATTTCTAGTCTTTACATTTCTGCACTTATAATTCTAGCTTGTCTATTGTGATAAATTGCTTAGCTAGAATCATATCTTGTTTAGTCTAAGTTAATAATTTGATAAACTTGTTATTTTGTTAAAAAGTTTAAAAACCTCCTATTCACCCCCCCTCTAGTCGGTTATCCTTGATCCTACAGTTACCTCCGTTTCCAGAATTTTTTAAATATAGAAATTGAGCTCAAAAAATTATCAACTTTTTTATGGAGTCTCCCGACACAGTTTAATTGCTTGTGTATTTTTTTCAAAACTTTATACATTCTGATTTTGTCTCTAAAATTCATTTAATTATACTGTTTGTACAAATTTTCTAATATAGAAAATGAGGTCCAAACATTATGAATTTTTTTCAGGCTCCTTATATAGCGGACTTGATTGTGTAATGTTTCTAGAAGTTTTACAAAATTAATTAATACAATTATTTATATATATATATATATATATATATATATATATATATAAATAAATAAAGGTTCAAGAAAGTGTTAGGGGCTAGGCGGGTGGTGGCTGGGGCCTAGCACCTAGGCGGTGCCCAGGCGATCGGCTTGGTTACAGTGCAGATAAGCCTGCAACAGGAATAATATTATGAATTAAACAAGCATTAGGCATCAAATTGAGCAAGATAGAAGGAAAAATTACCTGAAGAAGCAAGACATGAGCAATTTGATGTAGTCATGTATATTATCTCCCGTCCAAGAGCTTGACGTAAACATGTATGTAATCAAATAATGATGTAAACCTACATATTTAATCAATGATCTATTGTGTGAGAAAGAATATATGAATGATTGATGAATGAAAGTATCAAACATATGCAA
Source organism: Phyllostachys edulis (assembly GCA_036346405.1). Lineage (NCBI taxonomy): Eukaryota > Viridiplantae > Streptophyta > Magnoliopsida > Poales > Poaceae > Phyllostachys > Phyllostachys edulis. Next base: position 93,711,333 of record CM070562.1, on the reverse strand, counting down.
CCACACATCTCAAAGACTTTTAAATGGTTTTGAGACTCAACACTTCCAGAGGCAGCACAAGATTCCTTGCTCTCATCCTTCCACCTCCTCAAGGCTTCAATCCAACACCAGATTTCTTGCTCTGACTTGCTCCAGGCTTTAATGCATCCCTTCAAGACAATTTGAAGTAACCACATAGTCTACATGCAATGATTCCACCCAAGCTTCATGGAAAAGTCTCTAGCAAAGTTGGATTGTGTCAAATCTAATTTCTAACTCAGGTGGATAAAGTGAAGTGTTGACTTGGCAATATTTCATGACATCCAAGTATCAAAAAAAATCAAAATATAAGCACCATTGTTCGGTCCAAACAAACTACACACAACTGAGCATGACAAAACACAATTATATAGACCAACTAATGTTATCCAAGTTCTAGAAACTAAATAGAACTTGCATTCAATTTACCAAACTCCAGACAAAAAAAATACAGACCACACAGGCACACAATTATGTAAGCATATGCTCCCAAGTCCCAACATATGTAAACTGAGCCAGAACATGCAAGCATATGTTCAGACATTCAGCAATCAGCACAACCATTCAAAGAATCAAAGCATATCAGCACAACTTCTGAATTCAACAATCAACAACTTCTCAAAGCATATGCTCCCAAGAGTTGTCACACACCCGACCACACATTCAGACATTCAGTAGAATTCAGATATTTAGTAGTAGGGGGAGACGGAGTAGAGAAGGGAAGGGGGCAGAGCAGGCAGTAGCAGAGACTGAGGGGGAGCTGCGGCGCTAGGGGGAGTAGAGAAGGGAAGGGGGCAGAGCAGCAAAGACCGAGGGACGACCACAAAGGGAAGAGAGGGGAAGGGGACGACCGCAGAGGGAAGAGAAGGGGAGGGGTAGAAAAGCAGAGCAGGGGAGCTGCAGCGCTAGGGAGAGGAGCAAAGAAGAGAGGGGAGCCCTCCCTGGCCCTTAGCGTCACCCTCCTTCCCCCTCCCAGCTGCGGACAACCCTAGCCCCTGGCGCCACCATCTTTCCCCCTCCTGGCTACGGCCGCTGGGAGGAGGAACACTCGTGCACCGCGTCGCATGGTTGGGTCGTGGAGGCGGGCGAGCCGGCCTGGAAGGGTGGTGGCGGGGGAAGGCGGCGGATTGGAGGGGTTGGCTAGCGGGCGGCGAAGAGGCCAAGAGGCCAGTGCGCTTGTGCGATGGAATACGAAGGGGCACAGGAGGGAGAAGGAGGCGCGAGTGTTTTTGCGAAACAAACGTGACCGTCAAGTTTTTTTTCGAAAACTAGCATAAGTGATGAGGGACATCCTGCCCACTTGCATCCAGGCCGTTTGCGTGAGATCTGACGACCCACAACAACGTTTGCACTGACACACGGAGAGAGAGAGATGTCTCCATTTTTTAGAAAATAACGAATCCCGTGTCCAACACACGTTTCCGTGTCCGTGCATCATAGTTTAGATCTATCTAACTAAATTTTATTGATTTAGAAGAAAATGAAGTGTGTCCCTTAGAAGCCTTGAGAATGGAAGACTTGATCTTAGAGCAGAAGAAGTGAATGAAATGTGTTTCATGTGTATGCATTTTCATTCCATCCCATGTTTTTAGAATGTTACCACAGTACATTTCTAAAATTTCTCTCCATAAATTTTTTTTTCGATCACTTGTTTCTTACAAATTACTCAAAACCAACCAAGCAACCAATGAACAAATCAATCGAGCAACCTCAAGTAATCCCTGAGGTCGGTCGGAAAGCACGGATACTGCCTCCAGAAACCCCCGTGAATCTTCATCATCCTCACTGTTTTCTGCTTCGTCGACGGCGTGCTCTCGACGTGCAGCAGCCCCAGCAGCTTCGCCACGGCGCCGGTCAGCACCATGTCCTCGAGGACCTTCTCCAATGGCGCCACCACGGACACGAGCCACAGCACCTTGACGGCGAGCTGCGTGGCCAACTCCGACACCCGCAGCATCGTCCTCGCCACGGCCGCAACCGACAGGTCGTGCTCCGCGAAGGCGAAGCGCCCCTCGGGGCACTTGCACAGGCGTTTGAGCAGCAGCAGTATCCGCTCGGCGACGTGACGGTCGTCGGCGTCGGCGAGGAGCTCGACGAGGACGTGCACTGCACCAATCTCCACAGCCTTGGCGCGGCCACTCCGCGACCGCTTCACGACGTCCAGCAGCACGTCGAATGCGCGCGAGCTAAGGCGCGTCGAGGCCTCGTCGGATAGGAGCTCGAGGAGGGATTTGAGCACGTCGTCGACGCCAACACCGGCGGTCCAGTCATCGATGCCAACGCCGGCATTGGAGATCTTGGTGAGGATGTTCATGGCGTGCAGCCTCGCCTCGGCGCTGCCGCGCTGGAGCAATGCCATTACTGGCTTCATGCACTCCGGCGCAAGAACGAACCCCACCAACGCCTCGTCCGAGAGCGGGAGCACGGCGAGCACCGCGGCGGCCTCCTCGCACGCCGTGAACATGGAGAAGTCGCCGCCCACGCCGCTCTCCGCCAGCGCCTGCGCCATCACGCGGCCAACCACTTGGATACCGCCCGAGGCGACGAAGTTGCTCTGCATGGCCAAGTCGCCCGCCATGCAGGTCCTCATATTCTTGAGCGCGGTCACCTTGAACGGCGTCTCCTCGAGGTTGGCCAGCGCCGACCGCAGCCGCTCCTGCTCCAGCATCCGCGACAGCGGCGTCGCCAGCTCATGGGCCGGACTCGACAACGACGATGTCGACGTTGACGAAGACGAGGACGACGAAGGGGAGCCGCGGTCGAGCCAGGAGGAGATGACACGCTTAAGGGTGTGGTTGGGGGTGAGGTCAAGGTTGGCGAGGGGCTGCATGGTGGCCGGGCAGGTGGTCCGGCCGTACGAGAAGAGCCACCGCTCGATGCTGTGGCGGTCGTACGTCACGCCGGTGGACACCGTGACGGGGTCCTCCATGAGCTCTATGGAAATGGGGCACAGGAACAGGTGGGGAGGCTCCATGGCCATAGATCGCGGTGCAAACCAAGTTGTACTGGCCAATCACGCGATGAGGTCATATATGTACTACCTGGGCTGGCAATTGTGCAAGCCAATAGTCAGAGGCCAGAATGACAAGAGTTTCTTGCAATTAGTGGTGAGGGGATTATGGAGCGATTATGACTTCATTTTTATTTCCTGTGATTCATAATGACTTGCAAATTGTGACTATACATGATAACTTTTCTTTCTTTCTTTTCAAGGAGACTACACACGATGTTTTTTGGTCGAGAAAACCCTCTAATTTATGTTAATAACTCAATGATAAATTACATATGTAGTCAACTTTTACATTCAAAATTCTAGAAAAACAACATGATACCTTTAAGTCCTTGAGTTGATGAACGTGTTGGACTTCTTTATCTCTCTCGCGGTAGACTCCCTATTTTTTTTCAAAAATTACAACATAAGAAAAATAAAACTTTCTGAAATGTGAAATGTGCCTTACGAGTTGTTAAACGCAGATGACACAGAGGGTTGGGCAAAGACAATAGGGATATTGGGTTGTTAATCTTGATTCATTTTATTTTCTGCTAAGTTCTTAGTTCTCTTTTGTTTATACTGATTTTAGTGCGGTTGAGTGCTTAGCATGACGATGTTTCGCTGCCTGTTTCCTATTCCAAATGTGAGACGCGCTCCAAGTTTTTCAGAGTAAACAAGTGCGACGACGGTACCACTTGTTCCAAGTCAAATGCCGAAAGTTTTAACATTCAAAGTTAAGAATAAGATACCTTTTCCCTTTCAAGTAAGAGTGGTCTTTAATCATGTAAGACAGTAAGAGTGGTATTTTTTTTAAAAAAAAAACAAAAAGTAAGAGTGGTATTTAGAGTGTTGCAATTGGGTTGGTTGCTAAGCATGAGTAGAATATAATTTGCTTCCAGGAGAAAATAAACTGGAAGAAACGGAATTTTATTTTGTTTCTGCAATTGTGCTATGCTTTAGTTAGTGGCGACGCAAGAAAATTTAATGTGTTGGATTAACGTGCACTACACATACACATACACACCACGATTAAAATTACTATGTCTGCCACTCCACTAATGAAACGCACTTCATCTCTCGTCAAAATTAGGTACGTCACCAAATAGACGCTTCCAGATCGATAAAATGGACTGATCGTTTTTTTTAATACATGGAAGTATTACAATTGAGTATTAACATGCAGCCCATGATCAACCAGAATCATCCCAAACCGTTGACTTTTCCATATAAAAAATGCATCCGGAGAATTATCACCGACCGCATGGCATTATAATATCGTCGGATACTTGGTACTAATCTGCCGTGAGATCGTGGAAGTCGCACAAGTGATTTGTTCTGTGAATTTCTTTTTACCTGATGATCCAATCATAGGCAAGCGTATCTCAGAGATTTGATATGTTCGTCTTGGGATCCCCCTGTTACAAGGTTTGCCCGATGCCTTCACAAGCGACTTTGAACCTGGAAGAATCCACTTCCGGATTACTGATCAAATGGCTCTGAATTTTAAGATGGTAAATTGTCTAGTCTTCCTCATTTTCTCATCAAATCGGCCCAATCCATGTCCAATCCAATATTCTAACACAAAGCGTCCATATCCATCCAAATCCAAACTCCTAAATTCCTTGGATATCCAAATCCAAATGGATGAGAAGTTATGAACCGGCTCACAGCGTCACTCCGCGTCTTCGCCGATAGATGCTGCTGCTGCTTGCGAGAACATGAACCACCGCCACCATTAAAGACGGCCGCCGCCGCCGTCAGGAATCCCCCGCCGCGTGCGCGGCAGCGGCCGCAAACACATGCTGTCGTCGCGGTCGTGGATCCCATCCCGCTGCCACCTTTGGAGAATCCCATGCGCATCATTGCCGGAAATCGGAATGCATCTCGTCGAAGCCTTAGAAAACCACAATGGCGAGCATCTATGTTGGATGGATTAGATGAAATGGAAATCAGGAAACGAAAATGAATCGAAATCCAATTCGCGAAGGCACGCCGCCGCCGCCGCGTCGTCACGGACGCGCGCTGCAGCCGCTACATCATCGCCGTGGATGCTTGCGGCCGCCGCCGCCGCCGCGTTGTTGTCTGGTGCAACGCGTGTAGCCGCACATGCGTGCCATCGTCGCAGATGCAAGTCGCCACCGCTGTTTGTATCGAAGGCCAGTTTGGTTACTAGCTGCTATCCTAGTACAGGTCCAATTGGACGGTCCAACGCCAACTCCGAAATTATCCAATTGCCAATACTTTGAATTGGACTTGGTCAGAATTGCCTTCCATGGTGGCCACGAACAGCATTGGCCGAATCTTCGGAGAAAACTGGGCCTAAAATAGTTATACGTGTTAAGAAACAGTCACTGACGAGTTCAGTTCGATCGATCGTTTCGTAGATAAGAGTAGAATTACATCAAATAATGTAAGAATACATAGTAGATTGAACATACAGAGAGACAAAGATATAAGATGTATTCTTCTCCTTTATTCTTTATCAAACGATCAGCCTTTTACAATGACTATCATCCCCTATTTATAATTTAGAGACTCTGCTAGAATTTTGGATAGGGCATCCACCCATAGGCCAGCTGCAGGCCTAAGCCCATGGTTTCCCAACACTTCCCCTTGGACACCCATCCTCTCATGTTCATGCCTCGTCAAAACTCCATAAAACCTAGTGGAAAAAATTTAGAGAAAGAGTACATGATACACGTTCTGCTGCGTTGCACGAATTGCCTCGTTAAAAACCTTAGTCGAGAAACTTCAGGAAAACTCGTTAAGGGAAAAAGAGTACAATCCACCAAATTTCATTTAATTTCGGGGATTTATCCTTTGGGTACTTGATCTTCGTGATCAAGTTTCAATATTGAGTTCATGAAGATTCACCCCCTGAATTCTGCACTTCTCTAAGTCTCATCATTCTAATTCCGCGTATGCATCTTTCAAAGCTAGATGCTGGAAGTAACTTAGTGAATAAATCTACAAGATTTTCACATGACTTAGTATGCAGTGCTTTAATTTCGTCCGTCCTTTGCAATTCAAGAGTATAGAAGAATCTAGGGTTGATATGCTTTGTGATAGGACTCTTCACATAACCCATCTGTATTTGTGCAACACAAGTTGCATTATCTTCATAGATAATAGTGGGGGTTTGCGCAGTATTCAATTCATACGACTGATGGATGTGGTGAATCATCTGCCAAAGCCAAGCACATTCTCGTGATGCCTCATACAGTGTTATGATTTTCGAGTGGTTTGTCGAAGTCGATACAAGACTTTACTTAGACAATTTTCATAAAATTGCAGTTTCACCACATAAGAATACATAGCCTGTTTACGACCTGGCTGTATGCGGGTCCGACAGGTATTCAGCATCTGTATAGCAATTCATAAACAAGTATTGGTTCTTTCTGTAGAATAGACCAAGGTCTTTGCTTCCTTGGAGGTATCGGAAGATATCCTTTATCCACTGTCAATGCCTTTTGGTAGGTTCTGTACTATACCTTACTAATAGGTTCATGACAAATGCAATGTCCGATCTAGTACAGTTTGCTAAATACATGAGTGCTCTTACTGCACCTAAGTACGGGAATTCCGGTCACAGGACTTCCTCCCCCTCTTCTCTAGGTCTGTGCGGGTCCTTGTCTTGCTGCAAGGATCTTCCGATTATTGTCACTTTCGAATCGTATGCCTTTTCAAAGCCGAACCTTTCTAACACACTTTGAGTGTAAATTGACTAATGTACTAATATTCTTTCAGGGACATGCTCAAGCAGCAAGCCTATGCAATATTTGGTTTTACCCAAATCTTTCATTTCGAACTCTGACTCTAGGTAAGAGCTTACTTCCTTAATTTCTTCCAAGATTCTGATGATAATCAGATCAGGTACATACACTGATATTATACAAAATCCATCCTGGGATCGTCGTATAAATACACAGGGACAATTCTCATTGTTCGTGTAGCCTTTCTTGCATATAAAGTCGCTTCAAACGATTATACCACATCCTGCCTGATTGGTTAAGTTCGTATAGTGACTTTCTGAGTTTCACACTGTACAGATTCCTATTTGCTCTGTCTTGGTTCGGTACAGGGATACATTCAGGTACCTTCATATAAATGTCTGAATCCAAATTTTCATAAAGGCATGCAGTTACCACATCCATCATTTTATTTCTAAATTCAAGTTTACTGCCATTGAGATTAAATATCTAAAGGTAGTTCTGCCCATGACCGGGGAATAGGTTTCTTCATAATCAACTCTTGAACGTTAAGTGAAACCTTGTGCAACGAGCCTTTCTTACAACTTCATTATTTTTATTTCTCTTTCGAACAAATACCCACTTATGTCCTACGGGGTGCACATGAGAAGGCATGTGGCTTACAGCCCAAACACCTCTCTTTTATTCAGAGATAATAATTCAGTTTCTATTGCCTTCTTCCAATCTTCCCAATCTGATCTTTTCTTACATTCAGCGAGCGATGCAGGTTCTGGATCAAGATCGATGATTATGATAATTTTCTTTGCAAAATAAATGTCGATATTGCATGTTGACCTATTCATAGATTCTCCCGTGATCACATATTTTATAGCAATTTCTTCATGAGGCGATTATTCTAATGTTTCTACTTGCTCACCGCTGCTTTCAATTACGGGGCAAATCTCTTTAGTTTTCAACTCCGATGTGTGCGCACACATCCATGCTGATACTCCCTCCGTGGGAATGTTCAAATCCGGTATGCCTCTTCCTGAAAGTTTTATACTGGTGCCAGGTCTCAACTGGCTCCCCTTCTGGTTCTGGGGAATTTCAATGGTCGGTTGTGTCAAGTCCTTATTATCCTTTTTCACTAGACGTCTTCGGTTACTTGGGATTCGAGGGGCCGAAGTTCTCGTCTATTTCTGAGGCCTCTAGACGGGATTAGGGATACATTTTCTTTCTTCGGTATTTCAACCCTCTTTGATGCATTGCATGCAAGCACATGTGACTTGGTCACGCTCTTCAAATCACTAAAATGGCCAGGCAGTTCGCTAATGCTTGCAAATCAATTATCTTCTGGACTTCAATTATCTTCTAGACTTCAATTATTTGCTTCACTAGTGCGCGGGTCATGTGCATGGATTCCCGTGGCTTACCACGCTATTTCCTGACATTTTTCATCAAGGGGTTGATTTCCTCCCCCTAATGACAGGAAACTATCCCTATCAAATATGCTACCAGCGAAGCGCACGGTATGCAAATCTCCAGTCATAGGGGTCCAAATACCTGATTATGGATGCTATTTCATAACCAACGTATATCCCAGACTTTTGGAGAGGGCCCATTGCAGTTCGTTGCGGTGGTGGTATATGTACATAAACCTTGCAACCAAATCTGCGAAGATGAGAAATTTTCGGTGCTGACTCTTGTGCTAGTTGTAAAGATGAATAGATGTTATATGCCAATGATCCAAAATTGATGAGAGTTGCTACGTACAAGACTGCGTGTCCCCAACATGTAGTTGGTAAATTACAATTCTACAAAAATCTGCTAGTCCATTCTGGGTGTGGATATGCGGTATGGAATGCTCATCGTTAATTCCTATCGCCATGCAATAATCATCAAACGCCGTCGAAGTAAATTCTCCGGCATTATCCATTCTGAGGGACTTCATATGATGATCATGGAAATTAATTTTAATTTTAATTATCTGCGAGATCAGCTTTGCAAAAGTATAGTTTCTTATAGATAATAAACATATGTGCGACCATTTCGTGGAAGCATCGTTGAGCATCATAAAATACCTAAATGATCCTGACAGGGGTTGTATAGGGCCGCAAATGTCTCCCTGAATACGGTCCAGAAATGCAGAGACTTCACCCTTCGCTTTCAAAGCAGAAGGTTTAGTAATTAATTTCCTAGATGCACATGCGGGAAACACAAAATCTTCCTGATTCAGGAAATTCTTTACATTCGATATTATGTCCCTGTGAATTATTAATTATATTTCTCATCGTTCTAAGACTTAGGTGGCCTAATCTATCATGCCAGAGACAGAAAAGTTTAGAGCTTCTAAATACGGTTTTCAGGGCAGTATAGGCTGCGGGTGCTTTAGAATTAGTGTAGTATAGCCCAGTTTCATATGAAGGAAGTCGTTCTAATACACTTTTCCCACTTTCTTCACACTTTGTAATGAGGAGGTATTTCGTATCATACTCTTCTTTAATCTCTATGTGGAAACTGTTAGCGCGAATTCATAGGGATTCCTTACCATCAGGAGTATAATTGTGGCTCTTCCTGAGCCTATTATACAAGTATCGATGCCCGTGATTGTCGTAAGACTACCAACATTCTTACTGGTAGACTGAAATAATTTCATCTCTCTTCAGATGGTATTCGTTGTGCAGTTATACGCTAAGCACGCTTCCTCCATAGGGCGCCACAGGCTTTCTGATACTTCAAATATCAGAACATAAAAAATTAAGCCTTACAGGACTCATCATACGAATTTAATGCTTTTGCTCTCCTAATACTTACAACCATAATTCAAAGTTCCATTACAATCACAAACTGCAAATGACTATAAAAGATCGAAGTGCAATGCATGTACTAGATCGAATCAGCGAAGTACTTAGAAATTTTGCCTTAATCTGCTCCATGACGATCTTCTCCTCTTGGGCAACTACGACTGCGACCGATGTAATGTCCAAAGGAGGGGTGATAAGGGCTGCTACTGAGCTGTCTATATCCATGAGTGCAACTAATGGTTGTAGATCCTCCGTGTCTGCAATGTCAAGGTGTGCCCCATGTTGTCCTTTGCCCTTCTTCTTAGACTAGAAAGCATCAATAACGTGCGACCCACGACTTTACCCATCTTGCCCCTCTCCTTTGTGAGAGTCTTCCTCATCTTGTAGCTGCTAGCATTGGCTTCATGACCAACATTGCTACTAGATGGCTGTGAGATGTAGTTCTTCCTTAGAACATCATCTTGAGCTTCCGCAACTTGCATGATGTCAATCCATTCGGCATACTCCTTGTAGCCGTCTTGACAATAGTTGCGTACGAATTATACCACATTTGGGTGAAGGGTAGAGAGAGTCTTCTCAATCTTCTGCTCATCCGTGATTACCTTACCATAGAGTTAAAGACTGGTACAAATTCTATACAAATTTTGGCCATGCTGTGCTAGCTCTTCGAACTCCTGGTTCGTGATGCCAGTCATCTTCATAATTATGCAAAAAGTTCATAAGATTACTGCTGGTAATTTGCATAAAATGGTTGCAAAATTATCATAATGCTCCCTTATTTCTCTATGCATTTTTCATGATTTACTGATATTTTTAGTAATTAAAAGTAATATAAACAATCACAGATAACCAGGACAGTAAATACAATACATAAATTGCATAGAAATAATACTAACAAACTTAAACATGCTTCAAATGTTCAAAATAATTCAAAAATTGAATTCCCGAGACCCTTTTCTGCTGGAATATGAATTTTTAAAGAATTCTGCAATTTTCAGGGCCTAAATCGCTAAATTTCAATTTTGAGAAATTTTCGTGCACTTTTTTTAATTTTCGAGGGGTTATTCTGCAAGAATTTCTTTCTCGAAATATTTTCTGAGATTTTTTGCGGATTTCTGAGATTTTTTCTTTTTCTTCCCCGCTTTTTCTTTCTTTTCCGGATTCCCTCCCCCCTTTTTTTCTCTCATCTGTGGGCTGAGCCGACCCATTTGGCCTGCTTCAGCTTTTTTTTTGGCCGGTTTAATGAGCAGGGGAGTAGGGCTTCCCCTTGCCCTGCTCCCATGGTGGCGGCGCGCCTATGCGGAGGCGGTTGCACGCTACGGAGTCAGTGGCGGCCCCGACTTAGCGTTATGGCGTCGAGCGTGGTGAAAGCATCTAGGCCTCTAAAAATTGTTTTGGTAATTAATGACAATATATGTTTATGGGACTAGCATGTTTATTGAGTATTTATAAGGTTAAGTCCCAGTGATGAATATGACAGCATAGAGATGCATGCTAAAGTTCAACATGAAGATCAATATGGTTCAAAGACAAGGTACAAGTAGTCTAGGATCCTTTTCGGTTTTACCGGTCTTAGGAGAAAAGGAAGGAAGATCAGATTTTAGGTTAAATGTCGTACTCTTAAGAGAGATCATGACTAGTAGCTTGATAGCATGTTCTTGTGCCATTTGGATCAATATAGGATCATGCATGCACTTAAAATTTGTTTTGAAAGCCAACTTTGCACTTCTTAAGATAATCGGTAGTACCGGCTTGATATTGGCGGTACTACCACACATCGGTATGGCAGGGATGGTGGTGCGGTACTATCGCAACCCGGTCGTACCGAAGATTAGTTGCTGGTTCGTATTTTCCAGAGTGACACCGGTTTTGGTTTGGTTGCTCATCCGATGAGTGGTAGTTCCTGGATTTACTTGTTGGTACTACCGTATCGTAGTATGATCGTATTCCTTCTGCGGAACTACCAGACCCCGGTGTTACCGAAATGGAGCGGTACGTTATTTCCAGTAAGTGCCCCTTTTGGATTTCAAAGCGAAAACCGCTCCTGGATTTCGGTATGACCGCTCAGCGGAACTACCGTATGATGCATGGCGGTAGTACTGCACCAAATTTTTAACGGCTAGAATCAGAGCAGTTAATGCGTCTGTGCTAGCTGTTACTGTGCATTTTGTGAAAGTGCGGTAGTACCAGTCATTGTATGGCGGTACTACCGCATTTACTGAAAAAGTTGGGGTTTTGCCCCCAACGGTCGTATTTGTGTGTGAGGGAGGTATAAATACCTCTCCACCTGCTCAAGGACAGGGTGAGAGATTCATTTAACATCTTTGAGCCTTGAGCACACTCTCTACACCTCCAATTCACTTGTTGCATTCATTGTGAGGTAGTTGAGCCAAATTCAAGTGCGTTCATTCTAAATTGATCCTTAGCACTTGATTGCCGTCAAACGAAGATTGTGGTTCATTACTCTTGGTGTTTGCCAACACCTAGACGGCTTGGCGGGAGTTCGCACGGTGATCTCTTCAAGAAGATTGTGAAGAGGCCCGGTGCCAATTGTGAGTGGTTTGGTGTTCGCCATCTCCGGAGAGGAGGAAGAACAATCACTAGTGATCGAGGGAAGGCTTAATTTGTGGAGCCGGTTTGATTAGTTCAAGCTTCCTCAACGTGGATTAGTGAAGACCGGCAAGTCTTCGATACCACGGGAAAAACTTCGTCGTCTCCTTTGTGGTTTATTCTTATTTTTATTTATTCCGCATTTACATTTCTAGCTATTATCTTGTGTAGAATTGCTTAGCTAGAATTGTATCTAATTTAAACTTAGTCCTTAATTGTCTTAAATTGATAATTAGTTAAAAAGTTTGAAAATCTCCTATTCACCCCCTCTAGTCGGTTATCCTTGATCCTACAATGGGAGGCGCCTGAGGTGCGGTCTCCCACAGACGCGAGTGCAACAAGGGGGCGGGTGTGGCCGGCTTCGATGGCGCAAAGCGGAGCATGGCGCAGCAAGAACGTCAGGGGCGCGAGCTCGGCGTCTGGCGGCTCGATCGCGTCTTGAGCTCAGAGGCCGGCGGTTGCGAGCCGATGGGCGGTCGGGCATGGCACGTGGCGGCGAGTCTTGGCGGATCGGTCCGGTCGGCGGTGGCTTGCGGTCGGTCATGCGGCGTGGTGGCCATGCTAGAATGGTGAGGCGCGACGGGCGACGCTTCGTCGTGGTAGGGCGACAGCGCGATGATGGCCGACGACAGCCGACGTGGCTTTAGGCGATGTGGAGCCCGCGCGGGCGGCGTGGCGCGATGGCTCCGAGCTGGTTCGACCGGCGGCGCGTAACACGTAGGTCCGACGGTGGCTTGGCCGTGCGGGGCTAGCGACGGCACGTCATCTTTGGAGGACAACAAGCGCTCGAGCTAAGCGGCGGCGTGCGCAAGCGCGTGGCAACAGAGCGGCGCTTAACGCTGGCCGTCGGGTCAACTGCGTCGGCCGTTTTTTCTCTTTCTCTACTGTTCATGTAGTGTACAAACTACAGTGCAATCGTCATCTACTCTTTCATGCAACCCACCGATCGGTTTGGCCGACGACTTCAAATCGACTTACGGTAGATTAGAGCAGATTTGCAATCTACAATCTATAGTGCAATCGACATCTACTCATTCAAACAACCTACCGATCAGTATTGTACCGACGACTTCAAATCGGCTCGCGGTATATTAGAGCGGATTTGCACCATAGGAAATAATCTAGAAAGCCAAATTTGCTAAATTGAAAGCGATCTAAAAAATACGATTCAATCTACGGTCGTCGTGCTACGGCGGTTACCTTTCGATCTGAGTAGAGTAGACCTAGAGGTAAACCAAAGTCGATCGTGCTGATGACGTGTTAAGGAATCGTCGTTGACGAGTCCAATCCGATCGATCATCTCGTAAATAAGCGTGGAATCACATCAAACAATGTAAAAACAAATAGTAGATTGAACACACAGAGAAACAAAGGTGTAGAGGGTATTCTTCTCTTTTATTCCTTCATCAAGCAATCAGTCTTTTGCAATGACTAACACCCCTATTTATAGTCTAGAGACCCTGCTAGGGTTTTAAATAGAACGTCCGCATATAGACTGGCTGCTAGGTCAAACCCATGGTTTCCCAACAATATGAGCCCTATTTAAGCTCATGTATTCGTAGTTTTGCACACACGATGTAGGAACTATCAAGATTCGAGGAAGACAACCTTAAGCACAAGATGAGGGATAATTATCATTTTCTTTGTCATGAACAATTCCGGCATATTACAGGTTCATCCCTGACATGAACGACAAAAATTGCATGTACCCAAAGGTATTCTTCCTTCTCCAAGGATGAAAGAAGCAGCACCAAACTCTACAACAGCACAGCGAGGTGGGATTTTTTTTTTTGTCACAGGTGAGTATGTAACCAATTAACGCTGTGGATGGCAAAACAAAGCGAATTGACTCTGCTTTGCCCAGGGATTCCTCCCCATCTGTGTCATTTCTCTGCAACCTTAGTCTACCCCAGAGTTAGCTCATGGGTACATTCATGGACTGTGTTTTGTGCTGAAGCCGAGATCTGGACCAGCGATGACCTACAATTGGAGAATTCTGCTTTGACAAATGTATGGAGCGCATCATCTGGCTGCCATGCTGTGGATATTTCTCTCTTGACGAGGATAGATGCAATTGCTCAGAGGCGCTGACCAGCTGAGGTCACTTGCTGTATCACCATAAATATTGACACTGACATTGTTTCAGCTGAATATCACACATACGTTCCAGACGATTTCCATATTCTCCCTTCCAGAGAAATAACCATGACAGTGACATCATCATGGTATTTTCTTCGATCCCCTTGAGGTATATCTAATAACTCGTAAAAGTCCATACCTGGGAAGCCAAAATCTGAGTTAATATCTTGATATTGCTAATGAAGGTGAGACGGAAAAAAAACAGGTACATGCATTTGAAATTTAAGACAACTGGAAACAGCTCCCACGTATGACATTCATCTATTGAAATTGAATGACTAGATGCATCAACACATGCCAGTGACTGAGTGTTCATGATTGTGTCAGTGTGAAATATCCTATGGTTGAGTGAAATTGATCAAATGAACCGATGTATTTTTCACACAAAAACGCAAAGTTTGTCGAGTTTAACTGGGAATTTTGAGGTTGAATTGGATGTTATGTAGTACTTTTAAAGTATGCTATTCTCTTAAATAACCTTTCAGGAGAAAATCGATTTCTACTCATCTATCAGTTTGCACCGTAAGATAATATCATTAAAAACATTAGCTCCAAGCCACTGCAGAGTTTGTGTTATAGTAAAAATGTGTAGTGTCACTGTCTCATTGAAAGGCAACCCACATGTCAATGAGATACTGCAGTGGCATTTTACTAAAGCACGCACTTTAGGGAGATACATAAGTATGTGACCATTTTGTCAAACAGAACTTCCGAAATCTGAACTGTGCAAAGACAAAGGATATTTGCTATGTCACTGAAACAATCAAGTGAGAGTGGTAAAATTTGGCAAGCAAGTTTCTTGCATGCCATGGACTGATATATCAAATGTCGACAAATGAGATTAACATGTGCAAGCACATGAAAGTTTGCACACTATCAAGTCAATTCTGTACACGCATAATGCTAAGTACAACTAGAAATGGCCACATGCAAACCAATCAAGAACTGAAAAAAACGATATGGTATGGAAGAAGAGGCATAAAAAAGCCAAAGCCTACCAGCTTTCTTTGCTGCGCGTGAGAGAAGCTCCTCAATTAAACTCTGTGCAGGATCACCTTCTGGAAACCTCTCCATGAAATTCTCAACATGCAGAACTACCTCCTCGTTGCTCAGGTACTGATATAAGCCATCAGAAGAAAGAACCAAAAACTGGTCCCTTGCAGTGAGCTTGTGATGGCAAAGAGAAGGTGTGCATGATATATATGGTGCATCACCTATGTACTCATTGCGGAACATCTCTAGCAATCCATCGTTCAACTTTGCCTGTACAGACATGCACAAATTCTTAATTAATAATTATCTACTTTTTATTAGCTTTAGACCAACTGGAACATCTGACAGATGGCTTCTATTATACTTTCAAAATTAAAAGTACAAACTACTGGCAACAAATTCATACTCATTCGAAAGTAAGTTATTTAGTTCGCAAAGGCAAACAGATAATAGGTATAAAAAAAAATTTCATACTCATTCTAAAGTAAGTTATTTAGCTCGCAAAGGCAAACAGCTAATAGGTAAAAAAATGAACGAACTCTGAACTATGAGAATCAGGTTAAAGAACATACAACCAAACAGTATCATAGTTACCTGTTTCAGATACCCAGCACCAAATGCTCGGGTAACTTTTAGACGGCCCTTAACTCTGTCATTTACAATACACTGATCATCATCTGGATGTTCACGTCTGATCCTCCGCACTTCCTGCAGATCAACACAAAGAATGAATTCATAGGCTGAGTAATGCATAGGCTAAAACAACCAACTGCCTTCCCATGGCAGGTTTAGACGACAAATAAGGTTAGTGAAATCCAACAGCAAATGACCAAATGATGAAAGAAAAGGGGATGACCAATTAAAAATATTGCATCTAGGACAACAGATGTTCTATGATCTTCTCATGAAGACATGAAACTTTGGCCGTTGCCTTTCAACTATTTGCATCGAAATGTTTTCCATAATTAGTTCTATGAAATATGAATGCACAACCGGAAAAGAGCAATGGTCTGACTATTAGAATGCCATACCGCTGAAGAGTGAAGAACATGCACATATTGCACATGCGTTCAGAGTAGTCAGCACATTGCACACAAATAAATGACATAAGCATTGCCGTACCGGAGCACATGGTCATCAATGGATACATAAAGGCAATTAGATATAAACATCTCTTCAGCTATGTCAGCAGAGATACTTGTGTGGCAAATACATTGGTTTGACTATGTCAGCGAAAAATGTTACCTCTTCGATACTGGTGCTATGATCAGTCGACAGCTGCAGTGCTTCGAGCCCAATTATGGTGCATCCGGCTGGCCTTGTCTCGATCTCCAAGCCCACCCCAATGTCCTCCATCCGCATGGTTCCAAGCGCGAAACCATCGTCATCATCTGGGCGCTGCGCCACGACGGCACGGCTGTCCCCAAGGTTCATTACATACACGTTGTCGTCCCTCACCAGCGCCACGAGCAGGCACGCCCCGGTCACCGCCAGCTCCGGATGGGGCCCCATCGATTGGTCGGTCATGTCAAGGTACGCCGCCTCCGTCGCGGCCAGCGCCCGGGTGAGCGCGCCAAGCACGGCCCCGTGGTCCCTCACCGCCGGCGCCGCCGCCAATCTCCTGGCACCCCACTCCCTGCCGCTCTCATCGTCGCCTGCAGCCGCCGAGTGGGCCCACATAGGAAACCGAAGCTCGTTGAGCCTGGCGAGCGACAGCGCGAACCGGCCGGAGCCCGAGAAGTCGAGCTCGCTGTCGTCGTCGTCGCCGTCCGCGAGGAACTGCCACAGCCGCTTGGTGTCCGCGTCGGCTTCTTCGTAGAAGATCCCGCGTAGCTCGCGGAGGAGGAAGCGGTAGAGGTTGGCGACTAGGAAGTCGGGGGCCTCGGGGCCGTTGAAGCCGTCGTAGATGCCGACGAAGAGCCACCGCTGGACCTCGGAGATCACCACGTGGACACGGTCCTCCCCCGCGCGGCCGTGCGCCCACTGCACACCGTCGTCGCGGCGGAGCGGCACCACGAGCGGCCGGTTCTTCTCCGACACGCTCCGCCGCAGGCTGCCGAACGAGGGCTTCCGGAACCTCCTCGAGAGCCGTCTCGACGATGAGGAAGCGGGCTTGGTGGGCTTCGCGGGGAGCGGACCGGAGAAGGGCACGGAGGGGTCGAACGGGCCGGAGAGCTGGGCGCCGCGGTCGATGGGCCCGGAGAGGAAGAGGGGCCCCGAGGAGAGGTTGGATAGCTGCAGCGGCGCGGAGGAGAAGAACGAGGAGGTGTGGAACGCCGAGGAGTAGTTCGGCGGCATGGCGCCGGCGGCGGAGGATTGGTAGAGCGGGACGGGCACGGAGGAGTTGGCGGAGAGCGCAGCGCCGGAGATGCCGTGGCGGAAGGAGGAGGAGTGGTCCGCGGCGGAGGAGGCGTAGCAGAAGGAGTGGCCGAGCGCGTCGTCCAGGCACGGCTCCGCGTCGACGGACGACGGCGCCGGCCGCGAGCACGCGCACGCGGTGAGCAGCCGTGACGCGCCGCTGCCCATGGCATCCGACGCTCCCCCTCCCTCCCTCCGGCTCGGCTCGGGCAGGGGAAAGGGAAACCAAACGATGGGGAAGAAGCACTAGCTAGCCTAGCTACGAGGAGTGGGCTTTTTTTACCAGTACGCTGCACTGGCCGAGACGAGGGCAGTGGGACTGTGGGAGTGCGCCGGGCGCTGGGATTATTTAGCCAGAGGCAAGCACGAAAGATCCGTTTCATATTATAGCATTCCTCAAGGGTGTGGAGTGAAAATTTATCACACACGAGTCCACGGACCACGGCAGATGGAAAGGCAGGAGGGGCTAAATGTAATTAAGTATTTCGTTTTGGGATGGGAGTACAAATTGTCAGGTGGTACTGGTAGATTTTTTTTAATAATCTATTTTTTATTCGGAATTACAGAAATAATACTACTTTTTTTAACAGAAATAATCACCCGTCGTCATACCGTCGGACAACTAGAAAAAACTGCCCAACGATAGAGGGACACGGGTTTAGTCGCCCTCTAGTTGAGCGACTTCACTTAGTCGCTCAGTCGCCGAACCATTTGACAATTTTAAGTAATAACTTTACTATTTTATTAATCTGATTGGAATAATTGTGTAGGAATAAATGTCAAATTTTGTAGGTAATACATTTAGCAAATCATGTTTCTAGGATGTTATTGTTTTTGAAAAATAAAAGGGTGGTGACAAGGTTGGTTGGTCCGTCTGTGATTTTCGTAGAATCTCAAGGGTACGAAATTTGTCAGACTCGCAATAACATTTTGTGGTCGTTGTATGTTGCTGTAGTGCGCTAAATTTCTGAAGAATTTTGTGAGGACGATAGAGGTAACAATGATTCGTAAGTAAGAAAGTAAGTGATATTACGATGCTCCAGAAAATTCATACACGATGGAGAACTTTGGAGAAATGGCGCAACGATAACAACACGACAGTTGATCCGACAAGGGATTACATGGCAAGCAGGCTAACGAACCAAGAACGGTACACGCATGCCTTTATATAATTAGAAATATATGGGACATATGGACGAAGAGGGTCGGACTACTATGTAGACCGAGACCATTTGCCCTTCCTTGCAAGCTCGGCGTTGTACTCCTCGCTGATCGCCTTGGTCTCGGCTGCTATTTCCCTCTTTTTCTTGCGAGTCTCGCGCTCCCTGTCCCTGCACGCCTCGAGATGAGCCTACGTCTCCCGCCGGATACGCTCGTTGTGCTCTTCGGTGCGGCGCTCCTCCTCCCTCCTCTTGCGGTCCCTGTTGGCATCTCACTTCTCGCAGTTGAGAGTCCACTGGCCGTGTGGGTGGATCTCTAGGTCAATTCACTTGCGATGGCCACATAGCGGATCCAGGGACTACGGGTAGACGAGAGAGATTGTTAGTGCGTACTTTGAAAGAGAAATGGTAGGAAAACATACTGTAACCTATCCTTACCGGCTGCCGATAGCGGCTCGTGTCCCAACGACAGTCAGGATAGTTGCAAGAGTAGTTCGCACAACCCTAGTAACGCATGCCCAGGCTAAGCCGGTGCTTGGACTTGAAGAACTTGCATCTATCCCTGCACCAACATAGGGGCGACGTCTCCCCCTCGGACGGGTGTTGCGGCGAATGCTTGGTTGGGATGTTGTGTTAGGGGTTGCTGCTACGGGGGGCGGCGTCATTGCGGGGAGGTGGCCTCCTAGCAAGTTCCCTTTGTTCCTCCTGGGCCGCATGCTCCCTTTGAATTTCACGGATCTCCTCCCAGTGCTTGTCCATCTGAGTGAGATTGTGTTGAAGTCTGGATGCAGAAGAACCCGGTGCGGAAGGGGTAGTACTTGTATGCCGAGCCAGCGCTGCGTACGCGGCTGAATTGTAATTCGTTTGAAGGAAATTCGCGTCCGCGAGGCAGCAACTCTGAGGAGACTCGTTGGGTCACGTCGCTGCGCAAAGCTAACTCGTTGGGTAATGAGGCACGGGAAACAGACCTGCGGAGGAATCATGTGGCAGCGCTGCGTCACGTCTCTGCGGGAAGTAGACTCGTTGGGTCACGTCGTTGCGAGAAGCGGCCTCGTCGGGTCACGTCGTCTTAAAGAGCTGACTCGTCGGGTCACGTCCTGGTTTACAGAGAGTGGTCACGTCATGCTTTGCAGAGCGAGGTCACGTGGTGCGCTGCCGAGAGAGGTCACGTCGTGCATTGCAATTACGACGAGAGATTAACACTTCAAATAAAGTTAAAATTTGCAATTACGATACAATTAGTTTCACAGAACTTACAACAAGCAAGGTACTTACTGAAGTACAAGTTACAATGTGCTAGCGGTTCTAATCTTAGTACCACTACGCACGCAACAAGGAGCGGTGCTGCACTTCACGCTGGTGTTCCTACGTGTCGACAGGCGCCTTGCAAGTCTGGTCAACTCCCACTGAATGTGCGTGGCAGACCGACTCCAAAGCCCATGTATGACGACACTGCACACCTCGGGGTCCAAGGAGAAGCTTCGGTTGAGCCAGTGAAGGACATCTCCGATTCAGGCATTCTCCACGTTTGGGTGTACCATACTGACTTGCTGAAAACCACTTAGGTCAACACCATATGGACCTTCACGAACTGTACCAACACCGTAATGCACTTCCAATCTTGTGGGCTCCGACATGATTGATTTATCACTACAAATATTTCAAATATTGCAACCAACGATTTCTCAACACACATTCACCAAATACGTGCTAAACCAACAAGTAGCTACATGTCGTCTACATTCGGCCGAGAACAAGAACAGACAAGACTATTACCTTCACGCGGAGACCTTCTCGTCTTATCAACGAGCTTCCTTCGTCTTTCTCTTTCACGTCCCGAGCTCCTCTCGTCCCCTTCTCTACCTCTCCCAAGCTCTTCTCCTCCCCTTCTCTCCCTCTCTCTCGAGCCCCTCTCCTTCTCCTTCTCCCGAGCTCCTCCGCTTCTCCATCTCCCTAGCTCCTCTGCTTCTCCCTCTTCCTACCTTCTACCCCTCTTCACTACCCCTATCCTTCTATCCCTCCCCTTTTCTCCTCTCCCGATCTACTCTCGTTGTCTACAGAGAGAAATGACAAAAGAAACCGTGACATGACCGTGTCTAGCGTTCTATACAACGGTCTAGTCGCTCAACCGTTGGACGACTTGGCAGCAAGTAGTGGGCCAACGGTTGAGTGACACGTCGACTAGTCGCTCAACTGTTGGACGACTTGGCAGCAAGTACCGGCCTAACGGTTTAGCGACACGTCGACTAGTTGCTAAACCGTTAGACGACTTGGCAGCTAGTAGTGGGCCATCTTTTGCTGCCAAGTCATCCAACGGTTCAGCGACTAGGGCATGAACGATTGGTAAGTAATACCATAAATTGTAGTACAATGCAAGTGGGAATGCATAGACAACCATGTCATAGTAACTACGAACTAGAATACGTAAACACATAATACAAGTACATGGAGCACAACGAAGACCCACTACTAGCCACCCGTAGCACCTCCTCCATCGTTGCCACGTCCCACACCCGGTCCGGGCCCACCAGTACGACCACGCTTGGGCTTCCGAAGCGTGGGGTGCCGAGGCCGGGGCCCAGAAAGGGAAAGCCGCTCAGGAGCTCTGCTGACCCGTGCTCCCAAGGTCTCGGTGGTCGACTCCACCTGTGCCTGCGTACCCACTGGGGGCTCGCTGAGCTGCAATTCAGAAAGAACCTCGATAGTTGCGGGTGTCGGATCAAAGATAACCGACTAAAGGGGGTGAATAGGAGGTTTTTAAACTTTTTAACAATTTAACAATTTAAGCCAATTAATAACTTAGTCTAAACAAGTTACACTTCTAGCTAAGCAATTCAATCACAATAAGGAGCTAGAAATGTAAATGCGGAAATAGTAAAGACTAGGAATAACCACAATGAGACAAAGATGTTTTCCTGTGGTATCAAAGACTTGCCGATCTTCACTAGTCCACGTTGAGGAAGCTTGACAACTCAAGTTGGCTCCACGAATTAAGTCTTCTCTCGATCACTATGGTTCTTCTTCCTCCACTCCGGAGATGGCGAACACCAAACCACTCACAAGCTTGCACCGGGCCTCTTCACAATCTTTTTGAAGAAATCACCGTGCTCTACCGCCAAGGCTGTCTAGGAGTTTGGCAAAACTCCAAGAGTAACAAATCAAGACCTTCGCTTGACGACGCTCAAGTGCAATAGGATCAACTAAGATGAATGGATGCACTTGAATGAACTCAACTACCTCACAATGAATGCACAAGAGAACTTTGGTGTTGAGTGAATGCACAAGAGAACTTTGGTGTTGAGTGAATGCACAAGGCTCTCAAGGCTCTAAGGATGTTAAATGAACACTAGCACTTAGTCCTTGAGCAGTTGGGGGGTGTATTTATAACCCCCACCAACACTTATGACCGTTAGGGACCAAATCCCCAACTTCCAGCGAATTCCAGTACGACCGGCAACTAGGGTGCGGTTGAAACGCACTTGTGTCAGAAACCCGTAACGGCTAGAACAACGACATTTAATACTTTGACATAACCATTGGAATTTTCCCGTGCGGTACGACCGCCTGCCAAAGTGCGGTACAACCGCATCGCCTGGTCATACCGCTTTGACGAGCGGTACAATAGATCGTAGGGTTTCCAAAACGCTGAACTTACATGCTCTCTAGAAAATACGTATCGCCTCATAAAAATCAGTACAACCGCAGCACGGTTCAACCGTTTCATAAGCGCGGTACAACCGATTACTAAGGAGAGCTCTGAGCCAAAATACATCGGTTTTGGTTTTATCCAACCGCCAACTAAAAATCGGAACGACCGCAATGCGGTAATCGCTTAAAGAGCTTGGTCGTATCGCATTAGCGCCGGTTAGCGTAACCGATCAAACTCCGTAGTACCGCCAGTATAGTCGCGGTCATACTGCTTCAAGAGACAACCGCTTGCTTAACTTCTGCAGACGACCGATTTCTAACAAAAGCACTTAGAGCTTTCAAATTCAAATTCAAATGCATGCAAGATTCTAAATTGATCCATATGGCACAAGAATATGCTATCAAGCTACTTAGTCATGATCCCCCTTAATAGTACGGCATTTAACCTACAATCCGGTCTTCCAACCAATTCTCCCAAGACCGGTAAAATATAAAAAGGATTCTAGACTACTTGTACCTTGACTTTAAGCTATGTAGATCTTCATGTCATCCTTTAGCATGCATCAAGTTCACCAATGGGACATAACCTTGTAAATACTCAATAAACACGTTAATCCCATATTCACATATTATCATTAATTACCAAAATAATTTTTAGGGGCCTAGATGCTTTCAGCGGGCTCAGCTGCTCCCCTGATGTCCCTGGGGTACTCCGCGAAGAAGGCGTCCACGGCCTCGTGGGCATCATCGTGCGGGGAGAGCTGAACTCCCGCTTGAAGCGCGAGATCTGCAGGAAAAATAATGTTAATCCCTAAATATATATCGACGATCACAAACCTGAAGAGAGAAAACGTACCTTCATCGTGGGCCATGGTGCGCGACAAAAGGTCATACCTGCCTATTGTGCATACAAGTCAAGGAAGAAAGGATACTGCCCTGGCGCTGTCGGGTAGGTGTCCAGGAACGACGGTGGTGGCGGTGGCGGTGGTGATGCGTACCCACGTGCCCACCCGGACAATCCAGCCTGTCCTAGCGGAGGCGGGGGTGGGTAGCCACGTGTCCAGTCTGACCCTCCAGCCTGCCCAAGCGCAGGAGGGGACGTGGCCACCTCCTGGACCGTCCTGCACGACGTCAGGGTCACTGCACGCCTCGCCCCACTGTAGACCCGACGGGCAAACTGCAACATATTCGAGTGGTAGGGTGCGTTCACTGTCATGCAAGCCATGTGGTGTACCAACTAAAAATAATGGAATGACTACACGTTTTTAATGACATGTTCACACATATTAACTTATTTACCAATGTTAGCAATTGTTATTAACAACAGTCCATAAAATTATGTTGTTTTCACAACTAAAATACTACAGTAGTTAGTTCATTCGGAAAAAAGCGCAACTAAATACAGATAAACATTAGGTGTCACGTGGATACAATATTGATAATGCCTGGTTTACCAACGCTAACATGCGTTCAATCGTTAATTGCTTAATTGCCTAATCTTTACCATCACTACTGCTCCCCCAACACAAATTTTAACTCATCGACATCTACGCATCTCAATATTTCAAAAGCTAACCTACAGCTATTTCATTTGCTAACAATATGCCCCTACACATGATGTGGGTTGCTAACCTACCATGGTTTCAAAAGTGAATCTACAAAATAATACAAAAACTCACTGGTGTCGATGCGAAGACCCTCTCTTCCCCCTCTCCCTCTCCTCTCTTTCTCTCCCACTCTTCTCTTTCCCTTCCCTCTCCTCGCACCTCCTCCCTCTGCTCTCTGTGACAATGGCGAAATGCCAGGCGCGCCCATATATGCCATCTTGTCGCCAAACGGTTGGGCGACTTGGCTCTGTCGCCCAACGGTTGAGCGACAAGAGTCCTAGTCGCTCAACTGTTGAGCGACTAGGATCCGAAGTGTCTAGTGGCTTAACGGTTGAGCGACTTGGACAACTGTCGCTCAATCGTTGGACGATAAAGCCGAGTCGCCCAACGATACAACGACATATGATTATTTCTATTAAAAAAAGTAGTATTATTTCTATAATTCTGAATAAAAAATAGATTATTAAAAAATTGTACTGGTATGGTGAGTGGCCGTTTTGTCCGCACTGCTCCCCTCACGCCGCAGAGCAGGGAAGGGAAGTGCAAAGTGAGTCAGTGAGGCGGTGCTGATGTGGAGGGATGGGCGGGGGAGAGGAATCAACGTTTCGCCCTGATACTGCCACTCCTTCTCAGGGTAGGCTGGGTTTGGTCGGGTGAACATGATGAATGAGATGAGATGAGATGAGATGGTATAGGATGGATGTGATGATTCTGGATGGTACAATATAATCTGTATGTTTGGTTAGTAAGATAAGATAATTTAACATTTTGTATGGTTGCATTAATGGGATGGTACCGAATGGTTCAAGATGTGTTTGGTTTGAGAGGTGAAATTCAATGAGTTGTATACACATATGAGTATTAGCATGATTAATTATTGAAATATTAGCACGATTATTAAATTTACCTTAATTACAAAGGATTATTTAACTAAATTAATTATTTTAACTATCCACTAATTGGCATGACCCACTATCAGTAACGTATACACAGAGGGAGAGAGGGTAACAAAGGGGACGCGCTTGTCTTTGTACCGCGTGGTTCGCCTGTTTTTATGGAACCGTTCAGTACAACATATTTGAAGAATATTATCAGAATCTGTATAACCATATCTAGAACAAGTTGATTCGATTCACTTAACCAAAAAACAGAGACATGACGTATTCAGAACCATCTCACACATACATACTTCACCCAACCAAACACACCGAGAGGCAGGCGTGTAAACTCGCGTGGCGTGGCATGGGTGTCCGTATCCGGCAAATTGGATGACTTTGGCGGGCCAACTAGAGCGTAGGAAAGTCGAACTGGACGGTGGGCTCCGCTCCTCCTCGTCTAACGCTCTAATACATTTGGTTAGCGAGGTGTTTTCAAAGTTAAAAAGTTTCTAAACACGAGGGGGAGTGGGAGATAAGAAGATTAGGCTGCTCCTAGTGCTCCACCCTGGCTGGTATCTTAAGACTGCCATGTAGGCAAAATGATGATATGACACTATAGTTAATGAAGAGATAGGGTACTCTAGTATCTAATCTGGATACCGGTTCGGTCTCGAAATCCAATGCATAAAATTTATTGTGATCGATCTCGTGCGGTGCTCAAATAGGCCACAATGCTTTAGTACATGCCACAAATAGGCCACAATGCTCAAATACTAGTAAAGATCATGCATGCAATTAAATGAAACAGCCTAAGATACTACACCATAAGATACCATGCATTGCGAAGATAATATCCTAACACTCCTCATGCACTAAAGAAACTGCACTAAGATACTGCCCATTGGGAGCAGCCTTATGGTACAACGGAAAAGGAGGAAGTGTCCGATGTAAGTTACCTAACATATTCGTGTGCACTGTATAAATTGTAGACATCTGGTCTCTAAAAACTATTCAAAGTGTTAGCGTATAGGCGCAGATAATTTCCCTTAACCCCCTGCTGAAATTAAACTGTTTTACGTAAAATTCATGTGTTAAAAAAATGGGATCTATCTCTACTAATATACTAATAAAAGACGGAGTTTACCTCCGCGTAGCGGGACGATCGTCCACACAGCAGGGCACCCCTTTCAAAAATTGAGTGCTGGTCTTGCTAGTTTCTTGCTCCGCAACCGCTCTGCTCTTCGACTCCACCATCCACAATAGCAATAGGAAGGGAGCAACTTCCTCCGATTTCTCCTCTCCCTTCAACTAATTCCTCAAATCCTAAACCACTCGTCCACTCCCTCTCGTAGTCCTATTCCCATCCCCTTCTTTCCTGATCTGCATTGGCATGACCGCCGCCTCATCCTCTTGTCCGTCACTGCCGTCAATGGACTGCTCGCCCGAAGTCAATCTCGTGCGCTAGGGTTGCGAACTACCGCCTCCTCGCTGTTTCCTAGACCAAAGAGATGCGGGCTGTTGGAGTCCCGTTGCTCACCAACCAGCAGTGACCTCGCTGTCGACGGCCACACGACCACCTTGGCTGTGTCGGAGACGCATCCGTACATCCTCCCCTTTGGCGGGGCAACAGGTGGAGGAAGCTAGCCTATCAAGGCTCCCTTCTTCCGGTTCTTGATTTGGTTGGAATGCACTGATTCATCCATCATATGAGTTTCTTTCTTGCTCCTTAGAATTCAGTTTGCGAATTTTTTTTCACATCAATTGATTCGTTTCCATGAGTTATCCAAGAGATACTCAATTGTTTTGGGTGAAGGACATGTCCATAGTATATTTTATTTAGAGGAGTTTAGCTTGATTGAGATTTGAGATAGATGCATGCTAGGCTCGATTAAGTACTCGCAGGTGGCTTTAGATTCAAATTTGACATTTTGTTCTTGGACACTTTGCCAATCATGTTCAACAGAGCAGATAGTTGAGTTGATGCAATTTTAGTTCGATACTCAGATGTGCTCCCATTGCTCTTGCTTGCTGTTTGCTAATCTCTCTCTCTCTCTCTCTCTCTCTCTCTCTCTCTCTCTTTTGACATACGTGATTGCTAATCCTTAAACCAGCACTTCAATAAAAATAAAAGAGTAGGAGCGCATGGGCTTGAGGTTGTGGCACCGGCCGTGCCAGTGTGCACGGTGGCTGTCCTGAGCTGTTGCATGGTGTTGTTATGTTCCACTGCTTCTTGTCAGCGTGGCTAAGTGACAGCGAAAGCGACCTGTGTTGTGCGGCGCCTGAAACCCTTCTTGACATGCCCCTCTAAAGCTGTGATTTTAGTTTGGTTGGTTCATGCATTGGATGGGTCTTTGATTCTATTTTCTTCATGACATTATATGTTTTTTTTTCTTTGAGCAGTTGAAAAAGCCTGGAGAATTGTGTAGATATGTGGTTGTCACCGTTGATTCTATGGTTTCTGTCGGTGCTGTTTTCTTTCTTTGGTTCGTTGATTCTTGTGTTGCTCTGGGAAAATGAGTGGTAGGAGCTCAGACATGGTGGCAAAGCCGAGACTATGGTGTAGGCTGTGCACGGCACCGAAGGTGCGACGAGGGCCAGGGTGGAGCTTTATCGGGAGTAGAGGCACAGAGTCAATGGTGTGACTTTGGTCGAGCCTAGGGACTCAATGGGGTAATTTTTTTTACCTGTATGTCATGTTATCTACTTTCTATTTCTACCACAAATCCCCTATTATGTTGTAGGTCATAAGCACTAAGCTTGCTAGGATGATCCTTCTACTAATTTCTTGTAAGCACTAGGAATGACATGTTTCTAGCAATTGATGGCTACAACTTTGTTGTGGTTATTCTCTTTTCAGTGATTTGATTTTACTGACGACACAATATGCACCATAGCTTCATCTCACATGTGTTTTTTATATATACATCTTTGAAATGTTAGTATAAATATATACATCCGTGAAATGGTCTCTTTCTTGCATGTTGGTTCCACTGTTAGTTAATTAGTTTTCTGATCATCATTTCAAACAATACTCTCAATTGTTTGTAGTGGATATAGTCATTCAGCATCAAACTTCTATTCCTTTGAGCAATAATGTATAATTGCAACATAATATTTAGTCCTAAGTTTGTTTTTTCGTTGCAACGTACGAGCATCTAACTAGTAAAGCCAAATTCGTGAGACGATGTCGGATCCCTGCTACATAATTTTCAAATTTACTATGATATGTAAGTACTACTAAGCTAATCTAACGCTAACCGAAGCAGATTCACTATTTTACTTGCACAACGCCACAATCAAGCAAGGGGGAAATGGTGGATATGAGGGAACAGAACATAAGAGTTCTCCAGCGTGTTTCACGTGAGGATAGCAGAGGGCCAATGGCCGAACGGCGAGGCGAGGGGCATTGGATTCTGAGAGAAACAGGGGTACCTGGCAAGTCAAAATTCACAGTACCGTGATGGATGCAGTGTGCCGAACTGCGTTCCCGTTGTTTTCTGCTGCGTACTTAACCCCGCCGCATCTCATCGAGAAAATCTCAGCAGGCAAAAGACAAACGTATGATTGCAAAGTTGCTTTGGAAAAAACCAGAGACTTCACCTGCTGCCCAGGCAGACAAAAACCAATCTTTGACGAAACAGCACGTTAACATCTGAACCGGCAAAAGACGGGCGGGAAATTCCAACTCAGAGCAGCATATGTACTGAGCATTATGCATTTATGCTTTACATATCGTTGTAAATGGTTGAGACGGATATATGCCTTGCTATAGCACACTGCATACAATACACAGAAATATGAAATTCGTGTCATTTAAGACTTAACTTAGGGATCAATAAAGCTGGCTAGTAACATGGGGTGTTTGGTTTGATGCTTAGCTTTGTCACGCTTAAATTAGCCTTGTCATACTTTCTTAGACATATATTTGACTGTTACAATTGTAGCTTGCTACATTTTCTTAGCCACGTAGCCAACATGTCTGACTCAGTTTTTTACAAACTTTGTACACTTTTAGCAGCCACTTTTGTTGTAAAAAAAGTGACAAACCACACTTTGTTTAAGGTTACTTATGGTAAAACTAGATATTGCCATAACTAACTTTATGCAAAGTATGGTTTACCATAAAAAGATACGTCAATAAAAATAACCGGCACAAGTACGGTAAAGTTAGTAAAAAAGTGAGTGTATCGCACATGATTCATATGGGTAAAAAAGGTACCAAACAATAATTATGACAATGAACCAAACACATATTTACCAAAATCACAATGAACCAAACACACATTTACCAAAATCCCTGCACGGCTAAACAAGCCAAATTGGGCGTCACACCAGAACACCCCACCCTACCTATAAAAGTGAACTCGGATAATCTAGTATCATCACTGTATGCATGTATGTGACAAACAGCATGGAGCTATGTCGTGCATGAGAGCGCAGAAAATCCAGTTAGCATAGGGGCAGGGGTCGTAGGGTATGATCCTGCGTTTCCACATCACATGCAAACAAAAAGTCTAAAGAGTACGACACTGCGCAAACCCCACCAATCGAAGAGAAAACAAACTGTTTCCAAGCAACAAGTCAGTGGTTAAGTCTTCGAGGAGAGCATAATCTATGGAATATATCCAATTTAAATATAGTAAGCCACAATAAATTTTTTTTGCTTCAGTTAAACATAAGGGTGTGGAAGGCAAGTAGGGTTAACCTGTATTGGGATTTGGGACCCACATGGCAGCGCTGGGTCAGAGGGGTCTACTGGGCAGAGTGCTTTGCGCTCAAGTCCACTAGGCCACCACAAGGAAAAAATGATCCTAAAACCAGAAAGTTCAGAACATCATCTATTTCCAATTCAAATTTGCCCATTTTTGGAAGTGGTTTTTAAAAGAGGGGTTGATGTGTTATTATAATCATCAGGACAACCAATGAAGGGCTCAAATCAGATACCAATAGCGAATGCAGATTATCGATCCAATGCTCCAGTCAACCATCAGTGAGCAAGTGATATAAGCAATCTCTTTGATTGCTCCTACGACAAAGAATGCCTTCCTGTACTCGGAAGTATGAGACGCAAGCTAGGAAACTAGAGATTATGACTTAGCAGACCACTAATTTTATGTTTGTGTCATTTTTTATGAAGAAATCTTGTGAGAATTTTTTTAGCAAAGTTTAGGTGTCAAAATGGGAACCTGCTTTGGTTTGTCCGCTTCCCACCAAGAGGTCCAACTCAACTGGGACCATCCATCCGGGAGAAAGGAATCTTGGACTTTTGTTAGTTCCCTGCATTAAGATAACCATAGATTAAATTAGACTAGAGCAACATGGGAATAGGGGCTAAAGGTTCTGCAATAACAATATATTTTCTCAAGTCCAAGGCAGGCAAATAGAATAATGGTCAGGGCCTAGCCCAGGTCTATTGCTGGACTGGAGCACCGATGAACTGGAAATTTGAATATGCGTAGAAATATGGGCCTTTTGGAGAACTACACCACTCCAAATGTTGGCAACTATTGGAATACCACTCTAAAGATTTTCCTTCAGATAATACCACTCTAAATATATTTGGTTCAACGCGATATCATTTTCATTCTTTTCCTCTATTTTAAATAGTTTTACAACAATTGATCAGCATTCGCCCCTTGGCCACAGTTAATGTGACTAGGTCTTAGCTCTGGATACAACTACAGTTAGTCAATGACACTTAATGTGGAGCATGGCCTGCCCTATTCCAAATTCAAGGCGAAAGATTGAGGAATATGCAAGCAATTCAGGTTTATGCAGTATGTTTGTAGTCACATTTTTGTTTGACAAGATATATGTGAGCATAATTCGTATCTTCAGCACCACCTGCTTCATCTCTATCTTTTCTTTATTAGAAGGCTTCACCATTAAAGTCATACTATTGTTGCATTTTACATGATGGAAGCACTGTGTCCACGTGGACTAAAACATTACGATCTCACTGGATCATAACATTGGAACAGCTATGCCTTGGAAGGTATTGTATGGAATGTTAAGTGCGACCATGGGGGCAAAATTATCTTTTCGCGTGGGGTCAAATGTTGCAAAACGATTTAAAACAGGGGAAAAGAGTGAAAATGGTATTGTGTGGAACCAAACATCTTTAGAGTGATATTCTCTAAAGAAAAATCTCAGAAGTGGTATCCTGGTGGTTGCGAACTTTTGAGTGGTATAGTATGAATTATATAAAAAAGGAAAAAAATCTGGTACAACTTTTGCAGGCACAAACAAGAAAGTACTCACAATTGACTTATTGTTCAGAGAGAGAAAAGATTAAAAAAATGTATCGTCAAGCTAGCCCTTTTGACGGGCAAAAGCCAACAGATCCATTGTGGTACCAGCAGGAAAGCAGCAGGAGCCAGCAGACCAAATCCACATTTCTGGGAAATAATTTGTTCTGCAGGGTGGCAAAAAGCACAGTTTGGAGGATGAGCCCTACCAAAAAAGATGTCCTCCCTTCAGTAACACTAGTACTCGCAACCTTGTGCTAAAAACTGTGTAATCCTATGCTCTAATGTAGCCTACATGCAGAAAACATAAATTGCATTACTTAATTAACAGTGCATAAACTAACTCCTTGCAGATTGTTAATCTTACATAATAGTGATTGACCAAAACATCAAATTTATTGTCTCACATTGCATGACACCAATATACCCATAAAACCATATTGGTCCGGCAGGCTAACAGTTCCACTATGCGGAATGTGTAATGTTCCAGATCCATAACCAAAAATAGCAAGAGAACTGATATCTGGAAATTGGAGTATAGAAGCAAAAGATTTTGACAAATCAACCAAAAATAACTTGGCACAAACATTAAATAGCATACCACAGAACAAGAAATTGCCAATTGGTCAGGTTTCCATTAGAAACCATACAATCAAAATATCAGCTACAAGATAATTCAACACATATGCAGCCAATTTGTCAAAACCAAAGATGAAACCTTTTTTTTGTGTGCAAAAATTCAAGGCATCAAGATCTTATTCATTCTGAAGACATCGTTACTCAGGCCCGGGAATACTGGACAATTCCTAACAGCATGATACTAGAACCGGAGATAGATAGGATATGTACACATGAGTTCTCCAGGTATTTTAATATTTCAGTTGAGCAGCACCATGTAATTCGGTTCACCCCAATGAGCTGAGAATGACTGCCTAGTATCATGAACCCAACAAGATGGTAGAACTGTGGAAGCTGCAGTAAACAGAAGATTGTGTGACCAAGGTGCGGCAAAGCAGTATGTTATGACAAATGGGCGAAATCATCTCAAACTTCAGAATATTGCTATATTCATCAAGTGACAAAACCATGTTAGTGAAAACAAAGAAACCAAGGTGCTAGGGATGGTTCAGCAAACCATTAGTTGCTTGGAAATAAATGTCCTTATACTGTAGGCAAGAAAAATGAAAACATTGCTGCAATAAATAAATAAAGTACCTACTGGAAAAACTTTAGACCATTTTTCAATAAAGATGATAGACCACCAAGCCTATGGTCTGACACAAATCCGTAACATTTTTTTATTAAGCGAGCACCAGATGTCCTATACTCAAAGAGACCATTAAGCAAATGGCACTAAAATTTGCAGGACTTGCCCAGCCTTCAGCAATCAGGCATGTGCAAAACATGCAAACATACAAAGAACTAGAGCAACTGTATCTACAGTTGAAACTTGAAATCTAAATGAGAAATGAGGGTCCCAGTGGGAATGCACATTATGGGGAAAAGAATGTTTGTCATGATGCTTATATAAGAGCAGTGTACAACTGGCAACTAAATGAGCATGTGATCTTAGCCAACGGAATTTATCCAACACAAGAGAATCCAGAGGTCTGAATAGGCGATGTCAGCAAAATAAGTAAGGTGTGAGTAAATGAAAGGAACTAGCAAATGAAACGGTTACTGCAGATCTGTTACATGACAAAACAGGAAGGCACTAGCTCCAGGTGATGTGTTATTATGTCAATATAAGTACAGACAAGTCAGGAGAAATAACATCAGAAAACTGATCTAGCCTGGAAAGCTCTTATGTATAGCACTGTCAATGCCAAATTCAACGTAATTCAATCCTCTGATGATAGACATTAAGAATGTAGCTCTTGAGGAGGTCACCAAATGTCCTCGTAGAAAATTCCTGCACAACATGATTCCGTGCTTCTTTACCCATCCTAACTGCTAGATCATGATTATTCACCGACCTAGACATTACGTTCGAGAATTCAATTGGGGAGGGTTCACAGAGAAACTCAATCAGTTCATTTATAACTGTCTCAACTCTCAACAGGACCACCACTGTTGCACGCAATTACAGGTTTCTGTGCTGCCATAGCTTCTAGAGGAACAATGCCAAAGTGCTCGTCCGGCATAATATAAAATATCCGGTCCACACTTGTTGGAGCAAAACAGTTGTATCCATGAAAAACCAAAACAAATGCCAGACAAATACCTTTGGAGTGTGTAAGACACAGAGGCAATTAGAAAGAAGTTCGTTTCTTTCAGATGTCGAGCATGATGTAACAAATGTAACTTGGTCAGACACCCCTTCAGTCACTGCCAACCTTCTCAGCTCATCAAGATATTCAACATTTTCTTTCAGGTGCTTATCATATCCACCTTATGCACCAAGTTGTAAGAAAAGTAGAAAACGGTAATAAATGTCAATAAGAACATTAGACTTCTAATCAAAAGAAAAATGAGTGCATTCAAAAAGTTACCTGCAATCGTCAAGGTTGCTTCATGAAGACCATCACTGGATGGGGATCCAACAGAATGAAGCAAAGCAAATGCTGAAATGGCGAGATCAAGGTTCTTTTTCCTTTCGAACTGGTTGACTGAGAGAAAATTCAACCTGCACAGTGAATAACTATTAAGCACTGAAAAACATGCCATGGTATATTAGGGAAACTTAAAGAGATGACAGTGATTTCCCGTAACTAACTGAAATTGGAATAAATGACACCTAACTGAGCTATAGAGAGATATATGAGTAATGCTATTTACTTATAAGTACGAGGTTCATCAAATTGCTCAACAGAAACTGCTGGGTATAAAACAGCAGGTTCAATTCCTCTGGCATGAAGGCCGCGAAAGGTCCTTGCAAAAATAGATGCAGTGAACTTGCTGTTGACTAAAATCAAATCCGCCATACCTGATATTAAGAAAAACGAGAAATCACGAACTTTAGCATGCACTAAAGGTGCCTAGGTACATTAGCGGAGAATGGACCGGATGAAGTACAAATATAGTGAAACAAGGCCATACCAGTCGTGACTTCCTCGAGCATGTCAATCAACTTGCGATATAACTTCCGAAGAATACTAGTGTGTTTTGCAAGCAATAAATCAGGGAAATGGCAATAAAATACAGTCTGAAAAGATGCACAAAAGCATTGTTTATTGAACACCTGAGGTACACAAAGAAGTTTTATAGAATAGAAATTAGTACCTTGGATGTGTTATGAATAGCACTTGTATCCATCATGAGGCCAATGGACCAATATATATACAAGTACAGGTATGACATATATGTAGATAACCCTTTATACAACAGGGAAAATACACAGGTAATAATATACATCTAACACCCCCTCAAACTTATGGTGGATGAACAACATGAAGTTTGGAGAGATAGAAGCTGTGCTGGGCTCTAGTCTGTGCCTTTGTGAAGAAGTCTGCCAACTGAAGCTCTGAAGGCACATACTGAAGAGCAACAACCTGGTCCTACACCTGTGTCCGCATGTAGGAAGCATCAACACTAATATTCTTTGTAAGCTCATGCTTCACCGGATCTTTAGCAATATTAATAGCACCTGAACTGCCAGACAAAAGAAGAGTTGGTGCAGAAACAGAAACACCAAAATCCTCAAGTAACCACTGTAGCCAAGTAACCTCCGCAGTAAAAAAAACCATAGCTTGCAACTTAGCCTCAACACTCGAACGAGAAACTGTTGTCTGCTACTTAGTCTTCCCAGCAATAAGAGAACCACCAAGAAAAATACAATAGGCAGAGAGAGACCAGCGATCAGAGTGATCACTAGCCCAGGTGGTATCAGAATATGTCTAGAGCTGTAAAGAGTTGGGGCGAGTGAAAAAGAAACGACGAGTGATGGTTCCACGAAGATATTGTAGAACACGAAGAAGATGACTATAGTAGAGCTGAGTGTGAGCAGAAACAAATTGACTCAAGATATGCACATAGTACGAAATGACAGGACGAGTGACACCTAGATAAACAAAACTCCCAACAAGATGACGATAGCGAGTAGGATCAGTAAGAGACTCATCATCAGTGGGCTGAAGATGAACATTAAGCTCCATTGGAGTCTCAGCTGTGTGCTGATCATTAAGAGAAGCACAATCAAGAAGATCTTGAATATACTTTTCTTGGGACAGATAGAAGCCTTCAGGTGTAGAAATAACCTCAACCCCAAGAAACTAGCGAAGAGGACCCAGATCAGACATGAAAAACTGTTCACTAAGACGCTCCTTGACAAAATTGATGTACTGAGAATCATCTCCAGTAATGATCATATCATCAACATATAAAAGAAGCGCCCGACCACGAGGTGAAGTGTGAATAAAAAGAGCAGGATTACGAGCACTGACAGAAAAACCAGCCGCAATGACAATAGAAGAGAAACGATCAAACCAGGCACGGAGAGCTTGCTTGAGGCCATAAAGAGATCAGCGAAGGCGACAAACCATACCCTTAGAAACAGAATACCCCAGCGGTAGCTGCATATAAATCTCCTCACGCAGCTCACCATTGAGAAATGTATTCTTGACATCAAGTTGGGAGATGGACCATGCCCGAACAGACGCCACAGCAAGAAGAGTGTGAACAGTGGTCATGTGAGCCACAAAAGCAAAAGTCTCATCATAATCACAACCATGCTCCTGCTGAAACCCACGTGCCACGAGACAAGCCTTGTAGCGCTCCCACTTGCACGTGATAAAAGTAACACGCGCGGGAAGAGGGACAAGATCCCACATGCCAGTACGTTCAAGGGCAACAATCTCTTCTACCATCGCATGCTGCCACTCCTGATGAACAACAGCATCACGATAAGAGGTCGGTTCAGCAAGAGCAGCAGCAGCAAAACCAAAGCGCAGGAGGCTAAATAGACTGGAGATCACGAAGAGCATATCGAGGAGAAGAGGCCAAAGAAGATGATCCATCAGAAGAAGATGGCGCATCAGAAGAATCCTCAACTCACGGACGATGAGTACAGTAGAGAGGATAAGAAGGAACAAGGCTAGGAGAAACCTTTGGAGAGGGTATCAGTGGCGAAGGAGGCGCCGGCGGTGAAG
Source organism: Phyllostachys edulis (assembly GCA_036346405.1). NCBI lineage: Eukaryota > Viridiplantae > Streptophyta > Magnoliopsida > Poales > Poaceae > Phyllostachys > Phyllostachys edulis. The sequence goes on along the minus strand of CM070562.1, from coordinate 93,675,102 downwards.
GAGACGCCGACGGGTAAGGAGGCACAGGAGAGACCAAAAGTTGTATTGGAAGTGTAGTGACTATGGGGTGGCAGGAAAAGTCAGAAAAGAAAATGGCTCGACGAGAGATGCTGGAGTGGTGGAAGGAGAAAGACGAGGGCAGAAAGGACGAAATTCATCAAAAGTGACGTCCCAAGAAATCCGCATCCATCGACCAACAGGATCCCAACAACGATATCCCTTATGCTCATGGCTATAGCCCAGAAAAACACACACGATGGACTGAGCGGTCTGCTTGATGCGCTCACGAGGTGCCTCATGAGGTGCAAGAAAAACATAGCGCACACACCTAAAGAGACGAAGACCAGAATAATCAGGAGTCTTGCCACAGAGACACTCAACTGGGAGCTCTCCTTGAAGAGCAGAAGAAGGCTGAATATTGATCAGGAAAGTGGCAGTAGAAACAGCCTCAGCCCAGAAGTGTGTTGGAACAGCAGAAGCAAGCATAAGATCACAGATTGTCTCAAGAAGATGACGATGTTATCATCCAACCACACCGTTCTGGGCATGAGCACCAAGGCAAGAAAACCGAGAAAGTGCCCTGCTCAGCAAGAAAACTACGAAGAACTCCCGACAAGTATTTATCGGCGGAATTAGCACAAAAAACACAAATAGGAGAGTCAAACTGAGTACGGATCATGGTGGCAAAATTCTTGTGATGGATAGAACCTCACTATGAGATGACATAAAGTATATCCATGTGTATCGAGAAAAGCCACCAATAAAAATTATATAATATCGATGACCTCCTTTCGAAACGAAAGGAGCTGGACCCCATACATCAGAATGAACAAGATCAAAAAGACATTGTGACACTGACTCACTGGAAGGATAGGGGAGTTGAAGCTGTTTACCAAGCTTACAACCCTGACAATTTAGGGAAGCATCACCAGACACAGACCCTAAAAGACCACAACGAACTAAAGAAAATAGACACGACCCGCAAAGATGTCCCAAACGATGATGCCACTGAGCAAAAGACACAGTGGAGGATGCAGCAGAAGCGGAGGCAGTGGTGGAGGCGAGAAGACTGACAGAGGCAGCAAAAGGAAGATGAAGCAGCTCCCAGAGACGCCGTGAGTCACGGCGGCAAGGGCCAGTACCAACTAGTCTCCCTGTGCGTCGATCTTGAACACAACAAGAATCAGAATCGAGAATAACACGACAACCATGATCAGTGAGCTGACCGACAGATATGAGCTGCATGGTTAGTTTGAGAACATAAGAAACAGCGGGAACATGAAAGGAGGAATTCGAAAGAGTGCCTCGTCCTGCGACAAAAAAAGAGGTACCATATGTTGTTTGAACAGTGATAGAAGCAGCTAAAGGACCACTGGAAGTAAGACTGGTGGAATCAGATGTCATATGAAAGGAAGCACCAGGGTCAAGAATCCAAGATCATATATACTCGAGGAAGAAGTAGACGGTGGTCTCTCAGTAGAAGACTGTGCAGCAGAACCAGCAGAATCGGACGGTGCAAAAGCAGCCATACGACGCAGCAGTGTGAGAAGCTCCTGAGTATCAGAAGCACCAGAGTTCCTCAGAGAGGAGGAACCGCCAGTGCCCTTTGGAGGATGGCCACCACGACGTAAATCCTTCTTCCTGTAGCAGAATTGCTCCACATATCCATCCTTGTTGCAATAGGTGTAGTGAAGTCCCTTACCAACAACAGCTGTCACTGGTGAAGGTACAAGGAATCACTAGACAGCTCGTAGCGGTTGCGCAGATGCGCCTACATCAACTGTGCTGAAGCCAAGCCAATCACATCCCAGTGAGATGCACTTTCATGCTAGCAACCAGAATAGCAGAGGCATGAGCATCCTCATCAATCCATGTCTTGTAGGCAGCATACTGAGTCTGAAAAGTCTTCATGGCATCCTAAAAAACATCAGATGCCTCTTTACGAGTGTCTTCGGAAGCATCCTTCGGGAGCACAAGCTTAACAGGTGGAACAGGTCGAGGCGGACAAAGCGGCTCGCCGGTGAGAAAATCCCAAAGACGCTGACCACGCGTGTGCTGAAACCAGTCCCGATAATTGAGACCATCGAAGATCATTGGGCAACGAGGAACAGAAATAGTGCCCGAAGATGATGACATTTTTTTTTGGAAAAGCCGACACAGAGATAGTTCCTAAACGAAACCGTATCTGCGACGGAGGCGAGCGACCAGGCGGCGACCGAGCTTGGGCAGAGGCGCGGGAGGCTCCGGTGGCATCACGTCGGAGCGTGGCGGAGGTCGGCAACAAGCAAGGCCTGATTGCGGCTCTGCTCGAGGTCCGCATGGCAGATCCCGCGGCTTGAGCTCGAGGAGTTCAGCGGCGGCGGCTTCAAGCTCGGGCGACCGGCGACGAGCGCGAATCGGGTTGCAATGAGCTCAAAGGTGCGTCGGTTGTGCGATGAAGCAGAGGAAGATGACCTTCAGGCGAGAAGATGACAAGCGTAATAGGATTGAGGTGGCATCGATCGGGGCGTCCGCGTCCACGGGCAAGCGACGGGTAGAGATGGCAAAGCTAGGCGGCGGCTGGAAGAAGAACCGGCGGCGGCTTGATAAACAACAAACCCTAGGTTTGCTCTGATACCATATTATGAATAGCGCTTGTATTCATCATGAGGCCAATAGACCAATATATATACAAGTACAAGTATGACATATATGCAGGTAACCCTTTATACAACAGGGAAAATACACAGGTAATAATACACATCTAACAGGATGACACCTTTAGTTTAAGCAGTGGAATCACAACAGAAACCTGGTCTGCTAATATGATGTCAAATGAGGGCCATCAAAGGAGCACACAACGCAACAAAAATATTGCGGAGATATGCGTAGACAGCATGAAAACGGGAGAAAATATGGCAAGGCAAGAAATCTCCATAGACGGTTACTGGAAATTGACCTGGAGATTAATTAGAGAACACAAGAAGTCAAGAATACTTATGGATTACTCAATCGTAGAAGTAACAAAAATTGGCAGTAGAAGACTTAAATTTGTTTAATGCTTATGCATCATTCTATCAGAAACAATCTAACGATCTGCAAAGTAGGATGCCAAAGGATTTGGAAAATTTGTGTGCAAATTGAACTACCAAAGAAAATGAAACTACACTACAAACTAAAAAATGACAACAGCTACTACAAGTGCATCAAGGTGAAGACAAAGTACAGAAAGAGCAAAGAAAGTAGTATATAGATAATGCAAAACAGGGAACTTATATGGTAGGAACCACCCATAAAAAAGGAGCATAAAAACTTCAATCTCAGTTTTGGGATTCGATTTGCATGGTACAGAACAAGGCAGACTGCCTATGTAAATCGAAGGTGGAAGGACAGAAGACTGTAGGTGGAATGATTCAGAGGTCTTTTGACATGTCAATTGCTTTAGTGACTAATGACTAGTCTAAGCCACTCAAATCTATTTTAATGGTCAAGATTGCTATTTCTCATTAGCCTATTTGGAGGACTGCAGGGTGGTTCTCATTTGATATATTCCCCACATTAATATACTCATGTGAGTAATAACAATATACCCATTTCTAGAGCTTTGAATCTTACCAGACAAAGTCTCCTCAAAGCACCGAGTTTTGTCATGGTGTGATGTGAAAATGTGAACTTTGTGTCCATGGGCAGTGAGCTGGCATGCTACATCTATTAGAATGAACCATTGATCTACTCCAATGGGCCAAAAGCCAAAATATATATATTACAGGTGTAGGTAAATACGCAAAGAATACCCTATTCCCTATACAAGAGACATATCTAATACCCCCTTAAACTCATGATGGATCAACAACACTGGGTTTGGAGAGGTAGAAGCTGTGTTGAGCTCTAGTCTGTGCCTTAGTGAAGAAATCTGCTAATTGAAACTCCGAAGACACATATTGAAATGCAATAACTTGGTCCGGCACCTGCGAAGGCATCTCTTTAGATTTGTCACATTGAATGATATTAATTAGTAGATTTGTGATATGAAGTAATTCCATACCATTATATTTTTTTATAATTTTACTAGCATATAATTAGAAAAGGTAATAGTCAATGTTGTGTGACTAAAAGGACGTCTATTTGGAAATAGAAGGAATAATTCAACAAATGTGCAAGAATTTGTGTTTATCAAAATTTAATCCATTCAGGAACCATCTCTTGGTGGAATGGTGGAGTTGTGGGTATACTACTCCAACCACCAGGGTTAAAATCCTAGTCATATAGTATTAAGGTGCTAAGGCACCGCCTGGACGCTGAGGCGACACATACGACATTCCCACGTGGCCTGGCCCAACCCATCATGCCAGCCCAGCTCGCCCAACACCGAGTCACCGACAGAGCTTATCTCCTCATCTCTCAATCGCCGCCTCTCCTCTCCCCATCTACCACAGAGCTCGCTCGGCCAGATCCACCTCGCCGCCGGCCACACCGAGCTCGCCTCCACCTCCCGACACCGGATCCATGTCGCCGCCGGCCACATCGAGCCCGCCTCCACCTCCCGACGCCAGATCCACGTCGCCGCCAGCCACATCGAGCTCGCCTCCACCTCCCGACGCCAGATCCACGTCGCCGCCGGCCACATCGAGCCCGCCTCCACCTCCCGACGCTGGATCCACGTCGTCACCGGCCACATCGAGCTCGCCTTCACCTCCCGACGCTGGATCCACGTCGCCGCTGACCACATCGAGTCCGCCTCCACCTCCCCGAGGCTGCGGCGTGACGCCGTAGGCATGCGCGGCAAGCCGGGGCGACGCCTTAGCACACCGGCAGCGCCTTACCGCCTAAGTGTTGCTTAAACGACGCCTTAATAAGCATGATCCTAGTGTCCACTTTTACACACATGCGAGTGAACCTCAATAAGAACTTAGTTTGTGAGGTCGCGGGTCAATAAGAACTTAGTTTGTGAGGTCGCGGATTTACACCCAGCCTCTGTATTTCTAGGAGTGTACTAAGGGGGAGCATTCGCATGTGTGTGTGGATGGTGGTGTGAGTTTCCTTTTTAATAGTTAAAAAAACGCTCATTCCTATCCCTATGCAATCACGCACACAAGTGCGCCTCAATAGAAACTTTGTGAGGTCGCGGATTTATTCTCAGCATCCGTATTTCTAGAAGTATGCTAAGGGGGCGCACTCGTGTGCGTGCGTGTGCATGGTGATGTGTGTTTCCTTTGTAATAGTTACAAACATTCATTCCTATCCCTATGCAATCATCATCCAACGCAAATTCCATCCGGAGCAAAACAAAAAAGAAAAGGCCTAAAAGGTTCCCAATTCAATTGAGTTCTTGAACCATACAATGAATGCATCATCCATCAAATTGTTCGATCATCCTGCAGCCTCACCAATGCATGTGTCCTTGTTGTGCACATTAGCGCATTAATTAGAAAGGTCTTTTTTCTAATCTGTTTTATCTCCCGGTCAGATTTATTCTATATGATCCACTCATAATTGTCCTTTTAAGATTCCTTCTAAGACGAGGTCCACACGTCATGGTCACATGGAGCCAATGCATGTTTCCTTGATTTATACAAGTTCGCAGATTGAGAAAACTAATATCATCCATTGGTTAGAATTTCTAGAACAACAAGAAAAGGGTGGTGCACCGTGTACATATATCTATATGACTATATCTCTAATGGAAACTCTAACCAAGGGATTAGTTCATTTAAAATTGCTCATGGCGTCCAACACGAGTAATCATTGGTATGCTTTGAGAAAAATAATTGGTTATGCTTTGCTAATCATAATAAGGGTCCACCAAATTAAGTGCCGGATGTTTCTATTTTTTGTGAGAATTTCTAGCATATTTCTCGTTTTTAGCTAGCATCCATTGGTTATGATTTGTTAACCATAATTAGGGTGCACCAAATTAAGGGTCGAATGTTTCTATTTTTTCTTAGATTTTCTTGAATTTCTATCTTTTTTTCTTAGAGTTGTTAGCCACGTGTCATGAGCTTTTAATATATAATAGATTTTAGAGTATCAAACACATGTAAGTGCTATAGTCCATTCTCTGCTTAGTCTACAAAATGTAAAAAGAAGTATAAGTTCTACACTTCCCAGGATCTGTAAATCACTTAACATAAGATGAACCACAGTATCTTATCTGTCGGACCCTCCATGCGAAGCAAATTCTATCATTTCTTGGCACACGAGCTCTATACCTAAATTGCTATCTGCTTATATCGAACACAATGAAAAGTTGAGGTACTCCTAAGAATGAAAAGAAATGTGATGCGGATAAAATTCACTCCATCCATGCTCTGCATCCAATGCAGATACCAATTCAGTAGTGAAAGTAGTAGTCATCTGAAGCAAAATCCAATGCAGATGTGAGCATGCTAGAATTCATCCAAGCAGATATCTAAGTACAAATCTTGGTTCATGCAGACAAACTTCTAAAAAAAACTATAAAAATAGACCTATGATCTGTCAGTTCACTAACCTTCCAAATTTGAAAAATCTGAATCAAGTTGGAGAAGACGCAGTAAAAACAAGAGGACGAATTCCTAAATAACAAAAGTGATTAAAAATGTGTTGTTCGTGGGATTTTCTCCTTTCCTTTCTGCACTTTAGACTGATTTATGAGGTCACTCATGGCAATTCATCATTACTTCTTCCTTTTGCAAAACAAATTATCGATGCAACCATTGGATTTGAGAAGAATCTCACAAACCGAGGGAGTCACTGCATCACATCGGCGCACTCACGTAGTCACGCTGCATCATCAGGCATAAGCAGTAAGCCAGTAACACTTCGCCCTAATTCCCTATCGGCACAAGGACGCATGCTGCTACTCCAACTAAGCCACACAGTGGAATCACCCGTTGAGGACGATTCCCGGTGCAAAATCGAACCTACACGGTTCACTCGGCACGATCGCTAACGGCAAGTCCCCACCAGGGCACCAGGCAGATCGAACCGAATCCCAGTGCAAAAATGCGCAACAGCGAGGCGTGGAGAGAGACCAGTTACCGATTCCGAGATTGGGGTGGATGATGGCGACCTTGAGCTGCTTGTGCTGGTGCTTCGCCTTCGCCTCCGACGAGTCGCCCTCCGCGGCTGCCACCCCCGCCGTCTCCGCCCGCCGGTTCGTGTGGTGTGATCGATTGGGCCAGGAAAACGGATTTGGTTCGGTTTGCGTGGACGGTTGGAGAGGAGAGGGGCCTAAACGAGTTGTCTTTCCCTCCCGGTTGGTACGCAGATTGGGCTTATATCGGGCCTGACCACACGAAGAATTGCGCTCACCTTGCAAGGGTGCAGTATTCGAAGCCCGTCTCGCCTCAGAGAACTAGAGAATGCTTCTATCCATGTTTCTCCTGGCTCGATAGTGTGATCTGTCCTCTTAACTTAGTTGTGTTTCTCTTCATTTCGCCCTTTTCACTGTGCCTTTTTTCTTGCCGTGTTCGTTCAATTAAGAGATAAGAGAAGTATAATAAATAACGATTTACTGTACCGGCAGTGAAGATACTGGTCATTAGTGTCGTACATTCGCACACATGAGTTGCGCTTCATGCTTTCTAAAGACTAAACTGTGCGTCATGCTCTTCCAGAGACCAAATTGCTCAGATTAGAAAGCAAAACGGTTAGCAGTTGAGTAGCATGTCGTTGCAAATCAGGTCCTTCGTTTGCCTCAAAACTTGTGCTTTTTGAAGGGCAGCGAATCATTTCTGCGTGGTTATATATCAGAATGTATGAATTAAGCTTCTCGAACAAGAAAGGAAAGTGTAAGCGTTATGTATATGTGTATATGGCCCATGTGTATAAGGCCCATAAGCCCATGAGCTCTAGGGTTTACTGTGGTATATGTACTGTAGGGTTTTCGTCCATTTGAGGTGTGAGGTTGATTTGTAACATGGTATCAAAGCACATCGCCGCCTTCTGCCTCTGTTGAACGGAGTTTGCCTTCGTGCATCTTCTCCGCCGATGTAAGACGGTGCGGTCCACGGCCCTTCTCTGCTTGTCTGCGCCGTCCCCAGACGCGGACGACGAGCTCTGCCACAGCCAGCTGCACTTCCGCCCCTTTGCAGACGACGGCGTCTTGAGCGCCACTAGCGAGCTGGTCCACGTTCCCGACGATGCCGGCTTTTTGCTCGCTGGTGGACGCTCCATCTTTCTCGACGTCGGCTCTTCGCTCGCCCACACACGGGCCTCGCCGTGCCTCTCTGCTCGCCCTGGAGGAGGCCCTGCTCGCTGGAGGAGTCTCTGCTCGCTCGCGCCCGAAGAATCCGCGCGCGCCCTGGAGGAGGTCATGCTCGCCCACGGCTGGACGGGGTCTTCACGTGCGCCTGGAGGTTGCTCTCTTGGAGGTTCTGTTTTGGTCTGCTCTCCTGGAGGTTCTGCTCACTCCTACTTCTATTGGAGGTTCTGCTTTGCTTACTACTGCTACTGCTACTACTGAGGCACTGCTCTGCTACTACTACTGCTCTGCTTCAGTTCGTAGATGAGGCACTGTTTCTCTGCACTGCCTTGGTTGGTAGCAGAGTTGGTATAACGACAGATGGTATTTCTGCTTCTCCTCATTCTCTCGGTATGGGAGGTGCTCTTCTGGCCTTAGATATCAAGCTAGATGGCCAAAATTATCGTGAGTGGTCGTCATCGGTTCGCATGCTTCTTCGGTCTATTGGTCTTCTTTCATATATTACGGCGGAGCCTCCGACTGAGAAGACTGATGTGAAGGAGGCTGCTGCATGGCGAAGTGCTGATGATCGTATTATGGGTATCTTATGTTATAGTGCTAAAATTTCAATCAGGATGGATTTCATTGATCTTCCAAGTTCTCACAAGATGTGGGAGTATCTTCAGTAGTGTTATGAGCAGACCAGCACGGCACGTCGATTTTTTCTTCTACAAACTCTTCATGATTTACGTCAGCAAGAGATGTCTATTGAGGAGTACTACAGTTCTTTCACTCGTATTTCACGACAGCTCACTTCCATGGTTCCTCTTTCATGTGCTGGATGTATTGGCTGTGTAGGCAAGACGGGTCATGATGCGCAGAATTTAATGTTCACCTTTGTTATGCGCCCTCGCCCAGAGTTTGAGTCTATTCAAGCTCAACTACTGGGACGTGTTGTTCTTCCAACCATGGAGGAGGCCCTTGCTGCGTTGATTGCTGAGGAGACTCGGCTTCGCTCTCTGTCCTTCGGATTGACACCACCTCAGTTTGTTCTTGTGGCACCACGTCAAGAGCTATATCAGCCTAGTTCGCTTCCTAATGCTACATCTAACTAGACTTTATGCCCTCACTGCAAGAAGCCTGGTCATCCTGTTTAGAGGTGCTATCGACTCCATCCAGAGTTGCGACCTGCATCTCGTCGTCGTCGTCGTGGTGTGGTTGCTGCCACTACTCCTGCATCTGTTGGGGATTCTACTCTTGTCACTCAATTGGGTCAGCTTCAGTCTCAGTTTCAGGCTCTTCAGACTCAAGTTCAGCAGCAGTCTTCATCTGATGCCCCTCCTAGTGGGTCTGACAGTCTTGCTGTAGCCTCTTCTTCCGTGTCAGGTACTAGTATTCCATGGGTTTTAGACTCTAGAGCTTCCTTTCATATGACATCGAATAAGTCTCATCTTGCATCATGTTGTGACGACCCACCCCGTGATGTACCGCAAGAGGTCCGGGAGGACCATTTTTTTTTTGCGCTGCGAAGTCACCACGGAAAGATGTGGTAGCACCGCATGGAGCTTTACCGAGGAGGTTCACAGACCTCCCAGAGGTCTTGCGGACCTCTGGAGGTCTTGGTCGCCATCGACCTCCCAGAGGTCTTGGGACCTCCCGGAGGTCGTGGCCGCCACCGCTCAGTAGCACCTCCAGCACATCACTAAGAGAGGTCCGGCGGGACCTCCCAAACTAAGTCGTGAGGACCTCCTGGTGGTCCCGCCTGTGCATCCGAGCTAGTCCCAGACAACAGAGTTAGCTCGCACAAGAACACAAGCCAATACCACAACCACGAGGTCAAACAAAGATGAAGCGAGCATAAATTAAACTTTATATAATAGGACCTTATGGTCAAGCTTGTTAACAAGAGGTCCGCCATCGAGGGTTTACAAAACCAACGAGGACTTACAACGGCAACAAGGAGCTCTAGGGCTCGAACACCAAAACACGCAAAAGCCATCCAACAAGCACCACAGTCGTCGGGTGGAGGACGCCCTAGGCATCTTAGTCGTCGAAGAACTCCTCCTCGAAGAGGTCTGACCGCCTCGCACTTGGTCATCTTCATAATCTGCTTTGACACAGGGGCTTAAGCCATGAGTACTTGGAATGTACTCAAGAAGTCACAGGAGCAAAGATGCAATAATATTCATGCAAGGACTTACCAATTGAGAGTCAGTATGGTTAGTTTGCATAAAGCCAAGTTTGACAATAATAGCAATAATAGATTGTAAGGCGACAAGGTAAAACCATAATACATAATACTTTTGATGTTTAAAAGGTGGAGTGAGCACCAACTCACGGCCACAACCAAAAATGGGGAGGTCGATCACACGGTGGCTGTGTCCTCACCCAAAACCCACTCGAACACCCATTCCAGAGGTCCAAACCAACCTGGACCACTACGAGCCAACCTTGACCCTCCGAGCCGGCCAAGGTCTCTTGAGGCAAAGCCAAGGCATCTCGGAAGTGTCGATGGCACAAGCTTTTGAAACAGCTACTCCTTGCACCATTTCACCGAGCATGTCCATGACCAAGGACTTGGCTATTGAATAGATCTTTACACTCGCAGAGGTGTACAACTTTACCCACAATCCACGATCTCTCTAGCGGGGCGGGTTCCGGTCACCCTTGCTCACTTCCTAAGGTGATCGGTCTAGAGAGCTGCAAGGCCTTTACAAAGCTTTGAACTGACTCTGTGCCCGCTAAGGTTTATAATCCTCCTGTGGTCTAGAAGTCCGCAGGTTATGGGTGCCCTCTGCGCCAACGAATCACACGCCAACCACAACAACCCCAAGCCAACCCATTGCTAATTATTCACCTGCACCATTCCCATAAAATGATCTTGTGGTTGCCTTTGTTTGGCCAGTTCAACAGACACAAAGTGAAGTCCTTAATTGTGCTAAGGCAAGACTTCCACAATCAAGTGTGCAAAGCACCCACTACTCACCCCCTGCCTTCTTGCCTCAGCAAAACAATTTGTATAAGCCCATGCCAAAAGACCACCCAGTCTTGGCACAACAGCTTTTAACCAAGTGATCTCACACCACAGTCAACACTGACTTAGGCGCCCCGCCATAGTCGCCAACAATGGCACCGACCACACATTTCATATTTATTAGTCAAGATTATTAGAGATGAAGCATGATACGTTGAACCACGTTTTCTAAGCAAGGTCAGTATAAGTCCTACGGCCCCATGTTGGCAAATAACAAAGAACACCAACTAAATTATCCACCCTAAGGCTCACAAGGTGAACATGACAACATGATGGAGACAAGGTATAAAGGAGGCATAACGACAAGTAGGCAAGTAACTACTGACCCAAACCATTTTCATATAAACATAGCCATGCATGATAAAGTAAAACCGAAATACATTTGCAAAACTTGGTTCAAGATGATCAAAAGGAGGTCGTGGCTTGCCTTGGTCAAGCGGTGGAGAGCCTTCTGCAAAGAAGAGTCGGGTCCAAGATCTCCTCGAACTCGTGATCTACACGTTCGCAAGAGAACCAAAATAAGCAAAACCACACTAAGCCAGAGAACTTCAAAAGAACCAAAAAGAAACTCAAACCAACTCGGCCAAAAGGAAACCAAGAGGCTTAACACGACCTCAAAGAGCTCTAGGGAGGTTTTTGCAAGGAAGAACCGAAAGCAGAGGAGGCAGGAAGGAAGAAATGAGCAAAAGATTACAAAGGCCTGCCCTCCCAAGCTATATATAGCCGGAGTTGGTGGAGTGCTCCAAGAAAAAGGTTCAATGACGTGAAGGCAATCGGGATAACTAGGGCAGGGCTTGCCCAAAAAGAATTGAAATAAAGTACCTCGGATGTGATTGCATTTAATGTGACCCGACACCTATTAAATGCGCATGAGTTTCGAGGCAAGAGCAATAATTACAAGGTGAAGAGGGGCGGCAAGTGGGGCGATCAAAAGGTGCACCATCTGGTCAAAGAGGTGGCCCCACCGCAAGGGTTATCCCCGCCAAAGACCACTGTGTGAGGTCTGGGCAAGAGGTCCAAGACACTCAAAGGGAGGTCCCGGACAGGAGGTCTAAGGACTCAAGAGGAGGTTCGGACAAGTGGTCAGTAAAGCTCACCACGAGGAGGTCTGACGCCTGCACTGCACAAGGGAGGTCTAAGGGTCAAGATTTCAAGGGAGGACCTCAGCTGTTCAGATCAAAGGTGCGAGGAGGTCCCGACCAATAGGGATATCTGATTTAGGAGGGTAGTCCTTACAAAAGACCAAAGAAGGACCGAGGAGGTGGTCTTTGCAAAACAACCAGAGGAGGTCACGAAACAAGGAAAACGCAGAGCAAAGCATGAGCCGTTCGATTAAAATCAGGCGGCCCAAAAGGATAGGAACGTTAGGACCAAACTAACGTGCCCTTAGGATTGGGCCATCCAAACCACATCGGATGGTCCTAAGGTTAAGAAGGCAAGGCCTCAGCGTCTGACCACGAGAGTCAAAGATGGGTCCAAGCGCTAAGGAGGTCTTGGACCTAAGGAGGTCGGAACCTTTGGATCCAACTAAGGAGAACACAGACGGCTAAGATCTCCGAGAGGAGGTCCTAAAGGCGAGATCCTAACAAGGGAGGTGCGAGCGGCTAGATCTCAACAAGGGAGGTCCGAGCGGCTAGATCTCAACAAGGGAGGTCTCGAGCGGCTAGATCTCAACAAGGGAGGTCTAGGAAGGCCCCAAAAAAGACTGGGAGGTCCAGAGAAACTCTAGAGCGCCCAAGAGAACTCGGGGTTCCCAGAGAGCGTGGAGAGGTCCACTGGAGGTCCAAAGAAGCAAAGCCAAGCGTGGCTTGGGAGGAAACCAAGAGGTTTCAAACACAAACCCGAGTGGGTCCTAACAGAAAACCCCAAGCAAGGGAGATGTTGAACAGAGGGAGATGAGAGAGAGGTCTGGATCTCAAAGAGATTCAAACCAACAAAGGAAGTTAAGAGAGAGAAGAGGCGAACCGGGGCACACAGAGAGGCTTGAAGAACCTGACCGAGGCAACAAAGACACCACAGAGAGCCACAACCAAAGAAGGAACACCAACAACGACTTAGTTAAGGTTTGATTAATTCTAATTGAACTCTCTAGATTTCAAAATCTCAGGTTAAGCTTTGGATTCTCAATAAAGCCAAATGGTTACTTTTATTTTGAAAACTAGGCAAGAAACTTTAAAGAAAATGGGACGTCATGCGACCTGTTATGGATGATTCCTGTGTACAGACAGCTGATGGCACCTCTTGTTCAGTCACTTATCAGGGTACTCTCTCTACTTCTCATTTTACTATTACCGATGTGTCATTTGTACCTCATCTTTCTATGAACCTTATGTCTATTGGTCAGCTAGCTGATATGCACTACTTTGTTGGTTTTGATGACTTTACTTGCTATGTGCAGGATCATCAGACAGGAGTTCTTGTTGGAACTGGCCATCGCCTTAGAGATTCTCAGGGTCTCTACTTCCTTGATCATTTGAGTTTTCCATCTTCCTCCGCTCATGCATCTTCAGTTCTTGCGTCAGCCTCTGTTAGTTTTCCTCAGTGGCATCATCGGCTTGGTCATTTATGTGGCTCTCGTCTTTCTACATTAGCTCATCAGGGTGTCCTAGGTCATGTCATTATCGACACTAGTTATAATTGTAAAGGTTGCAAGCTTGGTAAACAGCTACAACTCCCATATCCTACCAGTACATTTTGGTCTAGTCGTCCTTTTGAGTTAGTTCATTATGGTGTTTGGGGTTCTGCTCCTTTTGCTTCCAAAGGCGATCATATCTATTATGTAATTTTTATTGATGACTATTCTTGATATACTTGGGTTTATTTTATAAAACATCGTTCTCAACTCTTGTCCATTTATCAATCTTTTGCTCGTATGGTTCACACCCAGTTTTCCACTCCTGTTCAGACTTTTCATTCTGATTCGGGGGGAGTACTTGTCGCATGCTTTTTGTCATTTTTTCTCTGCTGAGGGAACCCTTCCTTAGCTTTCGTGTCTTGGTGCCCATGTTCAAAACGGCGTTGCTGAACATAAACACTGTCATCTTATTGAGACTGCTCGTACTCTTTTACTTGCATCTCATGTTTCATGACATTTTTGGGCTGAGGTGGTTTCTACGTCTGTCTATCTCATTAATATGCAGCCATCTTCTCGCCTTCAGGGAAAGTGTCCTAGAGAGCTCTTGTTTTCTACTCCCCCACAATATGACCATCTTCGGGTTTTTGGTTGTACTTGTTATGTTCTGCTTCCACCTCGTGAGCGCACCAAGTTAACAGCTCAGTCTGTTGAGTGTGTTTTTCTTGGATATAGTCTTGAGCATAAGGGCTATCATTGTTATGATCTATCTGCTCGACCTATGCGCCTTTCTCGTGATGTTTCTTTTGTTGAGAATCATCCCTATTTTTATTCTTCTACCACTCGGTCCTCCGCTCCTGTTGAGTCTTCTCTCTTTTCTTTACATTCCACCCATTGTTTCGTCTGATACACCTCTTTCTGTAGAGTCCTCTTCTCCATCCTCAGTCATATCATCATTTCCTCTTCACTATACTCGTCGGTCTAGGGCTCCTCCTGGTACTCAGTCTTCTACTGTTTCTCCCTATGATGGCATGGCTAGTACTGATGATACTCTTTTTGATGATCCTCCACCGGCACCGTCATCTCGATATGAGCTTCGTGATCGTACTACTATTGCTGCTCCTGACAGATATGGTTTTCTTTCTACTGCTATTGTGCCTGAGTCGCACACTTATAAGGAGGCTGTTGTTCATCATGAGTGGCAGTTAGCTATGGCTGAGGAGTTGGCTGCTTTGGATCATACTAGTACATGGGATTTTGTTCCTTTACTTGCTCATGCTGTTCCTATTACTTGCAAGTGGGTTTTTAAAGTCAAGACCAAACTTGACGATTCTGTTGAGAGGTACAAGGCTCAACTAGTTACTCGTGGTTTTCAGCAAGCACATGGTCGTGATTATGACGAGACGTTTGCTCATGTTGCTCATATGGTAACGGTTCGCACTCTTGTTGTTGTGGCTGTTGTTCGCTCTTGGACTATCTCTCAGATGGATGTGAAGAATGCCTTTCTTCATGGTGACCTGTAGAAGGAAGTTTATATGACACCACCCTAAGGTGTTGTCGCTCCTACTGGTCATGTTTGTCGCTTTCGTCGTGCTCTTTATGGCCTCAAACAGGCTCCTCGTGCTTGGTTTGAGCGGTTCAGTTCAGTTGTGTTAGCTGCTGGTTTCTCCCCGAGTAATCATGATCACGCATTGTTTATTCATACATCTTCACGTGGTCGTACTATGATTTTACTCTATGTTGATGACGTGCTGATTACTGGAGATGACAAGGAGTACACTGCTTTTGTTAAGAAATGGCTCAGTGATCAGTTTTTGATGTCGGATTTGGTTTGGGTCCTCTACGTTATTTTCTAGGGATTGAGTTTACTCACACATATGATGGCTACTATCCATCTCAGCAGCGCTATATTCAGGATTTGCTTGCTCGTTCTGGTCTCACTGACAGTCGGACAGCTGCCACTCCTATGGAGCTTCATCTTTAGTTTCGTCCTACTTATGGCACATTGCTTGAAGACCCTTCTCGTTATCGTCATATTATTGGGAGTCATGTCTATCTTGCAATAACACGTCCTGATATTGCTCATTTTGTTCATGTGTTCAGCCAATTTGTTTCTGCTCCCGCGTCTGTTCACTATGTTCACCTACTACGAGTGTTGCGCTATCTACGAGGGACTGTTGATCATTGTCTCTTTTATTCTCAGTCGAATCAGCTTCATGCTTACTCTGAGTCAACTTGGGCGAGTGACCCTGTTGATCGACGAATTGTCTCTGGCTATTGTATATTTCTTGGGTCTTCGCTTATTGCATGAAGAAACAGACTGCAGTTTCACGGTCTAGTGCTGAGGCTGAGCTTCGAGCGTTGGCCACTACTACTTCAGAGATTGTCTGGCTTTGTTGGCTCTTAGCTGATCTTGGTGTGTCATGTGGTACTCCTGCATCTCTTCTGTATGACAACACTAGTACTATAAAGATTGCTGCTGATCCAGTGAAGAATGAGCTGACTAAGCACGTTGGTGTGGATGCATTTTTCACACGTTCTCATTGTCAACAGAAGACTATTGCTCTTCAGTATGTGCCTTCTGAGATTCAAGTCGCTGATTTCTTCACCAAGGCTCAAACCCGAGATCAACATCGTTTCTATCTCTCCAAACTCAATGTTTCAGATCCTCTTGACCCATGTTGAGTTTGAAAAGGGAGTGTTATGTATATGTGTATATGACCCGTGTGTATAAGGCTCATAAGCCCATGAGCTCTAGAGTTTACTGTAGTATATGTACTGTAGGGTTTTCTTCCATTTGAGGTATGAGGTTGATTTGTAACAGTAAGAACTACCAACCCCAAGCTTGTTCCCAGTAATTAGTTCCTTATCATAACAGGCAGTCAACTGTACAACTGTCTCTGTTTTTGAGTTTTTCCAATGTTTTTACAGTAGGGGCCAGGAAAATGCATACTAGGAGTAGAAACACAAGCACCCAAAAGTATTACATTTCCCCCAAAAGCAAACAGCTAGAGGATAGGAGCATCAGCGAAAAACACTGATACATCATGTCCACTATACGTCCACATATGCACGGTTAAGCATCACACAGTTAAGTGACAACATTCTTGGGAGGGCACGGTGTGGGTTGGGCGTCAGGAGACAGGTAGGAGATCGAGATCAGCTTCGATCTGTATTTCTCTGCCCCCTCATCGTGATTTCCATTTGCCTCAAGGTCAAGGGTGCTCGGTGACTTGACCTTCGGGTTCGGGGGTGAAGGTGTCTCCGGAACGGACTGGGAGATTGCGATCAGAGACTGACGAGCAGCTTCCTGAGTGCACTCTGTTGGTGCTGCAGGAGAGGCCATCAATCGAAGGCTGCATTTCAAGTGTAAAAGGAAGGCCGTCAGAACTCTGAAGAATTGCAACATGAAGAATTTGGAAGCAGGTAATGTGTACATAACATGGAAAAAAGTGAGATAATCAAGGGACAAGGGCAGATTCATTAGTTTATTTTCTTCAGGTAAAAAGTGAGATAATCAAGGAACAGGTCAAATTCACTATCTATTTTCTGCAGGGCTCTGGCTAGTAATTGGCGATATCAAGGGAAGGGGAAACCATCATTTTGGTACTGAGTTGATTGCTCACAGTTCTGGATATTTCTCATAATATAATTATTAGTTAGTCTCATAAAGAAAGCTCCCTGCTGAGGAGTGTCTACCTATACCCAACCCAGTACTTCCCAGGGGAAAAAACTGCATTTGTCCTAAAGTAGCTTCATAATTCAGATATTAGGGCTAGTAGCTACAACAACTAGTCAACTGCGTTGCAACTTCAGTAGTTTTCCTTCAGAAAAGCATAGACTAACTTCCATCAATATCATTCATAAAAAATCCTGCAGACATTATACTTTGACTCTGCCCGTACTTGGACAGCGGTTGCTACAGTGGTACTGGTACGCCAATTGTCACTTTGCCAGAGTGAAGAACTAAATTGCAAGGACATCAACTAACAAGGCCCAGATTATTATTGTGCCGTCCAAGTGGCAGCATGAATTGCAATTTAAACAACAAAATACTGCCTCAGTACTATGAATGAACAATATGTTCAAAGAGAATAATGCACCTTTCCACAAAGTTAAAAGCATGGGTTTAGTCATTTAGGTCACTTCAAATTTTTGACATACCAGAAGGAATGTGCGCCTTCTCTAATAAATATGGTTTTGGATGAAATGTCGGTGCGTTTACTTAATACAGTACTAAGAGATAAGATATCTCAGACTCAAAGGCATCCTTGGATCCATTTATCAAAGAGAATAATTAAAACTGGTAGTGTTTGTCACACTAATGTAAACTGCAGTCATGCTCTGCACCCGCAGCAATGCTTCGCTCTTTCACTCTGTCGATCAGTTTAGTGAAAGTGAATGCTCATGTGTAACCAGAAACTACCCAGAGTTTGTGTCAGATTTCCATAGAGAATATGCATCAAACTCCATATGTTATACTCTGGTACCCCTCATGCGCAACAGCCCCAAGATCGAATCAGAGTTGCAAGATACGGCACGGGCGTGCATACTGTAGAGTATCAAGAGCGAAGTCGACGAATCTCGTAGAGAGAACTGAAATAAGGACATCAAAATAATCATGACGAGAAAAAGATTTGACGAAGCCGACCGCAAATTCCTTAAACACTATCTCAAAAGAGTACAAATGATTGTCGCTTTCTCACAATCCTCTCGAACCTTTTAGAACTATCGAATCCTTTCCCTATACAAGAATCTAGTGCTAAAGAATAACGTAACCTCTAATCCTCTCGTGCATCTCTTGCTTCGTATGGGGTGGTCTTGTGTTCTCCACGACCACCCCTCATGGCTTTATACAACGCCCCCTAGTTCTCCTCCAAAGAGAGTAGGAATCCTAATTCTATTAGGATTCATATATAAATCCTTGTAGCACACATCTCCAAGTCCTAGTTGGTTAGGATGAGTCACCTCAACAATCTCCATCTTGAGTCTTATCCGTTAAAGTCACTGTGCTGCTCTAAGAACTCACTCCAAGTCGACTCCACCTTTTTTGTTTTCTCCTTTTTGTTTGTTTTCTTCTCCCACCTTTGGGAGTGCTCCCACCACAGGGGCTCATGCATATCACCACAATGTGTGTCGTTGTCTGGGCTAGCCCGCCCGAATCTTCCACCTGAGAGCTCCTTAGTTGTGTAGTTTGGTTAACCACAACCCCTGTTCCCACAACCCTCCATGCCATAGGTTTGTACCGCCTCCGAGCACCTCCTGCTCGCCGATACCGCGTGGTTGATCCCACCACGTCTTCCTTTTTCCAGCAGCTTGCACCTTCGCCTCTGCGACTGCTAGAGTTTGCAACCGTCTTTGCAGTTCTGCACATAATTGCAGATGAGATATGAGTACCTACCGCTGACGTCATGGTTTCCTTCTCCTGACCAGGATTTTTATCAGACCTCCCATTGATTGCTCTTCCATTATGATTACCCTTTGATCGATATCCATTGATTGCTCTTCAATTGTGATGACTCTTTAATCGATACCCTCCATTTCTCAGATACTTTTTACGATTACCCGCCCTTTGCAAGTAACTCGCATGACTCCACCTCGAATGGATACCTCACAACCTTCGAGTTCAAGTGACCTCACATATATTAAATTCCTTTTCAAGCTGGTAACATACCAAACTCCCGTCAATGTGCGATGCTCTCCATCATACATCTTCAATGTAACCGTTCCCACCTCAGCAATTATATACTCCTTACAATCCACCAAGTGAACCGTTTCATGTGCCGGATGTAGAGATCCTTCGTCGAATATCTCTCTCGCCGAACATATATGGAAGCAACAACTTGAATTTAATATCCATCCATGAGAAGTACCTGATTGACTGACGACAAGTGCGTCCGAATCATCTTTTGCTACCACCTCTGAGCACGCACTCCTCATTTGCTTCAAACTCAGACAACCCTTCATCATATGACCTTCCTCGTCACATAGATAGCACACGCGTGTGCCCTTGCTCGTCATTCTTCTTCCTGTGATTTTGGCTTTTGCCTGGAACACCTACGACAACCAATGTTTGATCACCCGAGAATAAATAATTCGATGGCTTTTTCAAGGACTTGCCTCTAATAGATATGACATTGGCTCATTGAAGTTGAGAGTGCTTTTCCTAATGAGTATTTATCACCAGTTGCTCCCATGAAGGTGGTAGAGTTGATACCAATATAACGACATTGTCGTCCTCCGCAATTTTTTCATCCACACTAGTTAGCTGTGTGATAAGCTTGTTGAAGACATTAAGATGGTCAGTGAACCGTATACCTTCCTTCATGCGCAACCTGTACAGTTGTCGCTTCAGCACCCACTGGTTTGTCAGCGACTTTGCCATATACAATTCTTCTAAGTGACTCCATAATTTTTTCGGTGAATTCTCCTTGATCATCGAGTACTTTACCTTATCAGAGAGACATAGATAAGATTGTTTTGATAACCTTCCGCTCCATCACATTCCATTCTTCAACGGACACATTTTCCGATCTGTCCCCTTCAAGAGCATCAATTAACCCTTATTGGACTAGGACATCCTTCACCACACATTTCCACACGCTGAAATTTCCTCCGCCGTCAAATTTATCTACTTGACTCCACATCGTCGACATTAATCTTGATCTTGTGTCACCTGACGCTTTATTGACCTTCTCACAAATCAGATTAATCTGGCATTGGCTTTGATACCACTTGTTATACTCGTACACATCTTCTTATGTGCAGTAGCCCACAGATCGGATCAGAGTTGCGAGATACGGCACGAGTGTGCATGATATTAAGAACGAAGTATATGAATCTTGTAGAGAGAACGGAAATAACGACACCGAAACAATCGCAACGAGAGAAAGATTTGGCAAAACCAACCATAAATTCCTTAAGCAAGACCTCAAAAGAGTAAAAGGGATTGTCGCTCTCTTACAACCCTCTCATCGCTCTCTTACAACCCTCTCGAACCTTTTAGGACCATCAAATCCTTGCCATATACAAGAATCTAGTGCTAAGTCTCTAATCGTCTCATGCACCTCTTGCTTTGGATGAGTTGATTTGTGGCTTGTCTTCTCCACGACCACCCCCTCGTGGCTTTATATAGAACCCCCTAGTTCTCCTCCAAAGAGAGTAGGAATCCTATTATGATTCATATAAGAATCCTTATATAGCACACTTTTCCAAGTCCTAGTAGATTAAGATATGAGTCGCCTGTCAACACGATAAATTTTTACCTTCTGATTTTTATATCATATATGTGGTGTCAGTTTTGCTTCACTTGATAATTGAGGAAAATGCTGCACCACTAAATATGGGCATGTTTGGTTGGAGCCCTCAGAATTTTTTGCTAGCCTGATGCATCCTGGAGACTTGCCTGGGCGTTGTTTGGTTGGCGTCTTGGGTGCTCCCCTTGCTAGCCTGGCCTGGCCTGGCACACGGTGGCTCATCATTAGCCTGGCTTCGGCTACCGATTTGGGATGCTTGGCTCAGGCAGCTGGTGTTAGCTAGCAAGGAGATCAAGATTCGTCGAAGATTTGACGCTTTCTCCTTCTCAAAGCGTAATTTTTAATTCTACACATTTCTCAGGCCCAGGTCTCCAACCAAACATCACACCCTTAGGCTTGTTTGACTAGGCAAAAATCAACTACTTTCCAGGCTACCTCCAGACATCTTTTTTTTTCCAGACATGGAGCCCAAGGCACCAACCAAACAAGCCCTACATCCTCAATTAATACCAATGAACAGCTAAAATATTCTAATATCATATGCAGGATGACATAAGAAACAAAACTAAGTTTTTTTTAAATCTGATGTCGCAAAAGGAATTTGCGAAACTTCCTAGCTGTGTATCTCTTTTCACCTTACAGGACAAAAGAAGAAGAAATGGGCAAGAAACACCTAATCTGCCTGTAGCTGTGCTGATATTTTTTTTTACCACTAACCCACAAAATTAAATAAATATACCTGGGCTACTGATACCTCTATCCAAGCTACAGGTTGAGATCCAACCATTCAATTTGTTAGGTTCATGAAATGAACAGACCTCTAGCAACGCTAGAGATTTGTGGAAGAACTAACCTGGAACAGGTTGAAATTCTTGAAACAACTGTGATCGAAGGACAAAAAGAACAACGGGGTCACAAGCAATTTCTATCTTTTCACTATACACCTCTAATCTTGTTAGAAGACCCACCCTCTAGCCTCGTTAGAGTATAGTTCCTTTGACGGACCTCTAACGAAGATAGTGGTTGGTTCTTCCCACACCCCCAAGGCAGGGAGGTTTGTTTAGCTTTATAAATACCAGCAAATCAGGCTTTATTTGATTCACTTATTCGCCAAAACTTCAGGCAATTCTGTGTTTCAATGCCAACCATTCACAGAACGGAGCCAGTAATAGTAAAGGGTTGGACATCATATCCGTTGGCCAAATTTTGGACCAAAAGCCAGCATAGCCTAAGAATAGCCTTTTCCAGCTAGTCAAGATAAGGTACCACGAGTTTCACAGCCTAACAGAATCCAAGTATCCTGTACCCAACCCATCCATTCCATAGTACACACCAAATCAATCTTTCTAACGAAACTGAACAGCTCTCAATATCTTGTACCCATTTCATTGCAAGACAAAGAAAGAAGTACCACTCCCTATTCAAATAACAGGAGATGAGCTTGGCTGCTCCAAGAGATGAGCCAGCATACATCAAAACCAAGCAGAGATTGCTAATCCCCAATACATCAACAACTTCCCCAACTCCTAAGCCCCCCTCCATGCCCCCTACACGCGCGCGCGCACACACACACAGATAAATTTGCAGCTCAGGAAAGATAACCCAAGATCCAACAAACCAAGAAAGGAACCACCTACCCGACCAAGAACACACAGAATCCTGAAACGCTAGCGCAGTACAGTTTGCGGTTTGATCGAAACGTATCAGTTAGCAATCGAAATCAAACGCGGATCAAAGAGATGGAGATACCGAGGCGGGTCTGGGCTTTGGAGAACTTACCGGGAGATGAGACCTGGGATGGATGGAGACGCGAAGAGAGAGAGAGAGAGAGAGAGATCGCTTTGGCGATTGGCGAAGGAAGGAAGGAAGCCGGAGGGGAGCAAGACGGAGACCAAGACAAGTTGACGATATCTTGTATTTTAGGCCTACCTGGTCTCGCGGACGGCGTGTCCTTATGGTGGACCCGGTCCAGATAAACTTTTCCACACATATCCACCGTCCGTTACATGATGAGCGGTCCAGGATTGAAACTGACGCAGAGCTATCTGTCGGGAGTCAAGGGACGACGATTTTTTTAAATAATATATATTTTAAAATAAAATTAGAGAAGTAAATGTCTGTTTAATAAAATAGTAAAAATAGGCTTTTGTCGCCAAATAAACTGCAACAGAATCTGCCATAACAGTCTAGGCCTGTCGCATACGAATAGACGATAGAAGCTTATTTTTATAATTTTATTAAATGTGTATTTATTTCTATAATTCTATTAAAACTATATTATTTTTAAAAAATATCGGGACGACCACCGTCGGAACGCACGAATCGAAACAAGCTCACCGGCAGATCTACCCCCACAGCCGTGTGCTTCTACCGGTGCCTCGTAGTATTTATATCCTCATGACTAATTAGGAAATTAATTGCGCAATCAGCGTGTCAATCGAGACCTGGTAAAGAAGTCGAGACAGCGAGTCCAGTTGTAATTGCGTGGTCATCGTCACATGCATCACGTGACCAGCTGCTAATGGATTGTATTACGAGCTGTTTCATAATAGACCTAGGCTGGGCTGTTGAGTTCGGCCTAGCTTAGCAGGCTGAGTTTTCTTAACCTGTTTCTTCTTAGCCTATCTGGTGAACACCTACTTCAGGTGCGCTGGCCCAACAATTTGAGTTTGGATGTGTTGACTAAGTTGGGTAGGCCGAAAGAATTACTGTTTTTTTTATGGCTGGAGCTTGTAGTCTACAACTTTAGATGGCCTGCATGGCTGCATCCTATCAACATTACATTTGAAGCCTAGCCTGGTTACAAAAGAAGAAGAAGATCTGAAGTCTAGCCACTGAACAAGTTTGAGTTTCAATTCAGTTTTCTTGGAAATTAAAATGAACAAATCTTGAAACAATA
This sequence comes from Phyllostachys edulis, assembly GCA_036346405.1. Taxonomy (NCBI): domain Eukaryota; kingdom Viridiplantae; phylum Streptophyta; class Magnoliopsida; order Poales; family Poaceae; genus Phyllostachys; species Phyllostachys edulis. Next base: position 93,651,198 of record CM070562.1, on the reverse strand, counting down.
CTGTTAGTACCTTACTACTGGGTGGTTACTAATTAGAGTCCTCAACTTGCTATCAAAAACAGTGTTTTTACTTTTTTCTCTCTCTTTAGAATCTTGAAGCACTGCCCCAAAGACTTTCCTCTCGAGAGATAAAGATGTAACAAAAACAACTTATGCCTGTTTTTTTGGGAAATTAGCTGAATTGTCGACACAATTGCGCGGCTAGACTCTACAATATTTTGTTTATATTTCAAGGTACAGTTGTTTTTTATACAACTCTAACACTAATAATTGAATAGTTTTTTTTCAAAGATCTAAACAGGCCCTTAATTTATACCATTATAGTTGAGACCCATCAAAATAAGTGGCCTATAACTTCTTTTGTACCTTGTGAATATATAGTAGATGAATATTGATGAGGATTAAGTAATCCATAATTAATGGATTATTGTCTATAGTAGCTGCCAGAACAAGACTTAGTCAAATAGCTCCCACGAGTACCCCTGGTCTCGAGGATAATATGCTCAGACCATCCTGGGTATCGACCATCCTCTGGTCAGAGGCTTCCAGGATCATAAATGTGGGCCCGAACCCTCCAATAGGGTTGTAAGTCTACCGTAACAAACTATGTGCGGTAGATCAAGGAATTATGCGTCCTTTTCTCCCTGACATAGCTGCACGTCCTCGTCCTCTGTCTCTGACAATAACTGCACAACAACTACGCCAGGAGAACGTCTCACTGACAACAACTGCTCCACATGTTCAGATGGCTATAACCGACAAGGCATCTCTTCACAGGAACCCCCCTTCAACGCTATTTAAGGAGAGCATCAGACGACAGAGAGGAAGAGAGAGAGATCGCTCAATTGGAGCTTTAGTTGCATACTGCTCATCCTAAGCACTGTGCACCTCATTGTAACTCCCATTCAATGCAAGAATATAGGAGTAGGGTTGTTATTTTCTCTGGAGAAGGCCCGAACATGTTTAAACACTTTGTCTTCCCCGTGTGGTCCACTTTGTCGTGTCTCCCGCATTTACTTCGTAAGATCGACGAGAATTCGTTGACAACTGGCGCCTTAAGTGGGGACCCCGATACAACAAGACTTCATTTCTCATTAGCCCTCATGCATCCATAGCAGATGAGTGGAATGAGGAGAAGTGGTTTGATCTCGCGGATTACGCAGGAATCGACACGGATGCCTACTACGACCCACTTGAGCAAGATATTCTCTCATCAAAGGGGAATGCGTGTTCCAGGGGTTCATCGCTGAATCCCCAAAACCACCCTCTCGACAATGCGCAGGAGGACTCACTGCCACCAATGCCTTTACGCTTAGATGGAGAATCAAAATCCCCCGAGGGCAACAGTCCAAGCGACTAAAAACAACTCCCAATCAGGACATGTGCTGAGGGTGCCACCCTCGAGGGTCGAAGCCCGTATGGCGATACTGGAACCAATGCGGAAAGCCCTAATGCAGCAGATTCCAGGGCTCAGTCGTTATGTGGTATATGTCACTTTGAGGTTACCAGTACCCGGGAGACAGTCGGGAGCTCTAACGCTCCTGATCCAGTCAGCTGTAAGGAGAATATGGATTCATCCACCCATAGAACTTTCAGAGACTGTTATAACCTACAATTCCTCTTCTTGGAAGGGACTCCGACATGTGGTGAAGCACTCTCTTTTGACTATTCCTCAAGCTAGGAGGGTTTGACTGGCAGGGGGACCGAGAGGTCTTCGCTACCATCGAAGATTCTGATTGCAGTCTCGACCACCGTACTACAAGGACTCCCCGAGATTCATCCCCTCCGAGGAATGGTCAGAATGGCACAATAGCCTCCCCCGGTGATGGAGGTCTCAACCCCAGTGAGTGTCATGGTTGCACTTTAGGTGATTGCACACTGCCCCGGGAGCGTTCACTGCTTGTATGATCCGAAAACTATCAGAAGAAGAAGGGTCGTCGTCTAGAGCACACTTCCTGGCCAGGTCTGCTACCAGTCGGTAACCGCTCAAGAATTATAATTTGCTAACGATCTCCTTGAACATTCACCTGCAGATGTTGCAAGGGCTCAAGGTTTTGAAGCTTTTGCACAAGAGATTGCACAATGAATGCAATTAACCATTAGTTGGTCTGAGTGCTATCGAAAACAACGTTCTGGAAGTCAGACCAGGACAACTCCCTCTGAGTCTGGTTAGTGTTGTAGCTCTAGAAAATGGAGAAGGGTTTGGGATCATCTTCGACCAAAACCATTCGTCAATCCACCTAATTGTCGGGAGGAAAGGAATGAAAGGGAGCAACGTACAATGCCTCCGGCTAGTAATCATCAACCTCATCGGAGAAGTGGGCAACCACGTCTCTCTACGGGAGACTTACATCATCGACTAGATCGCGAGTACAACTACCCCAGAAGGACGAATGTCTACAATCGATTGGGATCAACAGTGATAGGCTATCGGCGTACTCGATCGCCTATCGACTACAACCCATTTTTCACACAAAGGAGGCGTTATGAGTCTATTACCAGGTGTCGAGCCTTTTCGGATGACCTCGGAGTTGTCCCTTGAGTTCCTCCAGATCTACACAAAAACTATCCGAGCAGCAATAGGAGGAGCACATGTGATGGCCAATTACCTCCCGACCGTGCTCGAAGGATCTACTCGTTCATGGTTGTTGAATCAACCACCCGAGTCGGTTTACTCCTGGAAGCACCTTTGTGATCTGCTACTGGTCAACTTCCAAGGCACTTACAACCACTCTAGGAAGGAGCATGACCTATGCCGCATGCATCAAAAGCTGCACGAGATGCTACGTTAGTTCATTTGATGCTTTAGTCAAGTTCGGAATACTATTCCAGAAGTACCCGAATCATCAGTTATTCGAGCCTTTAAGCAGGGAGTTAGGAATCAGAGGTTCATGGAGGATATGACCCTAAACCCTCCAGCTACTGTCATCAACCTCTTCAACATGGCTGACTGCTATGCAACTACTGTAGAGGTAGTCGAATGGAATTGAATGGTCGATCGTGATGACAAAGGATTCCAAGTGGTTCACGACAAAGAAAAGAAGAAAGAAAAGCATCCCAACAAGTCCATAGGCAAATCCAAGTGTAAAAATCCATCAACGAAAAGCTCAAAGGAAGTGATGGTCATTGCTCATAAAGAGCCTCGAGGACCTTCAAAATTGTCGAGTTTTCTAGAAGAAACTTGAGGACTACTACTCCGGTAAAGGGCCACTCCCCACCAATACAGAAATGGGAGAGGTGAGTGGTAAAAGGCAATCTGAAGATGATGAGGAGATGACATACCAAGACCCTGAGCACATGATCGACCACATCTTCGGGGGCTCGTCGGCATATGAGTCCAAGTGGCAGCTTAAGGCTATCGAACGCGAGGTAAATTCTATTGAACCTCCTCTTGTCTATAAGATGCCTAAGTGGTCAGAAGTCCCAATCTCTTTTGGAAAGGAGGATTGTTTGATCCCCTCTAGCTGATCCGATCAATTTCTTATTGTGGTCGAACCCACTATCAATAACTGTTGCGTCAATCGTGTCTTAATTGATGGTGGAAGTTCTTTAAACATCTTATTTATTGGTGCCTTGGACGATATGCAAGTCCCTAGGACCAACATAAAACATGTACGGTGCTCCATTCATGGAATTGTACCAGGATCTTTAGCCAAGCCTATTGGCCAAGTCTCCCTTCCTGTCATGTTTGGTAATCCGAGCAACTTTAGGACAGAGAAAATTTCATTTCATGGTGTTGACTTTGACACTGCATATAACACAATTCTTGTTCGTTCAACTTTGGCAAAGTTCCTAATGGCTGCACATTATGGATATCAATGCTTAAAAATGTTAGTTCCCAAAGGTATCATCACAATCCGTTGTGATACGAAGATGGCACTCACATGCGACCACAAATCCCTCAAGTTAGTAGACCAGATTCCAACTCGAGAAGCCAACAACGTGCAACACTCGGCTAAGCACTAAAAAAAAAAGGTTGTGCCAAAGCCGAACGATCAAGTCAAGGAGGTGCCCCTCGATCCGACCGAGCCCTCCAAGATTGTTTGCATTGGGGTCAGACTCGACCCCAAATAGGAAGACAAGCTCATTGCTTTCCTCTAGACAAATGCATATGTATTCACGTGGCAAGCATCCTACATGCACGGGTCCCCAAGGAGGCGATCAAGCATAGGCTTGCACTTTGGCCTGATAAGAAGCCTGTCAAACAAAATCTGTGACACTTTGGCCTTGATCGATGAAAAGTTATTCGGCAGGAACTCCACAAGCTACTTGAAGTAGGGTTCATAACAGAAGTCGACTACCGCGAGTGGTTGGCCAATTATGTAATGGTTTGAAAATCTAATGGTAAATGGAGAATGTGTGTAGACTTTACTAATTTAAATAAAGCTTGTCCGAATGAAGATTTCCCTCTTCCACGAATAGATCAATTACTTGATTCTACTATTGGTTGTGAAATACTTAGTCGCCTAGATGCATATTCTTGTTACCACCATATCAATATGTGCCTAGGAAAGATTAACCATGCATCTACCTGCTAGATCATCATCATATGACCATTCTATTTTATCAGATATTATCACCTTAGCACCAGGTTTACACTTGGTAGCGTTACCACTTCACTGATTGTACTAGTTGCATTACCACTTCACTGATTGTACTAGGTTGCATTGGTGTTTATCGCCCCTCACATTTTAGTCATAGCATCACATGATTACTTATTCTTTTCACCGTTGTTGGTTTGGACAGGCGTTCAGACTGCTTGCGCATTGTCGTCGCTTGAGATGGTCGTGATGCCAAGCCACCGACAGGAAAGTCTCTTCCATAGTATCATGTCACACTCTTGTTCCTTAATTCCAGCTTATTCCACCTTTTTATTAATTATATATATCCATCGACATTAAATCATATGAATTTGTCTCATGATAATAACCACTTAGTTACCAATCCATCACTCTAGATGATCACACTATCTTTAGCATCTTATCATTGATTACTTGAGATGATGATTGTTAATGACTGCTACATTATTTATCATTCGGATGAATTATCACTTGGATTTCCTAAGTGTCGGATGCTATTTGTTAATAAGAATGGATAACTAGAGGAGGATAATCAATAAGTTGATGTTGCTAGATCATCACCTAATTGCTTGATTTGATCATTAATCCTATGTTATTAAGAATTAATATGCCTATTTAATGAATAACCTTGTTGAAGGTGGCTACTAAGATTGTTTGGTTGGATCGTGAATCAATGATGCTTGTATTGATTAATATTAGTACCCACACTTTCTAATCTCACTATACTTTTACCATATCTCATTATGTTGATGTATCACTCCTTTACTAAATACCATAATACCAAATTGTCATGGTGCCATCATATTACTCCTTTATCAAATTATCTAATATTGAATTACATGTTATCACTATGGCACTCCGTAACCAATTCCCTAATGCCAAATTATCCTATTATAATCTTTCTGTCCTATCGAACTACCATCATTAAATTCCTATTTTCCACTTTACTGATTATCACGTTGTCTCCCTGTGTATCGTATACATGGGAACTAACACCTTCCACAGGTCCACCCAACAATGTATAGGTGTCGTACATTTCCGTTGTTTGGCTGAATAACACCCGGTTGCAGGGGATACAGGCTAGCGGGTGCCAGCCTATTCTGTATCACCCGCATTGTGATTTATCTTAAATTACTATATTTGCATTACTCTTTTAAATTCCCAATTTTCCTTTGGATTGTCTCTTCACATATGCGTACATACCACATTCCACCCAACAACGTATGGGTAAGGACATACATTCTTGTTGTTGGGATTACATGCTTGTGGGAATACAAGATGGCCACCATTTACGTGTTCCCAGTATGTGGCATTTTCCAAGTCGGTACCACACTTTACGTTTACAAATTTACCATTATTCCATCAGATACAATTATCGTGTAAATTACCCTTATCACATGATCCTTTCCTGTATTACATCATTGCCTTTGATTATCATGTCTGTAGACCACAATTACCTCATGGCTACCTATTACCCTTGATTTATCTTATTTCAATTGTTGCTTTTACTGTTGGGTGTGACTTGCTGAGATATTTTATATCTCACCCTTGCTTTCCTTTTTGTTCCAGGAGACAGGTCATCATAGTTGTTTCATGTGGCATCGGGTCATGGGAGCACTGCATTTTCAGCACCATGTTGTCTTAAATATTTTAAAATAAATTCCATGTTATTTACTCTTCTGCTGTCTTTCAGAGTAATGTAATATTCATTAAAGTCTTATCCAAGCTATTTTATTTACTGTTTTTATTATATGCCATTTCGCAATGACGTTCCATGTAGTACCACATTTGCTAACATGCGGGGTGCTACAATTCGAAAGCTTGAAAGACACTTTTTTGGCCTCGAGGTACAATACATTCCTCGAAAGGATAATTTCCTCGCTGATCAGTTGGTTCGAATGGCTTCTTCCTGATTACCCATCCCACAAGAAGTTTTCTTGGAGCAACTCCAAAAGCCATCTCTCGTCGACATATCAGAGGCATCTCCCAGTGAGGTTGTATCACTAGAATACGCGAATACATGGTTGAATCTTATCTACGAGTATCTTCATAATGGTATAATACTTGATGATGATGCAGAAGCCAATCAGATATCTGAAAAGTCTAAGATGTATACCTTGGTTGAATGAGTCCTCTATCAGAGAGGTACTGATGCGGTACATATCACAGAAGCATGGATGTAATCTCCTGAATGAAATACATGGAGGCATCTGTGGAGCCCATGCTTCGTATAGAACATTGGTCGGAAAAAGCTTTCCGACAATGTTTCTGTTGGACGACCGCCCTCCATGACGCTAAGGAACTTGGCACTAAGTGTGTACAATGTCAATTTCATAGTAGGCAAATACATCGACCAACTCAAGCTTGACATCTAATCCCTTTGTCTTGGCCTTTCGCAAGCTGGGGACTGGACATCTTAGGACCTTTCCCAAAGACACCAGGTGGTTTTGAATACCTATTCATGGCAATCGACATATTTACGAAATAGAACGAAGCTAGACCAATCATGGGAATAACTACCGAAGCAGCTAAGAAATTCATGATTAAAAGCATGATCACGTGATTCGGAGTCCTGAGTCATATTATCATCGATAATGGTACTCAGTTCGCTAGTGTAAAATTCCATGAATTTTGTGAAGAACTAGGTACTAAACTATGCTATGCCTCTATCCCATAGAGTAATGGGGTGGTCGAAAGGGCAAATGGCCAAATCATGTAGGGGATAAAAATTCGAGTCTTCGACCAGCTTGTAAAGTGCTCGGGGGCTTAAGTAAAAGAACTACCCTCTGTACTCTGGGCAGTTCGTACCATCGCAGTCGAGCAACAGGTGAAACACTCTTTTTCTTAGTCTTTAGTGCAGAAACCATGCTTCCACCAGAACTAAAGATTATATCAACAAGGGTCAAAGTTTTCAACGATGACAATCAACAACAATGCCGAGCTGATGATATTAACCTGATCGAAGAGAGGAGGAACAAAGCCTTAATGAAATCGATTAGTACTATGATCGTAAGGTCCAACCAGTGGCGGAGCTAAAAAAAAATTGCGTTGGGGGTGCACCATTGATGATAAAGATGCGACTATTAAGCAATTATTGGTTGAACGAATATTAGCGTCAGGTAAACCATGTATTTATAAATATTGTATTCACATAATACTTAATGTTTCTATATAATTAGTTGGGCTTTCCCCCCAATCAATTGACTACTTTACGCATATAGTTGTGAAAACAACTTAATTTTATGGAGTGATGATGATAACAATTACTAACATTGATAAATAAGTTTTAAATGTGTAAACATATTATTAAACATGTGTAGCCATTGCATAAATTTTTATCGGTACACCATATAGCCCGCACGACAGTTCACATACCCTACTGCTCGAAAAATACGTATGGTTTTAGTACATCTATACTTAGTGCGCCAGCATTGATGTGGCCTATTTACATCACATATGTCTTCAAAATTTGTAAGCAATATATATATTAGTTTTGAATCATTGCACTCATTGTGATGGTCGTAATGGTGCAAACAAATAGAGTATTGGACACTTGATTTTTGAGTTAGAAACTAAAGAAGTTCCTAAGAGCTAAATAAAATAAAACACTTTCGTACGATTCACATGGAGTCACATAGGTAGAGAAAAAAATGTGTCAGACTGTCTACAAAATCTGATAAAAAGGGCATGGAATACAATTTGCATATAATTCTCTTAAGTATTATCAAATTGCAATCGAGTCCAATTTCAATTGGAACTATAGCAAAAAAAAAGTATATAAGATATTTTTCAAAAACTTTGGGGGTGCCCGTGCATACATGACACCCCAGCTGGCTCCACCCATGGGTCCAACATCATAGCCTTACTGTGAGTGACTTGGTCCTGAAAAAGATTCAGAGCCAATCTAATCAGAACAAATTATCCCCTAAGTGGGAAAGTCTTTACACAGTAATTGAAGTCACTCGATCGGGCTCGGTACGATTAGCTATAGAGGATGACAGATAGGGTTCTATTTAACTCTTTTTTGAAGAGAAACTGTAGGGGAGGCCCTTACAATATATATGTATTAAAGAAAAATGAATATGTAGAGTAATATACAAGGCCTCAAAGGCCACAAATCAACATGTAGTGTGGTATTTTGTTTGAAGAGCACTTTCCAGACTGCAAAGCTAGGATCCTTGTTGTCAAACACTTTGCCATTATGTTGTTTCCAAATGTGCCAAGAGACTATAACAAAAACCTCCATAAATAAAGGGTGTTGACTAGCTTGCTTTGCATAAATTAGCATCTTGAAAAAAATCTAGTGCTCTGTTCCAAACAAAGTCCAAATAAGCCCAGCATTGAGAACTGAAGGGGCAATCAAAGAATAGATGTATGTTTGTTTCCTCCGTGTGGTTAGAACGTAAGACACATTCATTTGTTCCTTGAATTGGACAATGTCTCCTTTGTAACATGCTTTTATTATTTACGTGATCATACAAGAGCAGCTAAGCAAAGAATTTTAGTTTCATCACACACTTACTTTTCCATATTCAGGCAAATGGTTGTGGTGGCTGGAGTGTGTTGAAAATCAATTTGTAATATCTTTGTGATGAATATTGCCCTGTCCCCCATATGTAACTCCAAATATCTTTTTGCTCATCGTTGTCCTGGATTTGATCAAGTAGACTTTGCAAACTCGTGAGCTCAGTAAAAGCTTGTGATGAAAGAGGCAAATGAAATAATTCTGTCACATCTATCTATAAAAACAAAGTCCCTTATAGATATATCTTTAAGCTTTGCAAAGGAGTGCAATCTAGGGAACAACTACGAGAGGTAGTGTCCATTCCAAACATCATGCCAAAAAAGAGCAATATCCCCTGCGCCAGCCTGACAGGAAGCTATACCTTGGTAGGTATCACTAAGTCTAAGAATGCCACTCCACCAAAATGATCCCATTTCTTTTTCTGCTCGAGGGACAGAGTGCTTGTAGTATTTGTTCCACATGAGATTGATCCATGGCACATCTTGTTTGCTGTAGAACTTATGAAGATGTTTCAAAAGTAATGCTTCATTCTGAATTCTCATATTAATAACACCTAATCCTCCCTTGTTTTTGGGCTTGCATACCATGTCCCATGCAGCTAAAGAGTTCTTCTTGCATTTAGATTTAACCCTCTCCAAAGACAGTGCCGACGAGCACAATCTATTGCCTTAATGACTCCAGCTAGCAATTTGAGTTTGCACATAAAGTAAGTTGGAAGGGAGGACAAAACTAAATTAACCAAAGTGAGTATTCCTCCTTAGGAAAGAAATACAGAGCATGCAACTAGCTTCCTTTCAATTCAATCCATTAGTGGTGCAAAATCATTGGATTTTGGCTTGGTTGTGCCTAATGGAAGACCCATGTAAGTAAAGGGCAAAGAGCCCAGTTGACAACCAAAAATAGTAGCTAGACATTGTGCTCGGTCATTACTCAAATTAATTGGGATGAGGCAGGATTTGTTGTAATTAACCTTTAATCTTGTAACTGGTGAAAGGTCTCTAGTAATCCTTTTAAGCACAAAAGTTGCTTCGAGTCAGCCTGCATAATCAAGGGTGTCATTTGCATACTGGACAATGGGAAAATCAGCCTGGTTGTCTTGAGGAAAAAGGAGGTGTAGCAAATTTCTTCTGTGAGCTCCGTTGATTGATTGTAAAAAATTTGCTGCCAACACAAAGAGTAGTGGTGATAAGGCATAAGGGTCACCTTGTCTTACACCTCGTTTGCACGGGAAGTACTTCCCAGGGACCCCATTAAGTAAGATTGATGAAGACCCAGAGCTGAGGATTTCTTGAACCCAATGAATCTGCTTGCTATCAAATCCTTTATGATGTAACATTCGAAGAATAGTTTCATGCTCAACAATATCAAATGCTTTTTCAAAATCCAGTTTTAGAATAATTATTTCCCTCTTGGAGTGATGACATTGGTGTAAATACTCAAAAGCCTAGGCCAAACAATCTTGGATTGTTTTGCTCTTAATAAAACCATATTGGTTTGTGTGAACAATTTGTAGAATCACATTATGTAGCCTGTCATCTAGGAGCTTGGTCAAAAGTTTCATACAAGAATTTATCAATGAAATGGGCCTGAAATCATTTACACCCTCTGGTGAATTCTTTTTTTTGGGACCAAAATAATTAGAGAATTATTGATACTCTGAAGACTTATCCTTTTTTGTTGAAAGTCCCAGCAGAAAGTTTGAAAGTCTTTGCATATAATTGACCAACATCTTTTGAAGAACATACCATTAAAACCATATGGTCCGGGAGCTTTGTCCAAAGGTAGCTTAGCAATCATAGTATCTGTTTCCTACACGGTGAAAGGGACTGATAGAATATCTAAACCATCCACTCTGTTGATCAGATTTGTGAGGTCAAAATGCATAATAGGTGAATTGATTACACCCATTCTGTTTTTGTAAGTTTGCCATAGTACAACTTCTTTGTCATGGTGGTCTGTGACAATGCGCCTATCTGGAGTTGTCAAATCCTCGCGGAGACTCTTTTCTAAAGCTCGTCCGCAAGGGTCTTGTATCGCTTTTGAGCCTACAAAGAACTCAGAGACTAAGATACTACAGTCTTCGTAAGGATACAAGCCACTCGTAAGGGTGACTTGCAACCTCTCTGCTTGTTCGTAGAGAAAATCTCTCTCCTTCTTTATTTCGACCAGTCGCTTGGTCAGTTCTCCAGCCATTGTAATGGTCTCAACTGATCTCTGAAAAGAGAAAAGGGAAAAAGGAAACGAGGAAGTAGAAGATAAAGTAAAAAATAAGAGTACTCGATAGATACTTACATCTATAACCTGATGGGCTATTACCTCGCTCGGGATCTTTGAACTTTTGAAGGTCGTCGACTTTGTCCCACCATTTGTTCTGTAAGCATTCATCATCAAAGACATGCCCTCGAGTGGGAATGTCCTTTGGAGGGGAGGGGGGGCGGGGCTTTGCCACGTGACCGACAAGAAGAAGTCCTGATCTCTGGAATTCTGGGAAGAAGCAATCCGCCTCCTCACCTTCTTCTTCAGCATCCGAAGGGTGAGAGACATCTGTGGGAAGGTGGGGGGGGGGAATTGCTGCCATTTCTTCTCATGCTCGAGGGCTCTAGCAAAAGCCCCCCACAATCGCTTTTACAGCCACCACCGAGCGCTCGACTAGGTCCACGGGCTGGACGTTAATGTCATCTAGGACCTGATCGATCACCTGTGTGACCGAGTCTTCCCCTGCCTTGACCTCAGACTTTGTCACCGCAGGAGCAATCAGAGCCTCAACGGCTGCAGACCTCTCGGGACAAGCAGACTTCTCTCCGGCCCGCCCGGGGGCGGCCACGACGGCAGGACCACTCATATATTCATATATTAGTTATCTAGTGGGAACTTGTAGCAACAGGACCACTCGGATTATTATTTTCTGAATGTACAATCGCGACACTACTGGGAACCACTTCTGAGTGTGCGGCCGGGCTACAAGCAAAATTAAAAGAGCATTAGAAACCAAATAAAGGAGAGGTAACTAAAGATTCTATTGGTTGTTTTCACATACCTGGGTTTCTTCACCTTGACTTTGAATACGGCGGGCACTGCGCATAGAGCACTTGATTTACTCTTCATCTTCTCTTCGGCTGATTTCACCAACTGAAAACCTTAAGCCTTTGAGTGGCTTCTAGTTTTAGTTGTAGGGGTGGCCAGACTGTACTCAACCTCAGCTAGTTGAGCATCTTCGACCAACAGAAGTTCTTTATCTGCTGGTCCTTCCACAAGCGGGTCAAAATTGATTTCCATGAAAACCTAGGGACTCTGGCTACCAAGCTCCTTTTGGTGACGCTCTAGCCTTCACAAAAGAAGCAAAGTTTCACAGTTCTCTCTTTGCAATTTCTTTAGGAGGGTAGGAGTAGGGGAAACTTGGAATGTTCTGGCATCGTAATAGAAGGGAACCTTCGAGTGTGTAACCTTCCTTTTAGGCTGCATGGGAAGAAGTGACCGGGGAGGTTGGTGGCAAAGGGGCAGTCGATCTCTTGCCTACCTTCTTGTTTGCTGTCTTCATTAGACAACTCTTTTTGCTTGGAGGGACACAATCGTCACCCTCTGAGTCTACCTCCACGAAGCCAAAGTTGATATCACTATCGTCCAAGGACTCATGCATTCCTATGAGCCACGGAGAGGAAAATTAAACTATTTAGTGCTCAAAGCTTTGAGTATCGACCACCCAAATTAATGTTGATTGAAGAAGCTTACCTTCAATCGGGCATTCCTCTCATTGCCAGGATGACAACTAGAACTTGAGGGACCCCTTCCTTGTTTGTGGGCTCATTCTCACAGATGTTCTTGACCCGGTCAGCAATTTCGGTCGGGGCAAGTCTGCACATAAAACTTTAGTCAAAATTTTCTCTAAAAGAAAATGCTTCAAGTGATTTTGGCTAAAAACACTCATCGTCCATATAGTCTCTAGTCGAGTCATTGACCCCTGAGTATGCCCACACGGGGCATGCTCACTTCTTCAGGGGGCTGATGCGGCGAGCGATGAAGTCATGTACCACGTGCCATCTAGTCAGCCCCTGCCCCCTAAGGAGGTTGATGGCCTTGATGAAAGGAGCAATCCGACCACTACTACTCGAGGTCGTCTCCCACGACTTCTTATTCACCGCTACCTTCCCTGCAAAGTGTAGTCGATCGTCGGTGGTCACGGTCATATAGAACCACCTTTTCATCTATATAGACCAAGAAGACTTGGTATACATCGAAATGTACTCCTTCGCCTTCCCGTCATGGAGGTGCAAGGAAGCACTTCCAACGATCGTCCCGACATTTCTCGACATGACACACTAGTACTTGAATAGATTCAGATATGCAGGAATCCCCAAGTACACTTCGCCGACTTAGATGAAGACACTTAGCATCGTGGTAGAGCTATGTGTCAAATTCACGAATTCTTTCTCAAAATGCTTGAGCACTGCCACCAAGAATGAGTGTGAAGGCAATCAAAAGCCATACTCACAATAGGATTGGAAGATAGGAATTTTGCCTTCCTCGCTCGATGGGTACTACCGCCCTGCCTCTTCTTTCCAACTCACCAAACTTTGATCTGGAATCTTGCCTTGAGTCACTAATGAATGGATTTTCTTGTTGTTCATCTCCAATTTTGCCTAGGTGGAGTACTCCGCCGCCATCACTTCAGATCTAGTCTGGATTTAGGAGTTTTTTTGTGGTAGAAGATTTTGGATCAGAAAATGCAATGAATAAAAAGAACGCTCGGAGAGGTTGAATCGATTGGGGGGAGATGTAAGGAATCTAGAGTCACCCCTGAGTCCTATTTATAGCCGCACACCATCGGAGAAAAGATCGAGGTGACACAACCGTTGGTTTTCTTCAGGAACTACTCCCAACTAACTGTAATCTATGCAATCGTTCGCCTTCTTTTCCATTCGCACGACAATTAAATGGAATAATTTCACAACTTCAAATAAAATAGCTTCCTTGACTAAGTATTAATTCGGTCAAGAGATATCCTGGTCAGAAAATATTTCTCGTCCAGTACCTCCAAATCCTTCTCAAGTAAGACACTTTCAATTGAAGTTGGGGGGCTAGATGGCGAGGATTAAGTAATCCATAATTAATGGCTTATTGTCTATAGTAGTAGTCAGAACAAGACTTAGTCAAATAGCTCCCACGAGTACCTCCTGGTTGGGGAGAATATGCTCAGACCGTCCTGGGTATCGACCATCCTCTAGTTAGAGGTGTGCACGATCAGAAATGTGGGCTCGAACCCTCCGACTGGGTCACAAGTCTACCGCAACTAACTACGTGCGATAAATCAAGGAAGTGTGTGCCCTTGTCTCCCTAACATAACCGCACGTCCTCGCCCACTGTCTCTGACAATAACCGCATGATAACTGCGCCAAGAGAATGTCTCATTGATAATAATCGCTCCACACGTTCAGATGGCTAGAATCGATGAGACGTCTCTCCATAGGAGCCAACTGTCACTCCTTCGACACTATTTAAGGAGAGCATCAGACGACAGAGAGGAAGAGATAGAGACCGCTTAACTGCAGATTTAGTCGCAATTGTTCATCCTGAGCACCGTGCACTCGATTGTAACTCTCACTCAATACAAGAAAACATGAGTAGGGTCGTTTTGTTTCCACAGAAGACCTGAACTTGTTTGAACACTTTGTCTCCGCTGTGTGATCCATTGTGTCGTGTCTCCCATATTTACTTCATAAGATCAAGAGTAATTCGTCGACAAATATGATTAGTATGTTGTAAAAGTTATCCATCTCTTTCCATACTATGGTAATAGTAGATGATAGGACTCTAAAGTAGGTGTTTAGATTCATCCTTTCTTTTTTCCTTGCATGCTTTCTTTTTTTCCTTCGTTTGTTTTTCTTTCACAATGTAGCTTTGCCATATACAAGGATTATATTCTCTCTATCTATTTTTAGTTACAAAGGATATTACTAATAGTAGTGTAATATCCCGTTTAAATATCAAAGAAATAGAAATTAGCAAATTGGAATTAAGAAAGGAAAATTCAAAAAAATTAGTGTTACGGGAGGAGTTTGGGCCTGTTAGGCCCTAGCGGAGTCCGAGTTGGACTTGACAAGGGGGACCGACCACCCCAATTAAAGAGAGGAGGGCAACCTAACCCTAGCTGCCCCTACTCATGTGCGCCCCTGCCAGCCCCTGGCCACATGCCTCCAACACCCAGCCGAGCCACCCTCTGCCCTTGGCCATTGCCTCCCTGGCCGCCACCCTTTGTGTTGCGCCCTGCTGCTTGCCGGATGCAAAGGGAAGTCACGAGGAGGAGCTAGAGGCCACCAAGAAGGGAGGAAGGAAGGGAGAAGGAAGGAAGAAGGAAGGAAGGAGAATGAAAGAGAAGGTAAGGAAAGGAAGGAAAAGCTAGGGTTTCGCACTCCGCCCCGTGATTGTCGTCCAATTTCATGGGTAATGAGATGATCAATCCTAGTTTGATCTTAGATTCATGTTTATTCATGATTTAGATTAGGTTGGTCGTGAGGATATGACCTTTTGGGATGCCCTAGTTTGGTTAATTTTACTGTAGAACATTAGGGGGGGGCTTTTTCATTTTAGGAAAGTTTTAGATAATTTTCTAAGCTTTCCATAAAGTCCAAGATCATTAAATTTGGATAAGCAGTTGAAAATTTATGGCATAAGGAGTACTGTTGTCTAGTTTTCCGTCGTCATTGACAACAGTTGTGTAGACTGTTGAATTACCTGCATTAGATGTTAGAACTAAATTGTGGTCATAACTAGGTTTATCTAGATAATTCTTTGTAGTTTCCATAAGTGGTGTGCTTTGCTATGTTTGATGTTGTAGAAAATAGTTATGAAATTGTGAAGTCTGATGTTATGTTAAGTTCCAGAATAACCTTCGTGGTTGAAAACAGGGAACTAGATGACATAATCAGAGAATTTGCATAACTAAGAAATTGTGGGAATTTTTGTGTAGATTCCAGAAAATATAGGGTTTGCTATATTTGTAGTCCAGAAGTAAAAGTTATGGATATTTGATCACAGGGACAACGGGTAGGTTATCCGGTGAAGATGGGTTTATTGCGTCGAGTTTGCGCGTAGAAGCATAACGTATTTGTAAAATCAAGGAGGCTGACTAGTGGGCGGTGATTAGTATTTTCTAAAAATATGTAAGGCTAAAACCGATTTCTAATGCGAAAACAAAAGTTAATTCGATTTTGCACAATTAAAGTATAAAGATTCTAGTTTCCCTTAAGTGCACAAACACCCTAAGTCAAAGTCAAGGTTTGCAGTCCTAGTTTTACATTTACATGCAATCAATTTAATTATAGGAATGTAAATTGTACAAAGTAAATCATAAGAGAGCAAACCACAATGGCACAAGGATGTTTTACCGTGGTATTCGGAGACTTGCCGGTCTCCCTAATCCATGTTGAGGTAAGCCCAAACAAATTGGACTGGTTCCACGAATTAAGCCAACACCTCTACGATAAGCCCAAACGAATCGGACCTGTTCACAACTTGAACCAACACTTCGATCGATTTGGGGTTGCTCTTTCTTCACTCTGGAGATGGCAAGCACCAAATCACTCACAACTAAGCCGGGCCTTCTCACAAGCTTCTTAAGAAGATCACCGATCCACAACGCCTCCACGTCGTCTAGGTGTCAGAAAACACCAAGAGTAATAAGCCAAGCCTCTTGCTTGACACCCACCAAGTGCAACACATGCACAATTGGATGCTCAATCCAATTCTAGTTGCAACACATGCAGCTAAAACCTCTCCCTTCTAGTTGCAACACATGCAGTTAGAACCTCTCCCTTTGCTTACAAGGTGCAACACATGCACAATTGAGAGAAGAAGCTCACACTAGCTCAAAAGAGTAAAATGAATTGCCAAGATTTATCTCCTAACTGACCATGGTGGATATTTATAACTCACACACCAAAAGCTTGTCGTTAGAGGCTAAAAGGGATGAAAAACAACGAAACCCACCGATCAAGACTCTGATAAGTAACGGCTATAAAACTAGCACATTCAGCACAATTCGAGGTTAAACATCCCTCTTTAAGATCGAGGAGGCCGACTAGAGGGGGGGGGGAATAGGCAGTTTTAAAAAATCTCAAAGGCTAAAACCGATTTCTAATGCGGAAGCTAACAACAATACGGTTTTGCACAATTAAAGCCTAAATCAACTAGTATTTACTAAGTGCACCAACAACATAATACTATTGGTAATGAAAGCAATCATACAAAGACATGAAAGCAATTTAATTCTATTAATGTAAATTGCAATAAAGTAAAGCACAAGAGAACAAACCACAATGATACAATGATGTTTGACCATGGTGTTCAGAGACTTACCGGTCTCCCCTAATCCACGTTGAGGTAAGTCCAACCACTTGGACCGGCTCCAACATGAACCAACACCTCGATCCACTCGGGGTTGCTCTTCCTCTACTCCGGAGATGGCGAGCACCAAACCACTCACAACACGCCGAGCCTTCTCACAATCTTCTTGAGAAGATCACCGGACCACCACACCTCCACGCTGTCTAGGTGTCGGTAAACACTAAGAGTAATAAGCCAAGCCCCTTGCTTAACTCTCACCAAGTGCAACACATGCACAATTGGACGCTCAATCCAATTCTAGTTGCAACACATGCAACTAGAACCTCTCCTTTTACTCACAAGGTGCAACATGCACAATTGAGAGGAGAAGCTCACACTAGCTCTAGAGAATGAAATAGGATGCCAAGAGTTGCCCTCCAACCGACCAAGGTGATTATTTATAGCCCACACATAAAAACTAGCCATTGGAGGAGAATCATTGAAAATCGTGGAAACTGGTTAGACCGCAGCATAGGGCTGGCCGGTCAAGATTCTGATCAACGACTATAAAAATAGCCGTTACATGCAATTCCCGATCAGTCCGCCCTCACAGGGTCCGGTCTGACCGGACCCCCGGTCAGTCCGGGCATTCCGGGTGGAAGAAAAACAAAAAACACGCCCTCTGAAAAAAGTTGACCGGCCTTATAAGGGCGGTCAGTCTGGGCTTTCAATTGCGGTCAGTCCGGCCTTGGATTTCAGTACAGGCGACACTCAAAAAAAACGGTCATAACTTTTGACTCTGATGTCGGAATTGAGTGATCTTGGGCTCTATAGAAAGCTTATTCAAAGGGCTACACAACCCATTTGTTTGATTGATCTCAAACACATTTGATCAAATCAAAAAGCACAACTCCAAAGAGCCAACAACATGGTCTAAGTCCAAAAAAATAGCAACGAGCAATCTTAGACCATGCCAAGGGAAAATGCATGAATCCCAACAATTTGCAAAACACATTTGCAAACTTTAGTATCATGCCACAAGGAGTAGGTACATGGACTTCAACTATTTGTAAAACACATTTGCAAAATATAGTCACATACTACAAAGATTATGCATGAGCCTCGACTATTTGCAAAACACATTCGCAAATATCGGCAACATGCCACAAGGAGTAGTTGCATGGACTTCAACCATTTGTAAAACACATTTACAAATTATAGTCTCATGCTACAAAGAGTTAACGCATGAGCTTCAACTATTTGCAAAACACATTCGCAAACAATAGCATCATGTCATGGAGAGCTAGAGCAAGCGGGATTGAGCTATCAACACATGATGAGACTCAAGCTACTAGACAAGACCCCTCTTAATAGTACGGCAAACCTATACTAGCAATCCGGTCTTCCAACCAAACACCAAGACCGGTAAAAGACTAGGAACACATCCTTAGCCCTAGCTAGTTATACCTTTGTCTTGAGCATCCTCTTGAAGCTTGATGACACACATCTTTACTTCAAGTCCGGATCATTGTCTTGATATGTATCAACACACAATACATCCTTCACTTGACCTCCATCAACACATGAATGATCTTTTCTTGATTTGATGATCAACTCATGATCATATTCTCTTCGGGATCTTGATGTGCATCAACATATGATGCACTCTTTCACTTGAACCTTGACTTGATGACTATCAACTCATGATGACATCCAAAGTCTCCAACTTCATGGAACATAACCCCCATGATTTTCACCTTTTCATCCAAATAAGACTACACAATAGATATATCAATAAAAGTGTTAGTCTCACATATAGATTTATCATTAATCACAAAAATACTCTATTAACTCATAATGGCAGGTCTAGATTCTTCACCTTCACAAGGTCCGGTCTGACCGAACCGGTCAGATCGGACTTCTAGGAGGAAGAAAACTAAAAAGCATGCCCTCTGGAAAATGTTGACTAACCTGGTCAGTTCAGGCCCCGGTCAATCCGGACTGTCGATTCAGGCGGTCGGTAGGCCTTATAAGGGCGATCATCCGGCCTCAATTTCAAGATCGCAACACTAGAAAAAGCGGTCATAACTTTTGACTCTAATGTTAGAATGGAGTGATCTTGGATTCTATGGAAAGCTTATTCAGAGGGATACACAACCAATCTAATTGATTGATCTCAAACACATTTGATCAAATCAAGAAGTACAACTCCAAAGATCTAACACATGGCCTAAGTCCAAAAAAGGAGCAACGAACAATCTTAGACCATTCCAAGGTCTTCGTCAAACATTAACTGATTGCGATCGATCCTTGCTAACGACCGGGGCGACGTACAACTTCTTCTATGCCTTCCATTCTTGCGACGAAGTTGTCTAAAACACATGGGAAGATGTCGCTGCGTCATTGCTGGTTGCATGGTCGTCAAGAGTTGTTGAACAAACTACTGGGCATACATCAAGATGCTTGGCTCTGGAAATGACAAACTATAGAAGTTATGGAAAGAGAGTCCAATTTAATACTCAATATGGTGGGGAAGAAAATAAATTAGAAATGAATAAAATGAAAGAGTATAGAAGCTGGGCAAGGTGAGAATAGCACATCATTAAAATTTTCCATTTGTAAAATAAGTTTTGAAGTTTTTCTTAAAAACGGTCATTCTAACTAACGTCACGACCTACAATCGATATAGTTCTGATACCACCTCTGTCGGGACCCAAATATGCAAATCTGGATCATCTGTATATACTGCACTAATCCAGGATCACACTAGTGCACACAATAACAATATCAATAAAATACCATTCCATATGCAAAGATAACTAAGAATTAGGCAATTAACAATAATTATCAGAGTAGTGACCTTATGGTCGAAGCTTACAATTAATGCCTCAAAAAGCGAGTATCTCAAATAAGTTATTGCGGAAGAAAATAGAATAACTTCAGTAAAACCCATCCATATACCCACAAGCAATCGACTGGGGTAGCACAACCTAGTTCTCCACGGTCCTTGAAGTTAACCTTGTTGACCAACGCTGAACTGATGTAGTCTTCACCTACTGAACAATATTTTTATAGCAAGGATGATTATAACAATGTTAATGATATGATGATAATAGTATTACCATGATGATGACATGATATGATAATAACGGAACATGTTCATGCATAATGGATCAAATTTCATTCCTGCATCATGTGCACAATCATTGCATAATGGTGATCACTTATGGTGATCATATGATATCTACCTTATTGGTAGAGACTCCACGGGAGTAGAGAGATCCCCGGCCCTTATTGGACACGCTTGAGGAAGGGTGAACACCGTTATGAGTGATCATTCATGCTATACAGGTATAAGCGATATGATGAGCAAATGAGCATGTAGAATAGTGATGCATTGCATTAACGAAAAGATGATGACGAACATTGAACACATGAATGATGATGTTATTAATGACTATGGTTATTAAACTGTTTGTTTATTATTTTATTATGTACTTGCTTTGTTGTTGATTTTAGGTGGACGTTGCCAGCATCATGCATGGGATGGAGTAGCACATGTGCATCACATGTGTAACATCCCAAAGTGCTGTTACCAAAATAAAATAAATAAAGTTATTATTTTGTTGGATTTTCTGAATTTGAAAGAGTTTTATTGCCTTATCTAAATTTCTGAAGTTTTAAAAGTCAAAAGTAAAATTTATTAAAGTTTTTGAAGTTTTATTTGAGTTAAAGTTGAAAAATAAAAATTAATTAATTTTTGGAATTTTCTGAGATTTTAAAAGCTTTTCCCTAATTATTTTAAAGCTAAAATAATTTATTTGCGAAATTAAAGGACAACTTTAAGTTTAAATTATTTTTATTAAGTTCAAAATAATTCTAGGAATTTTTGTGAATTTTTCTAGAATTTTTGGACTCTATTTGCTATGTTCTAAAAATATTTGATTTATTGCTTAATCTTTATTTCGAAAATAAATAAAATAATAATAATAATAAAATCAGTTCGGACCAGTCCGAACACTCACCTGGAGCAGTTCGAACCGTCCATCACCGGTGAACAGTGTTTCAAAAATATATATATATTCCTTTCTTTCTCACACGGGCCGGACCTCCCACACGGTCACCCCTCCCGATTTTGCTCCAGCCATGTGCACGCATAACACCAAAGCACACAAGCATGCACTACCATCTTGCCACTTTTATTTCAATTAGTATGAACCTTCCTTTTATTCATTTCTATACTCATTTCTCTCCCCTATTCATCTTCCACACGTGAACTTCTTCTCTGATTGTTCTTTTCAGTCACTAATGGCAGCACCTCCTTCCTTAGCCGACCCCGCCGCCACCCACGCCACCTCCGGCCGTCGGTGCCGCCCTCACCGCCAGCCATATCCACCACCGCGCCGCCTCCCCTCCCCTCCCCCTTCCCTCACAACCATGCAATGCAGCTCCAACCTCCATTAATGGATGCCACCACCTCTCTCCTCCTTTCTCTTCACTCAATCCATCAAAATTGATTCCGTCTGAAGCGAAATGTCCCTACTAAACTCAACCACGTCGCAGGACCTTCAATTGCACGTTTCATCCACTACATGCAGTTAATTTAATCGTTTCATTTTGTTCTTCAATTGCAACCAAAGCTGTCGCCCGTAGCTCTTCGCCTCCCCAACGTTTCGGCTCCCCTCCGCCCCTATAAAAGGGAGCACCGGGTGCGCATTCCTTCACTCATGACCCTCCTACCACTTACCTCTCCTCTCTCGCTCCCACCTCGCCAAAATCGGCATTTCCTCGACGCCGGCCGAACTCCCTTCCGTCGCCTCTAGCGCCCTCGTCAGTGGAGCTCCTCCATCTTCGACACCAGTACTAGCTTCGTCTCGACGTGGTCTACGCCGTGCTCCCCTCGATTTCGCTAGAACATCGCCGGAGCACTGTCGCCACCGTGAGCCCAAGCCGCGCCGATGTCATTGTCCTCGCCTCCGGCCATCCGTACACGTTCCTCCACAACCGAGGTGAGCACCGGCATACCCTCGCTCCATTCCACCCCTCGCCGGCCGTCGGAATGCCTCCGTTCACCGGCAACATCGCCATCTGAATCTTAGACTGAAGCTCCTTTCTTTGCGAATTGCGTCGCAGTCGAGCTAGCTCCGGCCACGTTGTCTACTCCCCCGACATCGCGGCTTCGCATTCTACGTGTTGCTCACCTCCGTGTCGCTGGGAACTCACCAGAGCACCACCCTCCATGGCTCCATGCTCTGTTGCTGTTCGGCATGCAAGGAAGATGAACAGTAAATCAATTCTCTAGTCATGCATTTCCTTTGTACATACACTTTTTAATCTTCCTAAAATTCTTGCTCTCACATGCAAACTCCAAATCCGTTGATTCTTTCTCCTAAATTCATCTAAATCCATCTACTATTTGTTGTAGGTGTAAAAACCAAACACGAGTGAGAGGGTGGACGTCGGCCGTCTGACGGGCCATCGCCCACGAGGGTAAAAAGTGACACGAGGATTTATCTGAGTTCGGGGTCCGAGAGGACCGCCTACTCTGTCGGTGAGCCAATCGGGGTTACCTCGGAGAGGAGCCCCGAGGCTCACCAGTTTAACATGATTCTTTATTGCTCCAGAGAGCTCCCTTTGAAAGGAGAGGTACATGGGGTATTTATAGGCTCCCAAGCATGTACAAATGACCAAAATACCCCTTTAGGGATGGCTACACTATGAGTACAAACGAAGGGTATTGTAGTCTTTCATGAGCACAATAACATTTCTCGGGTCTGTATGCGTGTCTTCTGAGAGGTGGGCCCCATTAGTCTATTGGATGAATTATTCTTACAACACTAGCCCCCCTGTCCCTTGGCGTTTCGAGAGGAAATGCCAAAGGGGCAGTCTTGAATTGTGTCTTTCATGCGAAGATCGATATTCTAACAAAGTCCTGGCGGTTTTGAACGGTAGTTGCATTCCGGCGGGCAAGGCTCCTCCAGTCTTGTGGGCGTCGTAGAGCGCGTGGTGTCGCCGGGCACCTGGCAGCGGGGCACACACGAGCGGGGCGACGTAGGGCGCGCAGTGGATGCTCCGTAGGCACGAGGTGGCCGCCGAGGAGCCGCCGCGCGAAGCGGTGGAGACGCCGAGGTGTCCAGTGAGAGGCCACGCGAAACGGTAGAGACGCCGGGGTGGCCGGCGAGGGGCCGTGCGAAGCGGTGAAGCTGCCGAGGTGCAATCTAAGAAAGTGTTCGATTCGGATCTGTGGTCGCTGTCGATGCATCGACCGAAGTTTTGATTATACCAACTTTATAATGCTTGTGCTGCACTAAATAATGGTAGATTGAACCCAAGTTTTGACGGTCAATTTGATCCAAAATTCGGAGCCAGTTTGCAGGATTGTTTTGATCGGACGAATGACAGTGTTGTTCGTGCCTCGGTTGGGCTTCCGAGCCCTTTTTGTTTTTACACGTGGGTCCCACTGTGACCTGGTGCATTATATTTGTGCTTTACTTTTTCTCACGTGGGGGCCACACTTGTCTATCACGTTATGTGGCCACTTCAATCTTTTCCTTCTTATCCTCATTCCTTCCCCCATCTACTTCTTCTACTCGTTCTTGGCTGCTTTTCTTTGCTCTGCCGGTGAAGCTCTTGGTTCTTGCTGCTGTCGCATGGAGGCTCCACGGCGCCACCTCCTGGCGCTGCCTCTGGCTCGGCCCGGCGTGGCCGCCACCGGCTCGCCGCGAGGGCCTCGAGCTCTGGTGAGCGCAGCCCCTTTTGCATCACGGACTCGTTTGGCCATGGCGGGAGCTCAGGGCGGCACAAGCTGGGGCGGCGTCGCCATGTGAGGTGACCAGACCGGACAGGAGGAGCCGGAGGCCAAGCCCGCGCTGCTCGAATGGAAGGGCGCTCGTAGCCTCCGACGGTCTCGCCCCTGACGGCTTCACGCTGCGGCGCTCTCCGCGACGCCGCCGTCGCCTCGAGTCCAAGTCACGCCACTAAGCTCGGCCTGGCGGCGACTCCTTCATCGGCAACTCCTCGCCTCGGCACGGCGAGTGCGGCCGCGTCGAGATGCCGACAAGGTGTTCGGCTGAACGCCGACCAGAATCTCGTTTCTTGAACGCGCTTATGTCGGCGGTCTCCGACGCCGGTTTGCCGTGGAGAAGCGTGGAGTCGTTCCAGAGTGCTTGGCTCTCGGGATGGTACCCCAAGCGGCGACGCTGGTGACGGTGCTCGGCGTGCACCGCGCCGGGTGGCCGGAGACGGCAGATAAAGGCATGGCCTTGCTGTGAAGCTTCGGATGGGACGGGAGCCGAGGGCGCTGGTCTTGGTGCAGGCGCTCTTGTCTTGCGCTGGTGCTTGGTGCAGGCGCTCTTGTCTTGGCTGGTGTGGTGCTGGCGCTCTTGTGCAGAGGCCGAGTCTTGGTGCTAGGGCGCCCTCCTTTTCCTTTGTCGGCGTTGTGGGTGAGGTTGCCAGACTCTTCTCCTTTTTCTTTTGCCAGGGCGTCTTGTGAGTTTTGCCTGGGCATCTTGACAGTATGCTATTTTGATAGGTATGCTGTTTTTGTATGCTTTTGACAGGGCGCTAGCCCTCTCCTGCTAGGGCACTCACGTGGTCCTTGTCTTCACGTGAGATCTTCACGTACAACACTTTGGACTTTGCAGTTTCTACGTGATAACAGCCCCTAGCAGAACCTCCCCTTGCTAGGATAGGAGTTGAGTTTTTGGAAATGAAGCAAGCCTTACTAACAGCTTTAGATTGGAGTTTGCAAGGGCATGTAGGCCATATGTGTTTGTGTGTGTTTGACTGAGACCAGCATGACTTTTGCATTGAAGCGATTTGTACTTGTTCATGTAGTGAAGAAGAAGAAGACACAATACATGGATAGATAGATGTGCATGCATCCCCATAATAGCTGGTGCCATGGATGCATTTGATGGGCTTCAGTTGCTTGTATAGATCTTGTTGCTTAGCTACTGTTTGTGAATGTGGTTGCGGCAATTCAATGAGCGATGTCTGTTAGTTTTACATGCACGCACATGAACATGGGAGTGCATAGCACTGAGTATGTGAGGCCACCACGTGGGGCGAGGGCACCGTGAGGGCGTGAGACCGCCACGACGGGCGAGGGTGCTGCGGGCGTGAGGCCACCACGAGGGGCGAGGGTACCGCGGGGTGCGAGGGCGCGAGGCTCTGAGGGCGCGAGGATACCGCGAGGCCCAGGGTGCCCCGAGGCTGCGAGGCTCTGACGGCACGAGGCCTTGAGGGCACGAGGGCTAGATGCTGCGAGGGTGTGAGACCATGAGGCCCCGAGGCCCTGAGCGCGAGGGCATCGCGAGGCCCCGAGGGCACGAAGGTGCCGCGAGGGCGCGAGGCCCCGAGGCCCCGAAGGTATGAAGGCACGAGGGCGCCGCAGGACATGCAAGCACGTGAGGGCGTTTAGGCCGTAGGGTGCTCAGGAGCGAGGCGCTCCAAGGTAGGGTGCTTCCATGGTCAGGTGCTTCCATGGTAGGGCGAGGGGACCTCAGGTGCCGAAGATGGAGGCGATGCAGGCGAGGTGCCCCGAGGGGCGCGAAGGCATGCCGAGGCCGGGGGCTCCGCCGAGCTGGAGGCAGAGTAGGCGAGATGCCCCGAGGGGTGCGAAGGCGTGCCGAGGCCGGGGGCTCCGCCGAGCTGGAGGCAGAGCAGGCGAGGTGGTGGCCTTTCGGCGGCTGCATGGAATCGCTCCGAAGGGATTGGAGCCGCGTGCCTCTCTCCGAAGGGTGTCACTCATCCCATGCCGTGTGGGATGGGCTTCGGCAGGGGTGATTTGATATTGCGTCGAAAAACACTTCTCTATTTGACATTGCATGTGACTTACTGTATCCTAGCAACGACACAAGGTTACGATGCTTGATCTTGCCGATGGTCTCCATTTCTGCAGTGAACTCCCGTCGCCCTGGTCTGTGAAATGCATCAGCTTCTTGACGGCCACAACATTACCATCCTTGAGTTTGGCCTTATAAACCTCACCAAATCCTCCTGATCCAATGAGTGCCTCTGCACTGAAACCATTGGTGGCCTCATATAGGTGGGCAAAGGTGAGCTTCCTCAATGGATTCTCAAATATGGCCATATTGATGCTTAATGGCTCACGGACACCGACTGCCTTCCTCGATTTCTTTGGATGCCGAGGCTCTCACTGCACTCCAACTTGCATTTCTTCGTTTTACTTTTATGGGGCCTCCGAGCTTGTAGAGAGTGATCAACAGAGAGAACAGATGAGCACCGAGAGTGTCATTGCAAGGAGCACACTTCCTTCAACGAACTTTCTTCGCCCATCGGGGAAGCTTGGGGCAGAACCTCCCACGCCACGCTTATGCACACAAGGAGTCAAGGGGACGCCACAGAGCCCGTAATTGTTTTCATATCGATTGGGAATGTGATGAGCTGCCCCGATTTTGGGATTTCGCCGGTCAGGTTATTGTTGGAGACGTTAAAGTCTGCAAGGAAATGCAGACACCCAAGCCCTGGGGGGATGCCACCGGTGAGATGATTGTGCGAGAGGTCAAGTGCACCAATCCCCTTAAGCCCCATGAATGCATCTGGAATTGCACCACTAAGTTCATTATGCCCTATGTTAAGGACCTCGAGATATGTCATGTTCCCAAAGCTTGCCGGAATTATGCCGGTCAGATTGTTGTATGAGTGCTTATGAATAGCGTGTGTGAGTTGTTCTGTTCTTCTGAACTTCTCTGAAGCTGCTCTTCGGAATTGCTTTGATGACTTACTGTAACTTGTACTAAATGATTCTGAAGTCTGAACTTCTCTCCAGTTCAGTAGGGCTTTGTTAGCCGCGAGGTCGGGGCTCGTGCGGAGGCCAGGTGGCCCGACGTCATCGAAGGCGTGGCGGCGGCCCTCGACGGCTACGCGAAATCGTCGTGAAGGTGCCCCAAGGCCGGGGCTCGTGTGGAGGCGAGGTGGTAGGATTCCTTAACACTACTAGCCCCCCTGTCCCTTGGGTGCCTGTAAAAGCGCTCGAGGGACAAAGAAGAGTGCTGATGTCTTGTATCTTGTTGAATATCCTTTTTTATGTGCTCTTAGCAGGGCGTTTTTCCAGGGCGCCAAAGACTTGGCCAAATTTCGGCTTGACGGGAATGTAGATGCTCGAGATTTAGCCAAATTTTGGCTCGACGCAACGCGAGGCACAGGTGCTGAGGAATACGTCCTGAAGACTTGTGCTCGAATCCCAACTTTGCAGAGCTTCAGTCTTCAGGACCAAAGGCATAGTGCTATGTCCACTGGGCTATCTTCATTTTGTGCTTCATATAGCGTGAGTGCTTCACACGAGGGCGGGTACCGGATTGCCGCTTCTCGTTGGCCCTTCGTGTGGGGTGGTTTTTGTTGCTCCATTCCTGAAAGAAAAGTACTGGATGCAAATCCACCCCACCGAGGCACAACCTTCAAGGTCGGGGGGTGCGCCGAACGAAGCCTGTGCAGGCAAAGTCATGGACGCGAGGCCGGCTCACCGAAGCACAGCATTCTAGGCGGGTGGCGCATCGGCGCGGTGCCTATGCAGGCAAAGTTGTGGACATGGAGCCGCCTTGTCGAGGCATAGCCTTCGAGGTGGAAGGCATGTTGGAGTGAAGCCTATGTAGGCGAAGTCTTGGACGCGAGGCCGCCGAGCCGAGGCATATCCTTCGAGACGGACGCGCGTCATAGCGAATCCTGTGGTCAAAGTCGTGCTCTTCCTGCTCTGTGGTTTGATGAAAGTCGTCGAAGTAGAACCCCTCAGAATCGTCATAGTTTGAGCTAGAAACGTTGCAGGGACAGGTAGATAACACGAGTGTCTCTGCGTGAAAAAGAGAATGATCAACACTTGTCTCTTGTCACTCGACACGAAGGATTATCAAAGTCGTTGCCGTAGGACAAGTAGAGTCCCATCACTTTGGATACTAAGATCTCTGAGGTGATAGCCTTATGCGAGCATGATAGTCCTTGATCAATATTCGAGCCAAGTCGACGGTAGATGATTCGAGCTATGAGACTGAGTCATGGACATATCAGAGAGGTAGCCGCGAGGCTAAGTCATGGGGCACCGAATGGCCCATAGGGGTGGTAGCCCCCCAGTGGACTTGGAGGCACCCATGAGGCTAACTCATGTGTATCTTGAAGGTGTGCCAACAACACTAAGCCACAAGAACACCAGAGGGGCATCCACGAGGCTAAGTCGTGGGGCACCGAATGGCCACTAGGGGTTGTAGCCCCTAGTGGACTTGGAGGTGCCCATGAGGCTAACTCATGGGCATCTTGGATGTGTGCCCTCGACAGTAAGTCACGGGCACAGCGGTGGTACCCACGGGGCTAAATCGTGGGCACCGAACTATCAGGGCGATGGAGCCCTTTTACCCCATAGGTGGGTTTTTTGTGGTGATCGGGAATGCATGAGAATGGTTAACCCTTGCGAAGCAATGGAGCTATGCCTGTGGGGACCCGGAGGTCGTTCGGCGCGTGGCCTGGAGTCTACGGAGGACGAGTCCTCAGCACATCCATCAACTTGGTACTGGACCAAAGTTGTCGCTCATGCCCTAGGTCTAGTAGGACACGAGCCGCCATGGTGGAGGCGACGGATGCCCAAGCCACCATGGACTTTTGTTAGGGGAGACCACGGAGGTCGTACGCCCTACGCACCACGAGGGTGGTCGCTCATGCCCTAGGTCCAGTAGGACATGAGCCGCCATGGTAGAGGCGACGGACGCCCAAGCCACCATGGACTTTTGTTAGAGGAGACCACGGAGGTCGTACGCCCTACGCACCACGAGGGTGGTCGCTGATGCCCTAGGTCCAGTAGGACATGAGCCGCCATGGTAGAGGCGACGGACGCCCAAGCCACCATGGACTTTTGTTAGGGGAGACCACGGAGGTCGTACGCCTTACGCACCACGAGGGTGAAATCTCTTGGAGGGAAAATGTCTTGAGAGCCCATACGAGATTTATATGTCGGGACTGTCCCCTAATAGTAGCGTGTTAGGGGGTAGCCCTCGTAGCGAGCCTTCATTGCTCGTGCCGTATGGACGTCATGTGTCCTGAGGGTGATGGTTGGCCTCAGAATCCTTAGCCTTCTGGCTGCGAGGGTGCCTTGAACTGCTCGCCCTTGGCTGGACCTCGCATTGACTCGCATAAAGGAGGAGGTGCACATGGGAGCCCCAGGGTATGTAGGACGTTGCCATCCCGAGGTGAATGGCCCTGATCTTCGACAAGGGTGCTCGGCTGGGGCTCCTTCAAAGAGCGGATGGGTCGTCCACGAGATCATTGCCCTCCGGAGCCGGAGGAGGTTTCGTGGACTTAGAGTATTTTTTTGGTAGGAGACATAGCCTTTCATCGATTAGCTATGTCCCCACGGTCGGCGCCAATGTTGTAGGTGTAAAAACCAAACACGAGTGAGAGGGTGGACGTCGGCCGTCTGACGGGCCATCGTCCACGAGGGTAAAAAGTGACACGAGGATTTATACAGGTTCGGGGGTCCAAGAGGACCGCCCTACTCCTGTCGGTGAGCCAACGGGGGGTTACCTCCGGAGAGGGAGCCCCCGAGGGCTCACCAGTTTAACATGATTCTTTATTGCTCCAGAGAGCTCCCTTTGAAAGGAGAGGTACATGGGGTATTTATAGGCTCCCAAGCCTGTACAAATGACCAAAATACCCCTTTGGGGATGGCTACACTATGAGTACAAGCGAAGGGTATTGTAGTCTTTCATGAGCACAATAACATTGCTCGGGTCTGTATGCGTGTCTTCTGAGAGGCGGGCCCCATTAGTCTGATGGATGAATTATTCTTACAACACTATTTTTAGTATTTATTTCATAATTTTTAGATTTTATTTAATTTCTGTTAATTATTTGGTCCATTTTGCGCGTTGTTGCCGCTGCCGGCTGACCGTGCGCTTTCCACCCCAACCGAGGCGAGCGTTACGTTCTTCGCGGTTCCCTCTTTGTTTCATCGCAAACCTTATCCAATAACTCATCCCCGTTTGCTCGAATGCCAACGTTCGCCACCGTTTGCCGAATGTCTTCTCCGTCGGACTGCGTCGCCATCGAAGGTCGTCTGGCCGAGTCGTCTACACCATTGAGTTGACTCAACGCGTTCAATGTCGTACTTCCTCTCCATGGCCATACATCTATTTCTTTGTTTCCAGTCATCCGAAACCACAATTTCTGATGAATAGTACAATTTTCGGAATTATATCATTTTATGTGATTTCCAAACTTCTCGGTGTTCGTTCTCCTTCATACGAACTCCGATTTCGTCGATTCAAAATTTTAAATTCATATAAATTCAAGATCTAGCTAACTAAACTAAAATTATTTAATTTAGAGTTCATTTGTATCTTCATTTGAATTTTGTTTGAATTTAGCTTATTTTCGCGTATAGATTTCGATGATTTCGGAGAGTCAGATTTCGACGCCGTTTGAGAACATCGTTTAATCAAGCAAGGCAAGTTACATTCTTGACCATATTTGCACCCATTATTTCAAATTATTTATATTCTGTTTTAAATTATTACTGTATGCTTATTTATATTCAGTAATTCAAATCCATGTTTTAAATTTATAGTTATTCCTAATTCCTTTGTACATCCAAATTTTGACATTGAACATACATACCTTGACACCCTAGATAAAATCTAGTTTATGCGATAGTATGAACTAGAACATTTTGAGAACAATTATGCTTAGCAATGCTTAGACCCAAAATTATTCAATTTGGGGAATTTCAGCCAAAAATCAAATGTTGTTTAAGAATCTATGGCATTGGTTTGTCATGGAAGATTTTGCAAATGTTTTTGAAAAGCAAAAAGAAAAAGTTGGTTTGTATTTGGGCAAAATGGTTGTTTGGATGGTGCAAGTCGATGCACGGGATCGAATCATTTCTATGATCGAGGCCCAGGGTTTTATTGGAAGTCGCCCAAGTCAGTTAAGGACCGGCCTGAGAGCAGCTTTTGCTAAACCACAACTGTACTACCACATGTCCTGTGTGGGCAGGACCTGGCTAACTAATTTACAACGTTTCATCGTGGTCATGCCACCCGGTTGCGTGGGTGTCTTTTATGACCTATTTTTATGTATTCCCACCTGGCGCAAGAGGGGGCTTAAATCCGGCGGGTTTCTATCCAATAGAAGCGAAACCTTAGTGAGGCAGGACTACGGTGGAATGACGCTTTGTAAAGGCCTTGACACGTTTTCTAGACTGCTTACTTAAGGTAGTGAGCAGTGGTATTGACGGATGCCAAACAAACTAGATAATTCATGTCATGTGGGTAAAGTTGTACAACCTCTGCAGAGTGTAAACCTATTCGAATAGCTATGTCCACGGTCATGGACATGTTTAGCATTGGCCACTCAAAGTTAGACTTTGGTTTTGAATTCAAAATGTATTTGACACAAATAGTTTATCAAATTGGGAATTTGGGTGGTTAGCCTTGTGATAGGAGGGTATCCATCACCATGTTTCACATGGAGGTTATCCAACTATAAAACTTGAGTTTATAAAATGAATTTTAGATATAGATTAATTGCTTTGGGACTTAGTATGAATATTTGAAAGAAACATAGCTTTATGCAAAATAAACCCTATAAGCCTTCCTTTGAAATATCTTTTATGCACGCATTGAATCTGTTACTTAACGGGTGTAACTTGCGAGCACGGTAGTTGTGCTCATACTTGCTTTATGCAAACAAATTTCAGAGGAGAAGAACTTCACTACCGGTGTGGATCTCGACGACTAGGCCGCTACCCCAATCGATTGCCTGTGGCAGATCAGCTGGACTCCGCTACTTCTTCGTCTTCCACTGTGTTCTTTAATGTTGGCTTGTAAGCCTCTTTTATAATAAACTCTGTTGATTATTAATAAAGTTGTGCGTTTTATGGATGCTACCATATCTGTTTATTGTGTGAACTAGCTACTGATCATGGGACTAGTTCAGAAATGCACAGAGGATTTGGGGTGTTAATCCCGGGTCCGACAACATGCAGACACTACACATACATAATTTGTATTAGCATGCTTTCATTAAATCTAGCGTTATGATAATTTCCTTCAACATCTATTAGACTTGATTATTATTGGATTGATGGTTTGGAACTTTGGTTGGTTTAATAATAGTTTGATTTATTATTACTTGTTTTCATTTTATGAACCGGTAGCATGGTTTCGGTGTTTCTTGGGTGCGGGTATCCCAAATGTTTCTCGGGTGCGTGTATCCCGAGTGTTTCTCAGGCGCGTATGACCTGAGCGATCTTGGCTTGCGTGACCAAGATGTGATAGTTAATTCCTTGTGCATTGATATTGTTTAGGTTGTTGTTCAGTGACCCGTTTAAGTTTAGAATGACTAAGAAAGTTTAGAGCACAACTTGGAATCAAGAGGAACTTCATGTCCATGTAAACGTGATCTGAGGCGTCAAGAGCCAGAGCATCTTGGGAAAATTTTAGTATATGTTGTAGGCTGCCAAATAGCTCGGCTAGACAAATCATTTGTACAATCACAACATATTCATTTCATTATTTCTGGAACTGACCGTGGAATGGGCCGAATGTATGACGAAGTCCATTTGCAGTTCAACAAAGGGCACCGATTATGAGAAGTAACTTATATAGTTGGAGAAAGTCGACGATGGGCTATAAAATTACGAACACATTGGTCCTTGATCTGTGAGAGCAGCAGAACAGAAAACCAGGGTATAGAATAGGTTGTCAGATAACTAAGGTTTTGATGGTTAAATATAGGAATAAACAATCAAGGGCACCTTCGTCGCTTTGGAGGACTAGAAAATTCTACAATAATTCTTGAATTAGGATTTAGGAAGATAAATTCATATAAATTCTCTTATTAATCTATAGAAAAATAAAAGATCTAATCCATTCGTTAACCTATAGTTATAACGGTGAGGATCGATCCTTCGCCATTATGGTCATAATACAATTGTTTGTTTGAGCCCAAGTATAATACGAACTCTTTTTTAGGTAGCGTGTCATAATTCTATGTTAGAGAGGAAGCAATCAAGGCCAAAAGAAAAAGAAAAAAAACCGTCTCAAGGGAGGCGCGCTCACACGCAGGGCGGAGTCAGGATTTGGACATATTTTTTTTTGCTAGAGAAGCCTACATATATAATACATGTTGATTAGTGGGGGTAATTAGTGGACACTCGCGGGAAAGGGGGCGTGAGAGCATCTCCAATAGTGCTATGTCGATTTTTTTTAAATAATCTATTTTTATTATTAATTACAACATTATACCTACGATAATATTTTTTACAGAAATATACTCCTGTCGTTCAACCGTTGAACGACTGGGACACTTGTCGCCTAACGGGCACAATGCATGCCCGGCTAGATAAGTGAGCTGCACACTAGAACCAACCGTTGAGCGACAAGTGTCCCAGTCGCTCAACGGTTGAGCTACTAGATCCAGTCGCCCAACGGTTGAGCTACTGGATCCAGTCGCTCAACGGTTGAGCGACAAGAGTATATTTCTGTAAAAAATATTATCGCAGGTATAATGTTGTAATTAATAATAAAAAAATGGATTATTTGAAAAAAAAAATCTGCTATGTTAGTCGCCAGTTAGTTTTTCTATATCAAAAAAGTCCTAGGTGAAAGAGAGAGAAGGAAAGCCATCTTTTTATCAAATAACCGTCTCTACACACGAACCAAGACAAAGCAACCAGTATATGTGAGAGAGGGGTGAAGGACTGGAAATATTATAAGTTTAGCATAAATGTTAGAGACAACTTGTTAGAGATATTTTATTAAAGGTGTTGTTTTTAAAGTTGTCTTTCGATAACGTAGAGTTAATATAACAAACTTAGAGACCATATTATTAAAGATGCCTGAGCCCTATGTTATACAACCTATTCTATACCCTGGTTTTCTGTTCTGCTCTTATGCCCAGGTTTTCTGTTCTATAGAATAGGATGCCCTTATGCCTAACTCTAGCGATTTACGTGTTGAACGCATGAGTAGGCCGTTGGCATCCTCGCACGGAAAAGGTAGCAATCACATCATGCACCAAGGGGCGCATCCCAGCATCTTATTTGGCTCAGCGAAGAGATCAGAGGTTTGGCTCTGCAACATGCTATCTTTAATTTAGTTTCTTACAGTCATGCAGATTCTCTAATTTACTTTATTTCATTCATATTCTTTTAAGCTCACGCAGATTAGTTAAACTAAACATGCTTTATTTTTTCTTGAGAGATTACATACGTGCACACATGTGTGCAGGACTCCAGGGTCTCATGGAGCACGAACAATCTTTCTATTAATGCACACGCGTGTGTATACTCTGATTAAATAAGGAACGGCATGCCAATCCTAAGGATCAAACCTGATTTGTTTTGAATGAACACCTTCACTCTCACCACCAGGATACTAGCCTATCCTTAGCATGTCATTTTAGAATGTGTGCTCTCAAACTTTTAAAAAAATTTCCAGTAGTAATACTTAGATTTTTCATGGGAATCGTATTTGTACATTTTGTCATCAAAAGTATTTCCATATGTAAATCTACGTATATATAAATATAAACAACTAGTGGGAGTCTCACATTAATCAAACCGTGGTACAAATTAAACGCATTATTCGGCTTGCACGTGTATATACAGGCGAACACCTCCTTTGCTCTAAGGGTTAAAATTCTCGCACTAATTTGTAGAAAAAACATATAAATTTTCTTATTAATGAAAAGAGAAAAGGAGGATCTACATTATTTATTTTGGTGGGGCAAATTATAGCAGGGTACACTACCAGAAACCCTGTAGTTTCCAAGTGCCTATATATTTTCCGAGTGTCTGGACGAAAACACTCGGGAAGGTCCCGAGTGTTTCATAGGACACTCGGGACGGGAATGCAGCACTTGGTAAAATTTACTTTCCCGAGTGTTTTCCATAACACTCGGGAAACAAAATGTAATCTCGAGTGTATCGAAATAAAAACACTCAGGAATATATTTTTTCGGCCGTGCCCTTTTTTTCCCCTGCCGCGCACTTTTTTTTCCCCGTGGCGCCTTTTTTTTGGCTTTTAACCCTAAGTCCCCGCTCCCCAATCATGGCCGCCTCCCGTCTTCCCCCTCCCTTGCCAAGCACCTTTCGCGCCCCGCGCCTGCTCCTCCTCCGCCAGCTGGCGCCTCCTCCCCCTCCTCCTGGCTGCAGAGCCTCCTCCTCCTCCTCTCCTCGAGCCGCCTCCTCCCTCTCCTCGTCAAGGCCTCCTCCCTCCTCCTCCTCTCGGCGCCTCCTCCTCCTCTCGCCCGCCGCCTCCTCCTTCCTCCTCCGCCTCCCTCCTCCCGGATCTAGCGCCTCCACTCAAGACGCGACGCCACCCTCCTCGACCCGGCCGGATCTGGTGCCTTCGCCACTGGTGGGCTCTCAGCGCCGCCGCCTCCTGCGCCACGCCGCCGCCAAGGCCTCCTAGCTCGCTTCGCCAGTGTGATTCTCTCCCGGCTCGGCCCCTCTCATGGCGCCCGCCTCCACCAGCGATGTCGCCCTTCCTCCTCTGCTCCTCCACTACCACGCCCGCTACCTCCACGCCCTTCCGGATGTGCTCCCCAGACCAAGCAGATCGCCCGCCCGCCAACAACAGCTGCGTCTGTAGAGGGTACATCTCATGGCGCCGATCCTCCTCCCCGAGCGACCCTTGGAATCGGTGAGTGATCGCCGGGCTCCGCCACGAGGGCTTTTGGCTGGTTTAGAGTTTAACTGAATTTGGTTGTTGGTTGGTGTGGATGCAGTAGAAGGCGCGTCATAACCGCAAAGGGGTTCAAGGCGGGGGCATCTCTGGCGGTGGCAAGGCCAAGGAGAGAAGCCCGACTTGGCTCTGGTTGCTTGTGATGTCGACACCACTATCGCTGGTAGGACTATTATGAGCACCTTTCTCTCACTTGTATAGCACAAGTAGCAAGCTTTCATCTTAGCATTTCTGGAATGCTACTTTGGTACGCCAGTATGTACGCTTCGCATATTTATTAGTCAGTAATCACAATTCACAAATAGAGAATGTGTATGCTCATTAGGATGAACAACTGGAAATATTACTAGTTTTGGTGTTGCATTTCTCTAAATAATTGGTCATCGTGGTGATGGGATATCGGATGCACGATGGATAGTGTAGATGTTGTTGCCAAGGTATTGACCTACCCTTTGGATGTCTATGCAAGACATAGGACATCAATGTTGCTATTTTAATCGGTTATTAGTGTTGCAACTTCTGAATATGAGCACAAATGACATACTGATCCAGTCCACTGGTGTCATTGGTCAAAGAATAAAGAAGGTACACATGTGTCGCAACAAAGATATGGGGTGCATGCTGCATGCCTGTTCTTGTTCTTTTACTTTTATATGATATTCACTTACTCTATCGATCTCACTTGGGACTGTTTGTTGGATTCCCTTGTTCAGGGGGAAAAGGATTGGATCTTATGCTTCATAGTGTGAAGCTCTGAACCTAGAAGCCATCCCACTAGCAAGCCACTTATGGTTTATGGCTATGTTTACAGATTTGAAGAGGAGTTTCATGTGCTGTCAAATAGAGACTAAGCATGCATGAGGACTCATTAGATTAATCGATCGATTGTGTTATGAATAAGTTTACAATTTTCAAGTATATGCTTCAGCAGAATATCTATTTGAGTATTTGTACCGTGTAACCTTCTGTGCACCATATTCTAAGATGTACCGTTTGATTGTTGTTAACAAGTAATCTGAATTGTTTGGGTATTTTAATTTCAATGCGCTATCTCTTTAACAATCATTTACCCTGTAGATATGTTTAGTTTTGGCACGTCGTGTTTTAAGAATGATATATATTTTATTGCATTATGGTTTCCTTTTTCTGTTCAGGTAGATGTTCATGAATATCTATATTTCTCTAGCATCATAGCAGTTTTATTCTGCTTGCTATTGTAAACTCCCTCTCTTTTTGAAAGATGCTTGTAAAGGTGCTAACAAGCTGACTGATTGAGCAGGCGAACATTGCTCTTTGCTCGGGTTGCTTCCACGATGCAAGATGGGAAGAAAGATGGATCAGATAATGACGGAGACTGCTGGATTGATCAGGAAACTTTACTGTTGTTGGAGGGCATAGAGAAGTACAATGATAACTGGAATGATATTGCAGAGCATGTCGAAACAAAGTCAAAGGCGCAATGTATTCACCATTTTATTTGTCTTCTAGTGGAAGATGGATTGTTAGAGAGCACTGAAGTACCAGATGCTTCTGTTTCATTTAGACTGCAAAGCAATGGATTTTTGCATTCAAATTCCAACGGCAATACTTCAGGTGTCTTCACTATTTGCTCTATTGACAAACTTCTCATTTTTGTTACAATTTCAGTTTCTATGGTTGCAAAATGTTTCTGCCTCCACTTTTTTAACTGTGACGACTATTTTGCCTTAGGAAGCTTACCCCAAAGTAGCCAACCTGGACACCAGCTTCCATTCATTAATTCAGCTAATCCGGTCATGTCACTAGTGAGTGATTGCACACTATGTGTTGTTTGTAAAATCATTGCACTGCTCGATTCAATTTTAGGTGCCAAAATGTCTGAATGCTTTTGCTTAGTTGCAATTATAGTTATCTTCACTACTCTTTTTGTGTGGCCTATTTTTACTTTTAGTGATGTACATACATCTAGATTGCAAATTTCAAATTTCTTCTACTGAAATATTTGTGAATCAAAGGCCATGCTATCTTTAAGACAAATCATTTGTGAATTTCGAAAATTGAGTTGCGACTATTAGTAGTTGCCGACCATGCGCTGCTGGGAGAGATTTGGAAGCATCACATTTAGGTGGAACTGAGGAGCAGATAGGTGGATTATTTTGTGCATAACCCCCTCAAAAATTGAGGAGCACAATGCTATATTTTGCTAGTTAGCAAATACAGTTTTATGTGTCTTTGTTATTTTTAATTGTCTTCTCAACTGCTGAGACTTAAACCTTCCTATCATGCAATATGATTCATCCAATATGAGTGGATATATGACAATTACTTTCCTAAAAATCATGGGACAAAGTTATAATGTGTGCAAACAACTTAGCTTTCTTGATACATATGCTTCTTGAGAAATCCAGGATTTATTTTTTGGGTTTGTGCTGCAGCCAGGCACTACTCCCATGTCCCAAGTTGTCAATTGAAGCTTACTCTTTCTATTTGTGCTCCTTAGATTCAATTAGATGTTGATATCCATAGCATCTAAAAATATATACAATAATACAAATGAATGTTGTTTACTTGTTTTTATCAAAGTGAAAAGAAATAGGTACAGTTAGTCCGTTACTACAAACACCGATATCTTTTTGTACAAGAAAACTCGCTTGTAATTAGGATAATAACCCTAGGAACTTAATTTTGCCCTATTACTTTTTGGAATAAAATTGATTCGACCATTTCATTTTGCAAAGGCAACTTCGCTTATGTTATGCTTGTGTTTGGCCGTAATTTTCGTGTATTGTTATTTTCTTTCATGCTTTTATAAACTTCATAATACGCTCATTGTCGATTGGAACCTCCAGATTTAGTCAAATTAGCTTTTCTTTACCATTTGGAGAATATTTTTTGTTTATTCAACAATGATTAACAGTTAACACACTAGGACTACATCATGAGTCATGGACACAAGAACAATATG
The DNA here is from genome assembly GCA_036346405.1 of Phyllostachys edulis. Classification (NCBI taxonomy): domain Eukaryota; kingdom Viridiplantae; phylum Streptophyta; class Magnoliopsida; order Poales; family Poaceae; genus Phyllostachys; species Phyllostachys edulis. Next base: position 93,612,138 of record CM070562.1, on the reverse strand, counting down.
TAACTGATAGTACCTTCAAATTGTCCTGTAACAGACCCTAAAGGGCAAGTATAGTGTTCATGAAAATATTCATAATCTTATATGCTTTGCATATTTTTCATATTCTTAAATGAGGATGACATACAAGTTTTAACTCAATATAATCTACACAACATGGCCCAAAATTTTAGTTTTACCCTTTATATTCATAGCTTCACCAGCTGGTTTTATTATTTGATGATTGGGAAGCAACATTCTGATATAATCAGAACCAGAAAAATTGGCAAGGCCCACAAATTTCACAACTCACATTCACATACTTTTGTTACTTCCTGAGTAAGTAGACATGTTTTTCTAAAGGGTTTAGCAACAATAGACCTGCTAATCTTTATTATCGTAATGTTACTAGGTACAGCGCTGCTAAATCTTTCTATTCATGTTTGACTTTTGATGCTGACTATTATTAATCAACAGGTTATATCTATTCTCACACTAGCGGGGTCCATTTCATATGACAAGAACTTGGTTATTGAAGATGCATTCAATCAAAATATGCTTGGCTCGTTCCTTCTGGTAAGATCATTTCTTGATATTTTTATTATTGACAACAAAATGGACATGTTCGACTAATGGAACCAAATAGCGAATTTCTAGCAAATTTGCTACTTATTTAGGCGGATAGTATGAAGGAACTGACATTTAGCAGATTTTTTATCATAAACTTTCATGACTTTGCATACATATGTACACTAATTTTTGTAAGTTTCTATTGAACTGTTTGGTCTTTATATTTATATTTATCTTCTTCCTCCTTTTTTTTGCCTAAACAAATATTGAATAGACAAGTTCATATATATACTCATGTGAAATCAGAGGTTCTTGTCCCATCGTTTGCCTCAGATACAATGAGTATGCCTTAAAAGCCAGATTTGACACAAGCATCTATCTTCAGGTAATTTCCACTAAATGCTTGGCTTCCAGCTCTTTCAAATTATTTTTGTCCACATGCATAATGATGTGCTACGTTCTCTGCCTTAAAACAATAAGGCACCAAATGGTATCTCAAATTTTCTTATAAACAACACCTTCAAGAAGAAGGCACCAAATGCCATCAAGGAGATCAGGAAGTTTGCACAGAAGACCATGGGCACAACAGACGTCCGCATCGATGTGAAGCTCAACAAGCACATCTGGAGCAGTGGTATCCGGAGTGTCCCAAGGCGAGTCCGTGTTAGAATTGCCCACAAGAGGAACGACGAGGAGGACGCCAAGGAGGAACTCTACTCTCTGGTCACAGTTGCTGAGATCCCCCAAGAAGGTCTCAAAGGTTTGGGAACCAAGGTTGTTGAGGATGAGGACTAAACCTTCCATGGTTTCTGTCAGTTAGAACTTAATGCATATCTCTGCTGAGAGCAAATTTGGAAGTATTGCTTTAGCTTATTGTTATCTACTATTGATGACTTATGTAATAGAAGATTTGAGACGTTGCTTATTTCCTTGAAGTGCTTGAAATGTTTGTCAAATTGTTTGGGATTAGTGGAGGATCTGCATGCCTTGTGATGGTTCTGTGTTCCAGTATCACTTTTGAGCTATAATCAGTGGGTGGCACTTTCCTGAGTGTTTCCTGAGTGTCAACACTCGGTAGAAGTATCCTGTTACGGTGGCTAAACCCGTTGTGGCGCTTATTCTCCTGAGTGTTATATGTTTCCCGAGTGTTTAGATTTACACTCGGGAAAGTTATTTTTCCCGAGTGCTGGATGTTTCCCGAGTGTTCACATTTACACTCGGGAAAGATATTTTTCCCGAGTGTTGAATTGTTTCCCGAGTGTTCAGATTTACACTCGGGAAAGGTATTTTCCCGAGTGTAAATCTCGAAACACTCGGGAAACCAGTTTTTTCCCTAACTAATCTCTCCCGAGTGCTCTTTCCCGACGGCCGACCTTCGGGAAAGTATCTCCCGAGTGTTTTAGACAATCGGGAAAAACCGGGGTTCTGGTAGTGGTATATTAATCATGTATAGATACGGCAATATAGTTGGATAACAAATACAAATACAACTGCATTTGCATTTTTAATAATAAGCATTAGATTTGTATAATAAATACAACTCTATTTTAAATTATAAACATATATATTTTAGTACCTAGGCATGCAATTACGCGGACAATTGTGCTAGTTAACATAACATCCAATGGCCGCTATAGCTCAACTTTAATTAGGGCGCCAGATTAAGGGCCACATGTTTTGCTTTTTTTGTGATAATTTCTAGCATATTTCTCTTGTTTTTAATAACATCGAATGGATGCCATGATTCAAATTTAATTATGGCCCGCCTAATCAAGGGTCGGTTGTTTTTCTTTTTTGTAAGAATTTATAGAGTATTTATCTTGCTCTTAGCAGTTGTAAAATTACTATCATGAGCTTTTATTATATAATAACTAGCCGATTGGTCCGCGCAATTGTGTTGTTTGGTGTAGTATAGCATAACTTTACGTAATTACAAATTTTAAAATTTAGATATTGCAATCTAAATTTGAATTTGGGATATTTGATTTCATATTTAATTAGCAGATTTTATTTTGAGATCTCTCTACTTATGTGTGAGAGAGAGGATTGACAGGTAGGTCTATAGAGGAAATTTACATTCTCAACTTTTAAATTAAATGTAGCGCTACCTATTTTTTTTCAAATTAATATATCTCTAAACCAACTATTGAATCTAAGCCTTTAAAACTAGGATCCACCAAATAAAGGGTTATATGTTTTTAGATCCTTTTCAAATTAATATATCTCTAAGACAGCTATTGAATCTAGGCCTTTAAAATTAGGGTCCGCCAATTTAAGAGTCGGATGTTTTTGTTTTTTTAGTATTACTAGCATATTTCTCTTTTTTGTTAGCAATTGTAGAAGGTCTGTCATCGACTTTTAATATACAATAAATAGCTGATGAAAACATGTACTGATAGTGGTAGTTCCAATAAAAAAAGTATTGCATGGATGTTATCCTAAAAGAATATAGAACTTAAATAAGTATTGGCAAAATCTATCACTGCAATATATTAGCCGCACAACTTCATTTTGGTTTATGCACATGTACATTGTTTTTTTTTTTCACTTTTTTAGTACAGCTATTGCTAGTGTTAATCACTATTCACTATTGAAGTGTGTGCTTTGACTGTACGATATTGTCCCAACAGTAAGTGTGCTTCACTGTATATTATCACTTTCATACATATATCCTTTTCCGACGGCTATTCTAATCCCTGCCTTTCTTACATGGATCCACGAAGATGTGAAATGAAATGGCATACGGGGTATGGCCCTCAAAATGTCCTAGAACCAGTTGACTTAGCAAAAGTATTGCTAGTTTGCGTTGGAAAATATAGACAATATTTTAATTCCAGATTTTATTATAAAGACCACAGATAACTAGAGAAGCATAAAGTTATGCTAACAATAGGCAACATATTGTATTTCTAATCATACGCAAAGATAGGATTATCGCTTGGTAGCACAAACAACTTACAATTGGGCTTGATGAAGAACATGAAGAAGTGCAGGCTCGATGCAGTGTAGAATGTAGATGAAGCAGCATGGCGAGCGGTCGCGATAGTTGTGCTGTCTAGAAACCTTATTACTGCTCCGAGCAGGTGAACTCTGTGACAATAGTTCGGAGATATCCGCTCACCCCCTTCCTAGTGCATGCCGAGGAGAAGGGACGACTCGGTTCGACAGCACAACACACCAGCGCAGTTGAACAGAGAGGAAGCGGAAGAATCAGAGAAAATCGATTGGTCTTTGGTTTGGACATCTCCAGATACTTTTAAGGTTGAGACAATTACTCTCTAGTAATTGCCTAATAAAGCACATAATGAACCACTGGTAACTGCTAATTTGAAACTAATTAATGGTAATTAAGCGGTGTTTATCAGCTCCTGACTACACCCTGATCTAAGGCCCCGACCAGTGTTTTTCGACCACATTGGTCTATAGCTCCGACCAATGTACCTGTATATTTCGACCACACTGGTCTATGGTTTCGACCACTGCATTCCGACCACACTGGTTTTTTTGACCACATTGGTTTTCAACTTCGACCACTGTATTTTGACCAAACTAGTCATCAGTTTTGACCACTGTATTTCGACCATACTGGTCATCAGCGCGGTTAGCAAAAGAAAGTGGACTCGGTTCACGACGTGACTGCACCACGACACTTTTCTAGGGCATCTATAATACCTACACCCACACAAGCGAAACCGTAGTTGCATTCTTTCCAACAAATTATATTCATGAACATTAAGTATAGCTTTAACCTTGTGATAGTGATTGGAATCTCGATGTGTAGGTATGTATGTCATTGAGTTGGGGTCAATCCTTATCAAAGGGTCATCCTAGCAAGCTTTGTACTTTATGACCTACAATATAATAGGGGATTTGTGGTAGAAACGGAAAGCTGGTAACATGACATACACAGGTAAAAATATATTACTCCATTGAGTCGCTAGGCTCGACCTAAGCCGCACCATCAACTCTGCGCCTCTACGCCCGATAATGCACCATGATAAGTCACATGATTGCCACGCGAATAAGCGCGCGTGCATGTGACTTTAGCTATTATCCTCCTCATATCACCTCATGACATGTCTCATATGTTTCAAGGGGTGGCAAGGACTTCACATTATAAATTGTTTTTCCGTCACTTGGCTAGGCAATATAAGACTAAACCATGTATACTTTGAAATTGTAAGAATGAATGGGCCTTAACACTTGTGAGCCCAATTCTAACCGTTTGAAGGGTCATGTTGGCAAGTTGATTCAGATCACGTTTTGTGCAGGACAAAAACTATATATATCTCAGGTCATGTGGTTGTCCTAAAGGGTTTAAGTGTGGAGCTTATGCTCCCACATGATACTGAAAATCTTCAAATGCACTATTTCTCTAGTCCCCACAACACTCAAAGCTGAAAGCCCCTTCATTTTTCTGGCATGTTTTGTCAAAAGCAATCATGATATTTAATCATTGGAAATGGATTTGATATTACAAATTAAAACATTTCATTTAGAAATTTGTTTGAGTTCTATATATATGTGCCGTTTCTGTCATTTTCTGATAATAGAAAGGCTATCAGCAAAAAGAAAAGCAGGGAACAGACCTAACCTTAATATTGGCATCATACACTGGATTCCATTTTTCCCACGAGATTTTAGACCAAGGAATTTGCTGCCAGGAAGTCAACTGGGGGGGGGGGGGAAGTCCATAAACACCCACATAAATCACCTGCTTCTTCAATATGCCCTTCATATCTCATTTTCATTTAGTTTGCCTCCTATAAGTTAAGTTGGCTTGCAAATGCCCCCTTAGGTCGCATGTTTGTACTATTTTCTCTTGGTTTCAATTATCTTCGGCATGTGTTTCAATAATTTTAGTACTTATTTAAGTTATATCTATACTTGTTTCAAAGATTTGAGTGATTTTGATATTTGTAATACGCGGTTTCAGGATTGAAACATTAGTAATGAAATAGTGTTTTTACAAGTACCAAAATCACATAAATAACTGAAATAAGTATTACCATCATTGAAACAAGTTTTGACACCATTGAAACAAGTGGCAAAGATAATAAAGACTACAAGAAATAGTGCTAACATGCGGCCTAAGGAGCTATTTACACGTCAAATTTACTTATGGGGGCAAAATAAATGATAATTAGATATGATGAGCAAATTGAAAAAATATGTGACTTATAGGGGTGTTTATAGATTTTTTTTGACTTATCTTCGGTTGTTTTTACAGGGTCTAAAAGTTGAACAGGTGGCAAGTACAGTGAATTTGAAACAAGTGGTTGGAAAAAAATCGAGCTATGTGCTGCTATAGTTTGTATTTGCACAATGCGTGCATCCATTTTAACCGTCAGAATCCTTCAGAAGTTCACTGTTCAGTAACAACAGACAAGCATGTCATTTTCTGAGCATAGGAGGAAGCAATCAGGCGTCATAGGAAAAGCAGCAAGCATACCTACCATAGCACATATACATGGATCGCTCACTACTTATCTGGAGAAGGCTTATCTCACTCTCTGAAACGCATGGCAGCCACTGAAGCCCTCCGAAAATCAAGACCATAGGACAGGGCAGTGAGTTAGTTGGCTGTAGCCATCATAGTTCAGAAGTATGCATGCCACTTTATATTAGCTGCTTGCAAGACGTACACTTTTCGGCAAGCTACGAGACAGTAGTCGCAGTGCTGAAACCACGACGTACGGGTCAGCTCATCGTACTCGTACTACTGCAACTCCTCCTCCTCGTCTGGACTGCACTTCTTCGTCGGGCTCACTGCAGTGACAGCTCACGCAGCTGCCACACGGTTCCCTGCACCCGTCCGTTTCGTCGTCGTCGTCGTACCCACGCGCGCGAACTCATGGTGGATAAAAAACGGGGGACGCGGGGTGGTAGCTAGTGGGGCGCAATCGGAACGCGACAGGCTCTGCAAATGCAATGATAGGAACGTCACGTTGGTTTCAGGTGAGAGCCTAAGAGGTAATTAAGTCATGTAATGTAACCAGCCACGTAAAGTGCCTGAGGTATGAGGACAATTAGGTATGTCAGTGTCAGTTTACATCAAGAAACCGGTATGCCTAGCTAGCTGTGGCTGACTAGCAGCAGGCGATCTCTTGGTGAGCCGCTGTGACAGATTGGAGGAGGTCTAGAAGATTTAAGTGTTATATATTTCATTCATCACGAAAAGAAGATAAAGCGAAAGGTTAATTAGAATTAAACGTTGTTTCGCATTGTAAACTGTAAAGTAAACTGCAGCCGCTGTCAGACAATCTAGAATACACTTAACCAGCATGCCCTTGGCTTCCTGAAAACGTAGCTGCGTGTCATAACACGCCTTTATGCTAAAAATAAGAGGCATCCATTGAGTGCAATTCATCAGAGAAAGGGAATCCGGCCTGAGTAAAGCAATGATTGGTAAGTCCTAATTCCCATTAGTTAAATCGATATGTAATCAGTGTCGAGCAATTTAAATTCACTCATCAGCCATTAGACTCATTACTCATCTGAACGCACTGAAACAGAATAAACTTGGGTTACCGGAAAAATTGCATGCCTGGCAGATGCAGACATGTCTGGTAAGTACTTCTCTTTATACCAAATCATAGCAGGCTTGTAAGTGCATTCGTGCATGAGAGAAAAGGAACGGAAGGCAGTATGATACGAGTGGCCTAATTCGCAGTATTTTAAATTGATCTTTACGCATTGGAAAGCACGATGCAATTACTTGCTTTATAAAATATCCGAGTCACTCATTTTAATGTGGATATGTTAGATCTGGTCATAGGTCATGCAACACATGCAACACACCTATATGTCACAGTGCTGATAAAGTGACAATGATACACACATACACATCTGAGATCTGTTGTTGTATGGCCTATATTTCCCATCATAATATCCGGCCTACCGACAAGAACATTTGGTTACATTCAACGGTACCCCCACAAAAAGCTCTACCCCCACAAAAAGCTCAAAGGAATGACAAGGAACACACTGTCACACACTAAACTACTAAAGGGACTTATCGCAGAGGAACGGTAGGTCAGAATCCCTTGAACTATGCAAGTGTCTACCCGAGCAGGACCAGCAAGAAAAAAGGGAGCTGATCGAGCCACTGCACACTTGCTCGCAAATTGAGGCGGCAGCGGCAGCGCCAGCACATGTCGAACTAAAGACGTGCGCTCGATCGTTCGGTCAGTGAGCAAGTGGCTCGCCACAGACATAGCACCGACTGTCGGGTGGCTCGTGGTATATATGGTACTATCCCCTAACGAGTCCAGAGAGTCGAGACGCTGTGCCTGTACGCGCGCGCGCGCGGCACAGTGCATGATTCGGTGATAAGATGACCAGAACCTGAAATAGTCTGCCCAACGTTTTCGTGTCGGGCCACAGCGCCCGCCCCGACCGGCGGCTTTAACCCTGCATGCCGTTGTCACAGTCGCGGAAAGACGAGCAGAATCACGGCTCTGTACGTGCGCTCCCCGCTACTGCCCCTAGAGTCGTAGGAGTGGATACGTGACCGGTCGTGGGCATTGGATGGTCGTCGGAACGGTCACGATCGACGGGGACCGGGCGCGCGGATGAGTGGAGCGTGACAGTGCAGGTGGCGGCCACGCATGCGAGCGATAAGCCAACCACAGGACGGGGCGCGCGCGGTAGAGAGGGAGACGTACGTACGCGCTGATACTCTCCTCCACTTATACGCGCGCGCGGCGGAAAAGGGTGAGTGGGGGGACGCAAAAAAAACCCGTCCCGGCCGGTAGATCGCGGGGATTCGGGTGTGTCGACGTGGGCCGCCGGTACTTGCTAGGTGCTAGTGTGTTACTGTGTTTGGCGTGAAAATAGATCGATCGGAGCGTGCCTCTTTTGGCCTTAACCGCATGTCGCAAAAGGCAGGCGTTTTGCTGCGTTTAGTTGGTGTTCTATCATCGGCAATATTTAGCAGCTAGAGCACGTACGTCGCATTGGGTCTGATCGTTCCTACAAGCAGCTACATATTTGATTTTACGGGTTAGCTGTTCGTACGTTGCAATGAAAAAATAAACTTATAACTAAATATTATGTTGCAGTTATACATTCTTGCTTAAAGGAATAGAGGTTTGATGCTGATTGACTATGTTCACTATAAACAATTGAGAGCTATGTTTGGAACAATGATCAACAAACTAATTAATTAACGGTGGTGATCAACATGCAAGAAAGAGAGAACACTTCACACACATGTGTGTGTATGCTAACATTTCACATATGTATATAAAAAACACATGTGAGATGAAACTATGGTGCAAATTGTGTCATCAACACAATGGCAGTAAAATCAAATCACCAAAAAGAGAACAACCACAACATATAAAGTTGTAGCTATTAATTGAGAGGCCCGCCACCGAATCAACCACGACCACCTCAGTGGTCGTAGAGGAGGAGGCGAAGACGGTGGAAGACCAGGATGCTCTGGCGATCAAGTCGATTGTTGATAATCTCGATAATCAGACAAGAGACTTGGTCCTATGATCACCAGGAGCAGTCGGTCAGCAGGAGTAGTCAACAACGAAGAAGAAGACGTAGAAGACTCTTTCGACCTTTTCCCCGATTTCTTTGAACCATCAACTGTCGGGTCCTCTTCGTTTAGGTCTCGTGACCGAGTCCCACACCCTAAGGATATTCCCAACAGGGGACATATCTTTGACAATGAGCGTCTTCAAAGAATATGGTGGGACAAAGTCGACGGGTTCCGTAAACTAGAGGATTCTGAGACGGTGTATGCCCATTTTGCTTGGTCAACCATCGATGTAAGTATTCGATACCAAATATTTATATATTTGGGTATTTCCTTTTTCTCACTGTGTATTTATTTGTTCAAAGAGCTATCGAACAAGTTGCTACTGTTGGTGAATACCATAGGCAACTGGTGTTGTTGAGAAAACAGAAGGCTGAACTCTATGAACAAGTAGTGAGATGGTAAGTTACTCTTACGTGTAGTCTTTTTTCTTTCGACCAATCATTTAGTACTCATGTCTACTTCAACCTTCGTAGGTTTAAAAGCGACGAAAGAACCTTGGCCGATGCACTTGACTATGTAAAAGCCGAGGCGCAAAGGCTAAAGGATGAAAAAGAAGACCTACTGAAGAACCTTCAGGAGGCAAATTCTGCAGCTTGCGAGCTGCAGAATAAAATAAACAGTAAATATTTCACTTAAGATTGTTCATTTTGACAACTTTATTTTCTTTCTCCGACTCCTTTTCTTTTTTAGAAAAAGAGGTCTATCGACGATTGAGTCGCCGATCTTACGAAATAAATAGAGGAATATGGCAAAGAGTTCTTGAGAGAGAATGAGATTGTTCTTTATTGCAATGAACTGGATTTTTACAAGGGGTGCCCTCGACAAGATAGTGGACTAACTCTAGTTACACTTGGTGTATTAATTGCTATGCTAACGCTTCAAATAAAATCCAATCGTCTGTTGATCTTCCGAATTGGATTGCCTTATGCCGTTTGTGCTCTCCTTTAAGTAGTTGATGAAGTATCGTGACTGGTCGGAGGGAGGCGGCAATTGGTGAAGTATCAACCGTTCAACGGTTGATATCAGAAGGAGACATTAACCATATGGTGGTTAATGTCAGTGTCTTAGGGCTATAAATGTCGCGTGGCTTAGAGTAAATAAGACATATGCTCTATTCATCACACGGGAGGAATGTGCTTAAAATCGGATGCAAGCACCAGCTCATTGCTTCTACGAGCAGTCATCTGGTCAGGTATTGGGTACATGACCCCATCCGACCAGGGTAACCATGATGTAACATTTGGAATCCTTACGACCACAGGGGTCGTTAGCCTTAGGGGTTACGACCACGAAGACATATGGTCTTTTAATTATGTATAAATACATAGAGATTTTAATCCTCGTCAAGGTCGATATGGGTAAGCTTCGCACTGAGTTTGATTCGAAGATCTTGGTGATCAACGAGCTTACTCGTATCTCCAAAGAAAAAGATAAGCATAAAAAGAATGGGAAGAGCAGTGCGCAAGGGATGCTACCTCTCATAATGACGAAATCAAGAAGCTTGACTCTCGTTTAGTAGGTAAGAATTCTTTAACCACACCCAGTTTTATTTACTAGTCTTTAAGAAGTGTTTTTCTACCTAGTCGTGCTCTATTTTCAGAGCAAGCAGTCGAAATAAAACTACTTTAGGAAACTTCGACTCGCAATCAGGAGGAAATGAAGGCTACGAAGATCAACCTTCGAGACAACATTTCTCTCTTTAACAATGTGCTCGGTGGACTCGGTGCTAAGGAGGTCACTCCTCTTGAAGACACCGTGGTCGAACATACGAGCACGATTGGACAGCAAGTCGGAACACTCTAGGAGTTGATAATGACTCTGAGGACCAACCAAGTTGACTCGATAAGATAGGCGGTCGAAATTGTAGTAAGTTTTGCTCTAGCAAAACTTAAGGCTCATGACCGTAGTCTTAGTCTTCAACCAGTCAAAGCTAACTTCAATTGCCCTGAAGCAAAGGCAGCACAATTGACCGAAGAGACGCAGCCAGTTGGCAAGAAGGTCACAGAAGAGATGCAGATTAGATCTCCTCCATCAGACTAGTTTGTAATAGGGTCTGTAATTGTAAAAAAAATAATATCTTGCTTATGAAAATAAATCTTCATTTTCCTGCAAATTGTCTCTTTGAGTAGTCATTAACTCATAAGACAAAAATAGAAATGAGAATTGAATTTTAAGATGAAGAATTGAAGTCATATTTATAACTTTATCCTAGCCCCCGACTATTTGCTTAATTTAATGAGATAAACTAAGTAAATAGTGGAAAAAGAGTGCGCTTAAAAATTCGTTTGACCTTTCTTATTTAACTCGATTTTCTTATACTTGTAGCAAGAGTTAGAAACAGCTTGATGCTAGGAAATTCCTTCTAGCGGGTAAGACCACCTGCATAGACTAAAGTTTTTGACTAGGTGGTGTTACTTCCCCTGACCAGGTTAATCAAATCGAGCGTATTAAGAGTAGTCGAACAAATTATGAAATCTTGACTCACTTAGAAAACTCTTCATAAAATAAAGAAATAAACAAATTTAATGATTAAAAAGAGCTTGCTTAGAATTATTTCGACCATATTTTGTTGAACCTAGTTTCTTTGTGTTGGCAGCTAAAGTTAGGAACAGATCGACGCTAGAAAGTTCCTTCTAGTGGACAAGACCACGTGCAGAGAGGAAAGATTTCGACTAGGTGATGTTACCCTCCTTTGACCAGTGTAAAGAAAACCAAGCATTTAAAAAGTGATCGAAAAATTATCTAAGCGTTGCTCAATGAAAATTTTAAGTCAATGAAGATTGGAGAAATAATAAACTTTATTGAGAATATAGGAGGTTACACATAGAATTTGCGTAGCTGATCAATGTTCCATGAATTAGAAAGAACTCCACCATCATCCATTGTTAGTTGTACTGAGCCTGGCCGTGTGACTTCGACCACTGTGTAAGGACCTTCCCACTTAGGGGAAAGTTTGTTCCGATTAAACTAGGATTGAATCTTTTTCAATACCAAGTCACCTACAGCAAGGCCGTGAGGTTGAACCTTACAATCGTAGTATTTGTGTAGGGCTTGTAGGTAGACTGTCAAACAGATTAAGGCTGGATTCCTCTTTTCTTCGAGTAGGTTGATGTCATCAGCTCGAAGTTGTTCTTAGCTAGAGCCATTGTAATTTTCAACCCTTCTCGACCGAATCTTTAGTTCAGGTGGAAGTATGGCTTCAGTACCAAAAACTAAGAAAAATCCTTTCGAGGGATATATTGTACCTCGAAACCAAAAAAATGCTTTTCAAGTTTCCTGACTTTTGATAAGTACTGAGACATAGTCGGGTTAGAGCATTGGTACTCTTTTCCCACTTGATTCACGACAAGTTGAGAGTCTCCTCTCACGAGTAGTCGTCGAATCTCGAGCGCTTTCGCTACTTGTATGCCAGCCAATAAACCATAATATTCTGTCACATTGTTAGTAGTAGGAAAGTTTAATTACATAGCATATTTTAAGGTTTCTCTCATAGGAGATACCAATACCATCCCACCCCCGAGCCACTTAGCGTAAGTGACCAATCAAAATACATTGTCCACTGGTCGTGGGATTCGTACTGGGGTCCCAGAATGGGTTCAGGATTTATCCATTCGGCGACAAAGTCTACCAAGATCTGGGATTTAATGGTCGTTCGATATACGAAATGAAGGTCGAACTCCCCAAGCATTCTTAAGTACTTGAGAAGGACTAAGGATGTGTTCCTAGTTTTTGACGGTGATGAAGAGCTCGTTGTAAATGGTTACACCGATACAAGCTTTCAAACCAACAAAGATGATTATCGTTTGTAATATGGTTTTGTATTCATTTTGAATGGAGGAGCAGTGAGCTGAAAAAGTTCCAAGCAAGGGACGGTTGCTGATTCTATGACGAAGGCTGAGTACATTGCGGCTTCTGAAGCTGTGAAGGAAGGCATTTGGATAAGGAATTTCATTGTTGAGTCGGGTATGGTCCCGAGTGCCTCGAGCCCAATGGATCTCAATTGTGATAATAATGGAGCCATTACGCAAACTAAGGAGCCTAGATCCCATCAGAAGTCCAAACATATACTTAGGCGCTATAATCTTATTCGTGATTTTGTGGATAGAGGAGATGTAAAAATATGCAAAGTTCACATGGATTTAAATGTTGCTGATCCGTTGACAAAGCCTCTCACACAGCCAATGCATGAGGCGCACACAAGAGCTATCGATATTAGATACTTAAATGATTGACTCTAGTGCAAGTAGGAGACTGTTGGAGATATGCCCTATAGACAATCATAGAGATGATTATATTTCGTAATGTTCATAATTTATTGGAAAATATGTTATTATCGACGATCAAGTCGCCGATCTTACGAAATAAAATAGAGAAAATGGTAAAGAGTTCTCAGGAGAGAATGAGACTGTTCTTTATTGCTATGAACTGGCTATTACAGTGGGTGCTCTCGACAAGGCAGTGGAATAATCCTAATTACACTGAGCATGATGCTTGCTATGCGGTTGAATCAGACTTGAAACATGAATCTAACGCCGATTGCCTTGCTTCAATCTGATGTAATCTGATCTCCTCGTTTCTCCGTGCTCCATGTTTAAATAACCGTCGAAGAGGTGGCAGTTGTTCCTGGAGAAGACGTCTGTTGGAAGTGACGCGACTGGTCAAAGCGAGGCGATGGTTGATGAAGTACCAACCATTCGGCGGTTGCGCGTCTGAGAGACACTCAACCATATGGTGGCTGTTGTCAGTGTCTTAGGACCATGAAACATCGCGTGGTATGGAGCAAATATAACATGTGTTCTATTCATCACACGGTAAGGAATATACTTGGAGTTAGATCCAGGTGCCAGTTCATTACTTCTATGAGCAGTCATCTGGTCGGGGACTGGGTATAGGACCTCATCCGACCAGGGTACCCATTATGTAACCTCTGGAATCCTTGCGACCACAGGGGTCGTTAGTCTTAGGGGTTACGACCATGAAGACATATGGTATTTTAGTATGTATTAAAGTAATACATAGAAATTTTAATCCTCGTCAACTAGCCCCCAAACTTTAAGTGAATTGGTCGTGTGAACACTTTCCCCCGATGAAGTCATATCGGGTAGACCCTTACTTAATCCCGTGATATACGAGATGGTATGTATTCACTTTAAAGTTGAGAAACTGCCTTGGGACCCGAAGAGTTTTTCTGTCCGTTAGAATTTGGGTAACTCATCGATGCAGTTAAAGAATTGCTATAAAACCCCTTCAGCGCAGGGCTTTAGGGTTTTTATGTCTCTTGCTTTCCCTTTTCATCCCCCTGAAAGAAAAAATTGCCTCCGACCTCCTCTTGTCTACAACTTCCTACGACCGCCTTTCTTCCTTCATCCAAAACTCAACCATGTCAGATCTTATCACCAACTAGTCGATTTCTAATTTGAGCGAGAAGAAACTTGAGAGCCTGGAGAAGGACGGGTTGCTTCCCGACAAGGATTTGATTTCTTGGAGATCAACAGTTAGAGAGCATTCTCCGAGAAACGAATATGGGAAAATTCCTATTTTCCTCGCATATATTGAATGTGGATTTAGGTTGCCAGTTCACTCCTTCCTTCCCAAGATTTTAGAGCACTACGGAGTCGAATTGGTGAACCTTGCTCCCAATGTCATCGCCAATCTCAGCGTCTTCGTCTATCTCTCTAAAGCGTACTTGGGGATTGCCGCAGATCTAGATCTCTTCAAGAACTACTACAGGATGGCAAAGTCGGGAAAGGCGACCAGGACGCCTGGAGAGTGCACCTTGCGCCTCCACGATGGAAAGGCCGATGTGTACATTCGTATGTACTCAAAGTCTTCGTGGTCGTCATGGAAGAAAAGCTGTTCTACATGACGGTCACTCAAAAAGACAGCATTTACTATACGGTTAAGAAGACGGTCGAGAATCCAGAGTGGCGCTCCTCCGTGAAGAAGGAGGGAAAAGTGACGAGATGATTTAAAGCCATCCAACTCCTTAGTGTCATGGGTTAAACTTCCTGGCACGTGGTAAGGGATTTCTCCATGCGCCGGATTAGCCCCCTGAAGGCCCAAGCACATTCGATGCTCTGGTACATTGGTCGTGATGACGCGACCAAAGATTCCAAGGAGGGTAAGTCCTGAAAGATTTCGACCAGTTTGCTTATCTTGGCTGATTATTTTTGTGATCCTAAAGTCTCTCGTTCATTCTTTCAGCTCTTTCTTCTGATGAGATTACAAGACGGATCAAAATGATCTGCGCTGGGGAGCTTGGCAATAAGACTGATTTCCCCCGGATTTTAGCGGTTGTTTCTGCGCAAGAAAGGGCTGAGAGGCTTAAGGTAAAAATATCAACCATCTTTCATTATTTGTATGCTTTCCGATGGGTTTACCGTAAATCCTCTTTGATGCACAGTCGGTCAAATTGAGAATCAATGAGGCCACTGAAAGTTGTGAGCCGATTGATGCTCTGACCACTCCTACGACCACCCGAGATGGTGGTCTTATAGAGGTAGGTAACCGAACAAAAATGTATATTCTAGATGAAAGATTTTTATCACCTAACTAACTTTGATTGTTAATTAGGCGGTTATTGTGGACTCCAATGTGGTCGCTCAGGACCTGCCAGTTGCTACTGAAGCAACTGTTTTGGAGGTTGATAAATTCACACCCTCCGACCTGATGGTCAGAGATCTTGTTCTCGATCAATTGGTCGAGACTATTTCTTCTGACCTCTAGTTGGAGGACGTGAAAGGTCTAACCAGCCCTACCAATTCAGGACCAGTGAAGTTGGTCGAACAGAAAAAAAGGAAAGCGAGCGCGACGGATTTTGCTTTAGTGCGCTTCAAACTAAGGACCAAGAAAATGACCAGGCACGTATACATGAAAGAAGGACTTATGTAAGTACTCACCTCTAGTGTTTTAGAGTCTTGAGCTTCTTTTCTTCTTTCTTTGTAGATCTTCTGGTATTCCGGTCGATTTCGACCAAAGTATCCCTCGGGAGAAAACTTCTAAGGACAAAGTGGTCAAGCCAGCCCCCGAGCAGGTGGCAACGCCTACTCAAGAACCCGTGGTAGCTCCAAGCCCACCTACAGAGGCGGAGGTTCCTAAGAAATCTCAGCAGGTTCCGACCTCCGCTGGGAATTCTCCTCTCCGAGTCGTCTTTCCTCATCGCCTCCGGATCTTCAAAGATGAAGATCTTAATGAAGCTTGGGGAAGAATTTTGGATCATCAAGCTGGGATGAGTCCTGACTCTATTTTTGCTAAATATAACAATATGACAATCCAGGTAACCTTCCGTGACCACTTTTAATAGCATTTCCCTTTAAAAAAAATACTTAAAGGAGTTTGGTATTTTTGTAGCATTTGGTGGAAAACTTCACTGTGGTCGGAGGACTGACCTGCGAATAAAGCTCTTGGAGAAAAAGAACTCCGAATTAGAAAGTAAGTACCTTCGTAGTGTCTTCTTCTCTCATTCTTTACCATTTGGCTCTTTTTCTATTAACCAATTTCTTCCTTTATCGTGTTTGATAGATTCGGAGAAACTTAAAGAAGAAGTTATTGCTAAGGAAGGCATAATTGCCAAGCTCAAAGAAGAATGTCAAAATAAGGACTGGTCGATTAAATACCACGACCAGGCATAAGGAAGTCCTTGAGACTATTTAGAAGAAGAGCGAATGTAACCGGTCGTAGACTTGACCAGTGTACTATCTTTTTCTAGTCATATGTCCTCATTCTTTGGTCTACTCGTGCAAAACAAACTCAAGCATTGAAGAGAACAGAAAAAACTCTTGAGTTTGAGCATGGTAAGGAGGCAGTTTTTGGGCAAAATCTTGAAAAGAAGGTCAAAGCTTTCAGCAAGATGCTCTTCGATATGGTATCGGGAATGCAACTGCCCAACTTAGGAGATCCCACGGACAAGATCAACTACCTTGACCAATAACTTGAAGACCTCAGGATCGTGCTTAAGGCTACTCAGGAGAACCATGCGCAGACTTTGCTTGAAGCTGTAAAAATGGAGTCAATTTTGCCTTGGCAAAGCTGAAGGCCTCCGACCCCACCATAAATTTTCAAGCTGTTGAGAAAGACTTCAACTGCTCAGGAAATGAAGCAACTAAACTTTTTAAGGAAATGACATCTCTCGGAAGTAAGGTTGCGGAGGAAATAGAGGTCGGGCCTCCAACGCACAGCAACCAATCTGGTGGCTCCAAGAAGTAGATGATTGTAATATTTATATTGTTGTAAATAAAACTTACCTTTTATCATCAATGAAGTCTTTATTTTATCTTCTTAAATTCGTTGAGCACTCATATATTTTCTAGCCCCTGACTGTTTGTATTAGTACAAGAACTTTACTAAAGAAGTAGTAGACCAAGAAAATAGGCAATAGCTACGACCACGTTACAAAGTATATGTTGATTATGTTATAAAAATAATCTAAGTGTTACTAGAAAATCAATGTGATCGGAGCCAGGGTATGATTTCGACTAGCATTAGATCTTTTCCATAATCGAAATACTGTGCAATACCTTGTATGGTTGGAAGATGTATAAGACTTGTACTGATGATAAGGAATCATGCAAAAATGTATGCAAAAAACGACAAGTGAACTTGTTTATATATATATTATCCAAAACTGGTCGTAATGATTGCTGAGAACTGAAGACATGAAAAACACTTCGTGAAACATGCTCATGCTCAAGTCCGGCTAGCAGCGAAGATCGTAGGAAAAGGACCGTCGCTAGAAAGCTCCTTCTGGTGGGCAGGACCATATGTGGAGAAGGAAAGACTTCGACTAGGAGGCTTTCTGTGTCCCGACCAGTAGCCAAACAAGAGTAGAAAAAAATGTTGAAGGTAAGAAATGTAGTCTCTGAAATCTTAAGCATGTAAAGTACTATATGTAGTTGCCTGTGTGATGCTTCTGCTACTCGTATATTTCTTTAAGAAAAGAGTGTTGGTCACGCGTGAGAACCATTGTGTAAATAGAGTAATAGAGACTTATGGCGTTTAACTTATATGTTGTAGCCATAGAGTAATAGAGATCTTTAAAAGGGATATCAGAGAGAATTTGGTCTTCTTCGACTAATTAGACAACAATAGCATATAACCAGTGAATGAATAACAGACATACAAACAATATCATTCATCGGAAATTAAAGGAAATGCATCTTTATATTAAAAATTAAAAAGAAAATGAAAATACAATTATACAAAGAACTTACACAATTGGTCAATATTCCAAGAATTTGACAAAATAAGATCGTCTGACATAGGTAGTCGTACCGAACCAGGTCTGGTGATTTTGACCACAATGTATGGATCTTCCCATTTGAAAGAAAGTTTATTACGATTAGTCTGGTTCTGAATTTTGCGTAGAACCAGATCACCTACAGCTAGGCTGCGAGGTTGCACCTTACGACTGTGGTACCTTCGCATGGCTTGTTGGTAAACCATTGATTGTATGAGGGCTTGGTTTCGTTGTTCTTCAAGGAAATTGATACCATCGAGTCTTCGTTCTATCTGATCGTTCCCATTGAAATAATCAGTTCGAGCAGAGCCGATTTTTAGTTCTGGAGGAAGCATGACTTTAGCAGCATAAACTAGAAAAAATGGAGTTTCATCGGTCGCATGACTAGTTGTGGTTCGAACGGCCCATAAAACAAAAGGTAGTTCTTGAAACCAAGCTCTTAACCATTTTGTTAACTGGTCGAACACTCGGCGTTTCACCCTTGCATTATGATACCATTAGCTTGCTCAACTGCTCCATTACTCTGCAGATGAGCGACAGAAGTGAAATGTATCTTGATACCTAGATCGTCGCAGAATTCCTAAAAATTTTCACTAGAGAACTGGGTACCATTATCTGCGATTATACGACTGGGTATACCAAATCGTGTGATCAAGTTTTTTGTGAGGAACCTCTTAGCGGCTTCAGCCGTTATTTTAACAATTGGCTCGGCTTCTATCCATTTTGTAAACATGTCAATCAAGACGACAAGTAATTCGAAGCCCCCGAGTGCTCTTGGGAAAGGTCCCAGAATGTCTAGTCCCCAGGTTGCAAAAGATCAAGAAAGATGTATTGACGAGGATCTAATAATCCTCATTTTATTTTTTGTCTATAATTCTCAGTATGGATAAATATGATGTCATGTGGTCCCTAGGTATACCCCTTATATTTACAAGGGAGAAGCCTACCAGGTGGTCGTAAGTTCTTCTACGACCACCCCCATAGTTGTAAGTCTTGCTATGACTACCTTATGGTTGTAAGTTCTTCTACGATCACTATCCAGACGTAAGTTATTCTACGACTACCTCATGGTCGTAAGCTCTTTCACGACCGTGTCGTACGACTACCTTATGATCAATAAAACCTACAGACGAGTGGGTCCAATTGATTAAGGGATCTAAGCAGTTAACATATGCTATTACTCTACGAAGTAATAGCACGTAATACTCCATTATCTCTGACAAGTAACTGCCAGGCAACGTGAAGGGGTTAACACTCCGATGATTACTGCAAACATGCGCCCATTACTGGATTTGATGAGGCGCCTCTTCACCAGGAGGAATCGGCTACTCCTTCACGACTATATAAAGGCAGCGATCAGAGAGGAGAAAGGGGGCAATCGAAGAAGACAGCAAGCAATCAGGAAGACAGTTAGACACTATCTTCTGTAATAGTCTTAGTCTTTTCTCCCGATTGTACGAGACACACTCAATACCATACACACACAGAAGTAGGGTTGTTATTCTCCCCAGAGAAGGCCTGAACCTGTACAAAAATACCCGTGTCAATCTCTCCGCGTGATTCCATTCTAGGAGACCCCCCGAATCAAACAATCTTTACGTAAGATCGGTTCTAAAACACCGACATGAATGGTTTGCAAAACTTGTGCAGGCTCATGTACTTGTCGACTATAAAATTGACATTGTACACACATCGTCATGAGCTCTTTTGCGTCATGAAAGGCAGTTGGCCAGCAGTATCCTTGCCTGAAGGCTTTACCGACCAGTGTTCTGTAGGAATGATGTGCTCCACAGAATCCTCCATGAATGTAAGATAGCAACTTAATGCCATCTGTTTGAGATATGCATCTCATCAACACTCCGTGAGATCCTCGCTTATACAAGGTACTTTCGATCAGAGTATATGATTTGACTTTTTGAGCTATACAATCAGCCTCTACATCATCTTCAGGAATAATGTCATGCTGAAGATAATTGTAGATCGGCGTCATCCAATCTCTACCATGGTCGTGTTGTACGACCTGTGGAGTATCCATGTTCTCAGGATCGATTTGTACGACCTCCAGTGGAACATCTATGTCCTCGAAAAGCTCGACCACCGAGGGTGAATCGAGTTGCTCGATAAAAACTCCAAGCGGGACAGGTGACCTTGTGGAGGCCATTCGTGCCAACTGGTCTGCCAGAAAGTTTTCTTTTCTAGGAATGTGTTGGGTCAAACTAAAGAAGTGCTTTTCGAGTTTCTGTACTTCTGCCAAATAAGATGACATCTTGGTACTTGAGCATTAATACTCTTTCCCGACTATATTTGCTACTAGTTGAGAATCACCTTTCACTATTAATCTGCGAATCCTGAGCGTATGAGCTGCTCGGAGTCCTGCCAATAAACCCTCATATTCTGTCGTATTGTTTGTAGCAGGAAAGTTTAGCTGGATGGTGTACTTGATGTGTTCGCCAGTAGGGGATATCAAGACAACTCCAGCCCCCAAGCCTTTGAGCATCAAGGAACCATCAAAGTACATTGTCCACTCATCATGGTGTTCGTACTCGGGCCCTTGGGTGGGTTCAGGGTTTGTCCATTCGATAATGAATTCTGCTTTTGCTTGGGACTTGAATGCTGTTCGTAAGATGAAATGGAGGTCGAACGCCCCAAGCTCGACCGCCCATTTTACTATTCATCCTGATAATTCCCCGTTTCCAAGGACTTGACCTAAGGGATATGCGGTTGGTACGACCACTTTGTGGGTCTGAAAGTAATGGCTTAGTTTCCTTGAAGCCATAAGGAGACCATAGAGCAACTTTTGTACCTGTAGGTATCTTTTCTTTGGTTCATCTAAGACTTCACTTACATAATATACTGGTCGTTGGACGTTGTCACATTCTGCGACCAGTACACCATTGACTGTTTGCGGCGTTACAGCTACGTAAATCAGCAATGTTTCTCCTAATCTCGGAGAGACTAAGATTGGGGCACTCGTAAGGTACTTCTTAAGTTCTTGAAAGGAATCATCTACCTCTTTAGTCCACTCGAAACTTGCGTATTTCCGAAGGAGTTTGAAGAAAGGTAATCATTTTTCTCCTAACTGTGCTATCAAACGACTTAGCGCAGCCGTACAACCGGTTAGTTTTTGGACTTCTTTCTTTGTGATCGGAGGGCGCATCTGATCGATGGCCGAAATGTTTGCTAGGTTTGCTTCAATCCCTCTAGCCGAAACTAGAAACCCAAGAAGCTTTCCAAAAGAAACTCCGAACACACACTTCTCTGGATTTAACTTAAGGTTATGCCTTCTTAAGTTGTAGAAAGTCTCGTGAAGGTCAGAAATATGGTTGCTAGTGTTGATGCTTTTCATGACCAAGTCATCAACGTAGGCTTCTAGATTTCGACCTATCTGAGGATTAAATGTTTTCTGCATCAACCTTTGGAAAGTTGCACTAGCATTTTTTAGACCAAATGACATCTTAACATAGCAGTAAATGTCATATGGAGTGATGAAGGATGTTTTATCTTCATCGTCTTTACTCATATTAATTTGGTGGTACCCTGAGTATGCATCTAAAAAACTTAACAACTCACACCCAGAAGTAGAGTCTACAAGTTGATCAATGCGTGGAAGGGGAAAGTCATCCTTCGGACAAGCTTTATTAAGATCTGTGAAGTCAATACACATTCGTCATTTACCATTGCTTTTTCTAACCATTATAGGATTGGCGAGCCACTTTGGGTGGTCGACTTCACGAATAAATCCAGCCTTAAGGAGCTTGTCAATCTCCGACTGGATTGCCTCCTTCTGATCAGGTGCGAAGCGTCTTAGTTTCTGCTTGACCGGTTTTTTGTTAGGCTAGAGAGCTAGCCTGTGCTCGATCACCTCCCTGGGGACTCCAGGCACGTCGGACGCTTGCCAGGCGAATACATCTTGATTTCCTCGAAGGAAGGAGACGAACGACTCTTCCTATTTGAGGTCGAGTCCTGCTCCGACCAGTACCTTTTGGGCAGACGCATTAGCGTTTCTTGACCTAGACAGTGTGCTGGCGCTTTCCAGAGGAGCGCCTTTGCCGAGTGGTACCTCCTTGGTCTGGTCGGAGAAGGCTTTAGTGCCATCTTTGGCCTCGAGTGCTTGACCTACATGGTAGACGGATTAGTTTCCCTGGTCGAAAGCTCATCGACCAGTTCTAAGGACTTCCGATCACATGCATCGGCCATTTTTCAATCTCCTCGAATCGTGATGACTCCCTTCGATCCCGGCATCTTTAAACTCTGATAACCGTAGTGCGTGGCTATCAGGAATTTCGCTAAAGTCAGACGACTGAGGATTCCATTGCATGCGGTTTCGAAATCCACCACATCAAATGGAACCTTTTCAGCTCGAAAGTTGTCGGGTCTTCCGAACGTAACAGGTAGGGACAGTTGTCTTATCGGTTTAGCGGTAGAACTAGAAACTATGCTGTGGAAGGTATATTTCACGAGTTTTACCTTTGACCTAGGGATCTGCATCTCCTTCAATGCTCCCGTAAATAAAATATTTAAAGCACTACCTCCATCTATTAAGACTCCATTAACTTTACAATTGTTAATAGTAGGTTCAACCACGATAGGAAACCTACCTGGTCGAGTCGACGGGATGGGGCCGTCTTCTTTGCTGAAGGAGATTACAGTTTCTGGCCACCTGGACAGCTTGACGGTGATCAAAGACTCAGTAAGGTTGACCTCCCGCACCACGACCTTCAGATGACGCCTTGATTCGTACGAGGAGGATCATCTGAAGATCATATCCACCATATGCTGCGGCTCCTGGTACTCCATCTCTTCGTCGCCATCTTTGTCCTTCTTGGAGCTTGATTCTCCGAGTTCTGTTATGGAGGGAAAGGGTCCTTTACCTGAGTAGTAATAGTCTAGTTTATTTTGTTAGGCCCAGCAGGTGCACAGATCATGCCCTGCTGCCAGGTGAAGTGGACACCACTTCTTTTTTTTTAATTCACTGGTCGGAGCCTTAGCTCTGTTTCGACTAGCGAAATCTTTTTTTCCCTCGGTAAACTTTTCGGGAATCGCAAGGACTTCCTTGTTGTCGGGCTTGCGATTCTTCTTGTTCTTGAGAGACTTCTTGATTTTCTTCTCTTGCTTCTCTAGACCCGACTAGGGATTTTTATCTCTCTGATCGAACGCTTCATACCATTCGACCGCTTCAGTAGCGAACGCATACTTATCTGCCATGTTGAAAAGTTCGACGGTTGTTCGTGGAGGATTTATTACAATATCCTATGTAAACCGGTGATTCCTTAGTCATGCTTTGAAAGCCTGGATGACAGTAGATCCTGCGATCTCTGGGACGGAATTTCGAACCTGACCGGATCTCTTGATATATTATTGAAGAGTTTCATTTGTTTTCTACTTCATCCGATGAAGATCATCCTTCTTCCCGGGACGGTCGTACATCCCTTGAAAGTTGGCGATCATAGTATCACAAAGCTGCTCCCAAGTATAGATAGATCCAACTGGTAGGTTAAGCAACCACGACCGGGTAAACCCTTTAAGGACCGTGGACAAATAATTTGCCATCACATTATCGTTATCACCAGTAGCCTTGATGGCAGTAGAATAAATTTGAAGAAATTCCAATGGGTTCTGATTTCTATTGAACTTATCTATGTTGGCTAGTCGGAGCCTGTCCGGCCAACAAACAGCTTGGAGACCTGCCGAAAACACTCGGCAGCCCGTAATGGAGTTGTGGTGCCTTCTCTGAAAAGGAGCCGGATTATAATCAGTCAGGGATCAGTTCCTCATATTTGCATATCTGGGATCCGGTGTCCCAACCCAGTCATGGACGTTATGATAACGTCTTTGACCACCCGCTTGGTTCAAATGATGCCTGAGATCGTCTGAATCAAGTGGTCGTTCCTCTTGATGATGAGGAGGAGTGACTGTTGTGAAAAGCCGTCTCCTCTCGTGATTTCCTGGTCTGAACCTATGAGGGGGTCTTGGTGTTGATCGATCCTCTGCTCGACCATATTGTCCCCTACTAAGAGAGGAGCGTTGGGACGAGGTCATCGTGTGACTTTGCGAATTTCTTTGCTCCCGGTACATTTCTGTACGCTGCAAGGTTTGTTGGAGGATCTTTGACACCTGACCTACAAGCTGAACATAACTTAGAGTTCCTGCTAAAGCAAGGTCTGGATTATTCAGAATATCCCGAACTCGTTGCAAGTTTTGTATCGTTACCGAAGGTCGTGGCAGATTTCTGCTTGCAATGGGCGTCCGATGAGTTGAGTTTTCTCTCGACCTACCAGTCGGCCCTGCCTGATTCGGAATAGGTGAATTAACTGATGCATGTCCATCAACTCGGTTGCCTCCGGTAATTGGTTGTTGAGCACCCGTACCATTTCCACCAGCAAGTGGTGGCGAGTTAACCCGTGGAGGATCGTGCATGGCATCCAGATTGATATCTCTGATTGTGTTAACTTCGTGGCGCCAATAGTGATCTTCCGATGAACTCCCGTCGTAGCTAATGGAGAGCCTTCTAGTGCTTCTGCAAGGAGCCTTTATGATGGGGAGCGATCGGAGATTACTGCCTCCGGTGGGCTTTGTGGTGGACTCAACCTGATCCGCGCGAACTGCCAATCATATGCTGAGTTTTGCCATGCTCACTTGGCCTACGATCAGTGATGGCTTCATCGATACCCTTACCAGATGCCGCTTGGCCTCTGGAATATGTAGGAGTCGTTGGCGAATACTGGTCATCTATGATAATATCGAGAGTACATGGACTCTCTGATTGCAGTGCCGGGCTTCCATTACCGCTTTTACTAATTGGATCGACCGGGCTTGTAGAGGCGTTCGGACTTCCGAACTGGTCGGAACGAGTGGTTCCTCTAAGAGCGCCATTGTTGGTGGCGGTACATCTTCATCCATCCGGTCGATTTTGCCAATCTCTGCGGCTGGCAAGCCGGCGTAGGAGGAGGATGATGACATCCCGTTTTCTTTCATGGCGTGGATGCATGCGTCTATGTCAAGGTTGGAGTAGTCCGCCAGGTCAAACTAGTTTTCCTCATCCCAAGTCTCTGTCATATTCGCATGAGCGATGATGGAGCAAAGGAAGTGTATGAGGAATGCTTCAGCGAAGTAATCCTCAAGAACTCAATGCCTTCTTCCCCACGGACGGAGCAAAGGAAGTGGATGAGGAATACTTGAGTGAAGTAATCCTCAAGAACTCAATGCCTTCTTCCCCACGGACGGTGCCAGCTGTCGACGATCGAGTCACCAATCTTACAAAATAAATAGAGGAAAATGGCAAAGAGTTCTCGGGAGAGAATGTGACTACTCTTTATTGCTATGAACTGGCTATTACAGGGGGTGCCCTCGACAAGGCAGTGGACTAATCCTAATTATACTCAACGTGATGCTTGCTATGCAGTTGAATTAGACTTAAAACATGAATCTAACAACGATTGCCTTGCTTCAATCTGATGTAGCCTGATCCCCTCATTCCTTCGTGCTCCATCTTTAAATAACCATCGAAGAGGTGGTAGTTGTTCCTAGAGAAGGCGCTTGTTGGAAGTGACACGACTGGTCGGAGCGAGGCGACAGTTGATGAAGTACCAACCGTTTGGCGGTTGCGCGTCTGAGAGGCACTCAACCGTATGGTGGTTGTTGTCAGTGTCTTAGGACCATAAAACATTGCGTGGTACGGAGCAAATATAACATGTATTCCATTCGTCATACGGTAAGGAATATACTTGGAGATAGATCCAGATGCCAGTTCATTGCTTCTATGAGTAATCATCTGGCTGGGGACTGGGTGCAGGACCTCATCCGACCAGGGTACCCACTATGTAACCTCTAGAATCCTTGCGACCATAGGGGTCATTAGTCTTAGGGGTTACGACCATGAAGACATATGGTCTTTTAGTATGTATTAACGTAATACATAGAGATTTTAATCCTCGTTGGTTATCTTGTTCAAGAATAATATCGTTAATATTTATTATCAAGTATGCGACTTGATTGTGAAACTCTATATTTCTGCGATGATAATTCTTAAACATTCTCTAGTCGGAAACATATGAGGACACATATGAATAGACTAGCATATGTATTGGTTGATGACCGTGTTTCATGGGTCATAGATATGGAGATATTAAACCAATAATATGGACTCATGTTAGTGAACATAGGGTTGGATCGACCCACCATGAGACACTGCGAGAACATTGATTTTCTTACGTGGCATCAGTTGGTCTCATTTACAATGCGTATGCTATGTCCTTAGACTTAAGGCCGTCGCACGTACTCGAGATGCTTATTGGCTCACTTAGGGGTTGCCAAACGGTACTCCGTAACTGGGTAGTTATAAAAGTAGCTTTCAAGTTTTGTCATGATGCATGCAATGGGACATGGTCGATCAAGATTGGATTTACCCCTTCATGCAACGGAAGAGATATCTCTAGGCCTCTCGAGTGATTGGATTCTAGAAATGCATGGCCATGCTCTCACGGTTAAAGAGTTAACCGTAGTCGGAGAAACTGAGTCACGTGATCGAAAAACAGTGGTCAAGCTAAGCAACAAGGATGGCACGTAGTCACCTTGAGCTTGACCGATATCGTGAGGCAAAAGGAAATGCACATAAGTTTTTTTGAGGTTCTTCTGATATGATCTTTACGTATACATGGGAGTCGGCATGGGCCGCTACCGATTAGTGGACGAGTAGGAGTACTCGGGGCATGTCTAAGTGTACGTGAACCTATAGGGTCGCACGCTTAAAGAGCTAGAATTTAATTTGGATGGTGATCCGAATTCTTGTGGACCATGAGTTCCTAATGGGCCTCAAAGTTCGAGACCCATCATGGATGCCTATATATAGAGAGGCGGTGGCATAGAGTTAGGATAATTTTGGAATTCCTGAAACCCTAGTGTCCACACCTTCCTCATCCAATACCACGTAGCCGGCGCTAGCACTCCAGCGCGTGCTGTACCTACCCAGTATGTGTGGATACCTTAGAGGTGTTGATGCGAAGCATCAGCACCAGGACGACCTGCAACGCATGATGATCACAAGTAGCTAGAGGAGGGGACGTGCGGCTAGTACAACTACCACCGCACCAACACGCTACATCTACTCTACTTACGCTACGATTCTGTGCGTCTAGTGGTAACCCCGTGATCTATTATTAGCGGAGGTTCCTTGTTTACGCGGTAGATTTTTTGAATTTGTGCGAGCGTAGCCTTCCCGCGGTTCCACAGTGGTATCAGAGCCATCCCGTCCCGTCTAGTTTTAGATTCAGATTAGATGCATATTGTGATATGTGGAAGTCATAGATGTGATCTATTACGTTTTCTGTTGGTCGTTCTATATGATAGATTGATTTTTGCGATGTCGATATAATCGTCCATGTGAGGTTGTCTCAAGATGGGTTCATGATCGTTATTCCGTGATCGTGTTTTCATGGTAGAATCACGACTTGCCTCTACCGGTCGGTTTTCGCCATCGGGGTAGACAGTGAAGGTGTAAAACCATGGAGCACGCAAAGATCAATCTGGTTGATCGAATCAGAGTTGAGATTGGAAAGGGTTAATGTGATTAATCTAATGTGATTTACATGGACGGAACAGTGAATTAGATCTACGTAGTCCGGAAAAAAGTTCGCAACAGGGGCTCCCGCCCCTGTGACCCCGCTCCACTCACCGGCGAGCTGAACCACCGAACAGGACCATGGTGGACTAGGATCATAACTTGGTATGTGGTATTGCTATTTCACACCATCCGTTAGATAGAATGCGATTCTATGCATATTTGTTTTGCGGGATTGTTATGAATAGTATGGCCCATTATGCATGTGATGCGTGTGAATAATGTATGAGATGCATATATGTATGTAATATTCATGGCCTGTGTGTCATGCTTGTTCATAAGAAGATGGAACAAATTCTCTTCTCATGACCCTCTTTAGATCTAACTAAGATGTAATAGTTTTTTCCGAATGAATTGTTGCCACCAACTATAAGCATAGTATTTAAACTCTCTAGTGACTCTTATCACCTCTTGTATTGTGGGAAGCTTCTGAAATTTTACCACCTTATCCATTTGTCCTTCCCACTCAAGATACTCCTCCGAATCATAACTTCCATAGAAAGGAAGTTCTACGTAGTTGTAACCTGCCATGGTTAGTAGTGCAAAAATAGCAAGAAACAATAATGGATTAGTAAAATGTGTACATCACTCTCAACCTCATCTTCCCTTACCATTTGATGTTCTTACTCACCCTATACTGAATTGCGAAGTACCTCGCACTTGGGTGCTGTAGATCAACACAAAGGTCGTGGTCAAGCGAGTTCACAGTCAAGTAATTGCACTAACACAATAATATGTGGAGCCTGGAAGGTATAGTGTATGTCCTAAACAATATGAATTATAGACTTCGTTCAATAAGTGAAAATCCAAACTAGAATTCAATGAATAGTTGATGCACGTATGATATAAGTGGAGATCAAGGCAACACGCACACACACACTAAGGTGATGTAACTTAATGCAACCAAGGACTGAGCTAACAAAATACAAGTCAAGAATAAATAACTCGTGTTGCAAAAGTTATATAAAGATACTAGCTTGTTGCAATGAACATCTAGGGCACAAGATTGCATAAAACAGTAATGAATACACAAGAGATGGTAATGTGCTCAACCAATGTATGTGTTTCGGTCACCACTTTCTTTTTCTTATCCTTTTCATTTCCTTCTTTCTTTTTCTTTTCCTTTGTCTCTTTCTCTTTTATTTTCTTCTTTTTATTTTGCAAGTAGCCAAACTTTAAGAACAAATAAATCAGCGAGCTCAACAAGTGACCAACTCTCGGTTTTGAATAATTACAAGGTAAATGTGCAGCCCTAATGCAAACTCAAATAGCTAGTCTTGAGTAGGATCAAAGAGTTCGCAAAAATCAGAAATTGGCTATCCAAAGATATGAATGATTTTTAGCAAGTAATATTGCGCAAAACAAGGATATAAGTGAAAAGTACCTTCGGTTAATGCACAAAGAACAACAAGAGAGTAATATATGGCTCGCTGAACAGTACCCACACACATGAACACTACCGCGTGAACAGTAAACCAAAACCCTAATTGAAACTCTAGAGATTGAATTCAACTCAAGGCAATTCGATAGAATCCAACACGACAAGGACTCTCGACAAACAGTGCCCATCGTGTGAACAGTACCCACCGCGTGAACAGTAAATCCAACACAAACTCCTTTCACCAATTTTGTTCAACCAAACTGAGTCAAACCAATCGAAATTGCTAGAATAGATTGCAAGCAAAGAAAAAATGAAACAACAACTAAAATCGAAAGATTTCCAATGGATCAAAACCTATCAAACTCACTAAAATTCAGATTGGAACTACGGTTTGATGAACAATTTTTCTACGGTTTAATGAACATTTTTTTTGTAGGGCTGTTTCGATGCAAAAGGATAGCACAATAGTAAAATCAATCTACTATTTTTGTGGGATATTTTTGGAATTAATGACCAGTCCGAAATAGTCAATGCTATTTACTCTTTTTTGGTGGAATTTTTGGATGAACAGTGCCGAATAGTGCTAAAACCAATCTACTAATCAACGATAAAGATTCTAAGGTATCAACGGAGCTCTGATACCAACATGATAGGGGGTGCCCGATCTTCATGACTTAGAATCTGGGATACACCATGAAACCCAACGAATCGACGAGGCCAATCGATGTCAATGCAACGATCTACGACGCATGAACTCGCTAAACCACATGCTATGATAGCTCCACTTGGTCACGATCAAGTGGGGGTTGATCTCCCTATAATTCAATCAAGAACAAGTAAGAAAATCAATGGGGTATCACACAATTCAATGGGGGCAGCCGGCGGCTTGCACAAACCCTAGAACGATGCAAAAGAGCAATCTGACATTTCTTCAATTTTTGTGTTGCTACAGTGTAGCACCCCTCCCTAGTGTATTACGGACGTGTGGGACCCCCCCCACACACACACGCATGGGCTAAGCCCAAACTAACACTATTCGGCCCAAGTGGCCAAATTGGCTTCTAAGCCCAATCTAAAACTAACATTGAATTCCTGCAGCTAAATTGTTGGTCCTCTGAGGTTGCTGATTGTTGCTGCTATTAACATTCAAAATTCATGTGTTTCCTGCATGTGACACTGGGGCAGGGGTTCTGAATCCGGTAGATGAATTATTGGAACAAAAAGGCTACTGAGCATTGGTTCTGGTTCTCTGTAGCTGATTTTGATGAACTCCATGTTGTATCATCTTCCTTTTGGCCTTGTTTGGATCTCTTGTTTTATGAAAACAGATTCTCCCAAAACCAGTTTTAGCATTGTTTTAGGAAATCTCTGTTTGGATTGGGTAACTAACTCTTGAGATAAGCAAAACCGGTTTAGTGTAAATCCAATATTCCTTGTTTTACTAAAAACAAGTCCTGGCCGTTTTTGTGAAAACAAGTTCTCCCAAAACCAACAAACTCCACGGTGCCCCTCCCGGATCCTGCGCCCCTTCCGGATATTGCGCCTTACTGCATCGCAAGGCTGCATGAACTCACTATCGCATGGCGAGGTCGACTCCGACTTGTCCGTCGCGGTCCTCGCCTCCTCGCCGCTCGCCGGAGGCCGGGTTCTACGACCAGTTTGACGTGGTCGGCGGCGACCACGTCGCGTGAACGACGAGCGGCAAGAGCTGCAGTGGCGCCACGCCGACCGCACCTCGGCTCCTCCTTCAACTCCAAGGACAAGTACTCTACGGCGAAGTTCGGCCCGAGATGAAGCTCGTCGGGGTAACTCCGCCGCACCGCCACGCCCTTCACGTGCGTAAGCTGTTGATCTGTTCTAAGGATAATCGATCTTCCTTTGGACATTGATCTTGAGCTGATTGTGCCAATTTGATCGATCGCGCTCATTTGTCATCCGGGAGGGCGACGGCATGACGAGATTGACATCGAGTTCATGGGGAACTCGAGCGGCGCCCGACGTGATGAACACCAACGTGTGGGCCAACGGCGACGGCAAGAAGGAGCACCAGTTCTACCTCTGGTTCGACCCCACCGCCGACTTCCACACCTACAAGATCATCTGGAGGGGAGAAGAGCGAAGGGGAAAGTGAGAGAGAGAGGGAGAGAGCGCGCGGGGGTGGGTAGGGTTGGGTGTTGCGTTAATCGGTGAGAAGTTACCCAAACACGAATTTAGTGAAACCTTGTTTTATTTTTTCTGATCCAAACAAAGTAATCTATAAATTCATCCTAACAGAATAACAACTTAAAACCAGTTTTACTAAAAATTCTTCTAAAACTAGTTTTCTTAAAACTCATTTCTTATTCTTGAGATCCAAACAACCACTTTGCGAGATTCGTCCAACTCAATACGAGAATCTTCTATGAGTACGGCTTTATCCACCATATGTTGAAAATCCACATAATCGTTTCCAACAACTTGTACTTTCAAACTAGGGTTAAGTCCACGTTTGAATCGCTTCTAACGTGCATTGTCTGTAGCAACATCTTCTGGAGCATAGCGAGAAAGTTGAGTGAACTTATTGAGTATTCACCCAAAGACATGTTTCCTTACTGTAGTTCCCGAAATTCATTCTTCTTCATTTCCACAATACCATTTGGAACATGAACTTGCGAAAAGCTGTTGAAAATTCCTCCCAAGTAATGGCATGCGAATTCTCATGAGCTGCAGTGTAGTTCTCCCACCATTCTGCGGCTGTACCTTCTAACTGATGTGAAGCATAAAGAACTTTCTCACGATCATTGCATTGAGCAATGGCGAGCTTTTTCTTAACCGAGCGAATCCAATCTTCCGAATCCAAGGGTTCTGATGAATGAGAAAACATAGGTGGACGAGTCCTCATGTACTCTGATAACTTGGAATGATGATGAGCTGGTGGCGGAACAGTTGCTGCTTGATTATTCTGATTACTCTGACTATTTTGGTTCAACAAGTTGACTATTGCAGCGGCGGTCTGACTTTGTTGAGTCATCATAGCGTTCATGTTCTGCATCATTGCACTCATGAATTGAGTCTGAGCTGCTAGAAGTTGTGCCATGTTTGGATCTGCGGCTCCAGGTACTGGTGACTGGCCACTAGCATTGACATTGGCGTTGGCATTTGCCTCATCTGATTGAGTACGGCTCGATGTATTGCGAGTGTCAACCATCTGCGACGATCTTCCACAGGTTTATTAGGTAAGATAGAAAAAGCAAAGTACATAAGAGGGAATAGCACAGTGGATGAGATAGAACAAGATAGATGAGACAGAAACAACTTAATTAGGGGAAAACATATTATACCTAAAGGCAAAAGACAAAGAATACATAACTGAGACGCTATGAAAGAACAACTAACTCTTCAAATTGAAGCCTTAGTGTGACTGCAACATAATGTTTGACAGCAAAACTGCAGCTCCCACTTACACACAACCCAAATAAAGACCTATTGCAACAACGATCTATAAGCGCTACTAAGAACACTACTAGGACGGCTCCCACTCTGGGCTAGAGAATGAAGACTCATCGACTTCTGACTCTGAATCACTGTAGAACACCCCACGAGTTGCGAACCGCTGGTGGAGACTCTGGACGAACAGCTGGAATGAAATGACGAAGGTACTCTTGACGGTCGTCGGTGATTTGACGCCTTTCTTCCGAACTAGGTGGAGTCGGTGATGGCAAAGGAGCTAGTGATGGTACTGAGGATCTTCCCAACTCTTCTTTTGGCTCAGGAGCAACTGGTACTGACGCCACTTGCATCACATACTTTTTAACCAACTTGGACAAATTGATTCGGTGCAATCTGCAAATCCTTTGAACCGCTTTACGGGCAACTTTGACTGCTGACATGTCCTCAAGCTCATCGTGGCACTTCATGCTGTGGTGATGGATGTGGCTTCCAATCCTCACGATGAAATACACCCTTGTATCGAATCCAATTGTGTGCCTCTTCACTTTCTTTTCCTTGGTGAAGTAAGTTGCACTCCTGCTTGTTTCCAAACTCCGCAACAAGCACTAAAGAACTCCAGGCCAATCTCCTCTTTGATCACGACACACTTGCACCATCTAAAGAAATTAACAGGCAAGGCAGTCAAATTAAGATTACAAATCAAAGTTCAGACAAGACAAGAGACCAGATTTCTTAGAACAAGATGAGAAAGAATGGAATATGATAAGAATAGAATAGACTGAGATGATAAAAGAATCAGAATAGATGAGAAAGGAACAACCACCTAAATCAAGTTAAGTTGATTTGATTTAGAAAATAAATTTTGAAGCTCTTAGCTAAAACGACCATGCTAACTAAAGTTGCATTCTACAGTCGATATTGCTTTGATACCACCTCTGTCGGGACCCAAAAATGCATCTCAGGAACCCTCTGTGTATTCTAAACTAGTCCCAGATCAGTAGCTAGCTCACACAGGAAACAATGATGAAATATCATCCATTTATTTTATTTAACTAAAAAGATCTCAGAGTAACAGATAATAATAATAACTGAAACTTATGGTCAACGTTTACTTAACTCGCCACGCAAGGCTTAAGAAACAAATAAATTCTTGCAACGGAACGAAACTCTTGAAAAGGCCAATCAACATGCCCACAGGCAATCGAGTGGAGAACGCATCCGAATCCGCAAAACCTTCAAAGTCCTCCTTTTGAAAGAACTCCTGAGCAGCTTGATATTCTTCAACTGATCAACAAAGGCATAGGCCGTGAGTACTTAAAGCACTCGACAAGCCGTAGGGAAATGTATGCAAATAGTATTCATGCACGGCCTGACAAAGGTTAGTTGTATGGTTCTTTTGCAGGAAACAGCATTGACGATAAATACAATAAATAGATTGAAATGCGTAGTTGAAAGCAATAATAAATAATTAAACAATTTCGTTGAAACAACCAGTGAACATCCCATTCACTTCCCAACCAACCAATGATAAGTGAATCTCCAATTCACTAATCGACACAGACCCCCAAGTGAATTACCTGTTCACCAACCAAACATTATATTCAGCAAGTGAACATCTCATTCACACTCCGACTCATTTTAAAGAAACTCTATCTCCCGTGTGAAATCTCCGAACATGTCCATAACCGAGGACGCGGCTATTCGAATAGATCAATTGATACTCTGCAGAGGTTGTACACTTTACCCACAAGATATAATCAGTGTAGCAATCACCAATCATAACAAAACCTTTCAGAGGTTTCATCTCAATAATTGACTCTCCCGTTGTACCTACAGCCATCCAAAACCTCATCGTGGTTGACGTAAAACGTTGGACAGGGATGCGGCAAACCATCCCGCGATGTGGCCTTAGAAAAGGATACACACCTCCACCCAAATACTACCTGAGTAGTCAAAAGCCAAAACTCAACAACCTACTAGGTTAGGCCCGTCCCATACCAGGCATGTGGTTGTACAAAAGGCCCAGTTCAATGGCGCACAAGATTAAGTCATTGACAAGTTACTCAGACGAGAATACCACAAACCACGACGTGATGAAACACCCCCACTATCCACCAACCACTCGCCTAAGCGAAAACTATTTTGTTTAACCAAAACCAATAGCACCCCGTCATGGTACACAAATTTTAACAACAGTGGCTTACCACCACGATTCTATATTTCATTATGTCAAGATTAATCATTATGACACATGTGGTAATGAACCCATCGTAACTAAGCTGAACTAAGCATATGTACGATACCCATGTTGGTGATACAAATATGTCCAACTAAAATTATCCACCCTAAGGTGACAAAGGATTCATGGTATTCAAATAATCAAAGGAGGCATAATGACAACAGGTAATAACTAATCCCAAAACAATTTATATAAAGATAGCATGCAATTTTATAAAACAATATACTTTTAAAATCATAGGTTCAATATGATCAAAGGACTATGGCTTGCCTTGAAATAAATCCTAGGATTGATTTTGATTTTGGTATACTACTCCTTGCTCAAAGCTTCCCGAAGTATCAACATATACTCGTAAACAGGCAAATAAACCAAATAAATAAATAACAGAGACAAAAAAAAATCTAAAAATTAAATAAAAATCTCATATAAATAGATCTTGAATTTATATGAATTTAGGAATTTGAATGGACTCAATCGGAGTTCGGATGCAAAAGATATGGGCTTTGGAAGATTGAATCCCTAAAGAAAACCCTAATTTGAATTTATGGATTAATCCAAATTATTTTTCTATTGAAAAATCCCAGATTATGACGTCAGCTCTGGAATTCCGAATTAAAACAATTCCGGGAAAAAGGAAATAGAAACTGACATGGGGGCCCTACATGTCATAGACATGGTTTTTGGTGGACTAAGTCTACTGGAAATTTGGTTTGGTGTGGTGGGCTGAGCCACGTAGGCGCTGACTTGGCAGGCCATGTGAGCGGACACGCAGCAAAGAGGACGATGTGGCAGCTGAGCTGGCAAAAGACACAGGGCTCGCCGGCTATCAAGGCTCTGGACCCAAGTGCTCCGGCGAACGAGGGTCCTCCGGCGACTGTGAAGGCACGCAAGGCGAAGAGGAAGCTACGGGGAACTCGGTGACGTAGCCAATTGGCACCGGAGATGACTGTGACGGCAGCGGCGCTAAGAAAAGCGGCGGAGCGGCGCGGTTGCACTGCGGCGAGGCAACGCGGGGGTTCTCCGAGGACAAGGAAATGCGCAAGACGTAGGCCACGCGATGGCGATCCCAAGGCTGGCAATGACGAGGCCAAAGACTCACCGATGGCGGCACAAGACAGCGGAGAAGGTCTCGGCGGCGTCGAGCTTCTAGGGCACGATTCTCCCCAATGGCGGTGCAATCCCGAAAGGTGGTTTAGGGTTTTAACGGGGGAAGGTGTTGCGGAGGATATGACGCGGTCGCAGGCTTTAAATAGCCACGGGAGAAGGGATCCGGGAAGAACACGGTGGCGCAATACGGCTCAGACACGGACTGAGGAGTCCAGGAGGAGGACGATGAACAGTACGCCTCGAGGGGCCCACAGGTCAGTGGTGCGGTTTAAACGGACGCGAGTGACAAAAGCCGGTGAAGAGGCTGACGGTGGGGTCATGCACTCGCGCACAGAGAGAGACGGATAAATGGGCTGCGCAGAAAATGGGTCGGATGTGGAAGGGAATGGGCCGCACAGTTCTAGGCTGGACTGGAACAGGAGAGGGTTTTGGCCCATTTACTATTTCTGAGATTTTAATAGATTTTTCTTTTTAGTAAATAGCAGAAAATCCAAATAAAACTTAGAAAATAGCAAATGCACTAGGAGAAATTCTAGAAAATATATCCAAGCACAAAGAACCCAAATAAAATAATTTTAATAATAGTTGATGTTGACATTATTCATATTAAATTGTTTTTGAACTCTGAAAATTCTAATTAAGCTTTTAACTTTACCAGAAAAATTCAAATGGTTATTTTTCTTTTAAAACTTCAAAACAGACCAAATTTTGGGATGTTACTGCACCCACAAAA
Source organism: Phyllostachys edulis (assembly GCA_036346405.1). Classification (NCBI taxonomy): domain Eukaryota; kingdom Viridiplantae; phylum Streptophyta; class Magnoliopsida; order Poales; family Poaceae; genus Phyllostachys; species Phyllostachys edulis. The sequence continues at coordinate 93,575,298 of CM070562.1, read as the reverse complement.
GCAAAGCCGTAGTTGCATTCTTTCCAACAAAGTATATTCATGAATATTAAGTATAGCTTTAACCTTGTGAAAGTGTTTGAAATCTCGGTGTGTAGGTATGTATGTCATTGAGTTGGGGCAATCCTCATCAAAGGGTCATCCTAACAAGCTTTGTACTTTATGACCTACAACATAATAGGGAATTTGTGGTAGAAACGAAAAGCAAATAACATAACATACACAAGTAAAAAAAAAATACTCCATTGAGTTGCCAGGCTAGACCTAAGCCACACCATCAACTCTGCGCCTCTATGCCCGGCAATGCTCTACCCCATCCCTCTCACACATTCGATATCGTGTAGGGCCTACACCGTGGCCTCGACTCTACCGCCATGCCCGAGCTCCTACCACTTATTTTCCTTGAGCAACAAAAGAATCAACAAACCAAAGAAAGAAAACAACACCCATAGAAGCCATAGAATCAACTGTGACAACTACATATCTACACAATTCTTTGGGCTTTTTCAAATGCTCAAAGAAAAGAAAAAAGAATCCACATATTGTCAGGAAGAAATCAGAATCAAAGACCCATCCAATACATGAACAGATGAAACTAAAATCACAACTTTACAGGGCATATCAAGAAGGGCTTCAGAAGCCGAACAGTACAGGTCGCTTTCGTCGTTACTTAGGCACACCGATAGGAAGCAGTGGAACATAACAACACCATTGCTCAGGGCAGCCACCATGAAATGTCGGCACGCCCGGCACCACCACCTCAAGCCCATGCGCTTCTACTCTTTTATTTTTATTGAAGGGCTGGCTTAAGGATTAGCAATCGTGTATGTCAAAAAAGAATGAAAGATAGAAAACAGCAAGCAAGAGCAATGGAGAAGATATGAGTATCCGACTAAAATTGCATCAACTCAACTATCTGCTCTACTCAACATAATTGGCAAAGTGCTCAAGCACAAGATGTTAAATCTGGATCTAAAGCCACCTGTGAGTACTTAATTGAGCCTATCATGCATCTATCCCAAATCTCAATCAAGCTAAACTCCTCCAAATAAGAGCTCTTTTACGGTACACTCAATTTAATATGTGTCGTTCATTCTTTTTGTTCCAACGGTTCAGATTAGTTATGATTTAGTTATACTATACTTGGTAGTATGAGTAGTAGAATCTTAAGAGGGCAGAATTGTAATTGTCCACGTGGGGATCACATGGCCAAGGGTAATATTTTCAACCCTAGTAGGAAAAGTCCATAATACCCTCACGAAAAAAGTATAAATATAAAGAAAAGTCTATTAAGTCTTTAACAAATCAATAGTCATATTTAATTTATACTACCACCATATACTACCGGTAGAATATACCGTAAAATTTCTCCTAAATAAATATACTACAGATGTGTCCTTCATCCAAAACAATTAAGTAGCTCTCAGATAAAAAATCGCAAACTGAATTTTAGGGAGCAATAAACAAACTCATACGATGGATGAATCAGTGCATTCCAACCAAATCAAGAGCAATGGTTGGAGACCTTCCGCCTGCAAATTTTTAACTGAATTCCAACCAATTAACTCATATCTTATCCACCTACCAGTACAGAATTACCTTCATATCTTATCCACCTTCCGTATCTTACATCAACAACAGTCAAATAATAAACCTGGATCCACAAGTTAACCCCAACTACAATTTTTTAATCTTTCGTACCTTGCGGGCAATTGGGTACTTGAAGCCCATGCGGCCATGCCATTGGGGTGTTCCCAGCCGATGAGGGCTCCGCTAATTGTCAAATTTCTTGAATCCCTCCCATGTCGCCGTGAGATTTTGACCGATTCCCAACCAATGCCTCCAGATCCAGTCAAGACTGTCTGGAGAAAGATGAGAATTGCTACCAACCTTGGCGGCGGGTGGCCCTTCTCACGAGAATCACTATCGATTTTATGAAATAAATGTCGGGAACACGACTCTTAAGATTATACCAAAAAAAAAAGATAGAAGATTTCTAAGACAGGTTCAGACCTTCTCTGGAGAGAATAACAGCGTTACTCCCATGCTCTCATATTGAGTGAGATTATAGAGTACAACACGCCACCAAACTAAGTTTAATGGCTTCTCTCCTTGATCATCCTCTTGGACATCTTTCTTCTGTCTGTCGGCGCCGTTCCTTATATAGCATTTGAAAGGGTGTCAGTTACTGTATGTTAAGAGGCGTCTTGACTGTTGCTTGAGTACATTTGTGGATGATGTTTGCAATCAGTGAGACATCCTCCAGCACGTTCGCCAAACGGTTATTACCAGAGACAGAGAGAAGTATGTACGGTTATACCAGAGATAACACACACGTGTATTAATTACTACCCATAGTCGAGCGTAGTGTATTGGATCCCTAGTCGATAAAGTCCACATGTATGGGGTTTTATCGACCATAGTGTGATTGTAAGTCGACCTAGTCGTAATAGACCTTACAACCATAGGATGGTCGTAACCTTCCCTGCTCGTTGCAGATATCAATGACCAGGTGTATCTTCGAGGACTATTTAGAATACTATTATTCATAATGAATATTACAGATAATTATTTTCATTAATTGAGGATTATTGAATCCTCGTCAAGTTGCCAGCGACGCCTCTCGGCACGAATCTGGCCTACAAACTCGACAAGGCGCTGGTGCAAGGCATGGAAGAGGGAGAGGATTAGAAGAGTTTGATCGGAGTGAGGAGGGGGCCATTGATCAAGATGCAAGATAGCGAGAGTGGCTAGCAGTTGGGGCCTTAGGGGCGTGGTCACGTGGGGAAGGGAAGAGGAGCGGTTGGGGTGTGCGAGGCTGTGAGAAGTTCGAGGAGGGAGCCAGTGAACAAGCAGGAGGTTGACAACGTGGACCCACATATCGGCGTATGTTAGAGGAGATGCGGAAGTGTTGTAGAGAGCACAAGAGTACGCTACGGCGTGGAGTCGAAGGATCGTCCCGCTACGCGGGGTTAAACTTATTTTTTATAGTAGTAAAGAAAATGCGCTAAAGGTGGTGACAGATTGGAGTGTTCGCGTGATAATCTTTGTTTGATGTAAACTCCGTCAATCGATGCATGCCCTTTAGGGTTCCAAATGATCAGTACGTACGTTTTGTTGTTGCCGATGTGCTACGATAGGATGTTCGGATCGGAACGTGCGATTGTCAGAGGCGCCCTGCAAAAGCATATGTTATTCGATACTGTTGGCGAAAGCGTAGTTAAATTTTTTTTTATGTTTGAGATTTTTCTATCCGATCCACATTAAAGAATAAAAAATATCCTACCTCGTGAGGCGTTCACGAAAACCAACACTCGAACCGTGACAGACTGACACATATATGCTGAGGCCTAGCCTCGAACCTGGCTGGACAGGCGACGCCGCACCAAGCCAGCCGTGCAAGGCTCGATTCTCTAAGCGTAGTTATATTTTTGTGTGGGGTAAAAAGAGAAAGCACAAAAACGTACTACTAATTACTTGTTACAGACTAGCAGTGTGGGGAAGTTCCGAGATTTTTTTAGGAGCAATGCAAGGTGAAAAATAACAAGGCAGGTCATGCCCCATATAGCTGCTTCGCATTTACTAATATTTAGAGCCTTCCTGAGTAAATTTTTCTCTTTTTATTATAAACGACTGTTCTAAACTGTTGTTTATGAAATTTGCAAGGAGAGATTCCTGATTTGATTTTTTTTTTCTTAAAGCAAAGGCAGTCAGGCGGTAGCTCTGGGCCAAACAATTGCTGCACCGTCCTAGCTTCATTCCGGAATGTGCGCCTATTATGTTCTTTCCAAATGTTCCAACAGGAATAGATGAAGATGGGCCGATGGCATTGAGGTCGCGACGGTCCTGCCTCGCTACGCTTGCTGAGAAGTTCGACGAACAGTCCGTCAACCTGTCAAAGGACGTGGTGGCTCATGCAAGTGGCAGAATACTACCTGTGAGTAGAGCTGGGTGGGTCATGCCGTGCCGGTACGGCACGGGTCTATCGTGCTTCGGACCGCGTCATGCCATGCCGACTCTGTTCGGTCATCCCGTCGTGCCGTGCTGTGTCGGCTCACCTCGCATTCGGTCAGGTCCAGGCACGACCCAAAGCCCGTCGTGCCGAGGTCATGCCGTGCCAGCTCAAGCCCAGTTCTAAGTAACTATTGACGGCGGAGGCGGAGAAGGCGATAGCGGCGGCGACCGCCATCTTTATTCCTCTCGTGCGGTCGTGCCCGTCTCATTAAAAACCTAGTTAAAATTGAATTAATTGTGTAAAAACATGGGCACGAAAATATTTCGGGGAAAAAGTTAAATTTTCTTGATATTTTACAGATACAATGTTACTGCCTCGTTAAAAACCTTACGCTCCAGAGTGGGGTTCCCCGAGTAAGGAAAAGAATACAGTAACAATATGTGTACATACTAACTACTCATCAATGTCGAGATCGTTCATGCGTTCGAGGTCAGCGTACGCCTGCACGATCTCGAGATCCTCCAGTTGATGTTGTTGCCGCTCTTTAGCCAATTCCCAATCCTTGGCGCATGTGATTGCTTCCACCATCTTAGGCGTGAATGATGATATTCTTTCTTCAATTATTCTCACTACCATGCTGAACGTTGCTTCTGAAGATACAGTGGACACCGGCACCAATAGAACATCCCGTGCGAAATGTGATAGCACGGGAAATATCCGCTTGTTGTTCTTCCACCACTCGAGTAAGTCTATCTTTCCACCGGAAAGATCAGGATCAATGTTTGCAAAATCATGCTCTAGGTAATGGTTTAGCTCGAGACGTAATTCCACAAGGGGCCGGCCGAGACCGAGAGGACGAAGAACCGGACTTGCCCTTTAGCTTCTTCCACAAGTGGGATGTCGCTTTTCTTTCCTTGTTGCGTCTGGCCAGGCGGTTCTCGATCTCGCTGTCGCTTAACTTATCATGATACATGCGGAAAACACGAAAAGTTCCTCTTGACATGTGCAAAAGCTTCCGAGTAATCAAGACCAAGGCATTCACATATTCCCTCCATACCCATCTCGCAACCTCGCACCTTTTTCAGAGGATCGAAAATAATAGCAAAGCAATACACATGTGAAATAGAACTAAAATATTTAATAAACTTTTCCTCCATTAGTGCAACAAAGATGACCTAAAAGGATCCTTCCTAGATTTGGCAATCTTGTCTCGCAATTAACCAAATAAATTCTATAACTAAGCAAGAGGTAGGGTAATAAACACCAGATAATATCTTTGTTGCTTTATAAAAGGTTGTAAAACTGCTTAAAATGACTAGCACCGCTAATCAATTGGTAACTACCAATTCATTGTCTTGAGAGTTAGCATTAACAAAAACAGATATAACATGTTCGCATTCTTTGTAACTTCTTTAACATGATGTAGGTTAAGTTCCATCTCACCTTCATGTCAAGACCAAATTTTCTTGGCTCCTTCCCATTGGTCAAGAAGACTAACGAACCGCCGCCACTTGTGGGGAATTTGTGAGGTAGCTTAACGCGTCATGACATCTGCTCAAATATCCGCCAATCGCTTGCATACCGTCTTGAACAACAAGATTCAAGATATGGCATACGCATCTCTGGTGGAGAACATAACCACCAATATACGTCTGCAATCTTGGGGTAAGGATGTTCATAGCAGTCGTGTTCGCTGATGCGTTATCAAGAGTGATAGAAGCAATCTTATTATCTATCTTAAAATCATGAAGTATGTGTAGTATACGCTCGGCAATGGCACCTCCCGTGTGTGATTCGTTAATTGGCTTAAACCCTATGACTCTCTTATTTAGTTTGTAATTGTCGTCTAAATAATGGGCTACAACACTAAGGTAGGCACTTCTCTGGTGTGATGATGTACAAATGTCTGAAGTTATAGCAAAAGAGAAATGAACTTGTAGGAATTGTTCTTTTAGCTTTGCTAGTTCCTTATGGTACAGCCGTAAAATATCAGATGTAGTGGTTCTCCTACTAACATGTTGGTATTGTGGGATGTTAGTGTTTTAGAACCGATCTTACGTAAAGATTGTTTGATTTGGGGGGTCTCCTAGAATGGAATCATGCAGAGAGATTGACACGGGTATTTTTATACAGGTTCAAGTCTTCTCTGGAGAGAATAACAACCCTACTCCTGTGTGTGCATGGTATTGAGTGTGTTTCATACAATCGGGAGAAAAGACTAAGGCTATTACAGAAGATAGTGTCTAACTGTTTTCCTCCTTGCCCGCTGTCCCTCCGACACGCTTTTATATAGTCGTGAAGGAATAGCCGCTTCTCGTAAAGAGGCGCTTTATCAAATCCAAAGAACGCACATGTTTGCAAGAATCATCGAGTGGTAACCCTTCACACCGCCGCCGCCATTTGTCGAGATAATGGGGTATTCCGTGCTATTACTTCAGAGAGTAATAAAACAGATGTCGACTATTTGGATTCCTTAATCAATTGGACCCACTCGCCTATAGGTTTTATTGATCATAAAGTAGTCGTATCGACCCGGTCGAGAAGAGCTTACGACTATGAGGTAGTCGAGAATAACTTACGACTAGATAGTGATCGAGAAGAACTTACGACCATAAGATAATCGTAGCAAGACTTACGATTATGGGGGTGGTCGAGAAGAACTTACGACCACCGTAGACTTCTCCTTGTAAATATAAGGGTATACCTAGGACCACATGACATCATATTTACCCATAATAAGAATTATAGATAAAAGATAAAATGAGGATTATTAGATCCTCGCCATCTAGCCCCCCACTTTCAAGTGAAAATAACTTACTTGGTTAAGGAGTTGTAGATGGTCCTATGACCACGAGAAGGTTAGAAAATATGGTCAAGGAAAAACTCTTCGACATTTGTACATTACCTTGACCGTAAATATACTTGGTCAATAAGATTGCTTACGATCACCGATAGTAGTAGAAAGTTTTTCACCAAGAGGTCGAATCGATAACCATCGACGCAGGATGACAATGAAAAAGTCCAAATTCCTCCGTTTAAGAAGGCCGACTCGTGAAAGTCGCCGACAAGGAGGGGCAGCTCAAGTTCTTTTATTTCACCATATCTTCGCAAAATCGCCGCAGACACTACCGCAATCAAGCCATGGAGGTCGGTCAAGTCAAGTGATCAGAGCGCCTAACCTCTAAGCATAAAGTCCGCAAGGCCAAGGTACCTTCTATTATAACAAGAAAACTTTCTAGCTTCGCTCTCCTAGTTTTATTAACAACTAGAAAAGGAGAACCGAAGAACTTTATGTCTTTTGTGCAGACAATCCTAATCCAAACAGAGCCTACTGGCCGAGGGTAGCGCCGCTCTTGGAGTGGTCGAGACCGATCTCGCCATCCGGAAAGTCGAGACCAGAGAGATGGTTTGTTCAAAATCCACGACAGACGTGGTCGCGGGCTTGAGCCCATTCTTCAATCTCTGAACTCCACCGACGTGGTCGAGAAAAGAAGTCAAGAAATCTTCCGCTGAGAAGATGACTCCTAAGTTCCCGGTTAGGTCCAGTGCAGAGGTATGTGAAAAGACCTAAATGTAAGAATAGCATTTACCTTTTACTTTTCACAATTTAACGTGCTTTCCTTTTGTTGTTCTTAGCCCGACTCCTTCAGCCCTCGAGGATGCTTCTATTGAGAAGCACATTGCCGCTTCTCCAGTGGATGGAGAGACGACAATAGGAGTAGTCAAAGGATCATCTACTACCTGAGTGGCGGAGGAAATCGTGGCTTCAAGTGGTTGCTACAACCATCGAGGTAGTTGCTACAACCCGAGGTGGTCGTGGAGACAACAGAGGCAAGCAGAGAAGCCTCTCGCCAAGGTGGTGATGTACCGACCACCGCGGCCGAGAAGAAAGTCATTGCAGACGCTCTCCCGGTCTCCAAAGAGAAGTTGCAGCTATGTAATCAAGACGAGGATTACTTCAACTTCAGGCCGATTTCTTTGGGCTCGCTTCCATCGTGGGGTCTTCGCTTAGATCTCATGATCGAGTCCTCATCCCGCAGATATTCCCAACGGAGGGGAAACTTTTGACAACGAGCGCCTCAAGAAGGTTTTGGGACTGTTGCGAAGATAGATAAGTCGAAAAGTCCAAATGATGGTTTTCTCGATGTTTGCTCTGGACGACAATGAATGTAAGTATTTAAGGATACTTATATGTGTGGCATTCCCTTGCTTCATCGCCTTTCTTTTTGCGTAAAGCTCGAACAAATTGCCACCAAGGTGAATATCACCGACAACTTATAGAGCTACGACAGAAAGCTTTTAACTCGCTAACAAAGCAGAGAGGTGGTAAGTCATTGTTATTCCTAGTCGCTTTTAGGGTTTGACTACTTATACAAAGGCTTATGAGGTTTGTTGTAGAAAAACTCACGACTAGTTAGATAGTGCTCATGTTCACTTTTAACCTTTACAAAAGTTAAATAGCTTATGAAAAGACTTCGCCGACTCGCCAATTATGAAAAAGATGAGTCGAGAAAGCTAGGAGAAGAGATAGAAGACCTCTTGAAGAAGCTTCAGAGGCTAACTCAAGAATCAAAAATTGCAGGAGAGATAAACAAAGAAGTGCTGAATTTAAGATCGCTATGTCGTTAATCTTTACCTTTTTAACTCTTACTTTTCGTAAAAAGTGGACGAAATGAGAAGGCTCCAAATTGAAGAAGATAAAACTTTGGTCGCTCACTTAAATTTCTCAGACGCCAAAGATAAAGATCAAGAGGTTGAAAGGTCAAATCTCAAAGAAGCAAGTAAGCAATTTTTACCTACAATTCTTCACGTTCTTTTCTTATTCGATTCTCATTTCTTTTTAGAAATTGAACTCGAATCGGGAAGGCTCAAACTAAGGATCGTAAAAACCATGATTCTTAACGAGACCATCCGCATTGCCAAGGAAAACGCAAAGGACATTAGATTATGGAGGAGCGCATGTCGAGACCATTGCTTCCTCACAATAAGGAAATCGAGAAGTTAGATTCTCGACTAAAGGTGTAAGAAATTTTTACCGTGAACTAGCTTCTTTCTCTTCTAGGAATTATTTTTGCTTAATCGGTCTTACCCTTTCAAAGCAAGTAGTCGAGAATGAACAACTCCACGAGGCTTCGATCAGAATCAATCGAGATGAAGTCGATGAAGATTAATCTTCAACGCAACATCACGCCTCAACAATATACTTGGTGAGTCATGGTGAGGGAAAAACTCCTCCAAAAGACACGATAGTCGCCATATAAGTACTATTGGGGAACAAGTCGGGACTTTGCAAGAACTGGTGACCACTTTGAAGGCTAACCAAGCTCACTCGATAAAGGAGGCAGTCGAAGGTGTAGTAAGTTATGTATTGGCAAAACTTAAAGCTCATGACCCCAAATTTTAATGTGCAACTAATCGACGCCGACTTCAATCGCCTTTAAGCGTAAGCAAGTCGCTTGATTGAAGAAATGCAACCACCGGCAGAAGGTCTCTGAGGAGATGCAATCGATCTCCTCTTCGAGTAGTTTGTAATAAAAACCTATGAAAACAAGCTTTTGCCGATGTAATATATAATCCATCTTGTTTCTCGCAAATTATCTTGTCGAGTAGTTAGTAACTCAAAAGATAATTGACGAACAAAAGACTAAGAATTGAAGTCAAATTAATAACTTTATCCTAGCCCCTGACTATTTACTTGGTTTATTTAAATAAACTTGGTAAATAGTGTTAAAATGGTTTCTGAAAACAGAGAGGTTTGATTAACTCGTAGTTTTTTTATCACGATTGTCATGCACTGGTCTAGTGGGCAGGACTACGTGCAGAGAGGAAAGGCTTCGACTAGGTGATATTACCATCTCCGATTAGATTAATCAAATCGAGAACGGCAACTTGAGTTAGGCAAACGTCTAGAGGACTTTTAAAAATTCGCTCGTTCTTCCTTGGTGGACTCGATAAGTCTGCCCTGGTAGTAAAAGTAGGAAACTGAACTATACTAGGAAGTTACTTCTAGTGGGCAGGACCATGTGCAGAGAGGAAAGACTTCGACTAGATGTGTTTCTTCCTCCGACCAGCTTGAGACGAACGAGTACACCAAAGACGTTGAATAAATCTAAGAAAGTGCACTCGCTAGAGTATTTTTCAAAATAACTAAAGAAATAAACTAAGGTGAAAAGAGTGGCTTTTAAGAATATTTCACCAAATAGAACCCGAGTTTTGTATTGGCAAAGAAAAGTGAGTAACGAGTCGACACTACTTAAACTCCTTCTAGTGGGCGTGACCACGCAGAGAGGAGAGGCTTCGATTAGGTGATGTTACTCGCCTTTTGACCAAAGGTAAAGAAAATCGGTGTTTGGAATGTAGTCGAAAGATTATGAAAGCACTACTCAAAAATAAGACAATAGAGGTAGAGAGAACCTAAGGTTTTATTGTCTCAATGGTTTGTTACACATAAAACTTTGTGAATCGGGTCGATGTTCCAAGAATTCGAGAGAACTCGCCGCCTTCCATTGCTAATCGTGATCGACTCGCCGTAACTTCGACCACTATGTAAGGACCTTCCCACTTGGGAGAAAGTTTATTCCGATTAGACTTGATGGCGAGCCTCAATACTAAGTCACCTACAAAGAAGATCGCGAGGTTGACCTACGATCGTAGTATTCGCACAGGCTTGTTGGTAGACCGCCGAACGGATTAAGGCCCGGTTTATCCTTTCTTTGAGTAGGTTAATGTCATCCGTCAAGTTGTTCCTCGTTGAGTCATTGAAAGTTTCACTGTGTTGACCGTGATCTTTAGTTCCTAAGAAGCACGGCTTTGGCTTCAAGACCGTAAAAATGGTGTTTCACCAGAGTCCCGACTAGTAGTCGATTTAACCGCTTATAATACGGCGGGTAATTTTGTACCCAAGCCCCGAGCGCTGACGAGCTGGTCAAGACTCGGTTTTAATTCTCGATTATTTGGTCGCTTGCACGCTCGATCGCCCCATTGCTTTAGGATGGGCAATGTAGCATAACATAACTTGGTACTCCAACTCGTCGCAAAATTCTCAAATTTAGCCGAAAATTGTTTACCATTATTTGTAATTATTCGACTTGGAACTCCAAATCGAGTAATTACGATCTCATCATGAACCATTTTGTCGCTTCCATTGTTATCCTGAAGCATGTGTTCGGCTTCGATCCATTTTGTGAACGATCAATAGCCGTAAAAGGAACTCAAACCTCCCGGAGCTTTGGGAAATGGTCCTAGGATATCGAGACCCTGTGTCGCAAAAGGCCAAGACAGAGGTATCGCTTGTAATGCTTAAGCCGTTGGTGTATTTGCTCGCTATGAAACCGCATTGACACACTTTTTAACCAACTCTTTAGCATTGTACAAGGTCATACAAGAGAAACCTTGTCGAAAGGCTTACCGACCACCGCTCTATAGGAAGCATGAGTTCCACAGATGCCACCGTATATCGTGAAGGAGTGTTAATCCTTCGCTCATGAATGCATCGCTTGAGCACCCCTTCAAGACTCGCTTATAGAGGACTTCTTCAACCAAAGTATACGCTTTGGCTTTTCGATAAGCGATCCGCTCTTGATCGCCTTCGCACGGAGCCCTTTTGAAGATACTTGTAGATGGAAGCCATCCGTATCCTCAGATTCTTGAGAGGCCGCCTCAATAGGAGGTGTCTCGTTCTTCAACCAGTGACTCGCTTCGAGTTGTTCCAAGAAGACTCCTTTTGGTACGACAGATCGAAGAAGCCATTCGAGCAAGCTGGTCTGCGAGGAAATTATCCTTTCGAGGGATGAATTGTGCCTCGAAACCGAAAAAATATTTTTCTACCTTACGCACTTCCGATAAATACCAAGACATTGTCGGGTTAGAGCACTGGTACTCTTTCCCGACTTGATTCACGACTAGTTGAGAGTCTCCACTCATAGTTGGCGAATCGAGAGCGCCAGCACTGTGATGCCGCCTAGCAAACCTTCAGATTCTCGCCATGTTGTTAGTGGCCCGAAAGTTTAATTGTATGGCATACTTTAAGGTCTCTCCCAGAGGAGATACCAGACCACCCCACCCCTCGAGCCACTTAAATTAAGTGACACATCAGTACATCGCCCATCGGTCGGGAATCAGATCGGGATCCCGAACAGTTCAGATTTGTCCATTCGGCGACAAAGTCCGCCAAGATCCGGATTTAATAAATTGCTCGACACGAAATGGAGGTCGAACTCCCAAGTTCGACCGACCATTTTGCCATGCGCCCCGCCGTTTTCCTATTCTCGAGGATCGCTTCCCAAGGGAAACTCAGACCAAGACAACTATTTTGTGCTCCCCGAAAATAATACCGCAGCTTCTCAAGACATGATGAGGGCATATAGAGGTTGTCGAATGTTTCTTGTAGGTCGCTGATATGATTAAATCTCTTCATGCTTTTAACGATTAGATCATCAACATAGGCCTCTAGGTTTCGCCTAGTTGAGATGAAAAGTCGATTGCATCAAGCGCTGAAAAGAAGCTACCAGATTTTTAGACCAAGTGGCATTTTGACATAGCAAAATATACCAAATGGTGTAATGAATGCGGTCTTTTCTTCATCGCTCTAGACACATATTGATCCGGTGGTATCCGCAATATGCATCTAAAAAACTTAACATTTCACAACCTGCAGTAGAATCAACCAACTGATCGATAGGAGGTAAAGGAAAATCATCTTTTGGACAAGCTTTATTAAGATCAGTGAAGTCTACGCACATACGCCATTTGCCGCTTGACTTCCTAACCATTACAGGGTTAGCCAACCACTGGTGGTCGACTTCTCTTATAAAGCCTACTTTAAGTAGCTTATCCAACTCGATTTAATAGCATGTCGCCGATCAGGCAAATATCCGTAATTTTTGTTTTACTGCACTTTGTTAGGCCGTAGCTAGCCTCAGGCTCGATCACCTCCCCGGGACTCGGGCATGTTGATGCTTGCCACGCCAAGACATCTCAAGTAGCTCTAAGAAGGCGATGAGGGCGCCTTCCTACTTGGGGTCGAAGTATCCCCGATGTAATCAGCCTTCGAGGGCTCCTCTGGCCCAGAGGAACCTCTTTAACTCGGGTCGCTCGGTTTTGGTGTAGTTTTACGCTCGACTTACTAGTCGAAGGTCGACTTTCTTCTCGAGTTGGTATTTGACCAACCATCTCGAGGGATCGACAGTTGCAGGTATGCGCCATCTTCTTGTCACAATGAATTGTGATCACTCCTTTGGGACCTAGCATCTTAAGACATTGATACCCGTAATGAGTAGCCATTAAGAATTTTGCCAAAGTTGGTCGTTCGAGTATGGCGTTATATGCCGTATCAAAATTACTTGGTAAACCAAATGTTAAAGGAAGAGAAACTTGGCCAATAGGTTTGGCTGAAGACCCCGGTACGATCCCATGAAAGAGTATCGTACCGGCCTTACCTTAGTCCCGGTACTTGCATCTCGCTTTAGGCACTCGTAAACAAGATGTTTAACGAGCCGCCACCATCAACTAAAACTCGATTGACCCGACAATTGTTGATGGTGGGTTCGACCACGATCGGATATCGACCGTTAAGTCGGCGAATCGAGCAACCACCCTTCTCGAAGGAGATGGTGACCTCCACCACTTCGTAATTTATTGACGAGAGGAGGATCTATGGAGTTTACCTCACGCTCGGCAGCCTTTAAGTCGCCGCTTTGATTCAGATGTCGATGATCCCCGTAGATGTGCTCGACGATATGTTGCGGATCCTAGAACGACATCTCCTCATCGCATCCGACGACTTATGACCACTCGCTTGCCCTACCCGCCGAGAGTGGAAGTGGTCCTTGTCGCTGTAATAGTCCTCGAGCTTTCATTGAAAACTCTTAGCTATGGAAGGTCATGTCCTTCCTTTTATGGAAAGGACACCACCTAGGCTTGTCGTTCTTCCGATCGGGCGCTTACCTTTGCCTCGTTGAGTACGGGTTGGAGGTTCGTGGCTCTTTATCGCTTACGTACCAAGACCTCCTTGGAACCGCCGGGCTTAGGGTTTTGACCATTCGCCTTTGTTCTTGGACTTCTTTGCTTTCTTATCCTTCTTATTACCAACTTCGCCGCTCTCGAGAGGTATTGTCTTCGATTGATTGTGTTGTTCCACTCGATCGCCTTCGTAAGCCAGATATCGATCGGTCATCTCAAAGAGCTCGGCGACAAGAGTGGAGGATTCAAAGCGATATCTTCATATCCTTCTATTACGGATTCCTTGCTTGAAAGCCCCGATGACAGATGAATCGTAAACTTCCTAATTGAATTATTTAACCCGACTAAAGCGCTTGATGAATTGGCGCAAGGTCTCGTGGTCGCTCTGCCTCATCCGGCAAGTCGCCCTCCTTCCTAGGGCGATTGTAAGTGCCTTGGAAGTTCGCTAGTAGAAGGACACAGAGGTGTTGCCAAGAATAGATCGACTCGAGTGGTTGGTTTAGTAACCACGATCGAAAGCGCATCTTTGAGCACAGCTTGAAAGGTAATTCGCCATTACATGCTCGCTTCCTCCCGCCGCTTCGGACAATTGTTGTATAAATTTGAAGGAACTCGATGGGATTTTGGGATCCATCGAACTTCTCCATGTTCATCGGTCGAAAACGAGGTGGCTAATAACAGCCTGGAGGTCAGCGTAAAATGCCCGACATCCGAATAACTTCTTGACACCTCCTTTGTAGGAAAGAAGGGTTGATATCACCAGTGATCGATTCGACGATACCAAGTAACAAAGTTGACCCGACCAGAGTAGGTCTCACCCCACGAGGAAAATACTCAGATTCCATCTCGCCGCCGCAGATTTTCATGTCGGAATGGTGAGCGATCACCTCTTCGAGGGGCTTGTTGATCATCAGTCGGGCGAGCTCTCGAGTAGGGTTTTCGAGCAAGTCGTTGATGTGCTGGAGCTCTTGAGCTTCCTCTGATTGATATTGGATGCGCCCAGACAGATTTTTCTGGGCTGCAATCTTCTTCCGTCGAATAGCCTCAAGATCTTCCATATCAGATCCTTGAGACTGTCTCAATGGAGTGCGAGTATGTCGAGGATTTTCTCGCGCCATCAAAGTGTTGGTTCTCGTCTGCCACCGGTGGTGCCCTTGCTATTGCCATGAGGGGCGCAGCAGTGATCTTCGGGGAGTGTCCCTAGCTCGGTCTCTAGAAGAGTGACCTTGATCTGAGGGAAGGACGAATGCCTCCCGTTGATGATTCTCACTTGCGCTCGAGGCCTCCCCGCTTGAGGAGTAGTCGAGAGACACCATCTGGCGACTTGGAGTAATCCTCTCCAGGAAGGAGAACTGTGGGTTATAACTGTCTCCATCCGCAGGTGTGATCTGTGGAGAGATGGTTGAATTTGCAGGGAAAGCATGCTTGATCTCGCTCTCTCCGAGTTATCCCGAGAGAGAGGACCACCAGATGTCGGTGAAGTCCTCGAATTGTGGCTTCCGAACTTGTCTCACCAAAGTCGGACCGCCTTTAGGGGACTTGAACACTTGGAGGAAAAACTCGTCAGGTTGTGAGTCCGCCTGGTGTAGTCCCGATTGTGGTCTGATTGACCTTGTCCTTTAAGGAATTGATTCTCTCATGGACATACTGCTAGGGGGATAAGGATCCTCCTCAACTCTATCGCTGGCATGGTCTCCTAGATCTCATGAAGATCCTCGAGGCAAGAACACCATCGATGAGTCGATACTCGGTTCAGAATCGAAACCCGCATCCATGTCGACGTCACAGAATTTGCCAAGTCAAACCAGCTTCTCCTCATTCCATTCTCCCGCCATGAGTGCATGAGATTTGGAAAAAGAGAGTATGTTGACAAGAGATTACCGAAAGATCCCCACGGCGGCTACGCTTAACCGCTTGTTTTAGAACCGATCTTACGAAAGATTGTTTGATTCGGGGTCTCCTAGAATGGAATCACGAGAGAGATTGACACGGTATTTTTATACAGTGTTCAGCCTTCTCCGGAGAGAATAACAACCCTACTCCTGTGTGTGCATGGTATTGAGTGTGTTTCGATAATCGGAGAAAAGACTAAGGCTATTATAGAAGATAGTATCTAACTGCTCTTCCACCTTGCCCCTGTCCCTCCGATCACGCTTTTATATTGTCATGAAGGAATAGCCATTTTCCTCGGTGAAGAGGCGCCTTTATCAAATCCAAAGAACGCGATGTTTTGCAGAATCATCGGAGTGGTAACCCCTTCACGCCGCTAAGCGCTATCGTCAGAGATAATGGGTATTACGTGCTATTACTCAGAGAGTAACAACGATGTTGATCGCTAGATTTCTTAATCAATTGGACCCACTCGCCTCAGAGGTTTTATTGATCATAAGGCAATCGGGTCGACTTGGTCGAGAAGAGCTTACGATTATGAGGTAGTCGAGAATAACTTACGATCGATAGTGATCGAGAAGAACTTACGACCATAAGGTAGTCGAAGCAAGACTTACGACTATGGGGTAGTCGAGAAGAACTTACGACCACCGAAGGCTTCTCCTTGTAAATATAAGGGTATACCTAGGACCACATGACATCATATTTACCCATAATAAGAATTATAGATAAAAGATAAAATGAGGATTATTAGATCCTCGTGAATGGGCAAAAGCCGTGTTGGATCATTTTTCAACGCTACGCTTTCACCCATCCTAATTGGTTGATCTTCCGCAACAATATATCTAGCGATTTCTCACGCGTAAAGCGGTTGTATACCCAGTACTTACAGAGCCATCGGTCTCAAGTTTAGCCTGCTTGTACTCCTCCCCCGCTCATACCGATATTATGCAAGCATGCCTTGTAGTGCTTGCTCATGTCATGTCCCCTCAGCTTGTACGAGCAGCGCTAATTTAGCTTGGCAATAATTACATGTTGCGATATCTACCATTTGCCCGCTATGGATTTCCTGCTCCAGTCATGTGCTTCCAAAGCACCGCCTTCGTCCCTGACTCGCCAATGTTGCCGCTTCATGGACGCGGAGAGAACTCGAGTCCCCATTGGCTCCGGATCGCCCTAATACTCCTCGAGCCTCCGCATCATCCATATGACGGCCATCCATGCCGTAGTCTCCCATACTTGACGAGAATCGCAAGCATCAACAGAGTCGGCCGGGAGGACTAGGGAGCGATGGCGAGAGCTACACTAAGTCGCCTCGCTGTCCTTTTCGTGTCTCGACTCCTCAGAGCATACCGCCGGAGCTCCTTGGTGCTCCAACTCCTTGGTAGCATAATGGATGGATGGTGAATAAATAGGAGAGTGATGGTCATTGAAGAAATGAGAAGAGTAAATGAATGAAGAAGAAATGAGAGTGGATGGCAAATGCTCTCAGAATGAGAGTGGATGGCAAATGTTCTAAGTGAGAGTTCAGTTTTATAGGCATGGTGAATTGCTTCCTAACGCTGAGCTCCTAACGTTGTTTCGATCGTTGAGCTCCTAACGCTGCCTCTCAAAGATCTTTTTCCCGTGATTCCTCTCCTTGTCTTTTCCAAAGACCAACAAATATGGTCTCTCTTCCTTTCATTTAATTTTTTTTACTTTTGTCATGTCTCTCATCTTTCCTTTCACTTCTCACCACCACCATCAGATATTCTCATCTCTCCTTTTACTTTTGTCCTTATCGCCATCCGGATTCTAGACCCATCGGTGGCGTAATGTATGGAGCCGAGCTCCCTAATCCACGCATATTCTTTCGATGAGAGAATCCAATGTTTGCATGCGACTGCTATTCACAGCTCATCTAGGCCATTTCGCGAGAGGGATGGATAGATAGGCACACACCAAACAAGATTGTAGACTATAGACAGAAAACCTTTGTCTTCTCCTACCATCCCTTGACCATGAGGCCATGAATCCATGACCCCAAGGTCCCCAACACACAGAACAACTCCCCATCCACGGCGCGCTGCAACAGCTGCTTCACTCCCCATCGGCAAGTACCTATGGTCCATGGAGATGGAGTCCCATCCCTCAACCCACGGGCCACTGTGGTTCCCCAATCCCCATCCCCACACGGCACACCACATGGCCGAGCGGGCATGAGGCGAGGAGGCGCATGGAGGAGGCCGAGCGGCGCGGCAAGGCGCGGGCAAGGAGGCCGAGCTGGCAATGGGAGGCGAGGCGGAGACTAGTAGGCGCGGCAGAGGAGGCCGAGCCGCGGGAGCCGAGGCGAGAGGCGCGGGCGCGTGAGCGACGAGGCGGAAGGTGGAGCTGCCTCACCGCCTGCGGGCTCGCTTCTGCTGCTCAATCCCATGGCGCCGCCTGTGCTCCTCCCAGATTGCAGCTGCCCACGGCTTCGCCGCACGCCTCCTCCGGGTCCCGGGCGCGTCTCACCTTGGCCCTACGCCAAGATCGGCTCGGCCTCCCACGGCTACTCTTGGCCCTCACCTCCATCCTCGCGCTTGGCTCTCTCTTCTCCTCCTTCTTGACGAGGATTAAAACCTCTATGTATTATTTTAATGTATAATAAAAGACCATACGTTTTCATGGTCGAATTTAAAACTAACGACTCTCCGGTCGTTAGTATTCCAGAGGTTACTTATCGGGTACTCGGCCTGATGAGGCTTTGTGCCTAATCCCCACCGTGATAACCGCCGTAAAATTACCGAATCTGGTATTTCTTATCGTATGATGAATGGAACACGTATATACGCTCCAAACCATACGATGGTACAACCCCGAGACATCGACTATTAACCACCCTACTAAGCTTTTCACAGTAACCGCAAGGAAGTTAGCACGTTGTTAATCGCTTCCACCGCTCCGACCAACAGAACGCTTTCACCAGGACGCCTTTCTCCAGAGTAATCGCCACCTCTTCGAAGTTATTTAAAGGTGAAGCGCAGAAGACTAAGGGACGGACACGAGAGACAACAAGACCAAGACCAATAAAGACAAGAACAACGATAGTTCAATGTAATATACGAAGTTTAAGCTGTGGAATTAGAGGTTAGATAATCGACTTAGACTCATATTCTAAGTCCGACACCCAATTAGATATTCCCCATTCAAGGTAATTCAGGTAGTACTTAGCCACATTTTGTAAAATCCAGCTCATATCAATAAAGAGCTTACCCCCATTCCATTCCGTGATATTCCACGCCATTTTCCTCGCCATTTTCAGAAGATCGGCGACTTGATCGCCGACAATGGGCGCCGACCGTGGGGAAGAAGGCGAAGTTTCTAAAGAAAATTCTTCGCCAAGAAAATCCTCGCCCAAAATCTCGCAATCGCTCATGCGACTATGCCCGAGTTTGGGATGAGGAAAATCGGTTCGACGGCGACTACGCCGACCTCGACATGGAAGGATGTATCCGCCGCCATGGAAGAAAATGGCAGTCATCCTCCTCTTCCTCCTCCGCAAGACGCCGCCGACGTTAGCGAGGTCGACCGGATGGATGAAGATGCGCCACCACTACTAGTGGCGAATCAGAGAACCTACCGCCCACCGATTCGAATGCCGAGGATCTTCAAGCCCGCCTTCTCGACCGCTAAACAGTGAATAAATTTCAGCCCCATCACCCGAAAACTCTATACCATTGATGAAATCATGGTCGAAAGATACTCTCCTTCGCTTCGCAATTCCAGAGTCAACCGTCACCGGTAATCTGTCGATGAAACCTCCACCGGTCGAGGCCATGTGGGGATGATCACACTCAAAGATACGACGGCGGTTCATCTGATCGGCCGAGAAGACCTCGAAGTGCTCATCTCCGACCGATCTCCATCGTGGAAGATTTCGCGGTTACCGACAAGCTTCCATTAGTTATGATGGAAGCTCATCGGAAGATCAATGCCGAAGCACGGGTCAACGCGATCGGAGATGAAGATCAAGATGCCCTCTGACGGTCCTACACTCTACCACGCCATCACGTGTTGTTAGAGATGATCCGCCGCAAGCACCAACTTCCGGAGGCAACGGAACTAATCGACGCCAATCGCTTAACTCGCTCGCATCGCCCACCCAGAGTGACCGATGGGATCAACAAATCCGAAGGTCGGGGAAGGTTCGACAGTGCATACACCTACGACCAAGATGAACCCCCGAGACCTTCAGAATCGCACAAAACTTGCGGCGATTCAAAACATGTTAATAATTCGATCCCGCTCTAGCAGAACGCCTAGTTTTGTACAACTCGTAGGTCGTATCCGAAATTCTCCAATGCACTATGCAAATAATGGAAGCGATCGGGAACAGAGGGTTTCGTGAAGTCGACTATGACTTCATCCCAACGCCTCTCCTCGGCCAGGGACAACACGGTCATACCAGAGAGCAATCGATACCGAGACCTCCTCGACGATTCCGACCAAGGAGTCACGAGGAGAAGGTTATTCCAAGAAGCTACTCCCCATCAGTGTCGAGAGGAACCTCCACTAAGACCTAACGATCTCCGACATCGCTTGAACCAAGTGGGCTATCGGAGGCATCATATCAAGTGTCCACGACGGATCGATACACCGGAGTTCCAGCGTCCCCATCCTAGGGATCGGTCTCCGATCGACATAATCCGCACCTTCCTGAGAAGACGCCATGAATCAATCACAGGTTGTCGAGCCTTCTCTGCGCAGGCTCCAAGTCAGGCGTTGGCTCAACCGTTCCGATCGGCCAACTTGGACAAATTCAATGGAACTCAAAACCCATTGGAATTTCTCCAATATATACCACCGCCATCGTGGTCTGCCGGTATGGCGATGAGAATGTAATGGCCAACTATTTACCCACCGTGTCGAAGGGTCCGCCTTGGTCGTGATTGTTAAACTTACCGGCCGGATCAATATATACTTAGGAACAACTCAGGATCTTCGATTGCCAACTTTAGGTACGCACGATCGCCTCGAAGGAGGACGATCTCCACGTAATCCCAGTAGGATCCGACGAGACTTTACGCTAATATATCAAGAGGTTCACCAGTTCGTGAACTCTATACCCGGTCGCGAATCATCTGTTATTCAAAGCTTTTAAAACAGATCGAGGAATCGGCGGTTTACTTGAGGACATAGCAATGAACCCTCCAAGAACAACCGCTGAGCTTTTTGATATGGCGATAAGTATGCCACCGCTAGCGAAGCAATCGAGTGGTGTGAAGCCATTGATCGAAAAGACAAGATTCCTCACCGCTACCGACAAACAGGAGAAAAAGAACAAGAAGTCTCTCAAGAAGAAAAAGAATCGCAGACCGACGACAAAGAAGTCCTCGCCGCTCGTAAAAGTTCAGAAGCGCAAGAAGGACTATGCTTGGTCGAAGCAAGGCAAAAGCTCCGATCAAGGATTCTGATTTAACAAGAAGTGGTGTCCACTTCACCAAAGCAGTGGCATGATCGCGACTGCCGTGGTCTCGCAAAAGAAACTGGAGGATTATTATGCAGGTAAAGGACCATTTCCCGCAATACAGGAACATGGAGAAACGAGCTCCAAAAAGGACAAGGATGGCGACGAAGAGATGGAGTACCAGGATCCCCAACACACAACAACATGATTTTTGGAGGATCTTCTTCATACGAGTCCAAAGCGCCATCCAAGGCCATGGAGCGAGAGGTTAACCTAGTCGAATCTCCGATCGTAGTCAAGCACTCAAGTGGTCGAACACCGCACTTCTTCAAAGAAAGACGATCGCCCCATCCCATCGACTCGACCGTAGGTTCCCTATCGCTGTTGAACCAACCATTAATAATTGTCGGGTTAATCGGGTCTTAGTAGATGGGGTAGTTCTTTGAATATATTATTTGTGGGAGCTTTAGAAGAAATGCAGTCCCCATGTCAAAGGTGAAACCCGTGAAATATGCTTTTCATGGCATAGTTCCGGTTCTACCGCTAAACCGATAGGACAAGTTTCTTACGCCACGCTCGAAAGCCCGACAACTTCCAACAGAGAGGATTCCGCTTGATGTAGTAAACTTCAATCCGATACAACGGAATTTCGATCGACCAAAGATTAGCAAAATTCTTGATAGCCACGCATTACGGTTATCAAAGTTTGAAAATGCCGGGTCAAGGAGTCATCACTATTCGAGGATCGTAAAATGGCTTATGTATGCGATCGAAATCCTTTGCATCGTTGATGAACTTCCGACCGTAGAGGTTAACCCGACTCCCATGCAGTCAAGCACCCAAGGCCAAAGATGACACCCAAACCATCCGACTGCATAAAGGAGGTACCACTCGACAAAAGCGCTTCTCCGGACAAATCAAGTCTTCACATGGGTCAGACATCCGCATCCAACCGCCAGAAAATTCGCCTGGGCAAGACTCGACCCTAAATAGGAAGAGTCGCCGCCTCCTTCCTCCGAGCTTAATCAGACGGTTTGCTCGCAAGCGTCCGATATGCCTCGAGTCCCCGAGGTGATCGAGCACGTGCTTGCTCTCCACCGACAAAAAACCGATCAAGGTAAACTACGACGTTTCGCACCGATCGAAGGAAGCAATCCAATGGAGATTGACAAGCTTCTCAAAGTGGATTTATTCGTGAAGTCGACCACCCACAAAGGGCTTGCCAATCTCGTAATGGTTAGAAAAACAATGGAAAATGGCGAATGTGTATCGACTTTACGATCTTAATAAGGCTTGTCCGAAGGATGACTTTCCTTCCTCGCATTGATCAACCGGTAGACTCTACTACGGGCGCGAAGTTACTAAGTTTTTAGATGCGTATTCGTGGTACCACCAGATTAGTATGTGTAAAGAAGATGAGGAGAAAACTTCCTTCATCACCCCATATGGCACTTATCGTTATATTAAGATGCCATTTGGTCTCAAAACGCCGGTGCAACTTTTTCAAAGGTTGATGCAAAAACCTTTAGTCCACAAATCGGTCGGAATCTAGAAGCTTACGCTGACGATCCGTCGTAAAACCACCAACGCCAAGCACTACATTCCCGACTTACAAGAAACTTTTAATAACTTGAGAAGACATAACCTCAAGTTAAATCCTAAAAGTGTGTGTTTGGAGTTTCGCCGAAAACCGCTTCGGTTTCCTAGTTTCGCTAGAGGTATTGAAGCAAATCCAAAGAAAAATTGCGCCATCGACTGATGCGCCCGACCACTAAGAAGGAAGTCCAAAACTAACCGTCAGATGGCGTTAAGTCGCTTCATAGCAAGGTTAGGGGAAAAGGATTACCTTTCTTTAAACTTCTTCGAAACATGGGAGTTTTGAGGACTAAAGAGGCAAACGATGCCTTTGAGAAACTTAAAAGTACCTTACAAGTACTCTCGCTTTTAGTTTCTCCGAGACCGGAGAAACATTGCTAATTTACGTGGCAAAGAACACCACGCATGCTTAGCGTGTAATCGTTGTAGAAAGGATAATATCCAACCACTCACCTATTACGTAGTTTAAGTCTTACATGGACCAAAGGAAAGATACCCATAGGTACAAAAGTTGCTCTATGGCCTCCTTATGTCTTCAAGAAAGCTAAGGCACTACTTTCGTGCCCACAAAGTGGTCGCATTCTACCGGATATCCTCTTGGTCAAGTCCTTGGAAACAGGAATCATCAGATGAATAGCCAAATGGGCGATCGAGCTAGGGCGCTCGATTCCATTTTATTTCACTTAACAAACAATAAAGTCCTGTGCAATAGCGTAATTCATTGCCGAATGGACAAACCTCGAACCCACCCAAGGACCCGAGTACTAACACCACGACGAGTGGACATTGTATTTTGACTCGCCTTGATGTTACAAGGATCGGGGTCGGAGTGGTCTTGATATCCCTCATCGGGCGAACACATCAAGTACGCCATCCAAGAATTTTCCCGCCACCAATAATGTGGCGTAATATGAAGGTTTATCGGCAGACTCGAAAGCTCGCTCTCCGGATTCGCAGACATTAGTGAAAGGCGATTCTCAACTAGTAGCTTAATCAAGTGGGGAAAGAGTATCAATGCTCGAGTACCAAGATGTCATCTTATCTGGCGAAGTACGTAAAACTCAAAAGCACTTCTTTGGTTTTCAGATCCAACATATTCCTAGAAAGGAAAACTTTCTCGCGCACCGCTTGGCACGGATGGCCTCCACGAGGTCGACCGCCCCGCCCGAGTTTTTCTCGAGCAACTCAATTCACCCTCGGTAGTTGAGCCTTCCGAGAACATACATGATTCTTTGCAAGTTGAACAAACTAATCAAGGAAACATGGATGCTCCACAGGTCGTTGACGGTTGGCGCCACACGATCACGGTAGAGATCGGATGACATCGATCTACAATTATCTTCAAGATGACACAATTCCAGAAGATGATGTAGAGGCCGATCGATAGCACTAAAAGCCAAATCATACACTCTAATCGAACGTATCTTGTATAAACGAGGATCTCATGGAGTGTTGATGAGATGCATATCTCAAACGGATGGCATTAGATTGCTAACCAAATCCATGAAGGCGCTCAGGAGCACACCATTCCTACAGTAACCTGGTGGTAAAGCCTTCCGGCAAGGCTATTATCGCCAACCGCCTTCATGATGCAAAAGAGCTTGTGATGAAGTGTGTACAACGTCGGCTTATAGCCGATAAGTACACCACCAAAGACAAGCCTTACAAACAATTCCTCTTTCTTGGCCTTTTGCAACCTGGGGACTGGACATTCTGGGACCTTTCCCAAGAGCACCCGGGGGCTTCGAATTCCTTTTCGTCATGATTGACACGTTTACAAAATGGATTGAAGCCGAGCCAGTTGTTAAAATAACAACTGAGGCCGCTAAGAGATTTCTCCTGAAAAATGTGATCACGCGATTTGGTGTACCCAATCGTATTATCACAGACAATGGTTCCCAGTTCTCCAGCAGTCAATTCCAGGAATTCTGCGATGAACTTGGGGTCAAAGTTCATTTTGCTTCTGTTGCTCATCCACAGAGCAACGGAGCAGTTGAGCGGGCTAATGGTATCCTTATGCAGGGGATCAAACGCCGAGTATTCGACCAGTTAATCAAACGATCAGGAGCTTGGGTTAAAGAACTTCCTCGTGTTATGGGCCGTTCGAACCACCACTACCGTATGCGACGGTGAAACTCCATTCTTTTTGGTTTATGGTGTCAAGCCATGCTTCCTCCGTAACTCAAAATTGGCTCGCCGAATCGATCGTTTTGACGAAAATGATCAGAATGAACGACGACTCGACGACGCCGATTTCCTTGAAGAACGATTTAAACCAAGCCCTTGTACGATCAATACCTACCAACAAGCCATGCGAAGGTACCATAGTCGTAAAGTGCAATTTCGCGCTTGTCAGAGGTGATCCGTTCTCGTAAAAATTGAGCCAAACAAATCGCAATAAACTTTCTCCTAAATGGGAAGGTCCTTACACTATGGTAGAAGTCACCCACTGTGTTCCGCACGACTAGCTATGTCCGATGGGCAAATTTTGTCCAATTCTTGGAACATCGATCAATTCATGTAAGTTATATGTTTAATTTTCATTCTTTCATTTCTTTCAATTTCAATTTCATTAAATTCATTAATTAATTAAGAAGTGCAACCTTGCTTATATATATACACCTACATTCTCGTCGCTTATTATTGTTAGTCCGGTCTGAGAAGACATTTTTCTCTCGATATCCTTTTAAGGATCTCGATACTCTATGGTCCTAGTCGTGAGCATTTTCTTCAAATGATTCCCACGCGCGACTACACTCTTTTCTCAAAGAAAATGAGTAATCAGAGCGCCACACAACTAACTATCTCATGAATGATATGCTTACGATTCTGAAGATTATGCTTCATTATTTCAAGATTCTGGTCTATTCTTGTCTAGCTACTGGTCGGGACACGGAAAGCCTCCTAGTCGAAGTCTCTCCTTTTTCGCACGTGGTCCTGCCCACTGGAAGGAGCTTCCTAGCGACGGTTCTTTTCTTACGATCCTCGCTACCAGTCGGATATAGAATTTGAACACGTTTCAAAAAATATATGTCGTATGCCTTCAGGTCTTAGCATTAGTTCCACCGCACTATGAGACAATAGATATAAACAAAGTTCACTTATAACTGCTGCATACATATTTGCATTTCTTCTTATGTCAAGTTTGACAAAGTCTTTTTTCGACCATATATAGTGTTTTTGATTGGTATTTCCATTATGACAAACAAAGATCTATAACTAGTCGAAATCGCACCGTCCTCGACCACATTTGATTTCCTAGTACTTCAACGATCGCTTTGTCTTACATGTCCAAACATACCTTAAAAACTCACATACATGGTTATGACCTCTTTTTATTCTCTTTCTTGGCTCACCGCTTGTACAAGAACGCTCTTCTACTATAAAGCAAATGGGCTAGGAAATATACGAGAATTTTTTAAAAAGTCAAACAGATAAACAAAAGCTTTGTCAATGACATAAAAGGTAAGTTTTCATAGATATTCAAATATTTTTACACTTGCAGAACCTACTCTAAGAAATATTCCCAAATTTAACTCATCGCTTTTGTCGGAGATTCGACCTCCATCTCCTCTACAACTATATCTCCGAGTGGCCCGAGTTCTTCCATGAACTTGGTCGCTTCTTCAGTGGGCGATTGAAGTCATCTTTAATGACTTGGAGATCTATTGAGGGTCGGAAGCTTTCGGTTTGCCAAAGCAAAACTAACTCCACTTGCAACGCCTGCTTTTAGGGCCCGCATAATTCGTCCGAGTAGTTTTGAGCGTAACTTTAAGGTCCTCTAGAAGTTGACCCAAATAGTTCATTTTTCTATTGGATCTCCTAAGGAAGGCAAAGCTTGATCCTCGATCCCATATCAAAGATCATCTTGTTCAAAGCATGAATCTTTTCATCAATATTTTGAGCAAGAGCCGCCTCCTTATCCCGCTCAAATTTCGTAGTTTTTTTACTCTTTCAAGATTTGTGTTTGCTCGCAAAAACAAATCGCTTAATGAACACAAGCGTAAGTGAAGGAAAAATCAAGCTTACGACATATTACCTTCATTTGTTTTGCTAAGTGTTTCATATTTGGTCGTTGTTTCAACGATCAACCAGGTCTTTAGTGAACTTGCTTCAAAGAAATGATCGGTCTTTAGCTTTTATTTCTTCTTCAAGAAGAGCCGTCTTGGCTTTCACCACAACCTCCTCTTTTATTTTCTCCGTAACTATCGAATACGATAAGGAGAATAATTGTAGAGGAGCAAAGTATTGAAGAATAAACAAAAGTTCAAAAGGAAAAGTTCTTACTTTCCAACTCGGAGTGCTTTTGCTCCAAGTCCTTAACTCATTTGGGTCGATCCTCCGATCACAAAGAAAGTTCTCGACCAAATGCTACACAAATAGCGTTCTCTTTCTTAAGTTTCTTATAAACTTTTAAAGAAGAGCTATGAAGTCGGGTCGAGAATACTTACCCGAATTGTTCGGTCATTATAACCAAAGAAAATCAAATCAGGTGCATCTTGAGTTGAGTATCCGATACTTTCGCCACGCCTCATCAAGCTCCTTATCCTCGATAAATCGGGACGAAAAGGAACTTGTTAGGTTGGGAAGGGTTATCAACAAAGGATCGAACTCGTTGAGACCTCTCGAGGCATCTACCTCCACGTAAGGGGTTTCAATCACCAAAGGATCCAACTCAACCGTTGTTCTTGTCACCGCCGGGCTTCTTCGACCACTACTTCCTCGTGAACTTTGTCCCGAGAAGTGCTCTGCCTGAACTTCCACAGTGCGTGTCCTCGTGAAGAACACGGCCTAAACGACGAACACCGAAGACCTATGCAAACCGAAGATGGGAAGTTCAAAGTATCAAATCATCAAAGAATTATTAAAGGTACATACTTATACGACCACTTTCATTTGTATATACCTTGTTAATCTCCGGATTTGACTCAAACGCGCAAAGAGAAATGTGCCGCTAGCCTTCCTTTTCTTCTTCTTCCAACTTTGCCGGTTCTCGACCAAGAAGGTTTGTTGAACCTCACATCCTCCAACAAGATGTCGGAAGCTATGTCCTCGACCCGTTCATCAAGGACCGCATTCCCGACTATCCGGCCTGAGGGAGTGGTTTCATCAATCTCGGATCGCTTGTTTCAAGAACAACCATAAGGTCATGCACCACCACTGGAGTTTACTGACCTCCGCAGCTACATTCTCATGCCCTCGAGCTTATCCACCTAAATCAAAGAACAAATTTGATTGGGGTGAAGAAATCCTTTATCTAAAAAATCGTGACATATATGATTCCAAATGTTCTATTACCTCGAGGATTCATCTCCTTCAAGTGCCTCAGGGCACGACTCGGTCGGAACTAAGGTGGGACGTTGATCCTCACCAGATTGTATGATTCGCAATCCGACCGACTGCAAATATAGAGCACGATTGGAAATCTGGTCGGAATATATGTATACACATGGTAAAAGGAATTTTTGATTAAATTACCTTAAGCCTTGCCAGTCTCCCTTCAATAGGAGTTACGGCTAAGATCTTGGGGCATTCAGCCTTTTCTCCAGGCTCCCCCGCGCAGATCATCCTGACTCGTTCTCTAATTTCCCCAGGGGAAAGAGCTTTAACAGAAGGAAGAATAGACAGATTTTAAGGTAATACATTAATCAAATCAAAATACCGATCGGAATTTATCTCAAAGACTTACCACCTTCTGAGGTAGCTTCATCACGATCAAGACACCAGAGCAGGGAATGAGTCCGGAGCTTCAATGGGCTAATCTGACGAAAGGTGAAATCCTTCACCACATGCCACGAAGTCAGGCCCCTGACTCGCAAGTCATAGATGGCATCCGCCCATCTTTTGACTATCCCTGTCTTCTTTACGGCCTCCTTCCATTTGGGGTTTTCACTTGCTCTAGTTCCGCCAAGTAGAGGCCATCGTTTTCAGAATCAGTCATGTAAAACCAAGATTTTTCCATGACGACCACGAAGATTTCGCAGACATGAGGATGTACTCATCGGCCTTCCCGCCATGAAGACGCAATGTGCATTCCCCAGAGTCGCTTCAGATTTTGCCGCAGATTTTCCCATCACCATGCGGTAGAAATAACTAAAGAGCTTCAAGTTCGGTTGTATTCCTCAGTATGCCTCGCACAAATATGCGAAAATATCGATATTTGCGATCGAATTTGGGGCTAAATTCACTAATTCCACCCGTAATGTTCAAGAACGCGGAGAAGGAATTTGTGTACCGGTGAATCTCATTTCACATTCAATGTAGGCGAGAAAACAGGATTTCTCATCTTCACGGCTCGGAAAATGCTCTCGGTCACGACCTCCAATTAATCGATTCCTATCTCGGGAGCATTCCCATCTTCGCCAAAGCCTCAAGCTTTTTCTTGCCTAATTCAAGGCAACCACTTGTAATTTGTCTCGACATGGCGAAAATCCTCAAGGATGAGTAGTGGAAGTTGAAGACTTTGTGGCTCAAGAACAGAAAAGGCTCGAGGATTTCTTGGCGAGAAGCTAAAGGGGATCGAAGGAATTTTGGAAGCATAAAAATTCTAAGAGCCCAATGAGAGAAGATTTTGTAAACTTCCGATACTTTCAAGGATTCCCACAAAAGTCCAACCGACAAAAAGCTTCTTTTTGTTCAAACGACAGAGGAACTCTTCGCTTCCCAAGGCAAGTTCTCAACTTTAAAGTGAACACAGACCACTTCAGATACCACGACATTAAATGGGAGTCCGCCCGATATGATTTCATCGGAAAAAGGTATATGCACCACCGCTCATTTAAAGTTCGGGCTAGCCGACGAGGATTAAAACCTCATGTATTATTTTAATGTATAATAAAAGACCATACGTTTTCATGGTCGTAACCCTTAAAACTAACGACCTCCCGGTCGTTAGTATTCCGAGGTTACTTATCGGGTACCACGGCCTGATGAGGCTTTGTGCCTAATCCCCACCGTATAACCGCCGTAAAATTACCGAATCGGTATTTCTTATCGTATGATGAATGGAACACGTATATACGCTCCAAGCCATGCGATGGTACAACCCCGAGACATCGACTATTAACCACCCTACGGTTAAGCTTTTCACAGTAATCGCAAGGAAGTTAGCACGTTGTTAATCGCTTCCACCGCTCCAACCATCGTAACATTTCACCAGGACGTTTTTCCAGAGTAATCGCCACCTCTTGAAAGTTATTTAAAGGTGAAGCGCAGAAGACGAAGGGCGGACGGACAGAGAGACAACAAGACCAAGACCAACAAAGACAAGAACAACGGCAGCTCAATGAATATCTGAAGCCTAAGCGGTGGAATTAGAGGTTAGATAATCGACTTAGACTCATATTCTAAGTCCGATTACCCAATTAGACATTCCCCATTCGATGTAATTCAGGTAGTACTTAGCCACATTTTGTAAAATCCAGTTCATATCAATAAAGAGCGACCCCATTCCATTCCATTCCGTGATATTCCACGCCATTTTCTCGCCATTTTCAGAAGATCGGCGACTTGATCGTCGACACTTCGCTTTCTTCTTACTTCGGGAGGCGGAGCGGCGGGCGGCAGAGGAGCGTCACGACGTCGGCTTGTTGGCGTCTTTGGCCGCCGAAGCACGACACGCCACATCGAGCTTGTGTGCCGCCCGTCGTGTCGACTTCCTAGGCCTAGCCGCCTGCCGATCGATCGTTGCGTTACCGACCCGCCACGTGGCGTGCCTGGGTTATACTTAGACCGTGCCAAGCCGACCGGGCCTCGAGCAGGCACGAAATGACCTGGCCAGACTCCCACCTCTACCCGTGAACAACATACGATGGAATAATAGGCATTAATTTACTTTCAGTGGCACATGCAAATATGCAATGATGCAAACTGTTGCTACGTGGGCTCGAAATTTTTTTTCTTGGCCTCTGCTTTCTCTGCATCCAGATGCCTAGAGCACCGGACACCACGAGTCCACGAGAAGACGGGAGCAAGATTTGACAACGCGTGACGACTAATATTCAGGACAGGAAGACCACATCAAGCTGGCGCGCGCGCGTGCTCCGATGGCAACCTGGTATCACACCAGCTATACAGCCGTCAATCTTCTAGTATCTTAATCCATATATTTTATTCTGGATTTAGAATCAGATAATACAGATTTTTCGGAAATAGGCATAGAGCAGATGCAAATCAGATTCAAATCGATCACAAATAACTTGACGCATAATATACACATAAAGAAAATATATAACTTCATTAACGAAAATTCCAAATTATATTACCTATTAGAGAATTATTTATCCTACTTAACAACATAAACATAAACATAATCAAATATAAATTCATATTATATATTAGTCAATGACTAGAAAACCATAGAGGATATTAAAGGATATTGATGTTAATCGGATATCCTATAAAATACAGATCCGGATCGGATATTGCTTTTTCTATATCCTAACCCATATTCTGTAAGATTTTTTTGATGCGGATAATGTCAGATGCGAGTCGGGACTAAAACTTAGTACATCGGGCAGATTTTTTTCGAATACGGCATCGGATCTGATGAGAATTATCCGTCTCATTTTCACACCTCCCAGCTAGTGGAAGAGACCGCGATAAGCTGTAAAACAAGCAACACTGTGAAGAACCTGGACGTCAATTTCCTTCCTAAACCGTTTCTGTCCTCTGAAATCGGCAAGGCAGAGGCCAAACAAAGGGCGAACACCGGCAAGCCAGGCCAATCGATAGGATCAGGTGGTAACTGGTGGAGCATCGGCAGCCACTGCCGGCAGTCCAATGCTGTCGACGCAACCTCCGACACCGAGCGGCCGAGCATCGACACTCACGCTCCCGTCCACACAACTTACTCATCGATGACAGTAAATATGGTCTTCCATTTGTAATACACTAAGATCATATTTGGTAGAGCTCTATAATCTCATTTTTAAGTTTTTTTTTAAAAAATCTATGAGAATCTGAAGCTATCCTAGTAAAGTGTTTGGCTAGTACGTTGGCTCCAAAAACCATAAGAGAAGATTCAAAGTAAATGGATCATGCTACCCTTGGTTGTAACACTTTAATTGTATTTACGTCTTACTCCTTTGTATTGTAAATAATGCGTAGAAAAATTAGAAACAGAAGACACAAATTTTATATGGAAAACACTTTTGGGAAAAATCATAGACGCACGAAGATAATATCACTATATGAGGAGGTATTTATCATGAAGCTGTTGCTCTTCTTTGCGGACGACAGAGATATATATAGTGGGATATGAAAGACTCCGTGTAAGAGTATAACTATAAATTTGAGTAAAAAACGAAATTTGTATCACATTCGAACTCAATTCGTATTATACTCAAACTCAACATTTTGTATTTGTACATAAATTATGGGGGGAAATTCAATTTTTTGAAGACCATAAGAATGTATTCCCTGCATTTTGGATGCCTCCACCCGCGTCACATCTGATTTTATTCCCTGCTTTTACTTTGATCGTCTTGGAAATATACCCTCGTGCACCTTGATGTGATCCAGATATCCGATGCATAAGGCCACCGTTGCAGGTAATAATTCCTAGATCGGTATCAGGTACTTACATAATTGTTATCTAAAACAAAGGTACTTAAATAATTGCAGGAATATTGACTGTGGTTAACTGTGGCGACAACATCTTGAGATCGGAGGGATAACAAAACAAAGGTACTTAAATAATTGCTGGAATATTGACTGTGGTTAACTGTGGCGACAACATCTTGAGATCGGACGGATAACACGAAGAATTGAGGAGGATCTTATTCCCAGCAGGAGAATGATTTTGGAACCAATTCTTTCTCGATCCACTTAGGAATGATTTTGGAACCAATTCTTTCTCGATCCACTTAGGTAGTAGTAGGCTCATGTTGCGTTACTATTTCGGAGAACAAACTACATGCGGCTGGGTTCACACCGGCAGCGGCACATTGACATTTAGGAGGAAGCAGCCAAGAGTAAGCCTTAGCCTTCATTTACTCTAGTAGATGAATGGATGTGATTATATGAATGGTTGAGTATGGGTGATTCATCCTAATCAATTAGAACTTAGAGAAGTGTGCTACAATGATTTCTATATGCATCATAATAGGATTATGATTTCTACATCCTTTTGGAGGAGAACTAGTGGGTACTATATAAAGTCATAAGGGGTTATCATGTAGAATACAAACCATAAATCAACTCATCCAAAGCAAGAGGTGTACGAGAGGATTAGATGCTAAGTTATTCTTTAGCACTAGATTCTTGTATAAGGTAATCATCCGAGTGTCCTAAAATGTTCGAGAGGATTGTCAGAGCGCGACATTCCCTTGTACTCTTTTGAGGTTGTGATTAAGTAATGTGTAGTCGGTTTCGTTAAATATTTTTCTCTAGTCGTGATTATTTCATCGTCATTATTTGGTTCTCACTGTGATATTCATCTAATTCGTTCTTAATACAGTGCACGCTCGTGCCGTATCTCGCAACTTTGATTCGATCTAGGGTTGTTACGCATAAGAAGGGGTATCAGCGTGTAATAAGCAAGGTAGTCAGAGTCGAGATCCCGAGTCGGATCGATTTGCCTCCGGTAGGATCGAATCGTAGTATCGAATCGTAGAATCGGCGATTCTACGGATTTGTAAAAATACACATATTTAACGCCTATACTATAAGTTTGTATGATTGTTATATGGTTTACCACTTGCATGTTACTTAAAAGTAGCTAGACATACTCCAGAATAAAAAGAGCTTATCATTATCAAGCTCAAGATTGCTCATGCCATAATATAGATATTTGTACTAGCATTACCACACCGATACAATATTTTGCATGCTCCTTGTTTATTTATAGTTTCATTCTCGAAATTAATATCAACAAATTTTGCTCTAAAATAAAATATCGCAAAGCCCGCCTCTAAAAAAATTGCCCTAAGTCTCTACGAGTAGGATCGACAATGAGATTTGGATCGACAGTCGTCGTGGGTTCAGAGAACCGTAAGACTCTAAGAGTAGGATCGCGATCCTACCGACCTTGAGTAGGATCGGATCGGCAGTAAGACTTGGATCGACAGGCTGTCGTGGGTTCGTAGAGTCGTAAGACTTTAAGACTTGGATCGCGATCCTAACTACCTTGGTAATAAGTGGTATCAGAACTAATGCCAGATCAATCTGATTTGTGAGAATATCGGCAAAGCGTCAGGTGACACAAAATCAAGATCGATGTCTACAATGTGTAATCAAGTGGAGAAATTTGACGGCGGAAGAAATTTGTACGTGTGACAATGTGTGGTGAAGGATGTCATTGTCCAGCAAGGGTTAATCGATGCTCTTGAATGAGACAAACTAGAAAAGATGTCCGATGGAGACTGAAAGGTGATGGAATGGAAGACTGTCAGTACAATCCGTCTATGTCTCTCCGATGAGGTAAAGTACTCGGTAATTAAGGAGAATTCACCGAAGGAATTATGGAGTAATTTAGAATAATTGTATATGACAGTCGCCCACAAATCGGATGGTGCTAAAGCGGCAACTGTTTAGGTTGCGCATGGAGGAAGACACACGATTCGTTGACCATCTCAATGTCTTCAACATGCTCATCACAGAGCTTACTAGTGTGGATGAGAAAATTGAGGAGAAAGACAAGGTCGTCATATTGGTGTCATCTCTACTGCCACCATGGGAATAATTTGTGATGAATATTCTCGTCGGGAAAAGCACTCTCGACTTCAATAAGGTGATGACATATCAATTGGAGGCAGAGTCCTTGAAGAAGTTGTCGAATTCTTCATCCTCGGGTGATCAAGCATTGGTTGTCATAGGTGTTACAGGCAAAAATAAAAGTCATGAGAAGAAGAACGGCAAGAGCAAGGGCACACGTGTATGTTACCTATGTGACGAGGAATATCATATGATAAAGGACTGTCCAAGTTTGAATCAAATGAGGAGTATATGCTCAGTGGCAGTAGCTAAAGATGATTCAGACGTACTAGTCGTCAGTCGGTCAGGTACTTCTCATAGATGGATACTAGATTCAGGTTGTTGTTTCCATATATATTCGGTAAGGGAGATGTTTGACGAATGATCTCTGTGTCCAGCGCATGGAACTGTTTTCTTAGCGGATTGCAAGGAGTATGTAATTACAAAGGTGTAAATGGTTACATTGGAGATGTATAATGGAGCACATCACACATTGACAAGAGTTCGGTATATATGTTACCGGCTTAAAAATAATTTAATATTTGTGTGGTCGTTTGAACTTGAAGGTTGTGAGGTATCACTTCGAGATGGAGTCACGTGAGTTACTTGCAAAAGGTAAGTAATCATGAAACGTATCTGGAGTAATGGATGATACCAATTAATGGGTAATCATCAGGGAAAAGCAACCGACAAGAGGTCTGATAAAAATTCTAATCAGGAGAAGGAAACCATGTCGTCTACAGTTGGTACTCAGATCCCATCTGTAGTTATGTGCAGAACTGTAAAGACAGTTGAAAAATCTAGCAGACGCAAAGGCGAAGGTGCAAACTGTTGGAAGAAGGAAGACGTGATGAAACCAATCACACTGTATCAATGAGAAGGTGGAGCTCGAAGGCGGTACAAACCTATAACATGGAGGACTATAGGAACAGAATGTGTGGTTAACCAAACTACACAAATAAGGAGCTACCAGGTGGAGTGTTCGGGCAGCCAAACTTGGACATCGACACGCACATTGTGGTGATGTGCATGAGCCCCTATGGTAGGGGCACTCCCAACGGTGTGAGGAAAAATTAAAAAAAAGGGAAAACAAAAATAGCAAAGGCGACTTGGAGCGAGTTCTTGGAGGAGCGCAGTGACTTCAATGGATAAGAATCAAGGTAGAGATTATTGAGTATGGGTGACTCATATCCTAATCAACTAGAACTTGGAGAAGTGTGCCACAAGAATTCCTATATGAATGCTAATATGAGTAAAATTCCTGCTTCCTTTTAAAGGAGAACTAAGGGGAACTATATAAAAACATGAAGGGTGGTTATAGAGAACACACGCCACAACCCAACTCATCCAAGGCGAGACATGCGAGATGATTAGAGGTTAAGTTATTCTTTAGCACTAGGTTCTTGTATAAAGCAAGGATCCGAGTGTCCTTTAGAGAGTTGTGAGAGAGTGACAATCTCTTATACTTTTTTGAGGTTGTGCTTAAAGAATTTGCGGTTGGCTTTGCCAAATCTTTCTATCTCATTGTGATTATTTTGTCATCGTTATTTGGTTTTGTCTATGAGATTCAACTACTTCGTTCTTGATACCGTGCACGCTCGTGCTGTTTCTCACAAACTCTGATCTAATCTGGAAATGTTGCACACAAGAAGAGGTATCAGAGTATATGACCACGACTAAGCATGGCCGCCTAATGTAGAATGCCACTCCATTTGTGATTTGCCATAGAAAGCATGAGGCGCATCTTTGACGTGCACCTCTTGCCACATTTCGCAAACGAGATGGATCAGCTCGCAGAAGGAAATCGGAGAGTGCAAAAGAAACGTTGCGCTTTGCCGTGCTGTGCGGCTAAATTCAGATTAGGGTAATGCTATGGTGAGGACGTCAGATATAGCATGTCCCGTTCGTACGCTCGCATCCATGTCCACCTGTCCACCCTCAAAAACACATCGGATGCTCTTCCACCTACTTGCTGCCTTTGCTAGTTCTTTTACTTTTTGCCTTTTGCTTTCTCACATCTCCTGCTTTTGCTATCTTCTTCACCCTCAAAACCAAATAGCGCGCTCTCTCTTTCTCCTACTCCTCCCTCTCTCTCTCTCTCTCTCTCTCTCTCTGCATATAGCCATGGTTAGCTGGAGCTCATGTAACCCTCCATGCTCCTCTCTCCTCCCTACCTCTCTCGAGATCTGGTAGAGCATGAGATCGGTAGTCGACGGTGGCGGGCGGAGGACGAGGAGAGATGGAGGTGAGTCGCCAGCTCCCACAACCGCAACAAGCTCGTCGTCATCTGCTGCGACGACAACCTCCAAAACAAACAAATTGTGATGTTTGTTTGCATCAAATGTTGCGACAACAGATTTTTTTTGTTATAATGGTGTTTTTGATTTATTGTACAAGAGTAAACTTTTTGTTGCAGCTCCTTCACCATTTGATTTGTTGCATCATTGTCCAAAAATGTTGCAACAATTATTTTTGGATGTTTCCACTATTATTTTTAAATGTTGTAATGTTGTAACATCGAATTTTGCTTGTTTTGGGATAGCTGCAACAATTATTTTTGGATGTTTTCACTGTTATTTTCAAATGTTGCACACATGAATTAAAATTGTTGCACGCATTGTCCATGGATGTTGCATACGGCATTTTAGTTTGTTTGGAACATGTTTTCTTTGGATTATTTTGTTGCAAGTGTTTTATCAAAGAAATAATTGGTTCTATAGCATCAAAAGGTACACGTTTTAGGAAAATACCATCAAAATGCCTCACCCTTAGTGCATTGCATCCCTCCGATGGTGAGGGCATTTCGCCATTTCACCGCACTACTAACACCAAGATGGTTTAATGGTAAAACCCGAACGGAGCAAACTTTCAGGGTAAAAACCGAACGGAAATCTTTTGATGGTATTTTCCTAAAACGTGTACCTTTTGATGCTACAGAACCAACTTTCCCTTTATCAAATTGTTGCATGCGTATTTCCATATTGTTGCAATAGTTATAACATTGCAGGTTCATTTTATTTCAAACTTTTGTGTTAGTTGTTCGAGTTCGGAGGAGGAGGAGTTCTGGGTGGTTTTGTTTGCTGTCGAGGGGCGCGTGATGTTGCATAGAAGTCATTTAGCATGTTTCGGGGATGAAAGAAAAAAACATGTGAGATCGGATGGATGAACATCATGATGCTAGATCGAACGACAAGACGCAGCGTACGGTGCCAACGCTCGGATCGTACGTCCAACCGCTAGTCGCGTCCTCCGGATTAACACCAAACAAATTGGTGTTTGTCGGATGCCAATAATCTAACCAGCTGAAGCCACTAGGAGTTACTGAAACAAAACCTGTTCAACCGCATCACCCAACTACAGATTAAAGTTGATCAAGCTTCAAAGCATACAGGAACTAGAGAGAACGAGCTGAATTTCTTGCGTGCTATGACGGGCTTTGCAAACGAGCAAAAATTTTTTTGAAAAAACCAAAGAGACGGTCACCGTCGACGGTGAGGTCTCTCTCTGACGCATCTACCTAAGATACCTGAACTGGTGACATCATGTGAGGAAGACACGCACACTCCTCCCTTCCTTTTGTTCTGCACCAGTTGTAAGCCATCCTACAACGCAACTCCCTGAACTCTATAAATCGCACCAAACTCCTCTCGTATACAACCACCTCCCATTCCCTTCCTCTTGCTCGGCCTCCTCACGGTAGCCTCAGCTTCTCGTTGCATTTAAAATCGACAGAGGCGACTGGTGAGGAGCGCGAGGAAGGAAGAAATGGTTAGTACGTTCTCTCTAGCTCGTCTTTGACAGTAGTATGCTGCAACGTTCGGCTGTTTTATGTAGCTGTAGCCAAGATTCAGTTTTGTCTCGCTTTCGTTTTTAAGATTTTTTTTTTTTTTTGCTTTTTTTCATCAGTGAACTAGCAAATTCAGTAATGAACATAAGAACATATAGAGACATTAATTGGCAACTAACAATGTATAGCTTGATGGTTGCAGTCTGCGAACGACGGAGACATGAAGATGAGAGTGATCGACATGGAAGGCGAGAAGTGCTGTGAGTACACCCTCGACGGCTCCGTCGACATTAAGGGCCAGCCGGCGGTGAAGGGCAAGTCCGGAGGATGGCTGGCCGGAGGCCTTATTCTTGGTAATTAATCTGCTGATCATCATCTCCTCCCACGCAAAAGCTAGTTAAAAAAAAGGATTTGATAACTGGGCTTTCCAGTAGTTAACTTTACAGTGTATATGTACTCTATGTGCAAGCCGGTCTGAACTCTGTAGTGTCGTCGTTGTGGCGGGTAGGCACCCGGTCTTTATGCGGAATTCTGCATGCTGGAGGTGACATCGGCCATGCAACGCCCAGAACTGGGGGTTCCTTGTCACGGGGAAGCACCTTGCACGCATTAGTGATGCCATGTTAGGATCTCATTAGGAGACATGAGACATGGCATCCGTGATCTAGCAACACTGGCGATCGATCTGTGTAGGGGTATGTGGACAGTATCGCGCTGCCACAACTAAACGTTATTGCTGAAACTAAAGCGATGTGCTTTGGCTGATCAATCGGTTCGACATTGCTTTCAGGGGAAGTGTCAAAAGGCAAAATTTTCCTTGCGCTGTTTGCATGCTTGTCGCTTTTGTTAGCACTATGTATGTGTGTTGATGTGTTTAGCCATTGGAGTTGAACTGACGTGCCGGTGGTGGTGATTTTTGTGCAGTGAACCAGGGCCTGGCGACGCTGGCCTTCTTCGGCGTGAACGTGAACCTGGTGCTGTTCCTGACGAGGGTGCTGCAGCAGA
This sequence comes from Phyllostachys edulis, assembly GCA_036346405.1. NCBI lineage: Eukaryota > Viridiplantae > Streptophyta > Magnoliopsida > Poales > Poaceae > Phyllostachys > Phyllostachys edulis. The sequence continues at coordinate 93,535,986 of CM070562.1, read as the reverse complement.
GCAACGGCGACGCCGCCATCAACGTCAGCAAGTGGACCGGCACGGTGTACATGTTCTCCCTCATCGGCGCCTTGCTCAGCGACTCCTACTGGGGCCGCTACAAAACCTGCGCCATATTCCAGGCCATCTTTGTCCTCGTAAGCACTACTACACCTAGTTCATCTATCCGCACATCTCGGTGCGCAATCGAGTATCTAGGCTTGCCTCAAACGGCATGGCGGACAGGTTTCTACTTCTGCCCGAGCCCGGACTGTTGGCGGAGCAATCAATTAATGGTTACACATACCGACATACGTGTTCGTCCGCGTATGCAAAGCTGATCCGAAGTGGACGTGTCCATAGGGTTGTACATGATCGACCCAAAAACAGATCGGTGTCGTCGCGATGCACATCAAAGATTGCACGGCTGACTCGTGCACCTCTCGCTGTTGCAGGGCCTCGCGCTGCTGTCGCTTTCCTCGCGGCTATACCTGATCAGGCCGGCCGGGTGCGGCACGGAGCACGCCCCCTGCGAGCCGCACTCCGGCACGGAGCTGGGCATCTTCTACATCGCGCTGTACATGATCGCGTTCGGCAACGGCGGGTACCAGCCCAACATCGCCACCTTCGGCGCCGACCAGTTCGACGAGGAGGACCCGGCCGAGGCGCACTCCAAGGTCTCCTTCTTCAGCTACTTCTACCTGGCGCTCAACCTGGGCTCGCTCTTCTCCAACACCTTCCTGAGCTACCTCGAGGACAAGGGCGACTGGGCGTTGGGGTTCTGGGCCTCCACCGCGGCCGCGGCCACCGCGCTGCTGCTGTTCCTGAGCGGGACGCTCCGGTACCGGTACTTCCAGCCCGGCGCCAACCCGATCGGTAGGATTTGCCAGGTCGCGTTCGCCGCGTGCAGGAACCGGAAGGCCGGCGTGTCGCCCGGCGTGGAGAGCCTGTACGAGGGCGACGAGAAGGCGGATTCCGGTGGCAGGAAGCTTCTGCACACCGAAGGCTTCAGGTACATTTTTTCACTATACAAGTCATCACGATGCGCTTTAGTTTACGAAAAATAACTGTGCATTATTCTCGTGAGCTGTGAACTGATCAAACTAAGCATGCGCTGAACTTTGTCATATACGCAGGTTCTTGGACCGCGCGGCACAGGCGAGCACCAACTCCAAGCTCGGCGCGCGCGCGCAACCGCGCGACCCGTGGAAGCTGTGCACGGTGACGCAGGTGGAGGAAGTGAAGAGCATCCTGCGGCTCCTCCCGATCTGGCTCTGTACCATCCTCTACTCCGTCGTGTTCACGCAGATGGCCTCGCTCTTCGTCGTGCAGGGCGCCGCGATGCGCCGCACCACCGCGTTCTCCGGCTTCTCCGTCCCGCCCTCCAGCATGTCGGCCTTCGACATCCTTACCGTCGCAGCCACCATCTTCCTGTACCGCCGTGTCGTCTGCCCCTTCGTGTCCCGGCTCACCGGGCGCCGGACCGGCCCCACCGAGCTGCAGAGGATGGGCGTCGGCCTGGTCCTCGGCGCGATGGCCATGGCCACCGCTGGCACGGTCGAGCACTTCAGGAAGGCCAACGCCATCGCCGCCATGAGCAGCGACCTGCACATCATGTGGCAGGTGCCGCAGTACGCGCTGATCGGCGTGTCGGAGGTGATGATGTACGTCGGCCAGCTCGAGTTCTTCAACGGGGAGATGCCCGACGCGCTCAAGAGCTTCGGGAGCGCTCTCTGCATGATGTCCATGTCGCTCGGCAACTACTTCAGCGACGTCATCGTGAGCGCGGTGACCAGGCTCACCGCGGTGCACGGGCGGCCCGGGTGGATCCCCGCCGACTTGAACGAGGGCCACCTCGACAAGTTCTACTTCCTGCTCGCCGTGCTGGCCGTCGCGGACTTCGCGGTGTACCTCGTGTGCGCGAGACGCTACAGGAGCGGCAAGGTGGACGGAAGGAGCGACGAGGAGGAGGGGACGGCCGGCAAGGTGGACGGAAGGAGCGACGAGGAGGAGGAGGGGATTGCCGGCCAGGTGGCGGTGCCTGTGTACGCATGACCCGCCCGTCTCGATGCCTGGTACGGCGTGGTTCTTCAGATCACTGGCGGAGCTATGAATTTGGAAAACCCGAGACAAATTTATAGTGTAAAAAATACCGAGACACAATGCTGCAAGCTCTACTAGTTTCTCATGATCTAAGCTTCTAAATGAATCTTTAGGATCTAGAATGCAATGCATTTCAATAGCTTTGTTGGAGTTTCACTAAGTCTGTATTGATTTTATTTTCTTATAGAATTCCTACAAGAAATCAAAATTTACTAAATTTTTACTCTAAAAAATCAAAATTCAAGACTGCTGCTCAGTGCTCGATGTTGAGTGGCTCACCTGCCTACCTCGGTGGTTGATTGCAGATTGCCTGACTCACTCAGTATGTGGAACTGTGGAAGAAGCAGCCCATTCTTGTTACCTGATCAACACCTTACACCATCACACAAACACAAACCTATAAGTCAAGATCCACGCAATAAAAAGTAGAGTAAATTTCAGAAAACCTCTGGTTTCTGGGCATGAGTAACACAAAAACCTCATGTTTTGATATTTTTTTTAGAAAACCTCGGGTTTTTAGGTATTAGTAACATAAAACCTCACGTTTTAAGATTTTTTTTTTCACCACAAAACCCCAGGTTTTGAGGCATTAGTAATGGGGTTTTGTGGAAAAAAATCTCAAAACATGGAATTTTGTGTTACTAATACCCCAAAATATGAGGTTTTCTAAAATTTAACCATCGAATCAAAGTCAAACCGCAGTCTGTTACTCTAGTTCACAACTCACAAGAAGCATCAATGCGTGCTCACCAATGCATAATCTCACGACGATCCTCGTGCCACCGATGGAGATCCTGACCACCGGGACGACGTCGGCAAGCTCGGCTTCAAACACGCTATCGCGTAGCATCGTAGCCGTAGCCCTCGGCCCCTCAGAAGTCAGAGGTCGCACCTTCGCCGACTTGTGCCGCTGGCCCGACGGGACTCAGGAGGAACCGAGGAAGGAAGAGGAATGGGGAATTACTGAATTAGGGTTGTGCTGTTGTGCATTTGGTTTGGGAGATGGCTATTTGGCTAATTGGCTTGGGCCTTGGGCTGCCCTCAGCCCATGGCGGCACGGTCCACTGCTCAGCTCGCTCATGGTCATCAGGTCATGGTGACGGCGGCTTGGCCTTGGCTAGGCGCGCCGTGGGCTAGGGGTGGGGCGGAGGAAGTGAGAGACGTTATGTCCGGTCGAGGGACCCGGGGGGAGCCGTGCCGTGGGTAGTTCCTCCAACGCCTGAGACGGAGACTCATCGCAACTAGAGTGGCCAAGCGGCCGTGCTCGATGGGCAAGACGGCACGACATTGTTAGCACGACACGAGCTTAAGACGACACGATACTATTCACGGCCAAAGCCAAGATAAAGACAATAGTTTCGGTTAGACACCCCTAAGACGACGGCAACGGGCACTCAAGAATAAGATTTAAGATTTAACCCGACTGCCCACTGCACGACCCATACTGCAAGACTACCCTACCAGTTAGGCATGACACTATTTTAATAAACATATATAATTTTATTTTTATTTATTAATATTTATATGATTTTCTTTCCATTTTTAATACTTATATGGTTTTATTTTGCGCTTTTAAATTTTATATAGTTCATTTTATAAGTATATATAAATTAATTTTTGTTTTTTAAATATATATTTTTTCTAGGATTATTTTTCAATTTTTCATGCCTTATGAGCTAAATGACAAATGTTTTAATGAGCTAGCTATTTGAACATTAATAAAATTCTATTACATTTTCAATATGGTTGTCTCATTTTTTCCAATTTTCATGTCAACTTCTGAATTCTACACATTTTTCTAATTTTTTTGGTTTTTTTTTGGTTTTTTTCATTCTTTCGGACCAAATGGGCTAAACAGGCCTGGCCCGATAGGCTAAACAGGCCGTGCCGGCCCGACATGTCACGAAAGGACGATGGGCTATGTTTAGACCGTCACCGCGGCCCGTGGACCGACCCGACATGATATAAATAGCAGCCGGATCAGAATAGACCGTGTGTCGCTCGGACCGCCCATTAGCTACTGCAACTCTTGACCAGCGTTGCTTCAGTGCGACGGGTCTTTCACTGATGATAGGACATGCACGGGGATGGTGATATGACTAAAGAATAAAAGCTTGCCACAGATGTATTATTCTGTCATGTACGTCTGCGTGCGGTTGTCCACATTTTTGGCCAATGTAACAGGAGAGCACGACTGTTACTGACCACTTATGTCCTGTGTATTGTTGACTGCTTCTTCTGTTACACTTCATCTGTACGTACGCATAGCTTCCTCTTTTTTTTTTTTGGAGAAGCATAGCTTCCTTCTTTTCTGCTGACTTGTTTGTTTCTGTTAAGAACAGTATTATGTGGTGGCACTGTGTACGTCAGGTAACAGGTTGCTGAAATGAACAAGCAAAATGGTAGAAAATCGCAAAAGAAAAGGAAAAAAACTAAAAAGCCCACAAAATGCTACAAGGCTGAGTCATGTTGGGCCGTTGTCCGGAGAGGCTGACCCAATTACTACAAAACCCAGTCTTCCCTAGCTAGTGACTCACACTCACTTTCCCAAAACCAACGTAACCTTCTCACTGCCATAGGGTCCCACACAGGTGATCCCCCACTTCGCCGCAGTCACGCGCCTGAACAATTGTCTCAGCAGCAGGCGGATTTTGTACTCTTCCTCCGGCTCAGCAACTCTTCCCGGAATAAAAAGGTGAAAACGATAGAGCGCCTCCTCGTCAAAGCCTGCGTGACACAACGCAGCTGCTAATAATCCCAAAAGCGCCCGAATCCACTAAAGCCCACGCGAAATCCCAAAACTGCCGCCACGCACCGCGCCCGCTTCGCGCACCACCCAGGGGCGTTCCCGTCCATTCGCACCCACGCGAGTTTTAGCTCCCGAGGCGACGAAGCGAAGGGAAGAGCCCCCAACCCCCGTGCCCTAGCGCCCCCTCGATCTCGCCGTCTCCCCGCCGCCGGCGCCGCTCGCCGGAGACGCCCTCCTCCTCCGCCGCCTTAGACCCTCGGTTGAGATCCCATCCGCCGCCGCACCGCGCCGCGCCGCTCCTCGCCGGAGCCATTTGCCGCCGCGAGGCCTCGCCGGCGGCGGCGCGCTTGAGGCGCCCCCTCCCCTCCGATTCGAACTCCTGGGTCACTCTCGGGCCCCGCTCTGGTTTCTAGGGTTTCTGCGAAGGTGAGGCAGTAAACAAGTAGATTCGACTGCATGTTGCTGTAGTTTGGGGGATCCTGCTTGTGCTTTCCGTCTGTGCTGCTCTGACTGGGGGTTTTAGCATTTAGCCGGGGTTTGCGTTGAGGAGCTGGGCGGCTGCCTGTTGGCTTATGTTGTTCGGGTTTTGAGGTTTTGGTGCGTGAATTTGGTGATTTTTTTTTTTGCGAGTGAAGTAATGCGGAATGGGTTTGTAGCTGGGACGGGAATGTGGCTATCCTGCGCGTTTGTGTGATGCCTTGATGTTAATTTCTGCTATCGTGTCGTGAGTTTGACCATAAAGTGGTAGGGCTAACATGGGCTCAGTGTCTTTAACTAGTGCTGCTCGGGTGGGATTTTGAGCATGTTTGGGAATCCGAACCGCGGTTTGCGTTATGGTTCATATGTTTGAATTTTGCAGTTGTTGTGGCAAAAACTGCTGCAGTTTGCTTCGAAATCAGCAGTGTGGTATGGTTTTTGTAGTGATAGTGTGCTTGTATTGGGTAATTCCACGTGTACTATTAGGTATTTCGTGTCTTCGCAAGCTGTATAAGCTCGGCATATGGTCAACTAGCTCTCTGGGTGGTAGGAGGTGGGAATGTTGCATCGTGAACGTGATTAGTGGTTTCGAGTGTTAGTTAAAATGTGTGCTGAACGGACAATGTGATATTACAATTTGATTGAATAGCTGTGGAACAAATGTTCGGTATGACCAAGGCAAATGTGGCTGTGACATGTGGTTCCGGGATGCCCATTAGTTGATTCTGTGGTTGAAGTATTAGCCTGGCAAAATTAGGCTTTCTGAGCTTGTATATAATCGAGCAGTTGCAGGCTGAAGTAGGACTAGCTTTTCGGTTGCAATTTGTTGTGGCAGTGTGCTGCTGTGACATTGTTGTACCAAGATGAGCTTTTTTTCCTTTCTTCCTTTCACTTTTATTTGTTGAAGGCCAGGGAGAGTGCGGTCTGGTTTGGCTGCGATCCATCATCCTTCCCACTAGAAATCAAAATTCAGACATGTTTTAAGAATAAGATCCATAGGTAGTTTAAAACAACTCTTATTATACGCTGGGATGTCTTGGAAACCCCCTTTCACCATTTGCTCTCTCTTTTCCTTGTATGCTTTTCTGAAAATTGCAGACCTTTTGTCTCATGTACTAATTATGTGACAACATATGTACTGCACAGTTGGTATGCCATTTTGCTGCATATGCCCTAAGACATGAGATAGTCCTCTGCAAGAGATCGGAAAGATGGCATCAAAAGGTCCCCGGTCAAAGCTAGATCATGAGACAAGGGCTAGACGTCAGAAGGTTAGCTTGCAGCATTGACATTTCATTTACCAGCTGTAGTTCACTGTTATACCATTTCTCTTCATCCTCATTTGTTTACTTGACAAGTTGACATTTCATACTTACATAGTGCCAATTTCAATTGTTTCATGCCTCATAGTTGGAGAGGGGAAAGAACAATAATTGTGCTGTTCTTTTGTATAGGATTTCTGTTATTATTTAATATGTTTGGATTATATAAAAGCCATTATCACTTTGCTTTTTATTACATTCGCTAAAGCTTTTGTCCTTTCTGTGCAGGCTCTTGAAGCTCCAAGGGAGCCTCGAAAGCCGAAAGTTCACTGGGACCATGTTCTTGGAGAAATGGTTTGGCTGGCAAAGGTTAGTTGCTATCAGTACAATTGACAAATTGCCATCCTTCTTTCTCATTGAGCAAAGTTGCATAATTTTATCTCTAAACTATAATTATTCTATTTCAAGTCCTGCTATCAGTGCCTCATACTCAGCCTCATTATTAGTACATGGCTCTGTCAAGGCTAGAAAATGACGAATAATTCCTCCTTCTCTTGGCTTGCTTAATTTTAAATATCTTGCAGGAGTTTGATTCTGAGAGAAAATGGAAGTTGTCCATGGCTAAAAAGATCGCTCAACGAGCCAATAAGGGTGTAGTTGACCAAGCAACAAAAGACGAGAAAAAACAGAAGGTTTGTATTGTCTATGATATAACTAATTTATATTTTTATAGTATATTTAATTGTTTCCAAAATGCTACTGGATTAACTTATAGTGTCCCAGTGATCCCTTAATTTGTACTATGCACATAATGTACCAATATTCATGGATTTTTATCTTAGTTTGATGATTGTTCTTTTACAGGAGGAAGAACATCGCCTGAAAAAAGTTGCCCTAAATATTTCTAAGGATGTGAAGAAGTTCTGGACCAAAATAGAGAAGTTGGCAAGTTCATTTTACATATTTAATTTTATGGCTTACTGTACCACTTACTTTAGGATGTCAAGTTTCCCAAGCAATTGAACTATATTATTTGTATGCCGGGGAATGTAGGTTATCTATAAGAATCAACTAGAGGTTGAGGAAAGGAAGAAAAAGGCCCTCGATAAGCAACTTGATTTCCTTTTAGGTCAGACTGAAAGGTACTGTCATCTATTGTTTGTTGATTTTGTTATGGCTATTTCGAACTTTAACATTTTTATTTTTGTTTCTCAGCCCTCGCTACATGCTAACCTTCTGTTATTTGATGTGAACTTTCCAGATATTCGACAATGTTGGCTGAAAACCTTGTGAATGTGCCCTATCTGCAAAAACAAGAAAATGGACCTTTGCAGACAAATCAACCATCCCAGGTGAAAGTAGCAGAAGAGAACATAAATGCGTCAACTCCTGATTATCTTGGTGTGTAGCTTTGTTTTGCATGCCTCAGAAGTCTCATTTGCCCTTTTCTTTAGCATTTAACAATTTATAGTTACAGATAATATGGAAACTGATGATGATTACAATAGCTCCTCGGATGAAGAGCCGGTAAGCTATTATTTTAATTTTCCTGATTTATGTTTTTTTTTTGTTCATATGAACACAACTGTATGAATCCTATGCATCCCAGTACCAATTGTTATTGCTGTGAATATGAGAAACATATATATTTTTGTATTGCCAGTTTACCATTTATTTTATTTTCTGTTTTATGTTACTATTTTTTATACTGCTTTCTGTTGATTAATTGTTGTTCAAAATAACAAAAGATAAAATACAGTATGCCATATAGTTAAAGTATTTTTTTGTAATACAAGGACTACATCTTTATTTTCTCTCTGGAACTATCCTTCATTTTTCTGTGACATATGAATCACACTGATATGTGTTGGTGCTGCAGGAAGATGATGAGCGCACAATTGATGAAGATGAAGCTCAAATCACAGAAGCTGAGCGCAATGAAGAATTATCTGCTTTGCAGGCAGAAGCTGATCTACCACTGGATGATATCCTCAAGATGTACACAAAAACCAAAGGTGATCTCCAAAAGCAGTTCACTTTTGCCTTCTTCCACATATAGAAAGAGACAATCCTGTGCTCTACTTGGCACTCAATTGATAGTTTGATCAGTTCAAGCATTCTCAGTTAGCAGGGAAAGCAGTCCAGATAGCATAGACATTTTTAGTAACTCAGATTCGAAGAAATTGACTAAAGGTGAGATATTCAGATACCTTCATGGCATTAGCAAGCTGAAATACTGCAGACTCCTTTATGGCTTTTCTTAAGATTGATGCGGATTTTTTTTTTGGTGTTTTTTCTTCTTCTTCAGATTCTTCAAACCAGGCTAATGGCTGTAATCATGAATCTGGTCATACTTCAAGTGATGAAGGCCATTCTTCTGAGGAAGTGGATGATAGCCACTCTTACACCGAATTTGTGAAGAAGAATCATGTACAGTTGCTTTCTCTATGTCTTTTAGTGTGTGTGCATGTGTGTGTGTGAGAGCAGGGGCCGGGGAGTACAAAGCTTTAGAATGTTCTCTAAATGTGCTACCAAAACTTTCTTAACTTTTCAGGGGAAAAGCAATGGCAATATCTCCTCTCTTGATGAACAGGTACATTTTAATCATCTGTGTTAGTGGTGTAGGATTTTTCTCCTCTATTCCGATATCATTAATTTTGCCAACTCAATGTCTGAGGAAGCGATAACTCTCCAGTAACAAAATGTTAAAAATCTCGATAGGAAAGTAGGAATAAGCAATTGATGTGAGACCAAGTTCCCTGAGTGGCCATGGGGGCAGGAAGGATGTTAATAATAACTTTCTTTACACATAGTGTTGTGGACGCGTTTATTGGCAAGTTGTATCAGCGACGCAAGCGCACAAACTCCAAGGAGGATTCGGCAAAAGCTCCTTTGGCTGATGTGCTGAAACCGAAACCAATTTGGTTCCTGTAGCCGGTCAGGACACGACTGCTGTGCCAGTAAGGCAATAGATAAATTAGGAGAGAGGGAAGGATAGAAAGAGATGAGTTAGTATCTCCTTAGTTAGATATTGAGTTAGAGTTCGAGTTAGTCTCCTTCCCGAATACGTGTGCTGTCCTGATTTCGGAAAACCGAAATGCCTTGCGCCTAGGCTATAAAGGCAGCATATGTAATTGAGAGAAGCAAGGAAGAAATAAACTTAGCTTCGCTTATCCATCTAGTCGGCAGTTCGAGCCTCGGTCGGCCAGGAATCAATCCCGCCGAGCTCGAGGGCGACATCGCCTCCGCCAGTTATCTTTCGCCTTCCTCCTCACATCCCACACCATATCAATTTGGTATTAGAGCCCTTCCCACCACCCTTCACCATGGAAAACAAAACCCTAGACGACGTATTCTAGCAACTCGTGATCATGATGACGGAGATCAGCGGCATCAAGGCGCAACAAGCTGCTCATGACCACGTGATCGCGGTTGGAAGACCAGCGGTTCGGTCGCATCACCCACAGCAACCAATGGACATGGTAGTTGCTTCCACGGTCGAGGGAAGCCGCCCGATCCTATTTCACGCGACGACGACGACGACAGGCGTACAGTTCCTCACTTCCACAAGCTCTCCTTTCCAACTTACGACGACAAAGAGGACCTCTTCCTTGGCTCAATTGGTGTGAGCATTTTTTTGGGGGGCAGCAAACCATGGAAGAAGAGAAGGTTTGGTTGGCATCCTACCACTTGGTTGGCGTCGCCCAATAGTGGTACTACCAACTCGAACGTGACGAAGGCATGCTATCATGGGTACACTTCTCGAACTTCGTGAACATGCGTTTTGGACCTCCCATCCGCATCATCTCCCTCGGGGAATTCACACAACTTCGACGAACGACGACGGTGGATGCATACCAAAAGAAGTTGTTGGCACTTCTGTGTCGTATAGAACCGCCTTCGGCATTACAGCAAGTGCAACTCTTCACCGTCGGACTAGGGAAACCATTGCAGGACGACGTCAAGCTCCAGCACCCCTCTCATCTTCAGACTTCCATGAGTCTGGCTAGGGTGTACGAGCAACGCCTCGAGGACTCACCGGTGGAGCCGAAGTCAACATTAAAACCCTCGGTATGCTTCTCTCAAAGACCCGTGGCGCCTAAGTCGCAGCACCTTCTGCTGAAAGTGTCGCGGCAAACACCACGCTAGAGATCAATGGCCAGGAAGGGCTCCATCCACACCTTCCTGGCCGAAGCCATACCGTTTCGTTTTGGCTTGTCGCCTACCCCACGGCCGAGCATGGGCATCACGGTTGCCAACGGGGACCGCGTGGCGAGGTTTGGCATTTGCTCCAACACACGCTTCGCTCTTGAACGTGAAGAATTCTTCTCGGATTGCTACGTCATTCCACTCAATGGATTTGATGTCGTACTTGGTGTTCAGTGGCTCTGGAATCTTGGACCAATCCTTCGGGATTTCATGAAGCTCACTATGTCGTTTTGGCAAGACGACCACCGCGTCACTTGGACCGGCTTTGATGCACTGCCGGCAGACAGTCGCGCCTATGCCATCACCGGTCGGGAGTTGATAATTGACCTCCTCGACGAGTTTCCTGATGTCTTTGAGGAACCCCGGGGTCTTCCACCACACTGACAACATGATCATCATATCCATCTCCTTCCCGATGCAGTTCCCGTCGCCATTTGGCCATATCGCTACCCTCAACTCTTGAAGGACGAGATCGAGAAGCAGTGTGATGATATGCTTGCACAAGGTATTATTAGGGAAAGTACGTCCGCATTTTCCTCTCTTGTCCTACTTGTCAAAAAACAGGATAACACATGGCGTTTTTGTGTGGAGTGTGGACTATCGGGCTCTCAACGGCAAGGCCATCAAGGACAAATTTCCCATCCTGGTCGTCAATGAGCTTTTGGATGAGCTCAATGGTGATCGTTTCTTCACCAAGCTGGATTTACGCAGTGGTTATCACCAAGTTTTGATGCACGGTGCTGCTGTTGAAAAGATGGCTTTTCACACACATCGCGGTCATTTCGAGTTCTTGGTCATGCTGTTCAGCCTTACCAATGCCTCGGCCACATTCCAAGCCCTTATGAACGACATTCTCAAGCCTTTCATTTGTCGTTTTGTGCTTGTTTTCTTTGATGATATTTTGGTCTATAGTGCATCTTGGCAGAACATCTTCAACAAGTCCTCACAGTCCTCCAACTCAAGTGTCATCACCAGCTAGCTCTCAAGAAGGTCAAGTGTCTCTTTGGCGAGGAGTTCGTGGCCTATCTCGACCACATTATCTCCGGCCAAGGCGTAGCCATGGATTTCGATAAGGTGGAGGCAGTTCAAGCATGGCTGCAACCGCGCTCACTTCGTGTGCTTAGTGGGTTTCTCGGCCTCACCGGCTACTACCGCAAGTTTATCAAAGAATATGGCTCGGTCGCGGCTCCTCTCACCAAATTGCTCAAGAAAGAGGCATTTTCTTGGACATCCGAAGCCGATTTCGCGTTCGCAGCTTTAAAAGCCGCTCTTGTTTCGGCTCCAGTGCTACATCTTCCGGATTTTACCAAGCCTTTTACTGCGGATTGTGATGCCTCTGGCGCTGGCTTCGGCGCGGTTCTTCACCAAGGTAGTGGACCCATTGCTTTCTTTAGTCGTGCGGTTGTGCCTCATCATGTCAAGTTGGCTGCCTATGAGCTTGAGTTGATTGGCTTAGTCAAGGAAGTCCGTTATTGGCGTCCATACCTTTGGGATCGTACATTTGTGGTTCGTACAGATCAAAACAACCTCAAATTTTTGCTCGATCAACGTCTCTCAACTATTCCTCAGCATATGTGGGTGAGTAAGCTCTTAGGCTATGATTTTTCGGTGGAATTCCATCTCGAGCGTCAGAATGTAGCTGCGGATGCATTGTCGCGCTGTGATGAAGAGACGATGGGCGTACACACCATCTCGGGTCCCAACTTCGCTCTCTTTGCCGCACTGCAACAGGAGGTCTCTTCGCTTCCGGAATTGTCACTCTGCGGGATAAAGTTTCGGCTGGCACAACTAAGCCAGGCTGGACGTTGGTTGACAGTTTGCTCCTCCTATACAAAGGACATATTTTTCTTGTCAATTCTTCACTTCTTTGGGCCGACGTGTTGGTTGATGCTCACGGTATGGGTCATGAAGGCGTTCAAAAGACCTTACATCGTTTTCAGGCATCCTTCTTTAATGTCGGTGCTTACATGAAGGTCCGGGACTATGTCAAAGGGTGTGTGGTATGCCAGAAGAACAAAACAGAACACTTGCATCGTGCTGGTCTACTTCAACCATTGGTTGTGCTGTTTATGATTTGGGAAGACATCTCTATGGATTTCATCGAAGGTTTTCCTAAGGTGGGCATCAAAACAATGGTGTTAACGGTCGTTGATCGTTTTTCCAAATACAACCATTTTATTCCTCTTGGGCATCCCTACACCACCAATTCCGTCGCTCGCGCTTTCTTCGACGAGATTGTTCGCCTCCATGGGGTTCCCTGTTCCATTGTTAGCAACTGTGATCCGGTTTTCACAAGCAATTTTTGGACAGAACTTTTCTAACTTACAGGTGTCAAGCTTCACATGAGTTCAGTTTTTCATCCTCAGTCTGATGGGCAATATGAAGTGGTCAACCGTGCCATTGCTAGGTACTTGCGGTGTTTGTCAGGTGATCATCCTAAACAGTGGCTTCGGTGGTTTCCTTGGGCCGAATTTTGCTACAATACTTCCTACCAGACTTCTTTACAAACCACGCATTTTTGGGTGGTCTATGGTCGCGATCCTCCTACTTTATTGACTTATCAGCCTAATACTGTCCGTGCGATGGCAGTAGATCGATAGATGCATGATCGTGATGAATTTCTCGTAGAAATTAGAGAACGATTTCTTCAAGCTCAAGATTACATTAAGCAACGCCATGATAAGCATCACCGAGAGGTCACCTTTGAGGTCGGCGATTGGGTCTGGCTTCGTCTTCAGCATTGTTCGACGTTTGGGATTATTGATCAGTGGTCCAAGTTGGCTCCTCGTTTTTACGAACCTTTTCTCGTCCAAGAACGTATTGGATCAGTGGCTTACCGTCTTCATCTTCCTCCTAAGGCGCGCATACATATGTTTTTCATGTCGCTCTTTTGAAATCATATCAAGGTCCCACTCCTACAGGCATTGGGCGATTGCCTGATATTGTGCATGGTCAGGTTGTACCCTCCCCAGCATCTATTGTCCAGGCTCGGCTAAATCGTGGCACATGGGAATTATTGGTTCAATGGGATGGCTCCTCTGCGGTAACCGACGCAAGTGGAGTCGATGGAGTCTTTTCAAAGAAGAATATCCTTTATTCATTTCGAGGACGAAATTTGTTTCCTAGAAGAGGAAATGTTGTGGACACTTTTATTGGCAAGACATCAGCGACACAAGCGCAAGAACTCGAAGGAGGATTCGGCAAAAGCTCCTTTGGCTTATGCTGCTGAAATCGAAACCAATTCGGTTCTTGTAGCCGGTCAGGACACGGCTACTGTGCCGGTAAGGCAATAGATAAATTAGGAGAGAGGGAAGGATAGTTAGAAAGAGATGAGTTAGTATCTTCTTAAGGGATTGAGTCAGAGTTCGAGTTAGTTTCCTTCCCGAACACGTGTGTGCTGTCTTGATTCGGAAAACCGAAATCCCTTGCGCCTAGGCTATAAAGGCAGTGTATGTAATTGAGAGAAGCAAGGAAGAAATAAGCTTAGCTCCGCTTATCCATCTAGTTAGCAGTCAGAGCCTCGGTTGGCCGGGAATCAATCCCGCCGAGCTCAAGGGCGACATTGTGTCCGCCAGTTATCTTTCGCTGTCCTCCTTACCTCCCACGCCATATCACATAGACCAACTATCCTTTGCACATAGACCAAGGAGGTATAGCACTATAGATTATGGTATCAAGAAAACTATTAATAAGATTGGACTTGTTGCACGCAAGAACCCTAAGGTTCTAGCCGCCGACAGCAGGGGGCGGGAGTAGAAAAGGAGGTAGGGAGGAGACTTCTTTATTTCTTTCCTGCCTTCTAAGCAAAGCTCACCTCTCTATAAATAGAGGTGTTACTGATAAGATCAAAAGGATCTCTCTCCAAACTAAATGCGATCAGAAGGATTGCTTTACAAATAATAGATAAGGAATGTAATAATAAGGATTGCTTTGCAAATAATAGATAAGGAAAGCGAGGATCGCTTTCCAAACTAAATGGCCTTTCCAATTAAACGAAATTATCCTAATGAAGTCTCATGGGACTTATCTCATGCGACTGCCTCTGATGTTGCCGTCGTCTGATTTGTGCGCCGTCGATAGGTCTGGCCCCACATAACATCTCTCCCCTCCTCGCAAAGTAGCTCGTCCGCGAGCTGAAAATCTAGATAAGTTGTTGTGAGCTCGTCCAGAGGAACCCACGAAGCATCGGCTGCTGAGCTACCCTGCCATTGAACCAATACATGACGTACGTCACGCCGCAGGCTGGCCTTGAGAATAGCCGAGGGGGTATGAACCACACGACCAATATGCATCTTGGGTAGAGCCGGTGGAGCAGTTGGTGGCACGCCGTGATATTTCTTCAAGAGACCAACATAACGATCACCTTGTTGACTGCTTTGTTTTGCCCATCGGACTGTGGGTGGTACGAGGAGCTCATGCTGAGGCGGACGCCTACCAAGCTGAATAGCTCCTGCCAAAATTTATTAGTAAAGATAGGATCCCGATCACTCACGATGGAGGTCGGAAATCCATGGAGCTTCACAATGTTGTCGAAGAAGGCCTAGGCCACGGAGCTTGCGGAGTAAGGATGCGCCAAGGGAATGAAATGCACATATTTGGAGAACCTGTCAATGGACGGAGAGAATGACCAATTTCCCATGTACCTTGGGCAAGCCCTCAATAAAGTCCATGGCGATGTCGAACCAAGGTTGGAACGGAATGCCCAGTGGATGTAGGAGGCCGGCAGGGTGAAGATGCTTTGTCTTGTTCTTCTGACAGATGAGACAGGTACACAAAGTCTTGGACAATGGTATGGGCACTAGGAATGTGGAAGTCACGGCGAAGGCGATGAAGCGTCTTTTGAACGCCCTCGTGAGCCAGACTGTGGGCAGCTTTGAGGATGGCCGATACAAATGGTGAGGATGATGGGATGTAAACCTAGCCAGGAAAGGTAAGGAGACCATCCAGCAGGCCTCACGGTGCGCCGAGCGAGCCCTTCGTGATCTTGGTGGCGAGAGCGATGAGTTCAGCGTCGGTGGTCACCGCATGACAAAGCTCGGCGAAGATGTCGAAACTAGCAGCCGAAAGGGCAAGAAGTTCGCCGGCCACGCTGTCCCTCTTGGACACGGCAATGGCCACGGTGTTGAGGCAGCCTGGCCGGAATTCCACCGAGAAATCAAAGCCAAAGAGCTTGCTAACCTAGTGATGTTGCAGAACCGTGGACAACCATTGGTCGAGCAAGAACTTGAGGCTGTAGTGGTCGGTGTGAACCACAAATGGATGACCCCAAAGATACGGTCGCCAATGTCGGACTGCTTGGACTAGTCCAATCAGTTCGCTCTCATAGGCGGACAATTTGGTATGTCGAGGCACGATGGGCTTGCTGAAGAAGGAGATGGGTCTGTCGCCTTGGTGGAGGACGGTGCCGAAACCAGAACCGGAGGCAATCACACTCAACGATGAATGCGTTGGAGAAATTTGGCATGTGCAACGCCGGCGCTGTTGACAAGGCGGTCTTAAGTGCTTGGAAAGCCGCTTTCACCTCTAGAGACCAGCCTAATGCCTCCTTGAGTAGTTGGTGAGGGGCACCGCAATGGAGCCGAAATCGCGGATGAACATGCAGTAGTACCCTGCAAGGCCTAAGAATACGCGGAGCACCTTGGTCGTATGGGGCGTCGGTCACTCGGAGACGGCCTGCACCTTGGCCGAATCCATGGCCATGCTATCCATGGATATCACGTGCCCCAAGTAGGTTACTGAAGGAGCACCAAAGATGCATTTGGACTTCTTTAAGAACAAATGGCGCTACCGGAGGAGAAACATTGCACGAACGTGGTGAAGGTGATCCGACCAAGTGGAACTGTAAATCAAAATGTTGTTAAAGAAAATGAGGACGAACGGTCGAAGAATCTCATTCATCAAAGCCTAGAATGTGGCTTGTGCGTTCGTCATGCCTTTCAGCATGACGAGGAACTCGAAAAGGCCCTCATGAGTGCGGAACGCCGTCTTGATGATGTCATCTGGGTGAATGCGGACTTGATGATACCCGGAACAGAGGTCGAGTTTGTTGAAGAAACAGGCGCCATTCAATTCATCCGGCAGTTCGTCGACAGCCAGTATAGGAAATTTATCCTTGATGGTAAGCGTGTTAAGCGTGCGGTAGTCCACGCAAAATCGCTAGCTACCATCATGCTTCTTGACGAGAACTACCGTTGAAGAGTAGGACAAGGTGCTGCGTCGGATGATGCCCTGTTCTAACATGGCCGCATTAATCGGTATTCGGTTTGTTCTTGAGGCGCGCGGTAGCAAGATGGCCAAACATAGACCGGCGTCGTGTCGGTAGATTGAATCTGGTGACCACGAAGCGTCTTGGCGGCAACCCACGTGGCTCAGTGAAGTTGTCCAAAAGGTCGCTGAGCAGGTCTTGGTCAGCGCAGGACAGTGCGTGGGCGGCGAGGAGTCGGCACACCATGCCAAGTGATGTGGTGATCGTCGTGCCAGAAGGACATGGTAAGCAAATTGAAATCCTAGAGAATGTGACCCAAAGTGCGCAACTGTTGTACGCCAAGCACAACGTCGAATCCATCCAAAGCTATATGGCGTAGCCATCGATACTGAAAGCTTCGTTGTCCACATGGAGTCGGAGACTGAGGCACACACCGACACATGGTAGGCGCTCACCGTTTGCCACAGTGATGGTGAGGTGTTGGCGGGGAGATAGGGTCATCCCAGCTGTCTTGATGGCGGCGACGTTGAAGAAATTGTGAGTAGAGCCTGAGTCGACGAGAGCAATGAACTCGTGCGTGCCCACTTGGACTCGCAGTTGCATTGTGTTACTCGATTGGATCCCCGTGAGGGCGTTGAGGGAGATGTTGGGGTCTTGTCAGTGTTGTTGTCGACGTCGTAGGTGATGTCGTCGAGGACCACCAGATCGGTGCCCATGTCGATGTAGGTGAGGAACAACTGTTTGTAGCAATGTCCGACAATGAATTTCTCGTCGCAATTGTAGCAAAGACCCTTGGAACGTCGGGTGGCTAGCTCGGCCGGAGTGAGGCGGCGGAACGGCCGGGGAGGCCACTGACCCACGCTTGGACCCGTGGCGATGGACACGTTGTTCGGCGGTCGTGGACCAGCAGGCAGCGGGATGGACGGCCGGTTCGAAGGACGCCACGGTGGTCGAGACAGAGCGGAAGCTGTGGAAGTGATGCTGATCGTGAGCTGTGCGTGCTTCTCGTAAGCACAGGCAATGCTCATGGCAACTTGGAGGTTCGCCGGGTGTTGAAGTTCGACGTTCGTGCGAAGGTCGTTAAAATTTGGGCGTGAAATTTGGACTTCTTTGGCGGGTCCGAGCGACGCAAGACGTAGAGAAGGGCCAGGAACTTGTCATGGAACTCTTTGACCAAACCCTCATGTTGCAGTCGGGCCAATTCGCCTAGAGGGTTGCTTTGGATGGGAGGGCCGAAACGGAGGTGGCAGAACTCCTTGAATTGTGTCCAGGTAGGCGTTCCCTCACCACGCACCAGTTGGTAGTACCATTATTGAGCGGTACTGGTGAGATGGTATGAGGCGAGCCATACTTTGTCGGCCTCGTCAGTGTGTTGGCCATGGAAGAACTGTTTGCATCTGTTCAATCATGCTAATGGGTCTTCTTCGCCGTCGTAGGTGGGGAAGTCAAGTTTATGGAAGCGGGGAACGCCGGATGCAGAGGTGGGGGATTGGGTGGCAATGGTCGAGAGGGATGGCGATGGTACCGATGGGGGCGGGACATATGTTGGGGGGGGGGGGCCAGGAAGGGATGGGTGGTGGGCGGTATGATGTGGGGGTGGAAGGTATTATGGGACGTGGCGGCCTCAGGTGAAGCTAGGGCGAGAGGGATCATGGATGCTGGGGTTAGCTGTGGTGGGGAGGGTTGCTGGAGGTGGAGACGATGGCGATGCGGCTGCGGGTGGCTAGGGAAGAAGCCCTACCAATCGCCCCGGACTTCTTCTCTATGGCCGTGAGGCTCACATTGGTGACGGCACCCTGCCTGGCCAAGTTGGTGTCTTGAGCTTGCAGATCAGTCGCCTTTTGCATGCCCTCGGCAATCTGATTTTGCATTGCTCCGAGTGTCTGAGGAATGGTCACCAAGGATCTGGCGGTATCATCCCCGGGATCAGAGTCTGGCATCTTTGATACCAAGTTGTTGCGCGCAAGAACCCTAAGGTTCTAGCCGCCGGCAGCAAGCGGAGAGGGAGTAGAGGAGGTAGGGAGAAGAGACTTCTTTATTTCATTCCTGCCTTCTAAGCAAAGCTCACCTCTCTATAAATAGAGGTGTTAGAGATAAGGAAGGAGATCAAAAGGATCTTTTTCCAAACTAAATGCAATAAGAAGGATTGCTATCCAAATAACAGATAAGGAAAGCGAGGACCGCTTTCCAAACTAAATGCGATCTAAAGGATCACCTTTCCAATCAAACGAAATTATCCTAATGAAGTCTCATGGGACTTATCTCATGCGGCTGCCTCTGATGGTGCTGCCACCTGATTTGTGCGCCGTCGATCGGTTTGGCCCCACATAACACGACCATACTTACCCCTATTGAATGGAATAATCGAACCGCTCGACCTTGTCCACAGCTTCAAAAACCAAAACATAGGTAAATTTTGAACCTGAGGAGTAATCTGCAAGCTTTAGCCGGTTGAAAGCTTTTTGAAAATTGTGAAAGTTGACGTTGATTGAAATCCTCAAAACATAAGCCCAGTGATTCTGCCCGGATCTAGTTATGTTCTGCTTTGGGTTCTCAATGCCAAGTATACCTAGGTCAAACAGTCTGTTTTTCCCCCAAGTGCTATCTTTGTGAATCTATGGTTTTGCGCTTAACATACTAATGACGGATAACTGATACGTATGTACTATTTTCAGGACGACGAAGATTATGTTGCTACGGACGAAGGAAAGGTAGCGCAGCCATCTTCATCTGTTTTCGTCATCGCTTTCTTATTCTGCTACATATTTCAGATCCTACTGATTGCATGGAGTTCCACCCATTCATGAGGCGTTGTCATAAGCATTTACAACCACCACCACCATGTGTGAATCTTTCTCATTCGCTGATGTCTTTGACAGGATGACGAAGCAACTTTGTCTGAAGAGGAAGAGTTGGCAAAGAAAGAAGACCATGGTCCTCTGGATGAGGTGATCTCATACATCAATTACTAATATTATTGAACTGTTCATTTTGACATGTTGAGCCACTCTAGTTCCAGATTTTGTTGCAACAGGAATGAACTTGTCAGTAAAAGCTACTCTTGCAATTGATTCGATATCTATGTTATCTACTGTGACTACTTAAGGTTAATTGTTTTTTTTCAGTAGTTTACCTGGTTAAGCTTGGTTCTGAATGGCATTCTCTTGGTACGACATCTAGAGAGCAAATTGTGATATTCTGATTTTGGCTATCTGCTACCATGACACGAACTTGTTTTAGGATGGATAACACATACAAAGATACCTTTGGTCACACAGACTTGTTTTAGGATGGATAACACATATGTAGATAGGGGTTTTATTTAACAAAACATGAAAAAGTGCTCCCCAAAAGTTTTAGTGGGGATTTAGTTATATCTCGTAGACGAGGCAGTGAGTATTATAGCATGCAACTGTTAGGGATTTTTTTGGGAAAATTTCCTTAGATATTGTAAAGCAGTGAGCTTTATGATTTGCTTGCGAAGCCAGACAATTGAGTGAGACCACAACACTAACAGTAAAGGATGAAGTGTGAATTTTGCAAATCAGGAGGGGCATAGATAATCAATTTTCATTTACGGAACCTTGTGTAAAGGCCCAGTGTAAAATTCTAAAAACCAGAGGGGGGCATTGCCCCGTTCTAAGTTTTGTGTATCTAAGACCCTGACACCGTGTTATGATTTGAGTTCAGAGTTAGGATCATCATACGTTCATAAAATAACCAATTATATTTCTTTTTTATTTTATCAGTAATGACATACTAATTTCACCCTTGCATATTTCCTACAACAGTTCTGCTAACTCTGGATCATTGGTCTTATTTCATTAAAACACAGATTAAGTTACTGCAGAAAGAGAGCGAGGTCCCACTAGAAGAACTTCTTGCGAGGTACCAAAAGGTATGGATAGATTTTCTATTTGCTTTCTTCAGTTACACTTTACTCTGGTCCATCTGTAATGCCTTTTTTATATTTAGGATGGCTATGCAGATGATGGGACAACAGAATTGGAGAATTCACCTACACATTCTAATGGAGAGGTTAATACTGACATGTCTCTGGATGATCAATCTGTGGACATTTTGAAAGAGAACAATGACACGTTTGAAGATCACCAAACCACAGGTATGCTGGGAACTGAGCATGTGGGTGGTGATGCTCTTCAACTAGAAACAACATTGGAGCCTAGTGTCCGAGAAAGTTCTGTTAGAGACGATGAGCAAACTGATGTTAAGACGATAGCCGATGGGGATACGAGTGACAATGTAATTGCCGATGCTGCTGCTGCTGCCAGATCAGCACAACCAACTGGTAATACCTTCTCAACAACAAAAGTACGCACAAAATTCCCGTTCCTTCTTAAGCATTCTCTTCGGGAATACCAGCACATTGGGTTGGATTGGTTAGTAGCTATGTACGAGAAGAGGCTGAATGGAATTCTAGCAGATGAAATGGGTTTAGGGAAGACTATCATGACTATCTCCTTGCTGGCACACCTTGCATGTGAGAAGGGGATATGGGGTCCACATCTTATTGTCGTGCCAACCAGTGTTATGCTAAATTGGGAGACTGAATTTCTCAAGTGGTGTCCTGCATTTAAAATACTGACTTATTTTGGGAGTGCAAAGGAGAGAAAGCAGAAACGTCAGGGTTGGATGAAACCAAATTACTTCCATGTATGCATCACAACATACAGGCTTGTTATTCAGGACTCCAAAGTGTTCAAGCGAAAAAAGTGGAAGTATCTTATTCTTGATGAGGCTCATCTGATAAAGAACTGGAAATCACAGAGATGGCAGACTTTGCTAAATTTTAATTCGAAGCGACGTATTCTTTTAACTGGAACTCCTTTGCAAAATGAACTTATGGAACTTTGGTCTCTCATGCATTTTTTGATGCCCCATGTATTTCAGTCTCATCAAGAATTCAAGGATTGGTTCTGCAATCCAATTTCAGGAATGGTGGAGGGCCAAGACAAGGTAAACAAAGAAGTTATAGATCGGTTGCACAATGTCCTTCGTCCATTTATACTGCGCCGACTGAAACGGGATGTTGAGAAACAGTTGCCAAAGAAGCATGAGCATGTCATATATTGCCGACTTTCCAGAAGACAAAGGAACCTGTATGAAGATTTTGTTGCTAACTCAGAGACACAAGCAACACTGGCAAGTGGGAATTATTTTGGTATGATTAGTATCATTATGCAACTTAGAAAGGTTTGTAATCATCCAGATCTTTTTGAAGGCCGTCCAATTATCAGCTCATTTGACATGGCAGGGATTAATATGCAGACAAGCTCTTCTGTTTGCATGGTCCGTGATAAGGGGCCATTTTCTCAGGTTGACCTATCTGATATGAATTTTGTATTTACTCAAAATGAATTTAGTATGACTTCTTGGGAGGTGGATGAGGTTGCTGCTGCTTTTTCCTCAAGCATCACCTCCAGGGGCTCTGGTCCAGAGATTTCGTGCTCTAATAAGGATGGTCAGAGAAGTAATGGAACAAATATATTTGAACAAATTCAGAAAGCCCTGCAGGAGGAGAGAATTAAAGAATCCAAAGAAAGAGCAGCTTCCATTGCATGGTGGAATAGGGTAAGATGCCAGAAGAGGCCTGTTTATGGCACAAACCTTAGGGAGGTTTTGACCATAAAGCATCCTGTATCGGATGTTCTTGAGAAGAAGAACAACCCTTTGTGCCACATGGATTTTTCATCGAGTCTAGCAAATCTTGTTCTTTCATCAGTGGAACGCTTTAAGAAAATGCTTGATTTTATCGAATCATTTACTTTTGCAATTCCTGCTGCACGAGCTCCTACTCCTGTTTGCTGGTGCAACAAAGGGAAGTCTCCTGTTCTTATTGAACCAGCATACAGAGAAAAATCCATGAATGAGGTTTCTCCCATTCTCTCTCCTATAAGGCCTGCAATTGTTCGCCGACAAGTGTATTTTCCTGACAGACGTTTGATCCAGTTTGACTGTGGGAAGTTGCAAGAACTTGCTAATTTGCTGAGGCGTTTGAAGTCAGAAGGACACAGGGCCTTGATATTTACTCAGATGACTAAGATGCTTGATATTTTGGAGGAGTTCATTAATTTGTATGGGTACACGTATTTGCGGTTAGATGGTTCTACCCAGCCAGAATTGAGGCAGACTCTAATGCAGAGGTTTAATACAAACCCGAAGTTTTTTATTTTCATTTTATCCACTCGTAGTGGTGGTGTGGGAATCAACCTAGTAGGTGCAGACACTGTAATCTTCTACGACAGTGATTGGAACCCTGCAATGGACCAACAAGCCCAAGACAGATGTCACAGGATAGGACAAACTCGTGAAGTTCACATCTATAGACTCATTAGTGAAAGCACTATAGAGGAGAATATTCTCAAGAAAGCAAATCAGAAGCGAGCTCTTGATGATCTAGTGATACAGCGCGGTAGCTACAATACAGAATTCTTCAAGAAACTTGATCCTATGGAATTCTTTTCTGGGCACACATCTCTTCATGCGGAAGATCAGCAGAAGGATTGCTCCACGACTGCTGGATCGTCAAACGAAACTGGTCTGGCGCTGTCAAATGCAGATGTTGAAGCAGCTATTAGACAGGCAGAAGACGAAGCTGACTATATGGCTCTCAAAAAGCTGGAGCAGGAAGAGGCTGTGGACAATCAAGAGTTCAGCGAGGAGGTTGCTGGAAGACTAGAGGATGATGAGCTTGTAAATGAGGAGGATGCGAAACCTGATGAGCACATTAATGAAGAGCATAAATATCACTCTTCTGATGTGGAAAAGGACAAACATGTTGCTTTACCTATGAATCATTTAGATGAAGAAAATGCTCTTACATTGGCTGGAGGTGACGGAGATATTGACATGCTTGCTGATGTTAAGCAGATGGCTGCTGCGGCTGCTGCAGCAGGACAAGCAAGTTCATCTTTTGAAAATCAGCTCCGGCCAATTGATAGATATGCAATGCGGTTTTTGGAACTGTGGGATCCAATAATCGACAAAGCTGCTATAAATTACCAGGTAAACGTTGAAGAGGAAGAATGGGAACTCGAGCGTATTGAAAAACTCAAAAAGGATTTAGAAGCAGAAATTGATGAAGACCAGGAACCACTTTCTTATGAAAGTAAGTGATTTTATGTTGATGTTAACTTATGCCAAATCTGTGCCACTTCGAAAAATTCGTTTAGTTCGAACTAGTGCTCTCCTCGACCCATGCGTCCTTCGTTTCTTATGATTCAGTGTATTGACATCATTTCAATTGCAGCATGGGATGTTGATTTTGCTACTACAGCATATCGCCAACATGTCGAGGCTCTAGCTCAAAAGCAGGTCAGTTTATAACTTGTATTATTGTGTGTGCCTTTTGTGCATGGTGGGATTAGTGGCTAATGAGGTACATGGTGTAATACCCGCAGTTGTTGGAAGAACAGGAAAGACAAGCCCGTGAAGCAGCCAAAGAGATGGAGGAAAAGAATGATAATATGAGGTAGTGAACGAGCAATTATGCTCCCAACACATAACAATAAAATTCCTAATGGATAGAAGTACACATTTTTGTACTGCTATGTACAACATTCCTCTGTTACACTTCTCTTTTTTCGTGTCCACTTGCTAAGTTAGCATGTTATACATGCATATTTCCAATTACCATTGGATGTATCTGTTTCTTGTTCAACTTTTGATTCTATTGTCCATGTATGAGCTCTTTTAGGGTACATCCTCTTACCATTATAGAGGTAAGAGGAGGTTTGAATCTCAATCGGTAATTGATAAAGGTTAGTTTTGGCTACTGCAAATGTGGCTTATAAGGAAACAACAACAAAATTACAGCTAAAATAGTAAAGCATTAAATGGGCATATCCTTTCATACCATTGCATCGCAAAACTTGATTGAAGTGCCGTAACATCCAAGTATTAGTAATCAGTTGCAGTCTATGACTCTATGTTAGTATGATCACATGTTGGCAGTAGATCTTGGGTGCTCACTCATCGAACTATTGAAAAGTAAAGATCCGACAGCCATTCTTCTTGTTAAGTTTGAAATGTGTAGTACCATAATAATTGGAAATTTAAAGTAAAACATCTTGTATCTGTGCTTCATTATTTTTAACAGGATAAAAATTAAAATATCATATTTGAGTTTTGAATAATCAGATGTTAGAAATATATAAATATAAAATGAAATTTCAAATTCAAATGCAAGTTGAAATTTCTAACATAATAATGATTTGATTTCTATGCTAGATTTTCTTTCAAACGAAAAATTTAACATATACTCTCTTGTTGCAACATATACCCATCAACAGGTAATGCATGCATGTACGAATCAGTGTAGCTTGATTTATAGCATTAATGCTATTTTTTTTGGAAGGACAGTATTAACTGTAATGAGTTCATTTCCATTCATTCCATTTATTACTTCCAATTAGTGTGAAGTTATGATGTACAAAGACTATATTAGCCTTTCGAAAGTCATTTGTGACTTATTACCCCTTGCTTGGTAAGAGAATTATTAGCCACTAGATCAAATAAAACCTTAGGCTCTCATCGAAAGTGGTGTACCATATTTTTTTTTCATGGTATACATAAATGACTGCTTCCTTTTGTCTTCCTTTTACAGCAGTCACCGCAAAAAGTCAAAAAAGAACAAAAAGAAGGCGGCCAAGTTCAAGTCCTTGAAAAAAGGACGTTTGTCGTCTGAGTCGGATGTAATGCTTGAGGAAACGTCTGTAGATACAATGAGCATTGATGACAATGCACCCTCACCAGAGCTTATGAGTGACGAATCACCACACCATTATTCTAACAAGCGTAAGAAGATAATGTCTACAAATGTGGTAGATAACAGCAATAGCAGAGGCCTGAAGAAGTTCAAGAAAGCCTCTAAATCAAATTGTATTTCAGAGGCCCTATCACCTAAGCACTTGTTCGAAGGCAAGCAGCTTAAGTTGAAGGATGAAGCTAACGATTCTGATCCAAAATCGGCGAGAATTAAGAATGATGGCATAATTTCCGTCCCTTGCATGCCAGTAAAACGTTTGATGGTAATCAAGCCCGAGAGGTTGAAGAAGAAGGGTCTTATATGGTCTCGAGATTGTGCTTCAGATTCATGGACAACTGAGGAAGATGCAGTTCTTTGTGCAACTGTACATGAGTATGGCCCTCTTTGGGAACTGGCTAGTGATTTTCTTCATTCCATACCAGGTGGTACATTTTATAGGGGAAGATATCTTCACCCTGTGCATTGTTGTGAGAGATTCCGAGAACTATTCTGCAAACATGTCCTGTCAGCAACAGACAATCCAAACAGTGAGAAGGCTCCTTCTGGGAGCGGGAAGGCTATCTTGAAAGTATCTGAGGTGAGTTGATATCTTGTCTTCTAGGTAGTGCACTAATTTTCAACATAAGGAATATTTTTACATGTTCACATTTTGACCATGGTTCTTTGTTCTGATTTGTTACAATAAGATCTGGAGCATAGTCACAGGGATCGCGGGCCGCATCCCACGTACCGGATTCATCGACTTGGGTACAATTCGTGGGACATGGTACGCCATTCCTATGTAATTTAGAAGGAAAAGTGGCGTACCACGTCCCGTGACCCTTTTCCTCGACCCGGTCGACCCATCTTCCCGGTGACTATGGTCTGGAGTGAAATGGTGCACGTGTGAAACATAGGAAACTGTAGATCATCCATAAAAGCCCTAAACTGAAGTATCTTGGAGTCAAACCTATATGGCATTGAATTTCATATTGCTAGCAATGGCAACTGCTAACTACCGACCAGCGGTCTATTTTTGGGATTCAAATCCTGTATCTGATCAATAAGCAAGTCTGAATATCTCTGCTGATCAGTAATCCTGTGCTTAATCTAGTTCATATTCCAGTGGACAGGCAGAGGCATCTGTATATATGTATGCTAGGCTTAATACAGTATTGATGTAACATGGCTTCATGCATATGTTTCTCTTTTCCTTTGGTTATAATTTGAAATCATGTTATGCTCCAGGTGTTTGTCGGCTATATTGTGCATCTTTCGGGTGTTGTTAGCCACTATTTACTGTTTACATCAAACTTATTTGTGTGTGCAAACTGATGATTTCTTTATGACTTCTTTCAGGATCAAACTCAGATGTTGCTGAATGTGATCAGCGAACTTCCTAACAATGAATTGCTTCTCCAAAAACATTTCTTGGCCATACTTTCTTCTGTTTGGAGATCAAAATGTGGTCGTGAGCCAAGCCGTGTTACAAGTACTTACTCTAGTGCACTCCCTAAGTCTGGTGGATTGAGTGAGAACTGGTCCAGGAAAAACTTTAGACCAAGCTTTAATCTAGTAAGGACAGCACTTGCAGATGCTCAGGTCCATTGTCCAAGAGTGGTAATTCCAACAAACAATCAGGAATCCCGCTGGAACTATTTACAATTAGTATTGGATTTCCTGACAGATCAGAATGCTTATGAGGCAGGCTTTCCGTCAGTAGTGAATGTGTCCATTCTAGAACCAGAACCTCTTAAACACGCTGCCAAGCCAGTGGAACAATCATTACTGTCGGGACTTTCTCATAGACATGCCGAGAATAGATTCAGGTCTGTGTTGTGAACAAGTTTTAAATCTTTGTCGATGTGGTGCTGGTGACCATTATTGTCCTTGTTTTGGAATTGAGATAACGCATTATACTTTGAATTGCTTAAATCTTCATATTATTTAGCCTGCTTCTTGTACTTGAACTAATGTTTAATGCATCATGTACATTCATCTATGCAGGATAGCATCAGAAGCTTGTTTTGAAGGGGAAGGCTCTCACTGGGCATCATCCGCTTTCCACATATGTGATGCTGTTCGACATAAATCTGGTCCAAAGTCCATAGGAAAGCACAAAGCAGCATCAGAATCTGGAAGACCTCCCAAAGCCAAAATTCAGAGGACCACTGAACCGCAGGAGTTGCCAATTGTTACGAATAGTTTTCTCCGGACTCCGGGTCAACTTTTGCCAAGTCCAGCTGAGTTCCACATTAACGAGTCCCTATCTGACTTTGGCATCAGTGATTCTGAATTCACCTACTTCGAGGATCCTCCTCAAGAGGCTGACACTGAGTTCGCCCCATACCAGTATGATCCTGGTTTCCTGGCTGGTATTGAGTTGGATCCTCTTTCAGATTTCACAGACATTGGATGAGAACAAATGAACATATTGGTCTGGATAGCATGCCCCTTGTATCAAGAGGACAGAAGATTGTCTCTGGCAGGAGCCCAAGGATATGCATCGAGTTGCTCAGCCATGCATACATTTGCTTGCAAGCTTGATCATGATTGGCGGGAGCAAAGCTGTTGGCTTGGCGAGGTCACATTGATCCGACAAGCTTGGAGGATGGGTTTGCACTAATGGAGGCATTGGGTACTTCCTATACATGTATGTATATTGGTAGTCTAGGATCTTAGGACGTACAAATGCGTCTCCCTCATTTGTGTTAAGGGAAGACCTTGTAACTTAACCACACTTGGAAATTTTGTTTAGCAGATGCCAACAGAGAAGTGAAAAGAGGAGGCCCTCGGCATCACCCAATCGTTATTTCTTGTGTCCCTCATTGGCCGTTTAATCCAGTCATTTGGCTACCTGGCAGTAGAAAATTTTCAGATGTTTAGCTCCGCAGTGGCTGTATGTCTCGGCCAACAGAATCCCTCTCTGATCGAGTAATGGATGCTTGAGATCAATCCCACGTGAGAAATTGGTGTTCCAATTCCACGGGAGTACATATAATTTCTTGTTTGATCGTGATCTTGGAAGTCATTTTGATTCGAGGGCATCCAAGGGAGGTAAACATATAATTTCTTGTTTGATCGTGATCTTGGAAGTCATTTTGATTCGAGGGCATCCAAGGGAGGTAAACACTTGTGCTATAGGTACATCTGTATATGGTACGTTTATATTGTATGACGTTGATGTAAACCATATTTGTGGTTTGGAGTTGTTATGCGTGTATTTGAGGCAAAAGGGAGGGGAGAACCGTGGATACGACGAACTACAAGTTACAGCTGAAGTGTACCTCTCCGTATTGACTTTTTGATGAGTTGCTGACCAGCTATTTCCTAAGAGGCTAAGACGTTGCGATGCCTGGGGGATAAATGCATTCCATCGTCGCAAGCAGTGGCCGGATGATGGATTCCCCTTGTTTGGCGCAACATCTGGACATCTGGAGCTTCCGTGTCTTCAATCTTGACTCTTGAGGCCTCAAAAGGTTCCAAGCTGAGAACCTGCGAGCTACCACTGTGCTTTTGACACTTCGCTGATACTGCTACTTTCGAACCGTTACGTTCTGCGATAACATTCTGATACATCTAACCTTCGGTTCCTTCTTAAAATAATCTTTCTTGGTGGTTTTAAACTTTGTATTGCAATGAGTCATTCCAGGTTAAAAATAGAATGTAAATTAGGTTCTGCGAAGATACTTGGTTGGAAGACTCTCAACTAAAACGATAATATCCAATCCTTTATAATGTGGTGAGGAAAAAGGACGATACAATAGCAAATATCATGAGATCGGCCTCTATCAATATTTCTTTTCGTAGGCTTATTATTAGACCTAACTTACAGGCATAGAATGAGTTAATTTTGAGAATTGCCAATTTACAATTGAACTCTCAAAAAGATGTTTTTAGATGGAATTTGAATAAGTTTGGACTATTTTCGGTACAGTCGTTATATGCGGCCATTAATGGAAATTATCCAGCTCTCAGTAGGAATTTTTTTGATTACTTAAAATTCCAATAAAAGTAAAAATATTCCTTTGATATATCTCAAAAGAGAGGTATTATTAAATAAGGATAATCTACACAAAAGAAATTGGAGGGGAAGTAAAAAGTGTTGTTTCTGTATTACAGAGGAAACAATTTAGCATCTTTTTATTGACTGTCACTTTGCACGTCTTGCATGGTGGGTTGTTCAATGTGTGTTTAATTTATTTCCTCCTGTGAACATAGCCAATATATTTGGAAATTGGTTAGCCGGTATTCCAAAAACTTTAAAATCACAACTCCTTGTGGGAGTCAGTGTCTTATGTTGGTTTATTTGGTTATGTCGGAATAATGCGGTATTTGATAAAAAAAAAAAAAGCTATCACTAATCGTTTGCAGGTTATCTTACTAAGTGGACAATGGATGAGGGCTTAGACAAGTATGCAGAAACCGGCTCAGAAGGAATCCATGTTGAGTGGCAGCGCCAGGTTAGAGTATGTGGCGAAGCAAATCTTCAACAATCATGGGCGGCGGTTTAGTCACCGGATTTGTAATGATTGAATTTAAAGTTCAATCGTCTTTTGGTTGTAAGGCTTCGAGCCACTTTCAACTTTATGGGTGTTTTTGATCTTAGAACTTTGTAATAAACTAGACTATATGCATCCTTGATACAGAGGCCGAAAGAATTTGCTCTTCCATTATCTAAGAAATGAGCCCAGTAAAAGGGGCACCAAGTGATGGTAGCCTTGGTGCTGGTAGCCGGGCCAAGGAGGTATGTGTCGCACCTTTCAAAATTTTGTCTTGTCTATTGGCCCTGCCGTATGGCCAAGTAAAGTTTGCGTAAGCATAATTGTCACATTGTCTGTAGGATAATTTCTACAGAAACAAGAAAGTAGTCCAAATAATCACTGTACATTTCCTGACAATGTACATTTGATTTATGCCTTTGGAGAAACCGTAGAAGCACCTCTTGTTTAGACGAGGATATTTTAGGTTTGTTACAGTTTAGATTTAGGTCTGTTTGATTTATGCCTAACTATGTCACAACTAACCTTAGCTAAGGGCGTGTTTGGTACAGCTCCAACTCCTAACTTCGTAGTTGGAGTTTGTGGAGCTATGCCAAACGGGATTGCTCCACAATTTTTTTGAAGTTAGAAGCGGCAAGAGCAGAAAGAAATTTGTAGTAAGACATTTTGGGAGCGGGTAGAACCTTGCTCCAATTGAGGAGCTGCAGACAAATAAAACAAAATACCCTTAGAAGTTTAAGGTAATTACCCGCAATTTGCCACTGATATACCCCACCCGTTCCGCAGCGCCCCCACCCCCACACCCGTTCGCATCCTGCGCAGCCCGAGCCCCCGAGGCCCCCTCCTCCCCGCCGGCGCCGCCCCTCCCCTTCTCCTCCCCACGCGGCCGAGCCCCTCCTCCTCCTCCTCCCGCGCCACCCCTTCCTCTTCCTCCAGCGCGCCGCCCACCTCCTCCTGCACCGGGTCGTCAACGTCGGCTGAAGTAGGCGCGATGAAGCGGCGGCTGGAGGAGGCCATCGATCGCGCTATGGCCTGGATGGCCGAGCCCGACTGGGCGCCGTTCCGGCTCGGGACCTCCTACTACGCGCCGCCCCGGCCCACCGGCGCGGCCCTCGGGCTGCTCGCGCTCATAAGCAGTGGCGGCGGGATGGGGCCGCTACCGCGGGCGCTCTCCAGCGACGAGGCGCGCGCCGTCGCCTCCGCCTCCCGTGGATACCCCTGCTCAACCTATTTCATCGATGGTAAGAATCTGATTATATGAGATCTCCATTTCCCCTTCTTGTTCATGCTGTCTAATTCTGAAATGACTCAAGAAACGCACGCATTGCACAAGAACTGCTAGAATTGAGAACAATTCTGGGACTCTTCATCGTTTTGTTCTGCTCTTCTGCAATCCTAACCAATATGGCCTCCCTGTTTAGAATCTACTATGATCATACTGTGTTCTTTGTTGCACGTTTTGCATCCTTACTTAAATTTGTGGCTCACCTGTGGCTTAATGATTATGCAGGATATTTTCCGGATGAAATGGAGGGCTCAAGACAGGATGCGGATCCAGCTGAAGAGGAATGAATGGAACGGACTAGTCTTTTGCACCAGATGAAGTGGGAGATCAAGAAAGGCTTGCTTGTTTCATGGCAAATCTGAGGGAGATACAGCAAAGAACGCTCATTTCAAGCTAAATTTGGATTGCTTTGCTTTGGTAGATTTGCCATCGCAACGAGGCCACTGAATGGATCGCCAAACAGATTGGATAGTCCAACGTGAGAAGGAGGGGTAGAATACTGAGGCTGTTGCTGTTTCTGGTATGTTTGCGGTGGCGTCATCACTGTTTGCTGTTGTTGCTGTACCTGAAAGTACTGTTGCTGCCGCACCTGGTAATACTGCTGCTGCTGTGCCATCATGGCTAACTGCACATTCGATCGTGGCGCGAAGCCATTGGACATGGCAAATGGATCGTTAGGGTCAAATGTGTTCGCGGCGAGGCTGTTGGTGTAGATCACACCGGCTATTTGCTGCCTCCTTGCCTCATCTTCATATAGGCTGTCTAGCAATAGCTTGTCAAACCCCCCAGCCTGTTAAGCAAATGCAAATAAGTTATTCAACTCTGATGATTTTACTTATTTTTGCTGGGTTATCTTTTTTTAAAAAAAACTTATGACCATCTTTTTTACTACTAATGAGCTGTCTGAAATCCTACGAACAGAGTGAATCTAAAGATAGCAAGACAAACATACTAATTGGTTGTCAGCTGGTTGACTTTGTGTGGTTGCTTGGTTCAGTGACCAGTGCTAATTCCCATCCAGACTTGTCGACGGCAAACAAGTTTAGAGAAGTTGAAGCCTTGTTTTCATTCCCTGCATTATTTAATACTCATAATATTCAGCCCCCACCTCCTAGTTTATGAGATCCAATCGTAAAATCACGACTTGATAGATTCAGTTTGTCATGTATTAACATAAACGTATTGGAAGTATGGCTTCTAGTGTCACAGGATCTGAGATGTTTGCCTCAGATCTGAATTAAGTAGCAAGTACATTAGAGATTAATTTCAGATTCAACTCATCACGATTCACTCTGAAGGTGAAATTTCAGCTTTGGTCCTGTGAGATCCACACCATTTGCTTTCTTATGCTTGGATGGAACTAGCCATGACTAGATCTTCCCTTGACGTAGCTTTAGCACTTTACCAGCAATGCCTAGTAATCTTGCAATCAAATTAGGTCTGTTGATGAATTTATCATGTTATTTGGATGGCTTGCTGGTGTAACATTGTACCTTTGCTCTTTTGTCACATATACTAAAATGTCTTTGCTTGTCCTGTAGGTTGCAAGGACCCATCTGGCAAAGATATCAATGCTCTTGAGCAGTACATCAAGAATCTCCTCACAGATAAATTTCTATATGATTGGAAGTTTATGTGTAGGAATGATCACTGTCTCACTAGAAACCAGAATGCAAGCAATATGTATTCGGAAATAGCTTTTGCACCATAACAGATAGTGAGAGCCAGATTGTCAAGACCACTACAGAAACCTAGATTAAAGCATGGGTTAAGAGGAAATTTTAGGATTGGGCATAGTGCTCCTCGAGGTGGCCGTTTTCCATATGCTTGCCCTCCTCCGCCAGGCCTCCACCACGTATTGTAAAATGGTTAACTAATCCATTAGTTTCTTGTGATTTTGTTGTAATGGATGCTTTGAATTGGAACAAACAATTTTTAATGTTTTACGAATGAACAAGTGAGTTTGGAATGCACTGAATGGTCTTTTTGGAAGACGAATCGAATAGTATTGTTCGAATGCTTGAGTTTGTGTGTTGATACATTATTATGGTGGATGTTCTGAATATTTGCGAGGTGATACAATATTTGATTTGATTATGTGTTGTTTGATACAATATTATGTTTATCTTTGTTATGGACTTTTGTTATGATACTTGTCGTAGCTAAAAGGGCTAGACAGTGGGTACGAAGTACCCTCCGTACCCTTTGTCTTGAAGAAGAACCGAAGGGAGAGAAGGGCCAAAGACCAAATGAGTATGTGTATTGCTTGTGTAAAAATGAGAGAGATCCCCTTATTACATGCCCATAGGGCTTTATTTATAAGGGGCAAGAAGGACATTTACCTTCTTGCCCTGTGAGGCTAGAGAGAGAGAAAGGGCATTTTAGGTACATTTGCCCTAACATACACTATCTGATGGATTTACGCATGAACAGCATCCCTGACGTCGCACCGGTCTTCCCGACGATCCGAGGGCGCGGGGCACCCCTTGGTGCCCTGCTACGACAATACTAATTGAATTAGAACCTTTGTTATTAACTTCATATGTTTATGTAAACATTTGTTA
The DNA here is from genome assembly GCA_036346405.1 of Phyllostachys edulis. NCBI lineage: Eukaryota > Viridiplantae > Streptophyta > Magnoliopsida > Poales > Poaceae > Phyllostachys > Phyllostachys edulis. Next base: position 93,501,884 of record CM070562.1, on the reverse strand, counting down.
TGAACTTCATATGTTTATGTATGTTTTTTTCGAGTAAAACTTCCAAAATTGGGTGAAAATATGGCACAACATGATAAAAAAAATTAGATAAATAAAAGCATAGCACGATTGAAATCAACTTATTAAACTGTTATAGGTTAAGCAATACGAAAAAAGATTAGAAGTCATAAAACAAGGGTAGTGCAGTCTTTTTACAAAGATCTTTCTCATTCCTAGAGCTGGAGTTAACTTTCTAGCCAAACACCTTCTCAGACTGCTCCAACTTCTCATAGGAGTGGATCCAAGAGTGAAGCTGGAGTTGGAGCTGCAAAAAATTGGAGCAGAGCTGTACCAAACAGGGCCTAAGTGTTGCTTGTCACATTTTTTTGTGTCAACAAACAAACTTAGGTAAAAAAATTGAGTTTATGATAAGTGGGTCATAAGGCTAAAAAAGTGCAGTAAACCACAAATGTGGCAACAAACTAAACACATGCCTAAGAAGTTATGGCATGTTTTAGGTTCGGCATGACAAGGTTAGGTTTCAAACCAAACACCCCCTAAGATCAAGTGTATAGTCTTAGATTAGTTGAGAGAGAGAGAGAGAGAGAGAGAGAGAGAGAGAGAGAGAGAGAGAGATTTTGTTATTCACAATTATGCATCTTAGTCATTACTGAGATGGTACATATAGACATAGAGTCACATGGGAGAGAGAGAGAGAGAGAGAGAGAGAGAGAGAATGTACAAGACTCTTAACACCCCCTTTAAACTCAAGGTGTATCAGGAGAATCTGATGCATTAAGTTTCAATAGATGAAGCCGATGCTGTTCTTAAGTCTGAGAGTACATACTGGAGGCAGATGGTCGACTGCCGACAATAAGAACATGTGAATGATGCATCAACACCAATGTGCTTTGTCAACTCATGCTTGATCGAATCATTAACAATCTGAATGACACTTGTATTGTCACAAATCAAAGGTGTAGGATTCTCACAAAGAACACCAAGATCAGCCAAAAGTCATTGAAGCCAAGCAATCTCTAAGGTAGTAGCGACAAGGGCTCAAAGCTCAGCCTCTATACTAGAGCGTGACGTCACAGTCTGCTTCTTGGACTTTCAGCCAATGAGCGAAGTACCAAGAGAGATGCAGTAGCCAGTGATAGATTGGCGATCAACATGATCACTCGCCCAAGTGGAGTCAAAGTAAGCGTGGAGCTGGAGCTTACTCGAATTGGTCTAGAATAGGCGTTTGGACGCAGTCCCCCTCAAGTATTTTTGTGCACGAAGAATATGACTATAGTGGACTGAGGTAGGAGCACTGACAAACTGGCTAAGCACATGAATATAATAAGCAATGTTTGGCCTGGTGACAGTGAGATAAATAAGGCTCACAACAAGCTAGCAATAGCAGAAAGAATCTGTCGGTGGTACACCGTCTGTAGGATGAATATGGAGGTGGAGCTCCATTGATGTGTCAGCATTGCGAGTATCAATTATACCAAAGCGAGCAACTAGATCCTAAATGTAGTGATGCTGATAGAGGTAGTAGCCATCACCATTAGAATAAACATCAATCCCCAAAAAAAATCTCAATGGTCCAAAATCTGACATCATCAACTGTTCACTCAATTTCTTCTTGACAAAAGCTACAAATTCTATGTCGTCTCCTATTATCAGCATATCATCTACATATTGTAGAAGCAAAGTACGATCCTGTTGAGAAGTGTGAATAAACAAGGCAATGTCATGCTCACTTGGAGTGAAACCAGCAGCTCAAATCACAGAACTAAAGCACTCGAACCAAGCACGAGGAGCCCGCTTAAGACCATATAGAGCACGCCTAAGACGACAAACATAGCATGTAGAAGCCTCAACACCTAGGGGTGGTTGCATATAGACCGCATGTAGATCACCATGAAGAAATGCATTCTTGACATCTCTCTGAGATATAGTCCATGCATGTATCGCTATAACAACAATGAGAGTACGGACTGAGTCGTATGAGCAACTGGAGAAAAAGTCTCATCATAATCTCGACCATAAGCCTGCTAAAAACCTGTTGCAACAAGACGAGCCATGTATCGCTCTACTGAACCATCTGACTTGGTCTTTACTTTGTACACCCACTTACAAGTTATAGGCAGCTCCACATGGTAGCAGAACAAGATCCCAAGTGTATGTATGCTCTAATGTTGTAAGCTCCTCAGTCATAGCCAACTGCCACTTAGGTATATTGGTTGTCTCTTGATAGGTACTTGGCTCAGATACTGCACATGCACGAGAAAACCCCCATCTCTCTAGTGCCTAAATAGAGGAACGATCACGTAGGGTATATCGTGATGTAGTAGAATGATCGTCAGAGTTTGTGGTACTGTCTAGAGGGTCAAGTGGAGGAGAGGAGGACTAAGGATAAGAAGGTTCAAGAGGAATAGAAGTCTAAGGATCAGAAAGAACTCTCTGTCGGCGACTATGTGAGGTAAACACAAAAAAGACGTGGAATATGTGAAAAGAGGAGTAAGATGTGTAGAATGATGATAAAAGAAGGGTCAAGAGGAACGGTGCACCAAGGGGGGGGGAGAGAATCGGGGAGGATAATTAGAGATAACTTCATGATTTCCTTCTCAATAGCTTGGTCTGCTCCTTATAAAGATAGAGTGGCTCCTAACAATTGGTATCTAATCCAAACTTACTATATCTATTTATGGCTTTAGGCCTAAGCAAAGTAAATGAATGAAAACTCTTTCTCTAATAAAAGAAACTTATCCCTTTCCTAATTTGAAGTAGCCGCAACATCTGATGTTGCTGCCGCAACCTTGGGCCGCCGGCTATAGGTACGTCCCCACATGAAACGACCCTCATCAAATGTCACATCACGAGATATGCGAATGTGATGTGTTGAGGGATCATAGTAACAATAGCCCTTATACTTAGGACTATAACCCAGGAAGACACACTCAATCGGTTGAGAGCTCAGCTTTGTGTGCTCACGATGTACTAGAAGGACATAGTAGACACAACAAAAAACACGAAGATGAGCATAGCGAGCAGGTGCTCTGTATAAGACCTCAGTAGGACACTTTCCCTGAACCTTGAAAGATGGTTGACGGTTGACGAGATAGACTGCCGTAGAGAGAGATTTTGCTATTTACAATTATGCATCTTATTTATTAGAAATTATTGAGGATTTACTACTATGAATATGTGCATTTGAGGATTTACTCCTTGATGTCTCAGTGACATGTGGGTGACATCGAGGGGTAAATCCTCAAATGCATCTATCTCATAATAGTAAATCCTCAAATCCCGCTATTTATTATTGAGACCCACATGTCAGTGAGACATTGTAAGATCGAGGAGGCCGACTAGAGGGGGGGTGAATAGGTAGTTTTTTAAAATCTTTTGGCTAAAACCGAGTTTTATGCAGAATTGTAAATCAATTTGGTTTTGCTCAATTAAAACCTAAATCAACTAGTCTTGACTAAGTGCACCAACAATATAAGATTATTGATAATGATAGCAAACATACAAACACTATAAGCAATTTAATTCTAGGAATGTAAATTGCACAAAGTAAAACACAAGAGAAATAAACCACAATGACACAATGACGTTTTACCGTGCTGTTCGAAGACTTGCCGGTCTCCCCTAATCCACGTTGAGGTAAGCCCAAACTAATTGGACCGGCTCCATGAATTAAGCCAAACACCTCAATTCTACTAGTGGTAACTCTTTCCCGCTCCGGGTAGGTGAGCTCCAACCTTCACAATACGCCGGGCCTTCTCACAAGCTTCTTGAGAAGATCACTAGTCCACGATGCTTCCACACCGTCTAGGTGTCGGTAAACACCAAGAGTAATAACCCAAATCCCTTACTTGACTCTCACCACATGCAACGAATGCACAAGCTCAAGTGGATACGAAATCCACCTTAAGATGCAACACATGCAACTATAGACCTCTCTCCTTACTCACAAGGTGCAACACATGCAAAATTGAGAGGAGAACCTCACACTAGCTCAAGTGAGTCAAATGGGATGCCAAGAGTTGCCCCTCAACCGGCCAAGGTGGGTATTTATAGCCCACACACAAAAACTAGTCGTTGGGAGCAGAAATCAGCAAACTCAGCAAAAATACGGCAGTACCGCCGTTAAAACCCCGGTACTACCGATTTTTGCTCAACAGTCGGAAATGGTGCATTAAAGGCTCAAAAACTAGCCGTTAAAATTTTTAGTGCGGTAGTACCGCAGTACAAAGGCCGGTACTATCATTTTGCGGTAGTACCGCTTTTCTCGGGCAGTATTACCGAAGTCCAATTTCAGCACATACAACACTCGGTAAAAAGGTCATAACTTTTGACTTCGATGTCGGAATTGAATGATCTTGGACTCTATGGAAAGCTTATTCAGAGGGTTACATAACCCACCTATTTGATTGATTTCAAACACATTTGATCAAATCAAAAAGCACAACTCCAAAGAGCCACTATCATAGTCTAAGTCCAAAGAAATAGCAATAAGCAATCTTAGACCATGCTAAGGGAAAATACATGAATCCTAATAATTTGCAAAACACATTTGCAAACTTAGATCATGCCACAAGGAGTAGGTACATAGACTTCAACCATTTGCAAAACGCATTTACAAAGTATAGTCACATGCTACAAAGGATTAAATGCACGAGCCTCAACTATTTGCAAAACACATTCGTAAATAATAGCATCATGCCACGGAGGGCTAGAGCAAATGAGATTGAGCTATCAACACATGATGAGACTTAAGCTACTAGACAAGACCCCTCTTAATAGTACGGCAAACCTATACAAGCAATCCGGTCTTCCAACCAAACACCAAGACCGATAAAAGACTAGGAACATATCTTTATCTCTAGCTAGCCATACATTTGCCTTGAGCATCCTCTTGAAGTTTGATGACGCACATCTTCACTTCAAGTCCGGGTCATCATCTTGACATGCATCAACCCATGATGCGATGCATCCTTTACTTGACCTCCATCAACACATGATGGGTCTTCTCTTGACTTGATTATCAACTCATGATCATATTCTCTTTGAGATCTTGATATGCATCAACACATTATACATCCTCTTTTTGGACCTTAACTTGATGACGATCAACTTATGATGTCATCCGAAGTCTCCATTACCATAGAACATAACATATTCATCCAACTCATAGAAAATATTAGTCCCATAATGATTAACATTAATTACCAAGATATACCCGCATCAAATGCTTCTTAATAAGTCGTTGCAGAAAGGTACGGTACTATCACCGTTGATCATGTGGTAGTTCTGCTCTCTGGTACTTCCGTTCACATAGGACGGTATTACCGCTTCCCTTAGAGGTCCAAAACTGGCCCATCTCTGGAGATAACGTACCGCCAACTAAAATTCAGAACTTTCGGTGTGTGGTAGTTCCGCTCAAAATATGCGGTCGTACCACGATGCGGTAGTTCCGCCAAAAGAACTCTGGTACTACCGCACATCGGTAGTACCACTTACCAAATGTGGTCTGTAACGTCCCGATTGTCCAGAGTTTTTAAAAATTTCAAAATAAAAAAGAACCATTTGGTTTTGATGAGAGTTCAAAGTTTAATATGAGATTTTCGGAATTTGAGTGTTTTAAAATGACTAAACCAAACTTCAACTAATCCAAAGTTGGTTCCTTTTGTGTTGCTTGGCCTCTAGTGTTGTCATCCTTTTTCTTGTATCCTATCGGACCATCCCTTTTTCCTTTGGAGTTCCTCTTTGTCTATTTTCCCCTCTCATTTCAAGCTGCTCGCGCCTCTCCTTGCCCTCTGGATCCCCCCTGGGACCTCCTCGTGGTCTTTTTTGCAAAGACCACCTCTTCTAGTCTTTTGCGAAGACCACCCTTTTTGGTCGAGACCACCTCTTGTGATCATGACCTCCCCTTTTGCTTAGACCACCCTGTTGGTCATCCTTGGGGTCTTTTGTAAGGACCACCCTCCTAGTCTAGATCACCCTTGGGGATCAGGACCTTCTTTAAACTTCCCCTTGTGGTTTAAACCTCTGAGGTTTAGACATCCCTCTGTGGTTCAGACCTCCTCTTGAGCCTTTTGCTTGGACTTTCCTTTAATCCAGACCTCCTTCAGACCTCTTTGTTGGTTTGAATCTTTTTTCGGGGTTTAGACCTCTTTTTTGATCTAAACCCACCTTCACCGTTTAGATCTCCTTGTGGTCTAGACCTCCTTCTCCGTTTGAATCTTCCCTTGGTTTTGACCTCCTCTTTGGGTCACGACCACCCCTGAGGCGTTCCAAGCTCGGGTTTGTGTTTCAAACATCCTTGAACTTCAAAATTCTAAATTCGGGATGAATCCCCCTTTCTTTCGGACCTCCTCGTGTTCATTTGAACCTCTTTGTGTTCAATTGGACCTTTCGTGTGTCCATTTGGACCTCCCTGTGTTCTTTTGGACCTCCCCGAGTCCGTGAGGACCTCCTTGGCCCTTCATCTTAACCGTCAGGATCTCCCTTGTGTTTATCCTGACCGTTGAGATCTCCCTTTGCTTCATCTTAACCGTCGGGATCTCCCTTGTGTTCATCCTGACCGTTGAGATCTCCCTTTGCTTCATCTTAACCGTCGGGATCTCCCTTGTGTTCATCCTGACCGTTGAGATCTCCATTTGCTTCATCTTGACCTATCGGGATCTCTCTTATGTTGATCTTGACCGTCAGGACCTCCCCCCCCTCTTGTTTGGATCAGAGGGTCCAGACCTCCCTTTTGTTTGGATCTCACCGCCCGTCTGTCTTTTCCTCTTCCTTCGCATGAGCGCGCTCAGTGTGAGTCGCCCGATCGAGTTTGGACGGCCCGATTGGGAGTGAAGCGTTTGGTGGTCCAAACGTTCATATCCCTTTTGGACCGCCTGATCCAAATCGGACGGCCCTGCTTCACCACGCTTTGTTTTGTTCCTCAGGACCTCTTCGTCCTCAGGATCTTTTTGGTTTTTTTGCAAAGACCACCCTCCTGGTCATGACCACCCCTTGTGGTCAGGACCACCCTCTTGGCTGCGACCTCCCTTGAGGCCGCGACCTCCTCCTTTTGTCGTTTGCCGCGACCTCTCTTGAGGCCGCGACCTCCTCCTTTTGTCGTTTTGCCGTGACCTCCCCTTTGACCTCCTCCCTTGAGTCTCTGTGTCCTCAGGACCTCCCCGTGGTCTTTTTTCAAAGACCACCCTTGCGGTCAGACCTCCCCTTGAGGTCACAACCTCTGGTTTTCTTGCAAAGACCACCCTTGCGTCCATGACCTCCCTCGTGGGTCACGACCACCCTTCCTTTAGGACCACTGTCTTGGGTCCTCTGCATTTAATGCTGTTGTGTCACATTAAATGCTATCTTTTCCTTCATACCTTGCCTTTTGACTCTACTGTCACCTCCACCTTGACTTTTTCCTTCTCTTGTCTCCCCCTTTACCTGCTCTTGTCCTATTTTTGTACCATCTGGCAGTGTGCCTTCACCTCAATGCCTTGAATCTGGACACTCCCACTTGGTGGTGTTCCTTTCTTCCTCTCCTTTAAATAGAGCACCCAGAGCGACCACTGCCTCCTTATTCTTCACCCAACCTCCCCTTCACTTCTCTTTGTTCTGGTGAGCTCTCCTTGCTCCTTTGGTTCGGACCTACTTGAGTTTGGACCTCCCCTTCGTTGGACCTCCCTTCCAGTGGACCTTTTCCCTTTTTGGTTTTATTAAGTTCTTTTCGGTTTTGTCTTGAAGTTGCTTTATTGATTTGGTTTCTTTGCGAACATGTAGATCTCGGTTTCGCTGAGGAGCTTGAGGATCCAGCAACATTCTCAGAAGACCAGCAGCTCGTCACCAAAGGCAAGTCGTGGGACCTTTGATCATCTTGAGCCTATTTCTGCAAAAGTATTTCGTTTTAATATAACTTGCATTGCTAGTTGTATAAAACTGGTTTTGGGCATAGTTACTTCCCTACTTGAGTTTATGCCTCCTTAAATATTTGTGCTAGACATATTGACATGTTTTCCTTGGACACCTTAGGATGGGTACTGTTAGTTGGCCTCTTATTGATATTGCCAACGTGAATATCGTGTTTGTTTAGCCATGCTTAGTAGACGTCGTTCTCACTGTTAATTTACCCCCAGCGCACTGGATGTGGCTTGTGTAGTAACGGCTAGTGTAGCTGATTAAAATGAAGTGTGGCCTTGTGTGAGGCCACGACATTTGTTGTTGCTTTAACTAAAACTTTGTTGTGCCAATGACTGGGTGGTCCTCTGGCCGGGTTGAACCCAACAATGATAATTTTGTTAATGAGCTATGGAACCGTGGCAATGCCACTGCTGCTAAAAGTTGTGTGCCCAAGACTAGGGTGGTTCTTGGGCTGGTTTGAACACAAAACCGTTTTATACTCGGGCGAGTTGGCAGGGAATTTGAGTAGTGGGTGCAGCATGCACATCGGGTTGTGGTCAGACTCGCCTGAGCAGCCAACTAAGGACTTAACCTTGTGAGCTATTGATATGGGTCATGCCGTACAACCACATGTCCATTATGGGGTGGACCGGGTGTAATAATTAGGGATGCTTGATTCGGTTCTGTTGTGGTTGGGAATAGCGCAAGAGGGGGCCGGATTGAGGCGAATCCTTAGCGAGCAGAACCAGGTCGAAGCGAACCTTTGTAAAAGCCTGGTAGTAGTCTCTACTTGATTCACATGTCCAAGGTAACGTGTGAAATATCAAGCGACTGCCTCTTGTGGGTAAAGATGTACACCTCTGCAGAGTAAATCTATTCGAATAGCCGCGTCCTCGGTATGGACATGCCCGGAGATTTCGAACGAGGCGCAGATTTTCAAAAAGAGGTCTTGTGAGCCCTAGAGTGGTCCAGGGAGCTCCAAAGTGGGTGCTCTAGGGTGGTCGTGAAGCTCTAGGGTGGTCTTGTGGTTCTCTGGAGTGGGTGCTCCAGAGAAGTCTTGGTTGGTGCCTTGGGAGTGGTCCTGGTCGTAGGGTGCGACCAGGCCCTTGGGGTGGTCTTGGGAGTAAGTGAGTGCTCACGACCTCCTTTGAAAAGCAAATGTACTTATGTATTATCTTTCAACTTGAGCCTTGCAATCTATTAAGTGTATTTCCAATAAATATTGCTTTCTGCAAACTAACTTTACAGCTCTCAATTGTCAAGCCGTGCATAAATATTATTTGCATACATTTTCTCCACGGCTTGCTGAGTACATTCAAAGTACTCATGGCTTGTGCCCTCTGTTTTAATCAGCAGAGGAAGGTGATCCAGGAAATCTTGTGCTCTTTGATGGGGACCTCTTTTGAAGACCTTGCGCATAGGAGACGTCCTCCACTCGGTAGCTTGTGGGCTTGCCGATTGGCCTTCATGTATTTATGTTTCTGCTGCAGGTTCTCTCTTGAGTTGTAAGCCCGCGGGGCAACCTTGTAAAAACCTTGACCTTAAGGTCTTTTGCTAATAACATGTGTTAATTTGTCTGCTTCATCTTTTATGCTTCTGGTATGGAATTGATTACACCAATTGTTGAGCCTGTGCGAGCTAACCAATCTGATCCTGGGACTAGCTCATGGTGCACAGGGGCTGGGATCTTCAGGTGGTCTTGGAAGACCTCCGGGTGGACCTTCGAGTCCTCCTGGGGAGGTCCTAGAGACCTCCTGATGGTCCTAGGAGACATCCTCGGGTGGTCTTGGAGGACCTCTCAGACCTCCAGGTGGTCCTATCGGACCCCCCTTGGGAGGTCCTGGGAGATCTCTCCAAGAGCTCCCGAGACAGGTCCTCACATGATCATACTGATTTCCACTGAAATTCTTCCAGAAGCTTTTCGAAATGCAATGCATGACTCCTTTGTCTTGAGCCATGTCGATCTTTTATTATCTTTGTGTTTCCTTTCCATGTCATCATTCAAACTCTAGGACTAAGCCTTGAAAACATCTTAGCACACACATTAGTCCAACAACACAATTGCAAATAATTTAATATAAAGTAATATGAGTATATATGAACTGCACAAGTTTATATACTCAAAGGATATGTTTCAAAGTAGAGATCCCTAATATATGTGGATAAAGAAATATAGATTAATACTAATGAAACCACAAAACATAGAGTGAACTCTCCCTAAATGTGTGCATACACGAATGTGTAATAAAAACATATACACGTATTCAAGTTAGACTTTTAGTGGAGTTCAACCTATATTTTGGATCCGATGAATGCAACAAGATATATGAATATGATGTCGAATTCATACCTCTTTGATTTTCGCCTTTTTATCCAAATAAAACTACACAATAGGTATATCAATAAAAGTGTTAGTCTTACAAATAGATTTGTCATTAATCACCAAATACTCCATTAACTCATAATGACGGGTCTAGATTCTTCAGATATCGATGGCTAAATCATCAAATGCATCTATCTCATAATGATAAATCCTCAAATCCCACTATTTATCATTAAAAGAGTATATATAGACATAGGATTACATGAGTCTTATGGGCCACATGGGCCACATAGGCCTAAAGAACGAGAGCGTTCGAATGGTGTACATTCTGTAAGTAATAGTGAACTCAGATCGATTCAATTGTAAAACAGTGCCTGGATTGTACATTACAAAATGCCAGGATAATCAGTGCCAATCAAGAATCTTGGGAGCAAGTTATCTGGGGACAAGTCTATTTATGCCTTCTGTAGTGCAAGTACTACAGAATTAGAAACTGTGAACTGTGGTGCAGTTATTCAGTGATAAGTCTATTTGTATGTCTTTTGTGCCGATGCACGAGTGATTTATGTTTCAATATCGGACGAATATAACGAAAAATTACTTCAAAAGAATATTGCTTTGAAATTGCGTCTGATGCTGGAACCGGGGTTGCCTTCAGTGAATTAGACGTACGTTAGGCCGAGACCTAATGGTACAGTTACACATTTCAGTTCTCCCCGGCTATAAATTATCAATCATGTAGGAGGCTCAGTTAGTTTTATCTGCATTTGGATGAAAATTTGGCTTGTCTGTGAGGGTAAATGAGTATGTTGGGCCAGGTTTCACTGCCATACAAATAATTGATGTAGTTGCATAGAGAGATATAAATAGTACAAATCTGAAAAAAGAAACATCTTTCTTTTTTCGAGAATTGTCCTCTCTATTAATATGTTCCAAGTTAAGTTGTCTTATCATTTTGCCTATTAGACAAAATAACAAAAAAACAGCTCCATCTTTTTGCCCATCGGCCACCTAATTTATTATGATGTGTCATCTGCTGAAAACAATGAGCATTCCTACATTCAGCAAGAGCCAATTCTGCAGCAGGTAAGCATTTAAGCTAGACATTCTGGATTAGCATCTCCATTGGTTTAGGGAAACACTTATTTTTATTTGCAACTGACAGCAGCATTTGGAACTACACTTTATTTGAATGTACATGCCTGAACATGAGGCCATACTCAGCAAGGAATAATATACAGATTGTTACAAGACACGGGCTTCATTTTTCAACATGTCAAGGAGCTCATCAACAGACGAAAGAATGACGCCCGCTTTCCTCTTTGGTGGTTCATTGACCTGAACCACCTCCATGTCTGATCTGATATCTACATTCAGCTCATCAGGGGTCAATTTCTTAATGACTTTTGATTTTGCCTTCATTATGTTTGGTAGCGTTGCATACCTTGGTTGGTTAAGTCTCAAATCAGTGCTGCAAAATAAAAAATATATAATTCAAATGTAATCTCAGAAACGGAAACAAAACTAAAATGTGGCACTACTGTGGTAGGCAAACGCTAAATCATCCTTAACTATGCTACATGTAGCTTGCGAAGATTATGCAGAAAAAGTGAATGTCTAATAATGAAAATAAAATGCTTAAGTACTGCCCTTCTCGAATTTTTTTTATATATTAATTAACCTTTTTTTGAATTTTATTTTGAAGTTAACCCCCGGCACACTTTATTTCCAATTCTGACCCCTTTGGTCACGCCACCACCCGTGACGCGACAAAACTGTCATAGGCGGGTACTGTAGCGCCTTGTATGTTCATGCTGGGCCCACGGATGCATTAATGGTTGAAAATAGAGATAAGAATAGTTAGTTTCCTTGTTAGTTGGGTTTACTTCCTTAGAGATGCATTCCATCTAATAGAGATAAGTTTTTTTATAAATAGAAATTGTTTCTTATGGGTCAAGTCGGGTCGTCCCTATAAAAGAGATAGCATATATCAATTATCAATTAAGCAAGAAAGATGAATTAATCTAGTCTCCCTCCTAAGGTTCTATCATCCCAGTCTATAGTCTAATCTCTCATCTCACCAAGCCGACGCCGCCCGGCCTTCTTCCTAACGGTGTTAACCCCGTTATGAACCAAGGTTCATGACAACTTGGTATCAGAGCAGGCGACCCCTTCCGACGACTTCTGCTACCATGGTTATGGCGACAAATCAGACCATCAGACCTGTCGTCGAGTCGTTGGCTATGATAAAGGCTAACGCCAACAAGATGGCCATGAGTACCAACGACAACGACAAGAAGATAACGGTCATCTTCCTCGACATGCATGCTACTTTAGAGAAGATCGCGGATCAGAAGGAGAAGAAAGCGCAACAAGAGGCGGCGGCATTTCCAGCAACCATAGTGACGCTGTCGGAACTTGTCCCGCGCCACTACCGCATCCTGCCATGGTGTCACCGGCTCGTCGCGGTCTGTCGAAATGCGTTGTAGGCCACCGTGATCTTTGTCGCCAGATTGTTGTCATGCTCGCCGCAAAGAACGGTGAGTTTGCCGCAACCGCGTGTGGAGGCAATGATCTTCAAGGACTCATGTCGTCATCACAACCCCTCGTCAACATAGGGTCTCCTAGGGCTTCAGCCATGGTCGCCACCACAGCTCGAGGACGAGCTGTCGCGAAAGGAGGGGAGCAATGTCATGGGTGGATACTGTTCACGCACGTGAACAGTATGCATGATACTGTAGCGCCTCGTATGTTCAAGCTGGGCCCACGGATGCATCAGTGGTTGGAAATAGAGATAAGAATAGTTAGTTTCCTTGTTAGTTGGGTTTACTTCCTTAGAGATGTATTCCACTTAATAGAGATAAGTTTCTTTATAAATAGAGATTGTTTCTTATGGGTCAAGTCGAGTCGTCTCTATAAAAGGGATAACATATATCAATTATCAATTAAGCAAGAAAGACGAATTAATCTAGTCTTCCTCTCAAGATTCTATCATCCCAGTCTATAGTCTAATCTCTCATCTCACCAAGCCGACGTCGCCCGGCCTTCTTCCTTGCGGTGTTTACCTCGTTATGAACCAAGGTTCATGACAAAAACAACTTCTCACACGCCAAACCCATTTCGGTCAAACTCTTGTCACGCCACCGAAGTGGCGTGACAAGAAGATTTGGTCACGCCACAACCAGTGACGTGACAAAAAATGCTATTTTGGAGACTTATCCTGACGCGTGACAGTGTTATTTTGTGACCAAAGAGGTCAGAATTGGAAATAAAGTTCGCGGAGGTTAACTTTAAAATAAAATTCAAAAAAAGGTTAATTAATAAAAAAGTTCGCCCTTCTCCAACGGAGAACAATAAAATGAAAATAAGATACAAAAACATGTTCCGGAACCTACGTGATCACTGCTGGTAAATCCAAGCAGATGCTTTCGATTCCAACATCGACCTCTCTCTCCACGGTAGCTTTTTGCTTCTCCTTATCCAATATCACCTGCAAAATTAAAACATCAGCTTTGAACCTTTGACTAAAGTTTTTTCTTGATAAAAAACTTGAAAACCAGTGGAATAAGAATCTGACAACAAAAGAGAGGTATGGATAGTTGAGCACAATGCAACAAAAGAGATGATTTTTTTAGAGAAACAAAAGAGATGATTACGAATCGTTTTTTGGCTACTGTAAAGAAAACCCAATGAACAATTTTCTCAGATTTGCTTCCTTTGCTGCTCCACCCTGTTTGGCCAACAGTAAGGAAACCAGATGTTGGTCCGGAAAATGAAAATCACTGCTTCTAGGAAGTCAAGTGTGGTCGAATAAGAACTAGAAAACTGTGTCAACTCAGAAGTTCTTTCTAGAATCTAAATGCACGTAGAATTCATAACAAACATTACTTATTTATTCAAATTGCAATGAAAGCTTCCTACAGTTGGATTGCTTATTTCGAGTATCAAAAGGTTAGATGTTTGCCAACAAAATCCAGTAAAATTCAAAGGACTATATGCAATGACAGGAACTCCATTGGTGACCATATTTTAGGTGACATTACCGAGTACTGAAATGCATAAGTAACAACAAACCTTTGAGGCAAAGGTTCCCTGTGGCCAATTGAGCAATCCAGCTAGCATTTGTCCTGTTTGGTTGCAATCATCATCAATTGCCTGTTATAACAAAATGACGTAGAAACCTATGATTATTAACACATATACTACAAAGATATACTTTTTAACAACCATTTTCTTAAACTAGTAAAATAGCCCGCACAATTGTGCGGCTAGTCATATTACTTCCTTTTAGTTAGCTCTTGGGACTTTTCTTTCCTATATAATTTACAGTTTGTATCGATGTAGCAACTGTTGATATTAAAGGCACCTCCTCGTGCTTGAATGTAGATGCTGCATAAATTTATTGCTAATCTTTTGGCCTTTGGTCTTTGCATGTGTGGTCTGATTGAGGCAATGTTCTTAACATGTATTCTCTTTTCTTGTTCAATTTTGTACTATAGCTTCAATTCTATCTCTTGCTTTGTCTCTCAAAGGCTCAACATACATTTGTTAGCCAATATTTTTTCTCTTATTGTATACAGAGTCCCTAATCTCATTTTTCTAATGGTACTGATATACCGTACATACCAAAATTCCGATAGTTCATTGAAATAGTGCTAATTAAGCTCTGTCCTTTAGTCTGTCGTAAACCCTGTGCTAATTACACCGAAAATCTTTAAAAGTTAATTGCACCAACTCTTAAAAAATTACATCTAAAACATGTTGTCCTTTCTTTTTAAGCCTTTGATCTCTTGTGCTATGTTACTTCATGCTCTCTCTATGTATGTCATAAATCTTGTTTTCATTTGTATGTGTGCAACTGCACGTGTGATGCCCCAAGGTTTCTCATAACTACTAGAAATCTGTTGTTCGAGTTTCAATATTCTCAATATCCCAACGAAATAAAAATATATTTGGCAAATTTAAAGCCATATTTCCTATAATGCGTAGAAGTGCATATAGTTCACAGATAAATGAGTGGTTCTCAATCGGCCGAAATATTGCAACTTGCAGCAACTCCGACTTCAGGCAAAGGAGAAAAGGCGTCGCTCCTTTTATTTCCTGTGTCCTTTTTTTTGGGTCGTATCTTTCTCTCTCGCTCGTTTTTGTTGCTCTATTTCCTTTTCTAGTGCCGTACGCAGTTTTTCTAGCTGACCGTATGCAGTTTTTTTAGGAGACCGCATGTAGTTGGGGGGATACAATGTTTCCATCTCACATTTTTTTCTCCTTGTATACAAGATTTATCTTTTATTTTGGTTTTAAACTACAAGGTAATATATATATATATCTCTAAGCAATAACATATAATGGCAATTACAATACAATTTTAATTAAGGTCCACCAGATCAAGGCCAGATGTTTTGCTTTTTTGTGAGAATTTCTTGCATTTTTTTTTCTAATAACATCCAATGGCTGCTATTTTTCAACTTTAATTAGGGTCCACTAGATCAAGGGCCAGATGTTTTGCTTTTTTGTGAGAAAAGCAAATTAAGATCATGACACAACAGAAGAATCAAGAACGATGCATACATGGGAGGAGCTCTGCATAATACTAGTACATATTTCACCTCAAGTAAATCCTTGCAGATGATATGGACAAACAAACGTCTGCTAGACTGCTACTATACATCTCGCGGAATTGGACTCGTTAATCACCTCACTAATCTCTGCAAATGGACGGTGCAGGTGACGAGGGCGGTATGGCTGCTGTCCGGCGATGGCCAACCGCGGCGGTGGGGAAGGGGAAGGGCTACTGCCTGGCAACTGTCGACAGGGGGATTCGTCGATTCGATGGCCTCGGACAACCAACGGAGAAGGGCAAAGGATTTACTTGAACCAATGTGCGTTAGGGTGGCTAGGAGCCTAGGAGGGGGCAAAAATGGCCATATGAAAATACGGATTTGAATAAGCTATATGTATTCATGTAAAATGGGGAGGTAGTGACCATAATGGTCAATTGCAGTGGCATTTCTCAAAGTTGGAACGATTGGAGTAGCCTAAATCCAATTATCCCCAAATGCTATGGTTGTTGGACATGAGTACATTGCATAAAGCTGCAACTTAGCATCTCAATATCATACAAAACTTGTTTTGAGTGTAATGAATAAAACTAAAGCAGGAACTAAGTAATGCAAACATTGCTCACATTAACCATACAATAGCTACCCAAACATCAATTTGGGTGAAAATCGGTAAACTAAGCAACCGAGATCACAAAGTACTTGCACAAAATCCAACCAAATCAAGGACCATAAGACCGTTAATTCCAAGAAGCTTCCACAAATCCTCAAATTTAAGAAATCAAGCTAAGCCCGAATTGCACAAATCCAAAACAAAACACAGTAAAAGATCCCTTTATCCCACAAATGCCATCTAAACTCTTCACAAACATCAAAGCTTAGGCAATCCACCCCCCAAAAAATCCAATCCTTAGCACAAATTTCCAATCCAAGATGACACGACGCCTACCTGCTTGCCGAGGATGACGAGGTCGGGTTTTTCCTGGAGCGCGACGGCGCGGAGGATCTTGGCGACGGCGAGGGGGAGGAGCGGGCGCGCGGGGTCGGGGTCGTGGAGGACGTGGATGGCGCGGTCGGCGCCCATGGCGAGCGCGGTGCGAAGGGTGTCGGCGGACTGCGCGGGGCCTACGGTGGCGGCGACGACCTCGGCGGCGGCGCCGGCCTCGCGGAGGCGGAGCGCCTCCTCCACGGCGATCTCGCAGAAGGGGTTCATGGACATCTTGACGTTGGCCGTCTCCACGCCCGTCCGGTCGGGCTTCACGCGTACCTTCACGGCGTAGTCCACCACCCGCTTCACCGCGACTAGGATCTTCATGGCGACGGCAATGGCGTCCTCGTGTATCGCGGGGAGTATGGAATGTTGAGCACTGAGCAGCCAAGTAGTTGCGAGCTTGAGGTGCCTCGCTGCTTCTGAGTTCTGATTCGTCACCCACGAATTGGGCTGGACCCAACATGTGTTGCTGTAGCGTGGGGGAAATATCAAGGTGCAATAGAGCTGTTTGGTGCACATGTGTTGCTGTAGCGTGGGGGGAATATCAAGGTGCAATAGAGCTGTTTGGTGCACATATGCACATGGATCATCCAATTCGTTGCCTCACAATCTAGCGGCCTCAGTCCATCCCGCAGCGCCCACTTGAACTTTTGCCAAAACGCCCCCCGCGCAGGCGATGTTCTTCCTCCCGAGTCCCGCGTCTCACATGACCGAAGCGAGCTAGGGTTGCGCCGCCGAACCTCACGCGCCGCCGGTTGGGGTGGTCAAGCGCGCCTCCCTACGCCCGGCCGAAGCCACCTACGCCGCCGCCCACTTCACCCCATTCGCCCGAATCCTCCCGATTCGGCTGAGTCGCGACCCTGCGTCGCCCGCACGACTTCACCCCATTCGCTCTGCGCTTTACGCTGTCGACTCGCGTCATTCTTTGGGCGCCAGGCTTGACCTCACTCCTCCCAAGCCCCAATCCTCCACTGTTGTCGCCCCGCCATCTTCGCTCCATCCGCCCCTCCACCCGAGCCGCAATCCTCCCCATCATCTGCGTTACTCGCCTTCAAGCCGCCCTGCGTCGCTCGCCTCCACGCGTCCCCTCCATCGGTGGCAGTCCCCATGTAAGCGTTCATTCATCTCATAATGGTTTGTGTAGTTCACAATTGAAATGATGTCGTGGATTGTTTTGATGTCAAGCATCAGGAATGCATTGCAAAATGGGTAAAATGCACTAGGAATCTGATGCCCTTGGTTTTGATGTGTCTGTAAGCAAGCCATTGATGAACTACTCATTTGTTTACATTGGTGTTAGAACTGGAATTGTACATTGTATTGTATAGATTTACTTATTCCTAGATAATTTATTTTCTTTGTGAAGATATTGGTTATTCATGGTTTGTATATAACGTAGTGTGGTTACTGAGTGCTGACTGCCAGATCATTTTTCCTCCAAGTTGGCCTCCAAATAAGATATCAGCTTCAATAGACGCCTTCCAAGAGGGGTCATGTTCTCCAAGTGTTCTTGATCCTGATCCTCAGATCTTCCCAAATCATTTTGATCGTCGCTATCGTCATCCAACAGGACATCAAGTGGTCATGTTCTCCAAGTGTTCTTGATCCTGATCCTCAGATCTTCCCAAATCATTTTGATCGTCGCTATCGTCATCCAACAGGACATCAAGTGTCTCGCTGTAAACAACCAACAGCCTCAAATAGTTCATGACATAGCATGTCATTGGGTGGATCTCACTAGCCATCATCGCCAAAGAGTTTATACAATTCACAAATTCATTGTCCACACAAAATATTCGTACAAATAGTATTCACTTTTTATACATCAAGCATTAGGAATACATCCGGTATGAATTCATTCAGGCATATACAACTCAAGTAAGATCACTGCTACACTTACAAATAATCACCAGCAATCAGCAGAAGGGTGCTACACGGCAGTACATAACTTGACAATTCATTCATGAGGGGAACAGCAAAGCTGTATTGATCGATCCAAATGTTCAGACATAGGTACCACAGTATTTAGGCATAAACTGCTAAACATAACAAATGGACCATAACACACACTGTTTATAATTGCGGTTTCATTCTGCACAAGCACATACAATGGACCATCGGTCCATCACACACATTGTTTATAACTGCATTGTCATTCTGCGTGGGCTTACATAGCAAGATCATCTGCAATAGCGCAACAAAGATTCTTCAATTCTTCAAAGGCGCCATCTTGGAGCGAGACTGAAGCCATCCTGTTGGAAATTTCTGTCTCAGAAACTCTGTCGAAGTCAAACTTGGTGTGATAAACAAAGTAGCCACCGCACTCCTAGGCAGAAAGAGAGCAGCCAGTAACCAAATTTTTTTTTACCTAAAACCAAAGACTAGAGATTAAAATCTATTTATTCCTTGGTTTCTGAATCAAAATTTGCTTATAAATGGAAGTATGGAACACATGCTTAAATGAGTTTCACCTGCGGAAACAAGAAAACCTTTGTTCCATTGTTGGAGATCAGCAGGCTGTATGCAGTACTGTTATCATGCAAAATAAAAGATACTTCGCTGACAACATTGACAAGGGTGTTTATGTTGTTGGCGGTGAACACAAGAGCTTTTAGAGGGTAATCAACTATTTCAGACACAAGAATGCCTGATCTGGTGTTCCCATCATGTACTGCAACAGTTGAGGCAGTCTCCACTGGTAAAAGGTTGGCAAAGTAACAGGCCTGTAATATTTGGCAAAAAAACACCATTAGATCTTCACCTTACCGATCTGGTTGTGTTTATACAAATCGAAACTGCATGTATTTATTGGTCAAACAATCAAATCTATGCCATAAAACTGATTATTGGTGCCATCTCTATCTTGAAACGTCCAAGTTACATCCCAAGAAGGCAAGAAACCTATAACAGAACAAAGACCGGGCCTTTGTTGATTCCAGAACTGCAACGATTTGCACTAATGCGATACTAGACTTCAGAATTGTTAGCTCGTACCATGCCAGGGAACTTTGGACTCTCTCCACATACTCTAACGCCTGCTTCTCCCCCTCGGCGTCCACCTGCATCTCATCTTGAATCGCAGCAAAGAAAGAAAGCAGCCATTAGGATTTAGGAGCACGCGGTGGGGGCACTGGGCAGCGGAAGGGATGGGGAGGCGAGGAGAAACGGGTTGCTTCACTGGGTTTACCTCGGCCGTCGTTGCCGTGGAAGAGGGAGGCGGGGGAGAAGAAGGCGGTCTCCATGGCTGGACTTGTGTTCTTGGGCAGCCAACGAGCCGGCACAGGGGCTCAGCGCCGCTCTACGACGTAGAGGGCCGGCGCTGGGTGGCGGCGCAGAGGGCCGGTGCAGGGGAGGCGTGGGGGAGGCACTGGGGTAGGGACGCGGCGGCAGAGGCGACCCCCTAACCCTAGTGCTGTTGCGCCGAGGTAGGGCCCGTAGGGGGGAGTGAGTGGAAGGGGGAAAGAAACGCAAAAGACCAACAGTCGCTTTCGGGCGGAGCGGCGCGGGGGGGGGGGCGCAAAATTCGCGGTCGCTCGACCTGCGCGCGCGAGCGTTCGCCCTAGGCCGCCGATCCCGTGATAAAGGGCCGGGATTTGCCTTGTCCACATGTTCACGAATTGACTCATGTGCAGGAGATACGTCGCCTGTAGCGTGAGTTGGGGATTTGGTTGACTGGAAGAAGTGGAGGCTCGGCCGCGTGGAGCGTTGATGGGATGGGCCTATGGCTATGGAGAATGCAGACGGCTGTTTGGTTCTTTACCCTAATTTGCTATATCAAAATTTAGTAATACCTAAAAAATTTGATCAATGTTTATTTTTGTTTCTGTATGTGACGTGCCCTTAAAAAATTTAGCAACGCCAAATATTGATAATCCCTATAAAATTTAGTTAGGATTTGGTTTGTTGTCAAATTTTGATACTACCAACGAAAATTTGGTAAAACCAGTTTTTTTTCTTCACAATTCCCACGCAAAGTTTGGGTGGCCAAGAAACTAACAGGGCAACTAGCCCATAAGTTTGCTAGGTGACATCATTCCGTTGGATGTGAATAGGGATATATTAGTCAATTTCATTATTGTCCGTGGGTCCCACGTGACATCAATTTTCTTTAGCCCCACAATATGTCAACTTGGGTCTTGTTTTGTTGATAAAATGACAAGGAACACAACGGTTCAAACGGATCGCAAATCAGATGCTTGGTTTAGAAAATATGATCATTTGAAACAAATAAATCAATCTATCCATACAATTAATATCACTATTTGTATCCAACCAGAACTCAGTTGAAACAAAAATATTGGTATTACCAAAATTTTTGCTTATATTGGTGTCAAACCAAACACTAACCTACTACTTTTTTTCTTCGATATATTGGTATTGTTCGGCTTTTAGTATTATCAAATTTTGATTTGGCTCACTATAGCAGTAATCCAAACAGCTCTAAAGAACGGAGGAGTGGCCCGACGTAGCCTGGGTGGTACGGTTGCTCGTAAAAAGGTGAGAGTGTTTTGGAACAGGCCCAACGCCCGCGCGCAAAACGGTACAGATGAATGGCGTGCTATTTCCATCTTGTTCTGCGAGGACCAACGAAACGATGATAGATAGTACAAGCAAGGTGACAATTGACAAGGCACAGTACGCAAGTACGGGACGTGCATTCTGTAGGAACGACAGCACTGATGAACTAGGGTTCTATTTGTGAGTCTACCAGCAACAGTGGAGCTTGATTCTCGAGTATAACTACTGCTTGTAGGTTTTTATCTTTTGCCTAATGGAGGTTCTGTAACATATATGGAGGATTATATGATAATAAAACCTTAGGTTGTTTAGAGTAGAGGTGTCCACATTGGTCGTATGCCGGCTCGAAGCATTGGCCTAGCTCAGACACGCCCTGACCGACATCTGTAGTCGTTTGAGTCGGCACTGTCTCAAATGAGCTAGCTCAAAGACAACACGCACAATGCTGGGCAAGGCACGACATGGCACAACATGGCCCGACGGCGACGACGTCATGGCCAACAGAGGCGAAGGCGGAGTCGGAGGCGGCCAAGGCGGAGGTAGTGAGGAAGGAGGCGGTGAGCTGGCGAGGAAGGAGGTGGCGACGGAATGGACGGTGGAGACGAAGGCGGTGCCATTGGGAGTCAGGAGGGAGACAAGGGATCGCGAGGAACTACCTATGGTCTTGTGGTTGGGCATCATTGGGAGCTCGGGTCAACCCATCTCGTCGTGCTAAATATGCCCAGTCCAACACGGCACGGCCCAAGCGACCGGTGTGCCGTGTCTGGGTCAGCACCCTGACTCACAGATCGACACGATATAGCCCGATTAGTTAGTTGTGTCGGCTGTGCCGTACCTAATCGGATCTGTTTCGACATGGACCCGTACCGTGTCAGATCAGGCCGCCCAATAGGAAACTATCGTTGAGGAGCCTCTAAAGTGATAGCATGTTGTCTCGATGCATTTGTATCCAAAACCTAGAAAGAAAAAAAGAATTCGCAACGCAATACTCCTTGTCCAAGCAGATCAGATACCTACACCGCTACACGTTCCCCGGCCGAACCATCCCCCGACCGTCTTGGACTCGAAAAAGATCTGGAAAGAAAGCTGTTTGAGCGCTCGCCCCGCGCAATGACGGTATGGGTAAAAAGGATAAGGCGGCCTACGGCTGAACCCCTATTCCTCCAGTTCGTTTGGCCTCTCCGAACGAGCGCCTCCCATGGCGGCCGTCTACCCCGCCACGGCCACTCTCCCCCCGCGCCACTCCCCTTCCTCCTCTCTCCGGACGTCGTCCCTCTCGTGGTCCGTCTCCATCACCCTCTCCCGCATCCCCCCGCCGCGTCGCCTCACGTTCCCGCCGCCTTGTCAGATCCCGAAGGAATCTGACCGAGTTTGGGGAAAGTGTAATAGCGCTACTCTAAGAACTACTCGAACTAGATATTTGGCATAATAGATTGATGCCGTTTTTCATTCCATCTTCAGCTTATATAGTCTTACAGCAGTAAAAGTAAAAGGGTTTAGCCGGCGAGGTAAACCGGAATGAACCGAGTACAATGCTTCCAAAAAGGAAAAGCAAGTTACATGAATAGTAAATACTAAGTTGTTTAAACGCCGTCGATCTGAGTCTAAAGCGGTACCTTCAGATCTCAGCCATCCATTCGACTTAACTCCTAAATTCTCATCATCTTCCTCCCGACATCACCTGGAACCAGCAGCTAAGTCTGAAACTTCTGAACTTCGATTCTGACAATCCTTCCCCCTTAATTGCACACTTGTCCTCAAGTGTGGTCATCCGGGAACCATGAACGAATAGTCTGCGAATAAAACTCTGGAAAGGTACCTTTGATGAAATTCGCGTCTTCCCAGGAAGCGCTTTCAGGAGGCAAGTTAACCCATTGTACCAACCATTGGGTAACCAATTCGTTACTTCTGGGCATGGCTCGGGTCTCTAACACCAACATTGGTTCCGTTTTGATCTTCCCATCCTCTCCGACCAAAGGCAGGTCAGCACTAGGAACTGCGTTGGATCCACAATGTCGATTGAGTTGGCTGATATGGAAAACGGGATGTATCCCGACTCCTTCAGGTAATTGAAGTCTGTAGGCCACTTTACCCACCCTCTGTAAGATCCGAAATGGACCGTAGAACTTACTAGTAAGTTTCAAGGCTTGCTTCAATCCGAATGCAACAGTTCGGTAAGGTTGCATTTTCAAATACACCATGTCTCCCACAGCTAACTCTCTTTCACTGCGATTCAAATCTGCATATTTTTTTCATCCTTGATTGAGCTTGAGCAAGATTTTCCTTCAGCCTCCTCAACATGGTTTGTTTCTCTTCCAAGAAATCTTTGGCTTCATTATCCTTTGGACCGGGAATTGACACCTCACTGATTAAGGGTGGAGGAAAACCATAGAGGGCCTGAAATGGAGACAACTTGAGAGCAGTATGAAAGGTAGTGTTGTACCACCACTCGGCTAGAGACAGCCAGCTCACCCACTTCCTTGGCTCATGCATCACCATACATCTCAAGTAATTCTCAACACATTGATTCACCCGTTCGGTTTGCCCGTCGGTTTGTGGGTGATAGGCACTGCTAAATCTGAGTTGTACTCTCAATGACTTGAATAATTCCTGCTAAAGTCGGCTAGTGAATATCCTATCTCGATCCTACACAATGGCAACCGGGAATCCATGTAACTTGAAGATATTGTCAATAAATGCTTGGGTTACCGATTGAACCGAGTAAGGGTGTGAGAGAGGAATAAAGTGGGCATACTTTGTAAATCTATCAACCACTACGAGTATTACCTCCTTCCCCTTTGAGTTCGGCAACCCTTCAATGAAGTCCATGGATATGTGCGTCCACGCCATATCAGGTACCGGCAATGGCTCTAGCAGTCCTGGGTAGTGGCAATGCTCGGCTTTTGACCGTTGTCACACTGCGCATTCATGCACCATAGTATGTACTTCTCTTTTCATGCCCGGCCAATAAAATAGATTTTTCACTCTTTGGTAAGTAGCCACCTTCCCTGAGTGGCCACCAATGGCTGAGGTGTGAAGAGAATGTATAATATTTAATCTGAGCTCATGATCATTTCCCACATAAATCCTCCCCTTGTATCTTAATACTCCTGAGTTGTAAGTGAAACCGGATTCAGTATTTGGAACCAGAGTTAGTTGCTCCATTAACCCTTTACAATGGGAGTCATTCACATAGCTATTTTCCACCGCCTCTATCCAAGTTGGAACTGCCATAGAAATGGCATTTGATTCAATGTGTCTCCTGGATAAAGCATCGGCCACCTTATTCTCCTTCCCCTTTTTATACTCAATGCTATAATCGAATTCCAATAGCCTTAGCATTAGCTTGTGCTGGATTCCCTCGGAAACTCTTTGTTCAGTCATGAATTTTAGACTTCTCTGATCTGTCTTGATTACCAGCCGCGTTCCCAAAAGGTAGTGCCGCCATTTCTTCAATGATTCAATGATTGCTAAAGCTTCTTTGTCATAGGTGGACATTGCTACCCCCTTAACCCCCAGTGCTCGGCTGAAATAAGCAATGGGCTTGCCTCTTTGCATCAAAACTCCTCCTATTCCGCTCCCACTGGCGTCGGTTTCCAATGTGAATACCTCAGAAAAGTCGGGTAGAGTCAAGACTGGAGTGGTGGTCAGAGCAAGCTTCAATCTTTCAAAGGCTTCATCTTGGGTGTCCTTCCAATCAAAAATATCCTTCTTCAACATATCGTGCAGTGGTCGACAAATGGTTGCATAATCCTTTATAAACCTCCTATAATACCCAGTCATTCCTAAAAAACTCCTCAGGTGCGTTATGTTTTTGGGCTTGGGCCATTCAGTTATGGTGTTGATCTTGTCGGGATCGGTCGCCACCCCCTTGCCCGAGATGATGTGCCCTAGATAGCTCACTTGGGAGACTGCAAATATACACTTGTTAAGTTTGGCAAAGAGCCGGTGCTGCCTCATCAGCTCCAACACAATAGCTAGATGTTCATGATGTTCATTCTCACTTTTGCTGTAAATAAGAATATCGTCAAAGAATATTAAGATGAATTTTCTCAAATACCAGGCAAATATGTTGTTCATGAGATTTTGGAAGGTAGCCGGTGCATTAGTGAGCCCAAAAGGCATCACTAGGTACTCAT
Source organism: Phyllostachys edulis (assembly GCA_036346405.1). Lineage (NCBI taxonomy): Eukaryota > Viridiplantae > Streptophyta > Magnoliopsida > Poales > Poaceae > Phyllostachys > Phyllostachys edulis. Next base: position 93,476,480 of record CM070562.1, on the reverse strand, counting down.
AATGCCCTAAAGAGGTGCTAAATGCAGTTTTATCAATATCTTGCTTGTTCATCCTAATTTGGTGAAAATCGGACCTTAAATCCAATTTGCTGAATATTTCTGCTCCATAGAGTTCATCAAGCAAATCCTCGATAACTAGGATGGGGTATTTGTTCTTAACGGTCAAGGCATTCAATTTCCGGTAATCCACGCAGAGTCTCCAGGATCCGTCCTTCTTTTTGACGAGGGTGGCTGGTGATGCATATGGGCTAGAGCTCGGTCTGATAATGGATGATTCTAGCAGTTTCTGTATTTGTTGTTCCATTTCATTCTTCTGCCTGTGTGGAACCCTGTATGGCCTAACATTAGGTGGTTCTGCACCTGTTTTAACCGGAATTGTGTGATCACAATCTCTCTCGGGAGGCAGTTCCAGTGGTTCCATGAAGACATCCCTGTAAGATTGAACCAATTTCTGGTACTGTGGTCTCACGGCTATCGGATCCCTTCCTTCTTTCATGGTCTGAAACTTCTGAACTTCGGTTCTGACACGCCTCCCGCGCCAAATCGCTAGTCCTTGGTGGTGCGCACGGCGTGGACTCGGCGGTCGCGCGGCGATGCGGAGGAGAACCCGAACCGCAAGTCGTGGAAGCAGCGCACGGACATGTACATGCTGTTAGAAATTTTACCCGTGGACGCACACTTTCACGGGTGAGGGAGACCAACACACGCAGATGAAGAACATACATAAGATTTTGCGTTGCACTGCAACTGCTTAGTGCTACTTTTCTTTTTTCTATTCTTCTCTCTTTTCTGTTTGGCTCAACTGAAAACAACAATGTCAAGGAGACTAAATAGCTCATCACAAAACACCATGACCCACTAACCTCATCGCTCTAATGCAAGCACTAATGCACACATGTAACTCACGACTCACGCATGTAACACATGCATTGAGTACCTATTCAACTAATCGCATCCGCTCATGCAAAACTAATTAACATGACTAACAAACCGACTAACTCAACTAATGCATGCAAAACCGCCGAACTTGATTATTCCTAACAATCTTCCCTAATCAAGATGGCTTCACAAAGATGCGTCGGTTCATCGTCGGCATCCGTCTCCATGAGATCGCTGTTAAATCCTTCTTACGGCATTCGGAAGCAAAATGCCCATAGTCGTTGCAATTGTAGCATCTTACTTTAGCCTTGTCAAATTTGCGATTCTTGCCAGAGCCGGAGCCGGAGCCGCCTTCCTTGTTCTTGGCCCTGGACTCCCATTGGGCGCGGGTGAGCAGCAGATGCTCACCTTCCTCCTCACTAACCATGTGGCGCTTCTCGAACGCCTTTAGCCGCCCGAACATTTCTTCGACCGACAACACATCCAAATCCTCGAGGTTCTCGAGAGTGCAAACGATCGGCAGAAACTTCGGTGTTAAGACCCGAAGCACCTTATCCACCACACAAGAGTCTTCAACCCTCTCTCCTAGCGTTCGCATCTTGCTGAGAACGAGGGTGACCCTCATGGCAAATTCATCGATTGACTCACCTTTGAGCATATGAAGGTTGTCAAATTCTTTTTTGGCGGTTAGGAGCTTGGCCCTCGTCACGCGCTCAACTCCAACGTACATGGACTTGAGAGTCATCCATGCCTCCTTCGCCGTCCTTTTGCCGTTGAGAGCAAGAAGGATCTCCTCGCTCACACCATGGTAGATGGCCGCAAGTGCCTTCTTGTCTTGGCGCCTTTCGATGCCGTCTTCTTCAATGACGTCCCATACTCCTTGCGCCTCCATGTACACTTGCATCTTCATTGACCATGCATCATAGTTGCTACTAGTCAGCATAGGGTATTGAAGAGAGACGCTACTTTCTCTTCCCGGTACCCTTGATGGACCACTGCTGGCAACGAAGGTGCGGCTCGACGACGACATGGACCTTGCCCTCGACATGGCTCTGATACCAATTGTTAGAAATTCTACCCATGGACGCACACTTTCACGGGTGAGGGAGACCAACACACGCAGATGAAGAACATACAGAAGATTTTGCGTTGCACTGCAACTGCTTAGTGCTACTTTTCTTTTTCTATTCTTCTCTCTTTTCTGTTTGGCTCAACTGAAAACAACAATGTCAAGGAGACTAAATAGCTCATCACAAAACACCATGACCCACTAACCTACTGCTCTAATGCAAGCACTAATGCACACATGTAACTCACGCACTCACGCATGTAACACATGCATTGAGTACCTATTCAACTAAATGCATCCGTTCATGCAAAACTAATTACCATGACTAACAAACTGACCAACTCAACTAATGCATGCAAAACTGCCGAACTTGATTATTCCTAACACATGCGCCCGTTCCTGCTCAACGTCTTCTTCTCCAAGCGCTTCGTCCACGCCAGTTCGTGCACAGGGGCACCAGCAAGGTCATCTCCGTCGCCAGCACCAACGCCAAGGACCTCAGGAACACGCTGCCCTCCCTCGTCGACGACAATGCCTGCAGGACCATCGGCCGCCTCATCTTCGAGAGGTCCATGGACGCCGACGTCTTCGCCATCTCGTACGAGCCCAAGAAGAACGAGAGGGTCGAGGGGAAGCTCGGGATCGTCATCGATACCATTAAGGAGCATGGCATCATCTTTGTGTAGACAAGTCCTAGGGTAGGAGCAGAGGCAGACCTGTTGTGTTTTACTTCGATCCATGCATCCTTTTTTTGTTCACCTTATATTACCTTGTTGATAAATCTCTAGTAGTTTCTTGTGCTGTTGACTCTTTTCATGTTGGTCTTGCAATATTTTTTTACTTGTAAATTTCATCGGTTTTCCTTTGTTGAATCACCCAATGAGTAGTCTTACTGGAATTTTTTCATTAATTGCTATCAAGAAATACAGTCCAGTGAGTACTATTAAAACTTAGGGTCTTAGACCAATGGTATTGTCTTAGACCCACAATATTTGCCTGATTGCCTCTCGTCCTTTTCAGCTTAGAAGTCATGAGCAATCCAATTTTGTCGCGTCAAATGTAGAAATGGGCAGCTAATGTTAATGAAAAGTATGAGAATGATGGATCTACGAGCCCAACTCGATGGGGCTTACTGAGCTAAAGGACTTTATGAGCGAGTTATTAGTGTTGAAAATTTGAGAACATATATCTGATAAGGATTCAAAGGTATTTATGGTATTTTCTATTGTACTAGGGTTTAGACTTGTGTCTCTTTGTATCCTATATATATTGTCCATTGGACCTCTTCAATATACACACAATATTCATAACATGGTATCAGAGCTAAGGTTAGGGTTATAATTTGCTATCGCCGCCGCCGCCTCCTAACCTCCGCTCGTCGTGTGCTGTCGTCGCCCCGGGAGGAGCTATCTTCACTCCCGGGGTGGCCTTCTTCTCGGCGCAGCACTGTGCCCGACGAGCCTCCCGTGTGGATCCGGCGTGCTGTCTTTGCCCGACGAGTCTCCCACGTGGATCGTCTTCCTCCTTGGTTGCTGTCGTCGCCTTCCTCCTCGTCGTCACTGACCGTCGACTCTTGCCAGATCTGGCGCGTTGAGGTCTGTGTCGCCTCCTCCAGCGACCGACCCTTCTCTCGTCGCCACCGCCCGGGTCTGGGGTTGGCGGTGGCGGGCCTCTTGCTCCCGGTCGCGCCTACCGCTGTCCTGTGGTGGCCTCCTCTGGTGGCAGCAGCATCTTCGTATTCAACTCGCCCAGATCTGGGGTTGTCGCGCGCGGCGCCCGAGGTCTCATCATCTTCTGGATCGGGTTCACGGCCACAAGAACCCTCATGGGTGGCGCGCCTCATGAGCAGATCCCTGTTTCGTGTTTTTAACCCGGCAAGGAGGAGAAGAAGCACAGCCTTTGGAGTTCTTTGCGTGGCGTTTTTTTTTCTCCTCTCGGTGCATGTGTAAGGTGCAATGCACTTATGGGTCAGGCAATTCTTGTTTTGGGCTCTTGATGGTGTTGCTTCAATTTGGGTGGTCTGCACTGGTGCTGATTGGATGAGGAGATGGGTTCTTTGCTGCTAGTTATCCTTAGGTTTTTCTTTCTTTGTGTCATTTGCTTCCGTTGCGTCCATCCAAGTCCGTATCACTTTATCTTTGAGTTCGTCTAAACCATACGAGTCCACAAATTTATTGTTAGTCATAGACGTATAGGAATTCTTCTTTTGCATGGCAGCAGCTGCTGCTCTTTTCTTTGAGCCGCTGCAGATCCGTCGCCCTAAGCTTTTAAAGCCACTGCGCTTCCTGTGCACCGCGTCTCTATTGCGCTTCCTGTGCACCGCGTCTCTATTGTGCTTCCTGTGCACCGCGTCTCTATTGCGCTTCCTGTGCACCGCGTCTCTATTGCGCTTCTTGTGCACTGCGTCGTCGTCGTCTTGGGTTTCGATCTGCGTCGCTATGCTACTATCTATTCCTATTCGGCTTGATTTGGTAGTTTTCTCTATTTTTTGTCGGTTTTATCGTCTTCGTCGTGTTGCCACAACCACAGTGAGGTAACCTTGTTTTGGCAGCAAGGTAGTTTCGACTTTGCTCCCGCACCTTATTTTTTATGGGCTGTCGCACGACCCCGGATGGGAGGAGATCTTTTATCGACATATTTTCCAAGAGTTGCATGCTACGACAACATTACGAAGACTCGGATTTTGGATTTTTCCTATTTTAGTGTCAACCGTTTCCAAATGCAATGCTATTGCATACGTCTTGCATTTGAGGGAAGGTGTTAAAGATATAAGGGTATTTATGGTATTTCCTATTGTATTAGGGTCTAGACTTGTGTCCCTTTGTACCCTATATATGTTGTCCATTGGACCTCTGCAATATACACACAATATTCATAACAATATCTTGAGACAAAACTAATTCAGGGACCAATCTGATCATTTGAATCAAAATTAAGTAACCAACTGCTCAAACAGTCAAACTCCATTGTCCTTGAGTACATATCGGTGAGGTAAGTACAGGTTTTATTATGTCATGTTGATTACTGATATTGTTCACAAAAATATAAGAAACACATGGGTTTTCAAGGAAATTAGAGCTAATCATGAGTCTTGGTTCAGTAAGATAGCTTCGAACTCTTGTTGATTATCAGGTAATTGATGAATGACTTCCAGGCGCTGTATTGTTCATGCTCTTTAAATAATAACTGAATGGTTCCACCAGATGTTGAGAGATTTATCGAGTGGTAGCTATATTCATCTGTTGGATAGCTCAAGTCTTTGCTCTCGCCTTGTTCATCAAAAACTATGTCTGGAAGAAAGCGGGTCAATGGAACCATAAGATAAATGAAGTTGGCACAACAACATGTCGAAGGCAAAGGTAAGACCTAACATTGCTAGTACTTTTCACTAACTATAGATTATAGGTAATATCCTTGTACTAAAAAAAGAAGAAGAGTTCATATTCTTCTGTATCTAATATAAATACCCTTCTACCAAATTGAAATGTTTTCTCAGTGATGAGTGATGACATTGTTTCTAGCTGATTTTATCATAAATTCTACTTGTTTCTGGACAAGCTGCCTCAGTTGGTAAATGTCATTTGATACTCACACTCTTCAGTGGTTGTGAAACTACGTCCCTTGCCTAATTTCAATATTATCTTGTCATACTTGCAGTGCGCAGAAACCATCCTGATATGGAGCCTTCCTGCATGAATGCACAAATCATACTACTTTTTTGCCCAGTCTTCTTTTATCCATAAAAAATGAAATAATCTATTGGAACGAAATTAGTCATTGGTTCGTGAGGACGTGAGGTAATTGGGCATACCATCAGGTGTGCGAACAGTAAGTCGGTCACCTTTCTGGCTGTTCATGATGTCCTCGAAAGCATAATTGCTTACTGTCAGGTTCCTCATCTTAAGGGCATTAACTCCTCTTAAGCCTACAAGAGCAGGAGCCACAGTTTCATGTTAGTATACATTAACTAGAGAAAAATGAGCTGGTCCAGTTCTTGGTCTTACAGGTTGCCGCGCTGGTAGTCAGCGTGAGCAAGTCTCCCAGTGCCCTAGTCTCCAGGCCCATGTTGATGACTGATGAAACCTGCTCCCTGCTAGCTCCTGTGAACTTTGCAGCCTCAGCACATGAGGCTGCCACCAATGCTGCAGCAGACGCAATTGCAGCATGCATCTTTTTGTCATCGTCTTTCCCTATACCAGTCATGACAATACTGTTTGTATTGGTTGACTCAAAGTGGCAATTTCCAATAACCCCTGCAACTACTGTAGCCAATCTTGCAACTGAGAGAGCTGCATGCATCTTGGCTGTTTGGAGTCTTATGTACTCTCTCTTCCTTCCACGTCCCGTCTGTACTATGTTCACTAATTTGGCTTTCAACCATTCTGCCATGTGCCCCATAGTCATCTGAACAGCATGACATATCACATATGTCAATTGCAAATGAAAAACTTGCTTTAGCTGTGTAAAGTATTCTCTTTGCTTACACAGGTTGTTTGCCTAGTCTTGTATTTGTGACATCTTGTATTGTGGCCCTTTCCACTGGAGAGTAGATCCTGTTGAAGTTGAAAACCATGCAGTAGGGAAGGAACTTCCTATTAGATTTAAGTCCCTAATTAATAATCTACAATTAATCATTGATATTTCTTTTACCCTAATTTCATCCACCCTTTGTTTGATTTCTTCATTGAGATTGAGTATGTTGTTCCCCTCATGGTCCCCTTGGTCATCCTTGCTCTGCTCCAGTGTACCGTTCCCATGGCATGCACTTATACTCTACAGATATTCAGGACATCCACATGGGTACTGTATTTTGATATTTCACTTTATGCAACTTATCCATGAAAAATCTAATGGAATAAAGGATGAACATCATATCTGATGAATAAATTCTATTCCAGTCTTGCATCTCAATTTTTATCTTGTTCTAGTATTAATGTGATAGAGCATCTTCACCCTGCATTCTAAATTTTTTGAGTCAAAAAGCATCTGTCTGAAATAAATCTGATGTTCCAAAGCCCTACTTTGGTTACGTTGCCTCACATATACTAATTTTATGCTTGACAGTTCACCTTCCGTAGGTTATTTCACTTGAATCAGTACTTCTTTTGAAATGAAAATCACATTTTATTTCACCAGTAATTCTCTTATTTCTAGAGTCTGCTTGGGTGTGATATAAATTATAATGTATACAATCAGACAATCAGAAGCACTTAGTGCATAATGGTGTGTTAGTATACTGGTATTATGGACTATATATATTATAACAAATGGATGAGGTATATGTGAAAATTGCATTTATCACTGTCTTCCATGTAACATGAACGGTCCCAATCTTGTAGTCAAGGTATTGTGTATTTTGTACTTTTGGGTAGATTGTGACCGGTGCTTTTGCCACAGTTGATATGGAGCACTGATTGACAACCTAAGTTACGCGACGTAGAATAAGTTGTCTTGATATACTTACATTTACAGAAAGCAGTTGAAAAATATCAGAGGAAGATAGGCTCTGGGCTCTAGAGAGAAGTTGCACAGTTTGTTGACTGTTCTCCAGTTCCTCTGGCTTGGAACAATGTTTTGAAAATTTTGGAATTTTGTTGTACAATTCGAGGCTTCTTTGCTCATTCAACTTCCCTTGCCATCCTTCCTTCTGTGAAGCATGATTACATTAAATTACCTTAAATGCTTATATTATTTCTAAACGATCCTTTTTTCATCTGCCCAAAGAATTTGTGCAAAACAGAGTCCAGCAGTTTTGATCAATGAGGTCCTTGTAATTCTGTTTGTAAAAGTTGAATGAAATATTCACATTGGAAGGTACACAATGCTCACCTGTTGATGGGGCTGTGGGACACCAATCTGGAAAGGAACTCTTCCAAATTTTACCGTTTGCCCCATTTGCTGATGACTTAGAATTTTCTCGTGAGTGTAGAAAGCTGGAAACAACAGCAATTCAATCACTAGTGTGCAGTGTGAACAGCTAGCTTCTGAAAGCTCTACATACAATATATTCTATGCATCCTATGCATTTCAGATTACAAGAGATGCTAAAAATACAAACGATGTAGTAACAAATCTGTTTTTTTTTCATTCATTTAAACTTTCAGATTCTTTTCTTTGTATCATATAGTTGAACATAAAATAATCAAAGAACACATGTATGTATGCTAGATGTCAGTTAGAGCATTCTTTGAGGAAACAAGCAGCCCCACAAGACATACTGGAGATATTTCAATAATATAAATGGCAAGCACAGTTCCATGATTGACTCAAAAGCATGAGTGTTGAAATAAACAAGCATAAGAAACTGAAATGCCTTCAAATAAACTTGGCATGAGAAGTAATCGGTATGTATTCTTACTCAAAAGGGAAGCCCTGGTCGCGATGAACTCTCTTAGCCGCTGATTACTTCTTGATGCCCTTATATATGTTCAAAATGTAGAAGCCATTTTTAAAAAGGATCGCTAGATAGGGTAAGACTTAAGACTGGTCTTCCACTTTTCCTATGGACACTTTTCCTATGGACGATATTCTATGTAACCTGCTAGCACTGACATGATTCTCCAGCAATTTACCTTCATTGGACTTAACAACCTTCTGTTGACTAAGGTAGCTAGTATTGATTTAAAGTAGTAGTTCTCTCCAACAACTTAGAGTTGCTAAACTAGCGAGTTCTGCATGTAGTTTGAAATCTGACATCACATGGACTGAAAACTTCTAAGCAGACTCATCATGTTCAGTGATTGGCAAGGATGTTCTAAAGTTTACAGTACAAAAAAAACATATAGTCTATTGTTCTCACTTGGTTGCAGTTTTTACTCAGATAAGGTTGTAATGCGTGGCTTAGTTTTGAAATTTGCTTTCCACATTTCTGCTAAGTGACATCAGTTTGATTTTAAAAAAAGATAAATCCATCTTACCTCAGACTGCAGTGCATCCTTTTTACTGAAAATATTATCTTTCCTTATTAACCCATGACAATGTCTAACCTACATTATCATGCAGTGAATCTAAAAAAAAAGTTATCATGAGGTGCTTTTTTTTTACTGAAAAGATGTATTGTCCTTATTAGCCCACGTCAATGTGTATAGGGGGCTGTTTGGTTCAATGCCAAAGCAAACCTTACCAAAAAATGACAATACCATTGTATTTTGGCATGCTAATGCCCATGGGCAAGATTTGGTAAGACACTTGCCAAGTTTTTGGCCAAAACATGGGTGGCAAAATCGGTGACCAAAATTTGGTAACATCCCCTCTCTCAATGACATGTGGGCCAAGCATGGGCTGGCTTGCCAAAGTTTTGGCTAGTATTTGGTTTGCTACCAAAGATTTTGGTCACACCCATGATTTGGTGATGCCAATATTTGGTAGGGTAGAGGGTGGCATGGATTCAAACAATTATCATGCTCTCCTGCTTGTCACAGGGATTGATGAAATGTGCCATTATCATAGCATATGATCTTGTGCCTAATTCTTGCATCAACGAAGATCATATTTCAAGGATGGGGATCTCCTTTTACCATTATTGAAGGGGACCATGAAAGAAAGTAGTTGTTTCAACCAAGTGTTATGAAGAAAGCGATTTCGGATCTGTTGACCCCTATTTTGAGCACAAGTTGTCCCATTACAGCCTTTACAGGGGGTCATCTTGATGGTATTGCTGGGTTTTTCTCCTTTTTGAGACTCTTGGAGGCATTTCTAGTTTACTTATATTGATGAGAAGTAATATCCTGAATGTTCTTTTTCCTATTGTGTAGTATGTGTGGACGGATAAACTTATGTACTGCGTCACTGTTTAATTGTCTGATATAGTATTCTTTTGCAGAGGCATTCAGCATGCTGACCTTCAATTACCATTTACAGCCATATCCTTCCGACCTTCGGATATTGAGGTTGAAGTGATCCAATTGAGCTTCATGTGGTTCTAAGGCTGGCACGTTACGACCTCCTTTTACTGTAACAAAATTTAGCAATGGCATTGCAGTTTAATCACCAATTGATACGTTGGGCACGACTTCATGGGTTCCGATCTTTTCTTCTGGACAAACCACTTGTGCGAAACTTACCACTTGGCAGCCTGGACCACTGGTGTGCCTCGGCCCATCTCGGTGGCAGAGCACGCCCTCTCGTACGCTTACTCGGCCGAAAGTGCCCGTTGAATTGGGCTGAGGACAAGGGACGTGCCGCGAAAATCCTGCCTACCCGTGTATGCCCGCAGCATTAGTCATGCTGCTTCCCTTGCGAGAAGTCGGCGCGCCGCGAGCCCACGAGCGGCCCTCCCGCGGGCCTGACCCCGCACCGCATCGGGACAGAGAGACAAATCGCGGAACCGGCACGGTGCGGTCCACTCCAACCGCACGGCCGCGCCCGCCCTGCCGCAAGGCCTCACGATGCCAAATGCGTCCACCGCTCGTACACTTGACCGAACCGTTGCCTCTCCAATGCCGCGCTCCTCCGTTTCAGCCGCGCGCGGAGGTAGCCAGCTGCCAGCTGCCAGGCGTGAGCGTTTGCTTTGACCCACCCGGCGGCGGGCGGGCGCTTAGCCGCTAGGCGCCGATGCCCCCGTCCCGACACCGCGACGTTGGCGTGCCGCAGCGCTAAACCTCCGAGCGCGCGGCCGCGTACTCCTGCCGTGCCAACGAGGTACAGTGGCTGGCTGCAATACTCGCCTATTTTTCGGTTGCCACGAATGGCGCAGAGAGGTGAAGCCACGCCGCTCGGTCGTAGAACCGTGACGGGTGAATTGGCACGACAGGTCTGCTGTATTTTAGCTACACGTTTTCACGCCTTGTGAAGGGGGAAATCTGGGAATGAAAGAGGTGCGTGTAGCTTTCAGAATTGACTCAGCCAACGGGCAGATCAGAATGGTTAAGGTTAACATAAAAATGCCCGGTTGAATCGTCACGTTTAAGTTGAAAGATAAAGCTGCAGGTATTTCAGAAGTGACATGGCTAAGGAGTTACTTGGTCAATCGTTAATCAACCCGTGTTAATTAGATATGACGGTGACGCATGTCGGCACTCCACAGCAGCCAGAGGCAACCTGCTATCTCGATGTTTCTTACCACGATTTTTTCTTCTTTTTGAGTGTAGAAGTAATCCAATACGACTAATTCAAGGGCAATGATGATGCCACTTACTTTATGTTGTCAGTTTCCTTTTGAATTTGAATTGAACAACTCAAATACACGCTTATTAATGAATTCGTCTTGCAAATTGAGGCGTCCGATATCTGGTTGCTTGCCCAGGTAGGCAAGTAGGCCGCTCGTTTAACATATTTTATGCAGGATTAATTAGGCCTTATGTTGAGTATGATGAATCATATTATAATCTCTGATGACTTAGAGATGTGTGCTATAAAAAAAGCTAGATAAATCTTAATAAAATTAGGACTCTTACTTCTCTTTAGAGTAGGATTCATACCTCACTTTGAATGATGACTATAATTATGGGTGGCCATAGTAACCAAAGCAAGCAAGAAGTAAGCCAAGCAAAAGAAACTCATTCAAAGCAGATGATGCACGTGAGGATTAGATGATATGCTATTCTTTAACACTAGATTCATGTATAAGGTAAGGATCCGAGAGTCCTCAAATGTTCGAGAGGGTTGTGAGAGAGGGACAATCTCTTGCACTATTTTGAGGTTGTGCTTAAGAAATTTGCAGTTGACTTCGCCAAATCTCTCTATCGTCGTGGTTGCTTCGTCGCCGTTATTTCAGATCTCTCTACGAGATTTATCCACTTTGTTCTTGATACTATGCACGAGCATCTCACAAACTCTGATCCGATCCGGGAGCTGCTTTGTATAAGGTGTATTTGAGTGTAACAATTGGTATGAGAGTCAATGTCGAATTAATCCGATTTGTGAAAAGGTCGGCAAAGCATCAGAAGCACAAGATCAAGATCGACGTCGATGACGTGGAGTCAAGTAGAGAAATTTGGTGGCAGAGGAAATTTTAGTGTGTGGCAATACATGATGAAGGATGTCCTTGTCTAGCAAGGGTTAATCAATGCTCTAAGGGGGACAAACCGAAAAAGACGGCTGAAGAAGACTGAAAGGTGATGAAGCGAAAGACTGTTAGTACATTCCATATATGTCTCTCCAATGAGGTAGAGTATTCAGTGATCAAGGAGAATTCGTCAAAGAAATTATGGGGTGACTTAGAAGAATTGTATATGGCGAAGTCGCTGACAAGCTGATGGGTGCTGAAGCGGCAACTGTACAGGTTGCGTGTGGAGTAAGATACATGGTTCATTGACCATCTCAATATATTCAACAAAGCTTATCATACAGTTGACTAGTGTGGATGAGAAAATTAAGGAGAACGATAAGGTCGTCATATTGACATCATTACTACCACTATCATGGGAGCAATTGGTGATTAATATTCTCGTCAAGAAAAGCACTATCAACTTCAATGAGGCATTTGCATATCTATTGGAGGCGAAGTCCTTGAAGAAGCCATCGGATTCTTCATCCTTGGGTGATCAAGCATTGGTTGTCATAGGTGTTGTAGGCAAAAGTAAAAGTCACAGAAAGAAGAAGGACAAGAGTAAGGGCACATGTGTATACTATCTATATGATGAGGAAGTGTCGGACCCGGATTTCACAAATCCAAATCCTCTGTGAAAACACTGTGCTATTCCCTGAATCGGTAGATAACACTCACAGAATACATCGCTAAATCAATTCATACAAGTCTTAAACCAAACCATCCAATATAATGCAGACATCAGAGCGACATAGACCACGTCGGATCGAGTTTACAATAAGGCTCGAACCGGCCAAACAATTACATCACAAAGCAGCGAAAACTACAGCAGAAGCAAAAGGGGAAGTAGAGCACATCTCTCCATAGGCAATCGACTGGGGTACTCGTGTACGACTGGTATTGACCAAAGGCATTGGACAATACCAGTCGTACGCAAGCACCGACGAGCCGGCTAAACTGGGCGAGACCTAGACTACTCGAAACTACACTACTCTTTGTCGTTGCCTTGTCTATCGACTTCGGGGTCCTTGTAGTAGTCGTAGTCTCCAAGATCTGTAGGGTCTGAAGGTTGGAGGGAAGGGCGAGAGTGAGCACAACTTCCGTGCTCACGAGCCAACACACAAGATGTAATGATATACATGCAAGGCTTAACAAGGATGACTCGGGTTCTTTTATTTACTAAAGCAAGGTTTTCAAATATCGTAATTAGAAATTCCTATCACTTAGCATTTTGACCAAATTGCATTTTTATAAAAGAGGGTAATTGTGCAAAATTTATAACAGTAGATGTTACCTCTGCCTATGCTTATTTGAAATGTGGCTACGACCACTATTAACAACACTAGGTACGACCACTCGGGAACAACACCGGGTACGACCACCCAGGAACCACACTAGGTACGGCTACCTAGGAACAGCATCAAATCAGGGTTACATCCACCCGACAAGTTTTTATCCCACCTATAAAGGTTTTTAAAATAGAACTAACTCTAGCAAGTTCCCATGTCCGCCTTTGACTGTAGGCACGACTGTTTAAACAGTTTTACACTTTGTAGATGTTTGTACATTGTACCCACAAGAGATGATCAACTCGCAGCCCCACACGATTCCTTAGTCATGTTGTCGAGAGACCATCACAGTAACCTTTCGAACTATCTCGTCCCTTCCATCATCTCACCCATATGGGGTTGCACCCATATGTTATGCGGGATGTTTACCACAATAACTAGCGCAGCTGGTCTCCACTCGCCACAACGACTAGCGCAGCTGGCAACTTCACCTTACCACGGCGTCCCATTCAAGCCGGAACGCATCCACCGTTTGCACTACCCTGATCCTCTCCAGCGAGATGACTTTCAGGATTCGATAGCTTTACTAAGCCAAGTTGCACTTTGCAGACTTGTGATTGCACATGTTTTACAATGGGAGGTCATCACCGGATTAAGTCCTTAATGCCATCTAGGCGGTTCATACGACATTCTACACATTCTCGTGCTACATTCGCACCCACCATCATACCATCCGCCCAGATGTAGTATAGCAGTTTGGGGTTTTGAGGAGGAAAACCAATTTAGCTCAAATACTACAGTTATGTACCTCCCACGACTGCCCCAAATCATTTTCATGTTTTTAAGAGATGATGATCAGGGCATTTTAAATGCCCCGATACTTAAGCAAGACAACATGTCGCTTAAGTACAACATATAGCTAGTAATTACCACATAGTTACTAGGGTAATATGGAATAATGGATTCAATTGTCAAAGGATGAGATAATAATTAATTAATTGACAAGTGGGTATTTAACTAATTGACAAGTGGATATTTAACTACCTAAAGAGTTAACATACATTTGATTAAAGAATCTAAAGCATGAAATTTTGGTAATTTAAAGGAATATAATTTGCATAAACTATAGGCTCAAAATGATTAAAGTATTGACTCGCCTAAATTAAAGGTAAGAGAGTCTTGGTAGTCTTGTGCTTGATCGAAATGGAGGTCTTCTGCTTCCTCGAACTCTACTCAGACGAACGTACCGGAAAAGATCAAACAAACAAGGAGAACAAATAAATACACCAGAAATAATAAATGAACTCCAAATTAAATAAGACCACTGCCAAAGAAAGATCTTGAATCTAGACAAATTTAGAAACAAAGAACACAAAAATCAGAGTGAAAACAGAGGAAAACGGAGTCCTCGAAGTTTTGGTTTTGAGTACTACACGAGTGGTCGGAAAAGGGGTTTCGACTACAGGACGTGGTCGAAGGAAGGATTCGACTACTCAACGTGGTCGAAGAAAAAGAATGATTCGACTACTCAACGGAAGAGTTCAACTGCTCGACGCGGTCGAAAGAAAAGAAAGATTCGACTGCTCGACGTGGTAGAAAGAAAAGAAGAACTCAAAAGACCGACTCGACTGCTCAATGCGGTCGAAGGAAAAGAAGGACTCGACTGCTCAATGCGGTCAAAAGAAAAAGGACTCGAAAGAAACACTCAACCGCTCGACGCGTTCGAAAGAACAAGAAGGATTCGAAAGAAAGACTCGACTGCTCGACGCGGTCGAAAGAACAAGAAGGACTCGAAAGAAATGCTCGACTGCTCGATGTGGTCGAAAGAACAAGAAGGACTGGAAAAAAAGACTCGACTACTTGACGTGGTCGAAAGAACAAGAAGGATTCGAAAGAAAGACTCGACTGCTCAACGCGGTCGAAAGAACAAGAACGACTGCTCGACGCGGTCGAAAGAACAGGAAGGACTTGAAAGAAAGACTCGGCTGCTCGACGCGATTGAAAGAGCAAGAAGGACTCAAAAGAAAGACTCGACCGCTCGACGCGGTCGAAAGAACAGGAAGGACTCAAAAGAAAGACTCGACTGCTCGACACAGTCGAAAGAACAAGAAAGAGAAAAAGGCACAGGAAACTTACCACGACTGAGGGAGAGGTCGAAGGAGGACGGCAATGAAGGGGTCAGCCAGGACCGAAGGAGAAGAGGAAAAGCGACTGCTCCTGTGAAACACAACTGAAAGAGAGTGAGGGGATTGCTTCTAGGAGCTCTAGGACAAGAAATGACGCGGGTAGAAGAGGGGGCTGCACTGACGCAGTGAGGACCGAGAGGAGGTGCGTGGCGGCTTGAACTCGGAGCTCGGGGCTTCGGGCAACCACATCAACCAAAACCGAGAGATGGAGAGTTGGGGAAAAAATAGGAGGCAAAATGTCTCTTTGGTGCCCCATTTATAGAGGAAGGAGGGGGACCGAGCGACAAGATGGAGCAGCAGGATTTGCGGCGGCGTGACGGAGACGTCGGCATTTAATGCGCATGTCGCTGCGGAGAAAACGATATTTAATGCACACGTCACTGCAGAAAAAGAGAGGGATAAACACGCTGATGCGAGGGTGGTCGACTACGAGAGGATGGTCGCAACCGAAAGGGTGGTCACAACTGAGACAGTGGTCAACTACGAGAGGGCGGTTGACAACGAGAGGATGGTCACAACCGAAAAGGTGATCGCAACTGAGAGGGCACATGGTCGAAGGAAGCTTTCGACCACCTGATCGAACTAAAAGAAAAAGGGGCGGGAGAGGAGAGGGGCTAGATGGGCCGGGCTCAATAGAGAGGATTCGAAATGAAATTGAGATTCAAGTTGAAACTCAAAACCCGAAATTTGAAATGAGGCAGAAACTAGAGAATTTTGCAATTACACTAAAATTGGAAATAGGTTTTGAAAACCAAGAAGACAATCGGTAAGATACTATACAACACCCGAAAACAGGATGTTACAGGAAGCTCGTATGATAAAGGTCTACCCAAGTGTGAAGCAAATGAGGGGTGCATCCTTAGTGGCAGTTGTGAAAAATGATTCAGATGTACTAATCATTAGTCAATCAGGAACTTCTCATAGATAGATATTAGATTCAGGTTGTTGCTTCCACATATGTTCAGCGAGGGAGATATTCAACGAAGGATCTCTATGTCTGACGCATGAAATTGTTCACTTGATAGATTGCAAGGAGTATGCAATCACTAAGGTGGGAATGGTTACATTGGAGGTGTATGATGGAGTCAACGAAGGATCTCTACGTTTGACGCATGAAATTGTTCACTTGATAGATTGCAAGGAGTATGCAATCACTAAGGTGGGAACGGTTACATTGGAGGTGTATGATAGATCACACCACACATTGATGGGAGTTCGATATGTTCCCAGCATAAAGAAGAATTTAATATCTGTGAGACCGCTTGAACTCGAAGGTTTTGGTGTTTCACTTCAAGGTGGAGTCATGCGAGTTACTTGCAAAGGACAGGTAGTCATGAAAAGTATCTGGAGTAAGGAAGGATACCGGTTGATAGGTAAACCTAAAGGAAGAGCAACCTATGGGAGGTCTGATAAAAATCATGGCCAGAAGGAAAACGTATAGTCAACGATAGGTACTGAAAGGATACGAGTAGTCCACAATTTAAAATTCTACTACGTAAACCAGAGAGTCATGCGAGTAAAAGATCATATATCGTTACCACTAGATGTGTAGTGCAGTGGAAGAAGAGTTGGAGCAGCTTGGTCCAACATCAAGTGTATCGATATAGTGGTCGTAGTTGATCGTCCAACGTCCTTGACATCGACCGTCTCCTCCAACAACCTCTCGTATTCCTTGCGTAGATCGCAGATCATCCTCAATCAGCAAGGCAACAATCGTAGCAACGCCTTTATGGTATCCACACATCTAGGGGTGGACCACCGTACACTGGTGTGCTAGCACCAGCTCACACGGTAGGGCTTTCGAGAGGTGGTGGCTAGGGTTTCAGTGGTGTAACTCCTACGTCCAAAAGTTACGCACCTCCTCTTATAAAGAGCTCATAATGGATTCAATCCAAACTAGTTTGTTCCAACCCGTTAAGTGTGTGACCCTGTAGGTTCATGTGTAATCGGTCGTGACCCGAAAACTCCTTTCCGATCACAAGTTGATAGCTGTTCCTAGCAGGACACGACGACTCCCGAATACACATAAAGATTATATCAGACGAGCCTTATGCAATATGATTTGCGATCAGGCCATTATCACTCACGACCAGTTCGCATCTAGTCACGACCAATTCGTATCTGATCACGGCCAGATTGTAACACCTTACGACTAATTCGCTGATCAATTAGTGATCATGTAGGACTAGCTCACGACCAGTTTGTATCTCTATATGACCAGTTCATATCTGGTCATACTTAATGACTTGCTTAAGTATTCTTTTGCCTCACGATATACGGTTGAACTCTAAGTGTGATATTTGGAGTTTTTGGCTAAAATAGCGCTGTTGTCGTGTGAAATAACAAATCCTCCCCCACGCATCAAAGGCAAAATGGCATCATGAGCCACGCGGCACGTGGCCTCGTTAGCACCCCTGGGGGCTGGATTCCCCCTCCTTCGTGCCCCCATGGCCCGGTCTTCCCCTCTTCTTCTTTTTTACCTCACATTTGGATGTAGTAAAAGTCCATGAATCCAGTGATCAGATGAGACAAAACCAAAAATGTAGGTAGTAAAAGTAGTAGTACAATTATACTACTCGGAGCACAAAAAAAAATAGTATCGGTACCTGAAGTCGACCGAGACGTAGAGGAAATCGTACTCCGACCTCACGGCAACATTCCAATACGGTCTTTATCTTCTTTACGAAGGTAAAAAAGAAGAAGTAAATATTATCACATGTACCAAAATTTTCATTCCACAAAATTGTTTTCACGTGGTCGGCCGCCTAGCTTGCCCCTGTGGATCAGATCAAACTTTCGTTATGGGGGGAGGGGGTATTATCACATGTGATGAAATCATATCAAACAATTTTTTCAGATGAAATCATCTAATTTCATTCCAAAAATGTATTATCGCATGTACCAAAAAAAAATCACAAATTTTTACACATGAAATTACGACACAGCACAACCGGGGGAGGGGGGGTAATATGATACGTACCCCAATCAAATGGGGTATTTTTTGATTAATTTGTCGGTTTAATGCGGATGATTTTTTTTAGTGTATTGTACCACATGCTAGATAAGCTTGTCCATAAACCAACTGAGGGAAATACTTGACATGCAGATCATATAACACCGTACCGTACCACAAGAACCAAATTTACTGTACACATTATAATAAACAGATCGCACTACGTAGTCTACATTTCGCAACACGACCTAACCAAAAATTAATTAATTATAGCTAATTAATAAATATTATTTAAGAAATCCTAATTACTTAGGATTATTTCATTCTGAGAATTTAATTAGGTCTATTTTAATTACGCCTAACTAACGATGACTAATTAATTATGGTTAATTAATTAGGCTAAACAAATTGCAGTAATTAGTAACGACTAATTAATTACCACTACATAATTAGTAGTAGTTAATTAGTAATTAATTATGACTAATTAGTTATGGTTTATTAATTACAACTATTTTAATTAAGACAACTAACTACGCCTTCTTAATTAAGCCTAGTTATTTACGACTAAATAATTAATAGTACTTATTGTAGCCTAATTAATTACTTATGGTTAAAAAATAGGGCAAATAAATTGCGACTAATTTATTACCACAAATTAACTACCACTACATAGTTAGAACTGGTTAGTTGTATTTAATTAACCGTAATTATTTAGGACTAATTAATTATGGTTGAATAATTAGAGATATTGTTTAGTTAATGCTAACTAAGAACTAATTTCTAATTTAGTTGACTAATTTATTAATACTATTTAATGAAGCCTAATTAATTACAACTAAATTATTGCGTTAATTAAATACGACTATTTTAGTTATGGATTTTAATTACAACTAACAAACTACGAGTAATTAATTGCGACTAACTAACTGCGAGTGAAAAATTATGACTAACTAGCTACGACATATAAATTATGACTTCATTAAATACAACTAACTAATTTACAAAGTAAAATGTGACTAATTAAATAATATTAATTAATTACAACTATTTCAATTACGACTAACTAACTACGGCTAATTAATTACAACTGAATACTTTAACATTAACTACACGAATCGATTTAAACGGCGGGATGAATTGTCGGGTTTACGCAAGATACGACCAGTAGGGTTTTTCGCAAGATGTGAAGTGAGAATCTGGGGACGCCGAAAGCAAGATTTTAGTTTTTAAAAAAATCAAAGGAAGGGGGCTACCGCACTGGGGCCGAAGGAAGGGGAATCCATGGCCCTAGGGCCTGGACGAGGCGAGTCAAGGCCCATGGGCGGACAAGGCATGTAATGATCCGCTGACTCTGTGGTGACATTTTTTGCCTTTGATGTAGGGAGCTAGATTGTTATTTCATGTGCCAACAATGCTATTTTAGCCAAAAACTCGAGATATTTGTTATCCATGGACTATTCACTATTTTCTCAATCTAGTGATGGATAACGTTACGTGGTCGACTCTTCGACCACTTGTGGCACAATCATGCACTTCTTTTATCTGACCACATCAAATGGCCTAGAGATATCTCTCCTGTTATGCTAGGAGTGACAAGTCTCATATTCGACTAGTCGCATCCTAACAAGGATCTAATAATCCTCATTTTATCTTTTATCTATAATTCTTATTATAAGTAAATATGATGTCATGTGGTCCTTGGGTATAGCCCTTAAATCTACAAGGGAGAAGCCTACTAAGTGGTCGTAAATTCTTCTACGATCACTACCCAGTTGTAGGTTATTCTACGACTACCCTATAGTCGTAAGTCTTGCTACGACTACCTTATGGTCGTAAGTTCTTCTATGACTAGGTCAGCTACGACTACCTTATGATCAATAAAACCTACAGGCGAGTGGGTCTAATTGATTAAGGAATCCAAACAGTCAACATACACTGTTATTATACGAAATAATAACATGCAATACTCCATTATCTCTGACAAGTAACTGCCAGGCGGCGTGAAGGAGTTACCATCCCGATGATTACTGCAAACGTGCGTACGTTACTGGATTTAATGAGGCGTCTATTTAGCAGGGGAAAACGACTATTCCTTCACGACTATATAAAGGCAACGGTCAGAAAGGGAAAGAGAGGAGCAATCGAGGCGTATACACATGCTATCGAGGGCTATTAGGAAGACAGGTGCTATCATCTGTAATAGTCTTAGTTTTTCTCCTGATTGTTCAGAATACACTCAATACCACACACACACAGGAGTAGGGTTATTATTCTCTCTGGAGAAGGCCTGAACCTGTATAAAAACACCCGTGTTAATCTCTCTGTGTGATTCCATTCTAGGAGACCCCCCGAATCAAAAAATCTTTACGTAAGATCGGTTCTAAAACACCAACACATCCCTATGCATGTTTCATAGCATATTCGAAAGTTGTCTTTATAACTACCCAGTTATGGAGTAGCGTTTGGTAACCTCTGAGTGTACTATTACACATGTAGAAAATCATGATGACCTTAGGTCTAAGGATTATGCATCATCATTGCTTGAGACTAACCTATGACACATAGAATCATAACAATCTCAATTATGTCTTAAGGTGGGTCAATCCAACACCATATTCTCTAACATGTGCTCACATTATTGATTCGATATCCCCATAGCTATGACTGGCAAAACATGGCCATCAATCAATACATGTGTTAGTCGATAAGTCATCAATGTTCCGATCAATGGCATTTGACCAGTGATTCTTTTAAGAATGACATCATATAACTATTAAAGAGTTTCACCAATAAGTCACATACTTGTTACTTTTTATAAATGACAATTCATCCTAGGAACATAATAACATTTATTTTATAACTCATAAACATATATGTGATACAATCATCTCCATGATTGCCTCTTAGGGTATATCACCAACATGTACTCATATCTCATATGCAGTTATATGTGGAACTGTAAGGATGGTTGCAAACTCTAGAAGTCGCAGCGGCGAATGTGCGAGATGCTGGAAGAAGGAAGACGTGGTGGGACCAATCATACGGTACCGACAAGCAGGTGAAGCCCAGAGGCAGTACAAACCTATGACATGGAGGGTTGTAGGAACAGAACGTGTAGTTAACCAAACTACACGACGAATGTGCTCTCAGGTGGAGGGTCCGGGCTACCAGCCAGGATACCGACACACACATTGAGGTGATGTACATGAGCCCCTGTGGTGAGGGCACTTGCAAAGATGGGAGAAAAAAACAATAAAACAAAAAAGGTGGAGCCGACTTGTAGCGAGTTCTTGGAGGAGCACGGTGACTTCAACGGATAAGAGTAAAGGTGGAGATTGTTGAGTATGGTGACTCATATCCTAATGTACTAATACTTGAAGAGGTGTGTTACAAAGAAAGCTAGATGAATTCTAATAGAATTAGGACTCCTACTTCTCTTTAGAGTAGGATTGTTACTTCACTTTGGAAGACTATATAAAGTGGTCATAAGAACCCAAGCAAGCAAGAAACAAGCCAAACAAAAAGAACTCATCCAAAACAGAGAGCACACAAGAGGATTAGATGTTAGGTTATTCTTTAGGACTAGATTATTGTATAAGGTAAAGATCCGAGGGTCCTAAAAGGTTCGAGAGAGATATGAGAAAGGGACAATCCCTTGTACTCTTTTGAAGTCGTGCTTAAAAAATTTGTGGTCGGCTTCGCTACATCTTTCTCTATCGTCGTGGTTGATTCGTCGCAGTTATTTCGGTTCTCTCTATAGGATTCATCTACTTCGTTCTTGATACTGTGCACGCTCATGCCGTTTCTGTAAACTCTGATCCCATCAGGAGGCTGCTGCAGGTGTCAAAGTGTAACACCACCCGAAAATGACCATTTCCATGAATAGATATAGAAGATACTCATATATATCTTTACGCTTCTAACTCCAATAGTAATAAGAAAGAATAGTCCTCCCGTTGATCTTTCTACCCTCTGACAAAATCAGCTGCGTTAGTTCCCCTCGTCAGGCGCAAGGAAGCTGCCTGCAGAACGAAGGCACGCGTACTAAGCTGCTACCTGCTAGCTCTCACCACGGACACACGGCCGCGCTGGAGCACGAGAAACCCGCAGGTGAAAGCGCCGCTCTTTAACATGCATGTGATGTGATGCGATGCGTCGCCTCCCGGCTGCGACAAACCAAGTCGCGCCGGCCTCTCCCCCATCGACCGAGCGGTCCAGGTTCTCTAGACGAATGAAACAGTTCATCGCGCATGTTCCAATATCAACCAAGACCATCAGCTTCACGACGAAACCGAGGTCCTGTGCGTTCGCTAGCTCACCTTGGGGGTCGACACTCGAGTGAGAGATGCAAACAAGCTCGAAGAAAATCTGTGAAGAAAAATGGTAGGCAAATTTTGTTTAGAGCTTGCAGAAAAAAAAATGCATGGGAGGCTGTTGGAAATAATCTTTGTTTAGTTTCTAAGTTTGGAGGCCTGCATCTGCATGCAGTCCGAGTCGAAGAAGGTACAGTGAGGCCGAGTCCGAGTAGTAGTAGTATAAACAGCCTTTATAAGGTGTAGGTGAGTAGTAGCAATATAAGAAGCGTGAAGCAATGTAGAGAGAAAGCAATGTAAGCGTGAAGAGAGCAGAGCAATAAAGAAGAGAAGCAATAGAAAAGCTGCCTTGTGCAGCACTAAAAGCTTCTTGCGTTTTTGAGTTCAAGGGCAGTGTGTGAGACACAGATCGCTGGAAGTTTCTGCGGCTGCTGCTGATGAAGTGTGAGGCGAGAGCGAGACCGCGAGGGTGGCTTTCCCCCATAACTTTTGGGTAGAACCTGCACTGCGTGTGCTGCTGAGCATGGACACGTACGGCTCTATGAATGGAACAACTTCTGGAACTCGAGAACACGACGGGCTTTGAGTGGTGTAGTTCGTGTAAGACGTCTCTTTTGCCGATTTAATGCACGTAGAATGGATTTTGGGTCGGAGAGTTTCCTTCCAGCTACTGTGGTCAATGTAGTTCGGTAAGCACACGAGCTAGAGAGAATAATAGATCACTTCGATCTCAGGGACGAAAAATACTCGAGAGTAACACAATATGATATATAAGTTCGTATGGGGCTTAGGGATGGCTGTGCCTGATTATCCGTGTGCCCGCGGATAAATACCTGAATGAAAGCAGGTATGAGCGTCTTTCTTTACCTACGGGTATGGAATCAGGCACAATTCCTTACCCATCCAGCAAACAGATGTGGTCATGAGTGAGCTCCAGTCGTGCCCGCTTTGCCCGATTACCCGGTAACAACTCTGGCAGGTGGGTCATCGAGGAAACCCTAGAACACAACCATCCACTCGACCACCCTCCCCGCCTCCCCCCATCAAGCGCCGCCACAACCCACCATCCCATTCCCAATTCCCTCCCGCACTCGCTCCAACTCCCTCCCTAATCCACATGCCGCTGGCGGCAAGCTCACCGCCCCACCCCGACTGGTCCCTCCTCCGGTCCTCCAACTCCTCGCCTCCCTCCCGTGGTGGCCGCTGCCGCTCCTCGCCTCCCTCCAGTGGTTACCACCACGGTTCCTCGCTCCCTCCCATGGTTGCCACTGCTGCTCCTCGCCTCTCTCCCTTGGCCACCACGGCAGCTCCTTGCCTCCCTCCCGTGGTCTCCGCCGTCTCTTCTCGCCTCCCTCCAGTGGCTACCATCATAGCTCCTGGATGGAGTGGTGGTGGGCACACGGGCATGCCTGCGGGCGACGGGCATGGGCAAAGTTCTTCTCCCGTCGCCCTTCGCGGGCATGCTCTGGGGGGGGGGGGGAATCAAGCTCGTGGGCATAGGTATGGGCGAGCACTACCTGTGCCCGCCACGCCCAATTGTCATCCCTAATAGGGCTGCCTTGACTTTACTCCCTTCGGTCACAAAAGGGTCATGTTTTTTTAATGATGCTCCTTTGATCACTAAATTCTCTTATCATATATTCGATTTTTTTTTGTAAAAGTGCAATATTACAAAAGTATTTTGTATGCCAAATTCACTCGTTCCATTTTCATATATCAAAACTAAAATTTTAACAATATCTTTGGTCAAAATTAATATGATTTGATCGCACGTAGTCTAAGGCGTCACTCTTTTGTGACTAGAGGGAGTATATTGGAGTGTAGAAAACAACAAGGTTTAAATGAGACACAAACAAGGTTTAAATGAGACACGAACTTCTCCATTTTTAGCTAACTTCTAAACTTAAACCTCTTTTCCATAGAGAAGTTTAAACAACTAGAGGGGGTGAGATTTGAGAAGTCCGGGGCAGTCTTGGTCGATGAATTACTATTGATATTTGTGAGTAAATGCAGGGTGGCACGGCTCTCGAGATCACATAAGAAGATATAGGGGTTTTTTAGGCAAGTTTAGACCTTCTCCAGAGAGAATAACAACCATACTTCTATGTTCTTATATTGAATGAGGATTACAAAGTACAACAAGCCATCGAAACTAAGAATGTTGTTAATGACTTCTGTCTATCGGTCCCTTTCTCTTTGTCTGCCAACAACGCCTGTTATAAAGCATTAGAAAGGGTGGCAGTTGCCGTGCGTCAGGAGGCACATTGACGGTTGCTGGAATCTACATGTTGATGACGGTTGTTGTAAGTGAGACGTCCTTCTTGCAAGTCTGCCAAGCGGCTGTTGCAGGAGACGAAGAGAGGTGTGTATAGTTATGTTAGAGACACATACATACACGTGTTGTATTAACTACCACGCAAAGTCAAGCATGTTGTACAGGGTCCCTAGTTGATAGGATAGTGATACGGGGTGGCCCGATCTTCTCGAGTAGAACCCTGGATAAATAGTGCTTGACGACGAACAACGCTCAGCTGTACACCACGCGCCAGTGCACGAACTTGCAGCTCTATGGATATTTGCCAACACGCACCAGGATGATCGCTGCTAGACCATGAGCGGAGATCGCCAAGGCCTCAATTCCCAACGGAAAAGCAAACTTGACCTTGTGAGGTAGAACGAACAACGGATCGCCTAATTCTCTCTCAGAAATCCTCGCATAAATTTCTTGTATGAAAAAACAAACAATAACTTGTGTTCTATTCTTTATCTCAAAAATATGGTCTCCTTTACAGTGGGGGTCTACCCCTCAATATATAGTCTTGGCCTAAGACTATTCAGTACAATTGTTCAATGTGGACTATTCATGCCTTTGCATCGCTTACGCCGCCTTTGTTCACGGGCGTCAGATCGCAGTCAAGAACTCATTCATGGTTTGGCATCAGAGCACAGCATCGTCCACATGACTCGCATCAGAACACGATTCATCGTTCGCACCCGATTCTTTCGTCGCGCCACAGACTTGGGCTTCTTTCCTGGTTCTTCTACATGGGCTTTGTGCTTGACTGCTTGGGCCTTGATCCCTCGCTTGGCCGCATGGACCTTGGCCCTCTCCTCCTTGGCCAAATGGGCCATAGGCCAGCGCCTTGACCTCCTCATTTGATGGCATTTCTTGGATGACGGCCGCATATCATTGATCTCCGTCCATCGCTGAATCTTCAAACCTGAGCACAAGCAAAACACTGTTTTTAGGTAGTATAAAATTCTCATTAAAATCAATGACATGTTCATTAAGGAGTAAGTTCACCTGAGTTTGTAGTTTCTTGGCACATGCTCTTGTTATTGGTCCTGTCGGCAACTCGAGGTGTATATCATAAGCATTAGGTGGAGGAGAAGAAGGTGTCGTAGGGATGCCCTCATCAGATAGGGTCCACATGTGTATCAGTGAGACTTATCGACCAAAAGATGATTGTGGTTCTACCTAGTCGTAACAAGCTTTACTACCAGGAGGTGGTTGTAACCTGTCCTGGTCGAGGTAGGCATCTCCGCCTAGGGGTATACTAATGGCTATTAGAATATCATTATATATAATGAACATCATAGATAAATTGCTTTATTAACGGAGAATTATTCAATCCTCCTCAAGTCTATAGCTTACACTTACTCAAATGACTTTTGATTAATGTAAGAAAGTTATATATTAAGGTTTAGGAAGAAGTCCATTCTACCCCCTCAAGTATCGACGTGCGGACACCTAACCCCCTGGAAAAAAAACTCGGCCCTTTGACACCCCGAAATTGCAAAATCGGCAAGCAACCCCCTGTCATTTTAGCAGCAGTGGTTTTTTGCTGACGTGGCGTCTGAGTGATCCGGTTTCGCCAGATTAGCAAGGTGAGCTAGCTTCTTTGGCATTTAGGCCCACCTGTAAGTGAGCCCTCAGCTTCTCTCTTTTCCTGGCTTCTTCTTCCCCATTCATTTTCTCTTTTCTAATCCCCACTTCCTTCTCTCCCTTTCTACCCCATTGCATTTCTTGGTGACTCCTCCTCCTTACCGAAGCTCCCTCCAGCCATGGTTCGCTTGCGGCGGCTTGGCCTACGGCCTGGCCCGCCCGTTCGCCTGCTTCATGGCGCCGCCTCCTCCCACAAAGATCTTGCATGCCACGTCCCTGGCCCTCCGCCTCCTCTCGGCGCCCCGTGCCCCCGATTCTTGGCCGCGTGTTCGCCCGATCCCGCTTCTCGGCGCGCCGCCACGCCCCACCCCCGCCGGTCCGGCTCCATGGCGCCACCTCTACTCGCGCCTCCTTGCTTACTGCGTCCGTTGCGGTTGCGATGCACGTGTGAGTTGCTCGGCGTAATACTCGTCCTCCGTCGTGTGCCCCCGATTCTTGGCCGCACGTGCCTGGCCCGGTCCCGCTACTCTTCGCCCGCCCCTCAACGCCGTCGATGATCCCTAGAATCGACGGCATGCTCGGCTTCATGCCCAACGACCACAAGTGGGACTGGTGGTCCGTCCTGGACCATTGCAACGGCCTCCTCCTCTGCGAGTGCAAGGTCGAGGTGGCGCCACTCTGTGTGTGCAACCCCGCAACGCGGCGGTGGCGCCGCTTCTCGGCGGCGGAGGCTAGATGGGCTACGCGGCTCATCTCGACGCGGGGCGGCCCTAACGCTCCACTCCCGTCCTCGAGGTCGCGCCCGGCGCCGACGTCGTGGACTACCTCTTCAATACTGTACGCGCCGGCACGCGGCGTCTGCGTCTTTCGGCGTTAGGGCCTCCGGCCCACAGCCACAGCCGCCGCGAATCGCAAAACAAAGGCAATATGATCACCCGCCAAGACCAGCAGCACTGAGCATCGTAGTCTTGACCAAGGTGCGGCGGCGAGGGAGGAGGAAGGCGGTGCCGGGTGGCGAGGTTTCCGTCGGTGCGAGTTAGCCATGCAGAGGGCCTATTTGACGCGGTGAGCTGCGGCGAGCTTCTAGTCCCTGAGGGGTTGGGAGTGGTGGTGGGCCGGCAGGAACGAGCGGACCAGGCCGAGGAGGCGGGCCAACTGGATGCGGCCGACGGCGGAGGCGCATAGCGGCGCCATGGGGCAACTTGAGCAGAGAGCCGGTGGAGCCAAGAAAGAGAAATGGAGAGTGAGAAAGAGATGAAAGAGGAAGAAGAAAGCACCGGGGATTCTACATTGGATGAACCAAATAAAAATAGAGAGAGAGAATAGAGTAAAGAGAAGGCTCACTTACGGTGGGTCCAAGTTCCAAAGAAGCCAACTCACCTAGTGACACTGCAAAACTGGTCGGCCGGATGCCACGTCAAGAAACCGCCGCGATGAAACAAAATTTCGAGGGGGTTGCTTGCGGCTTTTGCAACTTAGGTGTCAAAGGGCGAGAAGCCAGGTTAGGTGTCCGCACGTCGATACTTGAGGGGGTACAATGGACTTCTTCCTTAAGTTTATAAATCTATCTATCTATTATCTTAGGAAGAAGTTCATTCTACCCCCCTCAAGTATGGACATGAGGACAAATAACCCCCTGTATTAAAAAATCGCGTCTTGGCTAAAAGACACTAAAAATTTGTGGATATTAGCGGTAAGGCACTGAGACCATTAAAATATTATTTTTGGGCGGGCGAGGAGAGAGAAATCACGGGAAATGTCTATTTTGCCCTTCTAGTCCCCTTTCCTATTCTTTCTTCTCTTCCCCTCTCGTTGTCGCCATCTCCTGCCTCCACGGGTCGCCCCTGGACCACCTCGCCGCCGCCTCCCACCTCTGGTGTCGCCGTCGCCCACATCGCCACCAGACTGTCCAGGCCGCCGCGCCATCATCTTCGAGTTCCACCGCCATCGCCATTGGAGCCAAGGGAAGGAGCACATCGCCCCTCTGCTCCGAGCGTGTCCTCCCTCTATAAAATATGCACCAGGACCGCCTCGCCCTCCTCTTCATTTTGCCCCAAACCCTAGCCTCTACCTGCCGTCGTTCGGTCGGAACGCGTCGCGCCCCTTTCTTCTTCCTCTTTAGCCGCCGCGCCACCCTCGCCCCGATCTCCCTCTACAGTGGCTCCCTTCCAAATTATTTCGCGTCACGCCGTGTTCCTGATCTCCCTCTACCTTTCCCCCGTCTCGGTTCGGCCAACCCGCCAACATAGCACACCCCCGCCACCACCACCATCTTCCCTAACGTCGGCCACTGCCGCCCCGGCGCCACCAACCACCTCCAGCCCTCCCTTATGACCCGGTGGACTCCCCTCTCCGTCGACGTGCCCATGCCCGTGCTCGTACTAACTCCTAGAGGGTGTCACCAGGACAGCGTCACCGCTAGCGTCGTCGCTGTGCGCCCTCGCCTGCGACGCTGCCTCCTATTGCCTCCTTGGGACCTCTCCAACATATTTTGGTCATCACCCCGTGACTCCTGTGTCGCTGCTGGCGCCGTCGTCCAGAACTGATCGTCGTCTCCTCTGTTTTCTCTTTGAAGTTCAGCTATGTTTCCTTCATTAGTGTTCGCGGGCCCCACTCGTCATAGAGGGAAGGGTATAAATGTCATTTTATACTATTTCTCTCTCCGAAACAACAGATAATAATATAATACTCGACTCGGTGTTCTATAGCTAATATCCATAAAATTTGAGTGTCTTTTGGCCAAGACACGATTTTTGGATGTCCGCTAGCTAAGGGCATAGAAGATCAGTGACATGTAGCCAATTTTGCCAAAAACAATCGACCACATGCACAAAAAAGGGACATGCTATAGGGTTAACATTAACCCGTTAGCTATCGAGTTAACAACCAAACTACCCTTAGGCCTTATCCCTTAGCCAGTTCGCCTCCCCCCCCCATCCAATCTTCCTCACCGCACGCATCCCTTCGTCTTCTTCATCGCACTTGTTGTTCCCATCTTCTTTTCCTCACATCTCCACCGTATGTGCTCGGCGAGCCTCCTCCTTTGTGCCCCGCCTCGTCGGACCGCCCCGTGATGTCACCGTCCACCACTGCGTGATCCTCGCCTCTTCTTCCTCCTCTCCGCGCTAGCTCCTTCCTCTCTGGCGAGCTCCCCACCCAACCCCGCCCACCGGCAAACCCCGCGGCCGACGGCACCCTCGCCACCCCGCCGCCACTGTCGGTTCTATATGCCACCGAGATCTATGGTAGTGGGGGGTTGGTGAACCCCATCCTAACTAGGGTGAACCCTAACCCCAACTCTGTTCGCCGTTGGTGCTCACCGTCGACGGAGAAGACACAAGCTCAATTGTTCTTTGTTGTCGTTTTCTTGTCCAAATTTGTCGTTTTTCAATTTCTAGCAAGATTTCACTATTTTTAGTTAGGAAGTGAACATTGTGTTTATGGATAAAATGGTACTTTTGTGCGGCAAAAATAGCAAAAATTGCCTCTCTGCGAACGAATTGGCATAAATGGCACCCATGTCACGCTCAAAACCGACGACAGGCAGACCACGGGTGCCATTTTGGCCAATTCGTTTGCGGGAGCTGTTTTGTCATTTCGCTTTAGAACAGTATCATTTAAACCAAAAACGTCGTGAATATTCACTGTATAGCTGGCGTGCAACGGAAGGGTCCTTTGCTTGCATGGAGTTCAACCCTTATCAAGTACTCTGCCATCCAACAATATGATTCTTATGCCACTGGTGATGGTTATTAGCGGTGGCTGATGAAGGTATGCAAATGCAATGCATGGATGAGGCCGAGTGAGTCACGATGTGCACAATACCAACTTACTTCTGGAATAAGCTTTCTGTAAGCAATCCCCTGCGTATGTGTTGGAGTCACACAAGAAGAAGATGGCATGAAAGATGTTGCTCCATCACGTACAAGCATTACGAGTCCAAGTGCAAGAAGATGCACGGATTGCTTGCGGACTCAAAGAAACGAGATTGCGGCCACCTTGAACCGTAATTAGAGATAATCAACTTGGAACTCACGCGTACATGCAAAGCAACTAGTGGAACGCGCTCACAACTTTGGAGATCAACTCGACTACCGCACTTGTACGGCCGCCGTTGATCCCAATCAGCCTCCAGAGTAAGCGCCTACTCTAGATCATGAGTGCACCACTATCAATACAAATCTAACCTCTCGGCTTCCTCTAATTTTCTTCACAATATTGCGCCTACTCTCGGCCGAGCTCTATGGCAGCCTAAAGCATATGCGAAGTTTCCTCTTTGATGCTCTGCCTTTCGATGCATAAAGCATGTACAATGGTACAGACAGCTACTGTCTATAGCAACTCTCTATGTCACCTATAGACATCACTAAAGACAGCTCATACAATGGGTTATAATTATACAGTCGGCTATAGTATTGTAGACAACACACAATCTTTTAATGTTTGTCTTCGTTCTGGTGCTACAGTCGGCTAAAGGATTGTAGACAATATATTTCTCTCTCTTTATTCTCTTTCATCCACATCAACTTAAATCCTACGTGACAGAAGCTGTAGACAATTGATGTAAGCCCATTATACATCACCTAATGGGTTTGTGTTTAACCTGGTGTCAATGTGTGTCCACTCCAAGATGTCTTTGTATCCGTATCCAGCTTCAAATTGACTACCCAGTCATTTATTTGTTTCACCGTTGTACTTGACTCAGACACAGCTTTCTAGGGTCCGTTTGGATGGGTGTATCAGAGGGGTTCCTGGGACATCCTAGGACTCAATTAAATTCTTAAGCTTCATTGTTCAAGATTTAATTCGAATAATTTAAATTCAAACTTAGAATAGGTCTTTCATTTGAGTTTGAATTTTCTTAGGGTCAAATTAAGTTCCAAGAATTTGGAAAAAATTAAATTAATACATGATAATTATTATAGTATTTCAATAAATTATTTCCAGAAGATGAACAAGAGTTTTTGTTCTTGTTTTCTTTTAGAACTTACAATTGAGTTGTAGGTTTAAGCTTTATTTGAGATTTTTCAAGTGCAATAAAATATGCAATTTTTTTCAAAAAGTCATGCATGGATTCAATTCGATGCTTGATCAATTTTACGACCTAATTGAGGTTGGTAAGGTGTAGTTGATATCTAGAGTATCAGATGTCGTCAAATGTTGTCAAATGTTGTAAAATGTCGTTAAATGTTGTTAAATAGCGTTAAATGTCGTTAAATATCGTTAAATGTAGTCAATTATCGTCAAATATCATAAATGTTGTCAAATATCATTAAATGTTGTTAAATATCGTTAAATGTTGTTAAATATCGTTAAATTTTGTCAATTATCGTCAAATGTCGTCAAATATCGTTAAATGTTGTTAAATATCGTTAAATTTTGTCAATTATCGTCAAATGTTGTTAGATATCGTTCAATTTTGAAAGTTCAAATAATTTCATTGCCTTGAATTCGGCTTGGCAAAAAATATAACAATTAATTGTTTGCAAAACTATTTTCAAACTTGAATTTAAATTCAAATCAATTTCTAAACTCTCAATTCTCACAATTGTAGTAGGTGAACTCACCACCTTTAGTGAGAGGGTTATCATATCCAACTTCATCCACCAAACCAAACAACATCTTGAACTATCCAGAATCATCCTATACAACCAACCAAACAAAACTCTGTATCATCCCATACAACCAACGAAACAGACTGACTATACCATCCCATACAGGATGATCCCATCCTACCCATACCATCCCATCCTATTCAACCTCATCCCACCAAACAAACGCACCCTTAGTCGGAGTAGGAAGTGCATTCCGAAATCCGAAAAATTTGCACGTGTACACCTTGTTAATAGGTAGAAATTACCGCTCTCAGAGGCTAAAAATTACCACGTTAATTGATAGGAAAAAAATAAAGATCTACACCGTTAATTGCGGTAGGTATAGATTATAACACCCTAGATTAAAATAAATAGTTCATGTCAAATACAATCCGAAATAACTAAAATTCGAATAAAAATAAAATAAATTTGGCAATTTGATTTTCATACAATTTCTAAGTAAAATACATATATAAATATAATTGAGAATAAAAATTAGTAATTAGATTTGTATACAAATTTGAACAAAAAATAACTGAAATTCGGAAGAAAAAAGTACCAATTTGATTTTGATATGGATTCCAAAGTAAATTTGTAAATAATCGTAATATGGAATGATTTTTTAAAAAATATCAATTAGATTTATATACTGATTCCAAAAAAAAATTAAAAAGGATTAAAAATAAGAGAAAATTTGTAATTCGATTTACAAACGAATTCCAAAGTAAAATATCTAAATAAATAAAATTTTAAAAATTAAATAAAATTAGCAATTTGATTTGTATACGAACTTCGATAAAAAATAATCAAAATTTTGAATAAAAAAGTTATAACGAGAATAACACGAATGGTGTCGGAGGAGATAACGAAATAGTGCAATGGTGTTTATTTGTCCTGCAAGGAAACGTTGACCCACGGAAGAAAAAAGCCAAGGCGGTGACGGAGATGAGAACAATATCATGCCGCTCAACTAAGCCGTTTGACGAGGATAATGTCGTATCACTCGCTGGAGCCGTTGAAGAGAAATGCCAGAGTCAAAGGAGCTATGGGCCACGACAATGTGTGGTGAGTGTCGTTGTTGTTGAAAAAGTTAGTGACCAAAGAAGCTCGATGATGGTGAAGCTCTAACAGAGAGGAGATAAAGCTTTATTGAAGACGAGCTATGGACGATATAGGGCCATCGGATAGCTAGGAGCGTGCCATCATTGGAGAGGAGCACGACGTCACCGACGATCACGAGAATATTCTCCATATCATTAGACAGTGACTAAAGCAAACATAATGGCATTAGTGAAGATATGAGATCATTGTGGTTAGTGAGAGAGCCACAACGTTGAGTTGACTAACGTTGAAGAAGAAGAGCGACCGACACATCGAGCACGTATAACATCAAGCTTCTATTGTCATTTTCCAATGTTTATAATGTCTTAAAATCTAAATAGCCTACAAGATACATAAATATATTTTCAAATATCTAAGTTATATAATTTGCTATTACAAACTCTGAAACAAATCTAGTTGCGTAAATACGCGGACCACCCAGATAATCGTAGAGAAGTAGGGGAAAAAACTATAGAACTAGTAGTGGTCGAGAAGCGTCATGGGCTATTGAGCTCTAAGGATTGCACTAGAGATGCGTATTATCTTTTCAGGCGGCAAGTTAAGGCTATGCAGAACTTAGGCATAATGCCACTATGCATGTAGCAACTCATGCCATTTGTATGAGAAATAGAGAAGATAAGCTAAATTATCACCTAAAAAGGGGGTAAATAGGCCAACTCCAAAACACAACTACGTGCACGAGTCTCACTGTACATAAGGCTGCTCCCAGTACTCCACCCTGGCTGGTATCTTAAGCCTGCCATATAGGCAAAATGATGATGTGGCACTATAGTTAATGAAGAGAGAGGGTACTCTAGTATCTAATCTGGATACCAGTTCGGTTCGAAATCCAACGCATAAAATTTATTGTGATCGATCCTGTGCATTGGGAAGATCATGCATGTATTGCTTTAGTACATGCCACAATGCTCAAATACTAGTAAAGATCATGCATGTAATTAAATGAAACGGCCTAAAATACTACACCATAAGAAATCATGCATTGGGAAGATAGTATCCTAACACTCCTCATACACTAAAGAAACTGCACTAAGATACTGCCCATTGGGAGCAGCCTAATGTGCGCCGGCAGCCGCCACCGCAAGCAAAACGGGAATGGGACCATCCGAGGAAAAAGGCAATTGGCCCTATGGTCCCTATCCAAGCTAGCTCCAAGCCTCCAAGGGCAAATCTACCATCTACTCTCGCCAATAAAAGAAGGGAAAAAGTCTATTTTACAACTCTAAACTTTTCAAAAGGTTTAGAAATTAACCATAAACTATAAAATCGGACATCTTACACCCTCAACTATCAAAACCGTTTATTTTACCCCCTCAACCCAAACTGGGGTAGTCTTGGGAACATGGCCCAATACAAAACGGTTTTGACTGACATAGACGCTACATGTCATTGAGCTACCGTGCTCCTTCTCCCCCAAATCCCCAAATCGAGCCAAAACAAGGAAGCGACCACGACGCTCGAGTCGAGCGCAGCGCCGGCAAGCAGGACCACGACGACGACCCAGGAGCTCCAAAATGGAACCCCATGGCCAGGACGACCCTAATGGCAGCGACAACGCGGGCGAAGGTGGCCTACAATGGTGACACGGCTATGCAGAGCGGCAGTGCTCTGGTCTACAGCGGCGGCAGGATGCGGGCGACCGAGGGGGAGAAGAGAGGAGAGGCGCGAGGAGGGGGCGGCGTGGGGAGTTTGGGAGATCGAGGCGGGCGGGTGGAGGCGGAGGTGAGGAGGAGGCAGAGGGGTCAAGGCGGGCCGGCAGAGGCGAAGGCGGAGGCCGGACACAGAGATGGAGGTGAGGGGGGATGCGAGCGACTGAGGGAAGAAGAGAGGAAAGGCACGACGAGGGGGATGGTGTGGGTAGTCTGAGAGGTCGAGGAGGGTGGGCGGAGGTGGAGGCGAGGAGAAGGCAGATGGGGTGGGCGGGCGGCGGCAGAGGCAAGGAGGAGGCAAAGGGGCCGAGGCAGGCGGATGGTGATGGAGGCCGAACACGGAGGTGGAGGCGAGGAGGGATGGGCCAAGGCCGAAGACGAAGGCGAGGAGGGATGCGGGCGGCCGAGGGGAGAGGAGAGGAGAGGCACATGGAGGGGGACGGCGTGGGAAGTTCAGGAGGCCGAGGCGGAAGGGCGGACGAGGTAGAGGAGGTGGGTGGCGGCGGCGGCCATGACATGTCATCGAATGGGAGGAAGAAGAAAGGAAATGAGAGAGAGAAGAAGAAAGGAAATGAGAGAGAGAGAGAGAGAAGAAGAAAGGAACCCAAACGGAGTGGGGGGAGATGAGAGAGGGAAGAGAAAGATGAGTGAGAATGTGAGGAAGAAGAAAGGAAATAAAAGGATGACATGTGGGCCCCGTAATTTTTTTTTGTTTTATTTGCTAAGTGGCTGTCATGTCGTCGAAAACAAGTTTATGTGTCAAAACAATTAACATGTAAACGCCACGTCACCCAAAACCACCCCAATTTGGGTTGAGGGGGTAAAATGAACGGTTTTGATAGTTGAGGGTGTAGGATGTCCGGTTTTATAGTTTAGGGTTAATTTTTGGATGTTTAAAATAGTTCAGAGTTGTAAAATAGACTTTTTCCTTAAAAAAAACTAGAAAGCAAACTCAAACCAAAACCAAAACACAAGCAAACAAATAGTCCAAAACGTAGTCAAGCACGCAAGCACACACCCATTAGCATTGCCCGTTTACCCACGCCCCTGCAGGTATCATTATCTCTCCCCCTTGTCCCATCCGCCTCCTTCCACTTCCATTTCCATTTCCGCCTTTCTTCTCCTCTCTGAACCTTATTTATTCTGAAATACAGTAATATACATGTCTTTTTTATTTTACAAAAATAATACTCTGTCGCTCTACGATTGGACGACTTAGACCTAGTCGTCCAACCATTAGGTTACTGGTCCAAGTCGCCCAACCATATAGCGACAGGTGGCGTAGTCGCTCTACGGTGGAGTGACTGTCGCTTGGGCTATTAGTCGCTGAAGCGTTGAGCAACTAGTAGCTCCTAGTCGCTCAACTATTGAGTGACTAGGAGCTATATCACGAGCGCGAGCGCGCCCCCATCGCTATTTATGTCATTTGTGTTCGTTGGGCAGAACCAGAAGCGAGGAGGAAAAGAGAAGAAGAGAGGAAGGGAAAGAAGAGAAGAGAGAGGAAGAGAAAGAGAGAGGAGAAGAGAGGGAAAGAGAGGAGGAGAGATCTCCTGCACCTCTTTGTATATTTTCTTTAAAAACCATGGTAGGCCAGCAAATAGTGTGGTCGTAAATAGGTTATCATATAGTGTAGTCGTAAATAGTGTATGTTAGCAAATAGTGTAGTCGTAAATAGGTTAGCATGTAGTGTAGTCATAAATAGTGTATGTTAGCAAATAGTGTAGTCATAATTATGCTAGCAAGTAGTTTAGCATATAGTGTAGTTGTAAATAGTATATGTTAGCAAATAGTATAGTCGTAATTAGGTTAACAAATAGGTTAGCATATAGTGTAGTCGTAAATAGTGTAGGTTAGCAACTAAAATCACGGTAGGTTAGCAACTAAAATCATTAGATGTGTAGTGGCATTTTATTAATAAGTGAAAATAGTGTAGTCGTAGGTTAGCAACTAAAATCACAGTAGTTACGTCACATATTGTTAATAGTTGCAAATAGTATAGTCGTAGAACTAACACGAATTTAATTGTTAATAGTCGTAATGCGGCTGTGGATATATCCTAACATTTTAACCCCATATCCTGACCTAACCCTAACCCCTAAACCGTGAAACCGTAAACCTTAAAACCGAAATGTGGCTCTAATGATATATGTTGAGGATTATGCGTTTTATGCAAGAATGCAACTAAATTTTTGGAATTTCTGGAGCTACGCTATAAATAAGTAAACCACTAATTGTGTCATAATTGCTAACTTGAAATTGATTTGCAGGTATGGCTCGTGACCTTGGTGGTTTCGATTGGCCTTTCAGCCTGGTGGACCGGCGCGTCGACGCACAGCACCGTGCTAGTCATCGTGTCCAGCATCCTGGGGGCGGGGACAAGGCGACTGCGTTGGGGGTGGTCCGTATGTAGACACCCCGACGGATTTAGGCACTAGACCCACGATGGATAGACGGGTTTGTGTACAAACTGTGGCACTTGTTTTTATCATATGCACATTCTATGTACTTACTTCTTCGTGCTTTGCAGGCTTAGCGACGCCGGCCTTCTACCTCTTGTGCGGATGGCAGAGGCCACCGACGAGGACGGCGCTCTGATCGAGGATGACGGGGAAATCCTGGTCGGCCCGGAGCGGTCACGACGATTCCCGTTCGACCGGTCGCTACTGATAGCTCTGGTGGACCGGTGGCGGCCCGAGACACACACCTTCCACCTCTCATTCGGGAAGATGGCCCCCACTCTGAAGGACGTCGCGATGCTGCTCGGCCTGCCTATCGCGGGATCCACTGCCTCCCCGTCGAACGCGCCTACCAACTGGCATGATGACTTGCTGGGCCGGTTTGAGGGGGTTCTTCCGGCCGAGGCCGCGACACCGTACTACGTCATCCCGTTGCGACAGAAGCATGGCCCGTCCCTACGGTGGTTTTTGTAGTTCCGGGTACGTATGCTATCTGTTTTTCCTATTTAGTGATGCAATATCCTGGCCATATGACGAGCTTACTGATTATTTATTTGTGCATAGGTCTAGCGGATGGTCCCGGAGCCCACCGAGTACCAGGTGTCGCGGCACCTCAAGGCGTACTTGTTGTAGCTATTTGGCTAGGTACTGTTTACCAGCAGCCACGATGACTCTATCGACACCCGCCTCCTGAGGTACGCAAGGGCCATCGCCAATGGGGAGGAGGTGTGGATCAGCTAGGGATCAGCCATACTTGCCGCGACGTACTGCGGCATGTGCAAGGCGTGCTGCAGGACAAGGCCGACCTCTATCCTCACAGGTTGCCACTCCTACTACAGCTGTGGTCGTTCGAGCGCTTCCCCCTCGGACGGCCCGCGCTACTCGACACCAGTCCGTACAGCGAGAACATGTACCACGGGGACGCGGTGGACCGACCGACCGCAGGGCCCCTTTGGTGCCATAGACGGGTACATACTTTTCTGTATCTTTACTTTAGTTGTATTATGGGTTATCCTTTGTAACCACTGTTTCGGCTCACATACATAGTTTGCGCACATGCAGGTCACACGTGTCTACGAGCACTTCGTCGAGCAGCTCGACTGCCTCACTGCTGACGACGTGCACTGAGAGCCATACTCTGCTCAGGAGATGGATCACCTCGTTCCTGCCGGGCATACTAGATGACGCGGAGGAAGCTCGTCTTCGACGTGTTCATCGAGGACTACGCGGTGCACAGGATGATACGCCGGTTCGGCCTCTGTCGGGTTGTTCCAGTCTCCATTGGGCATCGGTTGCCCGACTTGGACCACATGTGAGTAACACAGAACACATGTCCCTATTTTTTTTTGTTCTACTATAATGGCTTCTAAATGCAGTGGTACGTTTTGCAAGCATAGTAGGAGGGGTGGCAGTAGGACAACCTAGGCGACAAAGATGGCGCCGTGGCTGGCGGAGTGGGCGAACGCCCGCCAGGACTATGTGCAAGAGGGCGCCCCGTACGACCCAGCGCGTACGACGAGTACCTATATTGGTACACTCCGCAGACACGCACCAGGCTGGTGCATGTCGTCGACCCTCCCCGCGCTCGCATTCCAGCACCAATCGACGCGTATCGTATACACTTCGCACGGAACGTGCACCTTGCGGTACGTACGCTCGTGTTTTTAAATGTCTGAATACGTTTACCACAATTACAAGTTTGACACTTTCATGTACTCCTCGTAGACGGACATCATCGCCAGGTTAGTGAGGGACACCGAGTCGATCTAGGACAGGGTCGCCCACGGTGCGGAGGTGACGCGCGACGAGCTGCTACAGCTTGCCCGTCGGGTCTAAAGTGGGACGAGGCGTGTCGTGACCCTCACGTGCTGCAGGACGGTCTGCAGCACGGTCTAGGAGGTGGCCACGTCGACGCATACGCTGAGGCCGGCGTGTCCTGCAGTCCAACCAGGATGCCTCGGAGGGCCACGTGCATGTGCACGTGCCCCGTGAGCGCCTGACCATCCTGGAGGGTCAGTGTGGGCACGTGCCCCACCCCCACCGCCTTCGGGCCAGGTCGGAGGGTCAGCGTGGGCACGTGCCCCCACCCTCGCCATCGCCGGGCTAGCCCGGAGGGTCAGCGTGGGCACGTGGCTACGCACCGCCATCGTTCCTGGACCCCTACGACCTGTTCGAGCAGGGCGGGTACAGCGGCTACAACACTTGGACGTGCGCCATGGACCACGTTGAGGGTACGTTTCCTCTCTTCAGGTTTGTTTACAACGATATATTGCACGAATAAGCAATATTTGCCCTGCAGGTTATGTGCCCCAGTTGGGGCACGAATAAGCAATATTTGCCCTGCAGGTTATGTGCCCCAGTTGGGGCACGAATAAGCAATATTTGCCCTACAGGTTATGCGCCCCAGTTGGGAGTTTAGTTCTCCCGGCATGAGGACTTCCCGTAGGATGTGGACGTCTACTTCGCGAAAGACCTGGGGGAGGTTAGGGGAGCACCTGAGCCCTCACCCGTCGATGTTCTTTTCGGGTTGCAGCTCAGCGGTGCCCTAGTGGGCACGCAGGCACAGGTGGAGTCAACCCCCTGGCCTTGGGACCACAAGTCAGTAGGGTTCCTAACCGCCTCTCCTTGTCGGGGCTCGGCCCCGACTCACATTGAGAAGCCCAAGCGAGGCCGTCTGGGCGAGCCTTGGCCGAGGGGTGGGGCGTGGCGGCGACACAAGAGGTCTTCTGGTGGTGTGAGGGGGTCTTCGGTGTGCTTTTGTGTACTTGTATTCGTTGTGTACGTATTTTACTTCGTAGTTACTATGACATGGTTGTGTATGTACCCCCTCGTGCATTGTGATATAACTTACCTTAGTACTTATCAATTGTTCCTACCTCTGTCGCTCAACCGTTGGACGAAGTAGTGGTCCAACGTGTATGAATTCCCTGGTGCATCGCAATATCACGTACCTTCCTACTTACGACTCATTGCTACCTCAATCGTCTTCACAAAATTTGTCAAAAATTTACCACACTACAACAACATACAACGATCATAAAATATTATTGCGAGTCTAACAGATTTCGTACTCTTGAGATTCTACGAAAATCACAAATGGACCAACCAACCTTGTCACCATTATGTTATTTTCAAAAAAAATTAACAACCTACAAACAAGATTTGCTAAATGTATTACCTAAAAAAATTGCCATTTATTCCCCACAATTATTTGCATCCGATTAATAAAATAATAATATTATTACATAAAATCGCCCAGCTATCAAGCGACAAGTTCTGTAGTCCTCCAACCATTGACTGACTATCAGAAGTCGCTCCACCGTAGGATGACTACTCCACGTGTCGATCTACGGTTGGGCGACTAGGACCAGTCGCCTAATGGTTGGGCGACTAGGTCCAAGTCGCCCAACCGTGCAGCGATAGAGTATTATCTTTGAAAAAAAAATACAGGTATATTACTGTATTTTAGAATAAAAAATGATTATTAAAAAAAGGAAGAAGTCCATTCTACCCCCTAAAGTATCGACATGAGGACACCTAACCCCCTGAACTAAAAAATCGGCCATTTGGCACCCCTAAGTTGTAAAACCGGACAACCTACCCCCTCTGGCTGTTTCGTGCGGTGGTATTGCTGATGTGGCGTCCAGGTGGCCCGGTTTCGCCAGGAGGGGAGCTGATGTGGCGTTTCTCTCCATTTCTTCTCTTCCTCATCTCCTTCCTCTCTTCATTTCTCCATTTTCCTCCCACTGGAGCTTTGCTCCCTGGCCACATCTCCTCCGGGCGCCACCTCCGGCCGGCCCCTTGATCTTGCCCTTTGTGCTCGTGTCGCCTCGCCCGCTCCTCCTCGGCTTGCGCGTCCCTTGGCTCGCGCGCCACAAGATGGCTCGCCGTGGCCACAACAGCTTCGGCCATGCGCGCCATGGCTCAGCCGCCGAATCGAGGTCGGCAACTCGTCCCCACGTCGGCTGTCGTCGCCAAATTAAGGGCCCGGCGAGATGGGAGGGGAGGGCGGCGAGGCCGCGGACAGAGCACGCTTAGGGACGCGCCGCCCGAGGCGGCGATGCTGCGGAACAAGCACGTTGAGAGGTCGGGTCGGCAGTGGCAGAGGCCGAGGAGTCGCCGACGCAGCTCGCTCCCTTTCCTCTCCCACACCAGAGCACATGCGCCGCCATCTTTCTCTTTCTTCCCCGCCACCGGACACGCCGCCCCGTCTTCGTTCTTCCACTCCGGTGACACTCTCGCCCCTCTAGCTGTGTCATCCCATGTTCCGGGACCTCCTCTTCTTTTTCCCCCTACTCCTCCCGGCCGATTGCTGGCTGTGATGCTCTCCCGCCGCTGCCCCTTTCTTCCCGCCTCCGGCGCCGTCACTACACCTCCACGGCCACCCCCTTGCCTCCCCGGCCCCACCATGAAGTTCCTCGGCAGGCGTGCACAGTGCTCTCTCCTTGTGCGCTCCTGACCCGAGCGCCGCCCGTGTACCTGCTGCCGTCATTGTCTTTCCGCTTCTTGTTGCCGCCACCTCTAGCCACCATTCGCCGTGCCGTCACCTCCTATCCCCTCCTGTGGCTGCCGGAGACCCATTTTGGGTCACCTCACATGTCGCCAAACCTCTCTTCGCCGATGCCGCCTCCATGACCGCGTGCCTGGAGCTCCCTGCACTGCTTCTCCTTCTTCTTCTTTGTTTCTTTCTTCTTTGTGACACTTACACTTGGGACCCACTTGGAAGAAGTTCATTGTTTGTCCGAATCAACGACTGACTTGCAAAACCACCGCACGAAACAGCCAGAGGGGATAGATTGTCCGGTTTTACAACTTAAAGGTGTCAAAGGACCGATTTTTTAGTTCAGAAGGTTAGATATCCGTATATCAATCTTTGAGAGGTAGAATGAACTTCTTCCTTAAAAAGAATAGTTTACCCACGCCACTGCAGGTATCATTATCTCTCCGCCTTCCGATCCGCCTCCTTCCACTTCCATTTCC
Organism: Phyllostachys edulis; assembly: GCA_036346405.1. Lineage (NCBI taxonomy): Eukaryota > Viridiplantae > Streptophyta > Magnoliopsida > Poales > Poaceae > Phyllostachys > Phyllostachys edulis. The sequence goes on along the minus strand of CM070562.1, from coordinate 93,434,116 downwards.
GCCTTTCTTCTCTCCGAACCTTATTTAAGCCCGCGGCGGCAGCGGCTTCACAAGCGGGAAAAAAAATCCCATCGCCTGCAGCGCCTTGGTCAACCTCTTTTTTAAAAAAAACACACACCCAAAATTAAGCGAACCCACGAGGAAAGGAGAGGAAAAGGAAGGCAGGTGCGTGTGCGCCGTTAGAATTGTGCAGACGCTTCTGCCTCGTCGTCCTCTGCCTCCTCATGGCCGTGCCCAAGGAAAGCGCGGAGGTGGCGAGGCGCGCGGCATGAGGTGCAAGAGGCACCCCTACCAGGCCGCCGGCGGCGTCTGCGCCACGTGCCTCCGCGACCGCCTGCTAGCGCTCGCCGCCGCGCAGAACGACGCGTCGTCACCGCCGTCTCCGGTTGCTGCTGCGGCGGCGGCGGAGACGGCCCCAGAGTTCCCGAGGTCGGTGTCACCGTACGTGTCCCGCAGGAAGTCGGACTCGTCGGGCGGCGCGCTCAGGCACCACCCGAGCCTGCTCTTCTTCCGGACGCCGCAGGTCGGGCCCGCCTACGGCGGAAGCGGCGCGCTCGAGGAAGGCGGCATCGGGTACGAGAAGCGGCGACTCGGCAGGTTCTCCGTGCTCGCCACGCTCTTCGGCCACCACCATGACCATGATCACCATCACCATCACCACCACCATCACCATCACCACCACCACAGATCGGAGGACAAGGATAAGGGAGGAGCCCAGGAACGAAAGAACCGTTCTTGGCTCACCGGGATCATGCCGCGCCGCCGCAAGAAGCAGGTGCCAGTCGCCGAGGCGTCGCCCCCGTCGCCACCGCCCAGGCGCTCCTGCCGCGTGGTCAGCAACCGGGGGCTCTCGCCGGAGAGGGACAGTCATGGCAGCGGCGAGGAGAGCAGCTCGCCCGCGGATCCCCCGTGGCGACCGTCTCCTTCCCCGATGCGGAGGACCCCGTGCCGGCGCCGCCAAACCAACACCATGCCGTCGGGCTTCGCCGTCTGCCTCAGCCCGCTCGTGCGGCCCAGCCCCAGGCGCCGCCACCGCTCCGTCCAGCCGCCGGACCCCGGCACCTTCTTCTGCGAGCTCCGGCCGTCGCCGCTGCACAGCCTCTCCACCGCTGCCTCCATTACACGCTGCCGCTCAAAGAAGCTCGCCGACGGCGGTCGCTTCCGATGATCTTTTCCTTTCCTTTTTTTAATCTTTTCTTCCCGCGCTTATTATCACCTAATCCCAATTACTTTCTTCTTTTTTAACTTTTCTTGTGGAATTTCATTTTGTCCATTTGTGAAGAAGAGCTTGTAAGATTTCATACTCCAAAACCACTCCGTTGACATATAGGTTACTAATGCTTGTCAAAACACTTTGTGGGACTGTAACGAGCTGCTTGTTTGCTTGTACAGCTAGCTGTCTGATCTTGATTTGCAATAATTTAAGTCATCCTAGTTTTTTTTTCCTTTGATGTTTGGAATTAAGAATGAATAGACTTAGTGATGTGTATGGTACAGGTCATATGTACATAGAATTAAATGCTGGAGTTATGAGTGAGAGAGACTTGAAGGGAGGGGGAGAGAGAGGGTGTGTGTGACTGTGAGTGTGTGCACAGAGATTACAAGAAGGTTCTTGATTGTTTTGTGTCTGAATGAATTCTGAATCTGAGTCCATGGTCTATGTATACTCTATGTGAGAGATGCATCAATTTAATTCCATTTGGTCAGAGCTTTCACATGGAGGCAGGCAGCATATTTATGAGCGATGGCTTCCTGTGCCTCCATTAATCCTTTTCAGGTACACCAAACCATACTAAATGATCCCCGACCTCTCTGTGCATACTGGAGTTATGGAGCAGCATCTGCTCATTCCAATTTCTGCACAGTGATCAGAGGAGGAAAAAGAAAAAGAAAACATGTTCATTACGTCTTGTTAGTGATTAGTACAATTATCTTCGATTATACGAAAGTTGACAGCAATTTGGAGGATTTGGAGAAGATTCTCTCCGTTCTCACTTCAGGTTTTGCTGGCGACTTGTGGGCTGTCCACGATGCGAGTATGCGATGGTGGTGATGACGATGTTGTATTCGTGTGGGCAGCGTTGTGACCGGCTGATTATGATGTGTGAACGCACACTTACATGCTCTTTAGCACTAGTACATTGTTTTGTGCTTACATGCTAGCTCTTTGGATGGATCCATCCTTTTGTTAATTTGTTCCTGGTGCCATCACCGTATCGAAGTAGTAGCTACTAAGCAATAGCATCATCACTGTTCACAGATAGCTACTGCTAGTACTACACTATACTCTTCGGTTTGACATGTTCTTGGGAGACGTGGTTCACTCTTGTTAAGCTGACCTGTTAGCTAGTTAATTAGAGGAGAAGGTTGGACTTTTCGCTTGCTTTGTAGAGTATTATATATGTTTTTTTAATCTCTCTGATTGAAACGGCGCCGTATTTGTTATCCATGGAAGATGTGGAAAAAAAAATAGAGAAGATTTAGTAGTAGTACTAGCACTCTTCCTAGAATAGGCCTTGCGTCATCCTTGGAATTGTAGCTGCGTGCAGGGTTTTGATTCGCCTTCGGCCCCGCGGTTTCAACTTATTTCACGTTTTTTTATGGGACGCTAAGATCTAGGGATAGTATTACTCTACTAGTGATGAACTCATGATGATGTCCTAATTATGAAGCAAAGTGTGGATTTGTGTTACAGACAGAGCCGTAGTGCCACTGGGCAGTTGCAAAGTCAACCTGCCCGTCCAAGTAAAATGGAAATGTCAACCTGGACGATGCGTCCTCTCTCAAGTGTGCAGGAAAACCACAATGCAAATGTACGTCCTTATCCCAAGTACAATACCAATCCACTCTTGTACAAACTTTGAATTATACCATAAAGGCACATGCGTTTGAAGTACAAATATGAGTACCACTGAATTGATCTCGAAAAGCTAAGACAGGACCATGCCTTCAAATGTATGTGATTCGAATGCAACAGATCCCAGGCCAAGCAAAGACGCAGAAACGGAAGCCGGGAAGTACGCAATCATGGCGTGCATTTTGGCACTGGCCCAGGAGCCAGGAGGTTGCCATTCGCCAACCTCTCGCTTCGAAAGCAAGCTTAAGTGGTTGTTTGGATCTCAGAAATAAGAAATAGGTTTTAAGAAAACTAATTTTAGGAGAATTTTTAGTAAAACTGGTTTTAAGTTATTATTCTCGTTAGGATGAATTTATAGAATACTTTGTTTGGATCGGAAAAATTAAAACAAACTTTCTTCAATGTAGTGTTTGGCTAAAGATAAAATTCAAAATGAATTTCATTTGATAGTAATGGATTTTTTACTCAGACGCCATCGCTATAAACTGACCTCTGTCTTTCTTTCCCTTTGGCCTCCTCTCTCCACCCGTTCGGAGTTCATCGGCAGCAGGAGGCCGAAGGGGACGACCGCTTCTTAGAGCGCCGCCTGGCGTGGGAGGGCCTCGGCTCGGCTTCGGACGCAGTCCGCATGGCGGCGATGTTCTGTTGCTCTGCGAGGTCAAGAAGAAGCGCCGGGAGATGGATATCCCCGAGGCGCTGCGGTGGTGTACAAGATCTTGGATCGCTCGTCTCGAACCTAGGCGCCGCCCGGTCGTCCTTCCCCGTGGCTTCCTGGCGTTGGGGAGAAAGGCCGCAGTTGTTCATGAGGCGAGAGGAGAAGCATCGCACATGGCACCTACAAGCACGATTCGCGTTTCATCACATCGATGAAATCACCAAATCGACCGAAGTCATTTTAGGTGGATAGTACCTTGTGGTCATTTGCAGCGGGCGGCGCCCAATGGTGGAAGGAGTCGACGATGAGCGGTCGGGCTTCTTGCCCCCTCGGCGCCTGGCGCCGAGGAATGCGGAGAAGGGTGCGGCGAGGCCGTCGAACGCTTCCGGTGGAGCTCGAACTTGTCGAAAGGGACGTCGTTGGTGGACTCGGCGCCGCGGGAGGTCGCCCACGCTGGAGAGAGGGAGCGCCACGAAATCGACGAAAGCGGCGCCAGCTAGCGGCGCGACGGCAAGGAGAGGCGATGTTGGTGTTTGTTGGCCGAGAAAACTAGTTTTCACAAAAACGGCCAGCCCTTGTTTTTAGTAAAACGTATAATATTGAATTTACAATAAACCGGTTTTGTTTATCTCAAGAGTTAGTTACCCAATCCAAACAGAGATTTTCTAAAACGATGCTAAAACCGGTTTTAGGAGAATCTGTTTTCACAAAACGAGAGATCCAAACAAGACCTAAGTGCCGATAGTTTTCGCGGGGATGCCCAACCGCGATGGATGTGAACGGCGCCGATCGATGAGATGACACACGCGCACACACCCATGACACATGATGCGCTGGTGGTGGGTGCCCGCGTGATGATGAGGAGCGGGGAACTCGGCTCGGCGCTAGTGCGTGTGGTTGACCGTGCCGTCGTTGCGGGTTGCAAAGCCGAAGCCGTAGTGTGTAGTCTTCCCGTTTTCCCTTCCCCTTTCCAGCCTTTCTCGAGTGGTGGGATCTCTCGCGCGAGCGGCTGAGCCAGCGCTGCGCTGCGCTGCGTCTTGTCGGCCGGGGGCCCGGGGGCACATCTGGTCTGGTCTCAGTGGATGCTGCTGCTCTTTTTGTTCTGTTTTTCCTTTGCGGCGAAGGATGAACTAGCGAGTGGCTGCTTTGCTGCAACAAACTTTCAAGTCTCGGGTGTGATAAGCGGTTGGTTAGGGGCTGGTGTATTGTGGGGATAATATAGGGCCATCATGCATGCATGCACCCCTCTTTAAGAAGAATGTCAGGCGTGCGATCCAATTGCACAATTTAGTTTTGATGCACATAATAGCATGCGAACGTTTACGTTGGCTGCATGCACGGTAAGGCTATTGAGGCTTGTTGTAATGGAAATTAAGGCTGCTCACAATGGGCAGTATCTTAGTGCAGTTTCTTAGTGTATGAGGAGTGTTAGGATACTATCTTCCCAATGCATGGTTTCTTATGGTGTAGTATCTTATGCTGTTTCATTTAATTACATGCATGATCTTTACTAGTATTTGAGCATTGTGGCCTATTTGTGGCATGTACTAAAGCAATACATGTTTGTTGATACACACAAATGTAAATACATGAACATGTATCTGTACATAAAAAGTGCCAACTAAAATTTCATCAAAATATATTTAGAGGTACATGAATGGAGTCATGAACATAATCTATTTCGGCCCAAACTTTTTCCAAATATGCTCAAACAGAAACCGTGCGAGACGCATGTGAATTCGATCTGCTTTTGGATCGACTGCACAAATGTCTTTGTAATGAGACATTTTAGTCTACCCTTCATGTAAACTCGCTTATTCTTGTAAACGTTGTTTTGGTAAAAGAAAACAAGCCTTCACTTGGGCCATGAGTGAACACACAACTCTCGCTAATTAGGTCAATATGCCTAACAAGTAAATTTGCATGTTAACAAATATAAAGATCCAACAAAATGCCATGCGTGTTCAAATCCGCTGAGACTATAGCATGGAATTTTAACCCTATATGAGTATACCACATATCAATCCTCTCAAATTAGCATTGCTTACAGGATCGCGAAATAAATTTTTACGCATTGGATTTCGAGCCCAAACTGGTATCCAAATTAGATACTAGAGTACTATCTCTCCTTATTAACTATGGTGCCACATCATCAATTTATCTACATAACATGCTTAAGATACTAGTCAAGGTGGAGCATTAGGAGCAGCCTAAGAGACGGTGTTGAAGCTTCCGTGCAAGGTGCAAGGGCAGAATCTAGAGCTGATGTCATTCATCGGCAGGGGCAGGTACGCCGATGATCACCAACCTCGAGGATAGAAGCGTCCGGCTTTGAATGAAAACGGTTGAATAGTTGATGTACGCTTTGAATGAACAAGGTTGAATAGTTGATGTAGTGTATGTATGAACGCAAGAGATGAGCAAAGTAAGCAGATGCCTCGTTAATGCGTTCACAACAAATGAAGGCCTTAAATGAAGAACCGTTAGGACCATCCGTGGGTACAAATCATGTGTACTGTGGCTTCTGCTACCTCGCGCTCAGTGCCATTACTATAGAGGGTAATCACACTTAGTATATGGATTATTATTCGTCTACCGGTAGGACACCGCTCTAACGAATAGTAAATCTTATCAGAGTTAATGTGGCAAAATAATAAGATAGAAACTATTCTTTATTAAAATAGTTAGTCACGCAAGGCTATGGTTTTACATTACAAGTAGTAATTTACAACTGCAAAATGAGACTAAGTCCCCTTGCTTGCCTGTCATTCTCCACAAGTTGTCTACTCATCCCACGTGCCAAATAGGGCGTCCACCTCGCCCTGCTCCTCGTAGTAATGGTCATCGTCTCCTGCGGTCTCATCTACACCTGCGTGACCTTCGTCTCACGTTGGATAATTCCTAGTCGGACTAGAATCTACAAATGAGGATAATAGCAAGGTTGAGTACAAATATACTGAGCAAGCATTAATAGCAAAAGATACACTGTATGACTCATCTCTGTTCGTTATCACAATTTCTATATCATCCCTTTTATGAAAATAAACAACTCGTTAAAACATTAAGTGACATATTTTAATACTAAAAAGACTACTTGTTACTCGAAGAGAAGATAGACCCCCAGTAGTTCCCGTAGACTCCAATCTAGGATACTGTCATGAATTCATGACTTTATTTAGCACTGCGCAGGCTTTGTACCACTTTACCTATAGCTACTCTGAACTCTCTGTGAACTGGGTTCCCTGCATGTCCTTTAATGCGGGTTCGAGATCATAATACGTTTTTCGAGTTCGTACTTAATTTCTCCACCCATTACTTTCTGTCGGTGCTAACCTTGTCATCCACCGAATTCCAGCAATGTTGATTGAGGTAGCTTCTATCCTGCACCCAACACTCCACATTAGCGCTATAGCGCCTTGGATCCCCCACTTCCGGTCTTCTCCTACCGGTTCTGGGTTCCTCCATCACACTCACACATATTACTTACCCGATGTGGAGAGAATAATTACGTAACAAGGTAGCATTTTCTGCCCACCGAAACGGGAAAAATGGTTGGTACTTAAATACGGCCTCATATCCGAGAAAAAGTTTTGTTGATCCTTATATACTATCCATATGTAAAGGGTCCCACCTCTTTCCTCATCTCTTTCTTGCCACGGCCCCCTTTACCAATCATATAATTCTCTTTTCCCATATCTTCCATTTTTCTCATCTCTTTCATCTTCATTTCATTTATTCGATTTGATTTTGAGACATAGTTTTGATGCAATATATATATGATACAACAATATACATTTTACATTTAATATAACTATATTTATGTTCAAGAGAATAGCTTGCCTTCGTAGTCGTAGAAAAGGTCGGCATCGACGAACTCGGTATCATCTACTCCGGTCTACGTGGGTTCGTCCTCTGTAATTATGAGGCAGTGCGAATAATTAATAAATGAATACTTAGTTGATTTTGGGTGATATTATGCATACATAAGTTAGTGGATTTTATTTTGTTAGCATACTTTAGTTTAATAACATTTTTCAGGCCCCCATTAGATGAGCACTCTCGATTGTGGTCGTTCTATGGTCTATTTGCTCTAGGGTTGAAGTTGCCGAACTCGCGTTTTATCTCACGAAATGAACTACTATACGCGCTTGCATGCAACTATGTTTATTTGGTTTTATTCGGGTGTGTATGCCTACCATTGCTTCTCTAGTTAAACTCGGGGTTGCTTTAATTTGATTAATTTAACACGATTAAAATATTACTAACCTGCCCGACTATTTGTCAATGATTTACAAGTTTGTTACGTACGCATACTCACTTTTTATTAATAAATTCTATGATATTTTATCTTATTTTAATTTATTATGCATCGGACTGATTTTATGACTGCTTAATCCTATGTGACCTAATTAAATTCGTTTGGTTGAATAATTACACAGTGCCAACACTTATTGATTTTATTGCTAGCCTCTATTGTTACATATATATCACTTATTAAAATTCACTATAAATTATACATTTTTCCTATTTTTTTCCTATATCCCTAATTTCCTAACCCTAATCCTACTCCCACCTAATCCATCTCCCTCATCCACTCCATTCGGCCGACACAACCCCCTGGTCATCCCTTTTCTTCCTTACCTCCTTCCTTCTTTCCCCAATCCTCTTTCTTCCTCTCTATTTCTCCCATGGCGCCATCCACAGCTCACCTCCCCACTGGGCTCACCCGGCTTAGTCCCGCGCCTCCCGTGGCGGTGGTCCGTCTGCTCACTCTTGCCGCCTCCGCGATCTGTGCACCTCGATGGTGGTGGCACCTCCTCCTCTCACTCGGCGGCTCTCTCTCTCTCTCTCTCTCTCTCTCTCTCTTTGGTGCCTCCTACCCGGTGCCTCCCCTCCGACCACTGGCAACCTTCGTTGTCGCTCACCGCCTCGCCTCAGGCTCGCCATTCTTGGCTCCACTGGCCTACCGCCACCTAAGCTGCCTCTGGCGCCGCTCCCTCTACCCCCCCTGGGGTCTCCCCACGATGCTGCGCCACCTCGGCTCGGTCCCAACCTTCAAGCATGTCCCTCCCCTGGGCCACGCTTCCTCAACCCGCGCTGTCCTCTGGCCTCCCCCGGCCTAGTGCGTGCCGGCCCGGCTTGGCTTGGTCCTCTTGTTGCCGTGTGTCGACCGGCTCGGCCTCCGGTTGCCAGCCGCCTCGGCTTGAGCCGTACTCAGTTCTACCTCCCCCTAACTTGGTTTTCCCACTTTGCTTAATCGGTTTTCATGGTTTGCTAACTCAAGTTCTGATGTTTGATGCATATGCATGGTGAAAGGGATGGAAGTGGACCATTTTCGCTGTGATCGCGGTTCATGCATGGATGCACTGAGGTAAACCTCCCTCTTCCTCTCTACTCTCTCTGTCCCCTACCCTTTGCTCTGTGATGGTGAATGGATGTTGATAGTGCTATTGTGGGTTCGGCTTTGGCAAACAAAAATAGGAATGGCAATGGGGGATTTGGTGGTGGACTACCTTTGTAATGTCCCAATTTTCTGAGTTTTTTTTTAAGATTTTCAAAATAAAAAGAACCATTTAGTTTTGATGAGAATTCTAAAGCTTAACTTGAGATTTTTGGAATAAAAGTGTTTAATATGACTAAATCCAACTTCAACTAATTCGAGTTTGGTTTGTTTTGGAGTTTGTCGGTGATCTCTGGTGTTGGGTTTTCCCCTTTCTCTGTTCGCTCCGTGTTTCCCTTGACCCAGCTTTTTCTTCTTTAGCCTTCTCTTTCGTTTAGACCTCTCTCTTAGTCCAGACCTCCCTTTCGTTGAACCACCCTCTTGGTCTTTTTGCAAAGACCACCCCTTTTGGTCTTTTGCAAAGACCACCCTCTAGGTCTTTTCGCAAAGACCACCCCCTTTGGCTGTGATCTCCCTCTTTTTGTCCTTTAGTCACGACCTCCCCCTGGGTCACGACCTCCCCTTTTTGTCCTTTAGTCGCGACCTCCCCCTGGGTCACGACCTCCCCTTTTTGTCCTTTAGTCGTGACCTCCCCCTGGGTCACGACCTCCCCTTTTTTGTCCTTTAGTCGCGACCTCCCCTTTTTGTCCTTTAGTCGCAACCTCCTCCTGGGTCACGACCTCTCCTGGGTGACGACCTCCCCTTTTTGTCCTTTAGTCGCGACCTCCTCTTGGGTCACGACCTCCCCTTCTTTTGTCATTTAGTCGCGACCTTCTTTGGTCACGACCACCCCTCTTGGTTTTTTTTGCAAAGACCACCCTCCTGGTCTTTTTGCAAAGACCACCCTCTTGGTCTACGACCACCTCTTGGGCCGCAACCTCCTCTGTGGTCATGACCTCCTTTGGTCACGACCACCCTTCTTGGTCTTTTTGCAAAGACCACCCTCCTAGTCTTTTTGCAAAGACTGCCCTCTTGGTCCGCGACCACCCCTGGGCCGTGACCTCCTCTCTGGTCCTGACCTCCCTTTTGACTGGCCCCTTTTGTCGATCCCCCGCCACCTTCTCCTTCCTCTAGTCGATTATCCTTCTGGACGAAAGGTCCTTGCGCATTAAATCTTGTTGTGTCGCATTAAATGTTGTTGCTTCTGCAGTATCTCTTCCTCAGGATCTCCTTCGAACTCCCTCTCAGTTGGACCTCCTCCCGAGAGCCCGTTTCTATTTCAGCGCCTTTTCTTTTGGTTCTTAGTTTGGCAGTTTTTGGTTTTATTTGGATTTGTGGTTCTTATTTGGCCCTTTTTCGCGCGTGTAGATTCTGGCTTCGCCGAAGAGCCCTTGGAGGCAAGTCGTAGACCTTTGATCATGTCGTTCTCAGTTTGCAAAACTTATATTGTTTTATATCAACATGCATGGCTAATTGTATAAAAATGGTTTTGGAAAATAGCTAAATACCTGCTTGACAGTATGACTCCTTGAATACTTGCGATCCACATGTTGACATGTACCCTTAGACACCATAGGTTGGGTAATCTTATTTGGACCTCTTTGTGATACCAACAAGGGTGCGTATATTGCTTAGTCCTGCTTTAGTTATCGCGGTGTCTCGACCACATGATTCAATGATGATAAACTTGACTTAATGATATATGAAATTGTGGCGCGGCCACTGTTGCTAAAATTTGTTGTGCCATGGCCAGGGTGGTCATTTGGCTGGGTTGAACCCAAAACGATTTGTACTCGGGCGAGTGATCGTGCAATAAAGGGGGTGCAGAAAGCACATTGAGATGAGGATGTCTCGCCTGAGTAGCAAACTAAGGACTTAACCTTGTACGCCATTGATCCGGGCCACACCGTGCAACCACAAGTTCATGATGGGGTGGACCTGGCCAACTAATTAGCAATATTTTGAGTCGGTTCTGTTAGGGTTGGAAATGGTGCAAGAGGGGGCCAGAACGGCGAATCCTTAGCGAAGCAGAACCGAGTCAAGATAGAGCTTTGTAAAGGCCTTGGCACGTGCTCTAGACTGCTTACCTAAGGTAGTGAGCAGGGGTATCGACGGATGTCCAACCATCTAGAGAAGTCGTGTCTTGTGGGTAAAGCTGTACACCTCTGCAGAGTGTAAATCTATTCGAATAGCCGCGTCCTCGGTTATGGACATGCCTGGTGATTTCACGCAAGGGGTAGATTTTCTCAAAAATGGGTGGTCGTGGTGTTGGTTCCGAGTGGTTTGGGCCGTGGCAAGGGTGGTCATGGGAGGTCTGGGTTGTGACCCGGGTGGTCACGAGCTGTTTCAAAAGAAAACTTGTTTACTTATATGTTAATCTTTCAACTTGTGCTTTGCAATCTACTTACTGTATTTCAAGTCAATATTTCTTTCTGCAAAATAACCATAAAGACCTCCTTATCAAGCCTTGCATGATATTAATTGCATACTGTTCCCTGCGACTTGCTGAATACATTCAAAGTACTCATGGCTTGTGCCCTTTGGTTAATCAGCAGCTGAAGACCTCCCAGGGACCTCCGACCTATTCGAAGAGGAGGTCTTTGAAGACCAAGCGTGCTAGGACGTCCTCCACTCGATTATGCATGGGCATGTCAGACGGTCTCCACGTGTATTTTGCTTTCCGCTGTGTTGTAGCCTGCAGGCACCCTCAGAAAAACCTTGACCATAAGGTCTTTTGTTGTTAATAATATTAATTTGTCTGCTTCATCTATCGTTTGTGGTATGGTTGTGATGACATCATTGTTGAACCTGTGCGGACCAGCTACTAATCTTGGGACTGGTCCAGGGCGCACATGAGGTCCCGGGGGTGGTGCACCTCGGGGACGTTACAACCTTAGTCATTCTTGGTTGGTTTTGGGGAATGGCTGAGATGTTGTTGATGTAGTGGTGTGAGGCTCCCTTGTGCTTCTGGTCTTCGTTGTCTTTGTTGTCGCTGCGCTGTCCTTGGCGGTCTGTGATGGTTCGAAGCTGTCGCTGGCTCACCAGTCTTCCCCTTCACCTTGTCCTCCTCTCCTCCTTTGTGGCTGTGGGTGCTTGCAAGCGATGATGGTGGTGAAGCTGAGCTTGGCTATGCCATTGGGATGGCAGCTGTGTGGCTTGTGGGTGTTTTGGAGGTGGAGGTAGTGGTGTGGTGAGGCTATGCTTGCTCCTGGTGGCTCTGCTAACTTTGATCTCCCTCTCCTGGTTGTGAATGAAAGAAGAGGCTTGAGATTGGGGAAGAAATTTATGGGGAGGAGGGGGGTTGTTCGGCTGTGAGCTTGTCCTTTGCTCTTATCCATTCCCTCCTCACATGGCACTATTTAGCCACGGACCTTTGGTCAAAAGGGTGCTTCGGTTGCTGTATACATCGTAAAGGTGTCGATTGACTTCAGTTGGTCTAGGTATCTTGATCAAGGGGCCGACCAACTTGAGTTGATATGGGAATCCTACTGAGTTTTGGGGGAAACTGCCGGCAACCTATTTTTATTCTAACTCAAATATAGACTGCTTTATGTTTTGCTAACCGCTTTCTAAGCTTTTTGGCTACTTATGGAGGGGTGAAGCTTGGGAGAGGTCTAATGGGTTGGTGATAACTAGACAGGATGGCAAAAGAGGGCTTTAGCGACATATATGCAAGAATTGGATTGTAATTTAATTAGCTTTTGTAAGTTACACTATGATTGGCTGTAAATCGATTTTTTGTCAAAGGTTGAATTTGTAATATCTTATCTATGTTTTGTAAATGGATCATTGTAATGCTTTCAAGGTTGTAATATTTACATATTCCTTGATGTATTGAACTTATGTAATAAATCTTGAGTTTGTGTTAATGTTTCATTTAAGCTTGTAATGGATTTCTTTCTGTGTATGACTCTGGGTTATAAAGATGTTGGGAAGTTGTTACAATAATTCATATTATCAGTTGTATTGATTTTGCATTTAATGTCGACTTTGAGATTACACTTTGTTCTTGATTTGATGAATTTCAATTACCGTTAATTATCGATTGTTGTTGTTTAGTTTAGTCTAATTGTTTAGGTTCTCACATGCTATCGGCCAACTCGCACCAAAGACTGAAGCGAGCATAATCTGCAAAATTGATTGTCAATGGGCTGACTGAACTGCAGATTTTTTTTAATAATCTATTTTTTATTCAGAATTACATAAATAATACCACTTTATTTATTTTTTGACAGAAATAATCACCAGTCGCCGTACCATTAGGCAACATGGGCTAGTCGCCCAATGGGTGAGCAACAAGTTCTCACTTCGCTTAACCATTGGGCGACTAGTCCTTTGGCCTCCTAGTCGCCGAACGGAGGAGCGACTAGGACACCTGTCACTCAACACTGGGCCCAAGTCGCCTAACGGTTGGGCGACTAGGGGCGCTTACAAGGCGCGCGCGACCAGCCGAGGCGAGCTTGTCGTTTTTTTCTACCAGGGACCAAGCGTGAGAAGAGAGGAAGGAGAAGAAAGGAAGGAAAAGAGGAGAGGGGGAGGGAAAGAGAGGAGAGGAAGAGGGAAAGGGAAAGGGAGGGAAAAAAGTGTCTTCGCATCAACGACGACGACGACGAGTCTCTAGCATTATTTTGTATTCGTGTACTTTCGAAACCATGGTAGGTTAGCAAGCAACATCATGTGTAGTGACATGTTATTAGCAAATAAAATAATGGTAGGTTAGCTTTAAAAATCTTTAGATGTGTAATGTGTAGTGTCATATTATCAGTGACGAAGCTAGAAAATTTGTTTAGGGGTGTAGCAGTGATGGTAAAGATTAGGAAATTAAACAATTATCGGGTGAACGAATGTTAGGGTTGGGTAAACCATGCATTGTAAATATTGTATTCAGATGATACTTAATGTTTATATATAATTAGTCGCGCTTTTGTCTTAAAATTTGCATTGGGGGAGCAGTAGTGATGGTAGAGATTAGACAATTAAGCAAATATCGACTGAACGCATGTTAGCGTTGGGTAAACCAGGCATTATCAATATTGTATTCACGTGACACCTGATGTTTATTTGTATTTAGTTACGCTTTTTTCCGAATGAACTAACTACTATAGTATTTTAGTTGTGAAAACAACTTAATTTTATGGAGTGTTGTTGATAACAATTGCTAACATGGTAAATAAGTTAATATGTGTGAACATGTCATTAAAAATGTGTATTTATTCCATTATTTTTAGTTGGTACACCGCACGGCCTACATGACTATTAACGTACCCTACCACTCGAATATGTTGTTTATGATGGAATGCCACTAAATTTTACGAATTTCGAAAGGTACGCTATTAATAATTTAACTAGTAATTGTGTCATAATTGCTAACTTCAAGTTGATTTGCAGGTATGGTTCGCGACCTTGGCGGTTCGGACTGGCGTTTCGGCCCGCTGGACCGGCTCATCGACGCACAACATCGCGCCAGCCGTCGTGCCCCGCATGCTGAGGGGGGGCAGGCGACTAACTTGGGGGTGGTCTGTACGCGGACACCCCGACGAGCTTGGATACTACACCCACACTGGATAGACAGGTTTGTCTGCAAACTGTGTCATTTTTTGTGTCATATGTTTGCTATGTACTTACTTCTTCATGCTTTGCAGGTTGAGCGTTGTCGGCCTTCTACCTCTCGCGTGGATGGTGGAGGCCACCGATGAGGACGGCGCTCCAGTCGAGGACAACGGGGAGGTCCATGCCGGCCCGGAGCGGTCACGGCGGTTCCCGTTCAACCGATCGCTGCTGACAACTCTGGTGGACCGTTGGCGGTCCGAGACGTACACCTTCCACCTCCTATTCGGGGAGATGGCCCCTACTCTCTAGGGCGTCATGCTTTGCTCGGTTACGCCTGTCGCGGAGCCGCCTCCCGCCGAACACACCGCCCACTAGCGCGGCGCCTGCCGGGCGGTTTGAGGGGTTCTTTTCGGAGGTCAGGCTGCGCCTTCTTCGTATTCCCAACCCAACAGCGGCATGGGCCGCCCCTGCGGTGGCTTTCACAGTTTCAGGTACGTATGCTATCCATTTTTCATATTAAACGATGCATTATCCTTGCTATATGACGTGCTTATTAATTATTTGTTTATGCATAGATTGAACGGATGGCTGCGGAGCCCACTGACAACCAAGTGTCGTGGCACCTCGAAGTGTTCTCGTTGTGGCTCCCAGCAGCCACAGTGACTCTGTCGACTCCCGCCTCCTGGGGTACATGAGGGCCATCACCGATGGGGAGGAGGTGCAAATCAACTGGGGATCTACCGTACTTGCCGACGCGTCTGCGCGGCATGTGCGTGGTGTCTTTGTCGAGATGAGGCCGACCTCTATCCTCACAGTTGCCCCCCTCACATTCTGATTGTAGTCGTTCAAGCGCTTCTCCCTTGGACGGCCTATGCTGATGGACTACAGTCCGTACCGCACGGACATGTACCACGGTGGCGCGGTGGATCGACCGACCGTAGAGTCCCTTTGGTGCTGTAAATGGGTACGTACTCTCGTCTATATTTACTTTAGTCATATTACGGGTCATCCCTTATAACCAATATCATAGCTCGTAGGCACAGTTTGCACACGTGCAGGTCACACGTGTGTATGAGCAGCTCGACCGCCTCACCGCTCACGATGTCTGTTGGGAGCCATACTCAGATCAGGAGATGGCGGATCATGCTCCACCAATTTGTCCTCCTTGTCTTTGGCGTGATGCGTCTTGGCCGACGCAAAAGAAGCTCGTCTTCGGCGTGTTCGTCGAGGACTACGCGGTGCACAGGCTGATGCGCCAATTAGGCCTCCGCCAGGTTGTTCCTGTTCCGGTTGAGATGCGGGTGCCCGACTCGACCCACACGTGAGTTAGACACAACACATGTTCGTATATTTTTTCCAGTTATGCTACGATGGCTTCTAATTGCAGTGGTACATTTCATAGGCATAGTAGGAGGGGTGGCTGCAGGACGAACTGGGCGGCGAAGATGGAGTCGTGGTGGCGTGGTGGGGGCGACGCCCTCTAGGATCGCTGCGGGAGGGCTCCCGTCACCACAGCGTGTCTGACGAGTACCTCTGTTTGATGCGCTCATGACACACACCAGGCTGGTGCATGTCGTCGACCCTCCCCTGGCTCGCATACCAGCACCGATTGACGCGTACCCTATGCACTTCACGCGGAACGTGCACCTCGCGGAACGTACTCTCGTGGTTCAACATGTTTGAGTAAGGTCACGTCAATTACAAGTTTGACGCTTTCATGTACTCCTTGCAAACGGACATCAACGTCACGATGGCAAGTGAGTCCTGGTCGATCCTGGATAGGCTCGCCCACAGTACGGACGTGACGCGGGATGAGATGGCGCAATTTGCCCATCAGGTCTACAGTGGGGCGAGGCGTGTAGTGACCCTGATGTCATGCAGGACGGTCCAGGAGGTGGCCACGTCAGCACATACGTTGAGGCCGGCACGTCCTGCAGCCCAGTCAAGAGGCTCAGGAGGGGCACGTTCACGTGCCCCGCCTGCACCTATTCAAGCCGGAAGGTTAGACTGGACACATGGTTACCCCCCCGCCTCTGCCAAGACAGGCCGGAGTGTCCGGGTGGGCACGTGGGTACACACCGCCACCGCCACCGTTGTCATTCCTGGACACCTACCCAACAGCGTCAAGGCAGTATCCTTTCTTCCCCCAACCTATATGGACAATACGACGGGTATGACCCTTTGTCGTGCGCCATGGCCCACGACGAAGGTATGTTTCCTCTCTTCAAGTTTGTGATCGTCGATATATTGTAGGGATTAACATTATTTGTCCTGCAGGTTTCGCGCTCCAGGCGGGAGTTCAGCTCTCCCCGCACGATGAAGCCCACGAGGTCGTGGATGCCTTCTTCGCGGATTAACCCGGGGAAATCAGGGGAGCAACTGAGCCCGCACCCATCGAGGCTCTTTTCGGGTCGCAGTTCAACGGGCCCCCAGTGGGTACGCAGGCACAGGTGGAGTCGACCCCCGAGGCTCCTAAGCGGCTTTCCTCGTTCAGGCCTGGCCCGGCACCCTACGCCGGAAGCCAAGCGGCCGTCTTGGTGGTGTGGTGGGTGTGGGACATGGCGACGACGGAGGAGGTCTTTGGTGGCGAAGCGGTGATGAGGGGGTATTCTTTGTGCTCTGTGTACTTGTATTATGTGTTTACGTATTCTAATTCGTAGTTACTATGACATGGTTGTCAATACATTCCCTCTTTCATTGTACTATAACTCATGGTATTACTTACCAATCGTTCGTGTTCTAGTCATTTGAACCGCTGGACGACTTAGCGACAAAAAGTGGCCAACTACTAGCTGCCAAGTCGTCCAACGATTAGCGATTAGTCGACATGTCGCTAAACCGTTGGGCCAATACTTGCTACGAAGTCGTCCAACGGTTGAGTGACTAGTCGACGTCTTTGCTCAACAGATTGGCCCACTACTTGCTACCAAGTCGTCCAACGGTTGAGCGACTAGACGATTGTATAGAAAGCGGTAGTCGGGTCACGGTTTCTTTTCGCCATTTCTCTCGGCGGACAACGAGAGCAGATCGGGAGAGGAGAAAAGGGGAGGGATAGAAGGATAGGGGTAGTGAAGAGAGGGAGAAGGTAAGGAGAGGGAGAAAGAGAGGAGCAAAGGAGAGGGAGAAGCAGAGGAGCTCGAGAGAGGGAGAGAAGGGGAGGAGAGGAGCTTGGGAGAGGTAGAGAAGGGGAGGAGAGGAGCTCGGGAGAGGGGGATAAGAGAGGAGAGGAGCTCGAGATGTGAAAGAGAAAGACGAGGGAAGCTCGTTGATAAGAAGAGAAGGTCTCTGCGTGAAGGTAATAGTCTTGTTTGTTCTTGTTCTCGACCGAATGTAGGCGACGTATTTGGTGAATGTATGTTGAGAAATCGCTGGTTGTAATGTTGGAAATATTTGCAGTGATAAATCAGTCATGTCGGAGCCCACAAGATTGAAAGTGCATTATGGTGTTGGTACGGTTCGTGAAGGTCCATATGGTGTTGACCTAAGTGGTTTTCAGCAAGTCAGTGTGGTACACCCGGACGTGGAGAATGCTCGAATCAGAGATGTTCTACACTGGCTCACCGGAAGCTTCTCCTTGGACCCCGAGGTGTGTAGTATCGTCGTATATGGGCTTTGGAGTGGGTCTGCCACGCACATTCGGTGGGAGTTGACCCGACTGATGCGAACGGTTGCATGGAAGGGATTTTTGGAAGGCTATCAGTGCCGTGGCTACGAGTGCGTGCTACTCATGCAAGCATGTCCGAAGGAAGTCATCAGAGGCCCTGCCGACAGCTATCGTCGGGTTCATGAAGAAGACACGGTAGCCGATGTTGCTGAGGCGGAAGAGGACGCGGTGACCCATGTTGTTGAGGCAGAAGATGAATATTGTGCACCGTACACTCAGCCCAGTATAAAGGCAGATGCAGGGGAGCATGTCGACATCATAGTACGTCAGATAGAGATCAATGACTTGACAACTCAAGCGAAGGAGAAAGTTTTAGAAGAGGATGGTGATGACTCTTCTGAGGAGGACGAAGGTCCCATCCCCTAGGAATGGAATAGGGTGGACGTTAAGGAACTTGCTGTGCACGATGAGCATGAATCACCGTGGGAGTACCATGGTAGGGAGGTTCGGCTTCATGCAATATTTACTGACAAGAGATCACTGCAGGATGCCATTAAGTTGTGGGCCTTGTCCATGCGGCGGACGTTTCAGGTCCTCAAATCCAACCAGGAGCAGTACACCATGGTCTGCGAGCAGGCTGGGTGTCCTTGGCGTGTGCACGCATGTAGACCCAAGTACGAGACTCACTAGATTGTCTCTAAGGTGGAGGCACACTCCTGCTTGCTCAGTAGTGTTTTGCCGAGGCATCGTAACCTAACGTCCACCTTCATAGCTAATGTGATATACGGAGAGATAGTGAAGAAGACGGACCTGCAGGCCAAACACATCATGGTGGCTATCGAGCAAAAATTCAAGTACAAGATTAGCTACGCTAAAGCATGGTGTGCTAAGCAGAAGGCTTTGGAAATGAGGTTCGGTTTTTTCGAGTCGGCTTACGACAACCTTCCTCGTATGCTCCAGGTGCTACAGGATAGGAACCCGGGTACATACATTGCTGTGAAGGACAAGCCATCTAAAAGACCGCTGCTAGGTTTCATGGTATTGCATAGGGCCTTCTTAGCCTTCGGCCCCTGCATCGATGTATTCAGACACATGTTACCCATGATCTCAGTAGACGGGATGTTTTTAATTGGGAAATACAAGGGCATGATCCTGACAGCAATTAGCGTTGATGGCAACAATCAGATTTTTCCCTTAGCCATCGCTTTCATCGAAAGCGAGAATTTCGACAGCGGGCTATGGTTCCTTCGGCATCTGAAGGAGGTAGTAGTTGGGGCACGTCCTGATGTCTACTTAATCTATGATCGCCACCCCGGAATGATGAAAGCCATCCGAAAACTTCAGCAAGACCGCGATGAGTCGTTCCCTTTGCTAGACATGAGGAACAAATGGTGCATTCGCCGTCTAGGGACCAACTTCTTCAAGCAGTTCGGGCAGCAACTGTTGATGAAGCTGTTCAAGAGGCTTGCTATGCAGAACCAGCAGCGTAAATTTGATGCGTTGTGGGAGATGTTGGAGGAGCATATCAGGAAGTATGTCGTCGAGAGGAATAAGCGTCCGCTCATTCCTAGGGCGGCGCAACCTGAATGCCTCACACCACTACGAGAGCTCAACCCTCCCCATTTGACATGGAGGACCTCGAGGGACATCGGGTGTTTCTCCCATTGGACTGAGGCCGAGCTATTGGAGAAGTGGTCCTTGCTGCATGACATGGACGGTGCAAGGTACGGCATAATGACCACTAACCTTGCCGAGGTGTACAACTGGATTATTAGGGGCCTCCGTTCTCAGTCCCTCGTCACTATCGTGAAAGGTATTCTGCACAGTACAATCGGATATTTTAGAGAAAGGCATGCTAATGCGACACTTCATGCAGCCAACTAACATATACCGTACTGCTTGAGACTTATAGCGTACATGAAGGCCAAGACCAAGAAGGGTCAATCGCACACGGTCTTCGTGATGGGCAATACGAAACATTGTTTCGATGTGGTCTTTCGGGTCAGAGTTGGATTTGGGATGGCTCGATCTCTTGTAACCCACATGGTATGCCTTGGAGACTATGTGAATGAACCTAGCTGCACATGCAACAAGCCAAAGCTCCTTCACAAGCCATGCTTTCATGTCCTCGTCGCGTGCGGGACCATCCACATGGATCCATCGTACTTCATATCGGAGTAATTCATGAAGGAAAGGGTGCAGCAGGCGTGGTGCGACGAGCTGAGAGGCTTTAGGATTGTGGGCAACTTCGCCACGTTGGATATTGCACGGAGGACTTGGATTCCAGATCTTGACCTGTTGAAGGGGGGAAGGGCCATTGGCAGAGTCATCACATTAGGAACGATATGGACGAAGGGGAAGCTGGAGCAGTGGGTAGACGTTATGGCCGCTGCCGCCAGAAAGGCCACACTGCGAGAACTTGCAAGGCACCTACCAACACGTAGGAACACCGACGTGAAGTGCAGCACAGCTCCTTGTTGGGTGTATAGTGGTCCTAAGATTAGAACTGCTAGTATGTTGTAACTTGTATTTCAGTAAGTATCTTGCTTGTTGTAAGTTCTGTGAAACTAATTGTATCGTAATTCCAAACTTTTACTTTATTTGAAGTATCAATCTCTCATCGTAATTGCAATGCACGACATTACCTCGCTCGACAGCGCACCACGTGACCTCGCTCTGCAAAGCAGGATGTGACCACTCTCTGCAAAGCAGGAAGTGATAACTCTCTGCAAAGCACGACGTGACCACTCGCTGGAAACCAGAACGTGACCCGACGAGTCATCTTTTCAGGACGACATGACCCGACGAGGCCGCTTCCCGCAGTGACGTGACCCAACGAGTCTGCTTCCCGCAGAGACATGACGCAACACAACCACATGATTCCTCCTCAAGTCTGCTTCCCGTGTCTCATTACCCAACGAGTTAGCTTTGCGCAACGACGTAACCCGACGAGTCAGCTTTGCGCAGTGACATGACCCAACGAGTCTCCTCATAGCTGCTGCCTCACGAACACGAATTTCCTTCAAACGAATTACAATTTAGCCGCGTATGTAGTGCTGGCTCGGTATATAAGTACTACCCCTTCCACGTCGGGTTCTCCTGCATCCAGACTTTAACACAATCTTACTCAGATGGACAAGCACTATGAGGAGATCTGCTAAATGCAAAGGGAGTATGCGGTCCAAGAGGAACAAATGGAGCGTGCTAGGAGGCCACCTCTCCAAAATGACGCCGCTCCTTGTAGCAGCAACCCCTACCACAACATCTCAACCAAGCATTCGCCGCAACACCCGCCCAAGGGGGAGATGCCGCCCCTATGTTGGTGTAGGGACAAATGCAAGTTCTTCAGATCCAAGCACCGACTCAGCCTGGGCATGCATTACTGGGGTTGCGCGAACTACTCCTACGACTATCCCGACCGCCGTTGGGACACGAGCCGCTATCGACAGCCGATAAGGACATGTTATAGTATGTTCCCCTACCATTTCTTTTTCAAAGTACGTACTAACAACCTCTCTCATCTACCCGTAGTCCCTGGATCCGCTATGTGGCTACCGCAAGTGGATCAACCTAGAGATCCACCCACACGACCAGTTGACTCTCGACTGGGAGGAGTGGGATGCCAACAGGGACCACGAAAGGAGAGAGGAGGAGCGCCGCACCGAAGAGCACAACAAGCATATCCGGCGGGAGACGCATGCCCATCTCGAGGCATGCAGGCGCAGGGAAAGCAAGGATCGCGAGAGGGAGCACGAGAAAAAGAGGAAAATGACGGCCAAGGCTAAGGCGACCGGTGAAATGTACAACGCCGAACTCGTAAGGAAGGGCAAACGACTTAGGGGTGTAAGTGGACGCGGGCTGCCCGCAAGCCCACTTAGCCCGTCCCGCGAAAGACACTAAGTGAACACCTACGGGCTAGTTGAAATGGCCCATGGTGTGCATGGAGATTCCCCGAGCAGCGGCGGGACCAGCCCGGCGTCGTTCTACTTCGCTCTGCTGTCGCGGTTGATCACCCTCGAGCTGAGCGAGGAGAGCCACACGAGTCTGCGAGAACAGGTAGCGTCCCACCTGCAGTTCACCCGTGTGGACGACCTGCCGCTGCCGGAGCAAGAAGCTGGCCGGTCCATCGCCAATAGCCCGGAGGTGAGGGCAATGGAGAGCATCGCCTCAAACCATGTATCCATGCAAAGAAGAGGCGCGGAGGCTGTCGTGGAGTTGTGGGATCGGTACCTCGTGCAGTTCGTCGGGGATCCCAGCTCCGGCCAGAGAGGCTAGCAGAACTAATCAGTGTCATTTCGACCGGCGACCGGAAGACCCATGATTACCATATATACGAAGCAATCAACACATACTTAATGGTAAGACAAGCACTAGCTCGATCATACACATGATTATTACTAGTTAGTTGTATGTTTAAACTGTCGCTAACAATGAGAGGCTGCTAATTCTGTCATGTCAGGATTATTCAGGTTTGTCTGGGGAGAAGGCGTTGCTGTACGGCCACCTCGACTGCCAGAAGCTGTCGCACGAGGCGTGCGTCCAGACGGTGCAGAACGAGCGCCTCTCATTAGTTGTGGGCTAGCGACCGTCGCATCTATCCGTGTTATATTTGGCGGGCTGTGCATCTATCTGCGTAACGTTCGGCGGTCGGTGCGGGCTAACCGCAACTTGTTCCGCTTGCACCCTGAGCAAACATCCTCAGTCCACGCAGTAGTCCAACCCTTTTCGTCCATATGTTCTATGTATTTCTAATTCCCTAAAAACATATGTATACCGTCCTTGGTTCGTTAACCTGCTTGCCAATTTGCCATGTAACCCCTTGTCGGATCAACTGTCGTATTGTTATCGTTGCATCATTTCTCTAAAGTTCACCATGTATGAATTTACTGGCGCATCGCAATATCACTTACCTTCGTACTTACAAATCATTGCCACTTCTATCGTCCTTACAAAATTCTTCAGAAATTTAGCGCACTACAACAACATCTGATTTATCACAAAATGTTATTATGAAGTCCGACAAATTTCGTACTTTGAGATTCTACGAAAATCACAAACGAACCAACCAACCTTGTCACCACCCTTTTATTTTTCAAAAAAATAACATTCTAAAAACAGGATTTACTAAATGTATTATCTACAAAATTTGATATTTATTCTCACACAATTATTCCAATCGGATTAATAAAATAGTGAAGTTATTACTTAAAATCGCCCAATGGTTAGTCGCTCAATCATTGGGCGACATCATTGTGTCGCTCAATCAAAGGGTGACTGAACTTGTGTCGGTCTGTTGGCGGCTTTTTCCTAGTTGCCGAACAGTACGGCGATCGAGGATTATTTCTATCAAAAAAAGTAGTATTATTTCTGTAATTCTAAATAAAAATATGTTATCAAAAAAAATTCCTGAACTGCATACTGCAGAATGGGTGGACTTATCAATGTCATGGGGGTGAGGTGCAGCAAAATGAACTGGTACAAAGCTGCAGGCTCCCAAAAACTTTTCTATTTGAACAACTCTTAACTGAATCTGAAGCACTGAAACTTTCCTACCCATGGACCAACTCAAGCTTCATACGTGTCGGAGAATAGACATATGACTTAGAGAAGATCTTATGAAGTTCCAGCGTGAACAAAATTTCTTCTGAAAGTTTGCAGAAGTCTTATGCAGAAAGCTTTGCAGTAGGCTGTTTGTCGTCAGAGATCTGTGAACTGTGTTATCTTAACCTCGTCATCTAGACAGTGCTGCTGATGTTAAGAGAGGAACCCGCGAATCATCTGCACAACCACTTGAATGCAAGCATTATTCAGCACATCCATCTCATCACAAATCCCCCCCCCCCCCGTCACGACCCGGCAAAGCAGAAATCCGACATTCAGATTTGAGGAGAAATTGGGAGAAACGGAAGGAGAAAAATAGCTAGGGTTCTACAGAACTACAACTAGATGCTAAAGTATTTGTCTTTTTCATACTTTTCATTACTAGCCTCACTGGTAATATAACCGAGATCAAAACTGAAAGTTACAATTCAAAGTTACTGACAAGTAAAGGAAGTAACAAAGTCTGCGGTGAAGTTTCGAGATGAAAACGAAAACGACGAGGTAGCCGACGCATAAAGAATTAATAAGGTCTTTTGAAGCCGTCCGATCCTCCTTACAAGCCTCCACCACACATCCCGCCTTCCTTCAACGCTTAAGTGAAGTCGACAAAGGCGTTATGTTTGTCGCCGACTCTTCCTCGCGCCTTCCTCTCATCAAACAAATAGCAGCTCGATTGCTAGCGAAAATATTGGGTCGACATTCCTTCCCTTGAAACTATCCTTGTCCTCAAGGAGCAAAGTTCGAAAGGTGTTTTGATGGACTGAGATCCTCCCAAGTAGCATCCTCTCGACCTGTGTTTAGCCATTGTATTAGTCATCGTACAACCGGCGCTCCAAATTTGTAACGATCCGATCTTAAGCTTAACTCCAGTGCCACATTTGTTCTCCTTATGACATAAATGCTATAGCTTAAACAAGCACCCAAGTCGAGAATAGTCACCAACTCATAAGCAAAAGTTATTGGTAGAGGTCTTTCGAATTCTTAGACGCTTCTCGTGTTCCATTTTGAAAAGGACTTCAAAGAACCTTGACAGAATATAGCCCAATTACTAAGCTCAAGAATCCCTAGGATACCCTTGCTTACAGGATCTATTCTCAAATACAAATTTCGTAAATCTATCGTGATCAAGAAATGCAACAAAAGAATCTGCTTTGAGACATCGAGAAATTTTCAAAGGTGCAATCACGCCATATTAGCTTTCACAAATATTTCAGATTGTTGAAGCTTTCTAGAATATCCTCATTCAATAACTTATATTCTTGGTGTCTCGATCTAGTAATGACACTAGCAACCAAGATCGCAATAGCTTATAACCTGAAATCCAAACTTCATACTTAGCATACCATACTCTTCAATACACCACCAAATTTGTTGATAAAGCTCCTCACAAAAGTTTGCAGACTGAAAAGATATATGGTCCCTATGTAAGCTTGGATCCTCTCCCTTTTTGTACAGAACATGTGCACCAGAGGGAATAGAATATTTTCCCTCAATTTGCCGATTTTCTAGTTTTTCCTCCCACCAAACAATTTAACCATGAGAATAATAGGAACTCCATCATCAAAGCTACTTGTGGGTTTCGGTGATCGCACTGATGATGGTGGATATTTAAGTGCACTTGAACTGAATTTCAATGATTCTATATTAGTGGACCTCAAGTTTCCATGAATTCTTGCACCACATTGAAAACCAAGGTGCTACTTCCAGCAGATATCTGAATGTTTAAAGCTATCACCTTACAACAAGTAAGATTGCTCGAGTATACTTACCGCTATCTGAATCAAATGTATTGTTAAGAACTTCAAGGAGAAGTTCTATCTTAACCCCGCCGCTCCACAAGCCCTTAGTAGTAGACCCAATGTGAAAGTTTGCAACAACTCGACCTCAAATGAGTCATGTGAACAACAATAATAACTCCTCCTAGTACTATTGTCCACTTTGACTTGCACCGGTGATATTCTCGTAGCATCCACAACTTGACAGCCTTCACCAAACAAATCATCGACATTCTTCAAAGTCAATTGCGGCCAACTTGAGTAGGCAACTCATGAAAGTGTTGCAAGTAAAGAACACTTGAGCCAATAATAGCATTATGCCAATAGTTCTTGGGTCAGATGATTTTAGAACTTGCAACATCATGAACCTAACTACTTGAACTCCTGGATCCCATGGACAATTAAGGAGCACACAATTCACAAACACACAGCTTGACAGGTTCATGTACAGGAGCTGACAACAGTCTTGTGGTGACTCATTAACCTCACTGAATTTCAAGAGCTGAGTCATTTGAGAGTCTACAAGGTCACTTGATGCGTGATGCCAACAATTTTGCCCCTTTTCACCAATCAACCAGCATATCAGGAATGATCCCATTGTTCTCAACCATTGTTGACCATGAGTCATGTACTTCCAAAGGAGATCACAATGGTACTGCGGTTTGCCGACTCGCGAATGGTAAGTACCCATACCCTTGTTAACTTTATATTTCACAAGATCCTCTTCAAATACTCCAAAGGTAAAAGGTGAATCAAGTTCCTTTTAGGCTCACGCTTTCACTGCGCCTCATCTTCTCTTTTCTTGTCCATTTCTAGAGTGATCTCTAATTTTGCAAGAATCAGATTCAGAAACTCTCTCGGCTCTTGAATTCCTTCTAGCATTGGTACTTCACTAGTCATGACAGGTATAAGCTCCATTGCTTTGCTGATCTTATCAACAATTTTAGTGCCTACTAACCCAGCCACCATTTCCTTGTCTTGACATCTTGTAGCACCAGTAGCAATTTTCCCGTCAGCTCGGCTTCTTGGCTTCAGACAACAGACCACTGCCTGAACCTTCTCCTTGGAAATAGTAAAATTAGAATGAGCAATTGAGCCGTGTAACCACAGGTAGGGAATATATGTCTCCAGTATGCCTCTGTGAACCATAACCATAAACATAAAGGTGATTCCATGATAAGCACTGCACCTTGAACTGTACCTTAGTAATAAGTGAGCCAATGTTTGCTTCAAATAATTAGAGGAGGTAGTTTGCATAATCATCAATACTAACTCCAGTGACTTCTGGACAATCTGAAATAAACTATGGAATGCACCCTCACTTCTCGGGGCTACAACCACCACGCTCCATGATTGCATTTCAGCTAGTAATGGACAAACACCTCTCTACTACCTCTCTACGCCTAATAATGACCCAGTTCATGCCGCCATAGTTCAAATTTTATGGCCAACATGCGCACTCGCAACCAAAGAACAAGCAAAATCCATGTGATCGGTCATGGCGCGTGTGTAGAGGTTGATGGCATCATCATGCAACACCACATCATTCCACGCCTTCTCCTCACCATCATGAGTGATATCCGCGGTGATGGAGTCGGTGATGAAGACATGCCGCACTTCGTGGTCGATCTGCAATACGCTCTCTCGCATTGTAGCCCTTAGGTGCTTCATCAAATAAATTGAAAGTCTCACAGAAGAAGGAATCAAGTCCAGTGTCCACATCATTGACCAACACCTCTTGATCCTTGGTAGGAGTAGTGTTGTAATAGGCACTATCAATCTCTTTATCTTCCTCTTGAATTTCATCGAATAGATCAAAAGCTTGCTGAAAGAAATGTTCTAGCTCCTTGTCTGTGGCAATTTTCTCACGCTTCCGCTGCTCCTCTTGATCCCATTTGGCAAGAATCCGGTTAATTATTTCATTGGCTTCAGTTGCCTCAGGACTCACAGGTGTAGTCACATAACCCTGTTCTTTGGTTAATTCAGGCTCCTCTGAAATCTCTTCCTCCTCATCTCCCCCTTGCATCAAAATTACATGCAGTGTTTTTTTCACCTTGCATTTCAAATGGTGTCCTGGAACCCATGGTTCCTTGCAATGCCCACAAGTTCTTCTATTCATTTCCTGTCCCTGGTTGTTATTCCTTCCAGTCCCTTCCACCACCCCAGTAGGTTCATCTCCTGTCAATTGTACTCCTGTCACCAATGGTACATATGGCATCCCTCTAGGATCCAGAAAGGTATCCTGACCTGTGTTAGTGTTCAAAGTGGGATGGTAATAGGTCTGTGCTACAGCCCTTTGTTGTGTGTATTGCCCAGTCCAGGGTGGTACCCAGGGGTTCCCTAGTCCAGGGTTAAGACTTGCCTGTACTGTTGGATTGATTGCAACCGGACATTGTTGAGGATTCACCTGATTCACTCCCAGCCTTGTTCCCATATCTACTTGAGCAGCAGTTCTCCTTGCTGGTGAGAATATGGGTGGAAAATTAGATACCACAGTATTAGGTTCCACAAAGAAAGGTGTTAAACTTCCACCACCTGTTCTCTGTTCGTGACCCCAGTTTATATGTGTGGCTACTGGAACTGGACTAGAACCCATTTGAGTGGTCATACTGTAAGGTAAATCTACACCTTTGGACTGAGGAAGTGGATTCCTACCTGATTCAGTCACTGTCGGCCACTCCTTCTGGAATTCATCGGATGTTTGTTCAGTGTTTGATGTTGAAGCTTGGGGAAAGTTGGCAAACAGCAGTGCTTTGATCGCAGCTACATCCGACTTCAGTGTGTCTAGCTCCGCAAGCTTCTCATGGATCTTCGCGATTTCTGCACGATTCTCCATTTCTAGGTGTCTTCTTCAATGGATCCGTGAGAACGGGTCCTCACCACCATCAAGAAGTCTTCACTGGTTCCAGATCTAACCGACTTCAGGGATTTTACGGCAGGAATCTTCCGATTACCCCCAACCTTCGTCGCCAGATCTAAGCTCCAAGGATGATGCTGTTGCTCTGATACCTAATGTCAGGACCTGGCAAAGCAGAAATCCAACATTCAGATTTGAGGAGAAATTGGGAGGAACGGAAGGAGAAAAATAGCTAGGGTTCTACAGAACTACAACTAGATGCTAAAGTATTTGTCTTTTTCATACTTTTCATTACTAGCCTCACCGTAATATAACCAGATCAAAACCGAAAGTTACAATTCAAAGTTACAAACAAGTAAAGGAAGTAACAAAGTCTGCGGTGAAGTTTCAGAGATGAAAACGAAAACGACGAGGTAGCTGACGCAACAGTAACTAATAAGGTCTTTTGAAGCCGTCCGATCCTCCTTACAAGCCTCCACCACACATCTTGACCTTCCTTCAACGCTTAAGTGAAGTCGACAAGGCGTTATGTTTGCTGCCGACTCTTCCTCGTTCCTCTACTGAAACAAATAGCAGCTCAGTTGCTAACTGAAAATACTGGGTCTGACACCCCCCCTCTCGTAACCCTTCCTTCCCATCACTTGCTGCACTCCCCAAAGATGTAAAACTTGGCCACCAACACGCAAAGCAGCAACAGTTAATCTAAAGCCAGGAACTGCGTCTCTAGCATGGCATAAAAATGTATTACCAGCTCCTTTCAGGATGTTATTTCTGTTGAGCTGGGGTTCATCATGAGGACTAGAGCTCAGAAGGTAAGCAGCTTGACAGGGTTGAACATCTGTGCAGTGAATTTGTGGTTTCTGAGGGACAAAAGACCATCTTCAGCAAGAGCCGAGTGACACCAATGAGAGCATACACTGACACTGCCAGGAGGAGATGATGCGAGTGAATCAGTTTGCCAGTGAGGACGACACACGCAGTGTATGGCACAGCAACCTAAACCGGTGGTAACAGCCTAACAAGAACTGTGAGCAGAAGGGCTATGTTACTGCAGGACTGGACCATCTCGCCATGCACTTGCTACTGCCCCTAGGTCGTAGTTGAGCCCTGCAAATAGAGAAGCAGCAGGATATTCAGATGGACAGCTGCCCACCATTTTACCTGTTCTGAACAATATAGTTGTTGGAGATGAACCATTCTTGGAGAATTAGCAACCATATTCAGCTTCTTGGCCTCAAATACCTTCAGTTCATCAACATAGGTGCACTACCTGCGGTACCATATAAAATTTCTTTAAATAAGTAAAACACTCTGATTAGATTTATGTAAGGTAAGAATAGTATCCCTAGATAGAAATACTAAACAATATTCTTGCTGTGGATCAAAAGTCTCCATATTTGGTAGGAATCAGCATATGCTTGCATATCTTTTCTATCCATTTAACTTGTCCTGAGAAGATCACCTCTGGAAAACTTAAGAATTATACAAATCCAGGAAATAAAATGCATGAAGATGGTACCTTCCTGTCAGTTGCTTCGTTACTTAGGTACGCTCAGCCTACTCCTGCAGGCTGTGGGATTCTCATTGATCAAAACATATATCTACCATACCAATGCAATAGTTTTGATTTGTTGTTACTTGTTACCGTTACACCTACGTTCATCAAAGCTGGATGTTTGTATCTCTTCATCTCTAAAACCCAAGTTGGATGAAAATATATTTCGGATGAAAATAATATAGCTCACTTGGGTTTCCACACGAGTGTCAAACTTTATTTTCAAGAAACTTGAGATGGCAATAATTGGGCAACCATTGAAGATTATTTGAGTCAATGTCAACTGTAACTTGTATCAAACCACTGAATATACCTCGCTGAAACACTTTCTTCAAACAGAATAGTTATGTTGCCAAGCTCTTACTCCACCCTCAAACTAGCAAAGATACAAGCAGAATGCTTGGTAATATTATCAAAATAAGGTCTTCCGATTCCAGTTATGTAGATTCTTTATGTTATACATGTTGGATCTCGACAGTTGCACTGTAAACCACACATTTTGGTATATTACATAGTTGGAGATTTGGAGCTGTTCATAAGGCTTCATGGTCCTGCGGACTATATATGGTTCAGGAAGAAGCAAGGTAAGTTTCTGCTTAATCTTTGCTTGCCCATCTATTTCATATCCTTTTCCTTTAATAGGGATTACAACTTAAAGATAGAAACTTATCTAGGGAAAAACAGATTTGGAAAGCAACTAAGAGATTGAAACAATCTCTTCACAATATCCTAATTGAAGAGTCCTAATCTAATGGGCAAACGAACTAACCCTGAAGGCCAACTATCCTGGAAGGGCCGGCAGTTATGCTGTCGCACCTTCCCTGCCTGACTTTCCTTTTGCGACACACCTTCCCCTTGTGCATGGACGTGTCGTGGCCTGGCCCGGCGATGGTAGTGAATTCCTACCATAACAACATGCTTCTAGGTGGAAACCCAATTTGGCACAAAACCATGGAATATAAAACACTAAATTCATACATGTGCAAGTTGCAAGACATTTGTTCAATGAGTGCTGAGGAATGAACACCTTGTAGCCTAGTATGCGCTTCATGGTAGTCAATGTTAGTCAATTTTATGGTCTCTGGGAAGCATACGGAGAGTAGGCTGATAGGCATTTGTTTTCTCTTACATGGTCGGCACTCCACACAATGACAGGCAGCAATTCTACACAAAAGAATTGAAGATACTCCAGATCAAGCTGCACAAGGGCTTGATTCTACATGATAGCCATCCAATATGTCTGAACTAGAGCTTGGATGATCAAGTAGAAAAAGATTATAATACTTGCATAAGGAAAGAGATTTGACACAGAAAGAGATGTCAAAGCAATACTATAGTTCTCAACTGATAATATGCATTAGCACCTTCCCCACCCACAATACAAAATGTAGCAAATCAATATCATCAACTACCCACAAAGACTAAATTGTATCAAATCAATAGTACCACAATATCCAGTGGTTCAATAAGTGCTGGCAGAATATTCAAGGAAAGAAACTATTTGCAGGACCATGGACAATTTGGAAAGCATGTCTGTGAAACCAAACCATTATTCTCTTTTTATTTTCCATGATGATACATCCTTACACAAAAGGAAGAGATCAATAGCATTATATACCTAGAAAAATAGTGAAAAACGAAATTTCTTTGATGAACTTCGTATTAACCGTAAATAACAACTTGTACCTCACTCAGACCAACAAATTAAATTGGTAAGAGCATCTATCTGGAGAACAATGTAACGAGCACTTAGGAATTTGTTAGGAACCAAGCTCCTCTCGATGAAGAACGAAGATGATATGGGTGAGAAGCCGACTAGATAGAAAGAAAGAGGAACTTGGAAGAAGCTACTTTGTATTGATTCATAACTATCTCAAACGACATGATTGCATCATCTTATATAGAGATGGTGGAGTATCTTGAAGGATACGAGTCTTCTCCTTTCCTAATACAATAACTTTCTATCCAATGTCCGAAGGACAGCTAATAGCCAAACTTACCATAACCAAACTATAACAGTCCTCTTTGAATACAACTCGAATTGGAACTCTTTCTATAGTTTAACTTCCCAAATCAACATGCCTTTTATTCCTGCGCTGGAAGTGAATACCTACAAAAGAGTCCGTAACATTTCCCCCTTCCTTTTGAAACAGCTCGTCCGCGAGCTGATAATCAGGAAATTCTCGGCTGAAATCATTGCGTTTGATCCATGATTCCTCGGGCTCTTGCGTAGGATCGGTTTGCCACTGTACCCTTAATTCCCACACACCACGATTCAAACGAGCTCTGACGATGTTTGCAGGTTGTAGTTGCACCTTGCCATGATGAATAGGAGGCAAAATCGGAACAAAATCAGGAGGAGTGCCATGAAATGGCTTGAGATTGGAGACGTGAAATACGTCATGAACGACGGTCTACTCAGGAAGCGCCAAACGATAAGCAACCTGACCTACTTTAGAAAGCACTTTGTAGGGACCGAAAAAACGAGGTCATAATTTCTGATTAAGACCGGGAGCAATAGCAGAAAGCTGGCGTTGATGAAAGCGTAACCAAACCCAATCACCATCTTGAAAATGAAGTTCCCTGCGCTTGAGATCCGCCAAACTTTTCATGTGTTGTTGTGTTTGAAGTAACCGTGAACGAATCTCTTTTAGAAAGGCATCTCGTTCGTCCCACACTTTCTGAACCTCCGGAATAACATCAAAATCTCCGGTATGCTGAATCAATGATGGAGCTTTCCGTCCATAAACTACCTCGAAAGGAGTAGCATGCAGTGCTGAATGATATGATGAGTTATAGCAAAACTCAGCCCAAGCCAACCATTGTGGCCAGGTCCTCACGCGATCGCCACAGAGACAACGAAGATACATCTCGATCGTTCTGTTAACGACTTCAGTTTGCCCATCGGATTGTGGGTGATATGCGGTGCTCATGTGCAACTTCACATCGGCTAACCGGAACAAATCTTTCCAAAATTGACTCAGAAGATTTTATCGCGATCACGACGATCGATTCGAAATCCATGTAAGCGCACAATAGAGTCAAAGAATACGGGCCACCGATTGAGTCAGTAAGCGGATGATTCAAGGTGACAAAATGAGCATATTTGGAAAACACAACGATCGTTAAAATAAGCGATTTATGGGCAACTTTGGGTAACCCTCGATGAAGTCCATGCTAATATCGCCCAAACTCGATCGCGGATCGTAATGGTGAAGTAATCCTCCGGTGCAAATATGCGTGATTTGTACTTACGGCAAGTCACACAAGCACGAATGAACTCTAGAAACAGCGGTGGCCACCGAATATAAAATTGGATTGAAGGCGATGCAAGGTCTTAGTAACACCTTCATGACCCACCGAGTGTGCTGGCGAAAATAGTCATTGCGAGCCAGGAAAATCGGCTGGAACAAATATACGGTGGCGAAACAATAAGAGATCATCGACGAACGTCCAGTCTGCTGAGAGTGTACCAGCACCCCACTCGGCATGCTTGCTGGCCCAAGACGGATGTAATTTAAGCTGACAACGGAGATCATCATAATAAGCAAACTCGGCCGACGAAATAGTATGCAAAGTAAGATCATCATGCTGGCGCGAGAGAGCATCTGCCACAATATTGTCCTTGCCTGGCTTGTACTCCACAGTAAAATCATAGCCCAAAAGCTTAGTCATCCAGCGATGTTGCAGAATCGTTGTCAATCGTTGATCCAACAAGTGTTTCAAGCTATAGTGATCAGTACGTACCCTGAAGTTGCGACCCCAGATGTAAGGACGCCAATGTGATACTTATATCCCAGATGGAGATGTCCTGGTTTGAAAGCATCGTACGTGACAACGTACACGAAACCTTCTCAAAATTTTATCACAGCCTCCACATATGATATCATGACATCTCCACAAGTTTCATAATTTTCAGACTTTGTTTGCTTTTTATAGAATTTAAAAACACTCGCCCCACGCCCCACGCCCGACCCGGCCTCGCATGGGCAGCTTGCCGCCATGCGGGCCAGGAGGAGGAGGAGGAGGAGGAGGAGGAGGATAGGCCGCCTGCAGCAAGGCCACGGAGGAGGAGGAGGAGGAGGAGGAGGAGGAGGAGGCCGGCCCGCCGTCCACCCGCCGGAGGAGGAGGAGGAGGAGGCTGCCCCAGCCGCCCCGGATCAGTTGTCAATCGTTGATCCAACAAGTGTTTCAAGCTATAGTGATCAGTACGTACCCTGAAGTTGCGACCCCAGATGTAAGGACGCCAATGTCGAACCACGTACACGAGGCCAATGAATTCCCGCTCATAAGCGGGTAGTTGAGCTTGATAACTCGCCACAGATTTGCTGAAGAATGCAATGGGACGACCCCCTTGGTGTAATACCGCTCCAAACCCAGTTCCGGATGCATCACAATCAATAATGAAGTCTTTTATAAAATCTGGAAGTTGCAGGACGGGTGCCGTTGCAATAATTTGTTTAAGCTGGTCAAACGCTGTTGTGGCATCCTCAGTCCAGCGAAAACCATCTTTGCAGAGAAGCTTTGTGAGTGGAGCCGCAATATGACCAAAATCTTGAATAAATTTGCAATAGTATCCCGCGAGTCCTAAAATCCACGTGAGCGATGGACATTGCGGGACGTGGCCAATTGAGCCTTCTTGAGACCTTGTCTTGATCCATTGCCACGCCGGCTGACGATATAACATGGCCCGAGATCTGAAATACTTACGCTGCCCAAAGACACACTTCTTCTTGTGGAGGTATAACTGATGAGTAGAGAGAGTCTGCAGGACGTGGCAAACATGGTGAAGGTATTCCGCCCAAGTTCGACTATAAATCAAGATGTCGTCGAAAAAAACGAGAACAAACCGGCAGAGGAAAGGTTGAAGAACCGAATTCATCATTGCCTGAAACGTAGATGGGGCGTTGCATAGCCCAAAGGGAAGGACCAGGAACTCGAAGTGCCCATGGTGAGTGCGGAAAGCTGTTTTCAGAACATCATCCGGTTACATGCGAATTTGATGGTAACCGGACCGTAAGTCCAATTTGGAGAAGAATCGGGAACCTGCCAATTCATCCAGGAGTTCGTCAACATGTGGAATCGAAAACTTGTCCTTAATGGTCTGATCGTTGAGGGCACGGTAATCCACACAAAATCGCCACGAAGCGTCTTTCTTTCGGACGAGCAAGACGGGGGATGAAAATTGAGACGAACTTGGCCGGATGATGCCTTGTGTCAACATGAGGGCGCATTGTCGCTCGATCTCATCTTTCTGAATGTGTGCGTAGCGGTAAGGGCGCACAGACACAGCCGGCGCGTTGTGGGCAAGACGGATTTGATGGTCACACGCACGGGCGGGTGGAAGGCCCGTTGGTTCAGTGAAGCAATGTTCAAACTCCGCTAATAGTGTTGCCATGAGATCGTCCCCAACCGCCGCCTGGAGCATGGCTGCCGACGCAGGTGGGTATTGCAGACCCGTCCTGTAATGCGACGGTTGTTTGCCCAATATGAGAACTGCATGTGGGCGAAGTTCCAGAGGACTAGTCCCAGCGTGGTCAGCCATTGCGTGCCCAGGATGACATCAAAGCCTGCTAGAGGAATGATGTAGAAGTCCACCGCAAACTCGGACGGAGCGATAGTCATTGGTGTGCCTTGCAAATTCCTCGCATTCTAACCGATTGCGTTGGCCACCTTCACCGGAGGCGGCTGTGGGGTTGAATAGGGAGGTTAATTTCGTGTCACGTGCTTTGTTGAGAAAATTGTGGGTTGACCGGTGTCAAATAATGCCACGCCCTCAAAATCGCCGATCACGGACCGCATTGCATAGTCATCTTGCATACAAATGCCTATGACCGCGAGCAAGGAGATCTCTGGTTCCGGCTCATCGAATGGTGGAACGTCCGTAGAGATATCTGCCTCGGGGTCGACTTCGCCTCAAAACACAACATAGCCGATGGCGATCGCGAATTGTTCGTCACAATTGAAGCATAAGCCCCGTTGTCGCCGATCCGCCATCTCAGCTGAGGATAGACGGCGAAACACGCCGGTCCGTGTTTCTGGGGTTGGCGATGGAGCTGTCGATGGTGTTGGCAGTGTGGAAGGGAGGTGAGGTAGTGGTGGTAGCCACCCGCGGCCGCTCGATTTAGTTGAAGTAGTCTGTCGATTGCCCGTTGTCGGATTTGGTAGAGGAGGGTGCAACCTCTCAAATGCACGCGCAAGATGCATCGCCTGTTGCAGAGAAGTCGGACCTTCTAACTCGACATGCGTGCGAATAGGCTCCGCGAGGCCGGCTGCGAAGAGCTCGATCTGATGCGTGCGGGATAAGCCGGTTGGATGGCACAGGAGGTCCGTGTAGTCCTGCTGGTATTGCGCCAGCGTTCCTGTCTGCTGCAAATTCTTGATTGCGCCCAGAGTGTTGGTGCGAATCGCTGGGCCAAAGCGCATCGAGCAGTAGTGCTTGAAGACCACCCATGGAATTTGACCTTCATCCCGTTCGAGTTGATAAAACCAGGAGTGAGCGACATCGGACAGGTGAAACGCAACCATCCAAACTTTGTCTTCCTCAGGCGTTTGGTAAGCACGGAAGTATTGATCGCATTTGGTCAGCCAGGTGATTGGATCCACCGAGCCATCATAGATAGGTAATTCCAGGCGAGGTAGACGCGGCCGATCCAGTCGTAGACGGTTCATGTCATGGTGCGGCCGGTAGTCCCGGTGATCCTCAAAGTCGTCTCTTGGAAAACGACGGTCGAAGCCTCCTGGATCTTTGGGCGCGTCGCGGCGATGGGTCGGTAGGAGCCTGGTGTCGGTTGGTGCCAGGGGCGCATCCTCGGCAGCTCTCGGACACGGAAGGATTCCTGCCTCGTTGTGCACGGCCGGAGTTGGTCCAAGATGAGTAGTCATGGATGCAGCGGTTGGTGAGTCGCGCAAGGATTCGAACAGTTGACGCATCTCCTTGGCCAGGTTGTCCAGGCGCTGATCAGAAGCTAACTGCTGTTCACGAAAGCGTTGCTCGTTGGTAGACTGGATGTTGGTGATGGCTTGGAGCAGTTCGGACTGGGTGTGCTCCAATCCTTCGAGCCGGGCGTCGAGCGGTGGATCGTGTTTGGGCGGCATGATGGGCGGGATCGATGAATCTAATACCAAATTGTTAGGAACCGAAGCTCCTCTCGATGAAGAACGAAGATGATATGGGTGAGAAGCCAGACTAGATAGAAAGAAAGAGGAACTTGGAAGAAGCTACTTTGTATTGATTCATAACTATCTCAAACGATTACAGTGCATCATCTTATATAGAGATGGCTGGAGTATCTTGAAGGGATACGGAGTCTTCTCCTTTCCTAATACAATAACTTTCTATCCAATGTCCTGAAGGGACAGCTAATAGCCAAACTTACCATAACCAAACTATAACAGTCCTCTTTGAATACAACTCGAATTGGAACTCTTTCTATAGTTTAACTTCCCAAATCAACATGCCTTTTATTCCTGCGCTGGAAGTGAATACCTACAAAAGAGTCCGTAACAGAATTCTCCTCCATGCTGACTGAAGTCTTCCTAGCTTTCTTGTCATCAACATATAACTGGTAGCCATGTGAAATAAATCCCCAGATGGCCATCAGCATAGCTATAATCTTTATTCCATCCATCTTGTCGTGAAAGAAAATCACAGCGAAAACAGGAATGATGGGTAGAGCTAGGGTGCTTATCACATTTGAAAAGAGTGATGATACCACAAAGATCAACCCCACCACTCCAACAGAAGCTATCTGCCAAGATATAGCAGTCCACAGCAGTGTCATTACATATGACAGCTTCCCTGAGCGGAACATATGCATCTCTCCCTCCAAAGTTTTCCATTCACCACTTGCGAATAACCCAACTAGAGAAGCCAATGTTGCCACAAGTGCTGTATAAATCTGCATGTTCAACACGACTGAGAAGGTCTCCCTCTTAATAACCTTCTCGAATGTAACTTGCATTAGGGAGAGAATAAGTGAGTATGTGGCCGATGCTCCTAGTGTCAACAAGAAACCCAATATGTATTTCCCGTGTGAGATATCATTAGTGCCCTGAGAATCTTCATCAACTACAAGGAGTGAAGCGGAAAAGGTAAGGAGGATTACAGAGTTGAAAATCGAAGGGGTGAACTTTTGAGCATTGAGGACATGTGAGAAGGCAGCATTGAAGGCCAGCTGACTAGCACAAATGAGCGAATAAGTTGAGAGGGGAAGATACAATAGGCCATAGGAATACATCAAATCGTCTGCAGCAATGATGAGCCCCAAGACAACATATATCAGAGTGATTTTGGTGACAGGAGTCTCAGGACTACTGGTAGTTGTTTGTGTAGAAGGTGACTTTGAATGGAAAAGATATAGGGCATGAACAACACCGGAAAGCCAGCGGTTTGGACAAATGCGGACATCCACTTGCTATTGCCACCTTGATTGTAGTAGAACCTCCCAAGGAGCGTTGATGCCGTCTGACCGGCAATGAGGAAGAAAATGTTCACTGCCACCATCAACCACCATTGCCAATGCTTGACAGGTGAGTTTCGCGGTGGTGCTTCATGGGTTGAGGAAGTTGCAGCTTTGGATGATCCTGCAATTCACAGTAAGAAGGCCATGTCAACGGGTTAGATCAAACAGTGAATGCTTAGCACAGATGATAACAGGACATGACCAGATGCTCTTGAGGAATTCCTGCAACTAACAGTAGTAATGCCATAAAGTTTACTTCTTTGTGAAACTAGCAGGGTGGCCCGCGCATTTGCGTCGCTAGATTTGTTTCAAGTTTGTAATATCAAATGCTGTAACTTAGATGCTTGAGAATATATTTACGTATCTTGTAGACTATTTATATTTTTAAGACATCATAAACATTGAAAATGACAATAAAAATTTGAAGGAAAATACAACTTGGCGAATGTAATTGAAGTATGGGCTTTGATAAAAGAAAATCATTGAACATGATTAGTTGTTGGGATTCTTAGAAATGTAACCATTCTCCATCATGCATAGATCATATAGCTGCATCCCCCTAATTCTTTCTCCATTAGTTACTACTTACTCTTTTCCAAAATGTACGTTTGCATATGTACCTTTATTTAATCTCAAGTAATACGTTGATTATGTGTGTGGCAAACTATCCTATTAGATTACATGTTAGTATTAGAGTAAATATTGCTCACTCATACACCGATGCACCATGGAGAATCTTCTCGCTATCGCGGGTGATAACATGCCCCTCACCAGCGATGGTACGCTCCAAGCTATCTGATTCATCTCCTTTCTGTCAGAGCTTCCCCATCATCGAGCTTCTTTGGTCACTGACTTCTTCAACAACGCCGACACTCACCACTCATCGTTGCGGTCCTTGGCTCTTTAAACTCTAGCATTTCTCTTCAACAGCTCTGACAAGTAGCACAACATTATCCTCGTCGAACAGCTAAGGCCAGCACGTCATTGTCCTCGTCTCCGCTACCGCGGCCTAGGCTCTTCGCTTCCCGTGGGTCAAGGTTTTTTATAGGACAGATCAACACCATTGCACTCTTTCGTAGTCTCCTCCGACATCATTTTGTGATATCCTTGTTATAACCTTTGTTTTTATCCAAAATTTTAGTTAATTTTTATTGGAATTCGTATACAAATCAAATTATTATTTTTGTAATCTATTCCAAACCACTTAGGATTTTACTTTAGAACTCGTGTGGAAATCAAATTGCAAATTTTATTTAAATTTTTATTCCGAATTTCAACTGTTTTTTGTTGGAATTTGTATACAAATCCAATTGCTAATTTTTATTACAAATAACAGTTATTTAGGGATTTTACCTTGGAACTTGTATCAAAATCAAATTGCTAATTTCATTTCATTTTTTATTCCGAATTTCAGTTCCTTTTTGCTGGAATTCGCATACAAATTCAATTACTAGTTTTTTAAAAATTTTATTCTGCATTATATTTGTTTAGGGATTTTACTTAGGAATTCATATGGAAATCAAATTGCTAATTTTATTTTACTATATATTCCGAATTTTAGTTATTTATGCATTGTACTTGACTTGGACTCTTTCTTTTAATCGAGACCGTTATAATCTGGATCAACCACAATCAATGGTTATTTCAAATTTTATTTATTTAGGGATTTTACTTTGGAATCGGTGTGGAAATCAAATTGCAATTTTTTTAATTCTGGAAAAAAATTGTTGGAATGCGATACAAATCCAATTGCTATTTTTTCTTTAATTTTTATTCTAAAATACAATTATTTATGGATTTTACTTTAGAATTCATATCAAAATCAAATTGCTAATTTTTTTTTTTCCGAAGTTTAGTTTTTTGTTGGAATTCATATTCAAATCCAGTTGCTAATTTTTGTTTAATTTTTTTAGGATTTTACTTGCGAATTCGTATGGAAATCAAATTGCTTATTTTATTTTATTTTTTATTCGAAGTTTAGTTATTTTTTGTTGGAATTAGTATACAAATACAATTGCTATTTTTTGTTTAATTTTTATTCGAGTTATATTTAGTTAGATATTTTACTTAGGGATTCGTTTGGAAATCAATTTGATAATTTTATTCTGAATTGCATTTATTTTTGGATTGTACTTGACATAGACTTTTTCTTTTAATTTAGACCGTTATAGTACGTACCCAACACGATCAACTATGTAGATCTTTCTCTTTTTCCTTCGATTTGCCCATGAGTGTGAACATGGTGACTTCATTTTCTATGTTCTCATCAACAACTAAACCAGCTCAAGCATATGAACAACAGGATTTCTCATCACCATCTAAACACGCCACCACAGCACATGACGCGTGCACACACTCACTGGCACACTGCCTTGAAAAGTTGAAATCAGCAACAACGCATGTAGGCGTGTGCTGTGTGACGCGCATCACATGCACCCACGAAGCACATGCAGCAACAAGCCAATATGGATTTGGAAATCATGCGTGTGCGTACAGGTTTAAAAAATGGAATAATTCAGAATTTGCAACTGTAAATAGATGAGTTTCAGAATTTACTCTCCTATGTGTCTATGATATGTGAACCCTAGACCTACATATCATAGACACATGAAGGGCAAATCCTGAAATCCATCTATCTCATAATGGCAAATTCTGAAATGCCCCTTAAAAATAGCTCTTTTACGGTTCCTACCAATTAATATGGACCATTCATTGTTTTCAATCTAAAGGGCCAAATTACTTTAGATTTTCTTATACTACACAACTTGTGTTGTAAAAATCGGTCGTGACGGCCGATTAGTCGGCCGTTTAATCGGAGTCGGCGGGAAAACCGCCACGTATACATGAATCGGAGCACAGTTAATGCTTGCGAACGCCAAATCGGCCGCATTATCCGATTAGTCGACCGTTTCCGTATAATCGCCCCGCATAATCCGATTAAACGGCCGACTAATCGGCCGTCACGACCGATTTTTACAACACTCACATTCCTAATGCACAAGACTGGCTTGAAGTTGAAAATGGTGAGTCGCAAGGTGAAGAAAGAATGAGAGCTTGGGGTTATACTTCTGAAGTGTCAACTTCAAGAGCAAAGAGATCTCTTGGAAGTGAAGAGAAGAAATCAGCAAAACGTACAAAAAAGTTGTCGCACAGAGCATCGTGCAGTCGTGGTTCCAAATCTACACTACTAGCAATTGATGAAAGTGAGAGTGACAAGGAGTTGGTTGCCTCTGAAGAGGATTTCCTTGCTTCTGATGAGCCTGAGACCGAAATGTCTGGTGGTGATGTTGTGCTTGACAATGATTCAGACTAAGTGATTCTCTCGTAGTTGTGGGTCATTTTGTGTGCTTAAATTTAAAACTTAGTTCTTTTGGTTGTTGTCTCGTCAGTGTGTTAAGTTAGTCTAGTCTATGTGACAATGCATGTTTTTAATCTATTAGCTAAACTCGTTGCAAGTTGTACTTTGGTGCAGAACTATAATAGTCCGCCAATCAATCTTGTTATCTTTTGAGTTAGTAATGAAGTTATCATGTACAATTGAAGGGTGGTACAAGTTTCTTTGATAGTATTGACAATATAATGTGTTCAAATATTTCCGAAACTAGTATTATCATCAAATGCGTGAGAACGCCAAATTATCCGCATAATTCCGATTAATCATCCGTATTCCGATTATTCGCTTGGCGGTACCCTATCCGTTCGATAACCGTATTCCGTTTTTTTACAACACTGTACACAAGGCAGGAGGAAGTATCCTTTTTATTAGGGTAAACTCGTAACTGCATATGTTCCTCTCATAGCCGCCTCTAGCAACTCTCGCAACCCTAACCCGAGAGAACACGTGACGTGAGGCCGCAACCAAATCGCTAGCTCGATCACAGGAGTTGGCCCATGATGACCTGGATCGACACCAAATTCTTCAATGTCGGTGACAGCCTCGGCAAGTTTGTGCATCCGGCATGCATGCATACATCACCCAAAGCTCTTGGTACTTAGGAGACTGATTAATTAACAAGATTAATTAATTACGATTTTCAGCTACTTGAGCAACTAGCGTAGGGTAGTCGAGATGACAGTGGCCGACTACACGGCGTGAGCGGCGGACAGTGATCAATGTGCTTGGCTCAAACAGCAGAGGCATGAACATCACAACCGCCGGCCTCAAGATGGCCGTCGTCATTACTACTTTAATACTTTTCATCTGAAGTGCCGGGGCGGCACAAAGGCATGAAGCTCACCGTGGATGGAGTAGATCGAGAATTCGTAAATGTTGTTGGGATTTAGGTTAGGTCACTTATCCTTAAGAAATCAATGGCCAGATTTAATCTATATTACCATCCCTTACTTACTAGTAGAATGTATGTAAAAATTCCATTAAAAAAAGGAAAGATGATCTAAACTCCAATCCAATGCTCCTAAACAAAACTCGCTAGGCCAAACAGGGCGCCATACACGAACATGCAATTCGTCGAACACCTCGTGCGCCTGCTCCCGCACCAACGTACCACCAAAACGCCTAGTAAGAAAGCGAGCAAGATCATCTCTCTATCAGGGCTTCCCACTGTCCCACACGCACCGGAAAGCAACTCCAATCAGGAGAATTCCGCGCTTTTCTCATCACTCCCTCAGCGAAAAGCAAACAAAACTAACAGTAAGACAGAGAGATAGATAGGTAAGCCGTAAGCGGCAGATTGACCTGCGATTTGTATCAGGACATCCTCCTGGTTGTTGCCGTCGTCGCTGGCCATGTCGTCGCGGGAGACGCCCGTGCGCGCGATCCGAGGCAAGCAGGGGAGGAGACGGTACGAGGCGAGGAGATGAAGAGAGGAGGCGGTGGTCAGCGTGGGAGC
The DNA here is from genome assembly GCA_036346405.1 of Phyllostachys edulis. Lineage (NCBI taxonomy): Eukaryota > Viridiplantae > Streptophyta > Magnoliopsida > Poales > Poaceae > Phyllostachys > Phyllostachys edulis. The sequence continues at coordinate 93,390,967 of CM070562.1, read as the reverse complement.
GCCGCACGGGGGTAGGAGCGGAAAAGAAGAGGGGCACTGGCTGGCTGTAAAAAAGAGCGCTCTTTCTCCAAAGCAAAGTACAAAATGAGCGCAACTATGTAGATCTTTTTGTACTTTGCGTTGCGAGCCCTGCTGCCTTTTGCCGTTGCCGCTGTCGTAGTGTAGCAATAGAAGAAGGTATGGTATCGATTTTATTCTACAAAAATAACGTATTGATTGATCTCATTCTTTGATTTTTTTTTAATCAAACGGTAATGACCGTTCTTAATGCCACGTACTAGGTATGATCTGTATTTACTTCTTCAATGCAAAAGATCTCAATCCAAGAAGGTAAGGACTTCGGCGTCGAGTTCGTTTCCGGTGCGTCTCCTGTTCGGGATTGCAATCATTTTTGGGCAGAACGAAGACGAGCCCAAGAGTTGTAGTACTCCAGAATTAACCCAACATAAATAATTGTGTAGTCACGATGATAATGTTATTGTTTTGTAATTTTGATGATGCACGCTAGCCACGTACAAGTGGAATATCATATGCAATCGTGAAGACGTGAAGTGACCAGTCCACATATCCTGGCATCTCTATGTCACTCACTAGTAAGTTACTATAAACATCATCAACATTTTTTAGGGTCTGTGTTGGGTGTGCAAGATTGCGCCAGGATGCTGTTACTGTGGCAAGAGACCATGCAAGTATGCTACCTCTGGTTTAGCGTCGGTCTTTTTTTGACGGGTCGAGGGGCAGGGGAATGAGGTTGTTGGCGCAAAAAATATGACGCGGAGCACCAACACACGATTTGATGAATATCAGTAAGATTGAATCTAAGCGGCGTTAGGATTCAACCTGGCCAAGAAACCACAGCGCACAACACTTAGGCGGAGCTAGTCGTGGTGTTGAGGCGTGGCGGTGTCTGACAAGGTCCTTGAACTCGGCAGAAAAGCGAAAAGATCAAAAGAAGACAGGACCACTCATGGATTCCGGCTCTTTCCGAGTGCCTCGAGCACTCGGCAAAACTCTTTGCACTCGGCAAAAGCTTTGCCGAGTCGCGACACTCAACAAAGGGCACTCGGAAAAAATTTATCGGCAAAGCGAGTTTTGCCGAGTGCCTTTTGTCGGCACTCGGTAAAGCTTTTTAGAGTGCCGAGTCGACACTTCGGCAAAGAAAAGGCATCCGGCGCCGGCCCGTTGACGGCCGCTTTCGAGTGCCAACCCGGCCAACACTCGGCAAAGATTTTTAATTTTTTTGAAAATTTCTTTGCCGAGAGTCGGATGTCGGCACTCGACAAAGTTTTAATTTTTTAAAAAATTCTTTGAAAAGTGCCATGGTCATGGCACTTTCGGCAAAAGCTGAAAAGCTGGCTTCGAAGCCCGGTTTTCGGCTTTGCCGAGTGCCATGACCATAACACTCGACAAAGGGTCCTTGCCGAGTGTTGCACTCGGCAAAGTGACCCAAAACTGCATTTTTATTTATTTTTACATTCCATCACGACAAACAAATCCATCCAAACATATATCACATCCATCACATATATATCTCATCCATCACATATTTATCACATCCATCACATATATAACAATAAGTGCTCAAGTCCATCCAAACAAATCCACAAGTTCATCACAGTCGACAAGTGCATCACAAGTATATCACAAGTCCATCACCAAGTGAACAACAAATGAAAATACAACTACCATTCATCTCGAAGGTGGCCCTCTTGTTGTGGTGAAGGAAAAGCTCCATCATTCGGAGGCGCATGAGGTGGATTATTCAAACCCGCCGATTGAGGCTGCACAAAGGAGAAGAGATTGCATGTGAGACAAGATTACATTATATACCTAATCTAGGAAGGTAGAGGTCATACAAGCAAAGCACAAGCGAAAGCAAAAACTTTCATACTCACGAGGGTAGGCTGCAGCTGCAGGGCGGAGGCGGAGGTGGAGCCAACACCAGTGCACAATAAGCCCGTATGTTGCCCAAGACCTTGTAGGAACTCCGTAATGTCCTTGACCTCTGCGTCTGGGCTGCCGCTCGGCTCCTTTCGGCCTCCAGTGGCCGACATCCTCTGCTGTTCGGCCTCCAGCTCCTGACGTTGCCTCATTTCTTGTTCCAGCCGGGCCTGCAATATTTCACTCCAATGTTTCAGTAATGCAAAGCTAATAAAGGTGTGTAAAGATCAATGTACGACGAGTAAAACAGGAATAACCTCGAGTGCGTCGACCGGTCTTTGTCTGTGATGCTGCCGTGGCGTATGGCCGGGCTCTCGCTCGTGCTCCGTGCTCGGATCTGGGAGAGAGATGGAGTAGAGGCCGTGTCGATGAGGCCGTCGCCAAGCCAGAACCGCCCATGCTTCTTGCCTTGTCCCACCCTCATGACGATCTCTCCATCAAAGTCCTGGGTGCTCGGATCATGGTCTGGCCCATGGACCGACCTTGCCGCCGACGTGTACTCACTGATGCGGGTGTGGACGCTCGGGTTCGTGTACGCCTGGGGCGGGTCCTCCAGGTTGAAGGAGACGTCGGACGTCGCCTTGCCCTTGTGGGCCATACACCATGCCTGGAAGTCCGAGCAAGGCTGGCCACTATGTGGCCGATGCGAGAGAAAGACAAAGAAGATAATTAGAAATCGAAGCAGAATTGAGCGTCACAATAGATAAATGAATTCGTGTACCCATGCTTGTTTGTATGCGGAGAGGTCATGTACGCCTTGATGGTGTCTTTGGACCTTGCATGGGCATCACTGCATCTGGAGATACTCCTCCGTGAACCACTTGTCCACGATCATCGCCAAAGACTCGGGATCGATTGGCACCACCAGGAATCATCTACACGTCATCAAGTATTTGACATATAAGAAGATCAAATTAAACGTACTTAATCTCAAAAGCGAATCAATATTAATGTTCTTCATCTACCTCAAGTCTTGGTCCGGTCGGCGTCATGTTTCTTGCGTCTTTCTTGGTGACCTTCTTTCCAAGCTTCGACCCGTGGTAGGTTACGATGGCACGGATGCGCACCTCGTGATGCATGTCGGTGATGAGTTTTTATGGGCTTTGGTAGCCACGGTCCATACGGCCTCAAATCCTCATCGCATCGAAATAAGTGCGCATACAAGCGCGATGTATCCATTCATTATTTCAAGAAAAGTCCAATGAATGCGATGTATTGAGCAATGTTGTGCGAGGAGACTTACCCAAAACTCCGCTTCACCCGCCGCCTTGTTGGGGTACTTCGCGCCGGGGCCGGCGGTGTAGTGGTCAAACGAGTAGGCGGCTCCGTCTTCCGGCGACGTGACAATGCCGGGGTAGTGTTGCTGCCAGAAGACCCAGATGCCATTGGCGGGCGTGAGCTACCACGACACAACCACCCGGTTCTGCACAAGTGATTAAGAAAAATTATTAGTTTCTCTTTTTTCAACATATCATATGAGTAGTGGTGACAACATCTAAAGTTACTTACTTTTGCCCTTGAGGCGAATCATCTGGCGTCGGTGAGGATGCAAAAACGAGGAGGCTCGGGACCTCGCAAGTAGACACTCGAAGAGGAAGAGGAGGAAGCGGAACCCGTGCCTACCGCCTCGTCGTCGTCTCGTCGGCGCCTCCTCCTCGCTCGTCTGCGAACCAGCTCCTCGTCCAACTCGTCCACAGGCGCCACCACCTCCTCCGGCACCTCCTCACGCGGCGTGGGAGGCAGCCCCTCTGCCGGGCGGTCCTCCTCCTCCTCCTCTGTCCGACCCTCCGCCTCCTCCTCCGCAGCGTGGTCTCGTAAAGCGAGGACACGTCCCTCTGACGATCGCCCGCCATCTTTGTTCACTCACCGCAATTAAAAAGAATAAGCAAGGCGTAATTAGAAATAGATGCAAAATGAACAAAACATAATTACAAAAACATAGTAATACATGTATTAGAAATAGATGCAAAATGAACAAAACATAATTACAAAAACATAGTATTACATGTATTAGAAATAATCTTCATGATTGGGATTAGCTGGATCATAGGTCTCGTCATCACTATCAACATTGTCCAAATCATCAACACTATCCGAAGGAGGAATGTTGTCTTCATTGTCATTGCCTAAGCGTAATCGCTCAAGCATTTGTAAGTCCTTCACATTTCGCACCTCGTCTCGGCGTCCTCGTCATCAACCCTTTCATTGTCTACTTCCATTCCTATCGCTTCGGTTAAGTCTATCTCAAACCTCCTTGTAGCCCTCTTCTTGAAAGAACTCTCCATCATATGTGTTTGGGTTGAAGTTGTAATCTTCATCGTTTGGGATGTAGTTTACCGTGTGGCGATACCTTGTGCACAATAGCCCAACCCTTAAGATGCTCTTTGTCTTGGCACGCGCGTATGGCGTATAATAAACTGGACGGCTGTTGAGCCACAATGTAGACATCTTTTCTGGATAGGCGGAATCTGTCAAATCTCGACTAGCCCAAGCTTAGGGGTTCGTCTCGTTACTCGAGGATGAAACCGATGGCATTTGAATATGACAGATTAAGAGGTTTGGAACCATAAAATGGAAGTTCGTGAGATTTCTTCAATTCTTCCATAATAGTCGAGGCCATCGGTCTTAGGCGTAAAAACTCATTGTTTGTGGTTTTTCGATTGGGCACTACGCTTTCGTAGCTTGCTTGTGTGAAAACGATATCCATTCACGTCATAACAGGTAAATGACTTGACCCTAACGACCACGGTAGTTAGACAATGCAAGAGTATGTTATTTGAGATAACACAACGACTGTGCCATTTTTTTACTTTGAATTCTTAGAATGGTTGTATAGGCAATTGCAAGTTCAACGAGAAAACAAGTTCTCAAATCGACAATAGATCGATTTATTACGACAAGCTTAGTTGAAGCACAAAAGCGGAAATGCTCAAATGCATATGCTAGTAACATGGAATTTGAAGAATCGTAAACACTCCCAAGCTAAAAGATAATAATAGTTGTGATAACGGTGACCTTTGTTCAACCACTAGCTAAGTACCAATAAAAAGCATTGACGGTCATGTGATAACTAGAAAACACCGAACAAAAAGCTTGTGAGTATCACCAAAAGCACTGCAGGCAGCCGTGGCAGCAGTGCATGGCGTGGCCGGTGGAGGAGGGCGGCGTCCAGGCGGCTGAGGGACCTCCTCCTCCTCCTCCTCCGTGGCGGGTGGCGGCGGGCAGACCTCCTCCTCCTCCTCCTCCTCCTCCTCCTCCTCCCGTGGCCTTGGCTTGGCGGGCAGCCTCCTCCTCCTCCTCCTCCTCCTCCTCCTCTGGGGCTGGCCTTGGGGGCGTGAGCAGGGGTCAGGCGTGGGGCGTGGGGGCGAGTGTTTTAAATTCTATAAAAAGCAAACAAAGTCTGAAAATTATGAAACTTGTGGAGATGTCATGATATCATATGTGGAGGTGTGATAAAATTTTGAGAAGGTTTTGTGTACGTTGTCACGTACGATGCTTTCAAACCAGGACATCTCCATCTGGGATATAAGTATCACATTGGCGTCCTTACATGCAGGGTCATAACTTCGTGAGTGCGTCTTGATCACTATAGCTTGAAACACTTGTTGGATCAACGATTGACAACGATTCTGCAACATCGCTGGATGACTAAGCTTTTGGGCTATGATTTTACTGTGGAGTACAAGCCAGGCAAGGACAATATTGTGGCAGATGCTCTCTCGCGCCAAACATGATGATCTTACTTTGCATACTATTTCGCTTACCGAGTTTGCTTATTATGATGATCTCCGTTGTCGCCTTAAATTACATCCGTCTTGGGCGACAAGCATGCCGAGTGGGGTGCTGGTACACTCTCAGCAGACTGGACGTTCGTCGATGATCTCTTATTGTTTCGCCACCGTATATTTGTTCCAGCCGATTTTCCTGGCCTGCAACAGCTATTTTCAGTTGCACACTCGGTGGGTCATGAAGGTGTTACTAAGACCTTGCATCGCCTTCAATCCAATTTTTATATTCCGGGTGGCCACCGCTTGCTTCTAGAGTTCATTCGTGCTTGTGTGACTTGCCAGAAGTACAAATCACACAATTTGCACCGGCGGATTACTTCACCATTACCGATGCCGATCGAGTTTGGGCCGATATTAGCATGGACTTCATCGAGGGGTTACCCAAAGTTGCCCATAAATCAGTTATTTTAACAGTCGTTGACAGGTTTTCCAAATATGCTCATTTTGTCACCTTGAATCATCCGTTTACAGCTCAATCGGTGGCCCGGTATTCTTTGACTCTATTGTGCGCTTACATGGATTTCCAGAATCGATCGTCAGCGATCGCGATAAAATCTTCTGAGTCAATTTTGGAAAGATTTGTTCCGTTAGCCGATGTGAAGTTGCACATGAGCACCGCATATCACCCACAATCCGATGGGCAAAGCGAAGTCATAATTAACGAGCGATCGAGATGTATCTTCGTTGTCTCTGTGGCGATCGCGTGAGGACTCGCCACAATGGTTGGCTTAATGAGTTTTGCTATAACTCATCATATCATTCAAGATTGCATGCTACTCCTTCGAGGTAGTTTATGGACGGAAAGCTCCATCATTGATTGACATCTGGGAGATTTTGATGTTATTAGGAGGTTCGAGAAAGTGTGGGGACGAACGAGATGCCTTTCTAAAAGAGATTCGTTCACGGTTACTTCAAACACAACAACACATGAAAAGTTTGGCGGATCTCAAGCGCAGGGAACTTCATTTTCAAGATGGTGATTGGGTTTGGTTACGCTTTCATCAACGCCGACTTTACGCTATTGCTCCGGTCTTAATCGAAATTATGACCTCGTTTTTCGGTCCTACAAAGTGCTTTCTAAAGTAGGTCGGGTTGCTTATCGTTTGGCGCTTCTGAGTAGACCGTCGTTCATGGCGTATTTCACGTCTCCAATCTCAAGCCATTTCATGGCACTCCTCCGATTTTGTTCGATTTTGCCTCCTATTCATCATGGCAAGGTGCAACTACAACCCGCAAACATCGTCGAGCTCGTTTGAATCGTGGTGTGTGGGAATTAAAGGTGCGAGGGCAAACCGATCCTACGAAGAGCCCGAGGAATCATGGATCAAACGCAATGATTTCAAGTGAGAATTTCGATTATCATTTCATGGACGAAATTTGTTTCAAAAGGAAGGGGAAATGTTACGGACTCTTTGTAGGTATTCACTTCGGTAGCGAGGAATAAAAGGCATGTTGATTTGGGAAGTTAAACTATAGAAAGAGTTCCAATTCGAGTTGTATTCAAAGAGGACTGTTATAGTTTGGTTATGGTAAGTTTGGCTATTAGCTGTCCCTTGAGGACATTGGATAGAAAGTTATTGTATTAGGAAAGGAGAAGACTCAGTATCCTTCAAGATACTCCACCATCTCTATATAAGATGATGCTGTAATCGTTTGAGATAGTTATGAATCAATACAAAGTAGCTTCTTCCAAGTTCCTCTTTCTTTCTATCTAGTCTGGCTTCTCACCCATATCATCTTCGTTCTTCATCGAGAGGAGCTTCGGTTCCTAACAAATTCCTAAGTGCTCGTTACATTGTTCTCCAGATAGATGCTCTTACCAATTTAATTTGTTGGTCCTGAGTGAGGTACAAGTTGTTATTTACGGTTATCTGAAGTTCATCAAAGAAATTTCGTTTTTCACTATTTTTCTAGGTATATAATGCTATTGATCTCTTCCTTTTGTGTAAGGATGTATCATCATGGAAAATAAAAGAGAATAATGGTTTGGTTTCACAGACATGCTTTCCAAATTGTCCATGGTCCTGCAAATAGTTTCTTTCCTTGAATATTCTGCCAGCACTTATTGAACCACTGGATATTGTGGTACTATTGATTTGATACAATTTAGTCTTTGTGGGTAGTTGATGATATTGATTTGCTACATTTTGTATTGTGGGTGGGGAAGGTGCTAATGCATATTATCAGTTGAGAACTATAGTATTGCTTTGACATCTCTTTCTGTGTCAAATCTCTTTCCTTATGCAAGTATTATAATCTTTTTCTACTTGATCATCCAAGCTCTAGTTCAGACATATTGGATGGCTATCATGTAGAATCAAGCCCTTGTGCAGCTTGATCTGGAGTATCTTCAATTCTTTTGTGTAGAATTGCTGCCTGTCATTGTGTGGAGTGCCGACCATGTAAGAGAAAACAAATGCCTATCAGCCTACTCTCCGTATGCTTCCCAGAGACCATAAAATTGACTAACATTGACTACCATGAAGCGCATACTAGGCTACAAGGTGTTCATTCCTCAGCACTCATTGAACAAATGTCTTGCAACTTGCACATGTATGAATTTAGTGTTTTATATTCCATGGTTTTGTGCCAAATTGGGTTTCCACCTAGAAGCATGTTGTTATGGTAGGAATTCACTACCATCGCCGGGCCAGGCCACGACACGTCCATGCACAAGGGGAAGGTGTGTCGCAAAAGGAAAGTCAGGCAGGGGAAGGTGCGACAGCATAACTGCCGGCCCCTTCCAGGATAGTTGGCCTTCAGGGTTAGTTCGTTTGCCCATTAGATTAGGACTCTTCAATTAGGATATTGTGAAGAGATTGTTTCAATCTCTTAGTTGCTTTCCAAATCTGTTTTTCCCTAGATAAGTTTCTATCTTTAAGTTGTAATCCCTATTAAAGGAAAAGGATATGAAATAGATGGGCAAGCAAAGATTAAGCAGAAACTTACCTTGCTTCTTCCTGAACCATATATAGTCCGCAGGACCATGAAGCCTTATGAACAGCTCCAAATCTCCAACTATGTAATATACCAAAAATGTGTGGTTTACAGTGCAACTGTCGAGATCCAACATGTATAACATAAAGAATCTACATAACTGGAATCGGAAGACCTTATTTTGATAATATTACCAAGCATTCTGCTTGTATCTTTGCTAGTTTGAGGGTGGAGTAAGAGCTTGGCAACATAACTATTCTGTTTGAAGAAAGTGTTTCAGCGAGGTATATTCAGTGGTTTGATACAAGTTACAGTTGACATTGACTCAAATAATCTTCAATGGTTGCCCAATTATTGCCATCTCAAGTTTCTTGAAAATAAAGTTTGACACTCGTGTGGAAACCCAAGTGAGCTATATTATTTTCATCCGAAATATATTTTCATCCAACTTGGGTTTTAGAGATGAAGAGATACAAACATCCAGCTTTGATGAACGTAGGTGTAACGGTAACTAGTAACAACAAATCAAAACTATTGCATTGGTATGGTAGATATATGTTTTGATCAATGAGAATCCACAGCCTGCAGGAGTAGGCTGAGCGTACCTAAGTAACGAAGCAACTGACAGGAAGGTACCATCTTCATGCATTTTATTTCCTGGATTTGTATAATTCTTAAGTTTTCCAGAGGTGATCTTCTCAGGACAAGTTAAATGGATAGAAAAGATATGCAAGCATATGCTGATTCCTACCAAATATGGAGACTTTTGATCCACAGCAAGAATATTGTTTAGTATTTCTATCTAGGGATACTATTCTTACCTTACATAAATCTAATCAGAGTGTTTTACTTATTTAAAGAAATTTTATATGGTACCGCAGGTAGTGCACCTATGTTGATGAACTGAAGGTATTTGAGGCCAAGAAGCTGAATATGGTTGCTAATTCTCCAAGAATGGTTCATCTCCAACAACTATATTGTTCAGAACAGGTAAAATGGTGGGCAGCTGTCCATCTGAATATCCTGCTGCTTCTCTATTTGCAGGGCTCAACTACGACCTAGGGGCAGTAGCAAGTGCATGGCGAGATGGTCCAGTCCTGCAGTAACATAGCCCTTCTGCTCACAGTTCTTGTTAGGCTGTTACCACCGGTTTAGGTTGCTGTGCCATACACTGCGTGTGTCGTCCTCACTGGCAAACTGATTCACTCGCATCATCTCCTCCTGGCAGTGTCAGTGTATGCTCTCATTGGTGTCACTCAGCTCTTGCTGAAGATGGTCTTTTGTCCCTCAGAAACCACAAATTCACTGCACAGATGTTCAACCCTGTCAAGCTGCTTACCTTCTGAGCTCTAGTCCTCATGATGAACCCCAGCTCAACAGAAATAACATCCTGAAAGGAGCTGGTAATACATTTTATGCCATGCTAGAGACGCAGTTCCTGGCTTTAGATTAACTGTTGCTGCTTTGCGTGTTGGTGGCCAAGTTTTACATCTTTGGGGAGTGCAGCAAGTGATGGGAAGGAAGGGTTACGAGAGGGGGTGTCAGACCCAGTATTTTCAGTTAGCAACTGAGCTGCTATTTGTTTGAGAGAGGAGCGAGGAAGAGTCGGCAACAAACATAACGCCTTGTCGACTTCACTTAAGCGTTGAAGGAAGGTCAAGATGTGTGGTGGAGGCTTGTAAGGAGGATCGGACGGCTTCAAAAGACCTTATTAATTCTTGCTGCGTCGGCTACCTAAATCGTTTTCGTTTTCATCTCGAAACTTCACCGAGACTTTGTTACTTCCTTTACTTGCTGTAACTTTGAATTGTAACTTTCGGTTTTGATCAGGTTTATATTACGTGAGGCTAGTAATGAAAAGTATGAAAAAGACAAATACTTTAGCATCTAGTTGTAGTTACAGAGAACCCTAGCTATTTTTCTCCTTCCGTTCCTCCCAATTTCTCCTCAAATCTGAATGTTGGATTTCTGCTTTGCCAGGTCCTGACATTAGGTATCAGAGCAACAGCATCATCCTTGGAGCTTAGATCTGGCGACGAAGGTTGGGGGTAATCGGAAGATTCCTGCCGTAAAATCCCTGAAGTCGGTTAGATCTGGAACCAGTGAAGACTTCTTGATGGTGGTGAGGACCCGTTCTCACGGATCCATTGAAGAAGACACCTAGAAATGGAGAATCGTGCAGAAATCGCGAAGATCCATGAGAAGCTTGCGGAGCTAGACACACTGAAGTCGGATGTAGCTGCGATCAAAGCACTGCTGTTTGCCAACTTTCCCCAAGCTTCAACATCAAACACTGAACAAACATCCGATGAATTCCAGAAGGAGTGGCCGACAGTGACTGAATCAGGTAGGAATCCACTTCCTCAGTCCAAAGGTGTAGATTTACCTTACAGTATGACCACTCAAATGGGTTCTAGTCCAGTTCCAGTAGCCACACATATAAACTGGGGTCACGAACAGAGAACAGGTGGTGGAAGTTTAACACCTTTCTTTGTGGAACCTAATCTTGTGGTATCTAATTTTCCACCCATATTCTCACCAAAGAAGGAGAAGCTGCCGCTCAAGTAGATATGGGAACAAGTGAGGAGTGAATCGGTGAATCCTCAACAATGTCGGTTGCAATCAATCCCAACAAGACAGCAAGTCTTAACCACGACTAGGGAACCCCGGTACCACCACAGGACGGGCAATACACACAACAAAGGGGCATGTACGGACCTATTACCATCCACTTTGAACACTAACACGGTCAGGATACCTTTACGGATCCTAGAGGGATGCCATATGTACCATTGGTGGCAGGAGTACAATTGACGGAGATGAACCTCTTTGGGGTGGTGGAAGGACTGGAAGGAATAACAACCGAGGGACGAGAAATGAATAGAAGAACTTGTGGGCATTGCAAGGAACCATGGGTTCCAGGACACCATTTGAAATGCAAGGTGAAAAACACCGCATGTAATTTTGATGCAAGGGGAGATGAGGAGGAAGAGATTTCAGAGGAGCCTGAATTAACCAAAGAACGAGGTTATGTGACTACACTGTGAGTCTGAGGCAATGAAGCCAATGAAATAATTAACCGGATTCTTGCCAAATGGGATCAAGAGGAGCAATGAGCGTGAGAAAATTGCCACAGACAAGGAGCTAGAACATTTCTTTGACAAGCTTTTGATCTATTCGATGAAATTCAAGAGGAAGATAAAGAGATTGATAGTGCCTATTACAACACTACTCCTACCAAGGATCAAGAGGTGTTGGTCAATGATGTGGACCTTGGACTTGATTCCTTCTTCGTGAGACTTTCAATTTATTTGATGAAGCACCTAAGGGCTACAATGCGAGAGCGTATTGCAAAGATCGACCACTGAGTGCGGCATGTCTTCATCACCGACTCCATCACCGGATATCACTCATGATGGTGAGGAGAAGGCGTGGAATGATGTGGTGTTGCATGATGATGCCATCAACCTCTACACACACGCCATGACCGATCCACATGGATTTTGCTTGTTCTTTGGTTGCGAGTGCGCATGTTGGCCATAAGTGAACTATGGCGGCATGAAGCTGGGTCATTATTGGCGTAAGAGAGGTAGTAGAGAGGTGTTTGTCCATTACTAGCTGAAATGCAATCATGGAGCGTGGTGGTTGTAGCCCCGAGAAGTGAGGGTGCATTCCATAGTTTATTTCAGATTGTCCGAAGTCCTTTGGAGTTAGTATTGATGATTATGCAAACTACCTCCTCTAATTATTTGAAGCAAACATTGGCTCACTTATTACTAAGGTGCAGTTCAAGGTGCGGTGCTTATCATGGAATCACCTTTATGTTTATGGTTATGGTTCACGAGGCATCTTGGAGACATATATTCCCTACCGTGGTTACGGCTCAATTGCTCATTCTAATTTTACTATTTCCAAGGAGAAGGTTCAGAGCGGGTGCATTTATGCGAAGCCAAGAAGCCGAGGTGACGGAAAATTACTCTTGGTGCTACAAGATGTCAAGACAAGGAAATGGTGGTGGGTTAGTAGGCACTAAAATTGTTGATAAGATCGACAAAGCAATGGAGCTTATACTGTCATGACTAGTGAAGTACCAATGCTAGAAGGAATTCAAGAGCGAGAGAGTTTACGAATCGATTCTTGCAAAATTAGAGATCACTCTAGAAATGGACAAGAAAAGAGAAGATGAGGCGCAATGGCGTGAGCCGGAAAAGGAACTTGATTCACCTTTTACCTTTGGAGTATTTGAAGAGGATCTTGTGAAATATAAAGTTAACAAGGGTATGGGTACTTACCATTCATGAGTCGACAAACCTTGATACCATTGTGATCTCCTTTGGAAGTACATGACTCATGGTCAACAATGGTTGAGAACAATGGGATCATTCTGATATCTTTGGTTGATTGGTGAAAAGGGCAAAATTGTTGGCATCACGCATCAAGTGACCTTGTAGACTCTCAAATGACTCGGCTCTTGAAATTGATGAGGTTAATGAGTCACCACAAGGCATTGTCGACTCACGTACATGAACTGTCAAAATTTGTGTGTTTGTGAATTGTGTGCTCCTTAATTGTCCATGGGATCCAGGAGTTCAAGTAGTTAGGTTCATGATGTTGCAAGTTCTAAAATCATCTGACCCAAGAACTATTGGCATAATGCTATTATTGGCTCAAGTGTTCTTTACTTGCAACACTTTCATGAGTTGCCTACTCAAGTTGGCACGAAATTGACTTTGAAGAATGTCGAAGATTTGTTTGGTGAAGCTGTCAAGTTGTGGATGCTACGAGAATATCACTGGTGCAAGTCAAAGTGGACAATAGTACTAGGAGGAGTTATTATTGTTGTTCACATGACTCATTTGAGGTCGAGTTGTTGCAAACTTTCACATTGGGTCTACTACTAAGGGCTTGTGGAGCAGCAGGGTTAAGATAGAACTTCTCCTTGAAGTTCTTAACAATACATTTGATTCAGATAGCGGTAAGTATACTCCATGAGCACTGCAACTGTAAGGTGATAGCTTTAAACATTCAGATATCTGCTGGAAGTAGCACCTTGGTTTTCAATGTGGCTGCAAGAATTCATGGAAACTTGAGGTCCACTAATATAGAATCATTGAAATTCAGTTCAAGTGCACTTAAATATCCAGTTCATCGAGTGCGATCATTTGAAACCCACAAGTAGCTTTGATGATGGAGTTCCCTATTATTCTCATGGTTAAATTGTTTGGCTGGGAGGAAAAACTAGAAAATCGGCAAATTGAGGGAAAATATTCTATTCCCTCTGGTGCACATGTTCTGTACAAAAAGGGAGAGGATCCAAGCTTACATAGGGACCATATATCTTTTCAGGCTGCAAACTTTTGTGAGGAGCTTTATCAACAAATTTGGTGGTGTATTGAAGAGTATGGTATGCTAAGTATGAAGTTTGGATTTCAGGTTATAAGCTATTGCAGTGCCGTTGCTAGTGTCATTACTAGATCAGCACACCAAGAATATAAGTTATTGAATGAGGATATTCTAGAAAGCTTCAACAATCCTGAAATATTTGTGAAAGCTAATATGGCGGTGATTGCACCTTTGAAAATTTCTCGATGTCTCAGCATGATTCTTTTGTTGCATTTCTTGGTCACGAGAGATTTCTGAAATTTGTATTTGAGAATAGATCCTGTAAGCAAGGGTATCCTAGGGATTCTTGAGTTAGTAATTGGGCTATATTCTGTCAAGGTTCTTTGAAGTCCTTTTCAAAATGGAACACGAGGAAGCGTCTAAGAATTTCGAAAGACCTCTACCAATAACTTTTGCTTATGAGTTGGTGACTATTACGACTTGGGTGCTTGTTTAAGCTATAGCATTTATGTCATAAGGAGAACAAATGTGGCGGTGGAGTTAAGCTTAAGATGGATATTACAAATTTGGAGCGCCTTTGGTTGTCTGATGACTAATACAATGGCTAAACACAGGTCGAGAGGATGCTACTTGGGAGGATCTGCGTCCATCAAAACACCTTTCGAACTTTGCTCCTTGAGGACAAGGATAGTTTCAAGGGAAGGAATGTCGGACCCAAGATATTTTGATTAGCAATCGAGTTGCTATTTGTTTGATGAGAGAAAGCGCGAGGAAGAGTCGGCTGACAAACATAACGCCTTATCGACTTCACTTAAGCGTTGAAGGAAGGCGAGGATGTGTGGTGGAGGCTTGTAAGGAGGATCGGACGGCTTCAAAAGACCTTATTAATTCTTGTTGCGTCGGCTACCTCGTCGTTTTCGTTTTCATCTCTGAAACTTCACCGAGACTTTGTTACTTCCTTTACTTGTCAGTAACTTTGAATTGTAACTTTCAGTTTTGATCGGGTTATATTACAATGAGGCTAGTAATGAAAAGTATGAAAAAGACAAATACTTTAGCATCTAGTTGTAGTTCGTAGAACCCTAGCTATTTTTCTCCTTCCGTTTCTCCCAATTTCTCCTCAAATCTGAATGTCGGATTTACGCTTTGCCGAGTCGTGGACGGAGATTTGTGATGAGATGGATGTGCTGAATAATGCTTGCATTCAAGTGGTTGTGCAGATGATTCGCGGGTTCCTCTCTTAACATCAGCAGCACTGTCTAGATGACGAGGTTAAGATAACACAGTTCACAGATCTCTGACGACAAACAGCCTACTGCAAAGCTTTCTGCATAAGACTTCTGCAAACTTTCAGAAGAAATTTTGTTCACGCTGGAACTTCATAAGATCTTCTCTAAGTCATATGTCTATTCTCCGACACGTATGAAGCTTGAGTTGGTCCATGGGTAGGAAAGTTTCAGTGCTTCAGATTCAGTTAAGAGTTGTTCAAATAGAAAAGTTTTTGGGAGCCTGCAGCTTTGTACCAGTTCATTTTGCTGCACCTCACCCCCATGACATTGATAAGTCCACCCATTCTGCAGTATGCAGTTCAGGAATTTTTTTTGATAACATATTTTTTATTTAGAATTACAGAAATAATACTACTTTTTTTTTGATAGAAATAATCCTCGGTCGCCGTACCGTTCGGCAACTAGGAAAAGCCGCCCAACGACAGACCGACACAAGTTCAGTCACCCTTTGATTGAGCGACACAATGATGTCGCCCAATGATTGAGCGACTAACCATTGGGCGATTTTAAGTAATAACTTCACTATTTTATTAATCCGATTGGAATAATTGTGTGAGAATAAATATCAAATTTTGTAGATAATACATTTAGTAAATCCTGTTTTTAGAATGTTATTTTTTTGAAAAATAAAAGGGTGGTGACAAGGTTGGTTGGTTCGTTTGTGATTTTCGTAGAATCTCAAAGTACGAAATTTGTCGGACTCATAATAACATTTTGTGATAAATGCGTATGTTGTTGTAGTCGCTAAATTTACGAAGAATTTTGTAAGGGCGATAGAAGTGGCAATGATTTGTAAATCGAAGGTAAGTGATATTGCGATCGCCGATAAATTCATACATGGTGAACTTTAGAGAAATGATGCAACGATAACAATCTGACGATTGATCCGACAAGGGTTACATGGCAAATTGGCAAGGAGTTAACGAACCAAGGGCGGTATACATATGTTTTTAGGAATTAGAAATACATAGAACATATGGACGAAGAGGGTTGGACTACTGCGTGGATGAGGATGTTTGCTCGAGGTGCAAGCGGAACAAGTTGCGGTTAGCCCGCACCGCCGCCGAGCGTTACGCAGATAGATGCACAGCCCGCCAAATATAACACGGATAGATGCGACGGTCGCTAGCCCACAACTAATGAGAGGCGCTCGTTCTGCACCGTCTGGGACGCACGCCTCGTGCGACAGCTTCTGGCAGTCGAGGTGGCCGTACAGCAACGCCTTCTCCCCAGACAAACCTGAATAATCCTGACATGACAGAATTAGCAGCCTCTCATTGTTAGCGACAGTTTAAACATACAACTAACTAGTAATAATCATGTGTATGATCGAGCTAGTGCTTGTCTTACCATTAAGTATGTGTTGATTGC
This sequence comes from Phyllostachys edulis, assembly GCA_036346405.1. NCBI lineage: Eukaryota > Viridiplantae > Streptophyta > Magnoliopsida > Poales > Poaceae > Phyllostachys > Phyllostachys edulis. The sequence goes on along the minus strand of CM070562.1, from coordinate 93,374,298 downwards.
TTCGTATATATGGTAATCATGGGTCTTCCGGTCGCCGGTCGAAATGACACTGATTAGTTCTGCTAGCCTCTCTGGCCGGAGCTGGGATCCCCGACGAACTGCACGAGGTACCGATCCCACAACTCCACGACAGCCTCCGCGCCTCTTCTTTGCATGGATACATGGTTTGAGGCGATGCTCTCCATTGCCCTCACCTCCGGGCTATTGGCGATGGACCGGCCAGCTTCTTGCTCCGGCAGCGGCAGGTCGTCCACACGGGTGAACTGCAGGTGGGACGCTACCTGTTCTCGCAGACTCGTGTGGCTCTCCTCGCTCAGCTCGAGGGTGATCAACCGCGACAGCAGAGCGAAGTAGAACGACGCCGGGCTGGTTATGTGGATCCGCTATGTGGCTACCGCAAGTATTAGTCTGGTTATGTGTATTATCGAGACGGTTCTACTTAAGAACAGTTTGTGATATCCTGCTATCCCTCTGCCGCACTACCGCTGCCTCTGCGCCTTGGAGGCCCTAATGATCCTGAGCGGTTCTATTAAAAACCGTGCATGATAGGTCTATCCTGAGCGGTTCTTAACAAGAAGCATCTCTCGATTGTTAGGCGGAAACGAAAATTTGAACATAATGGGCGGGCTGCCGAAACTCGCTTTATATAACCTCCATCTCCTCCTCTGCGGTCTCTCCTCCTCACAGCTCATACCTCCATCTCCTCCTCTGCCGTTTCTCCTCCTCACACCTTGCGCCCCGGCCTCCGCCGAGCTTGTCGCCAGCGGCCTCCTCCAACTCGTCCCGGCCTCATCGTCACCGGCCTCATCCGAACCATCACCCCCGGCCTCCTCCACCTCGCCCGACCTCATCGTCACTGGCCTCCCACGACCTTGTCGCCTTCGGCCTCCTCCACTCCGTCGCCCCGGCCTCCCACGACCTCACTCTCTCTACTCCCCCCTTTGCTTTGTGATGTGGATTCTTGAGTTGATGCTCTTGTGATGTGGGTGATGCTCTTTGTGATGTGTGTAGTTCATGTTGAGTTATTTGGTTTGGGCAAAAATATAGATGGTAGATCGCGCACCGTTTGGTAAAATCATCAGAACTTTTGCATACGAACTCCGATTGCGACGTTCTTTGGCTCGTTGGAAAGCTAACGAAACACTCAATCCGAAAATCCATAAGTCAAGGTCAAATTCTCTTCGCGAGGTCTAGAAAAAGTGAAAACCCCAAAAAAGGTCGTTTAGGGCCTCTAAACGGCCTCCGAAGTTTTAGCAGCCGTTTTCGGCTTTTTTTTGCCACGAAAAAGGCTATCACAGAGCGGTTCTAAATAAGAACCGTGCGGAAAACTCATCACAGATGGTTATGAACAAGAACCGTCAGTGAAAATGTCATCCTGAGCGGTTTGTAAATTAAACCGTCGGTGATATTCTTGAATCCGAGCGGTTTTGAGGAAAACCGTGCGTGATAATTTTCTCTGAGCGGTTTCAACAAAAACCGTGCGTGATAGTGCGTATCCGCAGGCGGTTTTGAACCGTCAGTGATAACTTACTGTTATCACAGACCAACAAATATAGGCGGTTGGAAGCAAATGCGTGATGACGATTCGAACCGCTGCGTGATGAGGCTTCTGTAGTAGTGATAGGTCAAATCGTATTTTCTAGATCGCTTTCAATTCCACAAATTTGGTTTTAGATTACTTCCTCTGATTGCAAATCTGGTCTAATCTACCGCGAGCTGACTTGAAGTCGCCGACACAATGCCGATCGGCAGGTTGCATGAAGGAGCATATGTTGATTGCACTGTGGATTGTAGATTGCAAATTTTCTCTAATCTTCGCAAGCCGACTTGTAGTCGCTGGCACAATGTCGATCGGACAATTAGTTGAAAAGAAGGACTGTTGATTGCACTGTTTATTGATGCACAAAGAAAAGAAACCCTCATCTAGCCATCGTGCTGACATGTAGTCACCAGCACAATGTCGATCGGTCAAGCTAGATGCATGGAAAAATTAAAGGCAATGGCACGAAAGGCACCATGTGCATGGCATTGGCTCCAAGCGACCGTCACCGCCTCCGCTACGGAGGCAACGATAGAGCCATGCCGCTAGCACGTGGCAAGCACGCACACATTGGTCGACGAACCCGCCTCAAAGCCACCGCCAACCTGTACGTCGGCAGATCTCCGCACCAGAACGCGCCTGCATTCGCGCTCTCCCGCACGCGGGCTTGCACCTGTGCCCCTGCAAGCACCCTCCGCGCCCGTAGCGCCATGCCTCCACGCCCGTAGCGTGCACCTCTGCGCCACCCCGCACGCCGCCGCTCGCTGCATGCCCCACCTGCAGCCATTGCCGCACGCCCACTACGCCTCGGCCACCGTGTATTGTAAGACGTCTTGCGATCCCGCCACAAGCCGTGTCGTGTCTGTCATCCTAACGCGCGTCGTGCCTCCGTCGCGTCGTCGCTGCCCTGCAATTGCGCGCCATAGCCATGCCATCGCTATGCGCCCGCCCGCCGTGTGTGCGCCCGCCAAGATGCCACCATCACGCCGCCGCCCAAAGCGCAAAGCTCGCGCAATGCCCGACCATGCCACGCCTCAACGCTTCGCGTCGTCGCCGCCAGCGCCCAGCGCGTTAGCTCTGCTGAAGCCCACGCGCCCGCCAGATCGATCGCCTGCACTACCGGCTGCGGTAGTGGCTCCGTGCCACTCATGACGTCGCGCCGCCGAAAGCAGTGCGCTGGCCGCCGCCAGCGCCACCGATGGCGCCGCCTCCTGAAGCAGGGGTAAGAAACCTAAATCCCTCACCCCCTTTTGAATGGGCTAAATGGGTTGTCGGGGCAAGGCCCGAAACCGAAAAAGGGAAAGAGGGTGGCCCGGCCGAGAAACTCGGGAAAGAAAAGAAAAAGAAAAAAATCCTGAAATTTTGCAAAAAGGCCCCAAGATTATTTGAAAAAGCGTGAATTTTTTCTCAAAACTTAAAATTAGCGTTTTAGCCCCTGGAAAGTCTGAAATTCTCGAAAATTAGTATTCGGTGAAAAGGACCTTGGGAGTTTAGAAACCTCAGCAATTCAATTTTTGAATCCTTTTGAACATTTGAAGCATGTTTAACTTTGTTATTATTATTTCTATGCAATTTATGTATTGTATTTACTGATTTGGTTATCTGTGATTGTTTATATTACTTTTAATCACTAAAAAAGTAGTGAATCATGAAAAATGCATAGAAAAATCTGAGATCATGAACCGGAGTTGAAGAACATTATGAAAATTTTGCAACCATTTTATGCAAATTACTAGCAGTAATTTTATGAGCTCTTTGCATGAATATGTAGATGACTGACATCACAAACTGGGAGTTCGAGCAATTTGTGACATATCGTAATTTGTACATAATTTATACTAGTCTTCAACTCTGTGGTAAGATAATCACAGATGAGCGAGAAGATTGAGAAGACTCTCTATACCTTTCACCCGAATGCGGTGCAATCCGCACAACTATCGTCAAAACGGCTACAAGGAGGATCTTGGAATTAATTGACATCATGCAAGTTGCGGAAGCTCAAGATGATGTCCTAAGAAAGAACTAAATCTCACAACCACCTAGTAACAATGTTGGCCGTGAAGCCAATACTAGCAGCTACAAGGTGAGGAAGCCTCTCACGAAGGAGAGGGGCAAGAAAGGTAAGGTGGTGGGTCGCAGCACGTTATTGATACTTTCCCGTCTAAGAAGAAGGGCAAAGGACAACATGAGGCACATCTCACCATTGCAGGCACAGAGAATACACAGCCATTAGTTACACTCATGGATGTGGATGACCTAATGTGACCTCCATCACTCCTCCTTTGGATATCGCGTGACATGACCATAGTTACCCAAGAGGATAAGGTCGCCATGGAGCAGATACAGGTAGAAGTTTCTACACACTTCGTTGATTCGATCTAGTGCACGCATTACACTTTGATCGTTTTACAGACACCTGCAGTTTGTGATTGTGATGGAACTTTGAATAATGGTTGTAAGCTCTAGGAGAGCAAAGCATTAAATTCTTATGATGAGTTATGCAAGGCTTATTTTCCTGTATTTATAATGATGATATTTGAAGTATTAGAATACGTGTGGCGCCCTATGGAAGAAGATACCTTCTTGAGAGAGACAAAATCCTTTCAGTCGATTAGCAAGAATGTTGGTAGTCTTACGACAATCACGGGCAGCGATGCTTGTATAATAGGCTCAGGAAGGGCTACAATTATACTCCTGATGGGCACAACTTTGGTCATTAAAGAAGCATTGTTGTACCCATAATCGACTAGAACTCTCAAGGATATTTGTGCTAACGGTTTCCATGTAGAGACTGAAGAAGAGTATGGTAAGGAATACCTGCTCATTACAAAACGTGAAGAAAGTGAAGAAATGGTATTAGAATAACTTCCTTCATATGAAATTGGGCCATACTATACTAATATTAAGGCACCTGCAGCCTATACTGTCCTGAAAACTATATTTAGAAGCTCTTAACTTTTCTATCTCTGGTATGATAGATTATGCCACCCATGCCTTAGGATGATCAGAAAGATAATTAACAATTCACAGGGACATAATAAGTAAAGAACTTCCTGAATCAGGAAGATTCTGTGTGCCCCACAATGCCACCGGGAAATTAATTACTAGACCTTCTGCTCTAAAAGTGAAGGATGAAGTCCCTACATTCCTGGACCGTATCCAGTGAGACTTTTGCGGTCATATACAACCCCTGTCAGGGTCATTTAGGTATTTTATGGTGCTCATCGATACTTCCCCGAAATAGTCGCACGTATGTCTATTGTCTATGAGAAACTATGCTTTTGCAAAGTTAATCTTGCAAATAATTAAAATTAAAATTAATTTCCCTGATCATCATGTGAAGTCCATCAGAATGGACAATGCCGGAGAATTTATTTCGAAGGCATTTGATGATTATTGCATGGCAATGGGCAATGGAAATTAACGATGAGCATTCCATACCGCATATCCACACCCAGAATGGACTAGCGGATTTTTGCAGAATTATAATTTACCAACTACATGTTGGGGACACGCGATGATCGACGCATAACAACTTTCATCAATTTTAGATCGTCAGCATATAACATCCATTCACCTATGCAACTAGCGCAAGGGTCAGCACCGAAAATTTCTCATCTTGGCAGATTTGGTTGCAAGGTTTATGTACCTATACCACCATCACAAATGACGCAATGGGCCTCTCGAAAGTCACGGGATATCGTTGGTTATGAGACAATATCCATCATCAGGTATTTAGACCCTATGACTGGAAATTTGCATACCGCCCGCTTCGCTGATAGTATATTACATGAGGAAAGTTTCCCGTCATTATGGGAGGAAATCAACCCCTTGATGAAAAATATTGGGAAATAACGTGGCAAGCCACGGGAATCCATGCACATAGCCCGCGCACTAGTGAAGCAAATAGAGCAGTCCAGAAGGCAATTGAAGTCCAGAAGACAAGAGTAGTTCAGAAGATAATTGAAGTCCAGAAGATAATTGATTTGCAAGCATTAGCGAATCAACATAGCCCAAGTAACCGAGGACGCTTGGTGAAAAAGGATAAGAAAGACTTAACACAGCCGATCACCGAAGTCCCCAGAACCAGAAGGGGAGCCAGTTGAGACCTGGCACCAGTATGAAACCTTCAGGAAAGGTATACCAGATTTGAACGTTCCCACGAAGAGAGGTATCAGCATGGATGCGAACGCACACATCAGAGTTAAAAAACTAAAGGGACTTGCCCCCGTAATTGGAAGCAGCGGTGGGCAAGTAGAAGCATTGGAAGCATTAGAAGAATCGCCCCACAAAGAAATAGCTATAAACTTGGTGACCACGGAAGAATCTATGAATAAAACAACTGCCAATGTCAACATTTACTTTGTAAAGAAAATTGTCATAATCATCGATCTTGATCCGAGCTGCGCATCGCTCATGAATGTAAGAAAGATCAGATTGAGAAGATTGAAAGAATGCAATAAAAACTGAATTATTATCTCTAAATAAAATAGAAGTTTTTGGGCTTGTAAGCCGCACGCCTCCTTATGTGCATCGCGTAGGGCATAAGTGGGTATTTGTTCAAAAGAGAAATGAAAATAAGCAAGTCTCGTTGCACAAGGTTTCACTCAACGTCTAGGAGTTGATTATGAAGAAACCTATTCCCCGGTCTTGGGCGAAACTACCCTTTAGATATTTAATCTCAACGACAGTAAACTTGAATTTAGAAATGAAATTGATGGATGTGGTAACTGCATACCTTTATGAAAATTTGGATTCAGACATTTATATGAAGATACATGAATGTTTTCCTGTCCCAAACTAAGATAGAGCAAATAGAAATATGTACAGTGTGAAACTCAGAAAGTCACTGTACGGACTTAAGCAATCAGGCAGGATGTGGTATATTTCTATGCAAGAAAGGCTACACGAATAATGAGAATTATCCCTGTGTATTTATACGACGGTCCCAGAATGAATTTTGTATAATCTCAGTGTATAAAGATGATCTGAATATCATCTGAACCTTGGAAGAAATTAAGGAAGCAAGCTCTTATCTGGAGTTAGAGTTCGAAATGAAAGATTTGGGTAAAACCAAAATATTGCCTAGTCTTGTAGCTTGAGCATGCCCCTGAAGGGATATTAGTGTATCAGTCAACCTATACTCAAAATGTGTTAGAAAGGTTTGGCTTTGAAAAGGCATACCCTTCGAAAGTGCCAATGGTCGAGTCATCTTTGCGGCAAGACAAAGACCTATACAGATCTAGAGAAAAAGGGGAGGAAATCCTGGAACCGGAATTCTCGTACTTAAGTGCAATAGGAGCACTCATGTATTTAGCAAACTATACTAGACCATACATTGCATTTGTTGTGAACCTATTAGCAAGGTATAGTGCAGAACCTACCAAAAGGTATTGGCAGGGAATAAAGGACATCTTCTGATACCTCTAAGAAAGCAAAAACCTTAGTCTATTCTACAGAAAGAACCAAGACATGTCTATGAATGACTATGCAGATATCGGGTACCTGTCGGACCCACATACAACCAAGTTGCAAATATGCTATGTATTCTTGTGTGGTGGAACTGTATTTTCATGGAAATCGCATGAGCAAAGTCTTGTATCGACTTCGACGAACCACTCAGAAATCATAGCACTGTACGAGGCCTCACGAGAATGTACTTGGTTTCGGTGGGTGATTCACCACATCCAGCAATCGTGTGGATTGAATACTACATAAACCCCTACTATTATCTATGAAGATAATGCAACTTATGTTGCACAAGTGCAGATAGGCTATGTGAAGAGTCAACTCACAAAGCATATCAACCCCAAGTTCTTCTATACTCATGAATGGCAAAAGATGGACGAAAATAAAGTATTGTATACTAAGTCATGTGAAAATATTGCAGATCTATTCACTAAGTCACTTACAACATCTAGCTTTGAAAGGTGCATACGTGGAATTGAAATGATGAGACTTAGAGAAGTGTAGAATTCAGGGGGAGACTCTTCACGAACTCATTATTGAAACTTGATCACGAAGATCGAGTACCCAAAGAGTAAATCCTGAAGATTAAATGAAATCGGGTGAATTGTACTCTTTTTCTCTTGACGAGTTTTCCTGAAGTTTCCCGGCTAAGGTTTTTAATAAGGCAATTCGTGCAACGCAGCAAAACGTGTATCGTGTACTCTTTTTTCAAATTGTTTCCACTGAGTTTTTATGGGGTTTTGATGATGCATGAATATATGAGGATGAGTGCCCAAAAGGAGTGTTGGGAAACTATGGACTTGGTCCGTGATGTGACGCTCATTTAAAACCCTAGCAGAATCTGTAGCATATAAATAGGGGGAGCGCATCATTGTAAAATACTGATAATGAGAAGAGAAATAAAGAGAAGCAAGAAGCCCCCCATATCTCTCTGTGTTTATCTATTTTTTGTACTTGTGCATGTATGTGATTCTACTTGACTGCTCGACGGAGGTGATCGATCTCAACAATGAGAACTCATGGGATGTGGTTTCTCGATGAATGAGAATCCAAATTGGCAGAGATGGGATGAAACTGTGCCCTTCCTACATGCCCGCCATAGACATCGGTGAGATTTTCTCGATTTGCTGGATTCTCCGGAGTCCTGACCACATCCGTCTGCCTAGTCTGGCTTTTCCTCCTCCTGAACGAGGAAACGCAGCTGCATGCCGAATTGTCGATCCCGGAGGCCGAAACAGCGGCAGAAAAGCAGCCACTGGCGCACAGCCCCACATCACTCGGCGGCAGAATAGTGGGCCTGCTTCTTACATAGTACATACTGGGCTTAACATGTAAGTACGGCAACCGACCCGGCCCAGTTAAAGGAGATCGAGTGTCGCAGCAGCACCTACTACGCGCTAGACCGGACTACCTTTGGTTTAGCGTGAGCACACAGAGAGGAAGTCTGAAAAAATGTCCGGTTGCCTTTCTGTGCCTAAGCTCGTGCCAGCCGAAAATTCATGTTGAGCGGAACATCTCTGTGCTGTCATAACGCCAAATGGGCCGAGGAACTGGCGTCGAAATTCTCCCTCATCACGGCCGCATCCAGCGCGGCGGCGTATCCATCGCACGCCGCGCTGGTGCGTCCGGCGCGTACGCCGTGGAGCGCGCCCACCAGGCCACCACCGAGTCGTTCATCCGCCTGCAGTAGCCGAGGCAGGCGCTGAGAGGCTGTGGACGAGGTCTTCGAGGACGAGCACAGTGAGCGTGACGGTTGCCGCGACGGTGACGGAGGTGCCGGTCGGGTCGGCCGAGAGGACGCCCAGGCACATGTAGTTATAGGCGTTCGTGGTGCGGTTGGACACGGCGGCACATGTCGTGGTGTGACGTACGGATGAGACGTCCACGTACGGTAGGGCGAGGCGCTGCATCGGGGAGGAGCTCATCGTGCTTGGTGTGTATGCTTCTTTGCACGTCTCATTGTCTCAGTCGTTACACATTGTACGTGCTGTTTGGAAGGGCCGGGAACCTCTCGATCGTGCTATATCCAACGTTCCACATCATCCCCGACACCACATGCATCGCAATTCCGCAGTTGATCAGCTTGCTGTTGGTTACTACTATAAACTGTACGTTTTTCCCATGTGGCTCATGAATTTGAAACAATATCTGTCCACAAACCACAGAGAAAAAGAATCGGACAAAAGGCGAAAGTGAGCTGCAGCAGGCAGCATGCCTTGCTTCCACTCAACGTCCCACACAGCTAGCTAGCTAGCACCCCGCGTTCAAAGATTAATTAAAAAAAAGCGCGAGATCGATTCCAAGCAGGCCACTCGCCCACTACACCATATTGCATGCGAAGCATGCAAGGCACTACACAACCAAACTCGTCCAAGGAAAGCATAAAAAAGTTAAATCATTGACTAGTAATTAATTATACTCATCGAGAAATTAAGCTTATTATACCTGCATGTCCCTGCTAATTAAGCACGTACAGTTTACAGAAGTATCAATTCCTAATCCTCGGTGTAGATGGCGGCCGCGACAGCGACGCCGCGACGGAGAGAGAGATGGTCGCCAGCTTCTTGAACTCGGCGTCCTCTGCGGCCAGCGGCGACGTGTCGTCGGCCTCGCCGAACGCGTCCTCGCACGTCCCGGGCGCGTCCAGCGCCGCGCTGAGCTGCGTGACCGCATCGTCGTCCTCGCCCCGGGCGATGTCCTCCGCGGCCTCGCCGAGCTGGTCCACGGCGTCCGAGTACACCTCAGCGCACACGCCGAGGCGCTCCCGCCTCCTCGCGTCCTTCTCCGAGGCGCTCACTGCGGCAATGCGCGCGGCCGTGGCGTTGGCGGCCGCCTCCGCGATCTTGGCCGCGATGGCGGCCAGGCCGCGCGCGTCGGCGGTGGCGCTCGCCTTATCGGCTTGGAAGGTCTTGACGCAGTAGTCGTAGCCGATGGACGGGTAGCCGGCGGCGAAGGACTTGCATGCGTCTTCTAACGTAGAAGACTTGCACGTAGACAAGGTGAGCAGGAGGAAGAACACAGAGCAGCGGTGGCGGAGCCAGAATTTTATTTATGGGGGTGCAAACTTTTTTTTGCGATTACAAAGAAGACACTCCACCACACATATGCGTGAGTGCGCCTTATATCACATGTCTAGAAAGATGGAGGACGGGAATAAACCCGCGACCTTACAAAATATCTACTGAAAGCGCACTCGTATGTGCATAAAGATGCGAACTTAAATGACATATTTCAATATAAAAGTTTAAATGACACAGTAAAGGTTCAAGTTGAACAAATTACATGTTTCTAGTACAACCGACATCGCAAAATATTGTTTGTGTTGGTGGGCTACTGACTATTGATTGCTGAGAATAACTTAATGTAATTTATTGTATAGTCTATGTATTATACTAGGTATATATACTATATAAAAAATCTGCATGTAAATTTTTTGAAAGTGCTGTACAAAATTTTGGGGGTGCAGTTGCACCCCCATGCTCTCACATAGCTCCGCCCCTGCAGAGCAGCTAGAGAGCAGCTTCATAGTTGTCTGGATCGATGGTTCGCTTACCTTGGGGTCTGCGCTCTCGTGGTGAGGTTTTTGTAAGTTCAGATGAATGCACCACACCGGCATTGCTTGGTATTGATTCGTATAAGTACTAGTCACATGTCCGAGTGCGTTGCAACGGAAACTTATAATTTACACCAAAAAATTATATGCAATGTACACTAACTGTGTCTAAAGCAAACTATTCACTTGAATGTGCAACTATCGGATGTTCAAATTATTTCATGGTGTGGAGCATACAAATTGGAAACATTTTTTTTACTAAGTCAAACTGGAAATTACATCTAATTTTGCAAAGAACCGAATTCGACTTTGTGTCAACACCGGACACTGCACCGACCCACACGCGTTGGGTAGAAGTGAGAACTTCTCTCACATCAAAGTTCCCTTGTGCTAGGCAAGGAGAAAATTTTAGTGTCGGGAACGATGACTAAAACTCCTCCAACAACTGGATTCAAAACAAATCCAAAATGAGAAGAAACAGGGCATTAGGGAATAAGCAATCATCACCGATAGAAGAAAGTATTGCTTAAAGATACTGTGGATGGAATATAGTTTTGATGGCCAACATTGTCAAGAATTGGCGTGCTGTACAGCTCCACAAATTGTTCTCTCAAGATCTGATTCATTTTATCAACATCACATGTATGCACCCAAAACGAGTCATGCACCCCTACAGCCAAAGTAAATTGACAAAAAGGCAACATAAACAACAATAATTGAACATAAAAATATAGATACGGAAATGTAAATATGCTACTGTACATATGAGCTCCTTAAATAGACTTAGATTATGATTGCTTATGGGGCAAGAATCATATGCACAAGTAACAGAAGGTGCACATCTTTTCAAGTCAGCATTCAAAATAGACTTAATTTACATTCTCTATTTGCCCGTTTGAAATGCTGCCCTATAGAAGAAATCGTGACCAAATACTCACACTAAAATTACATCATCCATGAAATCTTAGAATCAGTTGTACTTAGTGTGCTTAGATTCTAGCCAACTTTTCATCTGTGGGCCATAGTTGGACATTCATCTTATTCTTATATAAATTTTATGTAACAATCCACATGAATTTTAGGCTCATTTTTAGCAAAAACCTACACTGTACAATTTGCACAAAAAAGATTGAGGCAAATAATCAGCACTACTGACACAGCACCATTTACGAGAATAAATACCTAGATCATAGTGCAAGATCGAGGAGGCCGACTAGAGGGGGTGAATAGCCGTTTCTAAAAATCTCTAATGCTAAAACCGATTTCTAATGCGGAAGCTAACAACAATTCGGTTTTGCACAATTAAAACCTAAATCAACTAGTCTTGACTAACTGCAACAACAATAAGAGACTATTGATAACGATAGCAATCATACAAATACATGTAAGTAATTTAATTCTAGGAATGTAATTACAATAGAGTAAAGCACAAGAATGCAAACCACAATGACACAACGATGTTTTACCGTGGTGTTCAAGGACTTGCCGGTCTTCCTTAATCCACGTTGAGGTAAGCCCAACCACGTTGGACCGGCTCTACAACTTGAGCCAACACCTCCAAGGTAAGTCCAACCACTTGGACCGGTTCACAACACGAACCAACACCTCGATCCACTCAGGATTGCTCTTCCTCCGCTCCGGAGATGGCGAACACCAAACCACTCACAACTGCCCGGGTCTTCTCACAACCTTCTTTGAGAAGATCACCGGCGCAACTCCTCCAAGCCGTCTAGGTGTCGGCAAACACCAAGAGTAACAAGTCGGAGACGCTTACTTGAACGAATCAAGTGTCTAAGCTCAATGAATACACCACTACAGCAAAACAAGCTGGTTGTCGGGACCCAAAATATGCAATTCTAGACCCTCTGTGTATAATGCACTAATCCAGGATCAAGCTAGTGCACACAGTGTCAACATAGATGAATATCGATCCACACAAGACGAATAATAGCATAAACGAGTATTTTGATAAACAAATAATTGTTTTGACCTTATGGTTGAGTTTACAATTATTAAGCCACGCAGGGCTAACAAAGAAATAAAATAGCAAATGAACAAAGAAACTTCAATGAATCCCATCAATTCACCACGCATAACCGATCGATCAAGACCCTACGATCAAGCACCTTTGATGAACTCCTTCTCGAAAGCAGGCGATGACTCCTCCCCTTCTATTGCATGTTTTACAACAACCATGAGTACACAACCGTACTCGCAAGCCATACCACAGAAATGCAATTGTACATGATGGCTTATTCCAAAGGAATGACTTCTGTGGCTCTTTTGCGAAAAATGACTTTTGCAGTTTGAATACAAGTAATAGATTGAAAGCATAATTCAAAACAAATAGACAATAATAATTTGACAGTTTTATTTCACAAAGACACATAGCCTAAACAAGTTATTCACATAGCCATATGACTTCATCCACAGACTTCCTTCCCAAGGTTTTCATGAAAATCTACCCTCGTGTGAAATCCCGAGCATGTCCATGATCATGACGCTATTGAATAGATTGGTTAACACTCTGCAGAGGTTGTACACTTTACCCACAAGATACAACTAGTGTAGCTAGCACTAGCCGTAACAAAACAGTTCGTAAACTTCATCTCGACATTGACACTCCGGTATGCTTAGCGCCACGCACGCACACCGTTGGATGTGAAACGGCGAACCGCCCGCGATCGACTACTTGGTAGTACACACCTCCACCCAATCCGACACTGCTAACCTACAACCCGAGTAATCAATGTCAAGAATCCATAACTTACTAAGTTAGGCCCATCCCATACCAGGCATGTGGTTGTACGAAAGACCCAGTTCAATGGCGCACAAGGTTAAGTCCTTAATTGACCGAGGCAAGACTTCTAAATTCTAACCTATCATTCCCGCCAACACAGACCCACCATAAAAAGTATACTAGACCACTTGCCCCCGTCCAAAACCTTTTCCCACCATGTTGGTTAAGTGCAACACATGCCATTAACGAGTAATGACACATAGTACACACAGTTTTATCAAATGGTTTCATAGTCACTTAGTCAAGTTTATTATTGCGACTCACATGAAATGATGACTCGTAGCATGGCTAAGCAATCTACTCGCATCTAACCAACCCACGTTGGTAATACGATAGCACCAACTAAATAAACCAATCTAGGGTGACAAAAGATTATGACATACAATTAGACAAGGTGGTCATAACAAATTGGATATTAACTAATCCCAAAAGCATTTAAATAAATACTTTAAAGTAAATGCAATAATTTGAATCAAAATAATTTTAGAAAACTGGGTTCAATATGATCAAAGGTATAACTTGCCTTGAAATAGGTCTAAGTACTGATCTTGCTCTTGAGGTGCTCTTTCTTCTTCAAATCTTCCCGAAGTATCGACGTCTACTCGCAAACAAAAGCAAATAAACAAAATAAATAAATAACAAAGACAACATAAACTCCAAAAATTAAATAAAAATCTCAGATAAATAGATCTTAGATTTAGATGAATTTAGAAATTTGAATGGGCACAAACGGAGTTCGGATGCAAAAGATATGAGCTTGGGAAGATTGAATTTGAAGAAAAACCCTAAAATAGGATTTTCAGAATTAACCCGAACTATTTCTCTGAAGAAAAATTGGATTATTGCACAACGATGACGTCAGCGCTCGGAATAAAAGAATTAAAATAAATACTGACATGTGGGACCCACATGACAGTGAGATGGTTCACGGTAAACTTTGTTCACCGAACCATTGGATCCGGGGCTGGCTTGGGCTGCCACGCGTGCGTGCTGATGTGGCGCCACGCACATGACACGCAAGCATAAAGGCAGAGCTGGTGCTGACGTGGATGCTGACACGGGCTGCCACGTCAGACCGACGGCGATGACGACTCGGGAACCAAAGGCTCCGGCGAACGGTGGCTCTACTCCGGCAATGAGTGGCACCAGCGTGAAGCTTTCGCTATTGCGAACCTGTTGAGGTAGCTCTGGGTGGTTGAGGACGACGGTGGTGGCTGGCGGTGAGGCTCAAGCGGTGGAGCAGATATGGTATTGTCGGACAAGGCCTCCGGTGATGCTCCGACGGCGCGAAGGGGTTCAAGAGGTTGCTACGGTGAGGGCGAACACGGTGATGTGCTCGATGACAACGCGGCGACACTGGCGGTGGCGCAATTGGCAAAAGAAGGAACTCGGCCAAAAACCCTAAAAGCTCGATTGAGGCGGCGCTAGGGCTCCAGAGGGGTGGTGGTTTGAGGTGCGGGCGTTCACGCGATCCCGAGGACGCCTTTTATCGGGCCCAGGATGTACGGATTAGGCAGATCCAAAAACGAGTCCGTGTTGAACACGAAAGAGGGTTCGGGATTGGAAGGAGATAGAGTCCATTTCGGGATTTGATTTTGTGGGATATGGATGCGAAAAGATAGGAGATAAGATTTGGTTAACAAATTCGGGGCAATTTAGTTGGAGATTGTTTTGTCGGATAAAGCTTCGAGAAGGTCTTCAATGGCGAGTGTGAGCAGGACTCCGCGAGGAAGAAGCCAGCTCGGGGACGACGAAGGTGCAGGCCCCACACAGCAGAGAAAGCTAACCCACGCCCGATCGGACCTCAAGCCCTGACCGTCAAGATTTGATCGGACGGTTTAAAATGTCGGTGACGTTCGGACCGCTTGAACGTCCAACTTCATCGGACCCTTCCTTTTTGATCGAATGGTCCATATCGCGAGTGACGTTCGGACCGTCCGACAACACCTCTTCATCCAACCGTTAAAACTTGATCGGACGGTGGAGAACAGATCTGACTGACTATGCTACCGAGAGAGAAGGAAGGGCCGATAGGTGGGGTCCACTGTCGAGGTGAAGCGGTGCATGGGCTAGGATTATCTGAGATTTTAATTAGGTTTTCTATTTTAGAAAATAGCGGAAATTCAAATAAGCAATAGAAAATAGCAAATGAACTTGAAAAAATTCTAGAAAATTCTAGAAAATATATCCAAGCACAAAGAACCCAAATAAAATAGTTTTGGCCACTATTCATGTTGACTTTAGTCATGTTTAATAGTTTTTATGTACAAAGTCCATGTTTAAGCTTTTGAATTAAATTCAAATAAAATCCAAATCGTAAATTTTCTCCTACTAACTATTTAAAAGATTTTTTTAAAGCTCAGAAAATTGGGATGTTACACTGGTAGACACGATTTGAATGAGACGACATAACAATCCGTCTCTAGGCAACGTCACCTTGTTCCCCACTTAAATTGTAGACGCGAGTACAAGAGACGGATCAAAAAACCGTCTCTACCACTACAACAAAACAGCCAAAAGATATGGTGTGGCATTAAAAATGCTCAAATTTGATAGCTAGTAATCACAGTGAGACGGTTGAGAGACGCGGATTCTGCACCCGTCTCTAGACGATTTCTCTGGCACCCATCATAGCCCATCATTATATGAGGTGACACTGGCACCATTGGCCTGCTTTTTATAACAAACCTTATCAATTTAGTTCATTCTTTGTATGATTACATGATGGCAGCTAACTTCAACAGTTCAGCCCACTACAAAATTACCCAACAGGGCAACACTCAACAATTAAGCAACAAACAGTAGCCCCCCATCCATCACAGTATTCCCCATCATTCATCGACCACTAGTCGTCCAGTCGCACGGGGAGGCGAGCAAGTGGGAGGGCCGAACCGGCAACAGGAGGAGGAGGAGGAGCAAGCCGAGGCGCGGCGAGAGCCGAGGGCGACGGGCTGGGAGGCACGACCGCACGAGCACTGGGGGCACGGCAATGGCGCGGGCCGAGCCCGATGGCATAAGCGGGCGACAACACCAGGGGAGCTGGAGGAGGCGGCGCCACCGGGGAGCTGGGAGGAGGTGGCGCCAGGAGAGGAGCCGAGGCAAGACTGCAATAGAGGGAGCGGCGCCAGGAGAGGAACCGAGGCGCACGGCGGCGAAGCGACGGCCGGACGCCGGACGCAAGAATGGCGCAAGGGAGCCAACGGCGGTTCCATGCGGCCATGGGGAGCCAAGGAAGGAGGACTGGAGGAGCGCCATGCCGCCAGATCTAGTCGCCACGCCCGCTTGGGGTTGGGGAGGGGATCAGGGGAACTGGGGAAGTGGGGATTGGGGGACAAAGAAGCAAACGAGAGGGCAGACTGAGGCTCTCGGTGGCTCGATGCTGGAGTTGGAGAGGCTGCTGAGCGACAAGGAGGCCCATGTTGCCCGGGCACTAGCAGGAGGCGTTGGTCTTGGGGAGTCGGGGGGCCTCGGGGCTTTAACGCCCACTCGCCGGAAGCCCGAGCAACTGCCCAGGCTGGAGGGCCCTTGAATCCGCCACAAAATGTTGGCGGATTTTTTTTCGTGCGCGCGCTAATTCAGTTATTCCCACCAAAACGAGTTGGCATTCTACAAATATTTCTCTTCGGTTGGTAAATTATGGAAGTGCAATTTTGGGGGCAGTTAGGATCTGGAAGCCTTTATCTCAAAAGCAAACATCCCACCGAAACATAACTCATTCCTCTTCTTGTTCGCTGCCATCTTCCCCATCTTCCTCCTTTGATCACCACCCTTCCCACCCCTCTATCTCGTAAGATTCAACCTGCACCTTCAATAATTCTTCCCCTTCACCTCCTGGTTAAGACCCCCCCCCCTCTACAACTTTCTAGTTTGCTCTTTAGATGTCAAGATTGTTAGTGCACACCAAGTGTTTGATACTTGTTCTGTTAGTGCACACCAAGTATTTGATCATTGTTCTGTGTACACTAGTGACATCTTATTTTGTCTTTGATCACATTGCTTCATATTCTATTATTGTAGGTGAACAACATATAGCTTCCGTGGATTTGAGCACCTCAGGTTAGCTGATCACAGGAGGTTATTTTGATCTACTAGCAGTTTGGGGATACGTGCAATATATCTGGGTAATTTTGCAGAATCATTACCTGGGTGAGTCCAATCTTTAATTTTTTTAATTCATACCAAATTTCAGAGGTATCTCAGACTGTATTAGGATTTGTTTGTTTTCAACATCTAGTTATCCTGGGCACTATCATAATGTAGACATGCAACCCACAAACTCCAGTTAAGTTGTGTTAATGCTTTGTTGGCAAAATAGAAATTCGGTGAGGATCTTGTGCTTGGTGTTCAGATAGACCAGCATACTAGAATAATAATCCCCATTGGTCCTTTGATTGTAACTTGTTGCTTGAGGTGAACAGTATTATTTAAAATTGTTGTAGCCTGAAGGACATGCATGTTCCAAGAGGCCTACCAGTTTTGACTAAAACTGCATGCAAATAATAGATGCATTTGCAATATATAAATGTGGGAAGATGCTCTGGAGGGGAGGTAGACCGAGCTACTTTCTTTGATGAATGCCATAAAACTAAGGAGGGCACGTATGTCAATGCATCAACTGAAGAAAAAATGGTGTTGAATCTTTTATAATATCTCATCTGCTTATACAATGAAATGTTTTCTAATTGAGATTTTTTCAATTGTGCCAATGTGTAGAATGAGGTATACATGAAACTAGTTGAGAAAAGGTTGGATGGTCAGGAGCTTACTGAACATGATTATGAACAAGCTATTATAGCTGCATTTGGAAAGGATCACAGTGGCAGAGTTAGGGGAATGGGTCCAACAGTTACTCCAACAAATTACTATGGTGGAAGATTTTCGAATTTGTCAACAAGCAATGAACCAGGAAGTAGCTCCAATAACATAAATAGTTTCATGAACTTCGTAGTGTCATTTCTGGTTGAGAAATATCCAGAGGATGATTTGATGCCTCGGCTACCACCATTTCTTAGAAGACAAGAGGTATGAACACAAGATGCACTTTTCCAATGGCGTACAACTTATAAATGTGTCGTAGCTTATACATATCTACCAATATGGTTGCACACTAACATATTTTATCTTGCATTCTAGGTTGGAGAGAACCAGGCAAGTCAGTCACCACATAACAATTC
This sequence comes from Phyllostachys edulis, assembly GCA_036346405.1. NCBI lineage: Eukaryota > Viridiplantae > Streptophyta > Magnoliopsida > Poales > Poaceae > Phyllostachys > Phyllostachys edulis. The sequence continues at coordinate 93,355,762 of CM070562.1, read as the reverse complement.
ACCCTCGATTGTTAGAGAGTCACCTCGACCTTCAAGTGAAGAATAGGCAAATTATACGCTTGCTGTTGCATCTTACTAGCTAGATATTGCATTAGACATTTTACATGTTTTACAGTTAATATCTTTATTGAACTATTGAAATTACTGTTTGGTTGTTGCTAGAAAATTTGTTTTGATATTCTCACTGAGAACAATGTCAGCATATTGTTTATTTGCTTCAATCTTCAGAGTGCTATAAGTCGTGTTCATGTCATAGGATGGACCACATTTCGGCATTTTATATTCATGCGATGGGTGTGAGATTGATTTTTTTTTATGAATAAAATAGCACAGAACCTAAATATAAAAAGTGCTAGAGACGGTTTATATATACTGTCTAAACATGACCTTATCGAGTAGAGACAGGTGTAACCGTGTGTAAATAAATATAAACCATCTCTAAGAGATAAACTATTAACTTTATCTCTTTAAGTAGAGACGGGTGTGACCATGTCTATACAAACATAAATCGTCCCTAGACTTGCTACGATTAGAACTTAAAGACGGGAAAACCGTGTCTACTAGGGTGTTAGCCACCTCTACATGTTTGATCTCATCATTTGAATTCCAAAATAGAGACGGTCGTAATTCAAACTAGAGACGGTCTTTTACATGTCTAGCAATTTGATTTGGAATTCGAGTTCTTAATGTAGCGACGGTTTTGGCCGTGTCTATGGACCGTCTCTGGATGTAGACACGGTTATCAAAACAGTCTTTAATTTTTTGAGTCGGGAGCAATGGCAACGCCTATGAGACGGGTGCTAAAACCGTCTCTAGCAGTTGTAGAAATGGGTATAACCATGGCTACATTAGCTAAAAACCGTCTCTAGTGGCTGTTTTTGCTGTAGTGCACAATCCACTACCTAATGCAACACATGCACTTAGGGTTTGCTCTCTAAGCTCACTAAGTGCAACACATGGACATAAGAGATGAGATGGCTTGCTCTTTGCTCAAGGGAATGGATAATAGCACCAGCAACTCTCCCACAACCAGCCAAGGTGGGTATTTATAGCCCCGACACAAAAACTAGCCGTTTGGAAGAGAATCTACTGAAAAACAGGGAAGCCCAGTCTGACCGCCAACCAACGGCCGGTCAGACCGCTCCAAACTGGCCAGACCGGCCAACACATGGCGGTCAGACCACTCAACAGAACAAAGAGCTATTTTAGAAAAACATCTTCTCTGGAAAAAGCTGACCGGGTCATTTGACCCGAAGGTCCGATCAGACCGGAAAACACATGGTGGTCAGACCGGTACCCCAAAACCAGAGAAACACATTCTTCGAAAAAAGCTGACCGGGTCACATGACTCGGAGGTCCGGTAGACCGGCCAACACATGGTGGTCAGACCGCCAAAACAAAGAGACCGGCACATAGCCCGGTCAACCTTTCAAGGGCCGGTCAGATCGCCCAATGGCCTGTGGTCAGACCGCTAGAGATGAAAAACACCGATTTTTGCATTCTGCTTCAACTCAAATTGTAAAACACATTTGCCAATTTGATACGCGATGCAAACAAGGAATGAAAGCATGATTCTCAACAAGTTGTAAAACACATTTGCCAACTCTTAGAATCAAGCCACAAGGAATAAAGTACATAGACTTAAACCATTTGCAAAACTAAGTCACATGCTACAAGGATTATGCATGAGCCTCAACTATTTGCAAAACACATTTGCAAATATTGGCAACATGCTAACAAGAGCTAGAGCAAGCACAATGAGCTATCAACACAAGACACACTCAAGCTACTAGTCAAGACCCCTCTTAATAGTACGACAACTTATACTAGTAATCCGGTCTTCCAATCAAACACCAAGACCGGTAAAAGACTAGGAACACATCATTAGCCCTAGCTAGTCATACCTTTACCTTGAGCATCCTCTTGAATCTTGATGACACACATCTTTTCTTCAAGACCAGGTCATTGACTTGATAATCATCAACACATGATGATTTCCTTTACTTCAAGTTCTTGACTTGAATATACATCAACCCATGATGCACTCTTTCACTTGACCTCCATCAACACATGATGGGTCTTCTCTCGACTTGATGATCAACTCATGATCATCTCCTCTTCGAGATCTTGATACGCATCAACACACGATGCATCATTTACTCCAAGCTCTTTACTTCAATATCACCAACACATGATGATTTTCTTCACTTCGGGATCTTGACTTGAACATCATCAACACATGATGATTTTCTTCATCCCGAGTCTTGACTTGATGACTATCAACTCATGATGCCATCTAAAGTCTCCAACTTTATGGAACATAACCTATTCATCCAACTCATGGAAAATGTTAGTTCTATAATGTGATTGTCATTAATTACCACAACATACCACTAACTCATAATGGTGGGCCAAGATACTTCGATCTTTCCTCTTTGGTAATTGATGATAACTACCTTAATTTGTAGATAATTGAATATAGATCAATATGAGTATATATGAACTACACAAGTTATATATACTCAAGGGATATGTTTCAAAGTAGAGATCCTTAATATGTGTGGATAAAGAGAATATGGATCAATACTAATGACACCCCAAAACATAGGGTGAACTCACCTTAAGTGTGTGCATACACGAATGTGTAATAAAAACATATGCACATATTCAAGTTAAACTTTTAGTGGAGTTCAACCTATATTTTGGATCTGAGGAATGCAACAAGATATACGAATATGATGTCGAGTGCATACCTCCATGATTTTCACCTTTTCATCCAAATAAGACTACACAATAGGTATATCAATAAAAGTGTTAGTCTCATATAGATTTGTCATTAATCACCAAAATACCCCATTAACTCATAATGGCAGGTCTAGATTCTTCACAAAGAACATCAAGCAAGTAAGAAAAGCGTAAAATGGCACCTGCCATCCATGATACATCAGAAACTTTGATTTACATCAATATTTTCTGATGACAAGGGTAAGTAGTCAGCTACATCTCAACAATGAACAAAAACCTTGCCTCACTCTAATGCATGAAATGATTGGAAGTGTAAAAGGTAGCAGGTATAGGTCCTCGATGTTTTTCTTCAGGACTGGTAAGGTCAACATGGACAAACCACTGCTATATGTTGCATAAGCTCAAGAAAAACATGCATTTTGATAGCTTTAAAAGATGAGGTTTTGTGCAGCCAATGTCCATTTTTAGCTAAATGTTGTAAGATCACAGATAACAATCCAGTTCACATAGCTTGTTATTACTAATAATTGCATCATTGAACTATTGAAGTCTTATACTAAAATCCATCAAGTCATACTAGTATATAATCAACTATGCAGTCATGCCAAGATGACAAGGCAAGTTAATGTACATGCAGTGTTGGTTTTGACTATTCGTAGCATAGAAATAGTATGTCATTGTGCAGTTGCTCCTTAATTGACAAAAATACCCTTTTCATTAAAACTAATTGAGCCATGCCAACTGCATCTAGAAGAAATGTTTTTAAGAGTGTAGATACCCAGATGAATAATTTCAAAAGGTACTATGACATGTGCTGTAATTTGGCTTTTATTTTAGCAACATAAATACTACAGCACATCGCACGGAATGCCCATGTAAATATTGAAAGAAGTTGCTTCAAAGGTAATAATGAAAATTTTACTATGAATCCATTTTATTACAGACCTTCCCAATACAGGAGCCACCGTTCTTTCTCATTTTGATCTTTCTTCTCTATAGCCCTGTGAGTGGAGTATACAAGCAGACCTATCCCCACTGCAAAACTGCACAAGCATGAAGTGAGGATCATAAACATGACGTAATTCTTATCCACAACAGTAATAGTAGCTCATTTTTAAAAGGATTGTTGGAACAAATTATAAGCTTTTGGTTTATTGCATCCAGCTAGACCAGCATGTAACATTGTAACTTCACATTAACATCTTGTCGCCTAATAGCCAATAAGATTGTTGTATAGAATGAGCATGCCTGTGAGCTATGGCACTTGCTTTCATCATAGACAAATAATTACGCTGATGCTAATATGAAATAAGTAATTATTGACAATAACAACAGTTTGTAGTAATTTATAAACTAAAAACGCTGATGAAGTCCAACCAATAGTACAATTAGTTCATTGACATAATCTATACAATTGCCTAAAAAAGCACAACAAGGTATCGAATAAGAAAAACAGGCTAACTGAAGAAAAACAATCAACTTCCTACTTCCAAGAAGCACAATATGAAAATAAACAACCAGATAATAACATGTTGATTAACTTATTACATTTGAAGTATACTGGTCATGCGGTGACAACATTAGAGCTTAGTGGAGCTAGTAAGAGTCGTAAACCCACCGTGACATCAAATGCGGTTTGGGTTTTCAAAGACAAAGAATAACTTCTAGTTGGGAGTCAAGAACACACTGGAGGTCAAAAACTTGATGAGAATCCATTCAGAATACTTATAAGTTATAGACAAGAGAGAAGTTATAAGATAGTAATCCAACATATAAATGTAATCGATGGCTCACCAAGGAACAAGATGTACCAAGTACCAACCTAATTCTCTTGAAATTGAAACTCTAAGTGCCACATTTAGAGCCACATCAAACACTATTCAAGTTTCAAGTTCAACCACTTGGATCATCAGAAACGAACCACCATATCAAAGAAGAGCACAACAAACAAGATTGAACCATGGAGTTCCAAATACTCTAATTTGGTCAATAGTGACTATGTGTTGCAATAGAAGGGTAATTTTAAGCTGAATCTAGCCATACTATGAATCTAGAAAATACATATAAAATTTGAACGCACCGAAAACACCAAGGTCCCATCCTGCCTTCTGTAATGAGCACAAGAGGACCAAGCGATCTCATGACTATGATATTGCTCATGATGGGTGGATTACATATGCATTATTCAGAAGAGGTAATTCCCTCCGAGTGTGCTAACCATTTTCACCAATGCACCAACTAATTGACAAAAATCCATTGAAAGACCAGGCAGTTAAAGAACTAATGTCTGCAAAACATGAAGCACTTCCCACCTAACGTATAACAATATTCAACTTGTGGAGATATAAGGAAGTATTCAGCACCCAACACACCTAGTTCATCTCTATTCCATATTTACCATAGACTACGACAATTTAATGACATTGGAACGCAGCAATCACCGAACAAAACAAAATTGCGTTAATTCACCATCTACCACACCCTCCAAGTGCAAAATCAAAACGATGATTTGAGGTGTGCCCTACCCCAATCGTCTCCCCAACCGAACCCACCAGGGAAAAATCAAACACAAACAAGAATGCAAGTGTGTCGATAGAAACACCCCACTGTCCCACAACCTCTAATGAATGAACTGGAACGAGATTTCTCATGCGGCTCATGCGATCTAGGTTTTCGTCCGTGACAGGGTGAAAGCGCGTACCTCGCCGAAGATGGTGGGTGCTAGAAGAGCCATCGGTCTGCCTCGAAGGAGGAGCTAGGATCCCGAGGCGATGCGCGAACCAGGGAACGATTACTGCTTGGAGGCTAAGGAATCTACGGCGATTTCAGCTCTACGTAGGAGGGAGGCGGGCGGAGAGGAGACGTGACACCGGCTGCAACGCGAAAGCGGGGAGGAGCAAAAGTTAGAGCTGATTTAGCGCATTGGGCTGCAACGAATGTCGTCGAGGGAGGGGCGGTGGGGGTTGGGAGTTCGAGAGAGAGAGAGAGAGAGAGAGGTGGGGTGATGGTTTCAATGGGAGGAGATGGGAGACCAGGAGTGGCGAGAGCAAAAGATCCAATGGCTCACGTCGCATGAAGGAGAATGGATCCAATGGCTCATATCGTACGAAGGAGGACGAATGACCGCCAACTCCTTTTAAGTAGTAGAGATACATGTACAGGAGTTGGTTAAGAAAGTTATCTATAATGGAAGATACAAACCATGTCTAGAGATATACGACCATACATAGCCTGATTACAATCCTATCTAATTGATACTAATAGATATCGGCTATACCATACCAATTATAGCTAACACTCCCCCGTAGTTGAAACATTGTTTTCATGGATGTTGAGACTGGACCGAAAATCAAGAAACAGCGGTGAAGGTAAGCCTTTTGTGAAGACGTCGGCAAACTACAATGATGAGGGAACGTGAAGCATGCAGACGTCTCCCAAAGCAACCTTGTCGTGGACAAAATGCAAGTCTATCTCGCTGTGCTTTGTCCGTTGGTGTTGAATCGGGTTCGAAGACATGTAGACGTCACTGACATTGTCACAAAAAATAACAGTTGCCTGGCGAAGAAGACGGTAGAGCTCTTGAAGAAGCTGTCGAAGCCAACTCGCCTCAGCGACGGCATTAGCGACAGCTCTGTACTCCGCCTCGACGCTGGAGCGAGAGATCATGTGTTGTCTTTTGGAAGACTAGGACATAAGATTCTTGCCAAGGAAAACGCAGTAGGCGGACGTTGATCGTTGAGTATCCGGGCAGCCAGCCCAGTCCGCATCGGTGTAGGCGATGAGGGAGTTAGTTTTGACCAGATGAGTTGTAGGTTGTAGTGAAGTGTCACTCGGATGTACTGCAAGACACGCATGACCAAGTTGAGATGATGCTCACGCGGGTCATGCATGTGCAAGCAGATTTGCTGGATGGTGTACGCAATGTCAGGGCGTGTAAACGTGAGATACTGTAGAGCACCCGCCATGCTTCGGTAGGACGTGGGATCATCGACAGTAGCACCAACAACACAGGAAAGCTTAGGATAGGTGTCAATGGGGGTGAGAGATGGCTTGCAAGAGGACATGTCGGCACGTTCAAGAAGCTCGGCGACATATTTGGCTTGGGAAAGGAATAAGCTGGAGGAGGTTTGGGTGACAGTGATTCCCAATAAATAATGAAGGGAGCCGAGATTGGTGATGGCGAATTCAGTGCGGAGAGTGGAGATGATGCGCCAGAGAAGGGTGTCAGATGAAGCTGTGAGAATGATATCATCGACATAAAGGAGAAGATAGGTTGTGCCAAGCTTGCTATGAAGAATGAACAGCGAAGTATCGGACTTGGAGGAAGAGAATCCAAGAGAGGAAACATGAGTGGTGAATCGGTGATACCAATTGCGGGGTGCTTGCTTTAGACCGTAGAGGGATCGGTTTAAGCGACACACGACATCGTGTTGAGAGGAATCAACGAATCCAGTTGGTTGGCGACAACACATCGTCTCGGATAGAGTGCCATGTAAGAAAGCATTCTTGACATCGAGTTGGTGACTTGGCCAATCGGAGGACAATGCAAGAGAAAGAACAAGACGAATGGTGGCCGATTTGACGACGGGACCGAAAGTCTCGTCGAAATCGATGCCAACTTGTTAAGAGAAACCTCAAAGTACCCATCTGGCTTTGTATCATTCAAGGGAACCATCAGATTTGAGTTTGTGCCATAAGATCCATTTGCCAGAAATGACGTTGGCGTGAGAAGGAGCGGGGACTAGATTCCAAGTGTTGTTGGAGATGAGGGCATGAAATTCGTCGCTCATGGCGGCATGCCAATGAGGATCGTTCAGTGCAATCCGAATAGACTTGGGAATTGGAGATATAGGTGGAAGAGCTGAGACATGGAGGTTGAGTCGGCCCCAGGGTTTAAGCTGTAAATCGGACCTAGTGCGAGTGTTGTAATGATGGGAAGGAATAGTGGCAGCAAGGAGGGATGGTGCTATAACGGGTGTGGCAGCACCTGGAGATGCGGCAATGCTAGGCGCGACAGAGGTTGGGCCTGCCACTTCAGGGCTCTAGGCTGCCGTTGCGGGGCTTTGGTCTGCCACGGCACGAGCATTAATAGGCGCGACAAGATGCTCAGTAGGAGGATAGAGTGGTGGTAGGGGTTGGGATCTGTAGAATCAAGAAAATCATATGTTTCCAAAGATGGTGCGGGATGAGAGGGGGTAAAAAATGGGAAGGTGGATTCATCAAAGGTGACATGTCGGGAGATAATGACACGACGAGAAGAAAGATCCATGCACCGGTATCCCTTATGATTAGAGGGGTATCCAAGGAAAATGCAGGGGGTGGATCTGGGGGAGAATTTGTGTGGCATGGAGTTGGTTGTGTTGGGGTAACACAAGCACCCTAAAACGTGCAAATGATCGTAGGAGGGTGGTTTTTGATAGAGATAGAAGTAAGGGGTAGAGAAGTTTAGGGTTTTTGTGGGGAGACGGTTGAGAAGATACGAGGGTGCACATAATGTCATTAACCCGTTCGTATAATACACTCAGCCTTTCCATTTTGTGGAGAGGTGCAAGTGCAAGAAAACCAGAGGTGAATGTCGTGGTTTGTGGTAAAAGAGTGTAGGAGAGAGTTGTCGAACTCGCATCCGTTATCACACTGTATGGATAAGAGGGTGGTGGCAAATTGAGTGGTGATGTAGGCATGAAAAGAGGACAAAGACACATATGTGTCAGATTTGGCACAGAGAGGAAATGTCCACAGAAAGTTTGTAAAATCATCTAAAATGATGAGATGATATTTATTGCTTGAAACACTTGCAATGGGAGAGGTCCAAAGGTCACAATGTATAAGCTCAAAGGGATGAGTAGTGCGACTAGAAGAACTAGACAAAGGTAAACGCACATGCCGACCTAACTGGCATACGTTACATAGAGAGTTTTCGTCTATTTTCCTAGGACAAGAAATGCTAGATGACCTAGCGAGGTGGTGAAGGGTGTGGCTGCCGGGGTGACGGTGGAGGACACCAAGGCGTGACAGAGTGATGACGGTGCACAGAACGGGTAGAGGTCACCCGTGCTATTAAACCTCAGAATCACGGTCTTTGTGGGCGAGTCCTTCACAGAAAAGCCAAAAGGATCAAATTCAACGGTGCAATTATTGTCAGTGGTGAGTTGTCGAACGTAAACTATATTTTTGACAATCGACTAGACTAGGAGGATGGCAGAAGGCCATGGCCGGTGTGGGTGACAGGGAGGATGGAGCCATCACCGATCATGACATGATGAGAGGAAGGGTGGGAGGATAAGGAATATAGAGTACCGGAACCGGAGGACATGTGTGCTGTGGCGCCAGTGTCTATGAATCAGTCGTTGGAGGCGGGGGTGGCTGCAGTGTCATTGTGTTGAACGTGTTGACAAGACTAGACGCGTCCCAGGCCAGCCCACTGGTCGAAGACGCATGGGCTGGATGCAAGATCGAGGAGGCCGACTAGAGGGGGTGAATAGGTGGTTTTAAAAACTTCTTTGGCTAAAACTGATTTCTAATGCGGAAGCTAACAACAATACGGTTTTGTACAATTAAAGCCTAAATCAACTAGTCTTTACTAAGTGCACCAACAACATAATACTATTGGTAATGATAGCAATCAAACAAAGACATGAAAGCAATTTAATTCTAGGAATGTAAATTGCAATAGAACAAAGCACAAAAAGGCAAACCACAATGACACAATGATGTTTTACCAAGGTGTTTGGAGACTTGCCGACCTCCCTTAATCCACGATGAGGTAAGCCCAACCATGTTGGACCGGCTCCTTAATTGAGCCAATACCTCCGAGGTAAGTCCAACCACTTGGACCGGTTCTCACAAAACGAACCAACACCTCGATCCACTCGGGGTTGCTCTTCATCCACTCCGGAGATCACGAGCATCAAACCACTGACAACCGCTCGGGTCTTCTCACAACCTTCTTGTAGAAGATCACCGACGCAACTCCTCTAAGCCGTCTAGGTGTCGGCAAACACCAAGAGTAACAAGCCGGAGATGCTCACTTGAACGAATCAAGTGTCTAAGCTCAATAGATACACAATCCACTACCTAATGCAACACATGCACTTAGGGTCAGTCCGGCACCCTAAAACAAGAAAAACACATTATCTGGAAAAACCTGACCGAGCCAATTGACCCAAAGGTCCGGTCAGCCCAGATCTACATCGGAGGTTAGTCCTGCCTCAAGCAAAGATACAAAAACTCCTTTCTTGGAAAAAGCTGACCGGGCAACCCAAACCGGGGTCCGGTCAGTCCGGACGTTGAACTGTGGTCAGTCCGGACCAAGAAACAAAAGCTGATCTTTGCAAATTGTTTCAACTCAATTTACAAAACACATTTACCAATTGATGCAAGATGCAAACAAGGATTGAAGGCGAGATTCACAACAAGTTGGAAAACATATTTGCCAACTTTTAGAATTACACCACAAGGAATAAGGTACATGGACTTAAACCATTTGCAAAAGTAAAATCGCATGCTACAAGGAACAAGCATGAGCCTCAACTATTTGCAAAACACATTTACAAACAATAGCATCATGCCACAAGGAGAAGGAGCATGGACTTCAACCATTTGCAAAACATATTTACAAATTATAGTCTCATGCTACAAAGATTATGCATGAGCTTCAACTATTTGCAAAACACATTCACAAATAATAGCAACATGCTAAAGAGAGCTAGAGCAAGCACAATGAGCTATCAATATATGACATACTCAAGCTACTAGTCACAACCCCTCTTAATAGTACGGCAACCTATACTAGCAATCCGGTCTTCCAACCAAACACCAAGACCGGTAAAAGACTAGGAACACATCCTTAGCCCTAGCTAGTCATACCTTTGCCTTGCATCCTCTTGAAGCTTGATGACACACATCTTTTCTTCAAGAACTGGTCATTGACTTGATAATCATCAACACATGATGATTTCCTTTTTGAGATCTTGATACGCATCAACACATGATGCATCCTTTACTCTAAGCTCTTGAGTTCAATATCATCAACACATGATGATCTTCTACACTTCGAGATCTTAACTTGAACATCATCAACACATGATGATTTCTTTCATCCCGAGTCTTGATATGCATCAACACATGATGCATCGTCTTCTTGAACCTTGATTTGATGACGATCAACTCATGATGTTATCCAAAGTCTCCATCATCATGGAACATAACCTATTTATCCAACTTATAGAAAATGTTAGTTCCAAATGGCGATTGTCATTAATTACCAAAATATACCATTAACTCATAATGGCGGGTCTAGATTCTTCAATATCCCCTTTTTGGTGATTGATGACAATCCTCTTGCAAATAATTTAAATCGAATTAACATGAGTATATGTCAACTACACAAGCTTTATATACTAAAGGATACATTTCAAAATAGAGATCCTTAATATAAGTGGATAGAAGAATGGGATTAATACTAGTGAAATGACAAAACATAGAAAGAACTCCCCCTAAATGTGTGCATTCAAATATATGGAAAGAAACAAAATGCACATATTCATGTTTGACTCTTGGTGGAGTTCATTCTATATTTTGGATCCAAAGAATGCAACAAAAGAAGTATAAGACTATTTAGCTCATGCTGATGAGAAAAACATGCATTCACAAAGATCCATAAATCATTTTGGGCAAATAGGTAAAATAGTTTTTCTAATATTAATACTTTACCCCTTTTTAAGTAAGCCCAAAATATTTAATATGTTTTTCATGAAGAAAAACTCCCCCTTACACAAGGGTTCTTGTTGATGTCCTTTTCTTCTCCTTTGACATACAAAGGATTTCTCCATCCAACCAATATCTTCTTCTTTGTCATCTCTTTGAAATATATCCATCCAAAACTCATAATGACTTCAACCTCTTTCCTTTGACCATTATTTGCAAGTAAATTCTCCCCCCTTTGACATTAAGCACAAAATATGTATATATGTCTCTATGTGGATCACACTTGAAAGATAGTCTTTAAACATCATTTGTGGATGCCACGTGTCGACAAGACGTGAAATTTGCAAAGTGCTTGAACTTATCTCGCAAAGATCTTCAAAGAAAGTATCCAAAGAGAAGAGGGAAAGAGAGTCCATTCGTACACGGAGAGTACTTGAGCTTGGTTAAAAGAAATATGATCGGCAAGAAATGAAATTAGATACCACTTTAAGGGTTAAGGTGATATCACTTGTAAAGACAAAAATTAATCTCATGCCGAGGTCAAGATGATCAAAAGAAGCTACCATTTGAAATAATATCACTTGAATGACAAAATTGCATTTGTAATAAAGGAAAAATACTTGAGAGTAGCTTCGAAAGATAACAAGGATCAACTTGACTTTGGGGAGCAAAGAGAATGGCTGAGGGAATTGAAAAACAATAATTTTGGACAAAACAGCCAAGTCTTTGAAGATACGGTCAGACCGACGGCAATGATGCGGTTAGACCAACGGCAAGCATGCGATCAGACCGGTGGCAAGAGTGTGGTCAGACCGGCTGAGACTGAATTTGTCAGCAGATTCAGTTCTGGATTTTGGGAAAAAGAGAGAATGGTTGTATTTTGCTCCAAATTTTCACAATATCCACCAAATAAACATATTTGGAGTATTTCCAACTTATATAGCCATTAAAAATCCAATTTTTAAATATTTTTTATGAATTAAGCTTTTGTTTTCGCAAATGAAACATATTTTCATGAAATTTCTCCAAAAGAGCCAAATTGAGCATATGAAGAATTTTAGAGCATCCAATTTTATGTATGAGTCATTAATACCATTATGGACTTATTCATATGAATAATTTTGGCTCAAATGATAAAACTCACTTTAAGTGTTAGAATGTGATCACTTAGGTCAAAAAGGATTTTGGACGAGTTTCAAAATCAAATAACTTTTGCTAAGTTGGTCTTTTGGAAAACTTGTGAACACCAAAAATGTTTAGCATAGCCAACTCTAGGATTTTTCTTTTGGGATGATTTTTAAATTCCTTTTAGAATAGATTTTACAAAAAAATCTAGTTTATGTCAAAAACAAGATACTATTATCTAGAATTTTGGCTAGAAACTCATTTTCACTTGAAATAGATTTTTCTTGAGCCAAAACCTTTGGTAAACCTTTGAATAGCATTTGTACACATTTTGCAAATAGTTTTTCAAAGGATTACTAATAGTTGTGAAATTTTTGACTTTTGGCTAAAATGCTTAATTTTGAGAAACATTACTAGCACTTAATTTATTTGGGCACACTTAGGGATGTGATATACATGTAGATGACTTAGCACTCCCCCTTAATGTGCCACTACCATTTTGCTTAAGATTTCAATAATGAAGATTATGAACAAGAGCAAGAATACCATTTTTAAGATTTTCATGAAATGCAACATACACAAGGCAAATAGCTAGATACTTCAATGTAAATACTTGTTACCGAGATTGCATTGGTTCTTGATATGAAATGATCGTCCTTAAGCTTGGCTCCAATTCTGATATATGATGGAATCCACCGTTACATGAATAAGCTAAGCCTCCAATGCCTCTCCAAGTACCTAGTTAGCATTTAAGCACATTTTGGTACCCAAACTCGGTTGGGTCCTTGAATGTTAGTCACAAGAGATTTGGGCACCCAAATGGCCCGAGAAATAATCTTAGGTGAACTAACACATCTAGCAAACACATTGCTATTTTTATCTTTCCTAAGCAAATAATGACCATTATATATAATAGGCTTAGGAGAGATACCTTTAGGACAATCCTTACTAAAATGTCCCTTTTCTCGGCAATTGTAGCAAATTAAGCTTTTACTTTCCCTTTTGTCTTCTTTACTTGCTCCTTGCCGGCCTGCCTCTTCTTTGATGACAATTGCTTGTCATTTATCTTGTTTGGGCACACCGAGGCAAAGTGACCTTTCTTGTTGCAACCAAGACACTTGACATTCTTCGTGTGTCTTGCATTATGCCTTGTCTTGCTATTCTCCTTTTTCTTGGAGATAAAACCAATTCCTCTCTTGTTATTCATCCTTTGTTGCTTACTCAAAATATCACCAAGAGAGGCCTTGTAGCAGTTCACCAAGTCATTGCTCAACTTGGTTACTTGGTCCTTGAGCTCTTTATTTTCCTTTACAAGATTAGTCTTAATAAGCATAGAGGAAGTAGAAGCATTTTTACTAGAGCTACAAGGCATATATAGCAAATCATCACAACAAGTGGATATGCTAACCTTAGATGCAATGCAAGGGTTAGCAACTACACATGGCATATTATCTAACAAATCACATGTTATGCCTATATCTACCTTAGAGCTAGCGACTTCCTTGAGAATGAGAGATTCATGCTCTTCTTTTAGCATATCATAATTATTTTAAAGAGAGATATGCTCTTTCTTTAAAACCTTGAATCTCATCTTCTCTTTCCCAAGATATTCATTAAGCTCTTCTAACATATCCATCAACTCATCATATGAAGTTTCATCATCATCATTTACCTTCTTATTACCTTTGGCCATAAAGCAATGAGGTGATGTGGAGGAGCTTGTGGATTTTTCATTGTCGGAGCTAAAGGTTAAGCATTCTTCTCCCGACATCCATTCTTGTATGCAATCATCATTAGTGAAGGTGGACATTTCATAATGATCTTGAAGATGGGTCCACATCTCATGAGCGTTCTTGAGATTGCATACTTCATTGAACAACTCTACACTCAAAGCAGTAAATAAAGCGTTAATTGCTTGAGCGTCGAGATGTAAGCATTTCTCTTCCTTAATAGTTGGAGCAAGAGGATCCAATAGAGAAGAAAAGCCTACATCTACAATCTGCCATATTTTTGGCTCATGGCCTTAAAATAACATGACATACGGATTTTTCAATGAGCATATTTTGTGCCATCAAATAGAGGTGCTTCACCTAGGTGCACTATATCGCTAGTGGCCATCCTTTACTCTCTAGACGGTTAAGTCTAATAAATGAGAGACCAAACTCTGATACCACTTGTAAGATCGAGGAGGCCGACTAGAGGGGGTGAATAGGCGGTTTTAAAAACTTCTTTGGCTAAAACCGATTTCTAATGCAGAAGCTAACAACAATACGGTTTTGCACAATTAAAGCCTAAATCAACTAGTCTTTACTAAGTACACCAACAACATAATACTATTTGTAATGATAGCAATCAAACAAAGACATGAAAGCAATTTAATTCTAGGAATGTAAATTGCAAGAGAGTAAAGCACAAGAAGGCAAACCATAATGACACAATGATGTTTTACCATAGTGTTCGAAGACTTGCCGATCTCCCCTAATCCATGTTGATGTAGGGCCAACCGCGTTGGACCAGCTCCTCAATTGAGCCAACACCTCCGAGATAAGTCCAACCACATGGACCGGTTCTCACAACCAATACCTCGATCTACTCGGGGTTGCTCTTCTTCCACTCCGGAGATGGCGAGCACCAAACCACTCGCAACCGCCTGGATCTTCTCACAACCTTCTTGTAGAAGATCATCGGCGTAACTCCTCCAAGTCATCTAGGTGTCGGCAAACACCAAGAGTAACAAGTCGAAGACGCTCACTTGAACGAATCAAGTGTCTAAGATCAATAGATACACAATCCACTACCTAATGCAACACATGCACTTAGGGTTTTCTTTCTAAGCTCACTAAGTGCAACACATGCACATAAGAGATGAGAGGACTTGCTCTTTGCTCAAAGGAACGAATAGCACTAGCAACAACTACTTCCACAACCGGCTAAGGTGCGTATTTATAGCCCATACACAAAAACTAGACGTTTGGAAGAAAATCTGTCGAAAATCAGCGAAGCCCGATCTGACCGTAGGCTAATGGCCGGTCAGACCGGCCATGCTCCAACGGCTATAAAACTAGCTGTTGGACACACCCGGACTGACCGCCAACCAATGGCTAGTCAGACCGCGCCAACCCGGTCTGACCGGCCACCACATGGCGGTCAGACCGCTCAATAGAACAAGGAGCTTTAAAAAAAACACATTCTTTGGAAAAAGCTGACTGTGTCTTCTGACCCGGAGGTCCGATCAGACTAGCCAACACATGGCGGTCAGTCCGGCACCCCAAAACCAGAAAAACACATTCTCTGAAAAACCCTGACCGGGTCACTTGACCCAGATGTCCAGTTAGCCCAAACCTACATCGAAGGTTAGTCCGGCCTCAAGCAAAGACACAAAAAAACTCCTTTCCTGGAAAAAAGTCGACGCAACCTGGCGGAAGTGCAGTCGATCCAGACATTGAACTGCGGTCAGTCCGGACCAGGAAACAAAAGCTGATCTTTGCAAATTGCTTCAACTCAATTTGCAAAAAACACATTTGCCAATTGATGCAAGATGCAAATAAGGATTGAAGGCGAGATTCTTAACAAGTTGGAAAACATATTTGCCAACTTTTAGAATCACACCACAAGGAATAAGGTACATGGACTTAAACCATTTGCAAACTAAAATCGCATGCTACAAGGAACATGCATGAGCCTCAACTATTTGCAAAACACATTTACAAACAATAGCATCATGCCACAAGGAGAAGGAGCATGGACTTCAACCATTTGCAAAACATATTTGCAAATTATAGTCTCATGCTACAATGATTATGCATGAGCTTCAACTATTTACAAAACACATTCACAAATAATAGCAACATGCTAAAGAGAGCTAGAGCAAGCACAACGAGCTATCAACATATGACACACTCAAGCTACTAGTCACGACCCCTCTTAATAGTACGACAACCTATACTAGCAATCCGGTCTTTCAACCAAACACCAAGACCGGTAAAAGACTAGGAACACATCCTTAGCCCTAACAAGTCATACCTTTGCCTTGCATCCTCTTGAAGCCTGATGACGCACATCTTTTCTTCAAGAAATGGTCATTGGCTTGATAATCATCAACACATGATGATTTTCTTTTCGAGATCTTGATACGCATCAACATATGATGCATCCTTTACTCCAAGCTCTTGAGTTCAATATCATCAACACATGATGATCTTCTACACTTCAAGATCTTAACTTGAACATCATCAACACATGATGATTTCCTTCATCCCGAGTCTTGATATGCATCAACACATGATGCATCGTCTTCTTGAACCTTGACTTGATGACGATCAACTCATGATGTTATCCAAAGTCTCCATCATCATGGAACATAACCTATTCATCCAACTTATAAAAATGTTAGTTCCAAATGGCGATTGTCATTAATTACCAAAATATACCATTAACTCATAATGACGGGTCTAGATTCTTCACTGGTGACGTCTGAGGCTGACACGACAACTGCTATGGAGGGAAGGCAACCTGCCATGGTTGCTGCATGGGACCTGCGACAGACTGCCACGGCTACATTGTGGCTGCCGGTCATTGTTGCTGTGTGACGGGTGTCGCCAAGAGCACGCAGGAAGGAGAGACGCTGGGCCGGGGGCGAAGCACGCCAGCGATGCTAGAATGGTTGCCGTCGTTGCCTTCGATAGACCAAAGTTGAAAAGCCCTGGTCCAAGGGTTGAAGAAGGTTGGCCACGACGGTGTGGGGGTAGAGTGTAACATCCCAATTTTCTGGAGTTTTTGAAATTTTTCAAAATAAAAATAACCATTTGGTTTTGTTGAATTTCTAAAGCTTAACTTGAAATTTTGGAAATTAAAAACAATTTAAATGACTAAATCAAACTTCAGCTAATTAAAATTTTGGTTTATTTTGAGCTGATTGGAGTTCTCTGGTATTTAAAATCTTATTTCTATGTTTGTTCTGAATTCCCGTCGGCCCGTTCCTTCCCTCGCGTGCCGACCCGCTCCACCCCCTCGGTTTCGACCACCCTTTCGGTGTCGACCATCCTCTCGGTGTCGACCACCCTCTCAGTCGCGACCACCCTCTCCGTTGCGACCATCCTCTCAGCTACGACCAACATCTCGGTTTCTACCACCCTCGCCTCGGTGCGTTTTCCCATCTCTCTCTTTTTCCACAACGACGTGCGCATTAAATGTCGTTGTTTCCGCTACGACGTGCACATTAAATGCTGTTGTCTCCACCATGACATGCGCATTAAATGCCGACGTCTCCGCCGCAAATCCTGCCGCTCCATCTTGTCGCTCGATCCACCTCCTTCC
Source organism: Phyllostachys edulis (assembly GCA_036346405.1). Classification (NCBI taxonomy): domain Eukaryota; kingdom Viridiplantae; phylum Streptophyta; class Magnoliopsida; order Poales; family Poaceae; genus Phyllostachys; species Phyllostachys edulis. The sequence goes on along the minus strand of CM070562.1, from coordinate 93,337,870 downwards.
TCTATAAATGGAGCACCAGGGCGCCCTTTGCCTCCTCTTGTTTTCCCCTTAGCTCTCCCTTTCTCTCTCGCTTGCCCTCGTTTCACTGTGCTGCGAGTTCCGTCGCCGCCAGCTGGAGCTCGCGTCATCGCCTCTACCGCGCTGTCTTCAACCTCCTCGCCGCTGAAGAGTTCACCGGAGAGCCCGTGCCGTCTTCAACCTCCTCGCAACCGAAGATTTCACCGGAGCGCCAGCGCCGTCTTCAACCTCCTCTAGCCTCCTCCTCCAACCTCTCTCTCGGTCTTGGTGAGCTTCCCATGCTCTATTCTTCCTCTTGCCCTCTTGCTCTGGTACAGAGCGCCGCCTGACTGCCGGTTCACCGCGCAACCATGCTGCCGCCCTATAGTTGAACCTCCTTCCGACTAGTCGAACCTCCTCCGACCAGTCAAACATCCTTCGACCAGGTAGTCGAACCTCCTTCCGACCAGTCGAACCTCCTTTTGGCCAGGTAGTCGAACCTCCTCCCGACCACCTGTAGTCAAACCTCCTTCGACCAGGTATTCGAAGTCTTCCGACCAGTTGAACCTCCTTCCGAGGGCTCGTTCTCCTTCGTTCGAGCTCCGATTTGAGTGATTCAAATTTCTAACTTCTTCTAGATTCAGTATCTTTCATTTGGTTCTAGTTTAGTAATTTTTTTTGGATTTTTTTATTTATTTGTCTCTTTTCGCACGTATAGATTTTGGCGTTTTCGAAGAGCTCTTGGACCCAGTGACCGAAGCATCTGAACTCTTCAACGAAGGCAAGTCATAGGTCTTTGATCATGTCGTACCTATTTTATAAAATTATATTGTTTTATATCAACATGCATTGCCATTTTTATATCAATTGTTTCCGGGAACAGTTAAATACCTACTTGACGATATGACTCCTTGAATAATTGTGAATGACATGTTGACATGTACCCTTGGACACTATATGTTGGGTAATCTTAGTTGGACATTATTATAATAACAACATGAGTGCGTATTATGCTTAGTTATACTTTAGTTATGCGATGGTCTCTCGATCATATGATTCAATGATGATAAATTTGACTTAATGATATATGGAATTGTGGCGCGGCCACTGTTATTAAAAGTTTTTGTGCCATGGTAAGGGTTGCCATTTGGTCTGGTTGAACCAAAAATGATTTCATGCTCCGGCGAATGATCGTGCAGTAAATGAGGAGAATTTTGGGATGTGGTTGCCTCGCATGAGTAGTCTCTAAGGACTTCAACTTTGTGCGCCACTGATCTGGGCCATACCGTACAACCATATGTCCAGGATGGAGTGGATCTGGCCAACTAATTAGCAATATTTTGAGTTGGTTCTGTTTGGGTTGATGAGCGGCGCAAGAGGGGGCCCAGCATGACGAATCCTTAGCGAGCAGAACCGAGTTAAAACGGAGCTTTGTAAAGGCCTTGTGATAATCTCTTAGTCGCACACCTCAGAAGTGTGTGGGCGGACAGTATAAGATGATTATCTCTTGTGGGTCAAGCTGTACAACCTCTGCAGAGTATAAAACTATTCGAATAGTCGTATCCCTGGTTATGGATGATGTCTAGTGATTTCACACGAGTGGTAGATTTTCTCAAAAATATTGTCTTGGAGGGTTACGAGTCATTGGAATGATTGTTGGTTGGGAAGTGAACATGGTGTTGACGAGTTGTTTCAAAGAAACTTGATTACTTATATATTAATCTTTCAACTTGTGCTTTACAATATGCTTACTGTATTTACTGTTAATATTGTTTTCTGCAAAATAGCCATAAAGCTATCCTGATCAAGCCTTGCATGAATACTATTTACATACATTTCCCTACGACTCGCTGAGTACTCTAAGTACTGACGTCTTCGTGCCATTTGTTGACCAGTCGCTGAAGAAGACCTAGGGAGCACCGAGTTCTACGAGGAAGACTTCTTCGAAGACCATGCGAACTAGGTCGTGTCCTCCACTCGATTGTCTGTGGGCATGTCGTATGGTTTCCACGAGTTATTTCTTTTCGCTGCAAGTGTACTCTTTTGTCTTTAGCTCTGTGTGGCAAACTCTGTAAAATCTTGACCATAAGGTCATTTTTCTTCAAAATAATATTATTTTGTTTGCTTCTTAGCTATCTTGTTGTATGGATATGATTTCATCTATGTTGCAACTATGTGAACTAGCTACTAATCACAGGGCTAGTTCAGAATACACAGAGTGTCCCGGAGTTGCATATCCGGGGTCTCGACACGGAGCCGCTGCGGTCGTCGGTACCGCTGCCTTTTCCGCCCTTGCCTTTCCATTTTTTGTTCTTCTGACCGCCACCGATGCCACCGTGTTGAGCGTCGTTGGTGCCGCTCGGGCGCCAACCGGTTTGGCCACCGGGATGGGGGGCGACATTGGCGAAGAATGTGGAGGCATGAGGGAGATCGGCGCGATGGTCACTTTGTTGTTCTTCAATTCCTGCAAAAGAAGCATTGGCCGAACCTGTATGAAGCTCGGAAAGGGGGGTTAGGAATGGGACAACGGTGGCCACGTTGTCAAACTTCGGATTAAGTCCCTTGAGAATGGTGAGGACGAGAGATTCGTCACTCACAGTTTGACCGACATTACTGAGAGTGTCGACCAAATTCTTGAGATGGACACAATAGTTTGTGACAAAGAGGTCGCCCTGCGATAGGTTGCGGAACTCCGCGTCGAGGTAGAGCGCCTATTTTTTTGGGTCCCGGAATAGGTCCTCCACGCGTGTCCAGGTTGCGCGAGCGGTGGTGGTGGATTCCATGACAATGTCAAGGATTTCCATAGAGATGGACCCATAGATCCATTGAAGCATCGTACAGTCGAGCCGTTTCCACTCGGCATCAGGTTTCTCAGGCGGCGCGTCCGTGACATGATCATCTAGGGCAAACTTGGTCACGGCCACGAGGAAGAGGTTCCGCCACTTCGCATAGTTGGAAGCCTTGATGTTGAGGACGATAGGCACCAAGGAGCAGATGGAGGAGACAGCCATGGCTTGCGCCCAAAGCTGGGCCAATGGGTTGCTGGTTTCGCCCATTAGGGAAGACAGAAGAAGGTTGGAGGGGCAGCGGAAGGCAGCGTACGCTGGTGGGAGAAGGACGGCGCACGAGTGGGGTGGTGGTGGGCGAGAAAAGGATCGATTCTAGTCTGATACCATGTAAGTTCAAATGAATGCGCCACACCGGCATTGCTTGGTATTGATTCGTATAAGTATACATGTACGGAAGTTGGTTAGCAAAGTTATCTCTAATGGAAGATACAAACTATATCTAGAGATATACAACCATACATAGCCTGATTACAATCCTATCTAACTGATACTAACCGATACTAACAGATATCGGTTATACCAAACCAATTATACCAATTATAGCTAACAGTTTTGAGAATGTTTTGATGGTAGCGTGTGTATGTATATGTGCACGACGTCCGTGTGTTATACTAGAATGTTCGATCGAAAAACATGCGCAAGGGCGGGCGGGCCGGGCCGCGCGCGTTGGGTGGGCCCGGGCGCATCGATCGACCGTAGCGCAGATGGAATGGACAGCTCAGGATGAGCTTAATTCCAGGTAAGTCTTGGTCGGCCCAAATGGCAACCAAATTAGGCCCACTGGCATAGACCGCTCCGGTCGCTGACGAGACGAGAAGAGGCGGCTGCTCAGATCGGAGTTGTGGCGGCGATGGCGATCCGGCACTACTGGTTGATGGCTGCGGCGGCCGTCGGGTTCCGCCTTGTTCTGGTGCTGTTCGGGGGCGACCTCCACCTCGCCTCCCGCCCCGAGGTCTCCACCCCCCTCACCTCCCTCCGCCGCCGTAAGCACCTCCGTTCTCGCCGACCCTCTCCACACCCCAGCCGTCATGTGATGTCGCCGTAATTGGACTTCTCGTTTGCCTCCTCTCTGTGTGTTTTGCAGTGGCGGAAGGGTACTGGCTGAAGCAGGCATCCATGTCGCCCTACTCCGGTACATTACGCTCTCTCCCTCCTTGCTCGCTTAGCAAATTTTCACATGACATCTGCATCTGAACGAGCAAACTATTGAGGTCGGGATAGGGCATGTTGTTACTAGCTAGTAGCCACAGCTGAGCAACTTCTTAGATATTTGATTGAGTTCTACTGATAAGCGCCATCAAGCGTTAGCTGCTGCGCTAAGGGAGTACTGACTACTGAGTATACTTGTAATGGATGGAGTAGCACAGGTTGTGTTTTAAGAAAAAGTTAAAGCAGCGCAGAGCTGCTATATCATTCCTACTTAGCATCAGAGGTGCAGAGGTTTGTTGATATATGCATGGTTTAGCAATGATACTTTGATTGGGCTATTTGCAATGTTTATCTGTTATAGTATGAACTTGAAGGGATGATCCATCCTGTCGTATGATTTGTCTTTCAGGTTCGATGTATCATGGCTCCCCTTTGTTGCTATCGGTTCTTGGTCCGTTAACTAATAAAAGGTGATTGATCCCTTTGTTTTGATGCTTCTGTGGCTATATCTTCGCCTTTACCACTGCAGCTATGCCTTCACAGCGTTTGTTTACCTGATCTGATCAAATTGTCATTTGAAATGTTAACATTCTAACATTCCATGGTGTTACAGGTCTGATGGACACCATGCTCATATATATTGCAGGTAAATAAGTTGGTATGCACTGTTTCATTAAAACTAGTGTATATGTTTATCTAAAATCGGCTACTTGTTGATATATACTTGATTTTCATAGAAGCAGATTTTTTCCAATAATTTTTGTTCCTTGTGTTCTTATTTTGCCTTAGCATGTAATTTTCCAAACCAAATAAAAAAATTTGAAACCTCGAATATTTTTCATGTATTTTTGCAATTTGTTGGCGGTCATGTAATTTCTATTACACTCATGAATGCACGACACAGTTTGATTTTTGTGGCTGTAGATTGCATAGCTGCCATGCTCATCCGAGCAACTGGCCATAGACTCCAAATGGCTCGCAACAGAAGCTTGAAGTCACTGGACCTCACAGAAGCAGTAAATACTTCAGGTGAGTCATATCAGTTAAGGTTGTGTAGTTTCCCGTCCCTCCTCTTGGAATGTGCTTTACTGAATACTGACATAAATTTGCCTTAGTTTGTTGCTGCCACTCTTTACTTTTTTTAGCAATTACCACACATAGCCTCTTACAATATCAAAATGATTTTGGTACTTGCAGCTCACAAACTGCAAAAGTGAAACATTATAGATGATTTATTAACAAAAGTGGTGGTTGCCATTCTTAATTTTGATATTTTCTGAGAAGAAAAAACCAGTTTTGTTCCTTCTCCTGTACAAGGAATAAATGAGTTATAGGTTTCTCATTGAATTAAAGGTGTACAGACCCTGCTTTGCTTGATAGGGCTAATCTTGTTGTTGGTAAGCCAGAAATGAACAATCTAGTCTGGAAAGGGGAGAATGAAAATTACATGCTCTTAATAGTCTAATGATTTCAGCTTGTGATTGCTCAATTTGTTACGCTGCTAACCATTCTTATCGGTACTGTCCTTGCAGTTACTGTAAGCGCAGGAGATATCGCTTCTCTAATATATTTGTGGAACCCTTGGGCAATAGTCACTTGTGTGGGTTCATGTACATCACCAATCGAGAATTTAATGGTTGTGATAATGATATATGGAGCCTGTTCACGTAAGAGCAACTCACTTTGTGTTTCCCTTCTTTATTTTTCTAGCATCAAGTTAAAATTGTTACATATGTATATAGCTTAGGGTGTTCTTTGCTTATGGTCAACCCTGTACATATTATATTGGTTTTTGGCCCGTTGGAATAGAAAAGAGTTCTCATTCCAACATGGTATCAGAGCAAGGTTAGGGTTAATCATGTGACTACTGCCGCCGCCATCGCTGGCCGCCGCCGACCCGCGTCGTACTCCTCTGCCTTGCTTTGCCTCGTCGCGTCAAAGCAGAGCTTTCTTCTCTTCTGCTTGCCGAGCCCTCCATGCCGGATCCGTCTTGCGAAATCAGCCGGATCTTCTTCTGCGGAGCCTCGCCGTCGCCGGATCTCGCAGCTCCGTTAGCCGGATCCACGCTCGAGCTCGGCGTCCGCGCCTCACTGCTCAAAGTGTCGCCCTCGGCCTTTGGCTTTTTCGCCGCCGCCGGTCGTCATCCCTTTGCACCGGCTCCGGTTGCCTCCTAGTGCTCGCCCGAATCCACGCGTGCCCGAGCTCGAGCCCCCGTGCCTCCCTTGCTCCGAGCGTTGCCCCGGCTTCCGGCTCTTGCCGCCGACGCCTGGACGTCGCCCCTCTGCACCTCCTCCCTGGGAGAGCTCCTGCTGCTACTGGTCTCGGCACTGCTCGTCTAGATCCGCATCTCTGATCTGTTGTTCGACGAGCCGTTCGACGAGAGCTTCGAGGGGAGATGGGTCCTCCCCGGGAGAGCTCCTACTCCTGCTCGCCCGGCCTTAGCGACCCATGACCTCTGCCTCGAGTTCGCGCATTATCGCCTCGCCATTGTCGGTCTCGCCTCGATTCTGGCTAGCGTTGCCGCCCCTGCCTCGGGTAGTCATTGCCCGGCTTGTCAGTCTCTTCTCATTGCCTCATCTGCCGTCGCCGCCATCGCCTCGAGACTCTTTCGTTAGTATCTTGTTTGTCAACAGTCCGCCTCGCCTCCGCCACCTCCCTCGTCCGGTAACTTGTCTCCGTAAATCTTGGACTCTGGTACTTCTTTTCACATGACACCGGACTCTACTTGCCTCACTTCTGTGGGTCCCACAGCTGTTCCTTCCATTGTTCAGTCTGCAGATTGTACCTCTCTTCTTGTTGCAAGCCAATGCATCCTTTCCACTTTCCTTTCACGTTCCTGCCATCTCTCATGTTCCCCAGATTACTATGCAACTTATGTCATCCGGTCAGACCACGATTGTCGTGTTATTCTTGAGTCCGACTCTTGTGTTCAGGACCGCCGCACGAGGACTCTACTTGGTGCTGGCCCTCAGCGTCGTGATTCGCAGCGTCTTTGGGAGCTCGACTGATTGCACCTTCCTTCTGATGTCTCTACCAGCCAGTCAGTCACTACACCTGCCTCTGTTTTTGCTACATCCTCTACTGCTTCCTTTGCTCAGTGGCACCATCGTTTGGGTCATCTCTGTGGATCGCGATTGTCCTCATCAACATGCAGTCTTCCACTGCTCTCCAGGGTTCTACTCCTGTTGAGTGTCTCTACAATTGGGCTCCCGAGTACAGTCACATTTGTTGTTTCGGTTGTGTCTGCTTTGTCCTTCCACCTCGTGGGCGCACCAAATTGACTGCTCAGTCAGTTGAGTGTGTTTTTCTTGGCTATGGTCTTGAGCATAAGGGTTATTGCTGCTATGACCCTGTTGCTCGCCGGATGAGGATCTCTCGGGACGTCACCTTTGATGAGTCCCGGCCTTCCTACCCTTGTCCCTCTACTGTCAGCTCAGATTATCTTGTTGAGTCGATCTCCTTTATGACTTTTCCCGACACTCAGCTTTCCATTTCTGTTTCTCTTCCGCCGTCCCCTTCTTCGCTTCCCTCTCCTCCGGCTCCACCTATTCCCTCTCCACCGGAGTTTCCTTCCAGCTCTTTTGTTGAGGTTCAACCATTTCCCCTACACTACTCTCGTCGTCCTCGGCCTACTTCTCTAGTTGAGCCTCCGTCTTTGCTGGGTCCTATTCCCAGTTCTTCTCTGTCCTTGCTGGGTCCTGCTCCACCTCCTCCCAGATACGATCGTCGCATTGTCACGCCTGCTGAGTTCTACTTCTTCGCATAGCCTACAACCTACCGTGGGGTTGCTGCTCACCCTGAGTGGTAGCTCGCGACGTCTGAGGAGATTGCTGCTTTGGAGCGTACTAGCACTTGGGATCTTGTGCCCTTTTCTGCGTGTGTCACTCCTATCATGTGCAAGTGGGTGTACAAGATTAAGACCCGCTCGGATTGTTCTCTTGAGTACTACAAGGCTCGTCTTGTGATGCGTGGTTTTCAGCAGGAGCATGGTGACTACGATGAAACCTTCGCTCCTGTTGCTCACATAACCACTGTTCGCACTCCTTGCTGTGGCCTCTGTTTGACAGTGGCCCATCTCTCAGTTGGATGTTAAGAATTCCTTTATCAATGACGAGCTGTGTGAGGAGGTCTACATGCAGCCGCCCCTAGGTATTTTGTCCCTGATGGTATGGTTTGTCGCCTTCGTCGCTCTCTCTATTGGCTCAAACAAGCCCCTCGTGCTTTTGACCGCTTCTCCTCTGTTGTCACTGCTGCCACGACCGCTTCTCCTCTGTTGTCACTGCTGCCGGCTTCAGTGGCGTAGCCAGCGAGAGGCGTGGCCTTGGGCACGCCCAGCCGGAATACTGGGCCTCGGGCACATCACGTATAGATGTGGCCTTAGACAAGAAGCAATTTTGAGCTGGGCCTTGGGCCATTGCCCCGGCGGCCCGAGGCCCAGCTCCGCCAGTGATCACGACTCTGCCCTCTTTGTACACACCTCTCCTCGAGGTTGGACGCTCCTCCTTCTATATGTGGATGTTATGATCATTACTGAAGATAACTCTCAGTACATTGCCTTTGTGAAGGAGCGTCTTAGTGAGCAGTTCTTGATGTTTGATTTGGATCCTATTCGTTTCCTCCTTGGGATTGAGATCATTTCTACGCCTGAGGACTACTATCTCTCTCAGGAGAAGTACATTCGGGATATCCTTGCTCGCTTGTCTCACTGTTCAGCGCATGTTGGATACTCCTATGGAGCTTGGTGTTCACCTTCGGCCTACTAATGATGAGTCTCTTAAAGACCCCACTCGCTACCGCCATCTTGTTGAGAGCCTCGTCTACCTTGGGATCACTCGACCTGGAAAACCAAGAAGCAGACTGCAATTTCCCGTTCGAGTCGAGGGTGAGTTGAGCCATAAGCGTCGTTGTGGTGAGATCACCGGCCGGTGGCTACTTGAGGATTTCGGTGTTTCAATTTCTGCACCGACTCTTCTCTTATCAGGCAGTACTGGTGCAATCAGCATTGCTCGAGATCCAGTGAACATGAGCTCACCAAGCACATTGGAGTAGATGCTTCGTACATGAGATCGTAGGTGCAAGATCAAGTTATTGTTCTTCAGTTTGTGCCTTCGGAGCTTCAGTTAGCATATTTCTTCATCAAGGCACAAACTAGAGCTCAACACAGTTTCTATCTCTCCAAACTCAGTTTTGTTTAACTATCATGAGTTTGAGGGGGGGTGTTACATATGTACTCCCTCTGTTCAGAAATGTATGACATCCTAGAAAGTGGGCAGCCGTGCAATCAAACTTTTCTAACTTTGACTAATAATATATAAAAAAAACTATTTGGATTTGTTATGAGATAATATTTATCATTATATTTGTCATGATAAATATTTTCACAATATAATAATTTTGTATTTTTTTACTAAATCATATGGAAAGTAATGGTCAAAGTTGGACATTGGAAACCATGTTGATGTCCAAAACGTCATACATTCTTGAACAGAGGGAGTATATAGCTTAGGGTGTTCTTTGCTTATGGTCAACCATGTACGTGTTATATTGGCTTTTGGGCCATTGGAATAGACAAGAGTCCTCATTCCAACAAAAATCTCTAATAATACTTTGACTCAAACTAGTCGTTTTTATTTATCTCATTTTGCTTTTTTTTTCAAAACTGAAAATGGTAGGTTGAATGGCCTTTTCTTTGGCAAAGCATCAGTTAGCAACATTGTCATGGAAGTTAGTATGTTGACCTTTGAGTAACCTAGATGTGCCCAAGTTTGATGCTGGTTAAAACATCTTTATAATTTTGTAGGTCTTGCTCCTCTTGCTGCCTTTGGATATGTTATGGCCACACATCTCTCTCTTTATCCTGCAATTCTCATTGTACCGGTTTGTGCCACGACTGCTGTTTGTATTTTTGTAGTTCAAATGTTCGATCATATCTGCCATTTACCTGCATTGTTGGGCAATGGGCGCTAAAAATATAAGTTTTACAGGTAATTCTTTTGTTGGGGTATGGTCCAGATACTCCTCCAATAAAAGTATTTCTTGTAAAAGGCTCAAGTGCCAGTAAAACTGACAGGTCAGACAATGATAAAAGTACTAGTCGGAGAGTTTTTCAACAATTTTCATGGAAACCAGTACTCCACTTCATATTGTGGCTGTTTATCTGGACATGTTATGTGTTGCTATTGAGCAGCATAATTCTGAATAAAGTGAGTGGCCTTCAGGAGATGTTTGAAAAGTAAGATGCTTAACTCCTTTTCCTTTGGTAGTCATCAAATTCATGTGAAAGTGTGCAATAGTTTGTGTTAAGTTTTCCCCCATTCCAGATGAGTTTGTAAATCAGGGATGGGAACAACTTTTGCTTAGGAGTTCAGTTTCGGATATTAGCATATTGTGTCTTATCCTAATAATCCCATTTCCCCCTGCCCTCTCCAACATGCTAAGTTGCTAACTTCGTTGTTGGGCAATGAACTGTCTTTAATCTGTCACCAAATTACCTGTTGACTTGCGCTGTGGTTCTGCAGGACATATGGTTTTATCCTTACAGTGAAGGACCTATCACCAAATATTGGTGTGTTATGGTGAGTCTTGATAATTAAAAAATATGTATGTAACTGGAACTCAAGGGTATTTCCATTGGTCTCATGCATTTGAGAATTAATGCAGGTACTTCTTTGCTGAAGTCTTCAACTTTTTCAGAAGCTTCTTTCTTATAGTCTTCAACATGAACATTATTTTTATGGTCTTGCCGTTGGCCATCCGTTTGAAGCATCGTCCGTGCTTCCTTGCCTTTGTTTACACAGCAATTGTCGCGATGTTGAAATCTTATCCCTCAGTGAGTATATTTTACATGATATGTCTAATAAATTTAGTCCCTCAGCTGCAAAAGATTACATCGGGGGTTTTATGTTTTGCTCTCCTGTTTTTCTTCTCAAATCCATTGATATCTTATTCTGATTTATCTTGAAGATCGGAGATTCAGCTCTGTATCTAGGTCTTCTGGGCCTATTTGCCAATGAATTAGCAGGTAGCTAACATTTCATTATCTATTATTTTGGATGACTCCCTAGTCTCCTTGGAAGTTAATGCTTTATCTTTACATCTTGCAGAGATGCAATTCACCTTCTTCTTGTTTTTCGGATATATTGGAGTCTCTCTCCTTAGCCCTGTTATGCACAACCTATGGATCTGGAGGGTCTCTCTCTCTCTCTCTCTCTCTCCACACACTAGTGTAGCATATCGTTACTAACATGACAATTTTTCAGGGCACTGGTAACGCAAATTTCTACTTTGCCACCGGTTTGGCTTATACTTGTCTTCAGGTAACCAATACCCCCCTTAATATATTTGTTCTTTCTAGTGACCAAGCATGCCATTCCACTCCTTGCAATCGTTCTAGCAAACACTTAAGCTAAAAGGACCTGCTAACTTTTCTAGAATGTTAACTGCTGATCGATTGTAAGATGGACAATTTCTCTGACTTGTCTAAGTCAACCTGCCCCTTTTTACATCTTGATTACAAATTATTGTTTGCCACATTTTTGCAGACCGTGTTGGTTGTAGAGAGTGTAAGTTCAATGATAAAACATGACAGGAAGCTAAGGCTACTCGCAACAGCTTAACTTCATTTCTCCGAAGTTCAACAATTCTGATGCTTTTCTTGCTAGTACTCTTGGATGCAAACGGTTCGTCGTTCTGAGGTTGAGTCCGTCGTTCTGAGGTTGAGTCGATGTAGTTGATAGTTTTCCGTAGCATGTTGTATTGCACCTCCCACATGTGTACAATATATGGACCACGATTCTTTTAACCAAGACGAAAGAAAGACGTCCCGTTTCACCCTCAAACTAACTGTGCTCAGTAACCGAGCTTCTCTATGGATCCTGTCATGAGATGGTGAAATTGGTCCTTGGTACAATTTGCACCATCAGTTTGCCAGGTCAAGATGAAAATTAACAAAAAGTGGGCTGCCTTTGGATACCTTTCTTTTCCACTGTCAAGGTCCCCAAACGGATAGAAGTTGGCTCATTTTCTTCCATCCTGGTAAAGCCAAGGTCATTATTATTCACACGTTGTAATTGCTCAACTATGTAGTGCAACCTTTGTCTGCTCTCCGGAGCTTTTACCCTTCATTATTTTCTTTGCAGCGAAATGTTCTTATTGGGGGTCCAAGCCCGTCCATAGCACCGCTACCGTGCTACCAGTAACTGTACTGAACTTCATTGATGGCAGTGGCGGAGGGGGCTTCCCCGTCATGTCACAAGTGCTCTACCCCCGAACTTCAGTCTAAAATAATTTCGAGCCGTTCACAAAATATACGTGTTTAAAACTTGAAGCACGTAAGTGACATCTTTCAAGCATTTGCATTAAATTTCTTGTTTAGTGTATAGCATAAAAATGTAGTTGTATTTGTCTAGCTCCCCCAGTATCTGTTTTCCGGCCCCGCCGCTGATTGATGGTCACACCAACAAAATCTGTCTAGTTGCTGCAGATACTGTTTTAGTATACCTAAGTCAAATTGCTAACCACCCACCTTTTCATTAGATACACGGAACTGGAAAACTCGTTGTCTGCTGAAATGCCATCCTCTCCCAAGCAGTTTCCTGTTGGTTGCGAAAAGCAATGCGTGTGTATGTCAGTTCTTGCGTGGTTCCATGCCCTGTAGCTACTGCTACATGTGTTTTTTTTGGAATACTAAGAATGAAAGAGATTGTTTTTGACAAACACGAGAGAGATAGGTGGCCAAACTAAATCGGCTGCTAGCAGCCGTCGCCGATGGTGTCTACTGCAAGTTGCCTGATTACCCTTAGACGGGTGAATGGTCGTCATTATCTCGTGCCTTAATAGCAAACTATTTTCTCACAGTAGCCTCATGCAATTCCAGCGCCAGGTTCGGGCTCAAGAACAATCACATACAGTGGCGAAAACGATCGAATTCAAATTTCGAAGTCGTTACGCGTCATTCCCTGAACGAGAAATACCACGCTGATCAAATATACGCGCCTGTCCTCAATTGCTACAGAAGATGCATAGGGAAGCTTTGATCACCTGTCCAATCTGATGTAGCACAACACAGCAGCATCGCGTTGCTTTTCTTTTTTTTCCCCTCAAATTGTATTGAATGAATTGAAGTGGGTCATCCAGAATTTAAAAGCCTCTGCGCACTGAGCCCCGCTCCGTCGTAGCGTTCGAGCTCACTACTACTACGTGTCTGCAGGGAAGGCAGCCATGGAGAGAAGCCAAGCCCTGTAAGCCCTGTGCAAGTGTACGCACACTACGGAAATGCATCCCTACCATTGCATTGCAATGGAACGGTGCCATTAAGGATGGGAGCGGTTGGATGAAAAAATGAACAAGCGAGATGCGTTCATGTACTGTAGCGAACCGTTTTTATTGCGGTGCTTTACTGTAGCTATAGATCCAGTCCGTTGCTTCTTCGATCAAAGGGTGAGATTGGAGAATGGCAGGCCACCGTAGTCCTCTGCCACTGTAGTTGCAATAACAGAGGAAGCGCATCCGCACAGTACATGGGCGCGCGGTCAAACCGACGCATGATTACATCGTATTTAACCTCTTCAACGGCCGGCTCAACGTGTGACCACGCGCAAGGGAAGGAAGGAAATATTCAGATTTTTTTTAAAAATAATACATTTAAAAAAATAATTACAGGAATAAATAGTCAAAAATAAAAATTACAAGCGACAGGAATCTGTCGCCGTTTCAATTGACGATATATATATATTTATAAAATATAGAAATAAATAGTTGAAAAAACAATTACAAAACTATTTATTTCTGCATTTTTTAAAAAACAATTATATAAAAACTGTACATCATCGCCAATTGAAGCAGTGATGACTCCGTTGCTTGTACTTTTTTTTTTTCAAATATTTATTTCTGTATATTTTAAAAAAATGTATTATTTAAAAAAATTGAAATATTCATCCCTACATGCACGCAGGAAGGCTGCAGTTTTCTCATGGGCACACGCACCACGCACGTCTGCGCTTCACTGGGAAGGAAATTTGCTCCCCATCAGTCGTTGATCCCTCCTCGATCAACCTTGAACGGACGGCTGATGAGATAGGATCTTGCGCGAGTCCCTCAGCCATAGCATTTTCTTCCGTTTCACTGCGTCGATTCACTTCAATACTCCTACGAACCAAACTACCAAAGCACTAGCAGTAGGATCAGAGTTAATGAGAGCGGAGTAGCATTCAAGGTGATCGAGGACTGGTTGGTTGCTGCCTGCCACTACGTGGTAACAACCCTCCCTGCCACCGCGATCACTGCTTCAAACCACTCGTCCAATTCAATGCAATGTAACGCAACGCAACGCAACGCCATGCCATGCCTCTCCCGGCAGCAATCGCTTGATACTCTGCGGCAAGCGTGTTTGGCCTTCCACCTTTCAAGCCTTCGACTTGTTCTTGGTTGGCAGCTTCTTCAGGTAGTATCGATCACAAAGTACGTTCATGATTGATCGCCAGGTCCACATCTCAAAGGAACCAGCCATGAATACCATTCAAGTAACGAGATCCAGTGGTCTCGAAAAACTTTGGTATGCATCAACTCGGATTCATAAACAAGGACCACGGTTCCTGCTAAGTTGATCGACGTCAGATCATGACGGTTGAGGGGCTAAGGTAGTCGAGACTCCATCGAGTATCGAAGCTAGCACCAACCACATTCAAGAACCAGACTCACTCGATGCCATGACATGACAAAGACAAACTGAAACTACTATGCGTCTATGCCATAGTAGAAACATGCAAAGAGACCGATTGGAAGCCATAGAATTTGCAGGCACAAGAAAGGATCACCGACCCTGACCTAAAGCACGAGCCCGGCCCATCCATGCACCGATGCACGGACCGGACACGTTTTGACTGCGAGTCTGCGGTGCACTACGGCCACACGCGCATCACCTCACCTCACCCTCAGAGAAGGCGACACAACGCGGACAGCTATAAACCACAGGAATATCAAGGAAACAAACACGCACGTCGCTGCACGGTTTACTTCCTGCCTTGTGATTCGCTCCAAATTCCGGAATCCAAGCTCCATCTGAGCTCCATTGGCTGCTTACAAGTTAGTACTACTACTAGTAACTAGCTACTGGCGTAGTACCAAATCTTGGATAAGAATAGAGGAAGACGACGGCGTTGTCCAAATCAACGGAAGCTTCTTTTTTACAATGGAGTCCTAAAATAATGTGGAAGAAGGGGAAGTTGACAAAAAAAACCTCGTGGGGTCCCGTAATTACAGCTGCTATACGCCTACGATCCAACGGTACAGCGCGACGAACCCAGCCTCGTCCTCCTCCGCCCCCCGCGGCGCCGACATCGCCGCCGCGGATTCCGGATCCCACCGCCACGAGTCCTCCTGCCGGTGGCTGTGGTGGCTCTGGCTCCACCGCGCGCTCCACCGCCCGGAGAGGGATGACGCTGAGGAGGCGAGGCGGTCCACGTACTCGCGCAGCCACCCCCGCGAGCCCGCCGCCTCCGCCAGCGCCTCGCCTGGGCCTTGCGACGCGGCCTCGGGCGCCGACTTGGCTGCCACCGTGGAGCGCGCGATGCGGGACACGACGGCCTCCACCTCCTCGTCAACGCGGTAGTCGAAGGAGCCGAGCGAGTAGGTGCGGCGGTCGTCGCCCGCGGCGGACGAGCGGTGGTTGCTGACGCTGCCGATCTCAACGCGGAAGCTCCTGGAGTTGTTGCTGCTCCTCGAGTCGAGGGGCTCCTGCTGCCCGGCGGCGACGGAGGCGGTGGGGAGGGGCGGGTGCGGGAGCGAGACAGCGGTGCGGCAGAGCGGGCAGGACGGGGTGGTGCGGAGCCAAGCGTCGACGCAGGCGGCGTGGAACGCGTGGCGGCACGCCGGGAGCAGCCGCAGCTCGGCGTCGGGCGCGAACGGCGAGAGGCAGACGGCGCAGTCGGGGGAGCTCTTGGGCAGCGCCGCCAGAGCCGACGCCATCGTGAACAGCGGCAGCGACGCGATCAGCCGCTCCTTCTCGTCGTCGACCGCCTCCCCCTCGCCCCCCGCCGCGGGCCTCACTGAGGAGGCAGCCGCCTCCGCCGCGGACGCGCGTTCGGCCCTGGGGAGCGGGCTCGGGGCCGGAGGGGACGACGACGGCGGCCGAGAGAGGCAGCGGAGGAGGAAGTGAATCGACACCGAGGCGAAGAAGACGAAGGCGAGGAGCGCGGCGATGATGAGGAGGGAGGGGGAGAGGTTGAGGGACGAGGAGGACGGCGACGGCGACGGCAATGAGGGGGGAATGGTGGCGGCGAGGGGGTCGCCGGCGTACGGCGGCGCGGGCGGCGGCAGGGAGGCCATGGGGCGTGGAGGAGGCGGCGGCGGTGTGTTTAAGGCTCGCTTCCTGTCACCCTGTGTGGTCTCGCGCCTTTTATTTATGGGTTTTGGTGTGCGTGGTGGTGGAGGTACGGGGAGCGAGCCATAGGCAAGAGGTGGAAACTGGAAAGTAAAAAACATAAAGTAACTTTCATAATGTTTCAAAAAAACTACGGCAAATTGTATCAGAAAACTGCACTTTAAACAAAACTCTGTTCTATGTGACGGTCTGACAGCACAAGGCCACCGACAAAAGACACAATGAATTTTTTTTCAGAAAACTACACATGGATTTAAAAACGTATCAAAAAATTACATTTTTAGCCAAATTCCGTTCTAGGCAGTGGTCTCACATCATGGCATGTATCTCTTGCCAGTGGGCCCATGCTGCCATACTATTGCCTTCTTGTCAGTGGGCCCATGCTGTTGTTAGAATAAGCACTTAATCAATTCCAATGAGCCAAAATGCCAATATATCATATACATGGTAGGTCAATATGCAAGGAGCACCCTAAGTTATATACATATCTAACATTTCCTCAAACTCATGGTGGATCAACAATACTGAGTTTGGAGATGTAGAAACCGTGTTGAACCCTAGTCTATGCCTTGGTGAAGAAATCTGCTAACTAAAACTCCGAAGGCACATACTAAAGAGTAATAACTTGGTCTTGCACATGCGATCTCATGTACGAAGCATCTACTCCAATGTGCTTGGTGAGCTCATGCTTCATTGGACCTCTAGCAATGCTGATCGCACCAGTATAGTCTGATAAAAGAGGAGTATGTGCAAAAACTGAAACACCGAAATCCTCAAGTAGCCATCGAAGCCAGATGATCTCAGTTGTCAACGACGTTATGGCTATCAACTCAGCCTCAGCACTCAAACGAAAAACGTTAGTTTGCTTCTTGGTCTTCCAAGCAATCAGAGAGATATAAAAACACAATAGATAGAAAGAGAACAGCAATCAGAATGATCGCTAACCCAGGTCGCATTAAAGTACGCCTAAAGCTGCAGAGAATTGGTGCGATGAAAGAAAAGACAACGAGTGATGGTCCCGAGAAGATATCGCAAAACACGAAGAATGTGACTGTAGTGGAGTTGAGTGGGAGCAGAGACAAATTGACTTAGGATGTGAATTAGGTGAGAAATGCCAGGTCAGGTGATTCCAACGTAGACGAGGCTCCCAACAATATGGTGGTAGCGTGTGGGGTTCTCAAGAGGCTCACCATCAATAGGCCGAGGTGAACACCAAGCTCTATAGGAGTATCCACCATGCGCTGATCAGTGAGACATGCGCGAGCAATGATATCCTGAATGTATTCTCCTAGGAGAGGTAGTAGACCTTGGGTGTCGAAGTGGCCTCAACCCTAAGGAAGTAACGAAGATGATCCAAATGAAACATCAAGAATTGCTCACTGAGACGCTCATTCACAAAGGCAATGTATTGAGAGTCATCTCAAGTAATGATCATATCATCCACATATAGAAGCAGGAGCGTATGACCTCGAGGAGAGGTGTGTACAAAGAGGGTAGGTCATGATCACTAGCGGAGAAGTCAGCATCAGTGACAATAGAGGATAAAAGGTCAAACCAAGCACGAGAGGCTTGTTTGAGCCAATAGAGAGAGCGACGAGGGCGATAAACCATGCCATCAGAGACAAAATACCCAAGAGGCGGCTGCATGTAGACCTCCTTACATAGTTCGCCAATAAGAAAGACATTATTGACATTCAGCTGAGAGATGGACCACTGTCGAGCGCAAGTCACAACAAGTAGAGTGCGAACAGTTGTTATGTGAGTGATAGGAATGAATGTCTTATCGTAGCCACGACCATACTCCTACTGAAAACCACACGCCACAAGATAAACCTTGTAGTGCTCAAGGAAACCATCCGAGTGGGTCTTGATCGAGTAGGTAAGGGCACAAGATCCCAAGTGTCAATACGCTCCAAAGCAGCAATCTTCTTAGACATTGCGAGCTGCCACTCTGGGTGAGCAACAGCCTCCACAGTAGGTCATATGCTCAGAAAGAGCAGCGGTTACAAAAACGTAGTTCTCAAGAGGCATGATAGTGTGATGATCACGAAGATCGTATCTAAGAGGAGAAGGTGGAGTAGGACCCAGCAAGGACGTAGAAGGAGAGCTGGGAACCGGGCCCAGCAAAGACGGTGGCTCAACTAGAGAAGGAGTAGGCCGAAGACGACGAGAGTAGTGCAAGGGAAAATGTGGAATCTCAACAAACGAGCTGGAAGGAAACTCCGGCGGAGAGGGGACAGTGGAGCCGGAGGAGAGGGAAGTGAAGAAGATGGAGGTGGAAACGAAACAGAAGTGGAAAGCTGATGGTCAGGAAAAATCGAAAAGGAGATTTAGTCAACAAGAGAGTTTGAGCTGACAGTAGAGGAACGAGGGTAGTATGGTCGTGACTCATCGAATGTGACATCCCGAGATATACTCATCCGACGAGCAACAGGGTCGTAGCAACGATAACTCTTATGCTCAAGACTGTAGCCAATAAACACACACTCAACTGATTGAGCAATCAGCTTGGTGCGTTCATGAGGTGGAAGAAGGATGAAACAGATACAACCGAAACAACGAAGGGGGCTATACTCTGGAGCCCAATAGTAGAGACGCTCAACAGGAGTAAAAACCTGAAGAGCAGTGGAAGTTTGCATTTTGATGGGGGAAAACAACAGTGGAGATAGCCTTAGCCCAAAAGTGTGGTGGAACAGAAGAGACAAGTATGAGAGCGCGAGCTGTCTCAAGCAAGTGATGATGCTTACACTCAGAGACATCGTTCTGAGCATGAGCACCAGGGCAAGAATACTTAGGAAGAGTACATTGCTTAGCAAGAAAGCGATGCAAAGCAGCACATAGGTATTCGCCAGCAAAGTCAGCACGAAACACACAATGGTCGAATCAAACTGAGTGCGAACCATGGTGGTGAACATATGGTAAATAGAGAGAACCTGACTACAAGAGGACATGAAGTAGATCCAAGTATGATGAGAATAATTATCAATAAAAAACATAGTATTGATGACCCTCTTTCAAAACGAAGGGAGCCTAACCCCAAACATCGGCGTGAACAAAATCAAAAGGACGAGTAGAAACAGAATCACTAGAGGGATAGGGGAGTTACAAGCTGCTTGCCAAGCTTGCACCCATACAATGTAAAGAGATGTCCCTAGAAATAGACCCAACAACACAACGACCTACTAGTGACGATAGACGTGATCCGCAGAGATGACCCAGATGGTGGTGTCACTGAACAAAGGAAGTAGTGGAGGATGCGGAAAAACTAGAGGTAGTGGTAGTAGCTGACTAGCTGGTGGAGACAACGAAAGGAAGATGCATCCAGTCGAGCTCCCAAAGATGCTACGAATCACGACATCGAGGGCTAGTACCAAGTAGAGTCCCTGTGTGGTGGTCCTAAACACAACAAGAGTTAGACTCAAGAACAACACGACAGTCGTGATCAGTGATCTAACCGGTCGACATAAGCTGCATAGTAAGACGAGGAACATGAGAGACTATAGGAACATGAAACTAAGAAGTGGAAAGGGTGCCTCAACCTGCAACGGGAAGAGAGGTACCATCTGCGGTCTGAACAGTGGAAGGAAGAGCTGTGGGACTCATAGAAGCGATGTGGGTAGAATCTGGTGTCATGTGAAAGGAAGCACCAGAGTTCAAGATCTACGGAGACAATATACCTAATGAGGGAGGAGGCAGGGGTGAGGAAGACTGCTGAGAAGCAAGAGCTAGACGAGCATAACCCGAGGAGTCTAAGGACGAACCGACACCGAGGCGCTAGAGCAAGGAGAGGAGTTGCTGTGTGGCGTCATCGGAGGAGCCTTGGCGAGAGGCACCAACTCCTGAGTGGGAGGAACCTTTAGGGTCCTTCGTGGGACGTCTACCCCGATGACCCTGATCCCTCCTCCGCTTGTAGCATCTTGATACCTGTGGTCATCATCTTTGGCGAGAGGTGCGATGAGATTAAGTAGTAGAGGCAAACAACCAGTGCGCCTAGAGATGGAGGTATCACGGTCGGTGCTGAAGAAGCAGACGAAGGAGCAAGCACTAAAGCAGACACGACAACCTGTATCTAAGTCGCGCCACAATGACGAGTCTCCTCAGCACGAACATCCATGAGAGCCTCCAACAAGGTCGGGCGCATGTGGCGAGTCAGGAGCTGATGTAACACCCTAGCTATGCGGAAGCCAAGATGCAACCTAAACTACTATCACTAATCAACACTATAAATTTTTCTCATCAAATCAACAACTAATGACAGCTAAACTTCATCACAAAATAACTCTAATAATTTAACTAACATAAATTCCAGCAAGGATCTAAGCACTAAAATTGAAATTATAACACTTCATTCAAATAGAACATTATCATGAATAGGTTCGGATAGTTTAAATCATCAACTAGCATGAATAAATTTTAAGGACGAATAATGAAAGTACCATAAATCCCATTATTACATTTAAAAGTTTCCAATTGAAGGATAGAAACAGAAATATTATTTAAGTGATCAAATATGTGATAAAGTGGATTTCTTCATGTGAACTACTCCCTCTTGATGCATGTTGTCCTCAACAATCACCTAAAAACAAAATCGGTAAGAGTGAGTCCAAGACTCAGCAAGTACATTTGAACAACATAAGAACATTGAATCGGAGACATATCATTATCAAATTATCACATACAAATGAATATACTATGAATGCGATGCAAAATGCATATGACTCCACTTATCTTCTGCATATACCAGTATAGCCGAGTGTAACACCTGTCGGTGTTCACTCATGCCCGCATTCTCAAAATGCGGAGATCCATTGCCCGTATGAAGAATATTCCATACGGGGATCTAGTTGCCCATATTGAAAATATGGGGATTTCAATACCCACTCTCGTGGGCTAAACATGAATGCTTGAAATGAATGTAATGGAATGAAAGGAATACTTGCATACTCTGCAATTTATATCAATAATTAACGGAAGCATGTAATTAACAAAAAGTACTCATATCTCAGAAGATTAACCACATCATATTCATTTACCCAATTTGAATAATCAAGCATCTAATATGACTATAATTGTTCTTGCCTTTCGCGTTGCGACAAGTTAGAATGTAGAGAAGGTGAAACCAAACCCAAGTTCATTCCGCCTACAATAAATATTTTACTCAAAACAAGCTTTGACAAAATAGGACAACGTCTACTAACAACGCTTTTATCCACACACCAAAATCCAACATTTCATAAATTTTATTCTACTCTAGCAAACTGACGAAATAGTAGTAACTCAATACTGGACAGCAACATTCTAAAATCCACAATTCTCACTCTGTTCATCACAAAAATGCATTCTCGAACTCTATAAAAAGCTTACGAAATTTTGTACAAAAGTCTAGTTAGCCAGATTCTCAAATTCTGCCTTTAACTAGTTTTAGCAAACAGAATAAAACAACTGTCAGAATATGATAGACATTCTGGACAGTAAGATTGAAATATCCATAACTTTCGTTCTGATGATCCAAAAATTGCGTTCTTTAACATTCTGGAACTATAATTGAATTATCTACGAAAGTCGTTTTGGTCAGCACCCCTGATTCGGCCGTTATCTATTTTTAATCTATCAGATACTACGACTGCTATAACCTGATATAGATTCTGAACACCAGCAATTGAAAAGACCATAACTCGAAAACTACTCATCCAAATATTACGATTTAAGATTCTATGGAAAGCTACTGACATTACCCACAATTCTCTAGGAGATGATCAGACCTAATTTCACAATTACAGACTTCAAAACTACAATACAACTATCAGTAGGAAATACCCGATCTGCTACCAGAAATCAAACATACAGAAAATAATTAATCTAAATCATGGGAAAATGAAAATATCCTTGAATACCTCGCTGAAACCCACTGAACTCCCTACGAGAACCTCCTCTTTTTCCCTTCCTTCTCCCTCTTTCTTGGCGGCAGCACCCAAGGGGGTTCCTCCCTCCCTTCTTCTTCTTGGCTAGCAGTAACCAAAGGAGGCGGCACAAGGAAGTGGGTGTCTACTATAGCACAAAGGTACTATAGCATACAATGGTGCTATTGTAGTAGAGGCACGCTACAGTAGTATGGCTAGGGTTCCCCCTCCTTCTTTTGTTGGTGGCTGGCCCCCCTCCCACCTCTTGGGCTTCGTGGACCAAAGGCCTGAGGTTCAGGTTCTCAAACCACTACGAAAACCCCCTTTTTAATCCTTCTAATTTTCTCTTTTAAGCGATTTCCTCCCTTAGAACATTTCGTACTATTACAGCTGAGCATGCGCAATCTCGAACTCAGGTCAGAGACGTGTTAGAAAGTCGTAGAGACGGTGAATCTCCTAGTGAGCGTGAAACCACACACAGTAGGGACAAGTCCGGCAAACATCCGACCCTAGAGAGTCGAGCTAACGCCACACCTTAGACATCTGCTGGTAGAAGTCATCCACAATGACATCGAGCTGTTGAAGGGAATGCTCCTAGTGCATGACGAAGAGGTACATAGCATCACTCATCGTCTGGTAGTGAGCTTGAAGACGCTACCACATCAGCTGTGCCATCGGCAGCTTAGCCACATCCATGGAGATGGCCACGGGCATGCTACCCACTAGGATAGTGGTAGCACGAGCTTCGACACCTGCCATTTCTCGTAGGCGCAGCTCAGACTAGTAGAGCGCTAGAGCCTCCTCCATTGCAGTATTGGCAGCCTCCTCGACATCCTAGTCGCGCACTGCCAGAAGAGTTGGCGAATCGGCGGCGAGGCGAGGCGAGCAGGCCGCTCGCTAGTGAGATGACCCTAGAAGTGCTAGTTGTTGAGGTGAATCCTCAAGTGAACAACCCATTCCCTGAAGTTCATCTTGTCGAACCAAATTGGGGGGAGTGGGATGGCGAAGGAGACTCTAGTAGTAGCCATCAGTGGAGACTTGACTGGATCCGGAGTTGGGAGGCGGCGTGCTTGGGAGCAGAAGCCCCTGGGTAGTGGCTCTAGCTAGATTGGGAGCCGGAGAGAAGCCAAAGCTGGAGTTGAAGCCGCTGGCTCCACGTAGATCGGTGGAGCCGGAGTGAAGGTAAAACCGCCGGCTCCACATAGAGAAAACAGATCACGATAGCAACCAGAGCTATTGCGCAGGCTCAATGGCGTCGAGGGCAGCGGGCGGCATTGGTGGCGTCTGGGATGAAGATCCTGAGCGACGGTGCTCGGGTCGGCGGGCGGTCAAAAAACATCGGCGTCGAGGCGGTCGATGCGATCCGCTCGGGCGACGTGAATCCGACGGCGGGGAGGTGTTGCGGTGGCGATAGCGACTGAAGCAGCGATGGTTCGGATGGGAGCAGAGTAAGCGTTGCTCGCATCGCAGGGAGGGTAGCGGCGGTGGTCACGTGGGAAACCCTAACCCTAGCTCTGTGAAGGGATACGGGTAGGCTACACTAGCTGCAATTAAAAAATTTCACCACATAAAACAGGAAGCCATGCAAGCAAGAGATCATAGATCGTTACCACTAGACGCGCAGTGCAGCGAAAGAAGAGTTGGAGAAGCCTAATCCAACGTCGAGCGCATCGATGAAGTGGTCGTAGTTGATCGTCCAACGTCTTCGGCACTGATCATCTCCTCCAGCAACCTATGACATTCCTTGCGTAGGTCGTGGATCTTCCTCGATCAACGTAGCAACAACCGCAACAGTACCTCTACGGTATCCACACATCCAGGGATGGAACGCCGTACGCCGGTGAGCTAATACCAACGCGCACGGTAGGGCTATCGAGAAAATGACGGCCAGGGCTTAGGTGGAGCAATTTACATACATCCCAACATCCCCATACATCACCTTATAAGAGAGCCCATAACGGATCATATCCGAATTTGTTTGTTTCAACTCATTAAATGTGCGACTCTATAGGTTCATGTGTAATCGGTTATGACTCGGAAACTCCTTTCCGACCACAAGTCGTTAGCGGTTCCTAGCAGGACATAACGATTCCCAAATACACATAAATATTATAGTGGACGAACCTTATACAATATGATATGCGACTAGGTCCTTATCACTTACGACCAGCTCGTATCTCCATACGACCAGTTCATATTTAGTTATGACCAGTTTGTAACTCCTTACGTCTAGTTAGTGATCATGTCCGACCAGTTTATGACCAATCCATATCTCCATATGACCTGTTCGTATCTGGTCGGACTGAGCGACCTGCTTGTGTATTCTCCCTTTGCCTCACAATATCTGATTGAATTCCAGGTGAGATATTTTGCCATCCATGGACTGTTCAATACTTTCTTAATCAAGTGATGGATAACTTCATGTGGTTGACTTTTTGACCACTAGTGACACAGCCATGCACTTTCTTTATCCGATCACATCGAGGGGCCTAAAGATATCTCTCCTGTTATGTTAGGGGGGCAAATCCCATATCCGACCAGTCATATCGCTCCGCATGTTTCACAGCATACTCGATAGCTACCTTTATAACTACCCAGTTACGGAGTAACGTTTGACAACCCCTAAGTGTACTATTACACATGTAGGAAACCATACTGATCTCAGGTCCAAGGATTATACATCATCATTGCTTGAGACCAACTGATGACACATAAAATCATAACAATCTCAATAGTGTCTCAAGGTGGGCCAATCCAACACCATGTTCTCTAACATATGTTCACATTATTGATTTGATATCCCTATATCCATGACCGGTGAAACATGATCATCAATCAATACATATGCTGGTCGATAAGTCACTAGTGTTCCGACCAGTCACATTTGACCAGGGATACATTTAGAATGACATCATATAAGTTAAAGAGCTTCACCAACAAGTCACATACTTGTTAATCTTTATAAATGATAATTCATCCAAGGAACATAATAACATTCATTCTATAACTTATAAACATAGACGTGATACAATCATCTCTATGATTGCCTCTAGGCATATCACCAACACTATGATACCAAGTTAGAATAAACAATTAATCTATTCCAATAGGCCAAAAGACCAATATATCATGTACCAGGTAGGTTAATATGCAAAGAACATCCTAAGCTATATACATATGTAATAGTTACCATACCATTGCCTAGAACAGAGTTCGGTGAAAAGTGTAGTTTTCTTATACATTTTGTCAATCTATATGTGTGTAGTTCTTTGAGAACTTCTCTTAAAGGTGTAGTTTTGCGATAGTTTGTACAAAGTACGTGTAGTTTTGTGAAATTTACTCAAAAACATACTTGTGGTATATCTCAGGAGCAGGGATGTGAATGACACCTTTTCAGTCTTCCCTCCCAACTTTTTGTTGTTGTTGTTCATCTCATCATCTTTGGTTTGTCCCTGTTTTAATCTTCTCCCGACTTTGCTTGTTTTTATCTTCTCCCCATTTCGAGGAGAGGTGAGGTGGACATAGAGGTGGAGCATTTAAATTGTCTCTAGTGTTTAGTCTGCAAAATTGCATAAGAAAGGTCAATCATTTCTAATCTAATCGATAAACTAGCTGGTTGATCTTGTAAAACTAGTAGTAACATGCTAGTAGTTGCCAAGTCTAGAACATACTTCCTGACGAAAGTAACTTTCAGAAAGAAGACGTACCATAAAATGAACATAAATTTCCTCCAAGGCAAAAGGATTGTATATCCAATAGCTACAACATGATGTCTAATTCCCCTGTAACTGAATTCCCAAGACCAGTTACTTCATGTACTTCAGTCAGATCAATATATGCATACAATGCTTCATATCTGGGGCCATTTGATAAAGCAGTCAGCCTATGCAGCACAAATCCTGAAACTGTATTGGCAGCTTGTCCTGCAGAGTACTCATCACTATCTGTCATCGTCCATAGTAAGCAAAGTGTCACAAGTCACAACACAGAAAAAAGGAACAACTCAACAAGAACGAGTAATTAAACAGGACAGGGACAGGGACAGGGACGGGGGCAGAAATAAGAAAACGCCTTTTCAACTCATGTTGTTCTTTGGATCGTCTTGACGCCTTGCAGACGTAACAAGCCACTTAGTAATGACGGTTATCTACAACTCCGATTTGTTCCATGATATCATGCAGAACAATGGCCTGTGATAGTGTGATTTGATTTCCGAATGGAAAGAGGTAAATCAATTAGGGGTTTAATTAGTTATGTTTTTTCCCTTAAGAATTAATGGTGACCAAACTCAATCCATGCTAGTAATAGAAATCGAGCGACGTAAATGGGGAAAAAACAGATGCTTTGTTGCTAGTATTTACTATAGTTTTGTAGAACAATTTTGTGTGGGCGTTGCTTAAGTAGCTTTTACTCGAGAAAAGCTAAGCCCTTTGGATTACGTTGACAAGAACACCATATATATGATAAACTCATAGGCACATATATAGTCGATTTACTGCGGAACTTTTTGAAATTAACATAGAATGATGGATCTAGAGTAAGCGCACCGACAAAGTATTTGTTGAAAGAACGATTAATTCGATCAATTCAGCCATGAATACACGCATTAAAAATCGATCAGTATTTGCTGAGTTGACGTCCCTCTATCATTTCTACTAGACCTTGATGATCTGCTGGGGCCATGGGTATCTACGGATGAACGAAGTTGCTTGCGTCTTAATTAATCCATGGAAATGCATGTAATTAACTTTCTTGTCAACTCGTGAAAGCAAACAGCAGATGCAGACGCTAACGTACTTAAATTAAGGCGCATCATCAGATCGAGCAAAAGTACCGTGGGCAACGTAATGGGCTGCCGGTAGTACATATGCTGTACGTACGTGCCTTTAATATCTCATGTCCGAGAATTTACGAACTCCATCAGACATAACAACCTGGTATAGGCTGGTATAGGCCTCTTGCTTCACTACGCTTATGGAGTATCCAATGGAAAATTACCAGAAAATATATCAGTAGAAGATAAGTAGTCTCTTCATGAATTGATTAGCTATAGCTTCGTGTAGGAAGTCGTCACATCTCTCTTTCTCTCTCTAGCTGGATAATTTTGCGTGAATGATGATTTGGAGATATGTGGAATTTGACTTGGAATTATTAAAATCCGTTCCAAATTCTCTTGCACATGTGTAGAGAGGCCGTTGGAGGTAGGAGTATCGTGCAGCTACCGAATAATAATAATATGCTGACCATAAATAAATTAGCAGTGTAGAAGCAAGCATCGCGTACGGGCAATACTATATGCTTGCCGTTCTGGGGCACAGATGTGCTCGTTACCTGATGGATTAATTGCCTCACATGGATGCCGGCCGATTTGACGAGCATGAATGCAACGCAAATATTGATCGATCGAGCTGGTCGTAAAAATGCTAGTATATGCCAAGCGCGTCGGCAGTTTTCCCTGGCTGAACTATACATATACATTAATTGGAACAGTGGATATTGTTGTCTTGTTGAGCATTAAATAAGTAGCCAATTTGGTTATTTAGGAACCGGTAACAATGGCGGATCTAGAATAAAAATAACCGTGGCGGATCCAGAACGAAAATGATCGGGTTCTTAAGGCAAGATGAGTCACGTTCTGCTGGACTGTGGATTGAGGTGTCCTCTAATGTTTAGCTAGAGGCGCCCACATTACATGCATATACATTGTTATATCTAAAGAAAAGTGATTTTGGATCTCGTGTCCTATGCATCTTGGTGTGCTACAGTAGATCCGTAGTTCTATGTCGTCCATGATGGTTGTGGATCCGGCAGTCGGTTATTTCCTGTTGGTTGGATTTGATCCTTGACCTCTTCGCACTGTGCACCTCATAAGAGCTAGGTAGAAGAGGTTAGAGGGGCATGCATGCACAGTAGCTTGTGCACGAGATCGATCTACAGGAGGTGTACCACGGCATAAACGAACGTTGAGATTGGAATATGTCTACTGGCTACTACCATGATCGATCATATCGATGCATGGTGTGGTACACTGCTAGTGGTGAAATTAATTAAGCCGGCCAGCTTCGGTTTAATTTGCCCGTAAGACGGAACAGTGGAGGTTGGTGAGACTGTACTCGCAACGGGCCATGAGGATTTAACGATCGTGGACGGACATTCCATCGTACAAGATAATCCATTAATCTTACGTAACTAACGCGGCGATGCAGGTGTCAAAGATACCTTACACTAGGACGTTAGGCGCGCTGCGACGCGCCCTGGCTGGTCATGGTAGTATGGTTTCATTTCATATGCGAGTCGTTACAAACGGGACCGAGTGTTATCTTTTCATAAGGGATATAAAGAGAGTTGTCAGTTATCTCTGTTAGAAAGTAGCACGGATACGAGATAAGTATTTCGTATTTAATGGGAAAGGAAAAAAAAATGGAAAGGTAAATAGGCCGCTTTCTATTGGGAAATCCGAGTATTCTGTAGGTATGGTAGGTTAATCGGTGGCGTTGGAATGGTGCAGCTATAAATTGCGAGCAGGGAATTTTTATGCAGGTTGGTTGGCATAGGGAAGAATGGAGCCTGAGACTAAGCAGGTACATATATGTGAGCAACATAGGACTAAGATGAACAATTTCTGGCAGCAATCCAACAAGGAACGTAACAGCAGACAAACTTGGCAAACAGAAGTTATGTTTTGGTAAGTACATATAGTATGCGTGCACACGATAGGATAGGCAATACACGAGTCTACAATGTTGTTAGCTGCAGACGATAGTAAATATGTGCAGAAAACATGACGGGCTAAGAAACCACAGGGGAGCTGGTTGAGGTATGTTCAGTCTATTTTTGTCGAACGCACGTAAGCTCAAAAGGTATGGTAAGCAAACGTTTTTTCTCTGCATACGTCCTGCCCAGAGCAGCGTAGGCACGGACGATGGTCACAAAAGGCGTAGCATGTTTATTCAAGACCAACAACTCTCTACATTGAATTCCTGAAAAAAGTAAGTCAGTATAGAAGAGTAAGCACTGTATCTAGCAGTGTTAAAAACAAACAAAGTTATTCATTCTTTTTTTTTTGGCTGACCTGGTGTCTTAGTTGTTTGCCGGTGTATCCATGTTGATTTTTCTAACAACAAAGGGTTTCTTCGTTTGTTTGAAGGTACTGTAAAAAGGATAATAGTAGGTTGATGATTGATTCAGGATTACATAAACTATTTCATGGATTGTAATAACAGTATGAAGTGGAAGTACCTTGCACTGTCATCAGCATCTGAAGACAGTGACGGCTCATCTTGAGCAGGACATTTTGCAGACTGCAAGGGTGGTTGATCAGTCTTTGCATGGCAGGAATAAGAATTGAGACATGCTAGGTATCTTGGATGTAATGTGGCTGTCAAAATGGGAAGGTAAGCATGTTTGCAATATGAGTGAAGAAGGTTCCAACCTTGTGGATTTCTGGGGATTGTGGTGTATGCATTTCAGTCGCATTATGGTTCGTCTGTGGCACAAGTGAGGTGTTCTTTGAGATTTGGAGGTGGAGTGTGCTCTGCTTGTGCTGAAACGGTGCTTGGTAAAAGAAGTTGTTGCTCAGTTGAAGTCTTAGATGAGCTAGCGGCAGCCTGACAAGTGGGGTTGGAATCTTCGGAAGCTCGGTGCTTACTGAGGAAGGAGCGGCACCGAAGTCGTTGTGGGTAGGACGTTGAAGCTATCAACTTGGAATGATGCGGATATCCTCTAGAGTGATCCACGTGATCCACTGACTTTTAGGCCATAGTGGCGACCATAGAGTCTTATTATTTTAGGTGGTATGAAACCAGTGATGGTGGGAGCAGACACTGCGAGGTTTAATGCTGGGATTCTTGCCAATTCTTGTCCTACATCTCAAAAAAAAAAAAACTCTGCTACTGCTGTGCTAGCTTTGCCAACGTTGGATATATCGATACCGCGTACAGGTACCTTGTACCTACATGTAAATTGTGTAGGCTAGATGGCTGGCGTTGGTTCTAGTAAGTATATAGACATAGCAATAGAATGGAAAGGATACGTAATGTGTTCTAGTAAGAACCCTGGTTTAGCTGTTAAGTCATTGCACCTTACACATCTGTAACCTTCAGCGGTTCAAATTGTGGCCCTCTTGCAACCGCCACAGGCTAGGTACCACCAGGCCTCATTTGGAGTGAGGGCTTTCACATTATGTCAACATCGTATGTGCATCCCTATCATCGTGTTTTTGTAGAAGTTGTGAAGATGTCATAGAAGGTATATTAACAGGTTATGATACATCGCAACCAAGATGTCTGGAGGGCAGCATACCACAGTCTCGTGTGCATTCAGGGTTGCTAGTTCATGGACCATTGTGGGTACCGGTGCTATTTGATTTGGGCTTTGGCCAAACCACTTAATCTCATAAGGCATGCCTGCAAAAATGAGGGCGAAGATGACAACCTGTAAAAAGTATTGTGCCTGATATTAATCTGTAAAAACTGTAACAATCAGTGTATTTGATGATAATCGTTGTGGAATAAATGTATCGAGAGAGTAGTTTCTGTGTTAGTTCTGTGGATTGTGATACCATTGATTGGTGATGACGGGCGATTATGTTTGTTTTCTAGATTTTGACTTTTCATTGATTAGTGAAGAAACCTCTCAGAGTCAAGTCTTTGCAAAGGAATAAGCGTGAATAAACATAAAAAAGAAGAGAGTTGTTTCTGTGCTATCTCTGCGGTCCGTGTTACAATGGACTGGTGATGATAGTACTGAGCATGCTTGTTTCTGTATGTTTTGTTTTTTCATTGAATTACTGGGATCAACATATCATCTACTGTCCGATTTTATATCGAACGCTTAAAGTACACAGGTAATTTTTAAAGCCCTGGCATTGTAAGATCTGAGATTAGAAAGAATGATGTACAGAGAAGTATTGCAAAAGAGTTACCAAACAAAAAATTGTATATACTCGCTAGGACTTGTGTTTCTTTGGGATTCTATAAAGTAATCGTAAACGTTTTTTAGGCTAGAGGTTATGTAACCTCATAGGTTAGTTTGGAAAGAAGGTGATTGTTCTAACTGAACCTACAGTAACTAACTAAAATGACATGTGGTGTATCGTTTGATATATTTCATAAAGACTCTAGAGGAAAACCTGAACCATATTTGTTCTTTTGATCTTAAGAAAGCTATCAGATTTTAATTGTCCAAAAGGTATGACTTCTAAGAAACATAAAAGAAGTGAAACGTGATGAAACCAAATCTACCTTACGCTGACTTGTTCTGTAGAGCAAGCACCTCCAGTAGTTGAGCATTAGTATACCATTTGCAGAAATCGCTGCACTGAAGTGATAGTTGACCTATAGAGATTTTATAGATATGTCAAGAATCTAGTTGTGTGGTTGCAGCATACATGCGTAGTTCTGTGTACGCAGAATATAAGTACGTATGTAAATGTAGACCGCGTGTACCTTTGTAGAGTCTAGCAGTAAGGCCAGCAAAGAGCACAATTACAGGTCCCTTTTCTGCTACAACCTGTATCCCATGCGCATAAAATTCCATGTACACAGTAAGGTCCCTCAAACATTAATTATATAGGGCTGAGTGAATCTTGGCTAGCAACCTAGACTTGCAGATTGAATAGTTGAGGAAAAATGTATGTGCTTAGATGTAAGTAAAGGTACAGGGCACAGAGTGGAGGGAGGTAGGAAACTACCTTGGTTCTACAGCTATTCCTGGGCATCGTGGACAGCTGTACGCATCACCAATTTGATCTATTGTCCAGTTCTCATGCGGAACAACGCCTTTGATAGACATGTCTAAAATGTATTTCGGAGCCTGCATGTGTTTAGAAAACGAACATGAGTATTGACAGAATGTATGTAACTATAGGATCAACTAAGTGCACAGGAGGATAAGAATAGGGATTCTGTACTCACAACAACATTGTGTGCATTGAGAGTAGATAGTTCGGCAACAGTGGTTCTTTTAGGTGTGCTGTGTTGTGTCCTTGGACCAATCCAACTAATCCTGTGAGGCATCCTAGTAAAGCTAACAACAACAACGAAGTAAATGTAGTGAACATGGAGTGTTCTGGTTCTATGGTATGTATTATAGAAAACAAGCGTGAGTGCATGCATAGTAACATACAAAGCCATATAAGGTACCGAGGCTAGAACAAACCATGACACAAACAAGAACAATTAGAATCGAATGTTAACAATGGACGCAGGCACAAAACATACAACGAACAGACATAGCATAACACTGAGCATGTCAAGGTACACGAAGCAAGCATGGAGCCTAACATTAAGCATGGTCATGACCGAATAAGGAAGTACATATTAGGCTATGCATAATGGCAAAGGAAACTACTCTACACATGACAACATAGCAAACCATATAAGGAATAAAGGACCTACCAGGAATCGTAAGGTACGAAAGAATCATACCTTTGATCCAAGTCAGCAAGAGCAGTGATGTAGACTTATCGGGAGTAGCACGGAATTGACAACCTCAAAGTAGCGAGCTCACAAGAAAATGAGGACGTCAAAATATTGAATCCACAAGGAGGCACTGTACCGAATAAACAACAAAAGCGGTTAGGCTACAGCCGATGGCACAAGAACCTAACGCATGTTAATTCCAGATGAACGACTATGTGGAAAGTTACAAAGGACGCCCGAAAAACTATATGGCTCAGAGACGGAAGGAAGAAAATAGACACGGACATAAAGGGAATAAATTTTGCACTCATATGTATTGTCTTGTAGAGTTGAAAAATAACTACGCAATGAACAGATAATAAAGAACCATACGTCTAATCTGACAAATAGGCAGAGCAACACGAACCTGGCAACCTGAAAACAAAGAACCTAGAAGGAAAGCAGTAAGAACAGAGGAGCACTGGTCGGCGACGAAGGGCATAATTGATACAGACTGACTAACAACAATTTTAGCAGAATCTCAAGCATCATGAACTGTGTAAAACAAAACAAAATACTATTGTTGGTAGCAGAAATCTTAAATATGATAAGCAGCAAAGGCATTGGCTGAATAGTAGGACGGGTGTCATTATCAAGCGCGAATGACGCATCGGTCGTTCGCTGCGCCCTGCCGTACGTTCACCACCCCCACAAGCCTAATACGCAAACCGGTAGCCCCAGCAAGAAGAGGAAGCAAACACAGAGGATCAATTCTGTGCGAACACAGGAAGAGCGAGGAAAAGCATACGTTAGCTGTGTGGATGCCGTGGACGACGAAAGAAGTGATTTAAGGACGACGGGGATATGGAGTATCGCTTATGGATAGGAATTCCTTCACTGGATTGAATAATCTATGAGCAATGAGCAATGAAAGAATGGTGTAATATTTGTATATTATAATGTTTGCAACAGGAAACTTATTTTAAAGGCAAGGTTTGAAGCGTAAAACACTACTACATAGATATCTCCTACATGGCAAATGCCAACCGGCACAACATGGCATAAAACATACCTCTTCTGCAAGTAAAACAACAGGGTCACTTTTATTAGCTATCCCAACATCAACAACGATGGCTGTAAATTCATTGCCCCCTTAAGGAAAACTTCAATGATAACCTTAATACCTTGTCAATTCCCAGTCAACCACCAATGGATATCAGATCAAAGCAAATAATGTTTTGTAAACTGGACAACTTATAGAAATATAGCAGTAAGCACCATATTCATATGAAACTATTCCCTCAGCTTTCTTAGATGCCTAGTTAGCACCATATGCGACAACTACACCAACCCTTGATCCAGCCCTTGTAGGTTTGACCTGTGTAAGGACATCCAAAGTCACATGCTGAACAAGGCAACTCTGGAAATAAACTTACAACTAAAGCATCATAACTTACCATTACTTTGACATTTTATTTATCCAAATTGGTGCTTCCGAGCCATTACTTCCATTTTGACTTGGTCAACTTGTCCGGTTTTGCCACAGACACCACATGTAGGACCCATAGTCAAGCTCCAACAGAGGAGCATTAGAATTAGTAATCACATATTATACCTAATTTTTTTATTTATCACAAAAGTCACAGATAATTACAGAGGATTAATCAATTTACGTGTTTCGAAGCTGTGATTTTGTTGAAGGGAAACTAAATTAGTTTTGTTGTTTTTGTAAGTGTTTGTTCATATTCAGTATCCTGGAAGCAATAAAATAATCAAAATAACTCTTTTTTTAACTAAGCACACCAAAAAAAGTTGTACACGACGATTTTTTTTTGAAGGGTGTTATTGCTTGGTTTCGTTAAAAATTGCATATGTGCGTATTAAAAGTTGTCAGCTTTCTAAAAAAATCCTAAAGAAACAGAATGACTATGCTGTTAACAGAGAGATAATATGTATTACATCTAGAATACAACATAGTAACAAAGAAACTTGGCCTCTACAACAAAGTCATGTTACTGTTCACTGTACTAAAATCAAATTATATTCAGGATCGAACGAATCAGTTCATTTGGACGATTGGTTTGGTTGATATGAATTGAATTTACACTAGGGATCCGATAATGGTCAGGCATCACATTTTCTGGCAATCTATAAAAGATAGTAGTGTTACAAACCTTGTCATCGGGTAGCATTTCAATAACCCCACTTATTCATAGAATGATAGGTTTGTATTCTAATAAATTCTAGCATATCTAATGAGCAGTAAACTAATTTCACGCGATAACACGGGATGATTTGATCAGATCAGAAAATGTTGAGGATAACACTGGAATGCGCCCTCGCATCCAAGTACTGTAACGGTTTAAGAAGTATCGAAATAACAGCAGCAACACGATTAGAATGTTGCTTCTCTCACACCAAGCATGCTAAACCATACTCCAGCAACATGATTAGTAAATATGACTGATAGGAAAATGAACTATTTCATGTAGAGTAGTAAAAAGAAATAAGCTAAACCAAATGAAGCAGCAACTTCTCACATTTCATTTCTAAGCTGAAATAAATAGAGAAAAAAAACCATGCACCAAGACATTGATATGAGCTCATCACTAAATATGACCACTCATCCAAAAGTTGGCTTCAGTTCAGTACATAAAAATATCACATGGGAACAAATAGATTTAGAAATGGCGGTGAGCTAGTTCTTCATGGCTAGGTGAATGATCTTTGCCTTCCTAATTACTAGCAATTGATCTCCCTCTCTTTAACTGATGGTGGTAGCAGAACACCATTTTAATTTTAGGACCCCAAGTCAGATCTTATGCATGAAAACAAAAGGAATTTGAAAGCGACAGATTATACCTCAATTTGAGCCCTCCTCTTCTGGTTAGCAAATATGTGGAGCTCCAAATGATATATACGAATCAAAACTATGGAAGAATACAAATCTTCAAAGCAAATACAACTTCCTAAGTTTAAGTGTCTTGCATTAAAAATTTATCTGACATTTGCACTCGAAGATATATCAAGTACTTGAAGTACCTATTGATTGACAAATATATCAGTGGACACCCAACAATATACATTCATTTGTAGCTTCACTGCATATGTGAACCACAGACCAACCCATGTGTTTTTACATTGTTCCTGTGCTAGGAAATGAATTGTTTAGTTAATACATTTTGTTGCTTTGTAAGAAATGTAACAAGCTTAAGCTTTGATATAACTAAATCGATAATCTAGCATAAAAGGATATCATTTGAGATAGATCGAACTAACCTATGGCCTGCCTACAGGTTTCTCGTTGTCAGCTTTGAACAATTTCTTAGCAATCTCTGTGCATGAGCAAGAATCGACATCACCAAATAGAACAAGCACAAGCATTTAAAACCAAGTCAGATCAAACAAAAAGAGAACAAAGAGGGGGGGTGGGAGGTGGGAGGCCAAGCCAGGCGCAGTATGTGTATTGAAGTCGAGTCGAAGTCGCCAAGGGCGCGAGCAGGGAGCTGGTGAGGTGTGAGTGGGCGGCAGTGGCGCTGGTCGGTCTGCGAGCAGGTCTTGGCCGGAGGTCCCGACCAGAGATGTGCACACGCTGGCATGGCGGCGGCAGCACAGACAGGGAGAGCCAAGCTGGATCTCTGCGCATGAGCGAGAATCGACATCACCAAATAGAACAAGCACAAGCATTTAAAACCAAGTCAGATCAAACAAAAAGAGAACAAAGGCGGGGTGGGGGGAGGAGGCCGAGCCCTGTGTGTGAGTCTTGAGCGTTAGAGGCGAGTCGGCGCAAGGGCGCGAGCACCAGGGAGCTGAGTTGAGGGTGGAGTGGGCCGAGCAGGTGGCATGGGCGTCTGGGCAGTCTTGCGGCGAAGGTGGGCACACGCAGGCGCGATTGGCGGCAACGACACGAGGAGGCGTCGGCGGCGGCAGTGGTGCTGTGAGGAGAGCGGCGCCGGATCTCGCGCATGAGCAAGAATCGACATCACCAAATAGAACAAGCATGAGCATTTAAAACCAAGTCGGATCAAACAAAAAGAAACAGGGGGGTTAGAGAGAGGCCAAGCCACGGCGTGGCAGAGGCGCTACTGGGGCGAAGTTGGCGCAAGCGCGAGCACCGAGAGCTGAGTTGAGGTGGAGTGGGCGGCAGTGGCGGGCGGGACCGGGACCGAGCTCGGGATCGAGGCGGGCCCAGTGGCGGCAGCCTTGAGAGCATCGGCGGCAGTGGTGGTGGCCTTGAGGAGAAGCCGGCGCCCAAAGACACAAAGGGAGGCGGCGCTATGGGGAAGTGCGGCCGGGTAAAACTCCATGGGGGAGCAATGGGGAGAAAAATGGAGAGGAATGGAAAAGAAGAAACGGGGAGAGAAGAAGAATGGATGGGGAAAAGTTGAAGCAACGTAACGGGAACACACATCGAACGACAAACAGTGAAGGGCGCGGACGCGCGATCGGACGCGTGAAGTTTTGTTGATGATGTGGACACGTTGGGAGACCGGCATTTCCACGAGCTCTAATAAAAGGTAAGATTCATACATAGTAAGGAATTAGTAGGGCACCACAGAAATAATTCGAGTTTTTGGGGTCGAGCTAATTAATCGATCTGATCAGATCATGCATGGCCAAACGAAATCACGGAGGCCGGCAGGGTCGTAGCAGAGTTCAGGACTGATCAGGAGCATCTAGTGATCGATGCGTCACATGGCCGTCAAGCCGTGTGTGTATCTGATCAACAGATCGATGCGCTGCAGAATGTACGGAAGCATCGAGCCGACACATACGTACGTTAGTGATGGAGCGGCCATGCATGCACGGAGAGCATATATTAAACACTTCGTGCATGCATGCATGGCTGCAACACGATATCTCGTCATAACTGTTTGCCTAGATCTGGTCCATGCATGTCGATATATAGCTAGCTAGAAATGCAATGGCTGAAAAGGCAATTCCAGAGCATACATATGTTCATCATAATTAAACCTGTAATTCTGATGTTACTGTACATGAGTTGTACACTACTATACCTCTCTAGGCATGATTTTTTTTTGGCTTATTTAGTACATTTTTAAAGTGAAACAACAAAAATAGCCCCCATATGAATGAAATGACAAAAATATCATCCTACTATATGAAAACACCGTGGCAGACCATCTGTCGTTGACTCAGAGCGTGGCAGGACATGTAACCACTTCCCAGCCGGGTTTGTAATTTTGTACCTTGTCCTTTGTGCACAAAAATCAATACTACTACTCTGTCACATATCGATTTTTTAAAATAATATTTTTTAAACAAAATTACAAAAATATATAATCGGCCCAAAAATTACGAAATGAGTTCACATCGCCGATTGAAATGGCGGCAGAACCTATCGCCATTTCAAGCTGGCGATAGGAACCTGACCGCTCTGCCGCGCGGTCC
This sequence comes from Phyllostachys edulis, assembly GCA_036346405.1. Classification (NCBI taxonomy): domain Eukaryota; kingdom Viridiplantae; phylum Streptophyta; class Magnoliopsida; order Poales; family Poaceae; genus Phyllostachys; species Phyllostachys edulis. The sequence goes on along the minus strand of CM070562.1, from coordinate 93,299,784 downwards.
AACTACCTATCGCCATTTCAAATGGCGACAGGAACCTATTGCCATTTGAAATGGCGATAGTATGCCATGTATAAAATGCCGAAAGAATCCTTCCAAACCTCATTTTAATTCCAGAAAAAAAAACAGAATCGAGAAGGAGAGGAAGAGAAAGAAAGGTAGCTAAGCTTGTTTGTTCGTCGGAGGAGATAGATTCGAGAGAGCGATGGATCTAGTAGACCGGTCATTTTGCGGTACATTTTTCGATTAGAATTAAGTAGATTAGCGAGTAGAATGAAGTATATTAGCGAGTAGAATGAAGTAGAATATGGACATAGAATCAAGTAGAATAGCGACATAGAATTAAGTAGAATAGATAATTGTAGCGAAATTATGTATAGAATTGTAGTGAAAGAGCGACTAGAATCAAGTAGAATAGGGACTAGAATGAAGTGGAATATCGACATAGAATCAAGTAGAATAGCGACTAGAATGAAGTAGAATTGCGACATAGAATCAAGTAGAATAGAAATTATGTATTACATTATATTTTTTGAAATTTGTACATGATGTCAAATTATGTAGAATAGCAACATACAATTAAGTATAATGTCCAGTAGAATTAAGTACAATAGCGAATAGAATCAAGTAGAATAATGACTAGAATGAAGTAGACTAGCGACATAGAATCAAGTAGAATAACGACTAGAATGAAGTAGAATTACGACATAGAATCAAGTAAAATAGCGATGTAGTGTAGTTCATTGTATATTATTTGAGATGTGTATAGTGTAGTTCGTCATACATGTTTCGTACTTTTTACAATGTATGCACTTAATTTGTAGATATGGCGGACGGAGGCTAGTATGAGTTGCTTGACCCGGTGATTGATGCACATCACCGTGGCCGAATCTCGATCTGAGTGCTCCCAATGAGGCGAGGCGTCGATTGAGCTTGGCGCGTTTGGTTCTTGACGCCTATGAGGGCATGGAGGCTCCACGCAGGCGGATTACGAGTGCGTATAGTTTTAATACACTCAATAGCGGTATGACTACTTTGCGTGCATTCACGTTTATTCTTAATCGTTTTGGCGAGTTGAGAGCGGCGAGCCTCCTTGCACTAGCTAGGATGGTGGAGGCGACTTTTGAGATGATCAAGACCATGGTGGTGGTCGATGCGTCTGGCGTTTTAAATGCGACCGAAGCGCTGGCGGCGGCGTTGGTTGGCCCGGAGGCGAGACGCACACGTTCCACCTTCCGTGCGGGGAGATAGCCGACAGCTGCGGGGCGTGAGCTTCTGCTTTCGGGTTGCCATCGCGAGCCGCCCCGGCGGCGTACAACGTCTCGGACCGTGGGCGCCGACCTCTAGCGAGGTTCCACGATGTCTTTGCCGGCAAAGAAGCAACTACGAAGTTGGCGAACCGCACGAGGTGGTTCCGTCCACGGGCTCTGCCGGGCGTGGTGGCGCGGTCATCGTGGCACCATGGTGGGAGCATCATGGGACGGGGCTCATCGGGGGCACGCCGTGCCACGGTATGACCACCTTGCTTGCTTGCGGGCGTAATGCTTGTTTCTTTTGAATCCGATAGTTACTAACGGCAATCTTCTCTATCAGTCTGAGCTCCACCATCACGTGGGGCGCGAGTCTGAGTCGTCGGCGCATGTCTCCGGGGCAGCGGTATGACCGCCTTGGGATGATTACGTTTTTTTCGTGTTTTCGGCATGATTACGTTTGTAACATAATACTTCAGAGAACACCTTGGGCGGGCGATTCATTTCCGGACGGACGAGGCAAACCTATCGGTACCCTCGATTTTCTTCTTCGATGACTGCGTGGCGCCTCGTTCAACTTGAGCTTCTCCGCAAAGTGCTCCGCCAAACACAACACACACAGGAGGAGGAGGCCCTCGCGACACCACCTCGGACTACTCGTCTCGGTCGGCGATCATCCGCTGAACCTCTCACATACTCGGACCGTCACAGCGAGGCGAGGCGAGGCGACGGGAGTGTGCCCCAAGAGGGCCGCCGGTGATATTTGGTCCTTCAAATATCGGTCATACCATGTAAATATTAATATATGAACAACTCTTATTATGTTAGTCTCATGTTTGAAATCTCTTTTTAGTAGCATGTTTAGCATTCCATTCTTTCGTGTTATTAGCATCATCGTAATATCACTTAGCCCGTACTACGAATAATTAATATCTCAAACGTCCTCGTAAAATTCTCTGAAATTCTTTGCACGAACAACATATGATCATTATAAATTGTTATTGCGAGATTAATAGATTTTGTACCATAAAAATTTATAAAAATCATAAGTATGTAAAGTGGACTTGCAAATTAGGGTTGAGAGGAACACATGCCGCCATTTCAAGCGGCGACAACAACCTATCGCCGATTGAAATGGCGGCGAGAATCTATCGCCATTTCAATGGCGATAGGTAGTTGGACCGGCGGCGAGCGAGGACGAGGTTCCTATCGCCGATTGAAATGACGATAGGTTTACGCCGCCATTTCAAGCTGGCGATCGAACTCATTTCTGTAATTTTTAGGCCGATTATATATTTTTGTAATTTTGTTTTTAAAAAATATTATTTAAAAAAAAATTCGTCACATATCATATCCAGCCGGGCTTGAGGAGGGCGTGTATAAGCTAGTTACATAAGCTACGGTGCTAGAGATGCCTTGAGACACACTACAGCCTTGTTCGTTGTCTAGCCATCCCCTGGAGACCGGCCAAAGTAAGCAAGCAGTAACACCCATCATATCACCAATGCTGTCTCAAGCATAAGAACAAACAAATGTAGATTAATGCGTGTTGCTCTAGTTTAATCCATGGGGCAATGGAATCGGGAGGAGTTCAGGAATATTGTATCTGCAAGGTTCGTCATCGATCGATGTAATATAATATGGGCTAGATCGGCCTTGGTGTCTAACTATTTAACTTCTTCTCATGTTGCCTGCAACTGCAAGGGGCCTAGGGATTGAGGATGGAGGTGATATGAAACATCTTCGTTTCTTGCATGATCGAGAGTAGCAAATTGTTTATGGATGCCATTAACGGTCAAAATTGTTGTTATCGATGGTAGCAAATAGGGGTGGAAACGAGCCAGAAGAGGAGCTTGGCTCGGGCTCGGAATGGGGCTCGAGTGGCTCGGCGGCTCATGAGCCCGGCGGCGGCATCGATTAGATTCGCACTTGACGGCGGACATAAGCATCAGTTCATCCGCATGGCAACATCCATTCACAGATCTCCATCATCCATTCACAGATCTGACCATCATCCATTCAAGCAGAACAAACAAGCGAACAAGCAAATCGCTAGAACAAACATTCAATCATTCATCATGGCGCAAGAACATTCAAGCAAATCGCATTCAAGCTCCTTGATCTCCTCCATCTGATCCTCTCTTGGCCTTGGCGCCGCGGCCTGGACGGCGGCTTGATGGAAGAAAGCGGCGGTGGCCAAATTTGGATCTGAAGGACGGCGCGAGAGGAAGGGCGGCGGTGACGACGCCTCGCCTCGATGGCCTCCACTTTCGCCTAGATGGCCTCCGGCAGCGGAGGTGGGGAATGGGCGGAGGTGGAGGCTAGAGGCGTGGGCGAGCACGGGGCGGGGAAGCACGGAGAGCAGCGAGTGGAGGAGGCTAGGTGGAGGCGGGTGGAGGCGGCGAGGTGGTGGGAGGCGGGGGGAGGCGGGGAGGGGAGGCGGCGGGAGGCCGTGAGGCTGACGAGGAGGAGGCCTTGAGGTGGAGGTCCGGAGGAGGAGGCGACGGGAGGCCGTGAGGAAGGGAGGCGGCGGGTGGAGAAAGGCCAAGGGATCGGGAGTTCGGAGATGGGGAGGACAGGCAATGGCGTCGGCGCCTAGGGTTAGGGAAATAGGGCTGGGCAACTGGGCCTTTCATGGGCCGAGCCAAAAAACTCGTTGAGCAGCTCGCGAGCCTGGCTCAAGCTCGGCTCGAAATTCCACCGAGCCAAAAGGTGGGCTCGGCTCGGCTCAAAAATTCACGAGCCGAGCCCGAGCCATGACGAGCCCGAGTCGAGCTTCGAGCTATTTTTTCAGCCCTAGTAGCAAATTGCAAAACTAGCCGCTAACTGGCTGTAGCAGGTCAGATAATCGAGATACACTGCACCTCAGAAAATCACGAATTGAACATGTCTGTCTAACCTTAAACTCCTGAGGTGCTGTTTGATTCCCAAATCCCAAATGAGCTGCCTGTTATTTAAGGTGGAGTAAATTGTTCGTAGTTCTGGATCAAGTACTTTAATCTAAGATTTGTTCTTTTTGTGTGATTTCTTACATGCAAACAGTATGTGGTGCTAATTGATGTTAATTAACCAGTAATACCAGTACTACCTCACAGCAAAAGTGGACTTTTCCAAGATTACATCTACACGGGACCTTGCTGAGCTACTGTCCTTCAATTCTACTACACACTCGCACTTTGATAGCAAAAGTGCAAAAGATGAAACCGTTTCTCATTTCTCATATGGAGCAAAGAATTACTAAACAACTAGCCTTGCTGCGACAGATGTCATGTGAATTCTTGAATGGTGCCCAACATTAAGGCTGCCGTTTGAAGGCTGCTCCTTGGATTCCTACTGCTCTTGAGAACGGAGGCAGGCAGGCAGGCGGTTTGGTGCTGAAATTGAGCTCTTTCTTATTGTTCCTTCCATGCTTCATGATTCATGAGATCTCCCTTTCCCTCCTCTCATTCGCTCATCCCTGATGCCATTGCCATGCCATGATGAGCGTGAGGAGCAAGTTGCCCTTCTTTGCTCTGTCACCTTTTGATTTCTCTATCTCCTCAAGACTATGATGTCATGATGAGAATTGACAAGAAGAATCAACAGTCCATATGATACTCAAACAAAAGACTGCTTGCTAGCTGCTCTTGCCTCTTCCTTTTCTACCATCCAATAGGACAGAAAAGGGTCTGAAACTGAATCATCCTGGAGTCTTTCGTTTTGCTGAATGCTCCAACCGTACCCTGTTTCCTTGTAGTTTACCTGCAATCAATATGAAAAGCATTGACAAGAGCGTGTTTACATGGCATGCTGATGAAATCAGAGTGCGTTTCTTTATGCCATGTCCATATAATCCAAAAGTGCTCGACTGAATCAAATTCTTTACCTGTTATACGTGATCTTATCCTGAACTGACATGATAACTGCTTCATAGAAGGTGATTTGCTGTCGTGCAGCCGGGCAACGCTGCTTAGTCAATTACTTGTCGCACGTCCAAAATAAACAACGTAGCACACAAAATATAGATATATAACACGTGATATTGCTTTTTGGAAAATGGAAAAAAAATACAGTCGTAATCGTAAACCTGAATGGGAGTTTACTAGTATTGGTTCCTTGGAAGGGGTAGATTCATACAGATCTGGGTGATGTCTCATGCGACCTAATTCTCCATGACATCATTGCTCAAATGCTGCCCCATAAACCATGAGCTTTCATACGTTTGGATCCATATGGAAAATCGAGGAACCATGGTTGACTACGATCTGTTCTGTTCTAAGTAGTTGGTCCCTGCAAGTTATATACGGCTTCAGGTGAAAACATTGCGAAGGAAAAAAAATACGTGTACGCTACTTGACTTGTTCTTCACCAAGAACACGCATCGCTATCCTAATCCGATCGAAGCGATGGAAAGGAGAAACCGGAAATCGAGTTATTTTTTGATTTTTTGACAGCTGGAAAACTGAATCGTTAGTAGTAACATATATAGGTGATCGGCGTTACGCAAGGTCGGGGAAAAGGAGTCGGAGTTTCACTTTGCCTTTTCTTTCTCATATTTGTTTATTTCTTTTGTGCCGTGGATGCCAAGCTTGATCGAGGCTTATATGAAAATGTTGTTGGATACTTGGAACTAGAATTGGTCCCGGTTTTTAGTTGTAGCAGGTAGGTTACCTATTACACTGCGCTGGAGGCAGAGTATCCATAATCCATGGTAAATTTTACAATGTAAAGTACTGGTAGATTTTGTATCTGCATCCTTTTGGAATGCGGATAACAAATTAGCAATCCGTCTAGTTTTAAACTTTTCGTGCGCCTGGCAAACGTGAAGACCCGAAATATATTACACGATATCAAGCTTATTAGCCGATGCTTTACAACAGATCAGAGTGGCGCAGCGGAAGCGTGGTGGGCCCATAACCCACAGGTCCCAGGATCGAAACCTGGCTCTGATATTCTCAGTTGAACTTTTTCGAAACCTTTTTTTCCTCTGCATTTTTCGGGGTTTCCCCCCCTTCACAATCCACCGAGAGACCGTGGCAGAGCAGAACACAGCAGGCAAATAGCAACGCATCTTTCGCGACACTTCTCCAGAACATTGGCAGATAGCAGTCTGGCCAGCCAAACTGGAGGAATCCTTGTATCCTACTCTTTGAAGCACCTGTCTCACAGTCTGTCCTCAAACATTACAAGAAGTTTAGCGCGACGCAGATAGAAGGTCGAAAGGCTGAAGGAGACTCCAGTTGCTTATCTTTTTTGAGAGAGAGGGAGTTGCTTATCTAAACTGGTAGTGTCATTTTTTTTAAAAAAAAAAAGTTCATGTTGAGCAAAATGGGCTGCCCATTTTGTAGCCAGTTTAACCGGCTAGCTAGTTGAGTAAGGCCCAAATCTCGACTCCAAGGCTTATCTGAGACTGAGAGGTAACATTGGCGCTTCGTCGCCAGACCGTGCCGAGTCCTTGCCGCGGGCCCCCTACTTCCGTCGCCGGGGGGCCGCCGTTCGCCGCGTACACACCGACGGCGCCGGGTCGGCGCCCACCATCGCCGCCGCGAGGAGGAGCAGGGCGATCTGCTGCATCGGGGAGGAGCTCATAGTGCTTGAATCTTGATGCGTGGAGTCCTTTGCGTCGCACCGGCCGAGAGTCGTATCTTGCGCGGTTTATGAGAGGGAAGGGAGCCTTCGAAAGGAAGTGGAATCCTACATGAAATTCGGTGGATTACCCAAATCGATGATTTTTATGTCCTAATCCATTTTTTAGACAAATTGACGGCATGTCTATTAATAGCACCGATCTGATCAATTACCGAATGTCCTTCCTGATGCAATACCAGTGCATCTTCCTCATCATTCATGTATTTGGGACCAAATCCACGTATATTTGGTAGTACGCAAATGCTAATGAAGGTGCTCGCTTAGAAGCCTGGCGCTGATAAGAAATCTATTTCTTCCGAACTCTCACTCTCCCTCTCCTCTCTCTCTGACACTTTCCTTCTGAGTTCAGTTTTGTTAGCTTTTTCCCTTCACAGTTCTCGATTTAACATGCTCCCTGCCAATACAGGCAGATGCAGTTCTCCAGAGCTTAGGTAGATTATATGCAGCCATATTGCGAACACAGAATACAGATGTAAGCAGCTCCATGGACAGTGGACACAGACAGCATGCAATTCTCTCTCTCTCTCTCTCTCGGTACTGTAAAACTGAATAATTCCTTGATACAACACACACTCAACAGTCAACACAGCAGGTTATCAAAATTGTCTGAAAAACAAGCTCAAGCCATGAAGAATGGGCTGATACAAGCAACTCCATTGCAGAAGAATATTGCATCATGACAAGAATACATCCTCAAAACCCCTCTAACGCTGTAAAACTGAATGTATCAACCATACGAAAATGTTGTTCCCAGTCGTGACATTGATTGCCCAATGCAACAGTCAAGGGGGCGAGTTATCGAAATTAGTCTCGACCCATGAAGGGCAAGAAAGAAGGCTCGTGTTGATCACTGGAGATCATCATATCAAGTGTGTCTGACAATCCATGCTAGTTGCCACATCCATGAGTACATCATTCCAACGCCACAGTAGACTGACACCATCATGAGAGGTAGGAAAGGAAGTCCGTCACCAAATACATGGTGGTGAAATACTTGAGACCATAATTCTATAGCAACCATTCCTAAAAAATAGCTCAAACCAAACCATCCAATGAAGCCATTTTTCTTGACTGTCCTGCCTGATCCATTTACTTTCTTCCCTTCCTGAGCAGAGTTTGCAGCAAAATGGGATGAAAAACCTACCCAAATGAGGGTAGCGTAGGTCAACAGCAGCAGCACCTTTATGGGGTATTCTTGGTTCTCAAACAGCAATGGGAATAGAGAGTAGCATGAAACTGAAAAAACAATTTGTTTGAACAAATGAATGTCACAGAAAACAAACAACATCATAATCAGTGCATAAGTCAATGATAAAACAAAACATGTGGTGATTGTTCAGACAGCTCAAGTACTTCACAGTGTGATGATGCTGTCACAGTCAGGCTATGATAACAAACCAGACAACAGTTTGCCGAAGTTGTTGGCATAGCATGAAAAAAATAGAATTATCAAAATAGTCCATAGGAATATTGTTTAGGCTGTCCCCCTAATGAATTAGAGAACTAAGCAAAGGGTTTCAAAAATGCAAAACCACATATACATGCGGGTACATGCACTATCTTAACCCTCAAAAGTGACTCAAGATTCGTGCAAGGGATATTAAATTATTAGAAGATGGGATGGTGGTTTGAATTTTGGAAGTTTGCATCAATCTCAAGGCACATTTGACGGTGATGATAGCACATGTGCCCGAATGTATATGTGGAAAAACCACATTCCAAAGGGTTTATATTACATCCTTAACTCATTAAACAAGTCAAGTAACATGTCCTTGGATAATGCATAGCTTTCAGTCTTTCACAAAAGTATGATACTAGAATTGCAAACTAAATTCATCCAATACCATTGCCAGTTATGTGAAGTGCCAAAAAATGCACTGTCATTCACTTATTAGCTCCTGAAGCATTATAATTTATAGCAAGAGGGCTATAGCCTATATAACTATAAATAAAAAAATAATGTGCGTCCCATATTTTTTTCTTAATAGTTTGTTGCTCAACTTTCCCTTGCTATCCCATTTGCTTGGCCAGTGTACAAAAACAGCATTCATTCCTGATAATTTCATTGGAAATGGGTGTTTTCTGTTGGTTAAAAAAATAAACAATGCTTAGGTCTCAACTCTCAACACCATCAATCGGCATATCGACCACTTTCATGGTAGACATGTATATTATACATCTGACTTAACGTTTTAAGGGAATTCCTGAAAAGGGCCATTATATGGAGAACATAGACATAGTAGATACTGAAATACTGAAGTAGACAATATGGCAAAAGAATCTTGTTTCATGGATAGAACAGGCACCTAAAAACATTGTTTTAAGAAATGTTACAAGCGAAACTGAGTAACCATCGAAGTATGAACAAGAGTAAATTGTGATCCAAACATACCTATTGACAACAAAAAGTAATGCTTGGCATCGGCCAAGCTATCCATGGCAATTAGGGCAAGTGGGATAGTGAAATGAAGTGATGCCTTCTCATGAACATGCCATCCAAACATAAATCCACATGTACAAGCATATGACACCCATCTAATTACATGCCGCGGTTGAGGGTTAGAGAATGCTTTGACAAGACAAGGAGTCATAGCAAGTATAACCAATAAGAATGTAGTTATTGGGGTCACCTGCAATCCTCAAGTTCAGATAACAACACATATCAAATCACAGAGGAAGGCATTCTTCCTTGGAATAAAAAAGAATGGGTAGTGGAGGAAAGAACCTTGGGAAGAACAGCAAAAGGAGACGAATCACCAACAAGCCCCCCAGTAAATGAAGCTTCGGGTATCTGGATATTGAATCCTAGTCTTCTCAAAAGAAATGCAAAGATCTTGTCAAGTATTATATAGAATACCCAAAAATTTGGGGCCCAATACGCATGGCACAGACCTCGACCAAAAGGAAACAATCGGTTAAAGAGTATTTGCATCTGCAAAATTATCAATGCAATAAGTACGGTAGTCACAGACTCACGGTGTCAATCAAACAATCTACATTCATGAGAACATATTGATAAGACTGTTCACGTGGGAAAGGCAGATGTTACAGACAAACTTACATTAGAGCAAATGCCTTCATGAAACCAAACTTAGTATTATATGTCGACAGATAAACATATATTGCTAAAGACTTGCACTAAATTTACATAGTTGAACTTTAGCCAACACAATAGTGTTTAAGAGCGTAGAGTTCTCAACATTCGCATATGCACAATACTCTCAAAATCTATTTCTTTGAGAGAATGGATAAAGTATGTATTAGGCACAGAGCACTAATACCAGGAAAAACTAGTAAAAGTGATGTAGGCATGGAGCATTGTCTTGACTATAGAGACATCAATTAATTCAGAGGTTGTAGGAAGACCATGTGAGAGCGTCTTAAGTTATCCTGATATACTCCATAGCAATTACCACAATTGAAACCAAAATTAGGAGGCATTGGCACAAGCCTAATCAGGTGTTATTCCTATTGTACAAAATTTTGAGCAAACCGGCAACACGGGCACGACTTTGATTATAAACTTCACTGATTTCTACAAGGTTCAATGTTAAATGACTAGAATTAACTCTGGAACAATTCTCAGTCTCACTAATTCTCAACCCCTCATAAGCGTGTTTTCGTGCTTTTGCTAGAGACTGATTATTACAAATGAATAACTAATATCTAAACAACAAAGATCACGGCATGACATCAAATTCAAAAAATGAACTAATCGGCCAAGCTCACCTGCCCGTAGTACACAAAGGGTGCAAACGCTGCAGCAAAAACGGCAGCCACTCCGGCACCCATGAGCACCAGCCTCCCCAGTCCCCTCACCACACCCCGGCCGCAGCAATAATGCCGGAACAGATACACGAAATACACCGGCGCGGCCACGAGGAACAGATGCTTCGAGCACAGTAATGCAGCAAACACAATTCCCCCAGCAAGATCCTTCCCCTGCTCAAGAAAGTGCAGCGAGAGCAGCAGCAGCCCCATCAGGAACCCGTTGTACTGGAAGTGGACGTGATCCACGACGAGCAGCGCCGGCGACCACAGGACGAGCGCGAGGGCAAGGAACGGCCGCTGCCTCCGGCGCGCGTTCGTCGCCAATAGAAGGGCGGACGCCAGGAGGAGTAGGTCGGAGAAGGCGACGGTGAGGCGGAGGTAGAAGAGGTAGGCGAAGGAGGGCGGCGCGGTTGGCACGGGGAGGGAGACGAGGGAGGCATCGACGAGGGGCGCGGGGAGGGAGAGGAGGCGGGAGAAGTAGGCGAAGAAGGGCGGGTAGTCGAGCGTCCACTGGGAGGAGGCGTCGGTGTACCACCGCCGCGCGGGGAGGGCGTGGGTGAGTGCGAGCCAATAGCGGTGCACGTCGAAGTCAGTGGAGCGGTAGGTGGGGACGGCCAGGAGCTTGACGCAGGTGGCGACGGCGAAGGCCCACGCCGCCGCAGCCGCCGTCGACGCCGGCGGCGAGGTGGTGGCCGCCATGGGGTGGGGGCGGGTGGTTCGGGGGAGATCCGGGGATCGGAGGAGTGGTTTTTGGGCTTGTTCTTTTCTTTTCTTGAGACGTTTTGGGCTCGTTCTGTCCTCTGGATCTGCGGGGTTTTGTGGGCCGCTACGAGGATGGGTCGCCCGTGTGTGAACGAAAAGTCGTTTGGTTTCTCGTTCGCGTGGTAATGTTCTTGAGTTGTATGTCCTCAGTACGAGGGGCTTTGCGCGCCAGGCGTGGAGCGGGGCACTGCGCGAGGGGCGTGTGCAGGGCAGGGCGGTGGAAGGCCCGTGCGGGGCAGCGGCGGCTTCAGGCCAGCGACGAGGCGGCGCGGTGTGGCACGCAGAGGTGCGGCTTCGGGCCTACATCGGCACGGCTTAGAGCACGTGGCTGACCGGTCATGGCAGCGCGCCCGCGTTTCGGCGTGCTGGCTGGCGGCTTCGGGCACGCGGCTGGCCGGTCGCGGTGTGGTGGCCGTGTGTGGTCAGTGAGGAGCAGCGCGGCGGCGTCCGTGTAGCGGGCGTGGCCATGCTGGACGGTGTGGTGTCCGAATGACGGCGGCTGCTGTTGGCCGGGTGGTACCCCTTTCTTCTTTGCTTGACCAGAGGGCGTGCAGGGGACCGGCCTCTGTGTGGTGGGTGAGCGGCCAGTGTCGGGTAGCTCCCGGGCGGGGAGGGCCCGTGTGTGGGGCGGCGACGCGGAGGGGAGCCCGTGCGGGGGCGGCTCCACGCCGTAGAGGATCCGTGCGGGAGCGGAGCAGGCCAGCGGCAAGCCGGCCGTACGGGGCGTCGGCCGTTTGTTTTTACTGTTCATGTAATTACTGTTCATCCAGCGTAATTGTGCAATCAACAATCCCTTTTACTTTCAACCAATCGTCCGATCGGTATTGTGCCGGCGACTACAAGTCGGCTCGCGGAGATTAGAGGGAGGGATTTAGCAATCTATAATCTGTGGTGCAATCGACATCTGCTCTTTCATGCAATCCACCGAGCGACATTGTGCCGGCGACTTCAAGTCGACTTGCGGTAGATTAGAGCGGATTTGCACCGTATGATAAAACAATCTAGAAAGCAACAATTGCAGAATTGAAAGCGATTTAGAAAAACGATTCGATTTACGAGCGCCGTGCTATGACGGTTACCTTTCGATCCAAGAAGAGTTGATTGTGCTCATAACGTGTTGAGAAACCATCACTAGCGAGTTCAGTCCGAACGATTACCTCGTAAATAAACTTAGAATCGTAATAACAATTCAAGAACATAAGAACATAATAGTAGATTGAACACAAAGATATGATGAAACTTCTGACTTCTCATTATTGTTATTCTGTAAACATTAGTACAATGGTTGGGGTCCCTCCTCCTTTATATAGGCTACTAGATGGATGAGGAGTTCATTGTGGGCTAGGACTGTCGATCTGAGCCTAGTTTCTTAACAGTTTACTTTACCTGTGGCAAGGAAAATATTCTATATGGCAACCTAAAGATAGCACACATACTTTAGATGGCACTGCTTGTTTAGTGTGTTTGGTAGGGGTGGGGGGATCGCCCCGGATTTAGTGGTCATCCCGCATTTGGGGGATGGGATGTATTGATCCCACCTCATGGAATACTCTCTAGATGCGGGACGACGCCCATACCTCAAGTAGTGTTTGGTTAGGGATGTGGCGGGATGAGATGTGATAGTCCAACTTTTTTAGAACCATCCCTCAAAGCAAAACACTACCTAAAATACTCCATTTCAAAATATAAGGCATATAATTTTTTCCAATTTTGTCTCAAAATATGAAGTACACATGCAAATTTAATTATATCTCTCTCTTTTCCCACATTTATCTTTCCTGTCTTCAGCATTTATTTGTAAATATTCACACTAACTATTCTCTCTCTTATTCCAAAGACCCCCAAGACATTCACACTAGGAATATCTTGGTCATTTTCCTCTACCATTCTCTTTATTCATCTTCTAACCTCCTTAATCCTATGTGCCTTGTCATTGGCCAAAATATGCCTTATAAAATGAAATGGAGTATATATTAGTGATCTGTCGTTGAGAGGTAACATTTCTTTCAAAACATTCTCTATGTGTGTATGTGTGTGACACAGAGATTTTGAATCATTCTTCCCCATGTAAACTTGCACAACGTATGTACTGTCCTGGATCTATGCATGAGTATCTTTTAAAAAAAGAGTTGCTGTAGGGAAGCTTGCATTAAAGCTGCCAAGATTACTCAATGAAAGCAAGTAAAACAAACAGACCACACATGTTCACTTTCGTTCTTCCTATATGGAGTGATCTAATATAGGTAGTTGTTCGGGGGAGGGTCCCCGCGCTACCTCGAGCCGACGACAACCTCGTGAAGGCATGACTTATCCTATCCTATGCACTCTAAAACGACATAAACATCTTGCGCTTTTGAGACCTCCGGCAAACAAGAATTAGCTACGCACAACTAAATATAGATCATCCGCTCTATCGCCTTTTATATGTTCTTCCTTCACCTATTGCAATTCCTCTTGCGTTGTACTTGATCCGTTGTATCTATACAATTTGTCACTTCCAATACTTTTCAACATATCGTAGTATCGGCCCCATATTCTTCCCGAACGAATTTCTTGTGGTCATACTGCCTTATCTATAACGACTTCAATGATCTTACGAAAACCAAAAAATACTCATAACAAATTACGTACATCAATACTCTAATACGTGTAATAAGTAACACCATGACAATATTGCTTTCATAATTACAGCTATCACCTGCATTTTCATGTCTTTTATCACCAGCGATTCCTTAGTCCTAATTATAGTTTGCGTGGGACATTCAGTAAATGACCAGATCAGCTCCATTAACTAATGAAGTCCATTTATTCACCTAAAAAAGGATTCTCCCAATAGGAAGGACATTAAAATCATAGCTTTGGATAATCAATCCATTTTAATGCGTGACTCTACTATATTTTCCTTCTAAAGGCCCCTTCCCTTGCAGAAATCTCACGCAGGATAGGACTTGCGGTGACGCAAAGAACCTCACATATCAAGCTAGCACAATGAGCTCCTCCCCGATGCAGCCACTCGCCATACTCCTCGCAGCCGCCATCGTCCCTGGCCTCGCTGCCGGTACCTCATCTATCATCAACAAGACATGTGCCGCGGTGAGCGTGCCCTACGCCTATTGTGTAGACGTGCTGTTGACCGACCCGGCAGGCGCCTCCGCCGTGGACACGCGTGGGCTCGCCACCGTCGCGGCCAACCTGACCAAGGCCAATGTCACGTCGACGGCACAAGTCATCGCCGCCCTGGTCCAAGACCTCAGCGTCTGCCTCAAGTACTACAGGCAGGTGGACGAGTGGGTGGCCGGTGCCCTCGGCGACATCCGCGCCGGACGCGCCGGCGCGGCGTCCGGCAAGCTGTCCCAGGCCCAAGTCTTGCCCGACTTCTACGACTTACAGCTTTTCCAGGGAACGTCCACGAAGAACCCTCTGTACAAGGAGAACGTGGACGTCGGGACCTTGGCCCACTTAGCTGCTGACATCACGCAGCTGTTGTGGAAGAAAGGGTCTTAAATCTTACTCCCTTCGTTATTTTTTACTTGACTTCCAAGAATCTGTGTGGTCAAATTTTTTAAAGTTTGGCTACCAATAGATTTAAAACTATCTAGATTGATTACATAAAAATTATATCATTAGATTTGTCGTTAAAAACTATCATAATATTATAATTTTATTATTACATCTTAATGTAAAGTTATAAAAATAACGGTCAAAGTTGCATCTCGAAGACCGTAAAAAGTTAAAAACACCAAGTAAAAAAGAACGAAGGTAGTAATAGTTAGGACAAGCTAGAGCTAGACGCATGAATCGACCGAGTATTTGGCTTCCCGATCGCTGTATGCAACTATGCATCGTACATTCGAACTGTCTCCCTCTGGTTGTAATGCTGTATGCTAGTTCTAGTGCTACTTCGGTATTCGGTGTGCGGCCGAAGCGAATTATGCTCGGGCCTAGTACGTACGGCGAGGTGGTGGTTTTGTGTTAGTTACGGGCTTTGGATTGGGTCGGATGGATGGGTTTCTGGGTATCCTGGTGGACTTCTACTACCTACAAGCGATTGGATGGGCCTTGACGGACTAGTTGGGCTTGTTTTGCCTTTAGAGTCTAGCCCAGACGGTAGCCCATCACCAGCCTTGTCGCGGGCACGCAGCCCACGGAGACAAACTCCCCAGTCCCCACCGTCCACCGATCTCTCCGCCGTCTGGCACCGGCGTTGTACGCCGATACGTCGTGCCTGACAAGATGGCCCGGCCGGAGATTCGACATGCCGGTGCTTCACGGTGTCGAGCGCGGTCTTCTCCCGCGTGCCAGTTTCCGGTCACGGCGAGTGTCTCTGCCTCGTCCTCGGCGATCCGCAATCAGTACTTGGTACGCAAAGCACTGGCTAATTTCTTGAATAGCTTAGATGCTTTAAGAAATTTTAGGGCTTGTTCGATTTCGGACCCACTCAGTAGTCGTATCAAAATTTTAGCGATATAAAAGTTTAGGTAATGCCAAAAACTAGGCAAAAGAAATGATGTTTGGATCGTAGTCATATCAAATCACAGGATACCAAAATTGATGTGTTTAGATTGTAATCATGCCAAAATGAGTATAGCACGTGGGTCCCGCATGCATCTTTTTTTGCACCAAAATATGTCAACAGAGCCTTGTTTTTTGTTGATTAAATGACAAAAAACACAACGGTTCAAACGGATCACAAATCGAATACGTGGTTTAGGAAATATGATTATTTCACACTTGTTAATCAAACTAATCATACAATTAATGCACTACCCACAGCCAACCACGAGCTGCCACCTGTCGGAGTGAACTGCTACCTGCCGAACCAAATTTTGGCACTCGTTTTGGCCGCCCACGCAAAACCAGCGATTTGGCGAGAAAACACTAGGCGTTACCAAAATTTCGAAGGTAACGCCAAATATTGAAATTGAACAAAATATTAGCCAAAATTTTAGAGCATTACTAAATTTTTGGTTTGGCGCGTTAGGACCATAAACCAAACAGCCCCTTGGTCCTCAACTTGGGCAATCGATCACCAAATTCATTGGTCCCAGAAAGGCTCTTGATTTGTCTCTTCTAACTAGAATGTCTCATACGTGAAAAAATGTGCGATTGTGCAACGCTAGCTTGAATCGAAATATTGTTGAGGAATCGTATAATTGCGGACAGCTAGTTCTTCTCCGTGCCGTGCGTCACAATTTTCCCTCCATGCACTTGCGTGCGAAGTTGCGTCCTAATCTTGGTATGCCTTCGCGAATGGGCATATTTTACGCCTTGCGCCTCCTTCTTATTGTTTGTCGATAGTACGTCTACCCTCTTCATGTTCCATCTTCAAATTTGTTTGGATTTCGTTGGCCACGGTCCTACTCCACCCAGGGAAAAATTTCTCAGCGAGATTTCGCCGGTTACCGGTGGTAGCCGGTAGGAATTCAAACCGACTAATAAAATTTCGGTTTTGACGAATTTTGTCTAAAAAAAATCGAAATTGCTTGAATTTTGTTGGAATCTGATTTTTTTTTTAAATTTAAAATCCCAAAATTTCAATATTTTTTTTAAAAAAAATTCGGCTGAAATTTGGTCAAAATTTCCTATTTTCGAGCCTTACCGGTCCCTGTTAAAAAAAATGCAACGAGAAGTTTTTCACTGACTCCGCCCGGCCATATCTCCCATTTGCCAAACTTTTAGATTGACAAAGATTGACGAGTGGTGGCAAATTACGGGACGGCAAATTGACATATTGGAGCAAGCGCCAAGCGGGTGCAGTACTGCTGTCTGCTGGGGATATGATTTTTCTGGACATCATATCTGCAACGGTTTTGTAGTGAAGTGTTTTGTTTTTTCAGTTGTGTCACGGTTTAATGTAGGCCGCTATTACTTTAACTAGCCGATTAGATCGGAAATGTTTTTGGATCTCTGATCTAGAACAACAATGTGGAAGTATGAGTAGAAATGGAGTAATTCTCAACACAACTTAAGATCGTGGAGTGATTGACATATTGCAACAACAGAGGGACACGAAATTTTCGGTTTAGAATATGCTACCGGGGTGGACTAGCATGGGGAAAAGCTATCTGCCAAAGCATTGTCTGTGTCAGTGCTTTCATCATTTTTTGTAGTTCTGTCAAAAGTAAGCTAGCTTGTGTATGCAGTGTGGATATGCTTAGCAGCAAATGTCCAAGCCAGTAACCCGCATTAACTCTGGATACACTAATATAATTCAAAACGTGTACAGACATGAGAACGTATAGGTGGACTTTATTCATATTTTGGTTGTGTTGTCTTCGGAGACAACTTGTCCAAACTTGGCCATTATCCCGTTGTCTTGTAATTGACAGGTAAAGAGGATGACTCATTATGCACATCTCTATCTTTCATTCCTCATGTGTTAGCGAATAAATTTAAAAGCTTTGCCCTTGGAATATCCAACTTTTAATTTCTAATGGAGGCAACACAAGTTGGTTTGGAAAACGGTCACAGCTGAACTTGAGAACTTCAAAGAAGAGCAGCCTCAGTCGCTATCTGGCAGTCGGTACTGAGCACCATCCATGATCCATCCCTGTCCACTTTTTTTTAGCATCTTCTTGCTCACCCAACTTAAGCATGTAACAAACCCACCATGGCTTCCCGCAGAGCGATTCTCTCCCTTCTTTTTACCTGCCAAAGTTTCTTTCCATTGATGCCTCCTTTTCTTCATTTTTTTTCCTTTTCATTTACCTTCTCTTGGTGTTAGTAGTAATCTACAAGTAGCTGGCTGTTTAACATGAAGAAGTTTCCAGTTGATGGATGAACTAAACTAGTAATGAAATCTCTGAACTTTGCAGGATCCATTTCTTTGAGTTCAATAAACATACAAATACAGAAATAGAGGAAATGGAAGGAAAAGTAGGGATATGACAAGAGGATAAATCCGTAACAAGTGATGTTTAAGTGGTTATGAACAAGCTTCACAATTAATAATGTTATCATAGATTGCGAAATTGGACTCTCGGATATTGGTGGACCTTGTGGCATGATTCTTTGGTAGTATATATTGCATACTTATGATGTTTGAATATTTGATCAATAAAGCTTTAATATCGTGTGGCATGATTCTTTGTTGGTACATTGCATACTTGTGGTAATAGTTGATCAACTTTGATATTTATACTATAATGCAACATCAGATTTATTGGTAACACATACTAGTTTCTTTGCCATACTTACCCGCAACCTCAAATAAGGTCATCGTGATCAAGCAAAGCATAGCTTAATGCCTTAACACGTCGTATGTCCAGGGCTTGTAGCCTTGTGCTCTATATTAATACTTGCCATGCATGAGGCATGGTTACTTTAGGACCAGCCATGTGCCTGCATGCAACTAACAGCCATAAAATGTGTTAGGTTCTGCTTCTTAGCAACTAAACCAGGCATGAAGCAACTGATCTGAATCTGATCCTTCTTTCCTCGTCGCAAAATGCTGGTTGGATTAGGTTTTATCTTGTGCTGAAGGGGCCAATGCATGGAAAGCATAGTCAGCATGATAAGTATCAGAACATTTGTCTAGCGGGCACCTTGTGGAGCTTTTTATGTGGTTGTTTGGATCATCTAGATTACAAATTAGTTTTTAGAAAACAGGTTTTAGTAGGATTTTTACGAAAACATGTTTTTAAGTTGTTGTTCTGTTACAATGAGTTTATAGATTACTTTGTTTAGATCAGAAAAACTAAAACAAGCTTTCATCTATACAGTGTTTGGTTGTGATTTACATCAAAATAATTTTTTAGGAAGAATGCTAAATCATATGTTCATGTTTCGGTGAGATAGCAATTCAACTAACGTGCCATTGGATCATCCCATGTCTCTACCATTGGATCAACTCCCTATCAACCCTCCGATGTAGCAATTTCATAATATACACCCTTCACCATTTTCTACCGCTCATCATCCTGACACACCCTCCCCATCCTCTCTTTCCTACTTTCCCCATCCCACCATGACTCCACCTCGCATCCACCACATCCACAGCAAACCACTGCGTCCAAGGTGGGTGCTGTGGCTGTGTGGCGCCGTCTGCGGGGTCGGGGAGCGTGGCGAGGCCATGGACGCCGAGGCCGAGCCGGCCGCGGAGGTGGCACAGGACGGCGGAGGCGGCGGACGTCGGCATGACTCACCTTGGCTGCGGCCACACCGCGATTCCTCCCCCCAAAATACATGACTTCGGCGAGCTCCTGTAGAACATTTCCTCATCAGCTCCGGTAGAGCCACCGCGCGAGCTACCTCGACTATGAACCCAGCGACAACCACACCTTCGCTTCCCTTCGGCAGCAGCCACCGTCGACACCTGACGCCGGTGTGCTCCCGTTGAGCGCAAGCACCTTGACGACGTCGCCATAGTCCGCATGGTACACATTGAGCACATCGCGGCCGTTCGCATTCCCTTGACGATGGCCACGACCATCTGGTCGACGGCGAGCTCGCCGTTGCCGTCGCCCCATTGTAGCACCTCCATGAGGAAGGAGAGCGTGAAAACATCCATCGGGCCGTGCAATCCGTTCGACCACCACCCAAGGAGGAGAAGGCACACTATCGCTAGAACTCCATTTGCATCATGCACGCGTGAACACGGGAGAATAGCGACGAGGAAGCTGTTGAGAACGAGGATAGTAGAAATTCGTTTTGAGAAAAACGACGTTCACTGGTTCTTGGTAAAACTCGGAATTCTGGTTTTACAGAAAAAACATTTTCGTTATCTAGGGAGTTAGTTGCATTATCCAAACAAAGTTTTCGCTAAAACCAGTTTAACTAAATCTGGTTTTCACAAAATGCGAGATCCAAACAACCCCTATAGGTGGATGTCATGTGGGACGTTACTACCAGCGACGCCGCCGGCATGAGCAGGCTCAACCGGCGCAAGCACAAGAGGACAGTCCACCCAATTCGGTGCCAATCGAAAAGATTATCTAGTCAGCTCTTTATTTCTTTGTTATTTTAGCTGTTTAAAATAGAGATAAGATTATTAGTTTGGGTTGTTAGGGGCAGCTACTTAATTGCTTGCCAAGTCACTATTTTGGAATCAAGCAAGAATTACCAGGAGATACCTCCTTCTATCATGCGCCCTCTGCTTTGGCGTCGTCGCACCACAGCTCTACCAAAGCGTAGGCACGTGGTTCCTCGTCCACTCTCATGACATTCTTATTTCATGTGTTCTTTCTTGTCGACAAATTCGGGTTGTGACCATTTGGTATCAGAGCCATCTGTCACGCTTCCGATGGGGGACACAATAACGCTCGGAGAAATTGCGAAACACTTGAAGCGGATCAACGTCCAACTCGAACAGCCATCGGCCATGAGGGGAGACATCAGCGACATCAAGAACTAGACGATCGCGCAATATCTGGCCATCTCTCAGCTGGAGGGCACTAGTGGGTCCAGCGCCAGGGAAGATACCGCTGAAGGTGGAGGCCTCACCAATAGGGCGGCTTAGGCCACGGAGCGAGCGGACGATCATCGTCCTCCACGGTTCCATTGCCTAGAGTTCCCAACTTTCGACGGGAATGAAGACCCGCTGCCCTGGCTGAACCGCTGTGAGCAATTCTTTCGGAGACTGTGAACGACGGAGGAGGAGAAGGTCTGGCTCGCATCATACCATCTAATTGGAGGAGGAGACGTTGCAGCCCCAGCACTCGACCTCAACCAAGAACGTGGCCAAACACCACGCCTAGCATCCCCAACAACACGCCCGGCATTCCCAACACTCGTCGCTTCCAGTACGTCACACCGGAGGAGATGGAAGACTGTAAAGTCAAGGGCCTTTGCTACAACTGCAACAAAAAGTTCTCCCGTGACCAACGGTGCAAGCGGCTTTTTTCAGTTGGTCCTGGACTTTCTGGAAGGTGGTGGCGGCCATGGGCCTGATGCGGAGGAAGATGAGCCCGAAATTTCCTCGCACGCCTTAACTGACATCAACACTAGCAAAACAATGCTACTAGAGGTGAACATCAGAGACTAGAAGCTAGTGGCGTTAGTCGATATCGGTTCTACCCATAACTTCATCGTCGACGAAGCCATGAAGAGGACGGGGATACAAATACGACTACAGCTCCGCGTAGGCCTGAGCGTCGCTGTGGCCAATGGCGATCTCCTGACTAGAGCAGGGGTATGCTGTGAACATGGAGGTGCATATCTACTAGGAGATTTTTCGCTTAGACTGCTACGCAATCACCCTAGGCGAGTAGGACATGCTTCTAGGTGTGCAATGGCTTCGCATGCTCGGACCCATACTGGTGAGTACGACGTGGTTCTAGGTGTGCAATGGCTTCACATGCTCGGACCCATACTCTAGGGTTTCGATTGGTTCACCATGTCTCTCTAGTGGA
This sequence comes from Phyllostachys edulis, assembly GCA_036346405.1. Taxonomy (NCBI): domain Eukaryota; kingdom Viridiplantae; phylum Streptophyta; class Magnoliopsida; order Poales; family Poaceae; genus Phyllostachys; species Phyllostachys edulis. The sequence goes on along the minus strand of CM070562.1, from coordinate 93,278,027 downwards.
CTGATCACCGCGTCACATGGCAGGCCATAGCGGGTCAATACACCACGCCCGACGCACACGCATGTACGACGCGTGACCTCCTGGCTGACCTCCTCACCGAGTTCAAAGACTTACTCGCCGAGCTGGTGGGACTATCGTCGCCGTGCGTGTGCGACCACCGTATTCACCTCTTGCCAGGGACACCATCGATGGTGGTCTGACCCTATCGCTACCCCACCATGCAGAAGGATGAGTTGGAGCGGCAGTGCACAGACATGCTCCGCCAAGGTCTCATTAGGTGTAGTATGTCAGAATACTCATCGCCAGTCCTCTTCGTCCAGAAGAACAATAGGATGTGGTGCTTCTGCATCAACTATCGTGTCCTCAATGATAAGATGGTAAAGGACAAATTCCCCATCCCTGTGGTTGACGAGCTGCTGGACGAGCTCAAGGGAGATCGCTTCTTCACCAAGTTGAACTTGTGTTCGGGTTATCACCAAGTCTGGATGCATGAGCCTGAGCCTGATATAAAGAAGGCGACGTTTCGTACACATGATGGGCCGTTTCAATTTGTGGTCATTCCTTTCGGTCTGACCAATGCTCCAGTGACATTTCAAGCCCTCATGAATGCGGTCCTTTACCCCGTCCTTCGGTGTTATGTATTCGTCTTTTTTTTACGACATTTTGATTTACACTGGATCATGGGCATGGCACCTTTGCCATGTACGCGTTGTCTTCCAACTCCTCCGTCGGCATAACCTCGTCCTAAAATGTTCCAAGTGCTTGCTCGGTGATACTTTTGTGGCCTACCTCGGCCATGTCGTCTCTGCGGCAGGCGTAGCCATGGATAGCGACAAGATTCAAGTTGTGATGGATTGGCCTAAATTACAAACCGTGAGCGCCTTGCGCGAGTTCCAGGGGCTAGCTGGCTACTGCCGCAAATTCATCAAGGATTTCGGCTCCATCACCACCCTGCTAACCGTCCTGCTCAAGAAGGAGGGCTCTACATGGACCGAGGTCGCCGACCACGCTTTCGACACCCTCAAGGGGGCGCTGACCATGACACCAGTGCTGCAATTGCCCAACTTCACTACCGCCTTCATTGTAGAGTGTGATGCATCTAGCTCTGGATTTGGGGCAATTTTGCACCAAGGTGGCGGCCCCTTGGCATTCTTCAGTAGGCCCATCACTCCTCGTCATGCCAAGCTAGCGGCATATGAGTGTGAGCTCATTAGACTCGTCTATGTCATTCGCCCTTGGCACCCTTATCTATGAGGGCGCCTGTTCGTTGTCCGCACCAACCATTATAGCCTCAAGTACTTGCTGGACCAACGTCTTTCCACTATTCATCAACACCGCTAGGTTAGCAAGCTCTTTGGCTATGACTTTGAGGTGGAATTCCGGGGCAGGTTGAATACCATCGCGGACGCCCTCTCGCGCTAGGATGCCAATCCAGGCATCCTGTTAGCCATCACGGGTGCACAATTCCACATCCTCGATGACCTACGCCGTGAAACCGATATTGATGTTGACTCGGTGGCCCTCAACGAGAAGATCGGACCACGACGAGATGGATGAGCAATGGGCAGTGACGGATGGGCTCATCACCTGCAACCACAAGGTGTTCATCCAGCCCTCCTCACCATCCTTGCCAGCCATCATTGCTACAGCCTATGACACCCGTGAGGGGGTATATAATAAATTGCATCGCGTTTGCTGTGACTTCCACATGAAGGCCATGCATCGGGCCATGGATGACTTTGTTTGCGCCTGCACCGTGTGCCAGTGCAACAAGATGGCATTTGTACCCTGCCGGCCTCCTATAACCTTTGCCCATTCCAGCGCAAGTCTGGGAGGACATCGCTATGGATTTCGTCGAGGGGCTTCCACGGGTCAACGACAAGACATACATCTTGACGGTCATCGACTGTTTCTCCTAGTACACCCACTTTATTCCCTTGGCGCACCCCTATACTACAGCGACAATGGCACACACTTTCTTCACAGACATCATCCTCCTTCATGGATTACCAGCAACAATCATCTTCGACTATGACCCTATTTTCACTAGCCAGTTTTGGAAGGAGCTATTTCGCCTTTCCGGTGTGAGCCTTCACATGAGCACTGCCTTGCATTTGTAGTCTGACGGTCAATCTGAGGTGGTTAACAAGATCATTGTCATGCATCTCCGGTGCATGACCAATGATAGACCACGACAGTGGATGCAATGGCTCACATGGGCGGAATTCTGCTACAACACTTCCTATGAATAGTTATTAAGTCGTAAAATTGAGTCCAGACGCTGTGCCACCGACTTGCCGATTAGTCGCGACTAGTCCCTGCTTATGTATTTATACTGCTTATGTATTTCTAGAGAAGGAGAGAAATGGAGAAGGAGAGGAGAGGAGACTAACCGGGAGGTAAAGAAACCTTGTCACAACTCGTCACAGCTAGTCCTCGTCGCAGCTCATTGTTGTGTCTCTCATCGTGCCTCTGTGTGGTTCGTGCTGGCGGCGGCTCAGTTGGGAATGAGGAGGTCCTGTTAGGTTTTGTCCTTTAGTAACCCGACAAAAAATATGGGCCATTTGGGCCAGGCAACCCAATTGCTTAAGCAAGCAAGTAGTCTATTGTGCAAGCCAATCCGTCTCAACAGTTAGGGTTGCCTTTGTCCCCCGCCACCATGGCCGCTGTCGCCCTTTCCTCGTTGTCGTAGGTATCTCTATCCTCTCTTCCCTGCTCTCTTGCTCCTCCCTATCTCCTTCCCCCTTCCTCTCCCTCCTCCCTCTCGTCGTCGTAGCTGTCGCAAGTCGAGTCAAGGCCCTCTAGTCGTGCTTCCCGGTCGACTTGTCAATTAATCGATGATTAGTCACGGCTTGATAACTAATCCTACCATTTTGCCCTATGTGACACTCCTTTCAAGGTGGTCTATGGCCGCGCACCCCCATCCATCCACTTGTATGACATGAGTGTGGTGCAGGTGGCGGCCGTCGAGCGTTAGTTAGCTAACCTAGACAAGTTCCTCCAGTAGGTCCGTGGCCGGCTCCTCCAGACGCAACATCACATCAAGTACTACTACGATGACAAGCATTGCGAGGTGGTCTTCTCCGTTGGACAATGGGTGTGGTTGCGGCTGCAGCACCGGCCAGCTTCATCCCTCATAGGCACCAACCGCAAAAATTTGCCCCCTCCCCTCCCCCCCCCCCCGCCCCCGTTCTACGGGCCATACAAGATCACCACACAAAATTGGCTCCGTGGCATACCCATTTAGAGTTGCCACCACGGGCTCACATCCATGATGTCTTCCATGCCAGCTTGCTCAAAAATTTCATCGGCGAGCCCCCGACCTCCCCGTCGGACCTACCGTACATCCTACAAGGCCAAGTCATTCTTACACCTCAGAAGATTATCTGTGCTAGGTTGTGTCGTGGCATGTGACAAATATTGGTCCAGAGTGGCTGGGGTGGTCTGCTATGGACACTTCATGGGAAGATGTTCCCAAGTTCAAAAGACGCAACCCTACCTTTCGGCTCGAGGAAGAGGTGTTTTCGGAGAGAGGGAGTGATGTCATGTGGGGACGTTTCTACCAGCGACGCCGCCGGCATGAGCAGGCTCAACTGGTGCAAGCATAGCAGGACAGTCCACCCAATTCGGTGCCAACCGAACAGATTATCTAGTCAGCTCTTTATCTATTCGTTAGTTAAAGATAATATCTCTTTGTTAGTTAAAGATAATGTTAGCTCTTTAAATTAGAGATAAGATTATTAGTTTTGGTTGTTAGGGCCGGCTACTTAATAGGCTGCCGAATCACTATTTTGGAATCAAGCAAGAATTATCAGGAGATACCTCCTTCTATCCCGCGCCCTATGCGTTGGCATCGTCGGCACCACGGCTCCGCCGAAGCGCAGGCATACGGTTCCTCGTCCACTCCCCTCCCATTCCTATTTTCTGCGTTCTTTCTTGTCGACAAATGCGGGTCGTGACAGTGGACAACACTGATTTATAGCACACAAAATTTTCCCCCTTTTTGCATGTGGAGGAAATCTGAATAGGATGCCAACGTTTGACCAACTAAGCGTTATCGGAATCATTTTTAGCGAACAATTATTATGATTGTCTCTCTCTAGCAAAGCACAAACGAATGTGATCTTTCTTTTAGTTTTTATCAGTAGAAAAATGAGCCTATCTATATGGTATAGCTGCAGCATATGGAGCAGTGAGCATGGATGATGCATGGCAACAAAGATGCCGATTAATTGCCCCACTGTTGATAGATACTAGTAAAGATGCCTATAACATTTCAGTGGCACCCCAGCTTAATGAATTACTGATCAACACTATTGAAAACATCATATTTTGTCTGCACCAGCGAAAAAAAGAACAAAAAACGCAGTAAATAAACAGGATTGCTCACTTCATGTGATTGCCATCAAGTGGGGTGGAGAAGGGTTGGTCTGCCTGCCTGTGCTCCACAAAGTCCAAATTAATTCCTGTCTACAATGGCGACCCTTTCTATCTTTTCTTTCCTTTTCTCTTCTCTTTTCCTCTCCAGACTCCTCCAGTAGCCCAGCCAGCGTCCCTATTCATGCATGTTGTTGCATCAGTCGGTGAGCGAGCGCTGGGCTGGCCTGGCCTCGATCCTGGCTCCCATTAGAACGGCATCAAAAGTCGACAGTGCAACGCTGCTGCGGACTAGATGGGCAAGCACGCACAGCAGGGCCGAGTAGCCGACCCTTTGGAAGGGCATGCCAGGGGGCACACCTTAGTTGACAATAATATCGGTCCATCACAATTTAGGTATCTGACCGACTCGCCTCTCTCTCTCTCTCTCACCAGGAGGGAGGGAGGAGTAATGGCGGAGCTGCCGCTGCTGTGCGTCTGCGTGCGTGATGCGGTGGACAGTAGAAACAAGTCTGAGGTCAGAGCCCCGGCCATGCATGACGGGGAAGGAACCTAGCTACCTAGTGACATGGAGCCGCGCTCGCGCGCATAGGGACGGCCCAATGTACATGCCGATGCCGATGCCGATGCCAATCGCTGGTACTGATCCACTCTTGCTTGATGCTTTTACGCCTAGTGTTGCTTGCTTGCTTTGCTTAATGGCTAAACTAGACCGGTTATCAAGACTTTGCCTCCACTGATAAGAGAGAGAAGCTCCTTGAGTTCGCAGGATTTATCGGCCAAATTAAAAATGAAGTGATGCAAACATGCATGCATCGTAGGATAACCGTCTCTTTGGAATTTTTTAGGGTCATGTCTATGTAGTCTGCAAATCCACTGACCGTATTGGTTTACCTGAGGCAGCATGAGCTTGGGCCCCGCAGGGGGAATAGCTGGGATGCCCTCAGCTTTGTTTCAGTATGCAGTCACTCACTTATGATGTTTCACACATACACATACACACTTCTTAAAGATTGCACACATACAAGGGGAGTCAGGCACTGTGGCCTGTAGTGAGAGAGGGAATAGGAGTCAAGATTGGAGAGACAAGGGGAGCTGTTGAGACCAGAGAAGGGGGTGGCCTTGGGCTTGCTCACATGAGAAGGATCAGAAGAGTGTAATAATATAGAGGCAGTGCATGTGATGGTGATTGGTGGGTTTGGTGCTCCTCCAGGAAACACTCATCAGTCTCCCGTAGCATCACTTACTATAATTAAAGTTCAGAAGACCTAGCTGTACGTGAGCCTGTGATATTTATCCAACCAAGAAGCACAGGGTATGAAAGAGAGAAAGAAATAAAGAAAAAATGTAGGCAAGAAAAGGATGGAGAAAAGGATGCTAATGGGAGCAACAGGAGAGTAGGTAGTGGGATAAAGAACGGGGAGGAGCATGGAGACGTGTGAGCTTGGTGCCGAAGGAAAGGAGCTCTCTGACAACGCCCATATGCTTTGGTTTGAGCCCTACATTAAGTAGAGAGAAAGACAGTGCCCCTAGTGGTGATGGCCATGATTCATGAGAACTTGTGGAAGCGCATTAGTGCTAGAAATGAGGTTGTTTGTAATCAAATTGTTTGGAGCCTGCTGTTAAAACTGAAAGCTTCTGTACTGTTAAAGTGTCAAGTAGGCAGTTCAGGCAGATGCATCATGCCACTTGCATATATTGGAAGTTGTTGGAGTATTTTCTTGAATTTATTTTTGTGCAATTCCCCGTTATTATACTTGTGAATCTATCCGATTCCTCAATTGACGTCTTCTTGTAAAAATTCTCAGGGCAGCAGCAATAATGCTTGCTTGTTTTGTTGGGTGGAGTGATCTCTGGAAGCAGGACTGCATGAGGCAGACCCTTTGGCACCAACCTGCCAATTTGAAGGGTCATATAATTTAATTTGCTGTATTGCTGTTGCTCCATCTCTTCATTGGCATCACACCTCCTCCTCTTTCCTGCAAGGTGGCTGGCTGCTCCCCCACTTTGTTCAGATCTCTTTGGTCTCTTCTTTCCTTAAAGCATGGGGAAATAAATACACACTGGGGCTGGGCATGAGGTGGTGGGGTTTGAACCGAGTGTCATGGGAATTTGGTTCTCCCCCCTCCCTCCCTCACTTCCTGTCTTTGTTTATTGTCCTCTGGCCAATATTACCACATACTAGCCTCTCTTTCTTCGATTTGGTTTTGATTGCTTCCATTTGATCTTTTTGGTATTTAAGTATGTCACATGAAGCTTGCCTATTCCTGTTAGGGTCCCCTACACAAAACTGTGTTAATGGCCTTTGGATCTTTTGGATGGTGACGGGGAATTCTGATGTCCTTTGTTAATTAATGGCACTGGTGAAAACGGTAATAGTAACATACATACCTTGCTTCTGAATCGGTTCTAGGAAGAAAACTATGAGAAACGATAAACTGTACTTGTCATGTCCGATAGCTGAACGACGTGATTCATGACATCAGAATATTGCCATTGTGTAAATCTTTCGGCTAGTGTGCCTTCATACTGAATACTCTTGCCGTCTTGCGTTTTGTTGAGAAGATGGTGATCTGCATGCTGACCCTTTCAGCTGCAGAGTTTTGCAAGTGCCGTGTCTTATTGAGGGCGGCAACAACCTCCGGTTGAGGTATCCAACAACTTATTTCTGAAACTCCAAGCTAATGGCCTCCATTTGATTAAGTTGATGAGCGATGATGAGAACAACCTATTGAGCAAACTGACACCAGACTGTCCTTTCCTTTTTGCAAATACATGAGAAGTCCTTATCAGAACCACACTACTATGTATCTGGCTGTCTTTTTCTAGGCGCAATGCTCCGGAGTCCAGACAGGAGCAACTCTATTTACAAAGTTTCATTCAAAAACTCTATTTACAAAGGCAAGGCTGGACTCTGGATTCTGGAATGCTAGCTACAAGACATACAGCTACGAAACGAGAAAAACAATAGTAAGAGTTTTTTTAATTAATTAACCCTTTTTTTAATTTTATTTTAAAGTTACCCTTTCGCGAACTTTATTTCTAATTCTGACCTCTTTGGTCACGTCATCACCCATAGCGTGACAAAACAACACTGTCACACCAGTCCGTATCTGAGTAAGCTCTTGTCATGTCACCACCCATAGCGTGACAGTGTTGTTTGATCATGCCACGATCAGTGGTGTGACAAAAAATACTATTTTAGCAGACTTATCCTATGACGTGATAATGTTATTTTGTCACGCTACGGGTGGTGGCGTGACCAAAGAGATCAGAATTGAAAATAAAGTTCGCTGGAGGTTAACTTTAAAATAATTTTTTTAAAAAAAGTTAATTAATAAAAAAGTTTCACATCTCTACTACACAACAGCACAAGACCACGCCTCAAGGCACACATATGGCTGAGAAACGGAAACGAATTCTCTGACATTGCTAAGCAATGTCACGGATGAACAGTGCCATGACATTGCGTAACATTCATTGGATAAAAAACCAACAAATGAGATCGAAACACTGTAGCGAAACCAACGTTCACAAAGTAATGGTCATAAATCAGTAGTACAAGATCTTGTCATGCCATCAGAGTAGCTTGCTCGATCCGTCCTCGGATCGAGCGGCTCAGATCTTTCAAATGTCATGGCACTGTTCACCTGTGCCATTCTCGTAGGAATGGCAGGCGATGCGAATCCCTGAGAAATGCGGCTGAGAAGCGTGTTGCGTGTACAAGGACAGATGGAGAGGGTGAGGACTGCACGTGTTTTTCATCCGTCCGTCCGGCATGTAATAAAAAAAAATCTGTGAACAAAACTAAACAAGATTAAGAGGCCAAAAAAATACAAAGGCAAGGTGTTGGACCGAAAAGATGACTGGAGAGGGGAGGTTGAATTGGAGCACTGTCTCTTTTTTACTTTAATCGGATTCAATATGATTTTCACTCCAATAGCTATGAGAGCTATAAAGATCAATGTGCAAGCATAGCGGAAGACCTGTATTGAATCAAATCAAAATCCGGAAGCAAAACAACCAAAAACTCCAAAAACTCAATTCATAAAGAGTTGGACGGTCAGACCTCTCCATGCGGCAGTCTGACCCATCCAAGGGGCGGTCTGACCTTCAGCCCAATGAACAGTAAAATCAACTCGAACTCAAAATCACAAATTAGTCTAACTTTTGATCCAAAACTCCAAACTTCACGAAACTTGAAACATACTTTCTCTAGGATGTCAGGAACCTATTACAATCAACGATCGTGAGGATTATTGCCAAAATTCCGACCTTTTTGGGTTTGAGTGAATGTTGCTTCAAAACTAAGTCAAAATCAAAATATGATCCAAAAACTTGTTCGTGGGTAGAAGATGATCAAGATGATCCTAAATGCATTCTCACATATCACAGGAAGTACCAAAGGATCAAAGAAAACCCCAAAATCACAAAAGAGAGAGTAAGAATAAGAAGAGACTCATATTGAGGAATCTTGCTTGCATTAATTTGAGATTGATGTTGGTTTACAGTCACTCCATCCAGGAGGACAAAAGCTCAACACTTAAGCACACAATCAATCCAACTCTCTAAAACTCTAACCTCTCCACTTTCCTCTGCCTAAACGCAAACTAGGGTTTCTTCAATACAAGGGTTGAGAGATGCACAACCAGCACCCTCCCCTATTTATGGTGGATGCTAGCTTCTAGAAGGACATCCTTAATGGGCACCCGTTAAGCCCACACGCAAACGAGTTTCACTCACGTATGCATTTCAAAGTGCTGTCTTCATCTTCTCTTGACCTAAACCACTCCTCCTTGCGTCGTCTTGCATCGCGGTTTAGCCAAAAGCAATCAAGGCGGTATTTTGGTGAAATTATCAAAATACCCTTCTCGATCTTTTTCCAAAGACCGAGTCTCAACTTCATGAAGCAATCCTATGCTTCGCCACGTGTAGGTTGATCAACGGCTCTCTTTATGTCGGCAAGTCTCTCTCATTCGGCTCCCACCGAAACCACTATAGCACTTGCACCGACCCCCGCGCCGCTTGATGCAACCCGTCGCACCGAACTTACCGTTTGGTCATCCTTGTCCATTTTGCGCTATGCTTGAGTCTTCTGACTTCACCCGGCATCTTCGATCGTTCTGAACCTTAGCTCTCCACGCCAAATCCCTATCATCCTCGTCGTTGACCTCCAAACCTCCTGCACAACAATAGACCAAGAAATCGATTTCGGGAATAAGTTCTTTGCAACTTGACCCACGTTAGTCAAAACATGCATCATGCAACACATATGCACTGAAACCCATGAACTTGACCTAACCAACAAACATCGCCGCCAAGCTGGCCGGCGAACAAGTCAAAACCGGTCAGACCGCCACCTATGCCCGGTCTGACCGCCACCTAGCTGGTCTAACTGCTCAGCAACGGGACATAACCAAATTTTCTTTCTGAAAATCTGAAATCTTTCTGGAAATTTCAAACAAATAGAACTTTTGACTCGAAGCTTCAAAAATTATGAGAAGAAGAAACCCCTCTCTTGCCTACACCCTCTATTTTTGGCCCGGCTCCAAACTCGAAAGACCCTTTATGGCTGGTCAGACCGCCTTCCGTTGGACAGTCTGACCGCCAGCCACTAGACCAAAACCTTAACCGGTCTGACCGCTGTCCTGGTCGGTCTAACCACCCATTGCTTGACAGCATCTGAACTTCACCGAAAACGAGTGTTTCGACAAACATTCAACGTCATTACCAATTGTATCATCATTCTAAAATCGTGAGCATATCCCTGTGATATTCACACAAGGCTTGTTCTTGCACCAGTGCTGGAGCTAGATGTGAACTGTCATGACCCAGACCCCCAATCGATCAGATCGTCAGGCCACTGCATGCACCCACCAGGCCACCACTGTGATCACCATGCCTCGTTGCTGACTTGTGTTTGTTATGCTCGTCATGCATGTGCGAGTGTGTGACATTGGAGGCACACTAGCAAAGCACAAAGCTTATGGCACCAAGCAGACAGATTTCCAGCAATGTGATTCTTAGAATATCTTTAGTGTATTGAACCGATGTCGATTTAAAATCATATTACGTAAGTATTCTAGGAATTGAGCTTATTTTTCTCTAATGTATCGAACCGATTCCTACTAATAACTGTGACCTACATTACATTAAAAAACCACAAAATAATAATAACCTCTCTCAGCTGCAATCTCTCCTATGTAGCTGTTTAATGCTCATATGAGTTATTTAATGTTTTGAATCGACTCCTAAATAGAGTCCGGTTCCATGCATTTTTTTATTGGAATCGACTCCTCTAATATATTGAATCGGTTCAATGCCTTCTCTCTCCTCATTTGAACCAGCTAAAACACAACATTGGAGATGGTCTTAAGCACCCTTTCAAAACGATAATAATGGTGTCCCACTTTTCCTTTTTTATAAATTTTTTTTTGTTGTGATTATATATGTACTTGCTTTTGCATACTTGCAGCTGGATGTATGTTAAGTTGATGAGGTAGAGCCTAGCAAACAATGGCGGTTTAATTTCTTCTTCACTCTTGATAGTAAATTTCTCCAAGAAAATGACACAAATATTATCCTCACCAACAAAACCGGCCATATTTTAGACCCCAGGGACCAGAAATCTACAGGCAAATATCACGCATGATTGCTTTGCATTGCACGCATTCTCCTCTCGGATAGAGAACTAGAAATACCATACCGCAACATGTAGCCGCTCTTTGAACCGGACAAACAAATGCGATTCCAAGCTAGCAGCTAGCAGCTAGCTATCATCACACACATCCGTTGCTTTCTTAGTAATTGACCTGATAAATTTGGTCAGATTCGCAAACAGTTCTATCAAGTGAGGTCCACCACCGCGCCATTTATAATGGTTACCGCCGTTCACGTCAGCTCAAAGAAGCTGTAACCGTATTCTCCATTGCGAGCCTTGCAACATGCATGCATTGAGTGTCATATTGGCAGGTATAACCGTATTCGGCTAGCCAAGCATCCCAATGTCGAAGCAAATAGTACTACTAGAGTGGTTATACGACCCATCGTCAAGACTATAGATGCTCGCATGCATGTCTGCTAAGCTTTCTTCTTTTATTTTCACCTCTTACGGCGTCAATTGTTGCCAAGTTGCCATCTTACAAAGGCAGCTTGACAGAGAAGAAAATCATATGCAACCTCATAACCTTTATGATTTATTTCCCCTTGCCGGTCATGATCCATAAGCCCGGTAGCTAGAAGGTTTCAAGAGATATTTAGAGAGATTCCTGGCATTAGAAAAATATAGGACCTGTTTGGTTTGTGACCATAGAGAGTTATACTAAAATTTTGATAATGTCAAAACCCAGGTAATGTCAAAAACTGGGCAGAAAAATGTTGTTTGGAATGTCAAAATTGATGTGTTTCATATCAATTCTAAAATAAGAATGATCAAAATTGATGTATATATATATATATATATATATATATATATATATATTATATATATATAATATATGTATATATATCTCGCCAACATGGGTCTTGTTTTGTTGATAAGATGACATGAGGAACACAATCGGTTCAAACGGATCACAAATCGGATATTCGGTTTAAGAAATATGATCATTTCAAACTGATTAATCAAAAAAGAATGCATTAAATGCAGCCAATAGGTTGCTGCCACCTCATCAAAACATTGGCAGGAAGTGAGCCAAAATTGGGATTAGCAAAATGGTCGCCCAGGATTTGCCCAGGCTTTGCCCTGTGATGCATTGGCTCAGCCAAATTTTCATTGGTAAGCCAAAAAATTGGTATCAATCCAAATGCTAGTTAAATTATGTGGGTATTGCTAAAATTTTGGTATGATATGTTAGAGCTATGAACCAAACAGCCCCATAATCCAGACCCGCTCTGCTCAAAACAAACCGAAGGACGCTTTTGTGGGTATTGCTAAAATTTTGGTATGACATGTTAGAGCTATGAACCAAGCAGCCCCAACATGGGTCTTGTTTTGTTGATAAAATGAAAAGGAACATAACGGTTCAAACATGTCACAAATCGGATACTCGGTTTAAGAAATGTGATTATTTGAAACTGATTAATAAAAAAAGAATGAATTAAATGCAGCTGCTGCCACCTCATCAAAATATTGGCAAGAAGTGAGTCATAACTAGGGTTAGCAAAATGGTCGCCAAGATTTGCCCAGGCTTTGCACTGTAATACATTGGCTCAGCCAAATTTTCGTTGGCAAGCCAAAAAATTAGTACCAATCCAAATGCTAGCTAAATTATGTAGACACTACTAAAATTTTGGTATAACATGTTAGAGCTACGAACCAAACAACCCATAATCCAGAACCGCTCTGCTCAAAACAAACCGAAGGACGTAGAAAATCTGGGTAAACTGAATGAAGTCGAGGTCGAACAGGTATGCATACATACTAGGGCGGCTATGGTTCACGAATCACGCCTCTATTCGATGCTGTCAAAGTTTCGGTCCAGACAAGAGAGCAGAGCAGAGCTCGGTGACATACGCACCGATCGATCGATGGATTGCTTGGACTACGTCGGAACCCACGAGGCATGAGCTAGCGGTTGGTTTTGGTGATGCGTGTCTGCGCGAAAGCATGTCGCACGCACCGAGCACACGATTCCGTTCACATTTCAGCTTCTACGAGTATAGATTGCCGAGCGGAGTACTAACTCACAAAGACGGCCTTTGATTGTCGTTTGGCTTGTTTAAAAAGTCGTTTAGCATGACGTGCGCAACGTAATGGAGCCGGCAGGAAAGCGAGGGGCCTTCAAGAAAAGATGAACGCAAAGACGACTAGACGAGCAATTTACACGCAGGAATGCGTTGTGGCTCGAGATGCGGTAAATACCGTTCGAGAAGCATGCATCCTTTTACATGTCCAGGCTAAGCCGTGGCAGACGTTGGGCTTGTTCCAAATACAGCTCGCATGACATGCCCGTGTTGGAAATGTAGGATACTAGCATTGAATCATACTAGATAGAGTTACCCACACAACTTCTTGTTATGTGGGTATATTGGTGGATTTTTTTTGTTGTGGGTCTGAAATGGGCGTGAATGTCAAAAAATGCGGATAATAACATGTGCATGTTATTTTGTAACTTTTTATCTTAGGGCCATGATGTAGTTTTTGGTCTTCACAATACATAGGCAGAGCATAAAATACGAAAAGCTGTGTTGACATTGGAAAATAGCTTTGTACTCCATCCAGTCCACATGAATAAGTCGTTTTGAACATTGACACGGTTATCAAAATACAACTTTGACTACTAATTACTATCATGAAATATTTGTAAAACTCAATAAAATTATAATATTATGAAAGTACCTTTTGAGATGAATATACACATAGAATTTTCATGTATCTAATCTAAATATTTAAAAAGACATCAATAGCCAAAGTTTTCAAAGTTTGGCTGCACGTATTCCAAAACGACTTGTTTTTGTGAACCGAAGGAATTTGTTATAGTTTTCACTGAAATGTTGTTCAGGTCGAAGTAGATTATAAAATGCATACAAAAAAAGATATTGATAAATCATAAACACCACCATTGTTCCATAGAAAACAATGGCTCCAAACCCAATCCATGGGATACAAATATATCTTGAACACCACAGTGACAAATTTAACCAATGACACAACATATACGCAATATAATGGGTCCCTGCCCAGTCCAACAGACTTGGCTCTGTTCATCTAGCATAATTCCAAGGTTAACAATAATAAAATCTTGTGATACATAACAATTACACGAATGTTTTGAATTCAATTGCTAAGTAGGCATTAAAATCACTTTCCATTCTATCATCTGCCAAGTTCTTGTATAAATAAAATTACCTTGCAGCATGCCAAAATAATGGCAGCAGTTTGAATAATGCGAACGATTCAGTACATCTAGTGGTACTCATGATCCTAGTGTGTACAACACAATGGAGTAGCAAGCATCGGTATGACATTGTGATGTGTCGTTTCTATATTTATCACAATCATATTATGAGTTTGTCGATGATCTAGAACCGATCTTCCGTATGATTGTTTGATTCGGGGGACTCCTGGAGATAAAACCACACAGAGAATGACACGGGAATTTTATACAGGTTCGGGCCTCCTCCGGGGAGAATAACAACTCTACTCCTGTGCTAGTGTATTGAGTGTGATGATTACAATCAAGAGGAAGACTAAAGCCTAATGTTTTGTGCTCCTGATCGATCTCTCTCTCTGCCTTTTGACTTCAGCCTTTTTATAGTGTATGAAGGAGTGGTAGTTTCTCCAAGTGAAGAGGCACCTCAACGTTCCAAATGATGAATCACTTGATGGCAGTTGTCGTTAAGGATGTGGCACCCCCACTGATGAGGACATCCCTTCCACTGTTACAACCATACCTACTGCTTCTACTCTTCCACTTGATATGCAATGACCAATTACTAGAGCTCATGCTCGCCAACTAAATTATCAGGTAACTTCGTTTCTAGGAGTTCATAATTGTTCCCTTGAGAACGGATTGCTACCTAAGTCTTGTGATGTTATTCTACTCAGGAACAACGGCAAGGGGAGTACCATTACTACCACAACAAGTCTAGATCAACTGAAATCCAATTCCAGATCAATTCGGAGTCAGCCTGACAGCATTGACTTCAAACGTGCATAACTTTTGTAAACAGAGTCCGATTCGGGTGTTCTTGGTCTTGTTGGAAAGCTTATTCCAAGACCTTTCCAATGGATCCAGTTTCACCTCCAAATTCCTTTTGTTCACGTCGGAATCGCCAAAAGAAGATGTCCTATATGTCGGCCCATACGTCAGAATTGTCAAAAAGAAGATGTCCCATATGTCGCCTTGTAATAAATTTCAACTTGTCCCATATGTTAGCCGACCGACATTAGGGGGGGGGGCGCACTGTTCACATGAACAGTAGTACCACCTATTTAAGGATGTGCAGCTTCCCTTCCACCTATTTAAGGAGGCTGTACCCCCTCTAGCTTCTTTGGATTTCGTTTATATTTTAGTTTGCCTTCATTGCGACTTGTATCTTCTGCGTGTGTTGACTAGACCACCCAGTCAAGATCCTTATTCAGAATCCCAACTCAATTCAAACATTTCAATCCTATTTGCAATTTCAGATTGCTTATTATCTTGTTCTTGCGTGTTCTTTGATTGCATGCAGGAATAGGCCTTCGTGGTCAGGTCAACCGCGTTCTTGGCACGGTTGATAATGACTCGGAGTGGTTTAGCGATTGCTTGGTGTTCTGGTCGTGACCGGTTAGAAGCCTGTGTCGTCAAAGTCATTCTCCTCCAAATTGAAGTTATCATCCTATCGGAAGATCGGGAACCGCTGTCTCATCAGGTGGTATCAGAGCTAAAGTTGATCAGTAGGAATTCCTGTATCCCTAGTTAGTAAATTGGTTTTTATTTCCCATAGTCTAGAAAAAATTGCCCTACAAAAATAGTTAATTATCCACTGTCCAAACCCCGTTGTGCCTTTCATTCTATTAGTTTTGGTTTGCTAAATTGAATTTGTGTCCATTTTAGCTTTGTCTAGTTGCTGATCATATCTTTGGTCCTATAAAATCCAAAAATTGAAATCCTAGCCCATCCATCACGTCCTAAACCCAAAAATAAGCTCCAAAAGAAATTCTCCACGGCCAAATCTATCTAGAACACCCTAAACCCAAATTTACAATTTCGGTCAGAAGACCCCCTTTTCTGCTGCTGCCACGAAAATCGCCATAACTTTTGATTCCTTCATCCTTTTTGAGTGAAACCACTGCCATTAGATCAATAATTTGATTATCCATCTGCCTGTAAGATTTCACCTCAATCCAGCAAGGCAGTCAAATTTTATATGTGGTGAAAGTTGATCCAGTTTTCTGTTTGAATCTGAAATTGTCTGCACTTGTGATTTTTGTGCAATTTTTTTTCAGTCGGTATTCAGAAAGTGGCCCAAAAAGAAAAAAAATTGTGGAAAAGTACATTAGGAAATAGAGAAAAAAAAAGAGAATCATTGAAAAAGAGGCATCTGACAAAAAGTTACGGGCTAAATACCGATGTACTATCGAGTGGACAAAAAACCACAATTTTCAGTGTTGGCTCAAGACTTGTGCTATTCACTCTAAATTGCATTCTATTGAATTATCCTGTGTCTGCCACTCCTATACTTTGTTATACACTTGTTTTAGCCTTCATCCATCCTTGGTTGATCAGCAACATAGGCTAAGTGCTAGATACGAACTATAATTCAATTATGTGCAATTTCTGAAATTAATTGATTGTTTTCCTTGTTACCTAATATTAAGCCTGTCCAAGCTCCACTTTCTACTAACCGAGCAGATCACGTCGAACCGGCCCTTGCAATCGCTATACTCATCACTTGAGTCAAGTTTATCACGAACCAGCCACCGGTTGTACCACTTCCTTGCTGCATTGGTAAGAGTTTATAAGAACTTGAGATAAGCTTGAGTGTGAGTGACTGTTGAGACGCCAGAAGTTAGTAGTTGATAGAGACATATACACTGTGATTTGTTCTTTGCTTTGATACTAACAATGACAGATTCATGGGCACAATGGGAGAATAGCAGGCCCAACATTGAGGAAGATGCACCTCTCACACCTCGCACGAAAGACATCATGCAACGCTTTTCACGCTTGCTAAATCAACATTTGGAGCGTATTGAGGGGGTTCTAGATCGCACTAATAACGATCTTGTTGTGATTGCTACAAGTGTGGAGCAGCTAGAGAGAGCTCCACCTCCTGTTGCTGCCCCCGCTGCTGTCGGCGTTGCACAACCGCGCCGTAACCCATCCGTTGCTAGCTCTTGGGCCAATGAGGTAGAAGATGAAGCGAACCCATATGTTGCTGATACAGAGTCCGATGGTGGTGTCATTCCCAACAATGATTGTGATCATCGGCAACGACGCTTCAATTGACAAGGTATGAGAAGAGATCTACCACGTGAGGTACGTGACCGTAATGATTCACTTGGCAAAATTAAATTCACTATGCCTCCTTTTGCTGGTAAATATGATCCTGATGCTTATCTCACATGGGAGTTAGTCGTAGACCAAAAATTTGCTTGCCATGAATTTCCTGGCAATAAAAGAGTTAGGGCTGCTACTAGTGAGTTCACATATTTTGCTTCTATTTGGTGGAATGAATTGTGCAGTAATGAACAAAACATACCTAGAACATGAGATGCTATGAAGAGAGCTATGCGAGCTAGATTTGTACCGTCATACTATTCTCGTGATTTGCTTAATAAATTACAACGCTTAAGACACGATAGTAGTTCTGTAGAGGATTATTATCAAGAATTGCAAACTGGTTTGTTGCGTTGTGATTTAGAAGAAACTGAAGATGCTAAGATGGCTAGATTTTTGGGAGGTTTAAACCGTGAAATTCAGAACATACTTGATTATAAAGAATACAATTCTATCACTCGTTTGTTTCATCTTGCTTGTAAAGCTGAGAGAGAGGTACAGGGACGTCAATCCAGAAACAAAGAAAATTTTGCATGTTCTTTTGCAGGCCGCCCAACTCAAGGGCAATCAAGAGCACCATTTACTCCCTCCAGCCGAACACCTGCACCTACGAACTCCTCCAACAGCCGGCGTCCATCTACTTTCACTACACCATCGCGTGTACCGGAAACAAGCAAGAGCATGATACAAGCCCCCACACAAAGTTCATCTTAGTTGCTTCAACAGGTAGAGCACGAGAAACACAATGCCATCATTGTAAGGGCTATGGACACATGATGCGAGATTGCCCTAGCAAGCGAGCTCTCTTGATAAAGGACAATTGTGAGTATACTTCAGCTAGTGACATTGAGGAAGAATATGCTATGCTTGCAACTGACCCCGCAGGTGATGATCAAGAATCTGAGCGAGACGAGGAACAATATGGTGCTGAAATTACAGATAAGCATTTAAGCCTTATAGTGAAGCGTGTACTTAGTGCACAAATGGAGCGTGTTGAGTAGAATCAATGTCACAATCTGTTCCAAACAAAGCTTGTCATCAAAGAGCGTTCATGTCGTGTGATCATTGATGGAGGAAGTTACAACAATTTGGCGAGCATGGACATGGTTGAGAAGCTTGCATTGACCACACAACAGCACCCTCGTCTATATTACATTCAATGGTTCAACAATTCTGGTAAGCTGAAGGTAACTCGTCTTGTGAGAGTATATTTTTCTATTGGTTCTTATCATGATTATGCTGATTGCGATGTAGTACCTATGCAAGCTTGCTCCTTGTTGTTAGGTAGACCTTAGCAATGTGATCGAGATACAGTGCATCATGGTAGAACTAATAAGTATACTCTCATGCTTAAAGAAAAGAAAATTACTTTGCTGCCCATGTCTCCTGAAGCTATTTTAAAGGATGAATTAAAGAGAGCTAATAGACAAGAGGACAGTAGCAAAAGTGAAAATCAAATTATAGCTAAAGAACTTGTGCACCCGAAGAAGAAATAACCTAGTGCTAGGAAAGGTGAAATTAAATTGAAAGGTTCTGTTTTACTTGCTACCAAGTCTGATATTTGTGAGATGGAAGAAAGCAAATCTAGTTGCTATGTTTTAGTGTGCAATGAAGCCTTGTTTTCTTTTGAGGATACGCCTCCTTCTTTGCCTCCTGCTGTTGCTCACATTTTGTAGGAGTTTGCTGATGTGTTTCCTAGTGACATATCCCCCGGGGTGCCTCCAATTCGGGGGATTGAGCATCAAATTGATTTAATTCCAGGAGCCTCGCTTCCAAACCGTGCGCCATATAGAACCAATCCTGAAGAGACTAAGGAAATTTAGTGTCAAGTGTAAGACTTGCTTGACAAAGGGTACGTACGCGAAAGCCTTAGTCCT
This sequence comes from Phyllostachys edulis, assembly GCA_036346405.1. NCBI lineage: Eukaryota > Viridiplantae > Streptophyta > Magnoliopsida > Poales > Poaceae > Phyllostachys > Phyllostachys edulis. Next base: position 93,258,787 of record CM070562.1, on the reverse strand, counting down.
TGTGTTGTCCCTGTGGTTTTGGTACTTAAGAAAGATGGATCATAGTGTATGTGTGTTGACTGTAGAGCTATCAATAATATTACTATTCAATATCATCATCCTATTCCTAGGCTAGATGATATACTTGATGAATTAATTGGCTCTACTGTGTTCTCTAAAGTTGATTTGTGTAGCAGATATCATCAAATTCGCATGTAGTTAGGCGATGAATGGAAAACAGCTTTCAAAACTAAGTTTAGATTATATAAGTGGCTAGTGATGCCTTTTGGGTTAACTAATGCACCTAGCACTTTCATGAGATTAATGAATGAAGTTTTGCGTGCTTTCATAGGAAAATTTGTGGTGGTATACTTTGATGATATTTTGATCTATAGCAAAACATTAGAGACACATCTGGAACATTTGCGTGCTATTTTTAATGCTCTACGCGATGCACGTTTGTTTGGTAACCTTGAGAAGTGCACCTTTTGCACCAATCGAGTATCGTTTCTTGGCTATGTTGTTACTCCACAGGGTATTGAGGTTGATCAAGTCAAGATCGGTTGTCTGAGTTGGTGACTCTAACACGGTCACACAAGTGCGGAGTTTTCTCGGACTTGCTGGATTTTATCGACGCTTTGTCAAAGATTTCAGCACTATTGGCGTCCATGAATGAGCTTACGAAGAAAGGTGTTCCTTTTATATGGGGCCCTACACAAGAACAATCGTTTCAAGTTTTGAAAGATAAGCTTACACATGCACCACTTCTCCTACTTCTTGACTTTGGTAAGAATTTTGAGCTTGAATGTGATGCTAGTGGAATTGGACTTAGAGGAGTGCTTATTCAAGAAGGTAAACCTATTGCGTATTTCAGCGAGAAATTAAGTGGTCCTAGTCTGAATTATTCTACTTATGATAAGGAATTATATGCTTTAGTTCGGACAATACAGACATGGCAACATTATTTGTGGTCCAAAGAATTTGTTATACATTCTGATCATAAATCATTAAAGCACATTCGTAGTCAATCAAATATGAACCGTAGACATGCTAAATGGGTTGAGTTTATTGAATCATTTCCATATGTCATTAAACACAAGAAAGGAAAGGATAATGTTATTGCTGATGCTTTATCTATCATTATACCATGTTATCTCAACTTGATTTCAGAATTTTTGGTTTAGAGACAATTAAAGAGTAATATGTGCATGATGATGATTTTAAAGATATATTTTAAAACTGTAAAGATGGCAAAAGCTGGAATAAATTTGTTGTGAATGATGGATTTTTGTTTCGTACTAACAAGCTATGCATTCCAGCTAACTCCGTTCGTCTTTTGTTGTTACAGGAGGCGCCTCCAGGAGGACTCATGGGACATTTTGGTGTCAAGAAGGCGGAGGATGTTTTGACCGATCACTTCTATTGGCCTAAGTTGCGGCGCGACATTGAGCGCTATGTGTCTCGCTGCACTACATGCTACAAAGCTAAGTCACGTCTTAATCCACATGGCTTATATATGTCTGTTCCTGTTCCTAACGTATATTGGGAAGATATTTCTATGGATTTTGTTTTAGGACTGCTTAGAACAAAGATGGGAAGGGATATTATTTTTGTTGTTGTGGATAGGTTTTCGAAGATGGCGCATTTCACACCTTGTTATAAGAGCGATGATGCTACAAATGTTGCTGAATTATTTTTCAGAGAAATCGTTCGACTCCATGGAGTGCCCAATACAATTGTGTCAGATCGTAATACGAAGTTTTTGAGTCACTTTTGGAGGACACTATGGGCTAAATTGTGGACAAAGTTGCTGTTTTCTATTACATGTCATCGCCAAACAGATGGACAAACTGAAGTTGTCAATCGGACATTGTCCACTATGTTGAAGGCTGTTTTGAAGAAGAACTAGAAGATATGGGAAGAATATTTACCTCATGTGGAGTTTGCTTACAACCGTTCGCTTCATTCAACCACAAAGATGTGCTCTTTTCAGGTAGTATATGGATTTATTCCTTGCGCTCCTATTGATTTATTACCTCTACCATCTTCGAAAAAGATAAACATTCATGCTACACAACGTGCTGAATTGATTCTGAAGATGCATGAGACAACTAAAGAGAATATAGAGCGAATGAACACACAATATAAACTTGCGGGTAGTCAGGGTAGAAAAGGAATAACTTTCGAACCTGGAGATCTTGTTTGGTTGCATTTGCACAAAGATCGGTTCCCTGACTTGAGAAAATCAAAATGGATGCCTCGAGCTGATGGTCCATTTACAGTGTTAGAAAAGATTAACGATAATGCATATAAGCTGGATCTGCCTGTAGATTTTGGGGTTAGTCCCACATTTAACATTGCAGATTTGAGTCGAGGACGATTCCAATTCAAGAAGGGGAGGATGATGAGGACAACCCTTCCACTATTACAACCATACCTACTGCTTCTACTCTTCCACTTGATATGCAAGGACCAATTACCAGAGCTCGTGCTCGCCAACTAAATTATCAGGTAACTTCGTTTCTAGGAGTTCATAATTGTTCCATTGAGGACGGATTGCTACCTAAGTCTTGTGATGTTATTCTACTCAGGAACAAAAACAAGGGGAGTACCATTACTACCACAACAAGTCCAGATCGATTGAAATCCAATCCCAGATCAATTCGGAGTCAGCCTGACAACACCGACTTCAAACGTGCATAACTTTTGCAAACAGAGTCTGCTTTGGGTGTTCTTGGTCTTGTTGGAAAGCTTATTCTGAGACCTTTCTAATGAATCTAGTTTCACCTCCAAATTCTTTCTGTGTGCATCAGAATCACCAAAAGAAGATGTCCCGTATGTCGGCCCATACATCAGAATCGCCAAAAAGAAGATGTCTCATATGTCGCCTTGTAATAAATTTCAACTTGTCCCGTATGTCGGCCGGCCAACGTAGGGGGGCATGCACTGTTTACGTGAACAGTAGTACCACCTATTTAAGGATGTGCGGCTTCCCTTCCACCTATTTAAGGAGGCTGTACCCCCTCTAGTTTCTTTGGATTTCATTTATATTTTAGTTTGCCTTCGTTGCAACTTGTATCTTCTGCATGTGTTGACTAGACCCCTAGTCAAGATCCTTATTCGGAATCCTAACTCATTTCAAACATTTCAATCCTATTTGCAATTTCAGATTGCTTATTATCTTGTTCTTGCGTGTTCTTCGATTGCATGCAGGCATAGACCTTCGTGGTCAGGTCAACCGCGTTCTTGGCACGGTTGATAACGACTCAGAGTGTGGTTTAGCGATTACTTGGTGTTCTGGTCGTGACCGGTTAGAAGCCTGCGTTGTCAAAGTCGTTCTCCTTCAAATCGAAGTGATCATCCTATCGGAAGATCGGGAACCACTGTCTCATCACCCATGTTGTCAAGCAGTTATTATCAGGGACAGAGGTGATTCATGCGGTTATTCACAAGGAATAATAGTGTAAATTAAATACCCTATGTGTAAAACACGGCACATAAGATTCCTTAACCGATTGGGCCCACATGTCTGTAGACTCTATAGATTATAGGATGGTCACGACCAATCAAGTTGTAGAGAAGTTTACGACCACGAGGTGCTCGTAGACAAGACCTACAACAATAGGCTACTTGTAGGAGAACTTATGACTAGAGACTGGTCGTAGTAAGACTTATGACTACTCCATAAAGCTTTTCCCTTATGAACAATAAGGGGTATACTTGTGGGTAATATAAGGATATTACCATCTATAATGAGAATTACAGATAAATAAATAAATAAGAATTATTAGATCCTCGTCATCTAGCCCCCCAGCTTCAAGTGAAAGTAACTTACTTGAAAACAGAGTCGTAGAAGATCTTACGACCATAAGGTGGTCGTAGAATGATGGTCGAAGCAAAGCCTTTCCGACTGGTATTTCATTAGACCAAAAATAGACTTGGCCAGTAAGGTAATTTCACTTGAGGTGTAAAGCATAATTGATTTTCCTGAAAAAACACATTAAAGAATTCTAATCGACTCTCATAGATCTGTCCGTTCGAGTGGTTCCCGAAGAAGTGGCAACTGTTGAGATCCCACGATCTCTTAACTCAAGCATGCGGCTATAAATAGTCACCGCAGGCGTAGCTTAGAGTTTTTACTTTTCCCCATTTGCCTCAATTGTTCGTCAAGCTCTTGCATTCTCTGTCGCCAACTAAATCGTACGCTCTCTTGAAATCTTTCCAATTCCAAATCACTCTGCCTTAGAGAAGATGGCCGGAGCCATTTCTAAGTGGGTGGAATCGGAGATGGATTTGGCTAAGATAAAAGCTTTGGTCGTTGTCGAGAAGATCCCGAAGGAATAATTTGTGAAGTGGATTGAGGCTGCTGGGCAACATTGGCCGTCGGGGGAGATCAGTCAGATCCCCGTTTTTTAGGCGTACTGCAAGTGTGGCCTCCAACTGCCCGCTCATCCATTCCTTACACTCGTACTTGAGCACTTTGGGGTAGAATTGGTGAACCTTGTTTCCAATTCCATCACAATGTTAAGTGTATTCGTGTACTTGTATGAGGCTTACCTTGGGATCCTTTCTGACCTAGAGCTCTTCCAATACTACTATGAAATGAGCAGATAGTCTAGAATCGCCGGGAGCTGCGGTCCGAAGCTCCACGATGGGAAGACCAAGGAGTACATCCAGATGTTTACCCGATCGTCTTGGCCAGGATGAAAGAGGAAGTGGTTCGACTAGAAGACGACTAGTGAAAACAGCCTCTCCTTCGTAGGGAAGGCTGGCGATAAGATTTCTTTCCGAGATTCGACTCTCAAGGATCTTAGCCGGATCGCCCCCTATATTCAAGCCATAAAAGACTTGAAGGAAGAGGGGCTCACCAGATGAGACGTGGTGAAGGATTTCATCACGTGCCAAATTAGCTATTTGAATAAACGAGCACATCCCATGTGGAGGTACTCGGGAGTTAAGGATTCGACCAGAGATTATGAAAAAGGTAAGTGATCTTTCAATTTAGCTTTTTTGGTTAATCTTAAGCCTAACTACTGAACGTTTTATCTGCTTGCGCAGATCTCTTACAAATGGAGATTGACATCCGAGTCAAACTCGTTTGTGAAAAAGCCCCACCACCTGACGCGGTGGCTCCTCGAATCTTGTTGGTCGTATCCGCAAAGGAGAAGGAGGAGCGCCTAAAGGTAATCAACGATTGATTCCATCTTTGGGCCTTAGTAGTCGTAGGAAACGACCACTAGATCATGTTTCTTTTTCTGACCTTTGTAGAAAGTAGGCATGGTGGACCGTCAAGACAACCAAGAGGTCGGACTGATGGTTATCGGCACGAAGGCGAAGGAAGTCAAAGCTCCTCCGGCCAAAAAACATTGACTTGTAAAGGCCATTGACAAGCAAGGGGTGAGCTCAAGTTTCGATCTGACCAAGCCTTTTGAGAAATTCTTTGTAGACATAGTTGCTACAGAGAAAATAAAGGCGGTCGAAACGGCCAAAGCCCTTAAACACAAAGCCCCCAAGACTGAGGTACCATTCTATTATGATGATAAGACTTTTTTTAGTCTCAGCTTCTCATGGCTTCGTTAAGTGACTAGAAAAGGAGAACTGAAAAAGCTTTGTATCTTTTGTGAAGGATACCGCTGCGTTGTCAGAGCCTATGGTCGAGGGAAGTACTGCTCCTGAGGTGGTCGAAACAGGTTTCAATCACCGGGAGGGGCACAAAGTTCAAGGAGCAGCAACTCTTACTTGAGACCCACGACCAGATGCGGTCGTGGCAGACCCCATTCCTCAACTCGAATTTCGACCAGACGTGGTCGAAGAGAAGAAGTCGAAGAAATCTTCCTTAGGGAAGGTTTCTTCTGGATTCATGATCAAGTCCAGGAAACAAAGATATGTAGAGGATCAAAAGTATAAGAACAGCTTTTGCCTTTTGTTTCATACGACTTGACGTGTTTTTCTTTCTGTGATCTTAGCCCGACTCCTCCAACCCCCAAGGGTGCCTCCCTCGAGAAGCCCGCTACCACTTCTTTTGCAGTTGTAGAGACAACAAATGTTTCTCCTGCAGTTGAAGAGACGACAACGGAGGTGGTCGAGGGATTGACCATCGTCCCCTTGGTGGAAGAAGTCATTGCTGCTTAGGCTATTACGACCACTAAAGTGGTCGTAGAGGCAGAGGCGAAGACGACTACTGAGGTGGTGGAAGCATCTGGCCAAAGTGGTGGTAGAGTCTCCGACCATTGTGCTGGGAAGGAAGGAAGTCGAAGATGTTCCTTCTGGCCCTCAAGGGGAAGCTACCATTATCGAAGAAGAAGAAGAAGAAGAGTACTTCAACTTCTTTGAATTCTTTGGCCCAACATCCATTGTAGGGTCTTCCTCATTCAGATCTCGCAACTGAGTCCCTCACCCTAAAGACATTCTAACAGGGGGATGTCTTTGATGATGAGCGTCTTCAAAAGGTGTGGTGGGAAAATGTTGAAGATATCGATGAACTCAAAGACCCCGAGAGGGTATTCGCCAACTTTGCTCGATCAACCATCTATGTAAGCTCCTAATACCAAACACTTTCATATTTGGTCTTTCTAGTCTCTCATTATCCTTCTTTATTAAGATATCTTTGGAGCAAATCGTCACTATTTAGTGCCTTAAAAATTTATTTAACCTTTTCCAGTAAACTCAATTTGTTTGATACTGATAGCAAAAGTTAGGAACAGTACAACGCTAGGAAGTTCCTTCTAGTGGGTAGGACCACATGTAGAGAGAAAAGACTTCGACTAGGTGTTGTGTCTTTCTCCGACCAATTTAAACGTATTGAGGTTACTAAAAGCAGTCAAATAAACTATAAAAGTATACTTTACTTAGAGAATTTTTCAAAAAGCATGAAGAAATAAACTAAGGTAAAAAAGAGCTGGCTTGAATTTTTTTCGACCAGGTTTTGTGGGACACAATCTCTTTGTATTGGTAGCAAAGGTGAGGAACGAGTCGACACTAGGAAGTTTCTTCTAGTGGGCAGGACCACGTGCAGAAAGAAAAACTTTCGACTAGGTAATGTTACCTTCCTTCGACCAGTGTAAAGATAAACTGAATGTAAAAAATGATAGAAAAAACCATCAAAGCGCTACTCAATAAAAGACAATTACTACTACAAAAATGCTAATATTGGGCGCTTTGATCACGAGCGGTTGATCGAAACCGCTCGTAGATCTAATCCGAGCGGTTTTTGTTTAGAGTATGCGTATGGCTGGATCGCTTAAAACCATCGGTGAAGAGGTAATATCACAGACGGTTCATATTGAAAACCGTCTGTGAAGTATCACATACGGTTCTAAACACGAACCGTCTGTGATAATTGTAGACTTCACAGACGGTTCATATTGAAAACTGTTTGTTAAATATCACAGATGGTTCTAAACACGAACCATCTGTGATAATTGTAGACTTCATAAACGGTTTTTAATTATAATCGTCTGAGATAATTCGCTTCAGCTCCGGTGGGTTTCTTCGTCGCCGATACGTCTCTTTGTTGCATCAGTGCCGCTTCGGCTCCCCAATGTGTCTCTTCATCTCACGCGCTGAATTTATTCCTTGTTTTATAAAACGGATCATCCGCCATCGAAGATGATTATCCCCACATATATATAACTCTATACTTCTAAAGTAGAAATGGCTCCCTCTATTTTCTTGTCACCAGCATTGTTGGCCTACCTGGCCATACTGTACAAGCACCTCTCCCGCCGTACGTTGGCGGATAATGCGAAAAGACACTGTTTCAACAATGTCTTCACTCCTCTGTAGGAGGATTTGCTGAAGCAGGTGATGACCACCTTCTGCCGTCTTGACATCCTCCTCCGCCGCGTCTTTCGGGTGATCTCGCACTTCCGACGAGTTTACCGCGTCATCGACGTGGTCCTCCACAACGACGTTGCACGTCTCTAGGAGGCTTGCCGTCACTTGGACTGTTTAATCGAGGCGGTGGGCGACTGAGTTGACCATGCCGAGACCCCTCAAGCAAGGGAAGAGAGCCTATGTGCTCAATTCTTCTTGATTCAATAGTCTGAGGGTCTTTGGGAGACACTCGAACGAGCGCATTAGCGGATAGATGCATTTCGGGCTTCATTCGCTGATCACGAACCGTCCGATGCCGACACCGCCGCCTACGAAGTTTTAAAGACGGAGATAGCAGCCTACCTCCACCACTAGAAAACTTTGTTTATTTAGGTTTCTACTTTTTTTTTAATCTTTGTAACAAGCGACTGGCCACGCTGTTTGGCCGTATGTAAATTCCAAAATGAAAAAAAAATATAGTTTGGAGGTGAAGTTACTATATTATATGTTGAATTAACTATTTATCATAGTCGACGATTTAGTGGTTATCAAATTTATTATATCCGATCTGTGTGATATATGCATCGATCATAGTTAAAACAAATTTTCAGCAGTATTTCAATGACAAAATTGACATATAAACATGTAATCTCTTCATGCCATGTAAATGTATACGAGAATATATATATATATATATATATATATATATATATATATATATATATATATATATATATATATATATATATATATATGTATATATATATGTATGTATGTATGTATGTATGTATATATATCGCAGTAGATCCAGCGGACTCCATTCTTGCTTATGACGGACGGTTCTATTCGTCGTGATGTCTCATATCACGAGCGGTTCCAAAATAGAGGCCGTGCAGTGATACGAGACATCACTATGGTTCTATTATGGGCATGCGTGATATGAGACATATCACGATTTAATCGATAATAGAATCATCGTGATATGAGACATCATAGGCGGTTCTATTATGGAACCGTCTGTGATATGTCTCATATCACAGATGGTTCTATTATGGAACCGTCTGTGATATGTCTCATATCACAGACGGTTCCATAATAGAACCATCTGTGATATGTCTTTATTAGTAGGAGCCCGTTAGGGTTTGCGCCCTAACTCGTCACTCCCCAGCGCCCTTACTCTCGTCTGCTCCCCTCCCCACTCGAGTGCCCCCGACCTCGACGCCGCCGCTCAACCCCGTCGTCGATGCCGCAGCACTCCCTACACTGCTCTGCTGCTGCTGCTGTGCCGCCCTCCCCCGACCTCAGCCTCGGCTACCTCACCACTGACACCGGCGGTGTCGAGGTAAGACAGATCTATCACCTATTGGGTGTGTCGACTGCTGGTGCGCCGCCCTCCCCTCTCTTCCCGCTCCCCCTAGCGCCGCAACACCCCCTCCACTGCTCTGCTGCTGCTCAGCCCCCTTCCCTTCTCTGCTCCCCCCTAGCGCCGTAGCTCCCCCTAGCGCCGCAGCTCCCTCTCGATCCTTCTGCGCTCTGCTCTGCCCCTTCCCTTCTCTACTCCTGTAGCTTTGTGACTCTCCCTAAGCGCCCAGCTCCCCTCAGATCCCTTCTCTACTCTGTTCTTTGCATTGCCCCTTCCCTTCTCTGCTCCCCTAGCATCGCATGTTGCCCACCTCCCATGATTTGAATGGTTGTGCACATGTGATGATTGTTGATTCTTTGAATGAGTGAATTGAAGTGTAAGTGTTATGCGCTATTGAGGTATTGGCTGTTGATATGTATCGTTGTTGTCATTGATATGTTATATTGTTATGAGTTATGACTTATTCAAAAGTGTCAAGTGTTGTCTCTGCTATTGATATGTATGGGTTGTTGATATGTTATGACTTATTGGGTTGTTGATATGTATGAAATTTGTTGATATATTATATTGTTATGACTTATGACTTATTGAAGTGTCAAGTGTTATCTGCTATTGATAGTGGAAACTTGCTTGGTGAGCCATGGGCTGTTGATATGTATGATTGATGATTTGCAAAAATAGATGTATAAAATGTGTGATATGTATGTTATGACTTATTGTTGATTTGTCATTTTGTCAAGATGTCATCCGTTGCTTCTCGCCATTCATTTCACCTTTGTCTATGTAGCGTGTTCATGCCGTCAAGTTCTCCTACCTTCGTCCCATATACGTCCTACCATTCTATTCTAATCTCTTCTCTATAAAGTCTCAAAGCGGTGGTTGCTTGTGTGCATATATATATATATATATATATATATATATATATATATATATATATATATATATATATATATATATATATATATATATATATATATATATATATATATATCGTAGTCCTCACCCACTTTAGGGGTCGTCCATGCAGACATGAGGAGGATGAGGCAATGACCATGGGCAATTTCATCAAGCCCATGCAAGTTTAAGAAGCATGGCTACTAGGAGGCGTCGGGACATCCAATTACAGTTGCTAATACATGATGCCACTTCCTAGTCGCGAGTACTGCGGCGTCCACGTCACTTTCTTAAACATATGTTTAGAAAGTGGCGCCGACGCTGCAGTACTCCGGCGGGAAATGACATCATGTATCGGCTCTTTGAGAATATCGCTCTTTAGGTCCGTGTAAAACTTCACTTACGTAGTAAACTGGTCGTTGGACGTTTTCACGTTCGCAACCGATCTTCGCGCTCATTGCTGTGGCTTGGTAGCTAGATATATTAAGAGTGTCTCTTCTAATTTCAGAGAAACTAGAACAGAAGCACTCGTAAGATATATCTTGACATCCTCAAAAGCATTGTTTGCCTCCTTTGACCACTCGAAATCCTTGTGCTTCCTGAGTAGCTTGAAGAAAGGAAATCATTTTTCTCCCAGTCGTGCGATGAAACGACTTAAAGCCGCCATACATCCTGTGAGTTTCTAGACTTCTTTCTTCATGGTCGGAGGGCGCATTTGTTCAATGGCCTTTATCTTTTTAGGATTTTCTTCGATTCCTCGTGCAGAGATAAGGAATCCAAGCAATTTTCCTAACGAGAATCTGAACACGCACTTCTTAGGATTGAGTTCTAAACGGTGTTTTCTGAGGTTGTCGAATGTTTCCTGCAAGTCGGAAATATGATTAAGTCGCTTGATACTTTTTACAACTAGATCATCAACATAGGCTTCCAAATTTCGGCCTAGCTGAGGTGAAAAAGTCGTTTGCTTCAAGCGTTGAAAAGAAGCGCTAGCATTTTTTTAGACCAAATGATATTTTGACATAGCAAAATATTCTAAACGGTGTAATAAATGCGATTTTTTCTTCATCTTCTATACACATACTAATATGATGATAACCAAAATATGCATCTAGAAAACTTAATATTTCACAACATACAGTAGAATCAACCAACTGATCGATACGAGGTAATGGAAAATCATCTTTTGGACAAGCTTTATTGAGATCAGTAAAGTCTATACACATACGAGGGCGTCTTCCAATTTATGGTCGAAAGTAACCCTGATGCGAACAGTCTTCGAGGGCTCCTTTGGATTCAGAGGGACTTCCTTGACTTGATCGTTCGGCTTCGGCGCAGCTTTAGGCTTCGTCTGCTTGGTCGAAGGCTAACTTGTGCTTGCTTCTTGAGTTGGTATCTGGCCAACCATTTTGAGGAATTTGTGGACAGTGATCACTCTTTTAGGACCTGGCATCTTAAGACATTGATACTCATAATAAGCAGCCATTAAGAATCATGCCAAAGTTGGTCGTCCAAGTATGGCATTATACGCTGTGTCGAAATCGACCACATCAAAAGAAATTTTCTCTGTCCTAGAATTTCTTGGAGAACCAAACGTAACAGGAAGAGCAACTTGGCCAATTGGCTTGGTCGAAGAACCCGGTATGATCCCATGGAATGAGTATCGTGCAGGTTTTATTCTGGTCCGAGGTACTTACATCTCGTCCAGAGCACTCGTAAATAAAATATTTAACGAACTGTCACCATCAACTAACACTTGATTTGCTCGACAGTTGTTGATGGTGGGCTCGACCACGATCGAAAACCGACCAGGTCGAGTGGAAGGGACCGGACAGTCATTTTTCTCAAAGGAGATAGTGACCTCTGACCACTTCGGCAATTTATTGACAAGAGGAGGGTCAATGGAGTTTACTTCTCGTGCGATGGCCTTGAGTTGTTTCTTTGACTCGTACGCCAAAGATCCTCCAAAGATATGGTCGATGGTGTGCTTTGAATCTGAGAACGGCATCTCCTCGTCATCATTCGACTGCTTTTGACCACTTGTTTGTCCTACCTCCTCGAGCATAGAAAGTGGTCCTTTGCCGGTATAGTAGTCCTCGAGTTTTCTTTTAAAAAAACCCGACAGATGCAAAGGTCATGTCCATCCCTTTTATGGAAAGGACACCACCTAGGCTTATCGTTCTTCTGCTCGGGGCATTTGCCTTTGCCCTGGTCGAAGTGTGGCCTGGAACTTCGAGGCTCCTTATCGCTTACAACCAAGACTTACTTAGAGCTATTGGTTTGAGGCTTTTGTCCTTTCGCCTTGTTCTTGGATTTCTTAGCCTTCTTATCATTCTTTTTTGCTGCTTTCACCTGCTTCTTGAGGATTTTTGTCGTCTCGATCGATGGTTTTGTTCCATTCGATTGCTTTAGTAGCAGTCACATATCGATCAGCCATCTCGAAGAGCTTAGCGATAGTAGCCGAAGGATTCAAAGCGATGCCCTCTGTGATTCTTTTGCTACGAACTCCCTGCTTAAAGGCTCTGATAACATATGAGTCAGAAACTTCTCGAATCGAATTGCGAACCTGACTGAAATGCCTGATGAACTGGTGTAGGGTCTCGTGGTCATTCTGTCTTATCCTGTGCAGGTCGTCCTCCTTCCTGGGTCGATGGTAGGTCCCTTGAAAGTTGGCTAGTAAAAGGTCGCAGAGTTGTTGCCATGAATAGATTGACTCTAGTGGTTGGTTTAACAACCACGATTGAGCAGATTCTTCGAGCACAGTTGGAAGGTAGTTCGTCATGACGTGCTTTCCTCCTCCTCCTGCTCGGACATCGGTCGTGTAAATTTGAAGAAATTCGATGGGATTCTGTGATCCATCAAATTTATCCATGTTCACTAGTCGAAACCACGGCGACCAATGAACAGCTCGAAAATCAGGCGAGAATGCCCGACATCCGATAATGACGTCATACCGTCTTCTCTGTAGAAAAGAAGGGCTGATATCACCAGGTGATCATAGACGACCTATGATAGGTCTTAGCTCTACGAGGGTAATACTCCTCGTATTCTATCTAGTGTTGCAGATTTCTAGGTTGGAGTGGTGAACGATCACCTCTCCTGGGACCTTGTCGATCGTCAGATGTTCGAAGAACTCTTCTCCGACTGGAGTTCAGGTTAGGGAAATGACGCAACCTATTGTTGCACTGAACTCCATGAGGTGAGTTGTTCGAACAACTGGTGGTTGATGGGGTCATATCACTACGACTTCCAGAATGATGTCAGCGAGGATGTTTAAGTCTTGTCATCGTGCTTCAAAGCCTTTGTGCGATCTCTTCAGCGAAGAGGTCGTACCCTGGTGCTCGTGTGAGTTCTTGGGTTGGATTCTCGAGCAGATCACTTATATGTTGGAGTTTCCGAGCTTCCTCCGACTGATATTGAACGCGCCCAGGCAAATTTCACTGAAACGCAATTCTTCTCCTTTGGGTTGTCTCGGGATCATCCACATTTGATCCTTGAGTTTGCCTCAATGGAGTGTGATCATTTCAAGGATTTCTCTCACGCTCATCAGAGTGTTGATCCCGTTCATTGCGGGAGGCCTCCTCACCATTCCCATGAGGGGTCATAGGGTGTGATCGGCGGGGAGCATCATCAGGCCCGCTTCTAGAAGAGGGATCATGATCTGAGGGGAGAACGAAGACCTCTTGTATATGATCTCCATTTGCGCTTGAGGCCTCCTGGCTTGAGAAGTGGTCAAATGACACTATCTGGCGACTTGGAGTAAACCCCTCCAAGAAGGGGAATTCTAGGTTATAACCGTCTCCGTCTGCAGGTGTGCCCTGCGATGGAATGGTCGAACCCGTAGAAAGAGCATTCTCGCCCACATCCTCTATGGGGCCAATCGAAGGGAGACGACCACTAGATGCTGATGGAGTCCCAGAGTGATGGCTTCTAGGACTTGTCGCGCCAAGTCGAACTACCTCAGGCGGACTCGAACACTCGGAGAACCCTTACAATGTTCTAGGTCTGCCTTGGTGCAGTCCCGATTGTGGTCGGATAGACCCTTGTCCTCTGAGGAAACTGGTCCCTCGTTTGGATGTACTGTTGTGGGGGAGGGGGATCCCTCCTCAACTCCATCGGTGGCATGGTCTCCTAGATCTAGCGAATGATCTCTGGAGGCATCATTACCATCGGATGAAATGATACTCGGCTCATAGTCGAAGCCGGTATCCATATCGATATTTGCGTAGTTGTCCATGTTGAACCAATTGTCCTCATTCCATTCTCCTGCCATGGAAGCATTAGAAAAAAAGAGAATTTGTTGACAAGGAATCACCGGAGAGTCCCCACAGTCGGCGCTAACTGTCGGTGCTCTAGAACCGATCTTACGTATGATTGTTTGATTCGGGGGTCTCCTAGAGATAAAACCACACAGAGAATGACACGGAGATTTTATATAGGTTCGGGCCTCCTTCGGAGAGAATAACAACCCTACTCCTGTGCTAGTGTATTGAGTGTGATGATTACAATCAAGAGGAAGACTAAAGCCTAATATATTGTGCTTCTGATCGATCTCTCTATCTGCCTTCTGACTTCAGCCTTTATATAGTGTATGAAGGAGTGACAGTTTCTCCAAGTGAGGAGGCGCCTCAACGTTCCAAGTGATGAGCCGCTTGATGGAAGTTGTCGTTAAGGATGTGGCGCCCCCACGTTGTCAAGCAGTTATTGTCAGGCACATAGGTGATTCATGCGGTTATTCACAAGGAATGACAGTATACATTAAATACCCCATGTGTAAAACACGGTGCACAAGATTCCTTAACTGACTGGGCTCACATGTCGGTAGACTCCATAAATTATAGGATGGTCGTAGCCAACCAAGTTGTAGAGAAGTTTACGACTACGAGGTGCTCATAGACAAGACCTACAACAAAGGGCTAGTCGTAGGAGAACTTACGACTAGAGACTGGTCGTAGAAAAACTGACGACCAAGGGGTGGTCGTAGTAAGACTTACGACTACTCCATAAAGCTTTTCCCTTGTGAACAATAAGGTGTATACTTGTGGGTAATATATGGTTATTACCATCTATAATGAGAATTACAGATAAATAAATAAATGAGGATTATTAGATCCTCGTTAGAGTTAAAAAAATGAAATGAGAGCAATAATCTATTTGGGTTCAATACATTAGAATCTTGGGGCTCAAATAAAAATGCAACAACTGAAGCAAACATCATAGCTCGAGAGTGAGATTAGTAGCAAGGACTCTTTGTCACCATTAAACACTACATAATGCAAGTGTAGCCTATTAACCATCTAGTTAATCACCAAGTAAGTGTGGATTTGGAAAAAGAAAACAAAACCAATATTACACTCGTACAGTCAAAAGAAGCAATATGTGCTATGAATAAAATGAATCACAAAAGCATTGATTGGCAGAAAGCAAATCACACAATCAGAAATGAGCCAATCTTAGTCGTAAAGACCGAAACTCACAATAATCTAATAATAGAAATCACATCTTTTAAGCTGGTTATGGAAACTCAAAAAAATTAAAATCATCGTGTAAATGCGCTGCCACATATATGACTTCTTAGTTTTCCTCTATAATCAGGCATCAAATATTCTCAAGATTTGATAAAGTGTGTATTATGGAGATATATTGTCACATCCATTAAACATACCCTTGAAAATGTCTTTTTCCTTGCATCAAACAAATAACCAATCTATGAAGCATGAAAATACATTTTGAATATAGTTATCTATTCTTTGAGTTGTTCTGATCATAAACAGATGCCCGCCTTGAAAGTTGGGTGAACTTGGAGCAGCTGTAGTCCTCGAGCTCCAACTGTAAGGCTTCCCTATTCTAGCCCATTGACATTTGCATTTTTCATGGACACTCAAAGACTAAAGCATTGTAAGAACACTTGGGCCACAATAATCTAGAGGCCAAGAAGTGCTAGAAATTTCTAAACCATCTCAACCAAACCTCAAGATTTCTACATCCAAAACCTACTCATTGATGTGCAACAACATAATTTGGATTAAAAAAACATGTGACTGATTTTATTCTACAGTTTTGAGGTCCATAATGCCACATTCTCACACATAAACCATCTGATATGAGCCAACTATCATACCAAAAAGAAGATGAAGCAAGCATCGAAATTAACATGTGTGTACGCTAAAATCAGATTGTACTAAACCTGAATGGTAAAGCAAACTGCTCTATGAAATTAGTACCTACAGTTGTTACAGACTAACCAATAATTCAGAACGATACCATATATTGTCCACTGTTGATCGATGCCATTTGGGGAAAAATGTAACATCCCATTTTCGGATGTTGGATTGTATCTTTCCATTTATATTCTTGGTATTCAAAACCTATTTCAAATTATTGTGTAATTGCAAAATTCTCTACTTTCTGCCTTATTTCAAATTTTAGGTTTTGAGTTTTAGCTTGAATCTCGGTTTCAATTCAAATCCTCTCTGTTGGGCCCGGCCCATTTCATTTCCCAGGGTTAGCGCCGAGCTGCCCTAGCACGCTTGTGCCCGCTCTACTGCACCCCCGTGCACTCACCTGCCCTCCTACCTACTCTGTCCCGTCGCCCACCTGCCACTTGCCTCAGGACCGCACGCCTCTGAGTCCCTCAGTAGCTCTCTCCTCCTCTCCTCTAGGCTATAAAAGAGCCGAGCAACCCCCTTCATCTCTTTCCCCCACCCAACTCTCCCTCTCTAGTTTTTGTTGCTATGGTTTGCCCAAAGCCCCGAGCTCCGAGTTCAAGCCGCCACGTGCCTCCTCTCGATCCTCTTCGCACCAGTGCAACCCCCTCTTCTACTGTCGATTTTCATGCCCCAGAACTCCTTGAAGAAAGCCCCTTGCTCAATTTCAGTTTTGTTTCGCAAGAGCCACCGCATTTCCTCTTCCCCTTCAGTCTCAGCTGACCCCTTCATCGCCGTCCTCCTTCGCCTTCGACTGTGAGCTTTCCTGCCACCGTTCGCTGTCCGTCGACCTCCTCCAGCCTCTCTCTCTGTCTTGGTGAGTTTCCCGAACCCCGTTCTCCCTCCCCCTCTTGCGACCACGCCGAGTAGTCGAACTCTTCCTTCGACCACGCCGGGTAGTCGAGCCCCTCTTGCGACCACACCGGGTAGTCGAGCCCCTCTTACGACCAAGCCGTGTAGTCGAACTCTTCCTTTGACCACACCGGGTAGTTGAGCCCCTCTTGCAAGACAAAGGATTTATCCAGCCTAGTTCCTCTCCTTGGGGGTCGCCAGTACTATTTGTAAGGAAGAAGGATGGCACCGCTAGATTGTGTGTGAATTACAGAGCACTCAATGATGTGACCATCAAGAATAAGTATCCTTTGTCCCACATCGATGACCTGTTCGACCAATTGTCGGGAGCAACAGTTTTCTCCAAAATAGACCTAAGGTCAAGTTACCATCAACTCAAGGTCAGAGAGGAAGACATCCCTAAAACAGCTTTTACCACTCAGCATGGCCTGTTTGAGTTCACGGTTATGTCGTTTGGCTTGACCAATGCGCCAGCCTACTTCATGAACCTCATGAACAAAGTATTTATAGAATACTTGGACAAGTTTGTAGTCGATTCATAGACGACATCTTAATCTACTTGAAGACCAATGAAGAGCATGCTGGACATCTGCATTTGGTCCTAGAAAAGCTTAAAGAGCACCAGCTTTATGCCAAGTACAAGTGTGAATTTTGGCTTCAAGAGATTAGTTTTCTCTGGTACACTGTATCTGCTGAAGGAGTAGCAGTCGATCCATCCAAAGTAGAAGCTGTATTGGAATGGAAGCAGCCTACCTCAGTCACTGAAGTGCGTAGTTTTCTCGGTTTGGCCGGATACTACAGACACTTCATAGAAGGATTCTCTAATCTCTCTAAACTGATGACCCATCTACTCAAAAAGGAAAAGAAGTATGAATGAACAGAAGCTTGTGAAGAGAGTTTCAGAGAATTGAAGAAAAGGTTAACCTCTGCACCAGTGTTGATTCTGTCGAACATACACCAGGACTTTGAAGTCTATTGTGATGCTTCGCGCCAAGGCCTTGGCTGTGTGCTCATGCAAGGTAGACAAGTCGTAGCTTATGCGTCCAGACAACTCTGTCCCTATGAAAACAACTATCCAACTCATGATCTAGAGTTAGCATCAGTAGTGCATGCCCTAAAGATTTGGCGGTATTACTTGATTGGAAATCATTGTGATATATACACAGACCACAAGAGTCTCAAGTATATCTTCACCTAGTCAGATCTCAACCTCTGACAAAGAAGATGGTTAGAGTTGATTAAGGATTACAATTTGGATGTCCACTACCATCCTGGAAAGGCCAATGTAGTTGTCGATGCATTGAGCCGTAGGTCCTATTGCAGTAATGTCATGATTCGAGAACGCCAACCTAAGTTCTACGAGGAGTTCGCAGCACTCAACCTCGAGTTAATAGAGCAAGGCACCCTAGCCGCCGTGGAAGTGCACCCAACTCTAGAAGAGCAGATCGAGACCGCTCAAGAAGGACACTCTAGAGTCCAGAGATTCAAGCATCTCATGGCTAAAGGAAAAGCCTCTAAGATGATCGAAGACCAGCAAGGAGACCCGTGGTTTGGGAAATGTCTCTTTGTTCTCCACGAGGAGGAACTCAAGGAATTGATATTGAAAGAAGCTCACAGCTCAGCCTATATACTGCATCCAGGAAGCACCAAAATGTATCAAGACATGGAGATTTTATATTGGTGAGCACGAATGAAGAGAGACATCGCTAAGTTTGTAGCTTGTTGCGATGTGTGTCAACGAATTAAAGCCGAACATCAGAGACCTGCAGGATTGCTTCAACCACCGCAGATCCCTCAATGGAAGTGGGAAGAAATTAGAATGGATTTCATTACTGGTCTGCCTCGAACGAAGTCCGAATGTGATTCGGTATGGGTCATAGTCGACAGATTGACAAAAGTCGTCTATTTTATCCCAGTGAAGACCACCTACAAGGGAGGCATATTAGCCGAGCTATATATGGCTCGCATTGTGCGTTTACGTGGAGTACCCAAGAAGATAGTCTCGGATCGAGGTTCTCAGTTCACCTCGCATTTCTGGGCTAGTCTGCATGACCCACTTGGAACCCACCTTGCCTTTAGCATGGTGTATCATCCTCAAACTGATGGTCAGATAGAGAGAACAAATCAGATCCTTGAAGGCATGCTTTGAGCTTGTGCTTTGGAATTTACAGTAGACTAGGAGAAATGCTTACCATATGCCGAGTTCGCATACAACAACAGTTTTCAATCCAGTCTGAAAATGTCCCTGTTTGAAGCACTCTATGGAAGAAAATGCAGAACCCCTCTGCATTGGTCGGAATCAGGAGAAGGTTATGTCTTTGGACCAGATATCCTCAAGCAAGCCGAAGACAAAGTTCGACTAATTAGAGATCAACTTCAAACAGCTCAGTCCCGTTAAAAGAGTTATGACGACAACCGTCGAAGGGAATTAACCTTTGAAGTTGGTGATGATGTGTATCTCAAAGTACCACCGCTTCGTGGAACTCAAAGATTCAAAGTGAAAGGCAAGCTTGCACCAAGATATATCGGCCCGTTCCCGATCACCGCCAAGCGTGGAGAAGTAGCCAACCAACTCGAGTTACCTGAAAATTTGTCAGATGTCCACAATGTGTTCCACGTCTCTTAGCTCAAGAAATTTCTCCGAGTATCTGAAGAGCATACTCCAGTCGAAGCCATCGCCCTTCAGAAGGACCTGACTTACCTAGAGCACCCGATCAGGATTCTTGATGTTGTGGAGAAGCAAACCAGATGCCAGATCATCCACCTTTGCAAAGTTCAGTGGAGCAACCACTCGCCGAGGGAAGCCACCTGGGAGCATGAAGACCAACTGAAGTTGGATTTTTCGTCCCTATTTCTAGAGTAGCTTGAATCTCAGGGTCGAGATTCTATTTAAGGTGGGTAGGTTTGTAACATCCCATTTTTGGATGTTGGATTGTATCTTTCCATTTGTCTTCTTGGTTTTCAAAACCTATTTCAAATTATTATGTAATTGCAAAATCCTCTAGTTTCTGCCTCATTTCAAATTTCGGGTTTCGAGTTTCTGCTTGAATCTCGGTTTTAATTCAAATCCTCTCTGTTGGGCCCGGCCCATTTCTTTTCCTGGAGTCAGCGCCGAGCTGCCCTAGCACGCTCATGCCCGCTCGGGTGCACCCCCATGCGCTCACCTGCCCCTCTGCCTGCTCTGTCCCGTCGCCCACCTACCACCCGCCTCGGGACCGCGTGCCTTCATGTCCCTCAGCGTCTCTATCCTCCTCTCCTCTGGGCTATAAAAGAGCCAAGCAACCCCCTTAATCTCTTTCCCCCACGCAACTCTCCCTCTCTAGTTTTTGTTGTTGTGATTTGCCCGAAGCCCCGTGCTCCAAGTTCAAGCCGCCGCGCGTCTCCTCTCGGTCCTTGCCGCATAAGTGCATCCCCCTCTTCTACTGTCATATTTTTGTGCCCAAAGAGCTCCTTGAAGAAAGCCCCTCGCTCAATTTCAGTTTTGTTTCGTAGGAGCCACCGCATTTCCTCTTCCCCTTCAGTCTCGGCTAATCCCTTCATCACCGTCCTCCTTCGCCTTCGACTACGAGCTTCCCTGCCGCCATCCACCGACCTCCTCTGGCCTCTCTCTCGGTCTTGATGAGTTCCCCGAACCCCGTTCTCCCTTCCCCTCTTGCGACCACGTCGAGTAGTCGAACTCTTCCTTCAACCACGCTGGGTAGTTGAGCCCCTCTTGGGACCACACCGGGTAGTTGATCCCCTCTTCCGACCATGCCGGGTAGTCGAACTCTTCCTTCGACCATGCCGGGTAGCTAAGCCCCTCTTGCGACCACACCGGGTAGTCGAGCCCCTCTTGCGACCACGCCGGGTAGTCGAACCCTTCCTTTGACCACGTTGAGTAGTCGAATCCCTCTTTCTTTGCCCACGTTGAGTAGTCGAATCCCTCTTTCTTTGCCCACGTTGAGTAGTTGAATCCCTCTTTTTTCGACCATGTTGAGTAGTCGAATCCTTCTTTCTTCGACCACGTTGAGTAGTCAAATCCCTCTTTCTTCGACCACGTTGAGTAGTCAAATCATTCTTTCTTCGACCATGTTGAGTAGTCGAACCTCTTTCCAACTGTGAAGTCGGATGAGCAGTGTTCGAAACTAAAACTTCAGAAGCCCCGTTCTCCTCCGTTGTAACTCCGACTTTAGTGAATTTTGTTTCTAAATTTGTCTAAACTCAAGATCTTGCCTTTTGATCTAGTATTATTTAATTTAAGGTTCATATGCTATTTCTTGTGTATTTATTTGTTCTCTTTGCGTGTTTGTGCTTTTCCAGTTCGATCGTGCGAGTAGAGTTCGAAGAAGCAGGAAATCTCTAGTTTGATCAAGCATAAGACTACCAAGACTCTCTTGCCGTTAGCTTAGGTGAGTCAACACTTTGATCCTTCTGAGCCTACATTTTATGCAAATTATATTCGTTTAAATTACCAGAGTTGCATGCTTTAATTCCTGAAGCAAATGTATGTTAAATCTTAAGGTAGTTAAATACCCATTTGATGATTAATTAATTAATATCCCATCTTTTGACAATTGAATCCGTTATTCCATGTCACCCTAGTAACTATGTGGTAATTACTAGCTATAGGTTGTACTTAAGCGATATGCTAGTCTTGCTTAAGTACCGGGGCATTAAAATGTCCTGATCATCATCTCCTAAAAATCATGAAATTGTTTTGGGGCAGTCGTGGGAGGTACATGACTGCGGTATTTGAGATAAATTGGTTTTCCTCCTCAAAAACCCTAATAACTTGCTAATATCACATCTAGGCGAATGGTATGATGGTGGGCGCAGATGTTGCACGAGAATGGTTGGCATGCGGTATGAACCGCCTAGATGGATTTAAGGACTTAATCCGGTGATGATCTCCCATCGTAAAACATGTGCAATCACAAGTCTGCAAAGTGCAACTTAGCTTAGTAAAGTTATCGGACCCTGAAAGTCATCTCGCTGGAGAGGATCGAGGTAGTGCAAGTGGCGGATGTGTTCTGGATTGAATGGGACACCGTGGTAAGGTGTAGTTACCAGCTGCGCTAGTCGTTGTGGTGAACATCCCGCACAACTTATGTGTGCAGCCCATATGGGTGAGATGACGGAAGGGGTGAGATAATCTGAAAAGTTACTGTGATGGTCTCTCAACTACATGACCAAGGAATCATGTAGGGCAACGAGTTGATTATCTCTTGTAGGTATAGTGTACAACCCTCTGTAGAGTATAAACTGTTTAAACAACTGTGCCTACAGTCAAAGGCGGATATGGGAGCTTACTAGAATTAGTTCTTTTTCAAAAAGCTTTGTGGATGGGATAAAACTGGTCGAGCGGATGTAGCCCTGACTTTGTGTTGTTCCTGGGTGGTTGTACCCAGTGTTGTGATTAGTGGTCGCGGCCACATTTTCAAAATAGGCATAGGTGGAGGTAACCTCTGTTGTTATTCAATATTACACAATTATTCTCTTTAATAAAATGCAATTTGGTTAAAATGCGAAGTGATAGGAGTTTCTAACTATGATATTTGAAAACATTGCTTTAGCAAATAAAAGAACCCGAGCCACCCTTGTTAAGCCTTGCATGTATATTATTGCATCTTATGTGTTGGCTCACGAGCACGGAAGTTGTGTTCACCCTCGCTCTTCCCCTCAAACCCTTCAGACCTCGTGGATCATGGAGACTACAACAACTACGAGGACCCCGAAGTCGATGGGCAAGGCAATGACGAAGAGTAGTCTAGTTTTGAGTAGTCTAAGTTTTACCCCGGTCTGGCTGGCTCGTCGGTACTTGCATACGACTGGTATTGTCCAAGTCCTTGGCTAATACCAGTCGTACATGAGTACCCCAGTCACTTATTTGTGGATAAATATGCTCTACCTCCCCTTTTGCTTCCACTGTAGTTTTCGCTGCTTTTGTAATGTAATCATTTTGGCTTGTTCGGCCCTTTTGTAAAACTCGACCCGATGCGGTCTATGTTACTCTGATGTTTGTAATATAATGAATGGTATGGTTTTTATTGCGTATGAGATGATTCAGTGATGTATCTATGAGTGCTATCTACTGATCTAGGGAATAGCATAGTGCTTTCACAGAGGATTTGGATTTGTGAAATCCGGGTCTGACAAAAAAAAATGGAGGAAAAAGAGAGCCGCTTACCTCTAGTCGCATACCATGAAGCACATGGTTGTCCAAAATTCAACCAAGCATATATATGTCTTCAACTTGCGCAAATCGAGTGCAATGATTCAGGGCAACGGAAAAAGGATAAAAACACACATATCTCACAAGCAAAAAGTAATATTGAATCTCTTTTTTTTGTAGAGAAAAGCAATATTGAATCTGAAATGTGATCCTTACCTCTATTTTCCATGTCATCCTTCTGCTAAAAAGATCACCAAAAGGACACCTCAATGGGCAATCGAGTAGTGTATATGGGTAGTGTTGCATCTCAAAGTGTAGCATGCTTGAGCACTTGAGATTTATCCGAGTAGATTTGATATGATAAAAAACTTGCAAAAAAAATTATACTAATTAGTCTTTAGGTATAAGCTACCTTGTAAAAGCATAACCTGTAAATAAGGAACACTTAACTAGATTGGTAGAAAAAATATGATGAATTACCTTCTAAATGATTCAACAATCATCGAAAAAGAAAATACTCCTTGACGTTCTGGGAGGCGTAGACCTCGAACTCCTGGCTAAGGAAGATCCTCATGATGTCCTTGGCCTTGACGACGTTGCCGCCATCGGGGTCCTCAAGGCTAGGTCGAGCGACCGTGGCAACCGTGCGTGGAGATAAGCGTGGGGAGGAGGAACACCAAGCAGACCAACGTGATCATCGCCGGTCCAAGCCGTCCTCCTCTCCCATGGGGCTCGTCTTTGCCGCTCGGGGAGGACATTGCCTAACCTCCTCCGGTCGCCTTCGCTCCAAACTGCACACATATATTGTAGCCTTGCATTCTGGGGATGCGGATGTGGAGCAGGGAGAAGGCGACAACGCCGTTAGAAGATGGGTCGGTGGTGACAGAGGTGAGGAGGCGGACGCACCACAGGGAGGAGAAGGCTTGGATCCGGCCAGATCTAAGTTGTGGCTGGTGGATCCATCACTCCATGTTCGATGGCTGCGGCGCTAAGAGATACGGCGGCCAGGGATGGCGGTGGGGGTGCGTGGGAGCCGGAGGGGCGGAGCGAGTTATGCGGAGGGGTGCAATAGAGGAGGCAGCACTGGGGAAGAGGTGTCTAGAGGAAGGAGAGGTGACATCGCGAGGGAGGCAGTGTCGGGAAAAGGAGGTGAAGGCGTAGGGATTGTAGGCAGTGGCGGTGGCGCAAGGAGAGGAAGAGGCGACAGATGAAGCGAGGAGGTCGAGCGGGCATGTGGGAGCGAGGAGGGCGAGGGTGAGGGCATGGCATGGCGTGGGGATCGAGGCAGGATAGACAATTTGGCTGGGTAGGGGGACTAGGTCGTGGGTAGCGCTAGCGATGGCAAGGAGGAAGGGGAGGAGGCAAGGGTGAGGCCAAGTCGACGCGGGGACATGAGTCGCAAACACAGCGGAGACGGCGGGGGCGAGAGCGAGAAAGGAAAGGGAGGAGGTGGTGACCTCTGGGGGATGGGGGGAGTAACCCTAGTGAAAGATCTAGACCTACCATTATGTGTTAATGGGGTTTTGGTGGTTAATGATAAATCTAATTGTGAGACTAACACTTTTATTGATATACATATTGTGTAGTCTTATTTGGATATAAAGGTGAAAATCATGAAGGCATGCATGTGATTAAGGACAAATCCAATTCATTGGATAAACAAAAGGAAAATCCAAACAGGTGAAAACCATGAAGGCATGCATGTGATTAATGACAAATCCAATCCGTTGGATAAACAAAAGGAAAATCCAAACAGGTATGCATTCATAATGATAAATCTATTTGTGAGACTAACTCTTCTATTTGCCTTATCCCATGATTAGTCTCGTTTGGATATAAAGAACAAAAAAGGTATGCATTCTACTTTGTATTCTTATACCTTGTTGCATTCCTCGGATCCAAAATATAAGTTGAACCCCACCAAAAGATTAACCTAAATATGTGCATATGTTCTTATTACATATTCATGTATGCACATATAGGGAGAGTTCATTCTATATTTTGAGGTTTCATTAGTATTGATCCATATTCTGTTTTCACATATATTTGGGATCTTTACTTTGAAACATATCCTTTAACTATATTTAACTTGCATAGTTAATATATTCATATGAGTATATATGAGACTTGTGTAGTTCATATATCCTTGAATATATTTAACTTGTGTAGTTAATATATTCATGTGAGTATATAAGACTTATGTAGTCTAAATATACTTATATGTGAGTATAACATAACTTGTGTAGTTCATGTGTACTCACATCACATATCCTTGAATATATTTAACTTGCATAGTTAATATATTCATGTGTGTATATAAGACTTGTGTAGTCTAAATATACTTATATGTGGGTATAACATAACTTGTGTAGTTTATGTGTACTCACATATCCTTGAATATATATAACTTGTGTAGTTAATATATTCATGTGTGTATATGAGACATGTGTGCTCATATATCCTTTAAGTATATATAACTTGTGTAGTTATATATATTCATATAGTATATACAACTTGTGTAGTGCCTATATACTCATACCAATCTACATTCATTTATTTGTTATTGAAGTGATTATCATCAATTACCAAAGAGGGAAAGATTATGGTATCTTGTCCCACCATTATGAGTTAATGGTATGTTGTGGTAATTAATGATAATCATATTGTGGAACTAACATTTTCCATGAGTTGGATAAGCAGGTTTGGTTCCATGATAATGAAGAAAACCAGAACCGATGTAATTTCGACCCGGAGCTCTCTTTGGTAATCGGTTGTACCGCATTTGTAAAACGGTTGAACCACTCTGTGATTGTACCGAATGTTAGTTGGCTGTTGTACCGATCCAGTGCCCAACGGCTAGTTTTATAACCGTTTGAGGAAATGCGGTTGTACTGCACCCTAGTTGGCGGTTGAACCGCATGTGCTAATTTTTTAGTAGACTTTTCCACAACGGCTAGTTTTTGTGTGTGGATTATAAATACCCACCTTGGTCGTGTGTGGGAAGCATGCTGGTGCCCTAGACATTCTATTGAGCAAAGAGCAAGCCCTCTACTCTCATATGTGCATGTGTTGCACTTAGTGAGCTTTGAGAGGCAAATCCTATTGCATGTGTTGCATCAGGTAGTGGATTGAGTATCCACTTGATTAGTTCAAGTGAAAGTTGGAGACTTGTTACTCTTGGTGTTTGCCGACACCTAGACGGCGTGATGGCGTCGTTGCGTTGGTGAGCTTCTCAAAGAAGATTATGAGAAGACCCGGGCGGTTTGTGAGTGGTGTGGTGCTCGCCATCTCCGGAGTAGAGGAAAGAGCAACCTTAGTGGAGCGAGGTGTTGGTTCGGTTTGGAACCAGTCCAAGTGGTTGGACTTACCTCAGAGGCGGGTGCTCAATTTGTGGAGCCGGTCCAATTAGTTTGGGCTTGCCTCAACGTGGATTATGGGAGACCGGCAAGTCTCCGAACACCACGGTAAAACATCGACGTGTCAATTGTGGTTTGCATTCTTGTGCCTTACTATTGCATTTACATTCATTGTGTATGAATGCTTGCTTTACCTTGTGCAATTTACAATGCTTGAATTGAATTGCTTACAAGTCTTGCTTAATTGCTATATTCTTCAATAGACTTGTTTTGTTGGTGCACTTAGTTGAACCTAGTTGTTTTAGGGTTTAATTGTGCAAAACCGTATTTGTATAGCTTCCGCATTAGAAATCGGTTTTAGCCAAAGAAGTTTTTAAAACGCCTATTCACCCCCCTCTAGTTGGCCTCCTCGATCTTACACCTAGGGTTATAGATGCGAAGACGGGGCGGACCGATCTGGGCCGTCCGTGCAAAAAAAACGCGATCCAATGGCTTTGCACCCGCCTGATTCCGACCGTACGATGTGATCCGACGGTTGACGGTGTTGAAACGGGACCTCGACGCAATATCAGAAACTGTAGGGGGTTTTCACAAAAACAGGGACATGGGGCTCCCAGGGGCCGACGATCCTTTCCGCTTTAAGAAAGAGTATATTCTATAATGCAGTTATTGCAATTTTTTTACTCTCTACCTCTACCTAAATGCTTTGAAAGAGGTTAAGCGGTTGTAGTATGTCATTTAATAATAGGAGTATATATCGTTACTTCTCGTTAACTGTTTATTAGATTTAGCATTTTCTTGATCTGTACGCATAGCGGTCTGTGAACAAATCGGAGCGAGCAGTACTTAATAGCGGCCTAGTAGATCTTGTGGTATCCATGTGTTTGTTTGTGTGGTTTGCATCCCTTGGTATGGTGCAAGCATATGGAGACGGAGAGAGCAACAAGGTTCATTCATACATGCGTTTTTACATGCGTTTTCAGCGACAGGTAGGCTTCGGTCCAGATTCAAATGTTGAGACGGGAAGTCCGTTGTCACATTTGACGCGACCACGGTTGTGAAATGGAACAGCCAACATGTTGTCCGAATGGAATGGCTCTCATCTGTATAAACACGCGCTATGGTCGCTCTAATCAGCTCTGGAATTTGGTTGAACCGCGTTGGTTGGTTCGTTTTACCCACATATTACTATTAGTAGTAGTACTCCTACTATGTGAAGTTTACATGACACGGCCCGGCCGAATATGTGAAGGTATAAATACACCCATCTGTCGTTCGTTCCAGTTTGGCTACCGTCTCTATCCCATGCTTTTCCGTCTACATAAACGAAGTCATTGCTGAGTAATTAAGCGAAGTAAAAAAGGCAATTACTAGTTACTAAAAACAATTATCAAACACAAAAACTGATAGATCTGATCTGGTCGATCCGAATGAAGGCGCAACTGACAGCAACAACCACTAACACCCGAAGAACAAGAAAACGACAGCCTTGGAAGATTTGCAAGGAGGGGCAGGGACCCAAGCGTTTGAAAAGGAGGAAGGAGCATCACATGCCATGCCCAATTGCACATCCTAACATCCATCTACCCGAAACACTTGTGAAGCCATCAAAGAAAGAGGAGGAAGATGCAGGCACAGCCGTCATGGCATTGTCATCCCCCCTCGTCTTTCCTTTGTGCGTACTTAGGTGTGTTTGGTTCATATATTGACGTTGTCAGAGGTTGTCATATTTTTTTTGGGGCAAATTGCTACATATTATTGAATAACTTTGGATCTTCATAATATATCACTGGTGTCTCACTGATATATGGGTTTTAGGCCCACATGTAAGCCTCACAATAAGTGACATATTGTGAATCATATAATTATTCAATGACATATTATGAATTTTCTCAAAAAATTTTAGCCATACCTACCAAGGTTAGGTCATCAAAATTGACACCACACATCGGCTAGCAAAAAAGGAATCTTGCCACACTTTTTTTTAGTCATTGCAGCGTTGGATCTAGATGACAGAAAAAGAATCTTACCACAAGTGTGGCTAAGAACCAAAGGAACATCTAACTTGATAAAACTTGTTTAGCTCGGAGTGTGACAAAATATGGCAACATTTAGCTAAGAACCAAACAAGCACTTCCGTTGTGTTGGGGTTGGAGACTTCGAGCTCGATTTGATTCGAAGCTGCTTGGCCATGCACGAAATCTGGACACTGTTGGCCCCCTACGCCACCCTAATTCCTAAACTAGCTTCCTCACCCATGAAATTCCGGATTTAGCCCCCTCTTGCCACCTTTTGTCGTTGGAGTGCAAAGAAGAAGAAGATCTACGTTGTCAAGACGCAGAAGATAATATGTTGCCCTCCCAAGACTAAGAAGAGCTTTCTTGCCTCTTGCCACCCCATGCTGTAGCACCTTTAAAGAGGAGAGAGAAAAGAGGAGAGAGGAAAGAAAAGAAAAAAAAGAAAAAAATCTAAAATAAAATAAATTTCAAGAAAATTTCATAAAAATCCTTGGAACATGAATAGATTTAATAAAATAATGGAAAATTTAATCGAAGCTTATTTTATTCATTTAAAATGTTTACATTTTTTGAAATTTCCAATCAAGCTCTAATTAATCCAATAAAATACAAATGGTTAATTTTATTTTTTTTAAAAGCTTTTAGAAGACTCTGAAAAACGTGAAAACTAAAAAGAAATAAAAAACTCAAAGGAAATAATAAGGTTTAATTTAATTACAAATTATGAATTGAACTCATGATTTAATTTAATTTGGGCTTGAATCGGGGAATGGTTTACAATTTTAAATTTAAATTATGGAATTTCGATTCTCGATTCATCTTTACGATCCAAATTTGTTTGTACAGGGTAAAATTCATTATGCAACCCCTCTACTTTGAATTTGTTTATCACTGCGCTGTTTTATCTTGGTTCCTCCAAAATTAGAATGCATATGAAAAGAAAGAAACATTGTGGTAGTCACTCGTACATATGTATACATACACATATAACGTAATCCCAGATTTATTGTAAAGTATGCCCAAACCTTTAAGCTTTATACTTTGTAAGAATCTTTCTTTTTTCTGTTACAGCTTCCTCCTAGAACTATTCTTATCCGGACATCAATGATAACAATAAAAACTGATCCAAAATTATCTGGTGCCCAGTCCTTCTACTCTTTGAAGCAATTTATTTTATTCTTTATTATAAGTCATTTGAACTGATTTATGCGACTAGTTCTTTGAACCGTTTTAAGCACCATCTGGCTTGAAGGACCTTGTTTTATTCTTTATTATAAGCATCTTTTGGATGAGTTGAAAGTCAATAGTTTAAGATTTTGGATGAGTTGATTGATGAATCACATAGTTTTTTTTTTGTTCATAAGAAAAAAATCATTGCATTTTTCCACAGAAATCAACCCAAAAGGACATTAACATGAAGGTTCTTGATCACATTACTTCACTATGGTAAGATGATTGACAACATAGATTCCACTCCATTACATTGTAGATACTAGTACTGCTACATTGCACTTGCTCATGCTAGAGGCATGAATTAGAAAGGATTACAAACTAGTTACTTAGAGTTTAGGAGAACAGACAAAAGACAGAAACAATGCAAAATGCTGCATATCAGTTTCATATTGTCTACACTGCTCTTCATTTCTTGCACATTTCTCCTTACTTCTTGCACATTGTCCTTCAATTCTTGCACATTGCCCTCAGCAGCACCCATTGCTTCTAGGTGAGTGCTCAACTTGTCTAGATTCTTCTGAAATTTCTCCATCTCCATGTCTTGTTGCATTTCAATCTCCTTCTTCACATATGCCTCCAGTAGATCTTCCCATAAATAAAATCCACAACCCCAGACTGTCAAAACCAACACAAAAAGACAGTTATCAAAGTACAGAATGCAAAAATATGAAGGAAAAAATATGTATTCAAGAATCAACTCACCTTCCAGTTAGCACACCTCAAAAACCCATGGTTCGAATTCTTATCAGTATTGGATTTGTACCTTATTGTTTTGCTGCCACAATCGCAGCGAAACATAGCCTTCTTTGGGTGTTGGGAGCTGCCTAAGGTACATTGGCTCATTTAACGCCCCAAGTTTTCTGAGTTTCTAAGTTTTCAAAAGCAAAAATAACCATTTGGTTTATTGATTCGCTCAAGCTTAACTTGAAGATTTCAAAAAATTGCCGTGGTTTAATATGAACTAATCAAACTTCAATTAATTTAAGTTTGGTTGCTTTGAGTTTGTTGAAGATCTCTGGTGTTGTTTTCCCCTTCTCTGTTTGTTCCTTTCTCCTCGCGCGGCTCAACTCTGTGTCTCCTTCGTCGCGGACCGTCCGATCAAAATCGGACGGCCCGATCTAGTGGGCGTTTCGGCCAGTCCAAACGTCCCACGTGTTGTGGACCGTCCGATCGGTGTTGAACGGCTCGATCTTGTTGGCGCGTTCAACCGGTCCAAATGTCCCATCCTTTTTGAACTGCCTGATCAAAATCGAACGGCCCCATTTCGCCGCACTTCTCTTCGCTCCGCACCTTTTGGTTTAGACCTCCCTCTCGTTTGGACCTCCTCTTTGTGCCGCGGCCTCCCCTTTGTGCCACAACCTCCCTTTGGGCCGCGACCACCCTCTTGAGCTTTTTGCAAAGACCACCCCTTTGTGCCACGACCTTCCCTTTGTGTTGCGACCACCTTTGGGCCGCGACCTCCCTTTGGGCCACAACCACCCTCTTGGTCTTTTTTCAAAGACCACCCTCTTGGTCTTTTTGCAAAAACCACCCCCTTTGGTCACGACCTCCTCTTTGGTTTGACCACCCCTCTCTAGCTTTGACTGGCCCCACCTGCCAGTTCTGTTCACCTTCTCCTTCCACCCGTTGCGTCACTTCTGAGGCAAAGGTCTTAGCACATTAAATGCTGTTGTGTCGCATTAAATGTTGCTGCTTTTTGCAGTATCCGTTTCCCCCTCTTGTCCCCTCTCCGACCTACTCCCATCTTCTTCTTCACCTACCCTTGAACTCGTGTGTCTTTGAGTCTCTCAGCTGCTCTTCCCGTTTTCCTTGGCTATAAAAGCCTGAGCAGCCCTCTATCATCACCTTTTTCCTCACCCAGCTCTCCCTTGCTCTCATCTTGTTTTCACCGTGCTTGAAGTTTTGCCAAGGAACTGCTGGAGCTTGCGCCGTCTTCGACCTCTTCGCCGCCGCAGAATTCACCGAAGCACCCACACCGTTCGCCGTCCTCCTCCCATCTTTTTTCTCTCTGTGTGTGTCTGGGTGAGTTCCTCTGTACCTTGTTCTCTTGATGCTCTTACGACCACGTTGTGTGGTTGTATCTCTTTACAACCACGTTGCGTAGTTGTATCCTTGTACGACCACGTGAGTAGTCATATCCTCCTCAGGACCTCCTCTTGTGGACCTTCTCCCGAAAGTCCATTTCTGTTTCAGTGTTTCTCGTTTGGTTCTTATTTGGTAGTTTTGGTTTTGTTTGAATTCGTTGTATTTATTTGGCTCTTTTTCGCTCGTGTAGATTTCGGCTTCACTGAAGAGTTCGAGGACCCGACGACCTCTACCGAAGAACATCAGCTCTACATCGAAGGCAAGTCATAGACCTTTGATCATGTTGAACCTAGTTTGTAAAATTACTTTGTTTTATATCAACATGCATGGCTATTTGTATAAAAATAGTTTTGGAAAGTAGCTAAACCCCTACTTGGCAGTATGACCCCTTGGATAATTGTGTTTGACATGTTGTCATGTACCTTTGGACCACCATAGGTTGGGTATTCTTAGTTGGACTTCTTTGTGATTCCAACATGGGTGCGTATATTGCTTAGACCTGCTTAGTTATGCGCTGTCTCTCGATCACTTGTCTTAAAAATGTTAAATTTGACTAAGAGATTATGGAATTGTGGCACGTGTTGTCTTGACATGTGTTGTCTTGGCAAGCGCTGCCCTGGCCTGCGTGGCCACTAATAAAATTTGTGGTGCCATGACTAGGGTGGTCATTGGCCGGGTTGAACCCAAAAATATTTTTGCTCGGGAGAGTGATCGTACAATAAAAGGGGTGCAGGAAGCACACTGGGATGAGGAGGTCTTGCCTGAGCACCCACTAAGAACTTAACCTTGTAAGAGTTCAATTCGGGCCATACCGTGCAACCACAAGACCATTATGGGGTGGTCCTGGCCAACTAATTGGCAATGCTTTGCCTCGGTTCCATTTTGGTGGAAGTGTGTGAGACATGGGATGGACACGCACACTTGGCACAAGAGGGGGCCAGGAAGGCGAAACCTTAGCGAGTGGAACTGGGTCAAGGCAGAACCTTGTAAAAGCCTTGTCACGTGCTCTAGCCTGCTTACCTAAGGTAGTGAGCAGGGGCATCGACGGGTGCCAAACAAACTAAAGATCTCGTGTCTTGTGGGTAAAGTTATACAACCTCTGCATAGTGTAAATCTATTCGAATAGCCGAGTCCCCGGTTACGGATATGCCTAGTGATTTCACGTAAGGGGTAGACTTTCTCAAAACTTGTTGGTGTAGTCTAACTCACGACCAGGGTGGTCGTGAGTGGTCTGGACAGTGACCAGGGTGGTCACAGGTTGTTTCATAAAGAACTTGTCTACTTATGTGATAATCTTTCAACTTGTGCTTTACAATCTATTTATCGTATTTCAATTCAATATTGCTTTCTGCAAAGCAACCATAAAGCTAACCTTGTCAATACTTGCATGAATATTATTGCATACATTTCCCTACGGCTTGCTGAGTACATTCAAAGTACTCACGGCTTGTGCCCTCTGGTTGATCAGCAGTTGAAGATGACCTCCCTGGGTGCTCCGACCTCTTTGAAGAGGAGGTCTTTGAAGACCCTGCGTGCTAGGACATCCTCCACTCGATTGCCTGTGGGCATGTCGAATGGCCTCCACGTGTTTTGTTTTTCCTGCTGCGACCTCTTTCTTGTTGTTAGCCCTGCGTGGCAAGACCTCTGTAAAAAGCTTGACCATAAGGTCTTTGTTGTTATTAAGTGTTATTTGTTTGCTTCATCTTTAGTTTGTTGTATGGTTGTGATGACATCATTGTTGATCACTGTGCGGACCAGCCACTGATCATGGGACTGGTCTAGTGAGCACAGAGGGCCCTGGGGTGCTACTCGGGGTCTCGACAGCTCATGCCTCCACTTTGAGCCATTGTGTCTCCCTCTCTCTCTCTCTCTCTCTCTCTCATCCAGTCGGTTCATGATTTATAGCCATGGCCAAAATTTCTGGCGCCAACAATTCCCTCCACGAACTTTCCTTCTAGGCTCCAACATCAATTATAGGACAATGGCAAATGTCAAAACCAACAGGATTCCAGTGGCATTTTTAGACTTGTTAGGTCATGTCGTTGCGCAAAGCTGCCTCATTTGGTTACGTCGCTACGCAAAGCTGACTCGTCGGGTCACGTCGCTGCGCAAAGCTGCCTCGTCGGGTCACTTGTGGGACTACCCCGATGTCTGCAAATTGATATAACGTTTGGACATTGCGGTGTTGTTTTTCTGTTTTGTCTGTTACCGTACGAGTCACTATGATGCAAAGTCGTTCAAGCGTTAGTAATAACTTGCAACCGTCGATTATGGTAAAGGCGTAGACATGCATTGTAAGGATACACGTTATACGGAGGAGTTCACATAAGTCCTTCTTTTCGAAATTCCATAATTTAAATTTAAAATTGTAAACCATTCCTCGATTCAAGCCCAAATTGAATTAAACCATGAGCTCAATTCATAATTTGTACCTCGATTCAAGTCCAAATTAAATTAAATTAAACCTTGTTATTTCCTTTGAGTTTTTTTTATTTCTTTTCAGCTTTCACGTTTTTCAGTGTCTTCTGAAAGCTTTTAAAAAATAAAATAAATTATTTGTATTTTATTGAATTAATTACAGTTTCATTGAAAATTTCAGAAAATAAAAACATTTTAAATGAATAAAATAAGCTCCAGTTAAATTTTCCATTATTTTATTAAATCTATTCATGTTCCAAGGATTTTTATGGAATTTTCTTAAAATTTCTAAAATTTATTTTAATTTAGATTTTTTTGGTTTTTCCCTTTTTGTTTTCTTTCCTCTCTCCTCTTTTCTCAATCCTCTTTGAAGGTTCTGCCGCATGGGGTGGCAGCAGCAAAGCTACTACCGTGCGGGAGGGCACCATGTTGCTGCTGTTGTGCGACAACGCAGCATCTTTACTGCTGCTGTACCTGACGACAGCAGGTGGTCAGAGAGGATCAAATCCAGAATTTCATAAGTGAAAAGACTAATTTAGAAATTAAGGTGGCATAGAGAGCCAACAGTGTCCGTCTCTCGTCTTGCACGCCCAACTGTCCCTCATCTCCCCTCTCAATTATCAACTCACCACCCACCCCGACCGTCACTGCGAAACTGCCTGCCTGCCTGCGTGTGGTGTGTGATGTGATCACATTTTAACCGTGCCGGATTTGTCCGGCCGTTTCCGACAACCGGCCAAATTAACAATCCAGAAAGGAACACGCATCTGTGTATGTGTACAACGGCTATCAGCTAAACGCTGTACGCACAGCGGTTCAGTCTTGTCCTGTTTGGTACAAAAGTAGTGCATTAGTTTGGTGTGATTTGACATTTCAGACACATTGGGTTTGACCAGGCCATGAGTTTTCGAAATTGCATGCCCATTGATGCATTGTCATGGATTGGGTCACTAAAATTGTAGAGAACATGTTCTAGTGTTGTCTTTGCCAGATGGATTATCTAGAGATGAAGTGGTAGGGGCTAACCCAATGCCACCAAAGAATTTTGCCATCGTTGATTAGTTTTTGTTTGAGAAAATTCCTCACATACTACTGAAAGTTATCCCAATCTTTTCTATGCCACTAAAAAATTTCAATCCTCTACGTGCCACTGACTTTCTTGTCTGATCTCCTATATGTCATTTCCATAATCTCCGTTAGTGTCTGTCACCGCTAAGGGATTGAGGCCTGACATTTTTTTTCTTCAAGAAATGGCCATACAAGCAGTCCCCTCACTCTCCATTCCATTCCCCCAAACCCCTCCTTGAACCCTAGATGGAGCCGCATCGCTTGAAACCCTAGGTCGAGCACAATCTCATTCCCCTTCTCGATCCCCGAGCGCGAAGGCCCCCCGCCCCCCCAAGTTGGCCTCCAAGGAAGGGATTTGGCGGATACTTGACAAGGCACTGCTGGATCTGATGGATTGAAGACCTTAGGGGCGGTGCAAGGTGGGCTTGGGGGAGCGAGCTGATGTGCCACCAAAAATGGTGGATTCAAGTGTTGCAGTGTTCCCTTCCTGGCTTCCAATAGGGTACATTCCCTTACCTTTTGCCATGTTCTTGTTTTTTTGTTGAACTTTGTCGTAAGGACATATTGTGGTGTAGTCGTAGACACGAAAGTACTATTGATAGAGCTGGTGTGTTCATCCATAGGATGGACCCTAGATCCACGTATTTATTGAAAATCAGACTAGCTGGGAATCACACGAGAAGTAGGGTGGAGTTCAGTTGTTTTAGCTTCAATAAGGTATTAGACCTAGACACAGTGAACTACAAAGATTTTGTTGATGATATTGGGAATTCATATCCATAGGGCCAAACTAAACTATTATAATTAACTACTTCGATGCCGCAAATAAAGCTTTCCCTCAAGTTAGAATTGACCAAGATATGGTAGCGATGTTTGACAAGTTTGTTGGTAGTGAGGTGATATCAATGTTGATTACCATTCATGATGTCACTGAAGATGCTAATGTGTTACAAACTATTCCTGAGTTGCCAACACCAGAGAAGAATGTGCAAAAAGATGGTAGTGTGCCTATTGATATTTTAGAGCCTGCAGAAGTGTCTGTAGATGTACCGTGTACTCCTCTTGCAATCCCATCTCAGGCAGCTCCTAGTCAGCCCAAGAGTAGCACTCAGCCTTCTCAGGCCATATATTTAGCAAATCCTTTTTTATATATAATGGAAGAGAAAAATCTCCCCCGGCCTATGTATCAAAGATGCACACAACCTATTTTATTTAAGAGTCTAAAGCATCAAACAAACCAAGATGTAAAAAAAACGGCTTGCAGCCTTACAACCAAAAGACGATTAAAACTTAAACTCAATCATTGCAAATCCTGTGACTAAGCCTCCACCCATGAAAATTGAGGATTTGCTTCGTCACACACTCCATCCTTTGGCTTCCCTCCAACATGGACTCCTTCTGGTCTGATTTCTGCAAGTTTTCCCAAGCATTCAGCCAATACCCACTCAAAAAGATTACCTGCAAAGTATTAGTTATAATCTTTTTTGTCAAAACAACATCATTCTGACATAACCAAATAAACCAACATAAGGCACTAGCTCCCACCAGGAGTTGTGACTTTATAATTTTTGGAATACCAGCTAACTAATTCCCAAACATGTTTGCAATGTTCATTGGAGGATCTAAGTTGAACGCACATCGAATAACCCACCATGCAAGACATGCAAAGGGGCAATCAAAGAAAAGATGCTAAATTGTTTCCTCTTTAATACAGAAACAACACTTTGTGCTTCCTCTCCAATTTCTTTTAAGTAGGTTATATTTAGTTAACATAATCCCTCTTTTGAGATACCATAGGAATATTTTTTACTTTTAAAGGAATTTTAATAAGCCAGAACAAATTCCTAATGGGGGCTTGAACGTTGCTTATAAGTGTCGCATATAAAGACTACCGAAAAAAGTCCAGACTTATTCAAATGCCATCTGAAAACATCCTTTTGAAAGTTTAATTGTACATTAGAAATTTTCAACAGTAACTCAGTCCGAGCATGCAATTTAGTCCCAATAAGAGGTCTTTGAAAAGAAATATTTAAGGGATTCGATCTCAAAATATTTGCCACTAAATCATCCTTTCTCCTTACCACATTGTAAAGCAGTGGAAATTGCCTTTGCAGCGGAGAATCTCCTACTCAAATATCTTCCCAAAACCTAGTTTGTATTCCGTTTTTAACCTAAAATGAACCAAAGCGAAAAAAAATGATCTTTAATTTTCATAAGACCCGACCAAAAATGGGAAGTCTCAGGTTTATTGACCACCTACAAAAGACTCTTCTCACCCAAATATTTCTTTGTTAGCAAAGATTGCCACACCCCTTTTTCATTAAGCAACTTAAACAACCATTTCCCTAATAAGTTTTTATTTTTGTTATCTAAGTTCTAAACTCCTAGACCAACCGTGCTCTTTGGGTGAACACACTAAACTCTATTTAGTAAGCCTATACTTTCGCTTATGGCTGTCACTCTACCAAAAAAATCTAGATCGATAAAAATCCAATCCTTTGAGAACCTCTCTAGGAACCCCCAAAAAAAGAGAACATAAACATTGGTAAATTGCTTATCACCGAGTTAATAAGTACAAAAAAGAGAACATAAACATTGGTAAACTGCTTAACACCGAGTTAATAAGTACCATGCGACAACCAACAAACATAGGTTCTCCTTTCCAACTGCTAAGCTTTTTCTCAACTCGCTCCTTAACCTCCTTCCAATTAGCAAATCCTTTTGAGGTGAATGAACACGTTGGTGTTGATGAGGAAAGCATGTACCCAGATGATAGTGATAGCGACGGTGAAGCTGGTGCTGCTACTATTGAAGCTGGAGGTCAAGGGGTAGGAACTGTCAATGATCCTGAATATGTGCCTGATGGAGATTCTGAGGATGATTCTGAGAATGATGTTGCAGAGGAAGATGATTGTGTGGCATATGATGCGGTACCAGATCACCTTCCAAATGTAGTTTATGATTGTTGGGCCGAAACGGTGACTAGAGGGGGGGGTGAATAGGAGCACTATCCTTTTTTCACCTCGATCGGATTCAACTCAACTTTCACTCCAATAGCTATGAGAGCTATGAAGATCAATATACAAGTATAGTGGAAGACTTGTATTGAATCCAATCAAAACCCCAAAGCATAGCAACCAAAATCACCAAAAACTCGAATCAACAGGAGTTGGGTAGTCAGACCTCTCAGGTTGGGCGGTCTGACCTTTGGCTTGGTGGTCAGACCTCTCACCAAGGGCGGTTTGACCTCCAGCCCGATGAACAATAAAATCAGCACGAACTCAAAATCACAAATCGGCTCAACTTTTGATTCGGTGATTCAAATCCCCTCAAATTTCAACTATTCCTCACCAAGAAGGTTAGAAACTTATTACAATCGACGATCGTGAAGATCGAAGATAAGGTTCCATGAATTTCATAGATGAGGGAAGGAGGGCACAAGAACCAAGCAAAATCAAACTTTGATCCCAAAACTTGCTTGTGGATAACAGATAATCAAGATGATTCTAGATGCATTCTGATATATCACAGCAAGCAAGATCCCAGGACGGAACCAAAGAAAAACCAAAGAATTACCAAAAATCCAAAAGTCACCAAAAAGAGAGTAAGAACAAGAATAGACTCATCTTGAGGAAATCTTGCTTGGATTGATTTGAGATTGAAGTTGGTTTATAGCCACTCCACCATAGAGGATAAAAGCTCAACACTTAAACACACAATCAATCCATCTCACACAAACCCTAGCCTCTCCACTTTCCTCTTCTCTCCCTAAATCCCAAATTTGGGTTTCTAGAATACAAGAATTAGGAGGTGCACAACTAGCACCCTCCCCTTTTATAGTGGAGGCTACCTTCTAGAGAGACATCCCTAATAAACACCCGTTAAGCCCACACACAAACGGGTTTCACTCACGTACGTTTCTCAAAGCACGGTCTTCATCAAAGCGTTGTCTTCATCTTCTCTTGACCTAAACCGTCTCTCCTTGCACCGTCTTGCACCGCGGATTAGCCAAAAGCCATCAAGACGGTATTTTGGTGAAGTTACCAAAATATCCCTTCTCGATCCTTCTCCAAAGACCAAGTCTAATCTTCATTAAGCAATCGGATGTTTCGCTACGTGTAGGTTGATCAACGACTTTCTTCATGTCAGCAAGTCTGTCCCACCCGGCTCCCACCGAAACTACCATGGCACTTACACTGACCCCCGTGCCGCTTGATGCAACCCATCGCACCGAACTTTCCATTCGGTCATCTTTGTCTATTTTACGCCATGCTTGAGTCCGCTGACTTCACCCAACATTCTCGATCGTTCTGAATCTCGGCTCTCCAAGCCTAGTCCTGATCATCCTCGTTGTTGACCTCCAAACTTCTTGCGCAACAGTAGGCCAAGAAATCGATTCCGGGAACAAGTTCTTCGTAACATGACCCACGTTAGTTAAAACATGCATCATGCAATACATATGCACTGAAACCCATGAAATTGACCTAACCTACAAACATCGTTACCAAACTGGCCAGCGAACAGGACAAAACAGGTCAGACAATCACCCCTGGCCAGTATGACCACCCCCTAGCTGGTCTGACCGCCAAGCAAGGGGACTTAGCCAAATTTCCTCACTGGAAATCCGAAACCTCTCTAGAAATTTAAAACGAATAGAACTTTTGACTCGAAGCTCCAAAAATTATGAGACCAAGTGTAGAAGAAACTTCTTTCTTGCCTACACCCCTATTTTTGGTCTGGCTCCAAACTCGAGTCACCTTTATAGCCAGTCAAACTGCCTCCCATGGCCGGTCTGACCGCCAGCTACTTAACCTGCCCAACAACCAGTCTGACTGCTAGAGATGGCCGGTCAAACCGCCACCAAGGCCAGTCTGACCGCCGCCCTGGTCGGTCGGACCGCCTACTGCCTGACAGAACCTGAATTTCTCCAAAAATGAGTGTTTCAATAAACTCTCAACACCATTGCCAATTGTATCATCATCCTAAGATCATGAGCATATCCTCATGATATCCACAATGACAGAGATGACCCACCAATGAAACTAGTGAGCATTTACCCCAACATTGACCAATTTAGATTGGCAATATCTCAACATGCAATTAAACATGAGTTTGAATATAATATTGAGAAGAGTGAACCAGGAAGGATCAGGGCAAACTGTGCTGGTGAAGGATGCAAGTGGAGAACTCATGCATCTGCGATAGAAGACAAGGTCACCATGATGGTATTTTCTCATTTCATTTTGATGTGACAAATTGTAATGTTGTGTACAGTATAGTATTGAACATACATTTTTGCAATTGTAGGTGAAGAAGAACCTTGTTGTCCATACATGCCCAAGTACAAGGAGAAGTGAGAAGCTCAAGCATGCAAGCAAGTTCTGAATACGTGAGAAGGTGAAAGACTGGTTGTTGGAGGATGCCAGTCTTGGAGCCCATGAATTAGGGCTGGATATGTGAGAAGGTGAAAGACTGGCTCTAACCAACCTGAGCCTCTCACCATGGTCATACCACTGCCAGCACCTAGAGAAAAAACACCACCACTTGCATCTAAGAAGGGCAAGGGCAAGACAAGAGCTGTTGCACCTGACATACCATCTACGGGCACTAGGAGCAAACGAAAGCTTCCTGACTGAATTGTGAATTGAAACGTGGAATTACTTTATTTTGGTTTTGTAATGTTCTGGAATGACTGTGGATTGAACTTGGCTTGAGAACTTAGTTTCATTTTGGTATTGTAATGTTCTAGAAATATGATGATTAGACTTATAATGTTGCCATATTTTGCTACTATAATGGTCTGGATCTATGGTGAAGATAAGCATACAACATCATACATACATTTCCTGGATACATGGACTCGCTTTTGCAGACTACCTAAACTACTTCATATATATTGCATACACTACAAACTATGATACACACACAGAAGCTTCTCCAGCCACTTCAGATGGTCAAGAATCCTATCAAGATGCTCTTCCACGGGTGGCATGTTCACCATTAAACCAGATGGAGCTATAGGTGGATGTTCAACTCCCCTTTCCATCCTGGCATCAATAGTGTCAGCCCACTGAAAGTACTGGTATCCACGGGCCTAAAATCCACATCAAAAAGACAAAAAGAAGTGAGGAAACAAGCAAAAAAAATCCCAATAACAACATTCCCCAAAAATCAAACTCACCAAGAAATATGAACACTTGTAGAATGCACGCCCCCTTTTCTCTTCGGTGTTGGAGTAAAGGATATTTGCTTCGACCTGACAGTTTGGGCAATTGACACACCTTACATTCGTCAACGCCATAACTTTTTGGTTCATCGAGCTTGATGACTGAGACATGACGTTGAGAAGAAGAGGGGCAACTACAAGCAAATGAAAGAGGAGATGGAGTTGAGTTGGATTTACTTTATAAAGCTGGCCTTGGCCGGAGATCTGGCGCCAACACTTTAGTCTAGCGTCAAAACATCCAAACGTAGTGGCATATAAGGAATCCAGTCACGGCGGCCTTTGTTCAAGTCCAAAGGGCAAAAGAGACTTTTCCACTGCAACTTAACAGGGATCTCACGTTCAGCTGACAGAAATGGCACAGAGGAGATCAAACAAGAAACTCAGTGACGCATAGGAAGTTGAATTTTTTTTAGTGACATAGAAGAGATCGGAACAATTTTCAGTGGTGGTTGTGCGAGTAAACTTACTAGAATCAATCACGATCACGTGCAAATACAATGTAGAGGCCAGGGAAGAAAAGGCTAGCGAAATTAGATGGGGCCAAAAATTGACATGGAGGTTGTTTGCAAGGAAGGTAGATCAAGGGTGCATCAAGTGACACGCACCTTGGGAACAAAGATAGCAGCATTTGATTCTTTCTAGCCAACTATTTTGCATCTTTCGATCTGAAGCAATATTCTAGAGGGAATATATATCTTTCCCTCTCCATCTTCTCCTCGTTGCTTCAATCGCCATGCTTCTAAAGATGTCTTGCTAAAAGCAGAGGGGTTTATTCTAGTTGGTCCTAGTGATGTTTACCAAATCTCAGTCAACTTACAACTAGTAGTCAATAAACTCTGCCTGCGTCTAACTTTGGGTCCTATGCACGCCAATGCTAGGTAGTAGTAATACTTGGCAGTTAAGCTATGCATGTATTGTTGCAGCTAGGAAGAACCAACTGGAAAGCAACAATAATTTTCTATGCGTGCTTGTGCTACTAATCTCCAATTCAAACACGACATGCAGCTGGCGACCTTACAAATCTCTTAACGAAGTTATCAAGTTTGGTATTAGGATTAGGATATGAAAACTAAGTTATCAAGTTTGGTATTAGGATTAGGATATGAAAACTAGACTCAATCAAAACCTGGAGAACTATTTGCCACAGATAAAAAAAGAGAGCCAGCGCAACAAATGTCATTGTTAGCATTTCGGTCAATTCATCATTTTTCATCAAGGAATCCCAAAAATCCAAACCAAAGCATTTGACAACCACTCAGGAGTAGGTTGGATGCTTCAATCTCCTCCTAATTTGCGTTCCATCTATTTTCCCCCAAGACAATGAAAGTCCTGAAAAGGAAACAAAGTTCAAAGAATTGCCTCCCAATAAAGCCAAACTACTACTCTAGAACAAGACATTTATTTTGTTTTTCTCACCAAATAAATTTCCTTCTTATCAACAACACGTACTTGAAAATGAGGCAACACTAAAAATTCAACGATTGATTGATGCCCTGTATTCATGCATGTAGCTTATCTGCCCAAGAGAAGCAACGCAACGTGTTGCTTGGTTCTCAGCTTATACTAGCAGTTTTTGATTGAATATTTGACAGCTGGGATGAAGGCGCCTGGAAAATCAAGTATTTGGAAGCTTCTCGCAAGGAATGAAACATGATTTTTGTCGCTGGCCTTTGATGTTTATGTCATCCATGCCAAAATATAAATTTGCCCAAATATTGCATTGAAGCTAATATCGGTAATTAAACGAGTTACTAAATGGTTGGGAGTTCCATGTCGCATGATATTAGTTGAGATACTCCTACCATGATATTGTACGATGACAATGCTATAGTGTTATACGCTTTTATCACGTCACTTAATATCATAAATGTCATTAGCTTAAATTATGTGATACAAACATTTATCGCTGGTGTCTTTAGCAGGTTGGAATATCTCAGTTAATATTTCTAATTTTGTTTAATTGGATTGTCTAAATTTTACTTGACTAATTTATTTTAATAAGATGAGTCAATTCCATTTTACAGTTCAATACAGGATCGGATGCTCCCGATTTCTCCTTCACTAGTTACCCCCTCCCTAAACCCTAAAGCATATGCCTCTCGCACGCCCCACCCACCGACACAATTTCTTTCTTGCGCATGCCGCCGCACACTTCCTCCCTCTCATTGTCACCTCCGCACCCCTCTGGCTCGCCGCCCTACGCCATCTCCTATTGTGCCTCATCACACACCGGCAATTTGTTCCTCACCTCCTCTCCCGCCGCCACCCGGGTGCCGTCACAGCTCAACTAACAAAAGGTGCTTCTAAGGAGGAAGAAGGGTGCACTCAACAAAGGGGTGCTCGGTGGCAAGCCAGCTTTGCCACAGGCCG
Source organism: Phyllostachys edulis (assembly GCA_036346405.1). NCBI lineage: Eukaryota > Viridiplantae > Streptophyta > Magnoliopsida > Poales > Poaceae > Phyllostachys > Phyllostachys edulis. The sequence continues at coordinate 93,214,756 of CM070562.1, read as the reverse complement.
TGGCACGAGGCATTAGCGTGCCATTGGCTTATCTGAAGCTAACAGTGCTTGGCACAAGCGGTGGCTCTCATCCAGGGCCGGTCCTGGGCTTTTTTGGACCTAGAACGAAGCTAAAATTTTGGGCCTTTTTATATGAACATGATAATGCTACTAGTACTACCCATTGGTAGTATATACACACATATACAAAATATTACTAATAAGCGAGTTCAATTGAATGCAAAAGCAACATTCATATGAAATAATTTGTATACATATTAGCGTGCGTGATGACGGGATCCCGTATTGGTGTTGGTGTTGTACTGTTGTTTCAATAGATAGACATACGTATCTGCTCGAAACATGCAGAGGTTGCTGCACGCAAGACCAGCCTATATACATATCTGGTGGGGGCCCATCTATTTCGTGGGCCTGGGACGTCCGTCCCTCCCGCCCCCCCCAAGGGCCGGGCCTGCTCTCATCGTAAATAGAGGTGGAGGCAACAGTCGCACATATCTTAGAGTACATCCAATTGTAAGAAAACCATCCAAAACCTAAAAAAAATTGCAAAGAGAAACCTCAAAATTTTTAGTTAAGTGTTATATAGCATTCATGTTTATATTGTGACAGGATATACAACCAACTCTTAGATAGTCATGTATCATAGCGGAATTTTTAGCTAACAGTCAAATTTTACATGTTTATTTTATTATTTTTATTATTTTCTACTGTAACTTTAAGGATTTAATCTCCTGTGTTTTGTGATCTGACAAAATAAAACAGATACTACGATATAATCCTAGTTTTGAAAGATTGAAGGCTAAGCTACAAAAGAAGGTTTCTTCTCTCCTTGCATTCCTCCAACCCCCGTGACTTTTCCAAACGCCTTCGCCATCGTTATTACGTAGCAAAACTAGGTGGAGCCTCAAATCAAAACCGCCCCATTTTAATCTCCTGCATTAACGTCAATAAATCAGGAACAAACGCTAATCCTCCATCCTCTATTATTCTAATTTTAACCATCCGTACGCATCCCCTATTATTTTACCTCCAGTAATTTTAGGCTCCATCCTTTCCGTTTCCGCGATCGGGCTCGTCCTGTCCCGTTCCATGTGAGAGGTTTTAAAAGAGGGAGATTGCTAAGGGGTAAGGAGTACTCGGGTGTTTTCTCACCTTGGGATACTCAAACTTGTATCCCTCCGATTTACCTCGCGATTCGTGTAAAAGAGAGCGTGCGAAGTGGGTGCGGGGGAATTGGACTCGGCTCGCCCCTATTAAAACCACGAGTGGAAGTTTTCTTCTCCGTCACCTCCCGCTTCGCGAACCCACCACCCGTTCGTTTCTTCTCCTCGCCTTGCCTTGCCCCTCTTAACAATGGCAGTACAAGCCCAGTACCCTTCCAATCTCCTCTTCCACGATAGGTGCGCCTCCCTCCACACGTCCCGTCCTCTCGCTTCTTCTCTTGGATGCGTGCCTGGAGCCGCCTGCTGTGTTCTTGAAAGGTGTTTTGGTTTGGTTTGGTGATCTCATGGGTTCGTCTGGTTTACAGAGGTGAGCCGGAGAGGAAGGAGATGGACCTGCCCAGTGCGCCGCAGCTCGCCGGACTCTCACCGGCGGTCTATTTTGCCAGTGGTGGAGGTGGGTGCCTGATAGCCTGATGTCGAGAGAACTCAGGTCGTGTCGTGGCCGCCGTACGGTTCTTGGATTGTGACATGGGTGTGTATGGTTTTGGTTTTCTTGCAGCGAGTGGGAATCGGAGGAAGCGCGCGAGGGAGGCCATGGCACCGCCGCCGGCCAAGGAGGAGTACATCAACCTGTTCACGCTCCAGCCGCAGAAGTCGACGTCGTGTGTCAACATGGCGCAGCTACACAACAGGTTCGCGTCGTCCCCGTCCCCTGCCCCGACGACACTCGTGTCTACTGGCCTCCGCCTGGCATTCGATGAGCAGCAGCAGCAGCAGCATCAGGAGAGCAAACAGATGAATGCCTTGTGCTACTCGTCGTCTCCGTCACCGTTCGCCTCCTTGTCCGACGAGCTCGCCGGACAGATGAAGCAGCATGATGAGGAGCTCGACCGATTCATCCGCGACCAGGTAATTTAACTTTGGCATCTACAATCCGTTAGTTTGTATCGTCCGTTTGTTTCTTGGCCTCATGTGCCCGCGCGTTCTTGGTCAGGGCGAACAGCTCAGGCGGGCAGTGGCCGATCGGCTGCGGTGCCACAACCGGGCTCTTCTGGTCGCGGCAGACAAGTCCGCGGCCCGCCGGCTCCGGGAGAAGGCGGCGGAGGCGGAGCGCCAGGCGCGGCGCGGCGCCGAGCTGGAGGAGCGGTTCGCGCGCCTCCGCAGCGAGTCGGCGGCGTGGCAGGCGAAGGCCCTCTCGGAGCAGGCCGCCGCGATGGCCTTGCACGTGCAGCTCCAGCAGGCCGAGGCCGTGGCGCGGGCATCCGGCAAAGAGCTCGCCGGCGGCGACGCTGGCCCGGCGGAATCCTCATCGTCCGCGTACGTGGACCCTCGCCGCACCGGGTCGGAGCGCGCGTGCCTTACCTGCCACCTCAGGCCGGCTACGGTGGTGCTCCTCCCCTGCAGGCACCTAAGCCTCTGCCGCGACTGCTTCACCGCCGGCGACGTGAACGTGGCCATGGCGTGCCCGGTCTGCCATTGCGTCCGGACAGGGAGCGTGGAGGCCATCCTCTGTTGAGGTGGCCTCGTCTGGGTCCTCCATCGGTCCATCTTGTGAGTGCTTCATGCAGGCATCATTTCCCCATCCCAAAACATGAAAATTAGGAAAATTAGATTTTTTATTTTATTTTTGTTCATATTTTTGTTATCTTTTTTTACTGCTGAGGATTTATTCCTCGATCTCCTTTTTATATTTGGGGTTTAGGAGAATTCAATTGATAAGTTCATTGCTAATGCGCAGCAAGTGCACAGAGGTGACAATGTTGCACGTTCGTTTTCATTTGTTTCGGCTCTCTCCCTGACAGTACTATGAGGAAGTTTTCCAAGTTTGTTGCTCCTAATTTGCTCCCTGTGTGTATCTTGACGTCTTCGCAACCCGATATAGCGATATCGGAGTCGATAATACTAGTACTAGACTACCGGTGTTAAGAAGTGATCGCAACCACCGTGCCATTTCTGACGTCCATTTGATGCGACGCGAAGCCTGCATTGCTCAAAACGTCGAGATTTCCGTACCGGAGGCTGGTGCGCGGGCCGGTTGATGCTTTTGGCGGGTTCGGCGTGGGAGGCAGCAACGGGCGCGCGGAAGAGGCGTGGTGGTTACGGTGTTACGGCAGCAGCGTACAGGCACTGAGCCACTGAGGCACGCGCGAGCGAGCAGCGGGCAAGTTATTGCGGGCACAGGCGCACACGGCGTGGGGCGGTGGCCGGTGGGAGGACGAAGGAACGGCCGCCCACGGGATCCGGATCCTCTGCCTTAGTTGAAGCAAAGGCAGAGGGAAATAGTGCCGCTGCCTTAAGGCAATTTAATTTCGATCAAGAAATTACGATTCACTCGACGCTACAGTAGTTTTCGGCACAGGGTCTTCAGGATCACGGGGTTCAACAGTACGCTACAGTGTTCCCCCGGATCCACGGCCGCGCGGAAGGCGTTGTTTGGTTACGGCCTCCGGCTCGCGGCATCCGGCAGGGCGCAGGCACGCGCGCCGCGAGCGAGCGGTTGTAGATAGCGGTGCACGGCGCGGCCCCGTGGTAACCGGGAGCAGTGGCTCCCACCAGTCGTTTTTTGCCTTCCCGTTGGGAAGTGGGGCTGAGGTGGCAGGGAGAGGGCGCCTCCTCCCGTGGCTACGGTTACTTAACTCGTCGCAATGGCTGTACAAGATACTACTGTCTCCTCTCCTTTGGAGAAAGACATCGTGATCACCTTAGCGATCTTGACGTATCTGTAAATTTTACTGCTAAGGATTATCGGCAATTGAAGGAGATAATGACAAGCTGCTAGAGTACAGGCCGTAGCGAATACATAAATTCGTGCATAGAGCCTAATCCAATGAATAAATTAGTCCGTCCAAAGCACTAGACACTAGTACCCCGGTACCACTCCATACCGGTGAGTACGCGTCATAAAGACTGTCCTGCAGCAGTATTCAATTAGATCATTCGGTGGCACAAACCCTCATAGTGATGTTGCCGGAGCACCAGTCGAGCCGAGCCCCATTATAGCCGGAAGATGCGCGAATCAGAGCAACACGCAGTACTCGTAGAACCAACACGACTTGCTTGTGAGTTGTGTAATGGCTACGTGACCACGCTCGCCGTGCCCAATTATTAACACGTCCGTCTGGTGGCATCATGTGCGACGCAACCACGTTGCCCGTTGGGTGCACGAGAGCGGCAGCTGCAAGGAAAGGCGACCGGTCTTTTCCATCACGGCATAGCCGGGGAATCGGACGTGGGTACTTGCGAGTTGCGAGCCCTGCTCCAAGTCTGATCCGATTCTTCACGGGTGTTACCGCGAATCGGTCATTGCTACTGCTTACTACTACTCGTTCCAGTCGTTTTCTTCTAGTGGGATGGTAACTTGAAATCTGATATGATTCTTCACGGGGTTACTGGGAATCGGTCGTGGGCGTTCGATATCTGATCCTGTGATGATTTGATGCGTTGCATTCCATGCCATCGACATGTCCTATCGGCTGATTCGGAGGGAAGAAAGGAACGCTCCTGGAGAAATATTTCGGATACGGAGTGGAAGTCCATCCAGAATAAGCTTACGCCTAATGTATGAACTCAGCGGTAATATTGTTTTCCAAAGAATCCAATGCGTTAGTCAACCCAATGCGCGTCATCTGCCCAATCAAAGTATGTTTTCTAGGCAGCAGAGCTACCTAGCCCGTTGACCCTCCTCAAGTGATGTACTGCAATACGACCAGCACTTACAACTAGAATATGCAAATTCAGTCGAAATTCAGCAAAAGAAAGAAAAAATAGCACAATGTACTTTATTGTTTTTTTGGATCGAATCATCGAATGTACTTTATCGTTATACTTTATCTTGCATTTATTTCTTTATAATTCTAGTACTCTTCTCAAATTTGTTTATGAGTTAACACCTATATCTTATTCCTGAGACATGAACACAAGGGACATCATGACCATTTTCATTTATTTGTTTTACAATTTTCTGAAATCTCCGTACGTGACCAAAATACGGCTTATAAAAAAAAAACAGGAGGAGTACTGGATTAACCTTAACCACCCAATACTGTACACCATCAAATTGCAAATAACTAGTAAAGTGTTCAGCCTTGCCCACTTCCGTACCTGCACGATTGGGCCTTAAGAGGCACAGTACTGAGACATCAGGCACAGTATGACTCGGCCCGTTACTGGAGACCCACTTCAATCCTGACCAAAAAAAATCCCGGACACGCTCCTCTCCAGTAAAGACAGAAAAAGGGTAGGCAAACGAAACAGGCAACCATCTCTCCCCGCTCTACGATCGCACCGCCTACCCTAGTCTCAAACCCTAACCCTCGTCGTCCTTCCCTTCCGCCTCCGACCTTGGTGTCGTAGGATTCCTCCTCTGCGGAGAGATCCGTGACGGATGGAGCGGCACGTCGCTCCCTGTAGCAGCAGTTGCTCCCTTCGGGGACCGAGTCCGATTGGCATAGACGAGGGCGACTTCTCGCGCGTCATGGCGGGTAAGGAGCAAGGCGCAGCAGCGAGAGAGACCTCGACAAATCTTGACAGCAGCGTTTCTAACAGCCGGGCCCAATATGGAGCTCAAAATGCCACTAAACTAACATAGCTATCAATTTTAACAACAATTAACACTAAATTACAGCAAGTATATCAAATATAAAATCTGTCCACGGGTCACAATAATACAAGGATAACAATAAAGAAATCATGAATAATTAATTCATAGGAAACATACCAAAATAATAAACCAATATCAACGCAAAACCAAACCAATCAAGCCAATTTAATGAATAATCAATTAAGTCTAAGCACTAATATACATTCCTAATTATAATTTATCACACTAATAAACTAACACATGATCAATAGTTCTTGTAATCGAGTGAATAACGTGATTCCATGTGTGTGCTAGCCCTTCCCATGAGCAACATCATCAACGATCACCTAAAAACAACAATAAAGCAAAAGTGAGTTCACAACTCAGCAAGCACAATAATAAACAATGAGCAATGCTTAGTCAACGGTAAACAATATCATCATCAACATCAATTGTTTCTCTTTTCTTTATTCTCATACTCAATCATTCAATTCTCTTTTCATTCTATGCATCCCTATGCTATATATTCACATGCACTTCTTTCGCGTATACCGGTATAGCGTGAGTGAACACTCGCAGCAAATGTTCACTTTGAAGCCCGTCCTCCTCGAGGATCAAGGATCTCCTCCACTCCCGTGGAGTTGTGATCATCATGATCACCTTCTCATATGCAATGTTGTTTATGAATGCACAATTATTCATAGATTCATCATTATTAACATTATCCAACATTCTCATATCCATCAATACGAATAAAATCATGACTATTCACATTGCTTGCAATTAAATAAAGTAAAAGCACAAACAATGGTAATGAGTGGTAAAGAATACAGTGACCAACCAATGAATACTGTCTATCATGTACTTGCCTCTTTATCCCTGTGAAGTTGGACAACAAAGCAGCGGCAAAGCACAAGAGACCACAGTCCCTAGACAAACAATTCAAAGTATATCTCAAAATCATAACATCATAGCATCGACACTTTATTCTAACTGTCATCGCACTTCTACGCCAAATCGACCCATTTAAGCCAAAACTACCGGACGCACTACCCGTTGTCCCAGTAGTAAAACAGCTCTAACGTATTCATACGAACTTCAAATTCAATCATCTAAGACTTTATGAAATCTCCACAAACCCTACAATTTTCTAGTTATGACGAACCCCTGATTCTATCGTTTTCTACCCCATTTCTTTACCCAAAGAAAGCTCTAGAATCTGTCAGAACAGTCTGTTTCACAATTTTATATCTTTAATTCTAAAACTTGAAAATATATGAAATACACCAGTTCTGGAAACTACACAAAATTTTCTACATTATTCAAGTTGTCACCATAATTTAATTTTACCATATACTATATGAAACCGACACTTCTTCACGACATCTGCCACCTACGTCCAAAATTTGGACAGCGACATTCCGGAGGTTGTAATGTTTCGCTCACTACTCTGATTATAATGATCCTGACATTCGTGGAAAACTAACATGATTATATAACTTTTATTTAATTGTACCAACATCTGAATCAAAAACTAAATACCCCGAATCGCCCCTGCAAGGTTCTGCATTTAACCTCGACGAACTAGGGCATGCTGAAACCTAACATTCCCCTAAGAAAAACGATCTACGAACTTAACAATGACTAATCCATGGCAATTCTAGGAATTAACAGGGTTTACTCTTGACCAACACAACAGATCATGGGAACCCCGCAATTTTCCTCCTCTTTTCCTTCCTTCCCTTCTTCTTCTCCTTCTTTCTCCTTTGCTTCCTTGTCTTGGTTACATAAAATCAACACCAATTGAGTGCATGCAATAGAGAATTAAGCGCAGCCACAACTTTCTTCTTCTTCTTTCTCTCTCTCTCTCTCTCTGCACAACATGTAGATTCGACAGGCATGCAGACTTTGCATGCTGCATGCAAAACACAGTACAACAGCAGAGGAAGCAGAGAAGAGCTGGTGCATTAGGGTGGCAAAAGATATGCAAGCGCAGAGGGAAAACAAAGCTAGCGCAAGATGGAGGCGGTGCTGCAGGTGGCTGGAGGCTCCAAAGGCAAGCGGCCAAGGGTTTTGGAGCCAAGGCTGGCTACCTTTCCCCTACACTCCTTTTATGCGTCGGCTGACCAGGCCTTCCTATGCCGAGTTCAAAGTGGACTTGATTTGGGCCTTGGGCCAATGGCCCACTTCCTCTAAAAATCCCTTCTTCTCTCTAATTTTCTTCCAAATTTCTTTTAATTAGAAAGCCCCCCCACAAAAAAAAAAAGAATTCGACCCTAGATTCTACTCGTCGTTCTCCTCGAAAGAATACCAAAACTAGAAACTACAACAATTAACACTTACCCATCGTGTACCACTCTGGATACTCCTCGCACATGCGAGACTCCAACTCCCGAGTTGCCTCCCTCTCAGACTGATGCAACCACAGCACCTTGACGTAAACTGACGTCTTACGCCTAAACACTCGTCTTGACCTTTCCAAGTACACTCAATGGACGAGACTCGAAGGTAAGGTCTTACTCATTGGTCAACGGCTCTAACGAAAACTCATGCTCCGGATCTCTCAAGTACTCCCTCAACATTGGGTGATACAAGACGTTGTGTACCCCATGCCTGTCGGGACCCAAAATATGCAATTCTGGACCCTCTGTGTATATTGCATTAGTCCAGGATCACGCTAGTGCACACAGTTGCAACATCAGTGAAATATCATTTCCATATACAAGGATAACTAATAAATAGGAAAATAACAATAAACATCAGAGTAAAGACCTTAAGGTCAAAGCTTACAATTAATGCTTCAGAGGGCAAATAGCTCAATGAAGCTGCAGCGGAACGAAACAAAATAACTCCAGTGAAGCCCATCCATATGCCCACAAGCAATCGGCTGGGGTGCGCGACCTAGTTCTCCACGATCCTTGAAGTAGACCTTGTTGACTGATGATTCCTTCACCTCTGCTTGATTTATTAAAGCAAGCATGAGTACACACCGTACTCGCAAGTCATACCACAGAAATGCAATTATACATGATGGCTTATTCCAAAGGAATGGCTTCTGTGGTTCTTTTGCAGAAATGCAACATTTACAGTTTAAATACAAGTAATAGATTGAAAGCATAATTCAAAACAAATATACAATAATAAGTTTTATCATTTGTTTTCACAAAGACACATAGCCCAATCAAGTTATTCACATAGCCATATGACTTAAGTCACACAGCTCCCTTCCCAAGGTTTTCATAAAAATCTACCCCTCGTGTGAAATCCCCGAGCATGTCTATGACCGCGGACACGGCTATTCGAATAGATTGATTAACACTCTGCAGAGGTTGTACACTTTACCTACAAGATACAATCAACTTGATCAGAGTTGATCACAATAAAACCTTTCAGAAACTTCATCTCAACATTGACACTCCTGGTATGCTTAGCCGCCACAGACGCACACCGTTGGACAGGGAAACGGTGAACCGCCCCGTGATGCGACTACTTGTTAGTACACACCTCCACCCAATCCGACACAGCTAACCTACAACCTGAGTAATCAATGTCAAGAATCCATAACTTACTAAGTTAGGCCCGTCCCATACCAGGCATGTAGTTGTACGAAAAGCCCAGTTCAATGGCGCACAAGGTTAAGTCCTTAACTGACCGAGGCAAGACTTCCAAATTCTAACCTATCATTCCCACCAACATAGATCCACCATAAAAGTATACCAGACCACTTGCCCCCGTCCAAAACCTTTTCCCACCCTGTTGGATAAGTGCAACATATGCCATCAATGAGTAATAGCACATAGTACACATAATTTTATCAAATGGTTCCATAGTCACTTAGTCAAGTTTATAATTGCGACTTACATGAAATGATGATTCGTAGCATGGCTAAACAAACTAATCATATCTAACCAACTCACGTTGGTAATACAATAGCACCAACTAAATGAACCAAACTAGGGTAACAAAATATTATGGCATACAATTAGACAAGGAGGTCATAGCAAATTGGATATTAACTAATCCCAAAAATATTTAAATAAATACTTTAAAGTAAATTCAATAATTTGAATCAAAGTATTTTGAAAACTGGGTTCAATATTTAACTTTGATCTTCAGTTCCTTCTTGATCAGCACTTCTCAAGGTATCGACGTCTACTCGCAAACAAGTAAATAAATCAAATAAATAAAGAACATAGAGCAAACAAACTCCAAAAATTAAATAAAAATCTCATATAAATAGATCTCGAATTTATATGAATTTAGAAATTTGAATGGACTCAATCGGAGTTCGGATTCAAAAGATATGACTCTCAGAAGAATCACATGAAATGGTGAAATTGAGAGAGAAAAGAATATTAAGAGAATATTCCTTCGGATTAAATAAAATGAATTGGAGACTTACAAGTTGGGTCCACTGGTAAGTGAGAGAAAAACAATGGCAATGAATGACAAGTGGGACCAACATGATACTTGGATTTCAGAAATTAAATTAATTCCCGAAAAAGGCAAAGAGGATGACATGTGGGCCATTGGTCCATAGACCAAGTCCATGAAGTAGGATTTAAGATGCATGGTGAAACCTGGTTCACAAAACAATATTTGACGAGGTGGGGTCTAGGTGTCATAGAATAGGTTCACGATGAACCAAGTTTATGTGGTTTCGGTGTTAGGGTTTGGACCGGTGTGCCACATGGTTGGGACACGTGGGCGCCATGTAGACAAAAAAGGTGACATGGAGGCTTGGCTGGCGTGTTGACCTGGCACCGAAGGAAAGAGAGGGCTTCAGAGGTGGCCATGGCCGGCGGCAAGGTGATGGAGGCGAAGGCAACCGATGGCAAGGGTGGTGCGGTTGATGAGCAAAACGGAATCCCACAAGCAAGGCAACACTCCTGGTGGCGGTAGCTTGGTGACCCCGGCGATGAGGTGACGGCTGCAGTGGCTTTGGCGGCGGAGGAGCCCACGGCTGCGGCGACAAGGTAGATTGGGTGGCACCCGAGGGAGTTGGGGATGAGCACTATGTTCGCGACAACACCAGGAGCATGATGCGATGCTCCGGGTGACCGGAGGTCGACGAGGACGGCTCTGCGGCGATGACGAATGGCACCGAAGACAATGAGCGACGGCGGGATACTCCGATGACAGGAGAGCAACAAGGAGGTGGGAAATTGAATGAGGGGACCTCGGGGCACGCTTTGACGCGCGTGGAAAGGCTAGAGCTCTCACTGGATAGCAGATCGAACAAGCGGACGACGATGACTGGTTTTCGGATGAAGACGAAAACGGAGATTTGATGATGCCTGGCCGAAGATGGTGGAAGCACGGTGAAGATCTCGATGAGACGATCACAACAGTGGTGGCGGCTTGGGCTGAGAGGGACCACGACGAAGAAATCCGGCACAGAAGAAGCTTCGGGCGTCCTCGGTTCTTGGACGAATTCTGGCGACTCGGCGATGGAAACACAGAAACAAACTAGGGTTTTGGAAGAGGAGGCACAGGCCAAGATTTTGACACGCTCGATTCGTTAAATAGAGCTGGATGGGAGGAGATCAAGAGGAGGCCGGTGACGGGGCTGTGCGTGCGGCTTCAGGACTCTGCATCCTGGTTGAACACGGGAGGAAGAAGACCATGTGCGCTGGCGGCGGTCCCACACGACGGTGGAAGCAAGGAAAGGAAACAGCGCTAGTTTGGGCTTCGTCCGCGCCAAGAAAAAGTGCGACCGGGCCAAGGTTGGCGCTGGGCTTCAGCCACGCCCCACGCACGCGCAAGGGAAGGAAGCGGCCGGCTGGCTTGGCTGCTCGCGCGTAAAGAACAGCAAGGAGCGGCTGGCTCGGTTGGCTTGGCACGCGGAAAAGAAATTGTGGGCCCAAGGAAAAGAAATGGCAGGTCAGGCCGAAAGAAGATAGAATGGGCCACGGAGCAGAAGTTTGAGCCCAAGGGTTATCTGAGATTTAAATTAGTTTTCTCTTTTTAGAAAATAGCTAAAATCCAAATGCGAGTAAAAAGATAGCAAATGCACTCGGAAAAATTCTAGAAAATTCTAGAATATATATCCAAGCACAAAGAATCCAAATAAAATAATTTTGATAATAGTTGATGTTGAGATTAATCATATTAAATTGTTTTTGATTTATAACAGACCCAATTAAGCTGTATTAATTCAAATAAAATTTGTGAAATTTTCGAGGGACCTAAACTACTCAAAAGATTTTTGAAAAGCCAAATTTGGGACGTTACAATGCCTCGACTATCCAACATACCTTGGACTATCCTTCCCTTTGGTACCAAACCACACAATCCGCATAAATCACATGGAACTCTAGTTCCCTCTCTCAGTCAATCCCTTCACCTTTGCAAGGAGCATCTCCTTTAACGAGGGACGCACAAACAACTGTCTTAAACCAGCCCTCTTACAAAAAGAACCCAACTAAAAAAATGAAGGATTCGCATCGCAACCACGCATTACCAACTCCCCTCCAAAAGGGTCAAATCCAAAATCGAAGATTCATCATGAAATTTTTTCCACTTTCCAAGTAGGCAGTTTGCAAATAAACACCACGTAAGCCAAAGGTGAAATAACTTGAATGCCCAAACCAATCATTTCCTTTTTTTTTTACCAGAAAATACTACGCACCAACAAAAAGCAATTCAATTGGCAACTGGCATCCGCCATAAACACAAAGCTCAAACAAGATCCAAGAAAGTATTTCACTACTCGAGATACCACCTTTTTTCTCAATCTTCATTTTAGGAATAAACTTTCTTTTAAATCCTCATATTCCAAATTATTACACTAACTCCTCCTCTTAACCGGGCAAACTCAAAGCGTTGCTCAACCCGAAAGTAACAACCACACTCATCTAAAGGGGCTCTACTATTCCATAAAAAGATACTCTAGTCCACTTCTCTACCAAAAGAATTACTTTGACAAATAATTTCCAACGCACCTCAATATAGATTTCACCTACAATCAGATCACCCCAATCCTTTAAGGATAATCAACTTGAAATTCACATCACACACACTCATTTACTACACCCAAAGGATGCTATCCATGCCCTTCACGCTATTCGAAATCCACTTTTATTCTACTACTTCTACACATAACCATTAGAAAACTAAGGTTCTAGCATGAAATATAAGCTAAATTTCAACATCCAAGACTCCTACCATGAACTTCTGATATACTTGATAAGAAATCCTCATATTTGATCACTAAAATTCCCACAATCCAACCAATATCTTCAATCACTAATATCAACATTCCTCACTAATCAAGTAACTGCCTAAAACGATTAACTTCACCAATCTTGGACCCTCATTAAACCACACCATTTAATTTCACCTACACAACAAAAATATACACATTCGCAATATCCTAACTAATTGACTAAGATTCAAACTTTTGATAATTCCAATATTCCACCAAAATTAACAAAGGTTCTTGGTTCACAATTCACTATAGATTCGACTAGTTGTAACAATATAATCAGTTTTGCTCCAATGCGATCTCTTTATTTAAATCAAATTCTCTCCAAGAATTGAATCATGAAATCAATTTATCCTCCAATGCATCTCAAATAATCTGGCACCCAAAGTCTCCCCAAATCATTTATTTGACCACCACTATCCAGTTCCTACTATTCACCCTAAAAGACTTGCAACATAAATCGGTTAATCATCTCTCAAAAGGATAGTCAAATAATAACAATTTTTTTGTACACAGAAAAACGCTTACCACTCGTAGTAAACACAAGATCAAGGGAAATAGTCAAATAACAATGATCTCAGAAAAGCAAAAAAATGAGATCATAGTTGAGAGCACAAGTCCCTCAAGAAGAGAATATCAAACTTCCACCAATAAGAATAAACATTGCTATTAAAACTTGAGAAATTTTTATGCGACAAAAACAGAAAGGTTAAGCACACTTCAATAAGTTGCAAATTACAAAACCTAACTCCAATCTCAAATACTTCTATTACACTCTTTCCTTTAACAAAGAAAACTATTTTCTTTGATTACAACATTACTTTGCCAACTCAAACAAAAAGAGCTTTCAAGACCAAATAATATGAATCACTTAAGAACCAAAGAAACTTTCCAACACGTCACTATACTCAACCCAATTTCAGCTCCTACAAAAACCTTGAACTCCAAAAGATCACAAGTGCAAAACTTAAAACATTTTTATTTAAACGATATCACGAAAGTTAATCAATTTTTCTTCTTTCTAAAAGAATCAACACCACCCTCATAACCCTTTACTTATAATCTTACTAACATTATTATAATACAACCTTAGTAATATGCATCATACCTTACTACCCCTTCAATAAATTTTCCTAGAAGAAACACAATAAAATTACTTCATTTTATTTATGGTTATCTCAATAAAATTGTGACAATCAACTTGATCTAGGGAAAACCCATTACACAAACCACAATTTTAAAATAAAACTCTTTTAACAAGATCATACTATCATATAACAATTTCGCAAGGCACACTAATAAAGATCATGATTATGTATGTTGAATTTATATAGGAATAATTCAGAATTTGCCACTATGAATAGATGAGTTTCAGGATTTACCCTCCTATGTGTATATGACATGTGGGCCCTAGACCCACATGTCATAGACACATGAGGGGCAAATCCTGAAATCTATCTATCTCATAATGGCAAATTTTGAAATGCCCCATTTATATACCCATATTTAGAAATTAGTACCTTCCACCAAACCAAGTTATTCGCTTCAAATGGGGTAATTAAGTGCAAAATGGCATAAAAAGCGAGGTGACAAAAAAGCATGACTCACCAGGAGGAGACGGAGGCAGGGGAGGAGATCCAGGGGACGGGGGCACGCGACGTCTGGTGGTGGTGGAGGAGGCCGTCGACGGCGCAACGACAGGGATGGAACCCTAGCTCCTCACGGCCTCACCCCTCTCCAACCCACCCTTGTCCTCATGGCGGGGGGAGGAGAGACAGCGGAGGAGAAGACGGCCCTCAGGGGAGGACGGGCGTCGGGTGGAGGACGGGTGGCGGGAGGAAGATGTCCGGCATAGGGAGGAGGGCCGACGGTAGGAGGAAAGCATGCGACGGAAGGACCAGGAGGAGAGAGGTCGCACGAGAGTGAGATGGGGACGATGGAGAAAAATGAAGACCTGCTTGGGTCGAGAGTCCTAAGTCACCACTGTCATGCCACGCACGTTGGCGTGACAAACTAACTCATCATGCCATAAGTGCGGCGTGATAATGGTCACGCAGGCCCTCCACGCTGGCACGACGCACAAACAAAGGCTTGCGTGGCATGTTTGGTCATGCCGAGATCTGCGGTGTGACAGAACGCTTTGCCCACACCACAGGGGGTGGCATGACCAAATGGGTCAGAATTGGAAATAAGGTTAGCGAGGGGTTAAGTTTAAAATATTATTAAAAAATATTAAAAAATTAAAAATTTCTATCTTGTTATGCCTAGGTGAGGGGTTATATTCATAAAAATTAGTTGATAAAGTATGAGTTATCAAGTTGGGTTAGTAGCGTGATGCATAATTAATCTTAACTAGCATCCTTGCAGGTGAAATTGATTAATTTGATGCAGTCTTGTATTAGTTACCTAATGAATTTTAAATAAGAATTTGTCCATACCTGTTTGGAACCTATGAATTGTTAAGAAGTGTGGAATGTTGATGAACTGGTTTGACCATTAAGATATGTAATTTGCTAAATTTGTGATGCGCTATATGAATCATGAAGGGTAGCCAATTTAATGGAATATGAATTTGTGTACCAAATGTAGTAGTAGTAGTAGTAGTAGTAGTATAATTAACACAATTGCTTCCATCTCGTTCATTATCCTTGTATTGTTATCTCGATTGCTCACTTGTCGAATTAGTTTTAGGTTTTTTGGATGTTACATACTAGCATCGTTAGGGTTTTGTGGAGAAATGAGTCGATCCATTATCTGGTGAAGAATAGGGTTGTAATTAATTTAAGCTAGCTCTACCATGGTATAACTGCCAGTTTTGGTTGTCGAAATTGTGAATGTTTGGTTGTGATGCACTATGTACCCATGAAGGGTAGCCAATTTAGTGGAATATGAATTAGTGTACCACATGTAGTAGTATAATTAACAGAATTGTGCGTAGTTACTTGGCTGTTGGAACAGAATCTAACCTGGAAGGTCGATTGTACGAAAAGAATGAGCTGGCATTACCTTAAAGGGTTGTAGACATATTCTGAATCTGCTAAATGAATTTTGTCTTCTTCATGATATACTGTGTGGACTACTGCACACCTTCACATCTATTTGCTATTAGAGTTATTTTTGTAATGACGAGTATGCAATAGAAAACTATGCGACAACAATAAGAAGTATTTTTCCATGATATGCAGTGTACACTTTTAAAAAGATCACCTGTGTGGACAATGGTTATTCTTTGTAGGAGATCAATAATGATGTTGTTTTAAGCTATTAGGTGGCTTGTTTAATGCAGGAGGGTAAGGTTTTGTAGTAAATCGATTTGGTACCACAACGAACACAGTGGTTCACTTTAATACCACTGTATTCTCCCGGTTCATTTTAATACCATTGTGCCTTTCTCCATTCCACCAAATGCCACGCTCGTGACCTCCCCTGGCTTTGTTGTTAGCTCGCCTGTGAAATGACCAAACACTACTACAAAAAGGCTAATACTGGACGCCTCATCACAGACGGTTGACTAAAACTGTCTGTATTACATGCAATCACAGACGGTTTTGGTTTTGCAACCGTCTGTGTTACTGGCTGCGCTAAAAACTGCCCGTGAAGAGATAATATCACAGACGAATCATTATGAAAACCGTGTGTGAAGTATCACAGACGGTTATTACCAATAATCATCTGTGATACTTCAAAATATCACAGACGGTTTTCAACAAACAACCGTCTATGATACTTCACAGACGGTTTTCATAATGAATCGTCTGTGATACGACACCATATCACGAACGGTTCCATTGTGGAACCGTCTGTGATAAGTATCACTGACGGTTCCATAATAGAACTGGCTGTGATAAGTCTCTTTATTAGTAGGAGCCCGCTAGGATTTGCGCTCTAACTCGTCACTCCCCAGCGCCCTTACTCTCGTCCGTTCCCCTCCCCACAAACTACGGTGACGCTGCCTTCCCCTCTTCCTCCTCCCCCCGGTGTGCGCGACGCCGGCTACCTCACAGACCTCCCCCGGCTACCTCTAGCTCCACCGAACTTAGCCTCGGCTACCTCACCACCGACACCGGCGATGTCGATCGAGGTAAGATAGATCTATTGTTTTGTGCTATTGGTATTCATGTGAAACGAGTTACAATGTGGGCTACCTAGCTAGCTTGTCGGTTGATGGTCGGTTTGGACACCCTTGGCCTTCTTTGTCTTCTTTGTCTTACCCTCCGTGGATTCTTTGGTGGATGGATGGATGGATCTGGAGGTGGGGAATGGGGTTGTGTTTGGGTGTATTTCTTTGGTATGTTCCTAAAGACATTTTTTGTTTTCGACACGATAATGCAGGTGTGTCACGAGAAAACACATTGATGCAACCTTAAGAAGTGGCAATCTGAGGGAGGCAATTTGGTTGTCTCCTAAAGAGGATCTTAACAAATGGCTCTCTATTAATAGTAAGTCTGATCACCATCTAGTCTTAGGATAAATAGCACCATGTAAGTGTTTCATGGATATAGGTGAGTTTCTACATGTTGCTGCTCTTATCTGCTTGACATGAAAACCACAAATGTTACTAGTTGTGTTCACTCATGAGATATGAAATGAATTTCAAGTGACAATAGGATGAATTGTATATGAATAATTTCGGAATGAAAGCTTATGAATCTATGGAATCAATATCCTAGCACATAGTTTGCACATATGAATGTAAACGAACTTCTACATGGATAGAGGTGACTTTCTATAGATTGCTGCTCTTATCTGCTTTATAGATAGAGAGTTAACCATTAAGGAAAACTCTTTTTTACATCCTAACATGATATCGTCTACTTACCATATATTGTTATCTTATTACCATTCATGTTCTTTTTACAGAAGTTTGTTGTCTTCTTATTTATTATGAAGAAATTTGCCGCTCGGTATTAAAATACTTGAGCGAGATGTGATTGTAATTGTTTGAGTCTTAATTATTTGTTTCAATATATTTTATATGTTTCACTGGACTTGTATTCAAGTATTATCCATGAGAGTTTTGTCTCAATCCTTGTGAGAGTTTTTCAAATAGTGGCCGCCCCCTCCCCGAGCCCGCCTTCCCTCTTCTCTATTCTTGATCTCTTCTCTACAAAATCTCTAAGCAGTGGTTGCTTTTGCCTTTAAAACTGGCTTCATACACACACACACACACGTATACGTATATATATACATAGTTCGTAGCCTTTGTTAGCTAACTCGAGGCCTAAATTCAGCTAGCTAGCTCGCTCCTTGGGCGTTCATCCTAAACGTTCAGGTGAAACACAGCCTACTTCGTCGATCCTGACACACTGGAGCATACGATTTGCTACATGCCGTGAGCAAATCGTACACTCTAGTGTGTCAGGTTCGATGAACTAGGTCGTGGTTCACCTGCACGTTTAGGATGAACGGCCAAGGAGCGAGCTAGCTAGCTGAATTCAAGCATTGAGTTAGCTAACAAGGGACTACGAACTATATATATATATACATACACACACACACACACACACGGCCGGTTTTAAAGGCAAAAGCAATCACTGTTTGGAGATTTTTAGAGAAGAGGCTATTACAGTATTACAGACGGTTCCAAATACTAACCGACTATGATATGTAAGCTATCACAGACGATTTTATCTATAAAACGTTTATGATAGTCAGCTATCACAGACGGTTCTGAGTTAATAACCGTCTATGATAGTGTGCATCACAGACGGTTAAAAAACCGTCTGTGATGACCTCATGTCATCACTGACCTATAAACTCAGACGGCTCACGAAATCGTCTGTGATGACGTTTTTGAACCGTCTGTGAAGACGTTTTCTGTAGCAGTGAAATTACCCCTGAAGAATTAGGTTTTGTCAAGGCTCTTTCCCCCGTTTGTCCCCGTTCTCACTAACATCCCCCCATATCTCGCTCCTCTTCCTCCCTTTCTCTCGTTCATCCGACCTCCTCAGGCAGTGCCCTCCTCCCTCTTGCGAACCAAAAATCTCCCCCGAAGAGCAACGTGCCGAAGTTCCTGTAGGTGAGATCTCCTACCTCCATCCACGAATTTGGTGTTTTGGTTTGCATTTGCGGCAACAAATCTAACCCTAGTTTCTTGCGCAGTGGGAGGATTAAGGAGGCATGGATCCGTCTGGAGTTGCTCATGGGTAAGCAAGGAATCTGTTTTATTTCTTTTTTGTTGTATACATATTAGTCTTGTGGGATTTGGGTCTCAGTGAATTTGGTTTTGTATGGATTTGGGGTTATATGATTTGGGGCTGTATGGATTTGGGGCTGTATGGATTTGAGCCGAATGTGAGAATAGACATGTCAGCTAGGCCGTGGAATGTGACAACAGTGATAGCACGAAGACGCATTTGAGTCTTATTTTTTAACAGCATAAAATTTCGTTTTTTAACTGTTGCTGGGAGGATCCAAAGACAATATATAGTGTAGAACTTTGCATCCAATCTTACCTCATATGCAAGGATGGCAGAAAAGAGTACAAAAAGGGAAGAATTTTGAGATTGGATGTGGGATCCGATGAGATCTCACTTGTGGATTTGTTGAGGTATATGGAACCGCACTACTCTTGGGGAAGTGGTGAGGAGGTGACATTTTGGTATATTGGGAGGGAGACTACCTTGGTTAGAGCGGCCAGTGATGCACTTCTGATGGAGGCTTTCATTAAGAATAGTGTGTAGAAGGAAGTGAAGCTATTCATGTCAGTTGGCAAGTGTGAAGTCAATGAGAGTCGGGTAGTGAATGAATGAGAGCCAGGGAGTGAATGAGAGCAACTTCCCGCATGATAGTGCAGCAGTGCCAGTGACAGAGAGTCCAGAAGTGAGTGAGAACCACTTTCCACATGACAGTGCAACAGTGAGAGAGAGTCCAGAAGTGAGTGAGAGGCACTTTGCACATGACAGAGCTTAGTGGCAGAGATTACTTTAAAGTATATGAGAGTCAGGTAGTGACTGAAAACACCCCTTTACAACTACCTATAGAACACCCTTTGGTACAAAATACAGCATCTTGGCTGGAAGAGCAGCCAGAGACCCTGATGAGGATGACCCTATTTGGGTGGATGAGGAGTGGAGGTACTTCCCTGAAGACAATGAGGCAACAACAGAGGTCCTAGAGCAGGAGGCTGTGCACTATGATGATGAAGCAGATGTGGATGTACCAGACCATAAACCTCTCTCAGTTCTAGATGACAATGCCACAATGGATGCTTGCTTTACACCACAGACTATGTATAATAGAAATGACCCTCAAATTAAGGTGGGAGATACATTTCCTTATAGACATGCGTTCAAGCTCATTTTGAGGCAGCATGCAATAAAAGGGGAGTTTGAGATGAACATACAACATAGTGACACAAAAATATTCAGAGCCATTTGCATGTCAAAAAAGTGTCCATGGAGGATATATGCAAAAAAGATTCATGGCAGCCCTACATTCATGGTATATGCCTATGTAACACAATTGTGTTTAATGATTGCATCATATTTTACCAGGTTTATGATTTCCTATTATTTCTAATTGTTTATAGTTTCTTTACTATGTGCAGGTGATGACCATGGTGTCTGATCATACATGCGCAACAACGAGTAAAACATGGGGAAGCATAGCCCCAGCAAAGCATGGATAGCAGATAGAGGCAAGGAATTATTGAGGAAGGATCCATCAGTTGGTGCAAAGAAGCTACAATAGAGACTTCAAGATGAGCACAATGTTACCTTGTCATAGAACAATGTGTGGGAAGGGAGGAAGGATGCAATGGTTGAGTTGCACGGCACCTGGGAGGAAAGCTTCGACATGCTATGGAGGTTCAAGCTAGAGTTGGAGAAGGTGAACCCAGGTAATATTGTTGAGATAGACTGCAAGAGGGTTGGTGGTAAGGTCTACTTCAGAAGAATGTTTGTGGCCCTCAAAGCATGCATAGATGGTTTTTTGCTAGGATGCAGGCTCTACTTAGGTGTTGACTCAACCCACCTTACCGGGAAGTACAATGGATAA
Organism: Phyllostachys edulis; assembly: GCA_036346405.1. Taxonomy (NCBI): domain Eukaryota; kingdom Viridiplantae; phylum Streptophyta; class Magnoliopsida; order Poales; family Poaceae; genus Phyllostachys; species Phyllostachys edulis. The sequence continues at coordinate 93,193,809 of CM070562.1, read as the reverse complement.
TTTGTGACAGCCACAAGAATAGATGGGCACAACTGGATGTATCTTGTTTGCTATGCCATATTTGACAAGGAGACTTCAGATAATTGGGAATTGTTTATTGTCAATCTTAAGATAGCTATCGGTACCCCCTATGGATTAGCTATACACACAGATGCATGTAAGGGCCTTGAAGCAGATGTACACAAAGTATTTGTTGGTGTGGAGCATAGAGAATGCTTTAGACATCTACTAAACAATTTCAGAAGAAAGTTCAAGAGCGATGTATTGTAGTATATGTGGCCTGCAGCCTAGGCTTATACTTCTGAAAAGCACCAGCTATTTTTGGACATAATCACTGAGAAATGTCCAGCTGGATATGAATATCTTACAAGGAGCACAAAAACTTATGGACAAGAGGTAATTTGCAGCACACTGCAAGGTCGACTACGTAAACAATAACATTGCTGAAACTTTCAATAAGGGATTAATTCCTTATATGCCACTGAAATTTTGGCCAAATCCCTGATTGTGTCATTGACATGTGGGGTCAGGGCCCACATGTCAATGACACAATGAATGGCATATAAGGGATGAGGCAAATTTTCGGTGGCATATAAGGAATTAGCCCTTCAATAATTGGATAAAAGACATTAAGGATTTTAGCAAGGAAGAGGGTGGCCGATAAACTGCAAGGTAACATACTGCCTAGTGTCATCCTTGAGCTAAATATGAAAAGTAGAGCGTTAAAGTATACTCTATCTCAAAGTGGACACAAGAAGGATGAGGTGTCTGGACTTGACAGGTCCCAAAAGCCTTGGAGATATGCAGTTGATCTAGTGCAAAAGGCGTGTACTTGTGGCCAATGGAAGCTTTTTGGAAAACCTTGCACTCATGCCATAGCTCTCATATGTTCAAAGAGGATGGATTTGGAGACATACGTGCATGAGTACTACTCAGTGGATAGATTCAAAGATGCATATGAGTTTGACATTGATCCAATTGGTGATAAGTCACAATGGACAAGGAAGTCCAAGGGTTTCTTCATGCTACCTCCCAAGCTAACTAGGGCTGCAGGAAGGCCGAGGAAGAAAAGGATCAAACCAAGGGATTAGTCTGGCGGCAAAAAAAACATATCAGTGTAAGAGGTGCTTTCAGTGGGGCCACACAGAAAAGGGTTGTAGTTTAACACCACTAGATGATCCTTCTCAAGCTGCACCTCCCCTTAAGAGAACAAAAAGGCAATCTACCTTCCCTTGTTTTTTTCTGCTTCTCATCCTTCATAGTATGCATGTGAGTTTGAAGTATTTTCTTTCTTGACTGTAGGGGCAAGAAGAACAGAAATACATGCACTCAAGATGCAAATCCACCACTCCAGCAGGTCCCCCCTGAAGTTACATTGCAGCCAAGTATCCAAAACATGCCTGGAGTTACAACAAGAAGGATGGCAGCTGAAGCGTCAACTCCAAGAAGGTCTACTACAGAAAGGATAGCTGAAGCCAATGCTGTTGCACAGGCATTGTCCCTAGGAATTAGAAAGAGAAAGCTCTGAACTTTGAACTTGCATGTGTTCTGAACTTGTATAAGTCAGCTTGTTGTGGTTTGTATGGACTAGAACATGTTTATTTTCTTGTCAGTATTGTTGTGATTTATGTTATCTGAACTTGTATTAGTCAGGATTGTGAACCTATATCTATAGAATTCCTATATGTATTGTCAGTGTTTATCTCAGATTACATATAGTTAGATTGCATATGGTGCTCATATGTCCACATTCTTATATGCATTGTCAGTGTTCATCTCAGATTGTCAGTGTTATCTCAGATTACTGTCAGATATATGTGATGTGAACTTGTATATGCATTGTCAGTGTTATCTCATATTACATATGGTCAGATTGCATATGGTGGTCATATGCCAGATTCAGATATGCATTGTTAGTGTTCATCTCAGATATCCATTGTCAATGTTTATCTCATATTGCATATGGTCATATTTTGATATCTCATATTGCAGACCGATGCCTGAGATTACAAACAACCAAATATAGGAACAACTGAATACAGATTATATTAAAGTAACGCAGCCTTATAGTAAATCCACTACATTCATGCTCCACATTACAACTAACTTGCTCCATATCTTGCTCATTCAAATTACTTGCCTACATTGGCTGCTAGTAGCCCAACACACACACACAAATAGACCAAGCATCATGTTCATTCTCTCCACAAAAACAGACCAAGCATCATGTTCATTCTCTCCAAGGCACCAAGAATCTTGTTCATTCTTTCATCCAACAGAGCAATTCCTTATACTATGTCTCCTAAAACGGCATCATTACTTTTGGTGTGTGCTTTCATTCCAACATGGCTTGTTGGTTGCATTTGCACTAGAAGCTGTCCTCTTCCATGTCCTTGCCGAGCACTTGGGGCATCAAGAACTCCAATCTCCTTCAAATATTCTATATATTGGTTCTCCTATATGTAAAACTTACATGCAGAGAACCGTTGCACATACATCATGCATAAGAAATCAGTTTCTTAAAAAAAAAACAGAGTTGCAAAACCAATCTTGAAGTACATGGGACCAAAATGGAACAAATCAAATCCAAAATTGCCCAGATCGACACCAAAATTGCCTAGATCGACTCAATAATTGACAAAATCGTCAACAATAACATCAAAGGAAGAAATTTTAGGCAATCCAAATCAAATCAAAAAGGCATTCCAATCAAATACCTCCTGATTATTTTGGCACTTGAAGTAAGCTCGACTGGTGTTGCGCTTGCTGTACGAGATGTCGCCGACCACCTGCAGCCCGCATCGCCAACATAGCACAAGAGGAAGATCCCCAAATCGCTCCCCGCTCGCCCCAGTCGATGACTCCACACACGCCATGCGCCGACTCTTATAGGGTTTAGCTTTGGGGATTGCAGGAGTCAAGAAAAGGCGATGACAGAGAGAGGGAGCGGGGTTAGAAAAGGCGAGCTAATAGCAAAGCCAGGGGAGGTCACGGGCGTGGCATTTGGCAGAACGGAGAGAAGGAGCGATGGTATTAAAATGAACCGGGAGAATACAGTGGTATTAAAGTGAACCGTTGTGTTCACTGTGTACCAAACCGATTTTGCCTTTGGTTGTTAGACTAGTTGTTTTGAACTGTTAGGTCGTTTGTTTAATGCGGAAGGATGCGGTGAAAAGCTATATTTGGCTGCAAGCCTGCAACTGTTGGACCATAGGATGGTGGATGGATCAAGGAGGTGACAAACTGACAACCCTCATAATTTTCCAACCTATCAGGATTTGAAATGGTTGTTCATCCCCATGGTCTTCTTGCCCACTTATATGCAGTCTATCCATTAATCACAAATGTCCCATTTGGCGAGTTTGCATGATTACGCTTAACAAGCAGCATTTTTAGGTTCTCAATCAAAATATCTTGAGCTATTTTTTCCAGCTATGCTGAAGAGTGATTTTCCCTCGTACTTCTCCCTTCTACTTTAGCAGAGTATTAACCATATGATCTTTTTTTGTGAAAATTAGCCATATGATCTCTGGTTAGTTTATAACCTCTACTTTTACCTGGCATTATCATTTGATTTATATTGTGCCAGTAGATATAACATCGCATACACATCTCATAAGTCAATGTATGCCAGACTTTTTCGTAAGCTAATATATTTCTATGCTACTATTATTGTCTTAGGGGCCTGGTTCATCAATTGTAATACGCCCTTAATACACACAGCAACGTTTGTAGTAGCTTGTATCCTAATGCGGATGTAATGCCATTGATTTGTTTTTTGGAACACTATCGGAAGTTGGTCACTAACATATGGTTTGCTCCATGTTTATGTTTGGTACAATAACCTGTCAGACATTTTTTTCACATAGTTTTTTTTTTAATTTGAGTTTTTGACTGATGGTTTCTTTTAGCATGTTTTCGATGAAGGTGACTGATTCTAAACCTCTGGACATCTCCAATTCCATGGAAAAGAAGGCTTCAACTGCGCTGCTGAGAACTTCATTGAACCTCCATTTCTCTCCCACCCTCTCCCTCTCCCTCTCCCTCGAATGTGTTTTCTGTATTTTCTGATGTAATTATCTACGGACTGTGGCTGGACTTTGGAACACTGCTTAACGGTCGTTGCCTCAGGGTTGAGGATGATAGCTCGACGGCTTGCTGATAGGCTATAATTAGCAAAATAGGATTCTTTGTACAAAAAATGCAAAATCTCATCTACATAGATGCACAATCTTAACTCTCAAAAGTGACTCAACTTATTATAAGATGGGATGGTGGTTTGATTTTGAAAGATTGCATCAATCTTGAGGCACAGTTGACTATGGTTATACTACATGTATCCGTACATATATACACCACACGCACACGCCCACACACATAAAGACGCATCTTAACACACGCTAATCAGAAGCGAGCGCCAGACTCATAGTAGCGGACATGCGCTTTATGCCAACTACCTAAATGGTCTTAAACCACCTAAATGGACAGGGAAGATACACAACTTTGATCCCAAGAATCGAACTCGGACGGGTTACCTGCTCGACGGCAGAACGAGCCATTTGAGCTACGAGCTATGCTCAGTCCTCCGCTAGTCTTTTATATAGTAGGTGCGTCACGAATTTTTCTATCAAGGTCTGTTGTTGGGCCTTGGATAGGCTGTAAGGCTTAATTGCCCCTACTACTTAGGCAGTATAACCATTTGTTCCGAAGAAGGTCCGTCCTTGTTCTCAGCCACTATTTGGCTTCGACTAGACCACTGTTCTTCATCATTGTCTTAAATGGGCCTGTTCTTGACCTAGTAATTGGGCCATGCACGTGCCTATGCACCTTAGATGGGCCGTAACTAGACCGCCATTCACAGTTCAGGTCTTCATTGGGCGCGTTAGTGGGCCTGACTACCTTAGAGGGCCGTTATTGGTCTACATTTGCCGAAGTTTGAAATGGGCGTTATTGGGAGTCCTTTACCTTAGATTGGCCTCCGTTAGTGGGCTGGTGTTCTTGTCATTATCTTAAACGGGCCTGTTTTGGATCTAATATGGGCCCGTACAGGCCTTTAGGGACCCCCATGTAGACCTATATTTTGAAGGAGTCCTATACGGGCCTTCAGTGGGCTGCTTTTCTTCATCATTGCCTTAAATGGGTCGTTAGTGGCGGAAGATTTTACTTCTCGCAATATTAATTTTTATGCAAATTTATGTACCGCAACTGATCCTAATTTTCTTGCGATCCGCCTTTACGTGGCACGTAATTGATCTGATTGGATGGATCTTACGCTCTAATTTCTGATGTTAGTATCACTACTACACTTAGTCGTCTCCTACGAGGCCGTGTCAGGCTATGCAACATCAACGTCTAACGCTATGCCAGGCCGCAAACACGTTGCTGTCCGGCAGATGAGCAACAAGTCATATCTCCATACATTAGTGTACCGCAAGTTTCTCTGTTGCGGAGGATCTTACGTAAAAGTTTCCTACAGAGCTATAGTACTATAACTACTGGAGATAATTGAGTGGGCTTTTGCTGTTGGCAGCTTACCTGGTTAGACCACTCACGGGCCATCTGGATCTGAAATGACAAAAATGATATATACATTGCGCAAAATCGTCACGGAAGTCCACATGCTGCGCATACAAATCGCGGCACTATCCTAGACCACGACTGCCATATTCGCTGCCGCACTGGCAAACCATCCTACCGCGGTCTGGGATCATAGCAGGTTGCCTTCCACGGTAATTTTGTGATGTAGGGACGCCATTTGTATCATTTCGTCCATAAGGGGTCTAGATTTGCTATTTCATTAAAAAAAAAGGCTAAGTGAAGAAAAACAAACTAGCCATCTGAAAGGTGTGATATGAAAATTCGCATTCACCCAATTCCTTGACTTCCGGTCATAGCTAGGAGGAACTTGTTGAATTTTGGACTGTTTTGGCCTGTAGCGCACCGTAATTCATAAAGTAGCCCCCTTAGCATCAGAATTCCATTTTTGGCCCCTCTAGCGCCGCTTTGCCCTGGGACGGCGAAAGAACTCACCGCTACCATCGCAGCGGCGCAAAGATCAACTTGTCTTTGTGGCCTTGTGAGCAACCGAAGTTGTCTTGGTTGGGTCGGCAGAAGAAGAACTCTTTCGCTAACGGGCATGGCAAAGAAGTTGCCTCGCCCGCCACGCCGCATGGCCACGGCCCAGCCTCAGCTGCCTCAGGCGACGCCAAGACCGCCGATGCGCGCCCTCGCCTCGGTCCCTGCTACCTTGCTTGCCTATTTTGAGCGCCACGCGCTGCGATGGAGCGGCCAGGCCCTGGCTGGCCTTGGCTTTGAGTGTGCCTGCGCGTTTGAGTGAAGGATGCATAAATCGAGCGGGACGCAAACGCAGCGACGCCATTTTCAGTTGCAAGCCAGAGAGGAAGAGAGCCAGAGAGAAAGAGAGCTCGCGGAGGAGAAGGGAGAAGGCAATCAGAGAAGTTGAAGTTCGCTCAGTTACGGGAGTTGTACATCATCTTGTGAGCACCTAGAAAAGGTAAGTGTCATTCGCATCCGGCTATAGTTTTAGTAATGTGATTAGGATATAATTAGATGATTTGTAGTTTCTTATAGTAGCAACAGAGTAGTTATAGTTGTGTAGTCGGTGTATTTTGACTTAGTGTTTGGGCATAAAATTAGAAGACTTAGTGTGACTAGCACGTAATTAGAAGACTTAATAGTTAGCAATGTGATTAGCCAGTAATTAGTTGACTTAGCAGACTTATTATTGTTAGTGTTGTAAATTAAATAGAGTTAGCAATGTACCTTCCAGTGAGGAGATAACTCCAGGGGAGAGAAGCCTTAGAGGAGGAATGGGAAGGAAAGAACGATGGGGAAGGAAGGATGGCAGCTAGGATATTTCGGTGGTGAGGAGATAAGGGAGAGATAAATGGAAGGGATTAGGTGAGGAGAAGATTAGAGTAAGGGGATTAAGTAAAGGGAAGGATTAGGGATGAGATTAGGTGAGAAAGGGAAATTTAAGAAGTAGCAAATTAGTAATACTATTAACAGTTTAGTAGTAACAAATCTAATTAGGCACTAGTAAAATTAAATATCGACGCGGTGTATTTTTTTAGACCAACATATTTAATTAAGCCGCGTACGAGTCAAATAGTAGTAGGCCGACGATAGATAATTAGTGCGGGATAAATAAAATGTAAAATTAATCATAGTATATATAAGAAAATTAATCGCCAATAAAACTCACTAGATTAATTAAATAATCGGGGGCGTTAGGAAATATTTTAAGACTTAGTAGTCAGCAATGTAAAATTATTGACTTAGCAGACTTAGTAGTTAGCAATGTGAGTAGCTTTTAATTCAAAATCTGTACAAGGAGAAGTATAGGCTTGCACGGAACCAGAAGAATTATGCCTATATTGCAAGTACATTAGAGTCCGAAGACAGAACCACGTCTATTGCAAGTATGCCTCTTCTAGTGGAATCCCAGAAAGAACCACTCACACCGACATTGAATCCTCCATGTTTTAGGGCATCTTCATAATCACAACAAGCGTTCTCAACCTCTTCAATTGCTCTCAACCTCTTCAATTGCATTCTGTACAAGCTCCATAAAGTACTTTGCTTTAACTACACCATAGTGAAGTAACGTGGTTAAGAACCGTAGCGACCAAGATATATATTTTTAGTTCTCTCGTTTTTCCGAGTCTTTCAGAAAATGAAAAGCAATTTAAATAAATAAAATAAACTTCAATTAAATTCACTTTTTTTTAATTAAATCTTTTCGTGTTCCAAGTTTTTTTTTGGTTTTTTTAAGTGTAAAAAAAAATCAGTTTTTTTTCACTTTTCTTTTCACAGAAAATTCATATAAACTGCAATTAAGATGAATCAATTTTTGTTGGTCATGAAAATTTATTCCGTAGATAACCATGTAATTTTTATCTCCACTAGTATTCTGTTATTTTATGCGAGATGTTTAAATAGAAATAGAATTGAACCTACAATAATGTAATTTTTATGTGCAGTACTATATTAGATTATGAACAAATTATAGAAGTGTCAGGAACTTGAACCAAAAATTTTAAAATATTTCGAGCATTGCATATCAGTGGTTTGATATGCACCTGTGTTAGGTACTTCATGGCGGAGATTCAAGATCTATTCGTATTCCACGGGACGCTCAGACGCGACAGACGACGGGCGGACCCATCAAATTGTGGCCAGATCGTGATCCGGGCGTCGGGTCTGAAGGACATGAGCCTCTCGGAGCTAAGGCGATGTGTGCGTTCCGCGTTTGATCGCGCAACTGCAAGGAAGAAGCTACGCATCGAGGCGTTGTATGCCTCGGTGATGGGTGGCGCAGACGAGATAGTTTGGCAACTTATGAAGGTGACAAGTGACGCTTCATAGGCCTATTACATAGAGGCTGTTTGCAACCCTGCTGTTGTGATATATGCGCAGCCGATGGTCTATGTTCAGTTCGTGGAGAGCGCGAGGACATCTGGCGTTGGTGGTTCCAGTGAAGCTGCTGGTGAGGAGGAGCCTGCGTTGGTCTCAGGTGTTGGAGGAGACACGGGCGAGGACGTGGGTGATGGAGACCTAAGGAGGCATGCTGACAACTTCGAGCCCAACGAAGGAGTGGAGCGATGGTGGGCACCAGACACTGCCACGCAGTACCTAGCCGACTGTGCGAGAAGAGGTGGAAAGCGAGGAGGAGGACGTGGAAACAACTAGTTCTGAAGACGACCAAGACAGAGAAGCTGCTACGAGAGGTGTAGTTGGTGGTGTTGTGACCACCGACATTTCTTACGTCTCATCAAGATTGGACGATGTTGCAACGACATCATTGGTTCTGCCACAGCTAGAGGGGGGGCGAGTGGGGGTTCAATGAGGACACCCTGCTCCTAGGGCAGCGCTTCCCTAACAAGAACGTGCTAGATACGCCATTAACATTGGTCGGCCGTATCGGGTGCAGAGGTCCAACCCCGACACCTACATCGTTAGGTGTGTTAATGAATCCTGTGCTGGCAAGGTCCGTGCGCAGCGATTCACAGGCGCGACCACGGGCTTCCAGATAACGGTGCTGAAGGACCATACATGCGAGCTAGCTGAGCCGCTTCAAAGGCACCGCAACATGACGTCCTCGTATGTTGCCAGCCTGATAAGCCACCTCGTCGCTGGAGATGTGTCCATTTCGCCAAAGCTCCTACTGGCGGAGGTTGCCAATATGGTGGGGTTCGCGGTCAGCTACAAGACGGCATGGCGGGCGAAACGGAAGGTTGTGGAGCAAATGTTTGGCACATTCGAAGAGGCTTACAACTTAGTCCCAAGGATGTCGTGATCAAATCGCACAATCAAACCCCGACATACATAAACAAGCTTGATCGGGTGCACCCAACGGAGGGGTCCAATTGTTTTGTTCTTGAAAGGGTCTTCGGCCTTCGCTAGGGCGATCAAGGGTTCAAGCATTGTCGTCCGCGGTCGACGATGAACAAAGACCTTCCTATGTGGGAAGTACAAGGGTACCATCCTCACCGCCGCAGTACCGATGGGAACGACTCGCCAGTTACTCCTTGTGGCCTTCGCAATTGTTGAGAGCGAGAACACTGATAGCTGGCTGTGGTTCCTGTCCAATGTGAAGGTGCGGTGGTCAAAGACCGCCAGATGTGTGTGTCATCTCGCATCGCAATCTTTGGGTTGTTGTCGCGTTGAGTATGATGCAAAACGGGACGCAGCCGCCGTTCCAGTGGAATGATGTGAAGAGCCGTTGGTGCATGAGGCATCTTGCGGCAAACTTCCACACAAGGTTTCGGAGCAAGGACCTGATGAAGATGTTCAAGAAGCTCTGCATGCAGAACCAAAGGCGGAAGTTCAATGTGGTGTGGAGACAGCTCGATGAGGAGACTGGGAAGCAACTAAGGAACTCGGCGGACGCTGAGGTAGGGGCAGTGGCAGGAGGGTCCGCGAGAGTTGGGGAGTTCACACAGTAGGTTAACTCGCACACACCCGACTTGGAGAAATGGTCCCTGCTGCACGACACCGGTGGTGCAAGGTACGGGATCATGACGACCAACATGTTCGAGGTGTACAACGGTGTTCTCAAGGGTGTCCGATCCCTGCCAATCACTGCGGTAGTGGAGGAGAGCTGGAACCGTACCGTCGGGTACTTTGTTAACAGAGCCATGATGGCCAAGAAGCATTTGGAGGATGGGAAGTAATTCTCCGAAGTAATGCACACGTACATGGAGAAGAAGATCAGCAAGGCTCGTTCACACGTTGCGCGTACTATGGATGACGTCAGGTAGAAGTTCGAGATTCGGCTTAGGGAGAAGTATGTGATGGGCCACGCTAGAGGGGATCGGAAGCAGGTCTGCAAGATTGCTGACGAAGCGTCGTGCACCTACAACAAAGCCACAGCTTCTGCACAAACCATGCTCCCATGTGTACGCGGCGTGCGTGGTATGGCGCCAGGCCTCGGAGTGTTACATCTCCGAGTACTACGACATCCACCACCTATATGGCACTTGGAGTGCCGAGTTCTATTCGTATGGCCTCGACATGCACTAAAGGGGTCTCTGGCCGGGACAAGTGAAGTGGGTGCTTAACGACGACCAAGCACTCGTCGTCGGAAGACGCCATCCACGACGATTCGAACGATATGGACTACAAACCAATAGTAACGGGTTCACGCCCCAGATGTAAATCAGGTAAGATGGTTGGCCACTCAAAGAACCGCCGCCGAACAGATCTAGCACAAGCAACAAGATCGTAGCGACTCAAGATATAATTACTAAGTCGTGATGTTGCATGCTTAGTTTAATGGCTTGTATGAGTTGTATCGTTGTCAAACCATGCCTTCTCGCACGGACGTAATGTTATGTTATCTGGGTTGTATGTTAACTCATTATGGTCATATATACTGTTATGTTGTATGGGTGTGTATATGGTGTTATTCACTTTGTCTTATATTCTATTGTGATATGTTTCGCATTCTTTTTATGTTCCATACATTCTATTTTATATGCGGACTAACGTGTTGTTTCTCTCTCAGAGATGGCACAACCTCTAGTTGATGGGTCTGTGATGAGCTACTCGACGACTTATTTGGGATGGGTGACACCGATGTCGAACTCTGGTCGTTCGCATCGGCCTCCGAGCCCGGGTCCCGAAGCGCTCTAGAGAGAGGTGGCCTCTTGACGAGCCAGATGTCCCAACATCGCGGACGGCCTCCCCCCTTGCCCGCATGTTGGACGATCAAGACGCTGCTTTCAGCTTTGACGCAAGATTCTATTCAAGGCCAGGATCGAGGAGACCAGAGACTCACACCTTCCACTTCCTGGGGAGATGATCAGAACTCTAGAGGACGAGCTATGCTTACTGTGTCTATCACGAAGCGGTCTTCCAAAGAGTGCCACCTCCAAGGCGACTGACCGAAGGTGCGTATGGCTGAGAGATTTGGTCACCCGATTGCTGACAACATATCGGGTGTGCCACATTCCTTGCTGCGGGAGTACATGACTTGCCCCTTGCATGTGCCTGTCGAGGCAGTTAGGACACACTTCCTCGTGTACCTTTTGTTCCTGTTCGGATGGATCTTGTTTCCTACAACTCAGGGAGACTGCGTGTACCCAAGCTAGATCCATCTCGCAGAGTCTTTGGTGGACGCTCATCCCGACAAGGTGCCACAATACAGTTGGGGCTCCGCAGTGCTTTGTGCCACTTACCGAGGGTTATGCGATGCCACTCGGCAATGAAGACGGGCGGGAGCCGCCATGGTATGCTACACTCGCGCTGCAGCTATGGTCATGGGAGCACTTTCCTGTTGGCCGACCGTATTTTCGGAGAAGGGTGCACCCTTTCGAGTTGAGCACCGAGCTTTACGATAATACTAGAGGCGACGACCCTGTTGATGGGCCTACAATGGGAACGCGTTGGACACTTGCCACCCTAGGTTGGACCAGAGAGAGACCGAAGCGTGTGTACCCTGAGTTCCACAACCTATTCGAGACTCTACACGAGGACGAGGTCATCTGGTGGCCATGGGCTGCACATTTCACGGAGACAAATTTCACGGATTATCCTCGCGAGGCACTCGGACGAGGCGCTCTGGTTGACGACATGCCACCTGGTCCTCTCCCACATGGTCGAGCCGTACAATCCACAGCGGGTCATGAGATAGTTTGGCCTTTACCAAGAGGTGCCACCGCCGCCAGGACGACCTCTCACCGAGAAGGCCCACCGGTATGTCATTTTTCAGTATCATATTAGCCGCATGTCTGACTTACATTTTCTGACATTCGAATTCAATTGCAGGCAAATGAGGAGAGGCCGGAGGAGCGACGCCTGGAGGCAGACACAACAGCCGTGGACAGCGTTGTGGGGCGAGAGGGCGGCGAAAGACATGGTGCACGAGTTACGAGGCTACACCATCCAGACGTATGCTGCGTACTTGTAGTGGTACGTTCCGCACACTAGGTGTAGGCTTACTGGGCCAGCGCCACAGCGTCCAGTGGAGGTCATGCAAGGTGCTGTTGTACTAGAAGGTCACAACCGTCACCGAGCGGCACGCCAGGATGAGACGGTAAAATATTCTTCGCACAAATTTCATCCGGCAACACGTTTCTAACTTACTATGGGTTTCCTTGTAGCACTACCATCTTGATCGTATCGAGCGTGAGGGTTTAGAAGCTCTACGTCGTGGTCGCAGTAGCACATTTGATCGCCTCCTACATGCGGTGCGCACCATGACCGAGGACACGAGGGCTGCAATTAGGACCATAACTTGTGGTCGCCACAGCGACGTTCACGTACAGCATTGAGGACACCGAGGGCACCCTCCACCCCCTCCGCCATCGGCACCTCCCTCGGCACCGTCCTCCACACGTCCGTCAGACTGGAAGTCGCTTGAGCTACTGGCCGCTTCGCCGACGCGCCTTGGGCCACAGGTTGTTGTCATCAATACTTGTCCATGCACTCCTTTCGAACGTATCTGACATAACCATTTGTTCTTGCAGCACTTGAGAGAGGACAACACTCTACTTCAGCCATCGTCGTCACGGAAGGAGGCGCGGCACTTGCAAGGGGACAACACTCTGCTTCAGCCGTCGTCATCACGGAGGGAGGCGCGGCATACGACTTCCTCGCCGACGTGACGTTGTTCCACTATAGACAGCGACCCTTACTCGCCGCAACGCCGAGACGGCGGGTTGGGATCATTGGCGCGTGGTATTCAACAACGACGCAAGAGCGCGACTGCTGGTTCGGGCGAGACGCACTAAGGGTACACCGCGGCAAAGATTATGGCACGATCGCCAGAGGATCCTCGTCCACTATTTACCCCAGAGTATGGGCATCGGAAGAAACGCCGTCCGTCATCGAAAGGGCAGTCTATGACCTGCATGATAGCATTCTCCCCATGTCTGCATTTCGGGCATACCGGTTGAGCACGCTTGTTCGGCATCAACCGGTAGTTAGGGCCGAAGTGCTCCCTCCTTTCCAGGAGAAGGTCCGCCCGGCGACCGGCTGGACTAGTCCTCGGCGCCCGCCATCGATGTTATCGCATTGACGGAGAAGGTTCTTCTTCCTACGGTTTCAAGGGTCGAGTGGTCCTACTTTCGGAGCATGGGGCGTGCATTTTATAGCCCGTGGGGGGAGCCTAATAAAGCAGGTAATGTATTAGCTTGTATATGACAAGACCAGACGGGCCAGCTTTGCATAGTGATAAGACCATATAGGGCAGCTTTGCGCAGTGACTAGACCACACAGGGCAGCTTTGCTCAGTGATAAGACCAAAGGAGAGAGTTTTTGCGAGGACAAGACCACACGGACACCTTTTATGCAAAGGATAAGACTAAAGGAGATGACTTTTATGCTAAATGACAAGACCACACGGGTAGCTTTATGGTGACAAGACCACACGAGCGCCTTTATGCAAAGGACAAGACCACACGGGGCAGCTTTACGTAGTGATAAGACCAAAGAAGACAGCTTTGCGCAGTTTAGGGTTTAGGTTTAGGGTTAGGTTTTTCAGATCGACTTGACAACCCTGACCGTCTCGCCAGCTTTTCAGACCGAAAAGACAAGACTCTGGAAAGAAAGACGTGACAACACTCGCCTCGCTTGACTTTTCAGACCGCCAAGACAAAGACACTACGCAAAGCATGGCATGACTTCTCCGTGAAAAGTAAGACGTGATAACACTATGCCTAGCCAGCTTTTCAGATGGACGTGACAGCACTCTACCTCCTCAGCTTTTCAGAACTAAAAGACAGGACTCTGCATGAAATTAACCACACCATGCCAACCATGGGACTTATAAAAAGGGGTTGAACCAAACCCAACACTACACAACAGATACCCAGCTATGGACTCTTCGGCAAACTTCTACGCGAGGATGTTGCAGAAGCGCAAGTGGCATGCGCAGAAGAGGAAACATCTACAATACCCAAATTTTTCAATGAAAGATGCTTAAGTACCACCACGTTTTCCGATCCCGCAGTGTGTGTGTGGCGAACCGGCAGAGATCATTCAGTCCACACACCTGCACACCGCTGTTCGCATACTACACGCGGGCACCACCGTAAGCGCTTTTCAGCAAGACGATTTTCGTCAACGTTGAATTCCTTAAATTTTTAACTTCATCCCCACGTAATAGCAGCCCGAGATGCGCTGCCACTTCTTCCAGTGGATCGACGGCCCGGAGATGTACGACAGGGCATTCATCCAGCAGAAGTACATGCTGAACTACTCGGTGCGGGCCAAGAACTTCATGCGGTGGAAACCTTACGTACCGGACCCTGTTGAGGAGGCACCGAAGGAGCCCAGTAGTCGCCCGGGCGTAATCCATATCGACGACGTGAGTTATCAAGAATTTACATCCTTATTACGTTTTTTACTGTACTGTGTACTTACATCATAGAATCGCAGGACATGGACAACTTCGACATACCAGCCCGACGTGACAAATTCCGCGACAAGGGCAAGGAAAAGCTCATGCGCCGAGCCCTACCGCCTAACGATCCAGCTGTCGGGACGTAATCCGTATCCACGACGTGAGTTATGAAAAATTTACATCATTCTTACGATTTTCACTATACGATGCACTTACATCATGGAATCACAGGACATGGACGACTTCGACATACCAGCCCGACGTGGACAGTCCCACGACAAGGGCAAGGGAAAGGCTCATGCGGCTGAGCCCGGCCACCACAGCGTATTCGGTCGCCCGGGCGTAATCCGTATCGACGATGTGAGTTATGAAGAATTTACATCCTTCTTACGATTTTCACTATACGGTGCACTTACATCATGGAATCACAGGACATGGACGACTTCGATATACCAGCCCAACGTGGACACTCCCGCGACAAGGGGAAGGGGAAGGCCGGCGAGAAGTTCAACGCCGAGCTAGCAAGGAAGGGAAAATAGCCCCATTCCATGCAGTAGGTCATGTCATTACGTAGTAGTCCCTCGTTCCACCCCCCATGTTTTTTACTATCCCCTAAAGGCATGTATACTTATATGGTCCGGATGCTTGTGTTGCAATGTACCGTAGTGGTAGCGAGGATGACTAAAGCAATTAGCCGAACCATCATGCCATGTCGCTACGTGTAACGTGCTTATGTCCGCAGACTCTAATGTAGTTCTGGTTCCGTGTCTCCGCTAAGCCATCAAAGCATGCCTATATTGCAAGTATGCCTCTTCTAGTGGAATCCCAGAAACAACCATTCGCACCGACATCGAATCCTCCATGTTTTAGGGCATCTTCATAATCACAACGAGCATTCTCAGCCACTTCAATCATATTCTGTATAAGCTTCATAAAGTACTTCATCGACTGTCTGGCTATATACGCGTATACGTTCAGACGACTTCATTGAGGAGAGACTCCAATAGTGCTAGTCCATTTTTATCCCACTTCTAAAAGACAACAAGTATTTCAGCACATAAAGTTTGCTTGGACGATATCCTCAAGGTTATACCTCGTCTGATATGCGTATCAATCATCCTTTCTCAGAACGAATAAAATAATAGAAAAATTAGAGAAGCAACAACACTGTGACGGGAGGCTCCACAAAAAGTTTCATAATTTTCTAAACTCATTTCCTATATTTTGAAATTACTACAAACAGCGCTGAAACCGTGATAAAACCCTGATTTTGCAAAAAAACAAAACCCTAATTTACAAACCTCCGTGCCCATATTTTCTTAATGAATGTTTTTTTTTTACAAATATCAGTGCTCGTTCAAACCCTAATTGAAATGACTGAAGAAAATTTCGTATTCGTACAAGTGCTAACCCAAACTGGAAACCCTAATTCTATCCCGCTCGAAACTATAATATTTTTTTTTCATTTCTGGAAACCCTAATCCTTTTTTTTTTCTTTTGTTCGAATGGGCGTAGGGGCCGGCAAGGTGCTGCCGTCGCCGTCGGTAGCACCTTGTCTTTGCCAGTGACAAGAAGATTTTGGTCTTGCCTAACAGCGACGCATGAGGTGAGTTGATGCCGTCCCAGATGGCAGCAAGTGCTAGGAGGGGGCCAAAAATAGAATTCTGACGCTAAGGAAGCTAGTTTAGGAATTACGGTGCGCTACAGGGCCAAAACAGTCCAAAATTCGAACTTGTTGGCTCATTGCTCCATATGGCTCATGTGACCTTGGGAAAAGAGAGAGGTGTCCTAAATGGAAAAGAGAGAGAGAGAGAGAGAGTAAATGGTCGATTGTAATTTTCATTATCATGACCAACCTGTCAAGCTGCGGATGTAGTTGAAGTGGTCCTACTGTTCTACATTATCTCATATTTCTTACCTGCAAAGTATCTTTAATCATATCAAACACCAATAACTCATTGTTCATACATTATGTAAGTAGAACAAGAAATGCAGACCAGCTAAGCTAACTATTCAATGTATCCCAGGTATAAATAACCATATATGCATACATCCCGATATCCGGTGATATGGCAGCAGAAATATATTGCAGTTAATGAAATTGTTGGCACGCACAAAAGTAAAACATGAAGAGAGAAACAAAAATCCTTTCTTCTGGATAGCAATCGGCAGCAAGCATAATCATCAAACCCCAATAGCTCCTAGTGGATGCTTTCAACATGCCATCACTGACCAAAAAAGAGAAGGAACAAGGGAATCGGAAGAGCAATAGAGAAATGTGACGAAGGATACAAGAGGGGGTCTAGGAGGATCCATGTGAGAAAACATTTTAAGCTAAGCTAGTCGTCGATTAACAGTAGTGCGCAGCAAAGTAAACTCACCACCACAGTATCTACAAATGATTTGAAACTTTTGCAAAACGATAATATTCGAATTCATAATTAGACCTACAAAAAAATTTCCGAAATCCATATCCCATCATCATCATAACATCCAAAGTCAATTACAAGAAGACATACAACAGTAATTCAATTGCAGAATTGACCACAATATGGATTCTTTACAGACAAAAGTAAATTATTACAAGAATCCATCGCCAGCGAAATTAAAACATTAAATACAAACCTGGAATTAATTAAGGAAGACCTTTACATCGAAGGCTAAATAAATATTACAACTTCAAGAGATTTACCAAATGAAGGTTATGAAATTTAATTAACTACAAACTATAAGTCTTGCATTTAATTAACTACAAACTATAAGTCTTGCATGCATATCGTCGAAGCATTCCCTTGTCCCTCTGTCGCCAGCCGTAGAACTATCCCTCGATCCACATTTCCATCGCTCGTTAAGAAATGCAGAAAACGATTAGCAAGCCAAATTGAGAGCAGTAAATAGAAATTAGAGTATAGAAGTTTGTTGTCAGATCTCACGAAGTACAGTCGGGTTCCCAGACCGACCTAAGTCAACCGGCACCTTGACCATCAAGATACCCAGGCTAACCTAGGTCAATCGGCACCGTTCACTTCCGTAGGTTTCATCACCCGGTATTTATTTGAAACTAGGGGTAGGAGTGGGGCAGTGCGGTGCGGTTCGAACCAAACAAAATACATGGTGTCCATCTCATCTTTGCGTGTTTGGGGGGTCGACCCATTTGGTGCAATGCAATGCCCCGCATGACCCAATGGGTTTTAAGGGTCGACCCACTTGTGCATTCCTTCCCTAATGTCGCCGCCCAATCCAACCTCCTCCTCCCCATCGCCAATGCGCCACCCCCTTGCCGATGCGCCGCCCTAGGACTATTGGCCCACATCCATGGCCACCGTCCCTCGGCGGACACCACGTCGCAACTTGTGCTCTAGGTCGCGCCTGCATCGCCGCCGATGTCACCTAGAGAACCTGCCGTCGTCGCCTTCACCTCACCTGGACCTAGCCTACGCGGAATTTGCCTCTGTTGTCGTCTACCCAGGGCACCGCCTCCGTCATCTCTCTCGGATCCGACTGCAGCACACTTTGCTTTGCCCAGATCCGTCGCCGCCGACTTCATCGTCACCTTCCCCTGCCACGGCGACCTTCTCTCCTCGCGTCGCCATCTCCCCCGCCCGCGTCGGATCCGAGGCCACAAGATTCGGTGCATGTGTGCCGGTGGCGGGAGAGGAACCCAACGAAGTTGCCGAAGGCAACAGAGGTGTCCAGATTGGGGGGATCGAGGCGTCGGCGCTAGGTTTTGGTGGTGGTACGATTTGAGGCAACGGCAGCGCCATTCGTTGTCAGGAGAGGAAGAAGGGAGCTGAGGGGAGGCGACAGAAGCCGACGGTGTCGATAGGTGATGGGGGATTTTTCCATGGACTAGCTCGGTCGAGAACATAGGGGTGAAGCAGGGCCTGGGAAAGAACTCCTAGGAGAGTGCGTTGGAGAAAATCAGGTGGAACGGCGGTGAGAGAAGGGTCGCTCCGTGCGATCCAAAGGAGCAATAGGTTAATGAGCCTTTTGCCCTGATTTTTTTGTGAATCACACCTCTAGCTCATTTGCTGTAAATTTATGGGCAATTAGGTTATCCAATGGATCGGACTGAACCATTCCCACCCCTATTTAAAACTCAACACCTACGTTGTATACAGTAACTGAAACACCCTTTGGACCCAAGGTCCATAGCTAAATAGTGCCAAGTGAGGAGGGAAGGGATAAGGGTAAAGGACAAGCCTCACAGCCGAACCATCCCCCCTACATAAGGCCTTCATCCCCCTCACTGCCACACAGAAAGCCTCCTATCTCACAAAGCCAAAGCCAAGCCAAGCAAAGCTCTGCCCCTAGTTCACATCCACAAGAAGCACAGAGAAGGAGGAAGGGAGCAAGGGAGAAGGGGAAGCCCGAGGAGCGTGGACGACGCCCGGCGACGGCATTGAACCATCTATGACCACTAGGACCACGCTGACCAACAAAGACAAGAACCAGGAGGACCAAAAAGCACCGAGGAACACCACGACCACCCGGCCATCATCACCAACACACCACTGCCACCATCCAAACCCAACCTGTTAGACCATGTGGCTAGATCTAGTATATTTTAGTTGATGAATAATTGACAATGTTGGGTACTGATGTTATTTGAGGCGTGTGGTGTGTGTGGACTTATGTCGATCAAGTTGGGAAGAACTTGTGCCGGGGAAATATGTTGTTTTGGTCTTTGCATGTGCTGGGTAACTCGGAGACGATCGTGGTCTACGGTGATGACCGGGAGATGACTTGGTGCGAAGTCATGGTCCAGAGGGTCGAGGATGCTAGAGGAGACAGTCGAGCTCGAGTTGAGGCGTGTG
This sequence comes from Phyllostachys edulis, assembly GCA_036346405.1. Classification (NCBI taxonomy): domain Eukaryota; kingdom Viridiplantae; phylum Streptophyta; class Magnoliopsida; order Poales; family Poaceae; genus Phyllostachys; species Phyllostachys edulis. Next base: position 93,174,123 of record CM070562.1, on the reverse strand, counting down.
GAGATCAAAGATGGATGATGCATGTTGAAGCTATGGAGGTGCAGTCCGGAGGCTACGACATATGACAATTTTTGGGTGTCCAAAATTAGTTGTGTAATTTGGTGTAAAAGTCCATGTATTGGGCCCTAGGACTCTTGGGCCATACATGGGTGTTTAGGTAACCATGTGTGTTATGTATAGGGTTATGGGACTATTTATATTGGATGGGGTTACAGCTGCCGGGGTATCAGCCGGTAGGGTAGCAAACAAGAAAAGTCCTTGCTCGGAGGTTTTTGGCTTTGGCGGCGGCCGATGCTTTTGCTGTGCATGTTAATGGAGAAAAGCTTTTGCTGTTTTGATCTTTTGCGTTGAGTGATCCCCAGAGAAACTCTAGCCAATTGCGGGCGAGCGAGCGCACAGCTGGAATTGCAGGCGACGTAGGGGGTGTGCACCTTGGTCGCGTGTGTGCTTGCTAGCGGCGGCATGATATAGTACGTGAGATTTTTGTGTAGGTGGTGACGACTTGGTGGCTGCATATGTGCTTGTGATTTTCATGCTGTTTAGGCCAAGCGCGATGTGAGGAATAGAAAATTCCTTTGTGTCATCGTGAGGAATAGATAATTCCTTTGTGTCATGATGAGCATGTACTAGAGAAAAGGCTTTGGCATTATTAGTGCGTGGCTTGAGGTGATTAGGAGCTGCAGCTTGAAGAGGCTCTCGGCAGCAGGCTTAGTGCTTGTGCCTGCTGTAGCTTGACTTTTTGTACATGCATTGGATTTCGGCTGGAGGGATCAGGTGTTGCCGGCGGCCTCAACGTTGCCACATCAGTAGAACAGAGAATCAATCTTGGGGATTTTGGTGTGCGCGATGCCACATGAACCTTTCTTCAAGATCAGGTGCGAAAAATCTTCCACAATCATTCACCTCCTCTGATTGTCATTAACGATCAGGGGTGAATCCACCGGAGGGGCTTCATGAGGCTGAAGCCCCCTCCACGGGCGGCCAGAACCCCCCCCCCCTCCAGCAATGCAACCCCTTGAACCTTCATCTGACCAGCTCTGACCCCGGCTACCCCAAAGAAGAAGAAGAGGCAGTCAAGCATAGCAAAAGCGTGTGGGCCGAAGCAACGAAGCCCAGGTGGACAGGCCCAACTCAGAGCAACGAGGTCCACACGGTAGTCCCACATCATCTTCCCTGTTGTTCCCGAAATCCCGTTCCAAAACTCTCCATTCAATCATTCAATCTAGCAATTCCCTATTCAGCGAGGAGAGGCGCACCTGGACCTTAAGGGCAGCAGAGGGAGCCGGGCCGGGCTAGGGGTCAGGGTGGGGAGCCACCGCCAGATCTGCAGATCCTCGACGCCTGCTGGCTGTCATTGTCGTGGAGGCAAGGAGGAAGGCCGTCAGGCCGAGCCGCCGAGGCAGGAGGCAAGAATGGATGCCCCGACCAAGGAGGCCAAGGGCGAGCAGGAGGCTGCGGCCGAGGCAGAGCCGGGCACGGGTGGGGGAGGGCCGGAGGGGGATCGGGAGCTGGAGGCGGCGCACCTGGGGAGGGACCAGTGGCGATCTCAGATCTGGGCGGAGGAGGCCAGAGGAGGAGGAGCCGAGGAGGGCAAGCCGGCAGCGCCGGGTGGGGGAGCAGTCGAGCCCGAGCGGGAGGCCGGAGGAGGCGATTTGGCGTGGGGGAGCCTGGAGGCCAGTCTCCAGAGGCGATTTGGGCGTGGGGGAGGCTCGGTCTGGCTCAATTTGTTGAGTAACTGAGTGTTGACTATCAGGTATATTCTTGTTGCTTAATTACCAATTTTTAGTAAGTTTGATATAGTGTGGTATATACTTAATTAGCAATTAATTTGTAGGTTTGCAATAATGGATAAATGAATTTTGCTGAATGATTTGATGGTGTGCTATACCGAGCGATAAATATTTAGATCCATTGATGATGATGCAATCATAAGATCTTTCCAAGGCATGAAAAATAGCAGAATGAATTTGCCTCGTGAAAGTCGTGATTCAAGCTAGTGTCTTAATGGTATGATTCTTTTATTTTGAATGTTCATGATTATTTAAGTACAATTTGCTATTCTATCATTAATTTTTTTAATTTTGATGTACAGGTTGTTACCTACTGGAATCATATTTACATGTTTTGAGGATGCACTTTTCATTAGCGAGGTACCTTCAATGTATTTCTCTCTTTTTTGTTTTGTTTTTATTCATATATGAAACTATGAATTTGATTTCACAAGAATACACAACTATGTTTATTACAAATTAGTTTAGTCATTTGAGGTTTTGAGCGGTTGAGCTCACCCTCATTTTTTATCCTGGATTCGCCACTGTTAACGATCCTACACAACCCAACCGGTAAACCACCATTTCTCCCCCACTTCCATTCGTATTTTTGGTTGCCAAAGTCGAACCCATGACAGCCCACATACATAACAATAGCTCTCGGAGCAAGTATTCATCAGAGAGCAAGAGAAGGGAGAAGCAGAGGGAGTAGAGGAGATACAGAGGGGTGTACCTCGACAGCACCCCGCCATAGCAAGCCACTAAAAATCCACCTCAAGTACCTTCTCCATACATGAGCAGCACTCAACCTTAAATCAAGAAATAATCATCGGTGTCTGTAACAACAAAACCAACAAAGTCAAAAGGGAGAGTATGGGAGGGAGGTGAGGGCGTGAGGCACGGGCGCGACCGGGCGCAGTGGGTCGATGCGCCGGCGCATAGATGACCGGAGGCGTAAGAAGGAGGCGTAGGTCGAGGGAACTAGGGGGAGGAAGTGGCGCCGGGGGGAGAAGCCAGTGGCGGGTACTAGTGGCAAGAAGGGCAGCAAGAGAGAAGGGCAAGGCACGGGCTCGAGCCGAAGGGCCAGGGCGCCATGAACTGAGGGCAGGCGCTTGTGAGCCACATGCAAAGTGAGGGCGCGGGAGAGCAACATAGGGAGCAAGGGCCACTAGGCACGGCATCGGGCCAAGCCGAGAGCCAGCGGGAGGAGCTCCGGCCGAAGCAACCACAGGAGAAGAAATGGAAGAAAGAGATTAGGGAGAGAAGCAATGAGGAAAAGAAGGAAGTGAGGAAGAAGTCAAGCACCAGAGGGGTTCGGCCGTGAGGATAAGAAAGGAGGGGAGAGAGCATTAGGAGGTAGGAGATTAGGTGAGGAATAAAGGGAGATTAAGGAAGAGATTAAGGATTAAGGGAGAAAAAATAGGAAGAGAATAAAATAGTAAACTCACGGGGAGGTGTAGTAGTAATAAATTTAGATAAAAACCAGTATTAATTTGCCACTATATAATTTTTGAGACCAAACGAATTTAAGTAAGCCGTATGCGAATAACTAGTTATAGACCGACCGGTAGAAAAATAAAAGCAGCAAAATGCGTAAAATTAATCTAAGGCTATTTAACAAAATTAATCGCCGGTAGCACTCGCAAAGTTAGAAAAATAATCTGTTGCATTATAAAATAATTTGAGTAAAATAATTAAATTTAGTAGCACCGGAGTAAAATCAGTTGGGCTTTTAGTTGCACACGTAAAAGTTATTTAGACTTAGTTACATGCAGGATTCATATGTTATATCATTTCCGCACGATTAAATGCAAGAATAGGTGACCTCGATCCTAGGGCCGGTAGACTAGATTAACCGCAGTTTGGGAGTGCTAACTTAACGGTGGCCCAAAAATGTTATTGAGTTAAAATTTGCTAACACAATAAAATCCACTAACTTATGTACGCATAATATCACCCAAAACCAACTAAGTATTTATTTATTTTATTATTTACGATGCCGCATAATTGCGGAGGACGAACCCACGTAGACCGGAGTAGCTGATCTAGAATTCTTCGATGCCGATCTTTTCTCCGGCTACAAGGGCAAGCTATTCTCTTGAACATAAATATGGTTATATTAAATGTAAACCGTATATTGTTGTATCATATATGTATTGCATCAAAACTATGTCTCAAAATCAAATCGAATAAATGAGATAAAGATGAAAGAGATGAGAAAGATGAAAGAGATGGAAAAAGAGAATTATATGGCTGGTGAAGGGGGCCATGGTAGGAAAGAGATGAGGCAAGAGGAAAGAGTTAGTATGTAAGGACCAACAAAACTCTTACTCAGATATGAGGCCGTATTTAAGTGCCAACCATTTTTCCGTTTCGACGGACAGAAAATACTACCTTGTTACGTAATTATTCTATCCACATCGGGTAAGTAATATGTGTGAGTGTGATGGAGGAACCCAGAACCAGTAGGAGAAGACCAGAAGTGGGGGATCCAAGGCGCTATAGCGCTAAGGTGGAGTGTTGGGTACAAGATAGAAGCTGCCCCAACCAATATTGCTGGAACTCGGTGGATGACAAGGTCAGTACCGACGGAAAGTAATGGGTGAAGAAAGTAATTATGTAACCTGGAAAACGTTTTGTATTCTGATCTCGAACCCGCATCAAAGGAAATGCAGAGAACCCAGTTCACAGAGAGTTCAGAGTAGCTATGGGTAAAGTGGTACAAAGCCTACACAGTGCTAAATAAAATCATGAATTCATGCAAGTCTCCTGGATTGGAATATACGGGAACCACTAGGGGTTTATCTTCTCTCCGAGTAACAAGTAGTCCTTTCAGTATTAAAATATTCAACTTAATGTTTTAACGAGTTATTTATTTTCAAAAAAGAGATTATGTAGAAAATGTGATAACAAACAAAGATAAGTCATACAGTGCATCTTTTACTATTAATGCTTGCTAAGTACACTAGTACTCAACCTTGCTATTATTCTCCTTTGTTAAATCCTAGTCCAGCCAGGAACTATTCTGAGTGGGATGAAGGATACACAGGTACAGATGAGACCACAGGGGACGAGGACCCTTACTACGAGGAGCAGGGCGAGGTGGACACCCTATTTGGTACGTGGGACGAGTAGACAACCCGTGGAGAATGGCATACAAGCGAGGGGACTTGGTCCCATTTTGCAGTTGTAAATTACTACTTGTAATATAAGACCATAGCTTTGTGTGGTTAACTGTTGTAATAAAGAACAGTTTCTATCTTATTGTTCTGCTGCATCAACTCTGATAAGGTTTACTATTCGTTGGAGCGGTGTCTTACCGAGCAGACGAATAGTAATCCGTATGTTTAAGTGTGATTATTCTCTAGGGTAATGATACGGGCGCCACAATCCAACTTCACCGAGCTTACTCCAATGACGCAAGCTATGATTCCCGCAAACACAAGCACGAAGCAATTTAAAAAATTTAATCACAGTGATACAGTCATCAAGCCATGAATATAATCAACTCCAACCTCTTTTTTTTATATTCTGAAACATAAATCCCACCTTTAGAATCTATAACTCATTAAATTCATGGAAAGAAAAAAAGCTAAATCGCGCCAATTGCTCCCAGCTAATTGCTTGGATGCTCCCCTGTGCCATGACTGATCAATAGGAGGGCAAGTGCATCCCGGGGAGCAGTAAGGGAAAGGTGCGGACGAGACGAGAGGGAAAAGGGTATACAGGAGGAAGGGAGAAGACAAAAGAGAACTTGGGGATGAGCAGAAACAACTGGCCTCGTCACGTGACCGCACATGTTGCTTCTCTCGAGCCAGGTTGAGGGGAAACGGTGGGATTTCTCGTTTCCGGGAGCTAGGTCAGGGAGTTTTGTTCTAAATGGTACTATTTAGACTCGCATTAGCAAAAACGACGTCTTCGCAATTGTAATTATAAAAATAACGTCCTCCACCGTTCCTGGTGGCACGAACAGCTCCCGTCACGTCACTCTTGTCCGCTTCACCCTAGGACGTATTTCCCTCGTCTGCACCGCTATGGGATGGACAAACCTCTCATGCTACCACATCACCCTTATCCGTTCCACCCTAGGACGGATTCCCCTCGTCCGTCCCACCGAGGGACGGACGAGCGTCCCGTGCTGCCACGTGTCCTTGTCCGTCCCTTGTCCCCTCCACGGTGGGACGGACGAGGCTTGTCTGTCCTAGGGTGGTACGGACAAGGACACGTCTCCCCTCCATGGTGGAACGGACGAGGCTTGTCTGTCCTAGGGTGGTGCGGACAAGGACACGTGGCAGCACGGGAGGCTTGTCTGTCCCATGGCGGTGTGGACGAGGGGAATCCATCCTAGGGTGGAGCAGACAAGGGTGACGTGGCAGCACGGGACCCGTCCGTACCACCCAGAAACGGTGAAGAGCATCATTTTTACTATTAGGACTGTGAGGACATCGTTTTTACTAATGTCGGTCCAAATAGTGCCATTTAGGCCAAACTTACATATCCAGAGCACCTTTTTGCAATCAGCCCAACCAGCCCCTACAAAGCAACCAGGTAGGAACCAAAAAGATCCTGCGTCCAGTGAGCCTGGCCCAAGCAAATGCAGGCAACCAAACATGCATATAGGGCTTGTTTGGTTGGTGCCCTGGATTCCATGCCTGGGAAAAAGTGATGCCTGGAGATAGCTTAGAAAGTAGATGATTTTTGCCTGACCAGGCAAACCTAAAGATAATGGTAGTGTTTGGTTGGTGTCCTAGATCTGTGCCTGAGTAGATACAAGAGCCAGGCAGTGTTTGGTTCATATGCCTGAGGAATGTGCCTGAGTAGATCAAGAAGACATGAATAGATGTAATAAAATAATGGAAAATTTAATTAAAACTTATTTTATTCATTTAAAATATTTTCATTTTCTGAAATTTCCAATGAAGCTGTAATTAATCCAATGAAATAGAAATGGTTAACTTTATTTTTTTAAAAGCTTTCAAAAGACTCCAAAAAACATGAAAACTGAAAAGAAATAAAAAGAACTCGAAGGGAATTACAGGGTTTATTTTAATTTAATTTGGGCTTGAATCTAAGTGATAAACAACTTGAAAACTCGTACATATGTGTAACATCCCAATTTTCAGGACCTTTTGAAAATTTTCAAAATTTAAAATTAACCATTTGCTTTTATTAATTTTGTAAAGCTTAATTGGAAATTTAGAATTTAAAAGCAATTTAATATGAATTAATTAAACTTCAATTAAATTAAAGTTGGTTGATTTGAGTTTTGTGGATTTTTATTGGATTTAAAAGTCAAAATTATTATTTTAAGTATTTTATTGGATTTTCTGGAATTTAGAAATGCCTTTTTCTTTTGTCCCGAAATTAAAACTATTTTATTTGCAAAATTAAAAGCTAAAGTATAGCTAAAAGTAATTTTATTAATTTATAAATAATCCTATAAATTTTTGTGCATTTTTCTAGAATTTTTTGGTATTTTCTTAATTCAAAAATCTTTTTAAATCCCCTAAAGAACTTTGGGCCGATTTCTTTTCCTCTACCACCCCGCCTTTTCTCGCAAGAGCCACCCGCCGCCCGCCTCCGCTACCGCCGCTTAGGCACTAAGAAAACAAGTCGTCCGATTGAAATCGGATGGTTCAAATTGGATTGAACGTTTAGACTTCCGAACGTCACAATCAGATCCAGCCATTGAAATTGAATCGGACGGTCCACAACGCGGTGAACTTTCGGACCGCCCGACCCCCACGTGCAATCTGACCGTCCATTTAGATCGGACGGCCGATGAGGTTTGACGTTATAAAACGCGCGGGCGAGGAAAGAGAATGGCTGACACACGGGCCCCGCGTGTCAGAGAGAGAGAGGGCGAAGGTGAAACGGGTCGTCTTGGCGTGAGAGAAGGGTTGAAATGAGGGCTTTGCCCAAGCAATCGTTGGAGGATTATAATTGATTTAACCTTTTAAATAATTCCGATAATTCAAATAGGCTTAACCAAATAGCAAATAAAATCAAAAAATTGTGAGAAAATTCACAGAAATTCTCAGAGGCATTTTGGACTTAAATAAAATATTTATAACTTATATTTGGTATTTAATTTTGCAAATAATTTTGTTTTGGCTTGAAATACTTAGGGAAAAACTTTTAAAAAATTCCACAAAAATAATTAAATTTTAAATTTTCTCATTACAAAGATCAAGTGATCAACTATTATTACAATAAATATTTATTACAACAAATAATTATTACAAACAATTGTTTTGTAGAGCAAACCATTTCAAAGATGACATATTACTGATCTAATATCAATCAAGTAATTTGATTAATAAAAATACTTTTAGTTTATCTTTAGCATTTAATTTTGCAAATAAAATAGTTTTAGCTTAGGGACAAAAGGAAAAACCAATTTTGCATATCACAAAAGCATAAAGCATATCACATTCCATGCAAATCCAATGCATGTCATCTGCTGATCTCGAGCTTAACCAAATGGGAGCCAGGCAGCACGGCCAGTCGTTCGTTTTGTGCGCTTGGCGTCTGGCAGCCCACCACAGGCATCTCTCGTCAGGCTTCTCTTCCTAGGTCTCCAACCAAACAAGTACCAGGCAGTATCCAGGAGATGCCCCAGCCAGGCCAGGCCATACCAGGACGTGAAGCAAACAGACCCATAGTTGCTGGAAGTGTGACTAAATGGAGTTGTGTTGGACCCAACAGAGATCCTAGTGGAGCACCTCCTCGTCAATGATGCGACCTAGTTCTTTTGTTTTCATGGTGTGTGCAAGCCTTTGATGCAATGCAGCCCAGACCCTTAGTTGCACAGTGACTAGCAGCACGATCCATTGGCAGAGATGGAAGCGTAGCTTGAGTCCGCTATGTGTATTGGGGACTTCCTGCAAGGATTTCATAATACTATACTAATATTGCCATCTGGATTTGTCGTTAAAAAACGAATAGACCGGTTTCATTATGTTAATACTAATTTGGGTTATTTAGATACATGTCACTACAAAGTTGTAGATTTTGAGATATGCCACTACAGAGTTCATTATTCCGTATATGCCACTGCTAAGTGGGCAAAATTAGAGATATACCGTTCTGGAAAAAAAATGCCTATGTCTTCTTCATTTCTCCTCCACCCCTCTCACTCCCCACCTCCTCCCATGGCCATCGTCACCATGTGCGCCTCCCCGACCTCGCCCAATCCTGCGTCGTCGCTGCTCCCTCGTCCCTCGGCGTCGCCTCCCTTGTCCCCTGGTGCCACAACCGCCCTCTTCACCCAGCGCCACCGCCCCAACTCCCGGCACCACCTCCCTCTTCACCCAACGCCGTCGTCCTCATCTCCGGCGCCTCCTCCCTCGTCCCCCGGCACCAACACCGCCCCAGCTCCCGGCGTAGGCGCCGCCTCCCTCTTCATCCGGCGCTGCCACCCTCTTCCCCCGGTGCCGCCACCACCCCATGTCTTCTTCATTTCTCCTCCACCCCTCCCACTACCCACCTCCTCCTATGGCCGTCGTCACCATGTGCGCCTCCCCGACCTCACCCAATCCTGCGCCGCCACTGCTCCCTCGTCCCCCGGCGCCGCCTCCCTTGTCCCCCAGTGCTATAGCCACCCTCTTCACCCAGCGCCGCCGCCCCAACTCCCGGCACCGCCTTCCTCTTCACCCAGCGCCACCATCCTCAACTCCGGCGCCTCCGCCCTCCTCCCCCGACACCAACGCCGCCCCATCTCCCAGCGCAGGCGCCGCCTACCTCTTCATCCGACACCGCCACCCTCTTCCCCCGGTGCTGCCGCTGCCCCAACTCGTTGTCATCACCGTTGGCCACCTCCTCCTTGCTGCTGTCCTCGTCGTTGCCACTGCCTGCCTCGATTTGGTTTCGCGGTGGCGGTGGCGAGATTGGAGGCACAGGCATGGGAGTAGGTGGAGAAACGGCGGCTGGATCTTGAGGGGAAGAAGGTGAGTTGGCCATGGATGAGGAAGAAGGTAGTCATGAATGAGAGGGAGGAGGAAGAAGGCAGGGGCATTATAGTCCTAAATTTTTCATAATGGGATATCTCAAAGAATGGACAGATTATAGTGGCATGTTTCGAATAATGAACTCTGTAGTGGCATATCTCAAAATCTGCAACTTTGTAGTGGCATGTATCAAAATAACCCTACTAATTTGAGCCATGATTTGTTTATCATCAGCTCTTCAATACTGTATAGAACAACCACTAAATTCCATATAGTACACCTTTTTTGGATTTACGATTACATGGATCATGGTAAAACCCTCATGTAAGTTCAGAAATAATGTAGTCAAGTACTCAATGGCTGTTGCATATCCCCACATTCGCAAATATAAATGCTTTTGCAACAAATTACATTATAAATAGACACTAGCTATTTCACAGGAAAATCCATCTAGACAATATCATAAAAATATTTACCTTATCCAAGCTAATGTTGCAGAAGATGCTTCTAAGCCCATTAGCAAGCGTTGCACTTGCGACAACTGAACACTGACCAATCCTTTCCATGGCAAGATGTCACTCAACTACAATGTTGCACTTGCGACAACTGAACAGTGACCAATCCTTTCCATGGCAAGATGTCACTCAACTACAAGATTGAGCATCTGTTAGCATCACACTACAAGAAGTTGTAATCTATAGAACAGTAAAATATAATTTCAGCACACGAGCATATCATAGAAATGAACTAGTCAATTTCCTTTTGCATAACCATGTCTATTCAACAGACTTGAAGGCCAAATAAGAAACAATGGGCATATTTGAAGCCTAAAACAAACCACATTAAAGCGTGTATGCACGCTTAACATAAGCAAACCCCTGACGTATGATTCTTTACTTTTGCTGTTTTACCCTCTCGGGTAGGAAGCAAATCCTCTGCTATTTACACGGCAATATCACGGTGAACAGTGCCACGACATTGTTTTGTAAATGTCTAATCGAAAAGCGATGGATAAGACCGAAATCCGGTCCTGTGGAAATCGCTGTACTAATAGTACTGTTCATGATACTATTCACCCAACATTCCCAGTGGAACGTGAGAGGATGCAATCCCCTCGGGTAGACACTAGACATAAAAAAAAAAGTTGAGCTATCAGCCTGCGCTATCTGAGCTAGTAAAGTGACTCTTAACTGCAAAACCAACTACAGTATGAAGCTGGCAGCTACAGAAAAATATAAATATAACTCAGGAAAAACTAAAATTAGGTTGGCAAGAGCTAGCACGTAAAACAGTTGTCTAAGTTCGACATCATTCTTTCGTGATCTCACAAAAAAAAAGGTGATGTATTATGAACTAATGGCTAGAAGATTCTCCAAGTAAAAGGGAGTATTATAAGAATCAGAATTTAGACAACACATGTTCCTTTTGTTCTTTACATCCTAGAATTGAAGCATTGCATTTAATACTAGCACTTGCAGAATTATGCTAATTTTCAAAAACTTAATGCACCAAATAGATCTTAGTGCACTGTGGAAACTTCAGGTGCCCACTACAAGAACATCCATAATTATATACCATTGTGCTCTCTTCAAGGAAGGCAAACTAATTGAAACAGAACATATAAAATTGGCAAACTTTCCCGTAAACCTGAGATTTATTATTTCCACAACGCAATTCAAAGAGTTAGTTGCACTTTATAGTAAAAAAAAAGCTAATTCAAACCTACAAACTTAGAACAATATACAACAAAAAGGCATCACTCACCAATGATGCATTATCCCACTATATGCATTAAAATCTAAAAACAGAAAACAGCACATCGACATGTATTCTCCGCTTGCCAGTCAACATATATATAGTGCTCAAATTCCCAAGGGCTTGCATAATTAACATCCTCACTATGATATATGGACATATGTGAATAGTGTTAGTAATAATCAAGTGTGCATGCGTTAGTAGTGTGTTAGTGCGCGCGTTAGTAGTGTGTGAGTGCGTGCGTTAAGTGCTGTTAGTGGTAATACGTTAGTGTTGCATGCTGTTAGCTATTTAGCCTGCACTTCTTGTTATCTTCAGTTGAGCCAAACAGAAAAGAGAGAAGAATAGAAAGAAAGAAAAGTAGCACTAGGCGGTTGCAGTGCTACGCAAAATCTTCTGTGTGTTCTTCTTCTCCGTGAGTTCGTCTCCCTCACCCGTGAAAGTGTGCGTCAACGGGTAGAATTTTCAACAATTGGTATCAAAACCGGTGTTGTGATAGCGAGAATAGCGAGGTCGTTGTCTCCGTTGACGTCGAGGCGTGTCGCCGGTGGCATAGAGGAGGTGGCCAACGGCAGTGAGCAGGTGGCTCGCGGTAGGCCGTTGGTGTGAGTTGGGAAGGAGGAGAGTATCACGCTCCAGTACCCATTGTTGACTAGTAGCAACTATGCTGCATGGTCAATGAAGATGCAAGCGTACATGGAGGCGCAAGGAGTATGGGATATCGTTGAAGAAGACGACGTCGAGAGGCGCCAAGATGAGAAGGCACTTGCGGTCATCTACCATGGTGTAAGCGAGGAGACCCTTCTTGCTCTCAACGGCAAGAGGACAGCTAAGGAGGCATGGGCGACTCTCAAGTCCATGTATGTTGGAGTTGAGCATGTGACGAGGGCCAAGCTTCAAACCACTAAGAAAGAATTTGACAACCTTCATATGCGCGAAGGTGAGTCAATCGATGCATTTACCATGAGGGCCACCCTCTCTCTCAGCAAGATACGAACGCTGGGAGAGAGGGTTGAAGCCTCTTATGTGGTGGATAAGGTGCTTCGGGTGTTGACACCGAAGTTTCTGCCGATTGTTTGCACTCTCGAGAACCTCGAGGACTTGGATGTGATGTCGGTCGAAGAAATGTTTGGGCGGCTAAAGGCGTTCGAGGAGCGCCACATGGTTAGTGAGGAGGAAGGTGAGCATCTGCTGCTCACCCACGCCCAATGGGAGTCCAAGGCCAAGAACAAGGAAGGCGGCTCCGACTCCGGCAAGAATCGCAAATTCGACAAGGCTAAAGTAAGATGCTACAACTGCAACGACTATGGGCATTTTGCTTCCGAATGCCGTAAGAAGGAGGAAGAGGTGCATCTCATGGAGGCGGATACCGACGATGAACCGACGCTACTGTGAAACCATCTTGATTAAGGAGAGATTGTTAGTAATAATCAAGTGTGTGTGCGTTAGTAGCATGTTAGTGTGTGCGTTAGTAGTGTGTGAGTGCGTGCATTACATGCTGTTAGTGGTAATACGTTAGTGTTGCATGCTGTTAGCTATTTAGCCTGCACTTCTTGTTATCTTCAGTTGAGCCAAACGGAAAAGAGAGAAGAATAGAAAGAAAGAAAAGTAGCGCTAGGCAGTTGCAGTGCTACGTAAAATCTTATGTGTGTTCTTTCTCTTCGTGAGTTCGTCTCTCTCACCCGTAAAAGTGTGCGTCCACGGGTAGAATTTCCAACAAATAGGGAGTGCCAAGGTCCAGAATCTAGTATATGAGAAAGGGTCATTCTGTTGTTTCAAGTTTTTGGAGCTATTACATACGATCATCTAACAAACCAACCGAAACGCAATAACATCCGAATGAAGAAACCTGAGGGAACCTGTCTAAAGTATCTCCACTAGCCATGCTTTCTACCATGCGAAAATAAAATAAAATAAACAATAACTCTTACACAACCAATTCAATCAACGGTGTGAAATAAAAGCACCAAAATTACAGCAGATAACAACATCGCTGCATTAGTACCTATTCCCACAGGTGGTCAATTCATCAGTGGTAAGTGGTAACTGGAACCAGCCATAGGGGAAAAAAGGCCAAGCAACCTAGATTCATTTGACTAATCATTACATTTACTATAAAATGATTTTAAAGTCCCAAGAATTTATTGGAAAACATATAGGTACCTAAGGTTGAAAACTTCTCCGACATTCACAGAATTAAGATCATAACTGGGTGTATGTAATTATAAGGGGGATCTGTTCCATTCAAAAAAATTATAAGGGGGAAAAACAAGTAAGAAGTCAGCAATTTGCTATCATAAGAAATTAAATACCAGTGGCAGTAAGCACCTGTCTGCCCAAGCCAATGTGGTAGCCATTGAGGAGCATCTCGACTTCTCGAGGATCATGCCTTGTGCAATGCCATCGGTGGCATCACTCACCCAAACCCTCTCCTTGAACAACTTCATCTCCTTCCTGCTCTGCACTGCCAGTCTGCCACGTCCAGGATCAGCATCAACCAAAGTGGACACGAACTGCAGAACTCACATGCATCAGCAACTAAACCATAGATTAGCCGGACCAAATCATACAAACTTCCTACACCTCTTTCTTTCTTTCACCGTCAAAATGCAATAGAGAGCGAGCGAGCACGCTGCAAGAGCGAGCTAGGTAGCCTATGTACATCAGAGATTTTCCAAGAAGAGATGGCGTCTCTCTCCCCGGGAGTTCGGCGGCAGACCTCACCAGCGGGACGAGCTCCAGCAACTTCAGGCGCAACTACTGGGGAGCGTGAGCCAGCAGCGTCAAGCGCGCGCAACTTCGAGGTTTGGAAAATTAGGACTAAAGTGGCGATTGAAAAGACTTTTTTAAGTAACTAACTGAAGTTATTTTCAAATTTGTGTCGTGTTTGCAGTGTCGGTGAATTCTAACCAAAGAAGTCGATCAGCTGAAGCTAGAAGGCCTGCTAAATTCGGCTGAGTGGTTGAAGAATTTCCGTGCGATGTCTAGTTTTTCACTAGGTTTTTGTGGACTCTTGATAGTTAGGGGTCTAATTTTTGTTATATGTTATGTTTTGTGTTTGTATGATGTTTCTGGTATTTCTCGGTTGTTTGACTTAGCTAGTTGGTATCCCTAGCGTGATGGTGTCAAGCCATGGTTGTAAGACTTGTTATTAACTTTCTATAAAAATTGGGTTCTTCGTTGTTTAAAATAAAACACTGTACCGTAGGGTCATCGTCTCGAACAGAAATCTTCTGGCATCGTCAGTCCCGCATCCCGCACGATCAACACGGTCAAGAAGACCTCCTAGTCGGGTCAACAACCAATTAAGCAACGGCAGCAACGAGCAACAGCCTTGTCAGATACGATCGCGTTCTTGGCTCCCCCCTTCGGTGACGCTTCCTACGTATAGCAAACAAACGACAAGACAAGACACGGCGAGACGACGACGCGCTCGCGTGAGCGAGCCTGGTTAGGCGAGCAGTGCAAAGCATGCGGTACAGTCGCGTGCCGGCTTGCGTCGCCATCGGTACCGCACAGTTCAGCCTCTGTTGCGCAGTTTCCTCGCCCTTTCTCTCTCTCTGCCAAATTCTCGAGCAAAAAGGGTGAGAAAACATCATTCAGCCAAGAACCCTTTCCCATAGGTCCAGCGACATGCTTCGCCTAGAAACATAAATTAAAAATCTTTCACCGTTCTTCCGCTAAAGTACGGAAGAGATTGGCGCTTCAAAGATTTTGCACCGTAATTTAAAGTGTCTCAATCTTGTGTGTTCAGCACGTGGCGACACCGGCGCCCTAAACTAACAGCTAGCAACGGTACAAGAGAGGTCCCCATAGAATCGAATTCGAGCATAAAGAAATCGATGTCCGTTGTTACTACAGATCTTCCGGTGGAATCTGCGGCATTTTAGTTAACTACACCGGCGCCAACAAGGCGACAAGGGAGTCTAATGTCATAATGTGCGAGTAAGCAAACAAAACCGGTACCGTAGAGTTTCTTGTTGGCTCTAGCGGCACCAGTACGGTCAACATATATTTCTACAGATTTGTCTATACACTTGGCCAGTATCGACTCAATAAGTACGAGTAAGCAAACAAAACCGGTACTGCAGAGTTTCTTGTTGGCCCTAGCAGCACCGGTACGGCCAACATATTTGCTGGCGACTGGCGAGTTGAGCTGGGCCGTCTGCAGGAGAAGAGATTCCTGGAAATCTGGCCGTGGTTTCTCGCGCACCCTGCACCTAACTCAGCAACCACCTTTTACTTTCCCAGCTCCCTTTTATAAGAAGAAAGACTCCTTAGTCGCGTATTATTGGTATTGTCTGCGAGCCAAGACCAGTCTACTCTCCTAAGATCCCAGCTCGAAACTTGAAGTACTTGTTAAGCTTGTGAGGCCCTAAGTTGTAGTTGAGATGGCGTCGTCGTCTCTCTCTTCTTCTTCTTCGATTTTTGACATTGTGCCCCTCGACGGCGGCGAGACCTGCCGCCACGCCATGGACGCCTGCTCTCTCTGCGGGAAGCCGCTCGCCGGGAACTGCGACATCTTCATGTACAGGTCTGTCTCATGCACCAGTTGTCCAGTTTGCTCCTTTAATTAGCTGATGCTCTCAGACTCTCAGATAAGCAAGCGAACAAAGTCACAAATGATGCGGTTCTCTGAATTCCGAGTGGTTTTCTGACAGAAAAAAAAAATATCTGACCAGTTTTTTCCGTTCCGAACAACAGAGGGGACACGCCATTCTGCAGCGAGGAGTGCAGGTACCACCAGATGGAAATTGACCAAGTAAGCGTGATGATTAACACCAAGCCTGTGAAGGAGAGAGTTGCAATAAACGGGCAGCGCCATAGGCACGAGACGTCCGCCTCCGAGTCCGGCAATGTCACCCTGGCGGCAAATGTGCCCGTTCCGAGCTAAGGAGTAGTCAGAGCCGCGGAAGGAAGCATCCGGTCCCCTTCAGAAAGTAGAGGGAATATAATCATCCGACCGATACGAACCGACTGGGTATCTGAGGAAGCAAGCAAGCTCGATCGAGTTTCTTTCAGAATTTTTTTTTTTTGGGGGGGTTGTTATGTATGTATGTATGGGAGCTAGAGTGTAAGAGCAATGGGTGTCACGTGGGTGTACGTGACAGCATTTTCTAATCGGTGTTTGCATTTTGGTGTGGTATGATTGTATGGAAGCAAATTCTATGGGGGCGGGACCTCACGGTGAGGCCTCTTCCTCGAGCTATCCGAGCCCTTGATTTCGGAAGGGGGGAGAACTGGATGGGGATGAAGGAGGGATCTTAGAGAGACCTTGTCTCATAATATTTTTTTTCCCATGATTGTATCCTCGCAATCAGATCCTTTGGCCCTTCATAGCCTTACATTTGAGGGGTTTAAAAGATAGGGCTAGGAATAACTAACTATAGAATCTTGGCTAAATGCGCGTCTGAATTCTGAACTAGTACTACACTGGTAAGGTGTGTTGGGAAATCACGGGCTTGGCCCAGCCGGTCCATGGGTGGACGTTCTATCCAAACTCTAGCAGGGTCTCTAGACTATAAATAGGTGTACTAGTCATTGTAAAAGGCTAATCGCATGAAAAAGGAATAAAGAAGAAGAATACCTCCTACACATTTGTCTCTCCGTGTGTTCAATCTACTATTTGTTATTGCATTGCTTGATGTGATTCTACGTTTGTCTACGAGGTGATCGTTCGGACTAGACTCACCAACGACGGTTCCGTGTGCTAGCTGCTTTTGCGCTATGGTCTGGGGCCATGGTAAGCAAAGCGCATGAAAAACGTGGATGGATTCAACATTATTGAAGCGTTTGAAATGTGTCCGGAATGGCAAGGGCATGTTTGGTTGCAGCCCTAGGCTCTATGACGAGCAAAAAGTGGTGCATGGAGGTAGACTGGATTTTTGATGATTTTTGCCTTCTCTGGTAGACCTGAAGATGCGGTGTTTAGTTGGAGACCTGGGACCGAAGAAAACGTAAAATAAAAAACATTTTGAGAACAAGAAAGCGTAAAAGCTGTTGGGATACGGGTAGGCTACGATAGCAACAATTCAAAATTTCTACCGCGTAAACCAGGAAGCCAAGCAAGAAGATGATCACAGATCGTTACCACTAGGCCAGCAGAGCGGCGGAAGAAGTGTCGGGCGACTGGTCCGACGAAGAGCTGATCGATGTCTTGGCCGTAGTCGATCGTCCGGCGTCCTCGTGAGTTGATCGTCTCCTCCAAACCTCTGCGGTTCCTTGCGAAGATCGCGGATCGTCCTAAGCGCAACAACGAGAAGCGCCTCTATGGTATCCACACGTCCAGGGAAGGAACAACCGTACGCCGGTGTGCTAGCACCAAATCGCATGGCAAGGCTCTCAAGAAGATGACGGCTAGGGTTTCAGTAGGGCAACTCGCGTCAACTCTCTCTTCCCAACAGTCTCATGCATCTCCTTATATAGTGCCCGTGACGGATCCTATCCGAACACGCTTTACGAATCGTATTCGTACTGGTTTGTTCCAACCCGTTAAGTGTGTGACCCGTTAGGTTCATGTGTAGTTCGGTTGTGACTCGGAAACCCTTTCCGGCCACGAGTCGTAGCGGTTCCTAGCAGGACAAAACGATTCCCGAATACACACAAATTATATCGGATGAACCTTAATGCAATATGATCTACGACCAGGTCCTCATCACTTACGACCGTGTCCTATCTCTATCTGACCGATTCGTATTTGATCACGACCAACTCGTAACTCCTTACGACTTGGTTTCGACCACTCTGTGATTACGTTCGACCCGATCACGATTTGCTTGTATCTCCATACGACCCGGTCCGTGGTGGTCGAACTAAGTTTACCTACTCATGTATTCTCCCTTTACCTCACGATATCTGGTTGAACTCCTGTGAGATGTTGTGTCATCCATGGGTGTTCAATGCTTTCTCGTCGAGTATCGGATAACCTTATGTGGTCGAACTCTTGACCACGATGTATGGCCATGCACTTTCTTTATCCGACCACTTGAGGGCCCAGAGATATCTCTCTGTTATGTTAGGAGGGCAAATCCATATTCGACCGGTCACATCCCTCTGCATGTTTCATAGCATACCCGAAAGCTACCTTTATAACCACCCGATTCTGAGTAGCGTTTGGCAACCCCTAAAGTGCTATTACACATGTAGGAAACCATCTTGATCTCGGGTCTAAGGATTATACATCATCATTGCTTGAGACCAACTAACGACACATAGAATCATAACAATCTCAATAGTGTCTCAAGGTGGGTCTTATCCAACACCATGTTCTCTAACACGTGTCCACATTATTGATTCGATATCCCTATATCCATGACCGGTGAAACATGGTCATCAATCAATACATGTGCTGGTCGTAGAGTCACTAGTGTTCCGACCAGTGACTTTCGACCAGGGATATTTTTAGAACGACATCATCATAAGTTAAAAAGAGTTTCACCAACAAGTCACATACTCGTTAATCTTTATGACTGATGATTCATTCAAGGAACAAGATAACATATTATCAAATATTGTGAACATAATGAAATATAATCATCTCTATGATTGCCTCTAAGGCATATTTCCAACAAAAGCATGGAATGCACTTTCATCAGCACCCTTCTAAAACCAGACAAATCATCCCCAAATCATAAGCACCTCCTCATCCCCATCCACAAATCATAAGTAGTGGTGGTGAGGCCGAGGTCGCAGCGGAGCTAGACGTCGGTGGGGTTGAGGTCGCGGCGGAGCTCGACGCTTGGTGGCGGAAGGCGTGCATGGTGGCGATAGCGGCCACGATCTCAAGCAAGTTGTGATTAGGGGCGTGATTAGAGGAGAAAGATGACACCTGGGCACCAAACAATCGATTTTGGTCGTTTGAGTCTGGGAGCTCTTCAAGTTAGCAACTAAACAGGGTCCCACCCAACTCCTGGCATCGTCCCAGCCCGGCAGCTCGGCTCTACTTAGCTCTATCACTCAGAATCTTCTTCTGAGCTGTACACTCTTCACAACTCGCAACTATCGTCACGCTCCGACCACCGAAACCAAACCTGGGGGAAAAGCTTGTAATAAGGGTGTGTGTCCTCCTCAGAGAGAAATACTATGGAACACTATAGTGTTACAATAGTATAGGTTCTAGTCGTCCGATCCGTCTTCCCATAAATCATAACACTACTACAAAAAGGCTAATACTGGAGGGCTCATCACAGACGGTTGACCAAAACCGTCTGTATTACATGCAATCACAGACGGTTTTGATTTGGAGGCTGTTTGTGTTACTTATTATGCTAAAAACTGTCTATGAAGAGGTAATATCACAGACGGTTCATGATGAAAACCGTCTGTGAAGTATCACAGACGGTTTTCAACAAACAACCGTCTGTGAAAACCGACAACCGTCTGTGATACTTCACAGACGGTTCTTAACACAAACCGTCTGTCATAATATCGCTACAGTATGTGATATGACACCATATCACGGACGGTTCCATTGTGGAACCATCTGTGATAAGTCTCTTTACTAGTAGGAGCCCGTTAAGGTTTGCGCTCTAACTCATAATTCTCCAGCGCCCATACTCTCGTCTATTCCCCTCCCCACCCGAGTGACCCCATCGCCGACGGTTGTAACACCACGGTTCACTGCACAAGACACTCGTACAATAAGAGTGTCTTGTGCAGTATCACCGTCGTGCCACAACTACGATGATGCTGCCTTCCCCTCTTCCTCCTCCCCCCCCCAGCGTGCGCGACCCCGGCTACCTCATCGACCTCCCCCGGCTACCTCTAGCTCCACCGACCTCGGCCTCAGCTACGTCACCACTAACACCGGCGATGTCGATCGAGGTAAGACAGATCTATTGGTTTGTGATATTGGTATTCATGTGAACCGAGTTGCAATGTGGGCTACCTTTTCGGTTGATGGTCGGTTTGGATACCCTTGGCCTTGCTATCTTGTTGTCTTGCCCTTTGTTACTGCTAGCTGGCTAGATAGATGGATGGATCTGGAGGTGGGGAATGGGGTTGTGTTCGGGTGTGACTGTTGATATGTTCGTAAAGACATTTTTTGTTTTCGATATGTATGATGCAGGGTATGCTGCTGAAAAAATACATTGATGCAACCTTAAGAAGTGGCAATCTGATGAAGGTAACTTGGTTGCCTCCTAGAGAGGATCTTAACAAATGGCTGTCTGTTAATAGCAAGTATATAATCACCGTCTATTCTTAGGATAAATAACACCATGTAAGTGTTTCATGGATAGAGGTGTGTTTCTACAGGTTACTGCTCTTATCTGCTTGACATGAAAACCGCAAATGTTACTAGTTGTGTTCACTAATGAGATATGAAATGAATCTCCAGGGACAGTAGGATGAACTGTATATGAATAATTTTGGAATCAAAGCTTATGAATCTATAGAATCAAAATCCTTGCACATAGTTTGCACATATGAATGTAAACGAACTTCTACATAGATAGAGGTGAGTTTCTACAGGTTGTTGCTCTTATCTGCTTTATAGATAGAGAATTAACCATTAAGAAAACTCTTTTTTACATTCTAACATGATATCGTCAATTTACCATATATTGTTATCTTATTACTATTCATGTTCTTTTTATAGAAGTTTGTGATCTTCTTATTTAGTATGAAGAAATTTGTCGCTCGGTATTAAAATACTTGAGCGAGATGTGATTTTAATTGTCCGAGTCTTAATTATTTGTTTCAACATATTTTATATGTTTCACTGGACTTGTATTCAAGTATTATCCATGAACCACTCATATTCCAATTTCTTACAGCCATGCACTTGTTGGAAATATGCCCTAGAGGCAATCATAGAGATGATTATATTTCCTTATGTTCATAATATTGGATAAAATGTTATCTTGTTCCAAGAATAATATTGTTAATATTGATTATCAATTATGTGACTTGATTGTGAAACTCTATATTTCTGCGATAATTATTCTTATACGATCCCTGATCGGAAACATATGATGACACATATGAATAGACTAGCATATATATTGGTTGATGACTATGTTTCACGGGTCATGGATATGGAGATATCAAACCAATAATATGGACACATGTTAGAGAACATGATGTTGGATTAGACCCACCTTGAGACACTATTGAGATTGTTATGATTCTATGTGTTGTTAGTTGGTCTCAAGCAATGTTAATGTATAATCCTTAGACCTGAGATCAGCATGGTTTCCTACATATGTAATAGCACTCTTAGGGGTTGCCCACCGTAACTGGGTAGTTATAAAGGTAGCTTTCGGGTATACTATGAAACATTTAGAGGAATGTGACTGGTCGGATATGGGATTTGCCCCTCCTAACATAACAGGAGAGATGTCTCTGGGCCCCTCGTTGTGGTGGGATAAAGAAAGTGCATGGCCATGCCACTAGTAGTCGAAGTGTTCGACCACGTGAAGTAATCCGACACTCGATCGAGAAAGTATTGAACAGTCCATGGATGACACAACATCTCACCCGAGTTCAACCGGACATCATGAGGCAAAGGGAGTATACAGTAGGTCTCTTAGTTGAGCGATTCTGGTGGTCATATGGAATACGAGGTGGTCGAGAGGCGGTCGAGCGTAATCACAGAGTGGTCGTAACACAGTCGAAGGAGTTCTGAATCGGTCGTGACCAAATCTGAACTGGTCGTATAGAGATAGGACTGATCGTAAGTGATGAGGACCTGGTCGTAGATCATATTGCATTAAGGTTCGTCCGATATAATTTGTGTGTATTCGGAATCGTTATGTTACGCTAGGAGCCGCTCGATTCATGATCGGAAAGGGTTTCGAGTCACAACCGACACGCATGAACCTATAGGGTCACACACTTAACGGGTTGGAACAAACCAAGACGAATCGATTCGACAAACGTGTTCGGATAGGATCCGTCACGAGCACTATATAAGGAGATGTATGAGGCTGTTGGGAGGTACGCGTGAATCACCACCAAAACCCTAGCCGCCATCTTCCTAAGAGCTTTGCCGTGCGACCTGGTGCTAGTACACCGATGCATGGTTGTTCCTTCCCTGGACGTGTGGATACCGTAGAGACGCTACTACGACTGTTATGCTTGAGAACGATCCCCGATCTTCACAAGGAACTGCAGATGTTGCTGGAGGAGACGATCGACTCGTGAGGACGCTAGACGATCAACTACGACCACTACATCGACGCGCTCTACGTTGGACCAGGCTGCTCCAACCCTTCTTCCGTTGCTCTGCGCGTCTGGTGGTAACGATCTGTGATCATCTACTTGCTTGGCTTCCTGGTTTGCGTTTGTGTGGTAGAAATTTTATTTATTTATATATATATATATATATAGCAAATCGTACACTCCAGTGTGTCAGGATCGATGAAGTAGGCCGTGGTTCACCTGCACGTTTAGGATGAACGGCCAAGGAGCGAGCTAGCTACATGAATTCGGGCATTGAGTTAGCTAACAAAGGACTACGAACTACACACACACACAAAGCCGGTTTTAAAGGCAAAAGCAGCCACTGCTTGGAGATTTTGTAGAGAAAAGGCTATCACAGACGATTCTAACTACCAACCGTCTGTGATACGTAAGATATTATAGACGGTTTTATATATAAACCGTCTGTGATAGTATGCATTATAGACAGTTCGAAAACCGTCTGTGATGACCTCATGTCATCACTGACCCATAAATTCAGACGGCTCACGAAACCGTCTGTAATGACGTTTTTAAACCGTCTGTGAAGACCTTTTCTGTAGTAGTGTAAAGATGTGTCTCCTTCGCACACATCTCTCTCATTTTCCTATGTCTCTCTCTCTTGTATCCCTCCCTCCTATCCCTTTCTCTCTCCCATGTTTGGCTGAGGAGTGCAGCCGGTGAGCCAACAGAGGCAAGCAACCATCCCCTCCTTGTTCACTTCTAGCGCCACTCACCCACCTCCTCCTTCAATTTCGGCTCCGGATTTGGCGCAGGCGGTGGCACAATGCTTCACCTCTAACTTCGGATCTGTCAGTGGGCAGTGTCAGCGTGGCTCAGGACGGCCGGATCCGGTGGCGGCGCGACTCGGGACGGTTGGATCTGGCAGCGGCGCAACTCGGGGCGGCCGGATCCGGTGGCAGCGTGGTACGGAGCTCGGGCCGGAGCTGGGGAAGAGAGAGAGAGATGGATGCTCGGCACGGAGCTCGAACACGGATTCGGCGGTGGGCGACATCGTGACTACAACGGTACTTGGGGCTGGAGCCAAAGAAGAGGATGTATTGGCGGCGAACGATGTCGGACGGCTCCGTGGCGGCGCAGCAGTACCGTTATAGCCACGTGAGTTGACCAAAACTAACTAAAACTCGTTGAAACTTTGATTGAAACTCATTGAAACCTATTGAAACCTTTTCAAACTTCTTGATTTTTTTTGTTTTGAAACTTGTGAAAGTTGCTAAAACTTCTCGAAACTTTTCGCCTAAAACTTGTTGAAACTTGTGTTCCAAAATCCAAATCTCATTGAAACTTGGTTTGAAACTTTTATTGGGATCTTCTAGAAACTTCTAAGAAGGCGTGAAACTCGCTGAAACCTGAAAGCTTTAAAATATTCCCACGAAACTTCTTCGTGAAACTTCCTGCTACACCGTTACAACGATGTAGTATTCACTAGTCGGTTCCACCGCAAATTTTCTTTCTAGGTGCGCGGCTTTGGCCGTGCCGTACGTCCTTGGTGCGACTGATCACCCGCTCAATTGCAAGCATGCAAGTGTAGCGCTATGCTACATTCTTTCGTCACTCCGTCAGTACAGGTCATTGTGTTCTCTATCGATCGGTCGGACGCCGGCCACCACGTACGTAACCAGAATCTATGCAATCAAGTGCCCAAAGCGTCGATCTCATCACTGTTCGCAAATCACAAGACGCTACTTGGCACGCACACCTTGGGTTCCCGACACGAAAAAGGAGAAAAAAGATTCTGCAAACAGAGGTTTGTTTTCAATTTAGAGGCGAAAAGGTCAAGAGAATTGCTGTCGTAGGCATGCAGCGGCAATGTAACTCTCTCTCTCTCTCTCCATGCGGCAATGGAACGACTCTCTCTCTCATTTGCGCGCCTAACCGTGTGATGTCGCAGTGGCTGTCTCGTACGTGGCCAAAACCAGATCTTACGAGTTCCTAAAGGCAAGTGCCCTAGTTGCGAGCCTCACAACCTTGCATTAGTTTAAAGCAAAGCTTAGTTAGAGGCGGCCTAGTGCTAGTGGTGTAGTCTAGCTAACTCGAGACTGGCACATGCTTTCCCCGAGAGGCACGATCATTGCACGAACTAAATACTGATAGGAATAAGTGTGTGAAGTGGAGGAAACACATGTGCTTCTGGAAGAAATTTTGGGAATTTTACGATCGTTGTTGCTTAAACCGGCACACGTTCGTGGCGGTGCTAATATAACCTGGCCCGTGCATGTGCCTATGCGTCAGCAACCGTGTCTCTGTGGTGGAGCTAGCTAGAGCAAATATGGTTATGGAACAAACTGCTATACCAACAAACCAACCAATTGGGCCATCCTAGAATTAAGGTAATGTTTTGGGCTGAACGTCCGATCTAAGAGACATGTCCCGGACAGCCTATCTCAGACTCACTACAGTACAGTCATACCGACACACATATATTCACGCAGCACCATTCATCCAAACCTTATCTTTTCTACTAGCACTACTCATTTCTTATCTCACACAGTCCTAGCTTCGTTCTTTCCTCCTCCAAACACCTGCGCCCACCACCAATAGAAGGTCAAATCCCAACCAAAGAAACCAGCAAATGGGTAAGAGCTAAGGGTTGAGGAGGAAGCGGGGGCGTGCCTTGGACCAGGCGGCCACGGCGGAAGCCACCGACGAGGAAATGGCGAAGGCGGCCGATGCCATCTTCGGCCAGGGAGGAAGATCGGAGATGTGGGCTGCCTACTACTATACTAAGGAGCGGGGATATGATGATTCGTGCTTCTGGGATCAAGTGGGGGAGGACAAGAATGGAACTGAGCGGGTGGATGGTGATGGCCTTGGAGTCTCCGTCAGAGATGACGAGTTAGACTGGACGAGTGCTCCCTCTACCGCAAGTTCCTCTCCAGCGACATCTTCATGTACAGGTCGACGAAGGCGGTCCCTCTGCTGCTTCTTGAATTAGTTTTCTTCCTCTTCTTCACTAATAATCTGATGTTGCATGTTTAGATGTTGCAGCTCGTTGAAAAAATTGTTGCGACCCGTTGAAAGCAATGTTGAAAGAAGTCAATCCGGTGGAGATTAGACAGAGTGAGCGAATTAAGAAGCAGAAGTCTGGTGATGAAGACTTGGTATAAAAGGCTATGCGGCGTGCGCAAGTTTGTAATCTCGAATTTGATCTAAGTAAGTCTGGTAATAAAATTTCATTTATGTCTTTTTTTCCGATGAGCAAGTAGTTGAAAAGATTGCTAGCATTGGTATTTCTTTAGGAGTTGATAGTGCAGAGATTGGTAGTTCAATTAACAGTCTTAAGTCTCTTGAATTAGGAAGATTAAAAAAAATAAAGGAATTGTAGATGTAGAGGAGATGGAGGATGAGATTTTAGATTACAGAGATATCTCAGCACTTAACCACTTTTGTAGTGATTTAGATGGAGATTTGGAGGATGACCAATCTGATTTTACTTTGGTGACAAATAAAAAGAGGTCGAAAAAGAAGAATTTTCAGAATAGGCCAATCAAATTAAAGTTAAAATGAAGGGTTTTTTTTGGAATAGTAGAGGTCTGGGAGACTTAGCTAAACATCATTATATTTGTGATTTGGTTAAGGAACAACATTTAGATTTTGTGGCCATTCTTGAAACTGGTAAAAAGGACTTTTCAGTAGCTAGTCTTAACCATCTTTGTGGTGGGTGGGATTTTATATGGCATTTTTCTCTGCCTCAAGGTCGGTCGGGGGGTATTCTTTTATGGGTGGATCATCGGGTTTTTGATATTGAATCTATTGACGCTAGTGATTTTTATGTAAAATTTCATCTAAAAGATAGAGAGGATGATTTCCAATGGGTTCTTGTGGCTGTTTACGGTGCAACTCAATCTCAATTCAAGGAAAAGTTCCTTAATGAACTTGTTCATGCCTGTAGGAAATAATTACTTCTTATTTTAATTGGGGGTGATTTTAATATCATCAGGCATTCGGATGAAAAAATAATGATAATTTTGAGTATAGGTGGCCTTTCTTGTTTAATGTTGTGATTAATAACTTGGATTTAAGAGAAATAGATTTATCTCGTAGACAATATATATGGGTCAATTCGTTAGATAATCCAACCTTTGAAAAGCTGGATAGACTCTTAATGAATACGGATTAGGAGTATAAATTTCCTTTGGTCACAGTTAATGCTCTTGAAAGGTCTTTGTCTAATTACACACTGTTGCTTTTTAATATGAGAATGACTTCTTTTAGAGGAAGTCAGCCTTTATTTAAATTTGAATTAGGTTGGTTGTGTAGGGAGGGGTTTAGGGAGTTGGTGGCTGATGTATGGAAAAAAAATACTAGAGGTCTTTCTGTCTTACAGAATTGGCAATGTAAGGTTAGATCTCTCAGACGATTTCTTTGTGGTTGGGCTAAAAATATCAGTGGAACGTATAAAAAGGAAAAGATAGAGCTTAACTTATTAATAGATGAGCTAGATAAAAAAGCTGAGTTTGTGAGGTTGTCTAATCACGATCTTAATCTTAAAAAAGGTGCTAATGAGAAATTGGCATATCTTGTGAGAAAAGTAGAAATTAAGTGGTACCAGAGGTCCAAAGCGAAATTTCTTTTGGAGGGGGATAGAAATACACGCTATTATCATTTGATTGCGAATGGGAAGCATAGACGTCAAATAATTTTTCAGCTCGAACAAGAGGAAGGAATAATTCGAGGTGATGTACAATTAAAAAAGTATATCACCAATTATTATAAATGTTTGTTTGGACCATCCAAAGATAATCATTTATCTATGATTGATACTGTTATGAATAATATACCTCAAGTTTCGGAGGCGAAAAATAATTTTCTTACAGAATCTTTCACTGAAAAAGAGGTGAATGAAGCAATTTTTCAAATGGACCATAACAAAGCACCTGGGCCAGATGGCTTCCCGGCCGAGTTCTATCAGGTGTTTTGGGATGTTATTAAATATGACTTGATGGCCATGCTCCATGATTTTTATAGCTGCTCACTACCACTCTTTAGCTTGAATTTTGGGAGCAT
This sequence comes from Phyllostachys edulis, assembly GCA_036346405.1. Classification (NCBI taxonomy): domain Eukaryota; kingdom Viridiplantae; phylum Streptophyta; class Magnoliopsida; order Poales; family Poaceae; genus Phyllostachys; species Phyllostachys edulis. Next base: position 93,146,441 of record CM070562.1, on the reverse strand, counting down.
TACATTGCTTCCTAAAAAACGGATACTAAACAAATACAATAGTACATGCTTATTTGTCTTTTAAATGTTAGTTTTAAAATTTTTACTAAAGTTGTTACTAATAGACTTATGGGTGTAGTTCAAAAGATTGTTAGACCATCCTAGTCGGCGTTCATGCAGGTAAGATTTATTCTTGATGGAGTTGTTATCCTTCACGAAACCATCCACGAATTACATAAAAAGAATTTGGATGGAATAGTTTTCAAGGTAGATTTTGAGAAAGCTTATGACAAAGTAAAATGATCATTTTTTACTTCAAACTTTGAGGATGAAAGGCCTTTTTTGCTAAATGGTGCTCCTGAGTAGAAATTTTAGTTAAGGGAGGGAGTGTTGGAATAAAAGTCAATGATGATCTTGGTTCCTTTTTTCAAACTCAGAAAGATCTTAGGCAAGGTGATCCTATGTCCCCTATTCTTTTTAACCTTGTAGTGGACATGCTTGCCATCTTTATCTCAAGAGCTAAAGAAGCAGGTCTTTTATCAGGAGTAATTCCTCACTTGATTGATGATGGGTTGTCAATTTTACTGTATGCTGATGACATGATCATCTTTTTGAATAATGATTTGGAACAAGCAAAAAATCTCGAACTTATTCTATGTGTCTTTGAACAATTATCGGGTTTAAAGATTAATTTTCATAAGAGCGAGATTTTTTGTTTTGGTTCTGCCAAAATTGTTGAACCACAGTTTACACAATTATTTGGTTGTGAAGTGGGTGCTTTTCCTTTCAAGTACTTAAGTATCCCAATTCACTTTAAAAAGTTAAGAAATAGTGATTGGAAAGAGGTTGAGGATAGAATTGAGAAAAAAACTTAGTAATTGGAAAAGAAAAAATATGTCTGTGGGGGGACGGTTAGTACTTATTAACTCGGTACTCAGCAATCTGCCAATATTTATGTTTTCTGTTTTTGAAGTTCCTAGAGAGGTTCTCAAAAGACTTGACTATTATCGATCTAGATTCTACTAGCAGAGCAACAATCATGAACGAAAGTATAGGCTTACTAAATGGAGTTTAGTTTGTTCACCCAAAGAGCATGACGGTCTAAGTGTTCAGAACTTATACACAAAAAAATAAAAGCTTGCTCGGGAAATAGTTATTTAAGTTGCTTAATGAATAAAGTGTTTGGCAATCGTTGCTAACAAGAAAATATTTAGGTGACAAGAGTCTTTCGTAGGTGGTTAATAAGCCTGAGACCTCCTATTTTTGATCGGGTCTTATGAAAATTAAAGAATAATTTCTTCGCTTTGGGTCATTCCAGGTTCAAAATGGAATGGAAACTAGATTTTGGGAAGATATTTGGTTAGGAGATTCTCCACTAAAAGGACAATATCCACTTCTTTGTAATGTGGTAAAGAGAAATGATGATACAATAGCAAATATTATGAGATCGACTCCTTTAAATATTTCTTTTCGAAGACCTATTATTGGTCCTAAGTTGCATGCTTGGAATGAGTTAATTTTGAGAATTTCTAATTTACATTTGAGTTCACAAAATGATGTTTTCAGGTGGAATTTAAATAAATTTGGACTGTTTACGGTAAAATCTTTATATAGGGCACTAATTAGCAATTTTCAAGTTCCCATTAGGAATTTCTTTTGGCTAATAAAAATTCCCTTAAAAGTGAAAATTTTCCTATGGTATCTCAAAAGAGGGGTGGTATTAACAAAAGATAACATATTTAAAAGAAATTGGAGGGGAAGTAAACAGTGTTGTTTCTGTATTAAAGAGGAAACAATTCAACATCTTTTTATTGACTGCCCTTTTGCATGTCTTGCATGGTGGGTTGTTCAATGTGTGTTTAATTTATCTCCCTATGCGAGCATATCAAACATGTTTGGGAATTGGTTAGCCGGTATTCCAACAAATTTAAAGTCAACTCCTGGTGGGAACTAGTGCCTTATGTTGGTCTATTTAGTTTTGTCGGAATGATGTTGTTTTTAACAAAAAGATTGTCACTAATCCCTTGCAGGTTATCTTATCGCGTGGGTTCTGGTTGAGTGCTTGGGCAAATTTACAGAAATCAGCTTAGAAGGAGTACATGTTGGATGGAAGCCTAAGGTTAGAGTTTATGGCGAATCAAATCCTCAATTCTCATTGGTAGCGGCTTAGTCATAGGATTTGCAATGATTGAGTTTAATTTTTATTCGTTTGGTGGTTGTAAGGCTTCAAGTCACTTTTAACAGCGTTGGTTATTTTGATACTTTGGTCTCTTTAGTAAAATGGGCTATATATATCCTTAATGCAGAGACCCGAGATAGATTTTTTATTTTTCATTATCTTTTAAAAAGGGCCGCTCCAAATTCCGAACCGTCGATTCGTCGTCCGAAAGCCAAAAAATGCATGCATTTGGTTGTGACTCCGGGACTGTAGTTGTCGTCGTGTTGATCTGGATGCTCGCTCCTTCTCCCCTCGTCGGTACACTACTGGAGGCGGGCTCTTTGCCGAGTGCCTGTTGCACTCGGCAAAAGCGCGCTTTACACTCGGCAAAGCCTTTGCGAGTGCAACACTCGACAAAGAGCCTCCGTCGAATCCCTTCCGGTAAAATTTGCTTTGCCGAAGAGTGCCAAATTCGGGCACTTTCGGCAAAGGCTTCTTGCCGAATGCCGTCTTGGCACTCGACAAAGATTTGTATTTGTCGGCGCCGTCTATTTTTTAAACCTCTTTTGCCGAGTGCCACACACCGGCGGCACTCGACAAAGCGTGTTTTATTTTTTTAAATTTTCTTTGCGAGTGCAATGGGCATTGCACTTTCGACAAAGCGTGTTTTTTTTTTAAAAAATTTTCTTTGCGAGTGCAATGGGCATTGCACTTTCGACAAAGCGTCATTTTATTTTTTTTTTAAATTTTCTTTGCCGAGTGCAATGGTCATTGCACTTTCGACAAAAGCGTCATTTTATTTTTTTAAAAATTTTCTTTGCGAGTGCAATGGTCATTGCACTCGGCAAAGCCACCTCTAAAATTCCTTTTTTTTTGGTTTTTGCTTTTCCATTTAAACAACAATGCATATATATATAATAGAAACCACAATTCAATGACAATAAATTACAAACCACATTTATATATTACAAACGACCAAATTTGTCCGAAATTCACAATTTATTACAAACCACAAGTTCATAGTCCACAAGTTCACAAGTTCGATACATAGAAACTACTCATAGCGGCTCACGGCTATCGCGCCAACGTCGATCCGCGACGGTCGGGTGCGGATGGCCCGACTTGCGATCTTGGCGACCCTCAGAGCACTGGTTCGACGCCGCCCCGATGTCCATTGCACAAAAGAAGATATTGCGTGGTGACAAGATAAAAATGTAAGGAGTTTAAAGAAAAGTTGAAAATTTAATGACGCCTCCCTGCGGGGCGTTTCCAAAACACGCAAGAAAAGCGTCGGCCGAAGCCGACAACCACATTCCGACGAAGGCCGTCACATCAACTAACGACACGAAGGCCCACACATCAACAAATCGACGCGAAGGCCATCTCTAGGTTTGACACTAAGCATGAGCACGAAAGTAAAACATACTCACGGAGTAGAGTGTGGTGGTGGGCGTGGTGCAAGCGGTGTAGTGGGATCTGCCAACCTTGTTGCTCCCCAAGTTGTTGCACGAACACGAGCAAACCTTCTTCTTTGGGCCTCAACGACTTGTAGCCTTTGGCCTTTCGGCCTCGCTCGGCCCGCTCAACCGCCCGCTCGACTTCTGGGCCTCTGCTTTGGGCGAAGTTGTTGCTGACTCGACTGCAACATTTGACCCCAATGTTTCAATATTGCGAGCTAAGGAGCGTAAAAGTCAAAAACGACGAATGAAGCGGAATACTTACAGAGTGCCGCCACGTTGTCGGCCGTTGGCTTATGGGCACGCTAGAGCTTCGTGCTCATTGCTCGGGCGGTTCGGAGGAGGAGTAGAGCCCGTGTTGAGGCCGTCGCCAAGCGAACCGCCCATGCTTCTTGCCTTCCCCCCCGCATCACGATCTCGGGATCAAAGCGCTCCTCGGTCCTCGGATCGTGGGCGGCCCGTGATGACCTTGCCGCCTCCGTGTAAGAAGTGAGGCGGGTGTGGACGCTGGAGTTGGTGTCGCCTCTGGCCCGCATCCGGGTTGTACTCGATGTTGGACCTTTGCCGGGCCCATGTGGGCGAGCAACGCCGTGAGTTGGCCAATTGGGCTGCCACCGTGCGCGCAAGCTGCGAGAAAGACAACAACATGTGGTTAGAAATCATGCAGAATTGAGCGGCTAGATTAGACAAATGGTGCGAGACTTACATATGTCTTTGCATACTTTCGAGGTTTGGGCCGCCTACGATGGTGAGGCACACTGCATCGGCCTTCATTGGTCGCTTTTCTCTGGTGCCCTTACGCGATCGCGTCCGACCATTTCTCCACTATAGCGACCCGACAATCGGGGTGGGTGGCGCGACTGACTTGGAATCGCCTACAAGCCATCGGAAGATCAAATTAGGCATAGTTAATCTCAAAATAAATCAACGGAGATGTTTTCTATTTACTGTAAGTCTTGCTCCCTTGTCGAGAATCTCATCTGTCTCTCCTACTTTGTGTTTTGTTGATTCTTGAAACTTTTAACCATAAAATAATTGCCATTCGCCATAAAAAAATCATCAAATAACCCACCTGCAATCTTATCTCGTTCACTTCATATAAATCCTTTCGCATTCATATGAATATTTAGACCTATAAATCCTAACGGAATAACCAAAATATAACAATGTTGTATTAGTTGGCGACGATTAAATCATAATTTTACCTAAGCGGCATAGTTTAGGATGAAATTTAATAGTGGGTGTATATAGTACAAAACACAACATAATTTGTCCGTTTAGAACCCGATCCACGGAACAAAGCACAAGCCCTTCTAATCCTGGTAGTTTTTATGAAACATTTGAATAGAACATCTCAGTGCACCACAGAGGTCACAATTGTTATCTTCTCCTTTATCAAGTATGCTCCGAAACTATGTGATGAAAGGTAGAAACAGACCTCTATCTACATTGTCAACATCATTACATTTGACAAAACTCCAACCAAACAACTTTTTCCTTTGATAGCTATGAATGTTTTTCAAGGAGTTATCATGCCAAACTACTTTGACAAGGACCATCGGTTATTTTTTCATCTACTTAGCGACCACAAAAACATCTTGCCACAAGATCCCATATCACCTTACGCTTTATGCTTCTTATCATTAGCATTTTGCATTCATCGATAGTAAAAAACTTTGGTTGCTCATTGCTTCAAAAGACAAGTCATAATGAAGCAACTTGCAAGGATTCTTTAAGCTGAAGGAACATGAACTTTGATCAATGATTAGGAAGATGGAGAGATGACCATCATTTTCTTCTTTCCTTCACAATAAATTAACTCATCTAAGCTGTACCAAGTTGCCCAAAACAAACTGACAAAACATAGTGGATAAAATTACCTCGGGAGGATTGAGGGAGTCGAGGCGTTGTGGGGCGGATCGGCGCCGGGTCAAGCGAGGAGCCGAGGACCGAGGAGTGGGGCAGGCAGCTGGCGCGAGCGAGGACCGAGGGGAGCGGGCAGTCTTGGCCTTGGCGAGACGATGGGAGCTCACCGGCGTGGAGGAGTCTGACTCAGGCGGTGGTGAAGCTTCTTGGTGGTGGCTGGATCCGGCCAAGGAGGGAGGAGCGGGCGGTGGAGCCAGCGGAGGAGGGCGGGCGGAGGGTGGGCGGAGGAGGGCCGGGCAAGCTGGAGCGGCGGAGGAGGAGCCGAGTGGAGGTGGTGGCGGGAGTGGGGCGCCACGGGGAGGGAGGAAGGAGGAGGCCGGGCGCGAGTGAAGCCGGAGCCGACGAATTAAGCGTCTGAGGAGGCGGCGAGGAGACGGAAGGGGTGGAAGAAGGAAGAAGCCCTGTTGTTTAAATCTTGAGGGACCTTTAGTCCTGGCGGTAATACCAACAGGGACTAAAGACCTTTAGCCCGGGTGGTATCTGGACCGGGACTAAAAGGTGGACCTTTAGTCCGGGTGGTGCCACGACACGGGACTAAAGGTTTCTTGTGAGGACATATTTTCAGAGAACCTTTAGTCGGTTGTGTGACCTTTAGTCCCGGCGTGTCTGGACCGGGACTAAAAGGCTGGACCTTTAGTCCGGGTGGTGCCACACGGGACTAAAGGTTTCTTGTGAGGACATATTTTCCAAAGAACCTTTAGTCTCGAGTGTGTGACCTTTAGTCCAAGCGATGTCTGACCGGGACTAAAGGTCCCCACTATTCGATTCCATACAGTTTTCCACAGTTTGGGTTTTGTATTAAGTTTATTTGTATAAATATGCTAATTCTTGTTAAATGCATAGTAAATTAAATACTAGGCATAAATTTTTTAAAAATAATAGTTGCATTTCCTTTTATCTTATTGACATTTCAAAGCGACTTTTATAGTGACCACAAGCTAGGAAGTGAAGAGCCAACTATAAACAAAATGAAGGGCTCAAACCACAAGTGGGAATTTCATTTGAAGGCATAAATACTTGCTAAAAAATTTCAAGTCATTTTTACACGGTGGAGAAGACATGCTTCACAGAGGTACATGTGTCCTTTTATCGAATAGGAATTTCATTTGAAGCGATAAAAACAAGAAAAATATGATAGAAACATCTGAAGTTACAATTATTACATAAAATCTCTAATACACACTATTTATTAAACATCACTATATATCAAGCGGGCACGATGGTGAACTTCTTCTTGACGTATGACCCTTGGTTATGATCATCTTAGTAACCATGGAGTGTCCTCGGCATTTAGCGAGATGCTTGGGTCTTTGGTCTGCTTGAAGGGCGGGATTCGGTCATCCCTTTCATAATCTTGACTTGTCGACTTGTCCTCAATTCCCACGATGTTTCTTTTCCTGAAAGAACTATGTGGCGTTTTAGCTCATTGGTTGATTTGTCGTCGTTTTCCCTCTCTTGGGTTTTGTAGACATGTCTTTCACATAGAACACCGATTCACATCGGTGACAGAAGGCCGAATGGTTCGTCTTTGTACCCAATATTGTTGAGGTCCTTTGTTGTCATTCCATACTCCTTGTCATTGTTACCCCGCCTCAGGTCATCTTCACCCATTAGCCTTTGGAACAAAGGGACTTTAAAATTAGGTCGTAGTCTAGTTCCCAAATCTCCTCTATCGGCCATAATATGTTTGCCTCTTTCCATTTGGATTCATCATGATATTAAAGAAGGATGGAGGAACACCAACTCAAAGTGACAAAACATTGAACCACATCATTACGTAGAGTAGCTAGTTCCATTGGATTGATTGCCTTACGAGAAATTGCATTGAGGAATGCACATAGCTTCACGGTGGCGGGCGTACATGTGGAGGTAGAATTCCTCTTAAAACAACGGAAGCAATTGCGTCATAAGCACGTGGCGATCATGGGACTTTAAGTGTAGGAATTTCTTCTCTGGCACATTTATTATCGCTTTATATTGGAGGAGAATCCAGATGGGACCTTGATCTTTGTTTAGGCATTCAAACATGCTTTCCTTCTCTTCTTTGCTAAGAGTGAAGCTAGCGAGTCTTAAGTAATGGCGTCCATCGTCATCTTCTCTGGATGCGAGTTGTCTCGTTCTTTCATGCGCCGCAAGTCTGTCGTGCCGAGTGAATCCTTAGACTTTCCATACACATCCATGAATCCTAGCGAGTTCACACAAAGATTCTTTGTCGGTGCATCACGTCGATCGCGTTGCGGACCTCTAGGACTTGCCAATAGGGTAGCTCCCAAAATATGGACTTCTTCTTCCACTTTCGCAATCTCTTTGTGCATCACAAATGACATCACCAAGAGCATCATCTTGGCGAGTGTGTCTTACCTTTGCCTCTTCTTGACTTAGCCCATTGCAAAGTATCATCGAAGTCACCGTATTGAGCAATAATGTCGTTAGGGTCCAATTGTTCTTCTTCACCTTCTTCCATTATAACCTGGTTTCTCCGTGCTTGGTCCAACAAATATAGTTTGGCATGAAACCCGACTTCAACAAGTGTGAGTGAAGACTCCTTGAGCGAATATTCCTTCAAATTCTTACACGGGGCACATGGACAAAGACATGAAACCATCCGCTTGTTTGCCTCGGCCACTCTTAAGAAATAATGCCGCCATCAATGAACTCTTTGGCGGCGATCGGCATTGTACATCAATGGCGTGTCATCGTCTGCATTATATGACATATCACATAATTAAATTTCAAGTTTCAAATTTTTCCCGGATAGTACACATGATAGAGGCTACCCAAAATTTTTAGAATTTTTGAAATTAAGATGAATTTATTTTGAATTTTCAAAGAATCAGCACTATTGTGGCGTTTGCACTAGGAGCTTCGCCTTGCGGCGTATGGAGTGTCCGGCGGCGGACGACGGCGTTCACTCTGTGTGACAGCAAAAACAGCAAGCTTAAGGAGAAGGGACATCAAGTTAAATGATAATTAATAATTAACTAAATTGCCCAAAGTCATTAAGGGTGAATGACCCTAGGTCAACAATCAATCCAAAAGGCAAACAATAACTAAGTGATTAAGCTAATTAAGAGATTAACTAATTACTTAATAATTAAATATTAAACTTATTTATTAAAACAAAATTAATATTTATTATTTTTACCCAAGAGGTTGGATCTGATAAGATAAGACTTATCTCATCAAACACCCTCAAAGCTTAACCTAACTAACACATGTAAAGTCATTTTTCATTTATTTAAATAATTATTAAATAAGGTGAAAAATAAAAGTCTTCAGATTGATCCCAAATTTTTGTACAGATAGTTCATAGTCTAATTAGATGGCAAAACAATTTTCAGAATTTTGGATCATTAATTTAGCCTACAAAATTCATGGAATAATAATTAAATAAATAAGCATAAAATAGGTATAAATTCAACTTTGTCCAAATAGTCTTAAAATTTTTATATGGACTGTTCACAGTGTAACTTAGTGGAAAAACAAATTTCATGATTTTTGGAAATTTATTGTGGCCTACAAAAATCATGAAAGTTCCATTTATGAATTAATTGGCAATTTTATAACATATAAAAATTATTCAAATTTCACATTTCATATTTTTCATAATGGGCGGTAGGGTTAGCATCGAGGAGCTTCATGAACACGCAGTGAATACGGTTGAGTGAATGAGCAGCTCGGTGGTGGCAATGGCGGCAGTGGCGTGTCCCGGCGGCAGCGGCGTTCGCTCTCTGTGACGAGCAAAGCAGCAGTTTAAATAGAAGGACATTTAGTCGGTTGGTGTTACCAGCAGGACTAAATCCAACCTTTAGTCTATGTTGGTACTACAATCCGGGACTAAAGATTTAGTCGGATTGTAGTACCAAGGGACTAAGGTTGACATTAGTCGGTTGGTAACACCAACCGGGACTAAATGTCCTCCTGCAAAGCTTGCCACGAGAGTTGGGCGAGGACTTTTAGTCGGTTGGTGTTACCAACCGGGACTAAAGATCTTTGGTCGGGACGCAATTTTCTCGAGACTATTGCCCTTTTGGCGATTCGACCAAAAGTGCATTACGTAGTAGTGGGTGCACAGGCTTTTGTTTTTTAAAAAATTTCTTTCTTAGAGTGCACTTCACGGCACTTCGGCAAATGTTTTTTGTTTTTTGTTTTTGCCCCATTATTTTTTGCAGCCTTAATATATTATTTAAAACTCCATGTTCAAATTTGGGACAATTTTGACTTTTTTCTATATTTCGTTAGTTTTTTTGTTTCGTTGAATTTTATGGAATATTTCAAATTTGAGCTGAGGTGCATGGAATAATCGAATTTGGTCATTCAAAAATGATATTCATGATATTTGGTGTATGTTGAGGCCGTATCCAGGAACTCACATGAAATTCGAGCATCTTGTTGGCGTAACATGACGAGGTACTGCGGGAAAAGTGTATTTAAATTATATAAAATCGAGCGAAGTCGAAAATAGCAGAAACTTGTCGAGGTGTCGTGTTATACGCATATAGAGTCTATGGTAAAAATTGAGAAGGTTTGAGCAAGTTGCGGCGTCGGATGCCTAAAAAAACCGGAAAACTAACGAAATATAGCAAAAAAGTCAAAATTATCCCAAATTTGAACATGGAGTTTTAAATAATGGGAAGGCCTCACAAAAAAATGGGTCAAAAAACCAAAAAAAAATTTGCAGAGTCTTGAGCCTGGCACTCTAAGAAAAATCCTTGCGAGTGCAGAGTGGCACTCGGCAAAAAGGATCTTTACCGAGTGCAGGGAATTGGCACTTTCGGCAAAAATTTTGTTTAAAAAAATTTTGGCGTGGGTGGGCTCGTGAGTCAAGGGTCATTTTTTTTGCCGAGTGTTGCGCTCGGCAAAGAGAACTTTTGCCGAGTGCCGCCCTTTGCCGAGTCTTGGGCACTCGAGGCACTCGGCAAAACCACTCTTTGCCGAGTGCTAGACTTTTGCCGAGTGCCACCGGCCGGCACTCGACAAAGAAAAGTGGCTTCACGAGAGTGCGATTTTGGCACTCGGCAAAGTCTGCGACTTTCGGCAAATCTGCGTTCTCCCGTAGTGGTATCTCGCGCGCTACTGATACAACCAAGACTAGATTGGATTGGCCACCTTGTTTCACCAACAGTACGAACCACTTCCTAGCTAGCTAGCATGAGGCAACAAATCGCAGCTTACCGTGTCCCACCACAACGTCACAGCCCATACCGGACCGCTGCTCCGACGCGTCCATGTAAACCGCAACTGTAGCTAGCGAAATGGCCTAACCGAAAGCGACACCCACAAGGCAATGATCGAGGGCCGCAACCAAACGTCGCCATCGCCTTCCCGGCGAAAACGACGTGGCATGGAAGCAAATGCGTGTTTTTATCAGGATCATCGACGACGCCACTCGCTAATACACGCGTGCACCACCCCCGCCCGCGCACGATAAAAAATTGCTAGCCGATGCGCGAATGCATGCGGTATTAGTTGCGCCTGGTTTCTCTTTTGAATATTGTTCTTACTTCATGATGTTGGTCATAAGCATTTTTATAGTGAGAGATTGAGATCATTTTTTCAGCTATGGAAGGCAACCCAATGTATTGGGTGTCATGAAAGTGACCACTGGCAAGGATACCGTATGTATAATGCATAAGCACTGTATTCGATTCAAAGTAAAATATTGCTCTGTTTTTCAGATAGGTCCATCTAACATTCCCACTTGTATGTGTCCTTGACTTTCTTGTAATTGTATATCTAGTTCTTGAGTTTGGCAAATAACACCATCTCTAAGGAGATTTGTGATTCATGGTTCACTATAGCTCACCTAATTGTAGAGGCCACGAAGACTGACGAGGATATAATAATTATCAATAAATTATTTATCTATAATTTATATTATGAATAAATATATTATTATATGGTTCTTGAGTATACCCCTTGATATTCATAAAGGAGAAACTAGAAGTCGTAAGTTCTTCTACGACTATCCCATAGTCATAAGTCTTTCTACGACTATCCCCTGATCGTAAGTCATCCTACGGTCAGTCTGTGGTCGTAAACTTTACTACGACCATCATCTGGTCGTAAGATCTTCTACAACCAGTCTCTAATCGATAGGGCTTGGCTTACAGACATATGAACCTAGTCGATCAGGGAATCTTCTACACCATATCTAAGGATATGTACAGTCAATTACGCTGTTATTCTCTGGAATAACAGCACGATTTAACTCTCTGTCATGGTGATAGCTGCCTAGTGATGTGGGAACGTTACTACTCCTACAATAATCTCCAGTAACGGCTCTACCATCTGAAGCATTAAGGCGCCATTTGGACTGAAGAAATGGTAGTCCACTCCGAGTATTGTATAAAAGGCAGGATCACCAGGAGAAAAGAGAGAAGGGCGATCAGGAGCACAAGACATCTCACTCGAGTCTTTCTCTTAATTTTGTAAACCAGCATACTCAATACATCTACATAGGAGTAGGGTTGTTATTCTCTCCGGAGAAGACCTAAATCTGTATAAAAATCTCCATGTCGCTCTTTCTGCGTTATTTGACTCTTGAAGAACCTCCGAATCAAACAATCTTTACGTAAGTTCGGTTCTAAAACACCGACAATAACTACATATGTTCTCTGGTTCAGTAGTACGGATATACAGTAGCTTCGCTTGCGGCACTGTTCTATTTAGAAATTCCAGTAATACGCCTGAGCGTTGTACCTCTCGAATCCTTTATGACAATGCTGACTTTATCTGTCTGACTAAATCATCTCTGCAATTGTTACTTACAACAAAAGTTTAACTTGCAATTTGCCTACTATTTCAAAGCATTGGTGTGAGATCAAGCAAGCGTGCCATTGCCCAATGGACATTGTTTAAGGCAAAGATGAAACCACAAAAAAAAAAACCAGGAGCCAACTGACTTCTAGAAACCAAAGTATTCTATCAATCAAATTGGACGGGCCATGTACTGGTGTGGTGGTAACTAAAAAAACCATAAGGGGAGGAATGGGAAGGGGGGAGGTGCATAGAAAATGGAGAGCATGAGCCCATGAGGTGCTGCATCTCGTTATATAATATACTGGGGGACCATGCCACTGTGCGCGTTTCGCTCGGCCATACTGTCCTGGTTTCGCTCGGCCACCTGATTCGCCACATAGCACTCAAAGGAGCCAGCTTTAGATTTGTTGCAACTTGGCCAGTTGCCTAGCCACCTCTCTCTTGTTTTCATTGAAGGATCCACCTCTCTCATCGGAGAATACATGTATTGCCTTGATACTACGGTGCTTCTTAACAGAACCTTCAATGTGGGCCTTCAGCTTTATTTATTGTTTTATGATTGGTTTGTCGTTTCCCAGAGTAATTTTCCTTTTTAGAAGGGGAAGATGATATTAACACTTCACAGGAGTATGGCTACTGGGAAATACAAATGTATTTTTTATGATATCTTGATGTCTCACTTCTGCATGATCATAGTATTAATTTTAGTTCCTCTATGATCGCAGTATCCATTCATATATATTTACTGTGACCATTTGTTGTATTGTTTATCATACATGCCGTCATTGATTGGCTAACAACAGTAACATAGAAAAATGCTTCAAGCTAACATTTCCATCTAGTCAGTTATTATTCACCTAAAAGAACTATGATCATTTTATTTTGGTTATTCGACCTACTGATAACATAAGTAACCAAAAGAATTACCTGAAAAACAACAACAGTATATGCAAACCAAACCCACAAGGTATGATCCACACATAACACGGAAAAAGAAACCACCCCAAGCACAGAGCAATATAGGACTACCGTGGGATCCCACACAAAACAGAGGGGCCAAAACGAAAAACTAACCCCCGCCCCTACTTTATATACCGCGCTCTTCTTCCCAGACAAACTCCACCACCTCCTTCCTCGCAACCAAGAAGCAACAAGTTAAGCGGAACCCACCGAGCCAAGAAATGGAGGACTGCTACTACTTTTCCACCTCCTTGGAGACCGTCGAAGACCTCGATACGGGCTTCCCCGGCGTCCGCCTCACCTCCCGCCACCAAACCTCGCCGTCGCCGAGGCCCCGCCGCGTGTCCCGCGACGACGCCGGCGAGCTCCGGCACCACTACCTCGACACCTGCTTCCGGTGCGGGCGGACACTCTCCGGAAACAAGGACATCTTCATGTACAGGTAAGCATCATATATAGACCAAAAAATACGCTATGTTATGTAACAGTTTCCAAGAAGTGGGCCAAATGGCTCTGGTTGTGACGGCGGCCGGTGCGGTTCTTTATGCAGAGGCGACACCCCGTTCTGCAGCGAGGAGTGCAGGCAGCAGCAGATCGAGACCGACGAGGCGAGTGAGAAGATGTCTAAGCAGCCTGCCGCCGCGAGGAGAGAGCGGCGGCGGAGCCCGCAGAGGATCCCCGTCTGGGCTCGCTAGATGCATCGATCGATCGGCCGAGAATGGCATCCTAAACAGCATATATAAACTTCAGAATTGTGCATGAATTCGTTCGTGCATGACGCCTCAAGTCTGTGCTGTGTGGCCTCCAGCTTGTTGGTTGTAAATGTAATCCAACGAATATAAGCGTGATATGGGCAGGCAGCTCGAGGGGACGCAAGCCTGACCGGAATCGGTTTGCCCCCTTTTGTCTTTGAGAAAGGCCGGCTCGACAGCTCGTACGTACGTGTGCATTAGTACAGGCTTTGTTCCGTTGCCCAACGCAAGCGCGTTTTTGTGTGCGATTGGCATGTACTACAACAATTTGGCATGAAAGAAATAAGAGATCACCGAGGTCTTCTCATACATGGATTCGATCGGGTTGTTGTTTCAACTGCGTTGTCAAAAGATTTTTTATCTCGATCGTCAATTCTGGCACAAAGAATTTACAAGTTTATTGTACATGATGACTTGATGAGTCTACAATGCAAGGAGTGAAGGAGATGGTAATTAAGTTTGCAACGAACAATTGTATCAACATGTGGTGCTTTTGCAACATAGTTTCAATTACACGAGTGAACAAAGATTCTACAATATGCTGGACATTAACAAAATCCAACCATTATTCCCTCACATGTGCCACCTTCATGTCCAGACTGAAATTCATGGTCGTTGTGTACGTACAAGAGGTCTGTAGCACCTATTCTTATTATTCGTATCCTCTGCCATGTTGTTTAGCTGGCATATGTCACTTCATTCATTTCATGAGTTCAATTGAAAACACTTCATCCAAGATGAAGGTGAGTGAGAAACAGATAATCTTCTCAATAAAGATAAGTAGATAATAAATATCAACTTCTTCAGCCTTGAGAAAAAAATGTAGGAATTTTCTCATTGGACGGTTTAGATGCACGAAAGACTACAATCGATAGCCTCTTGCCCTCCCTATGGCCCCCCAGCACGAACATCTTGGATTGGTGGTCCAACGTGGCGGAGGCAACCGGTTCCCCTAGGAAATCCAGGACAACGACCTTGATCTTAATCATCTGGGAGATATGGAAGGAACAAAATGCTAGAATCTTCAACAACAAAGCCGCCGTGCCTCTAGAACTCCTAGTGAAGATTAAGGAGGAGGGTAGAACTTGTACCTAGCGGGGGCAAGAGTCTTGAACTTTTTAATATTCTGTAATTAGGTTTTTGCTAACTTTTTCCTGTACTTTGCAGCTCTTGGTACCGCCCCTTCTCTATTAATATAATAAGCAGCTCTTCTGCCGGTTTAATTAAAAAAAAGACTACAATCCGGTACCATTTGTACGGAGGGCACACCAAGTAATCCCTAACATTGCAAGATTACTCTTTACATTGATAAAGAAAAAAAAAGGTTACAACCAAAAGCACTAATGTACTCTACTACTAAAGTAGACTTGGAGTTAACAAATCAAAGGTCTACTAACACTAAAATCCCTTATTGGCTGGGCCATAGATTTCATAGTTGGCGCTTGCAAGTTGCAACCATGTGCCCACATTGCACGCTCCAAGGGAGAGAGAACCGTTTTAGGCAGCCTAGGCACTCTAAAAAAGGTACACTCGAGCTTCTCCCCGTGAAAGATTCTTGACACGTTACGACATCTAAGCGCACCAAATTATTTGCCTTGTGCTGGCTCATAAGCATGCTACTTATACTTACTACTTAGCAAAGGCGCGCATCTCTTTGGGTTGCTGGTTGTTCGGGGAGCACACGCTCGCGCCCGCCCGGCACACGCTCGCACATGTCGGGTCGCAACACTGCGCGGCCGCGCGGCCTGCGCCGTGCGTGGCGGTGGCGCTCTCTGTGCTCTGCGACGCTGGCCATGTACACTGCTGACTGCTGTTCCCTCTGGTCGCTACAACCGCATATGGATCACGTCAAAACCAGCGCACCGTGCCATGCATGTGAGAGGCCAATGTGGTACGCTGAGCTTTACTTTGTTACTAGTCATTAATTTGGTAAACAAATTGAATTGCTACTAGCATCTATTGTAAAATGTATACAAAAAGATCATTAGTTGCTGATTTCCAGAAGAAGCGTGAACGAAACCATTTGGTCATCGGTCATCGGACTCATCACTGACCGGGGACTTGGTTTTGGTAGTAGTACCATTTAGTATGGCATGGCATCCGTGTCCCACTAGCATGTGGACTCGAGGGAAACCTCACTGTCCTCATGAATATATAAGATAATATCGGTTTCAGTGGATCCCTGCGTACCTAGTCTCGACAAAACAATGTACTGACAGTTTTGTTGTATTGGCACGCGTGTCGACGTGACGGGAATGTTTTTCATATTAAAAGTACCACGAATTTGTCGAGACCACGACTTGGATGGCGACCAGCCAAATAGTGATTGGTCGAAGTCTCCTTGGCACTGCAATTCAAAAGCACTAATGTTGGGAGAATCATGAGCTCGATCACCATTCACCAGTCCAATCCGACCTCATGGAAACGACAGGTGATGATGGTCATAGATGAGATTGCTCGTCACGCATATTAATCCTGGAAACAGGAGGTAGAAGTTGAAGAATTTATATCTAGCTTACTCTAGGCAGTCACCAGCCTCTCAAATGACAGGTTAGGAGAGATTTAAATAACTCATGCATCTCCTGGAAATCCAGAGGGTCATACAGCACAATAGAATAGATGCTACTACAGAGTATCTATCTTAAGATGCATGCAACTAACTCAAACATGTGAGAGGTAATGGCATATACCAGAAGACAAGTCACCTTTTCAGCATGTTTTGTAACCTCCATCCTTCGCCAAATTAAACCACACGCCTGTATCGAGTGGTTCTCACTAACCCTCCCCTAGAAACGAAGAAAGGCTGGAGCTGAGTTGGTTAAACCGTTAAGCTCTTCCCCTGTATTAAACCTGACTCCTTTGGCCTCTGTCTGCTAAGTCCCGTCTCCTTCGATCGCCTCCGTTCCAGCTCCTGACCGCGGCCAGCTTACGTGCCAGCTGACGGCGCCGATGGAGTTCACCTCGTCCTACTTCCACACGTTCGGCAACCCTGACTTCGCGGCTGTCTTCTCGGGTGGCAGCAGCGCTTCGGCGCTCCGGCCGTGCCCTCCCTCCACGGTCGACGCTGCCGCCGGCGTGAAGGCGGAGAAGATCAGCGCAGCGAGGCAGGCAACCCCCTCCGTGTTCTGCGTCCCGGACGCGGAGGTGGAGGAGGCGCACTACTTCCTGGACGGGTGCTCCCTCTGCCGCAAGTTCCTCTCCGGCGACATCTTCATGTACAGGTCAACTATTACTTGCGCTCACAGTCGTCGTCATACTAGAACTTACGTCTTGATTGCACCAAGAGAGTTACACTGTGTATGCCTTTGCATTGGATCGTTCCGGCGCGCGCGCTCGGCGAGCAGAGGGGACACACCGTTCTGCAGCGAGGAGTGCAGGAGGGAGCAGATCGAGATGGACAGGACCAAGCACCGGAGGAAGAAGCAGCACTCCCCCACGGCGCCGGCGCAGGCGCAGGCGGCGGCGCACAGTGAGCGCGCACCCCAGAGGCAGCTGCAGCCAAACTAGAGCTCTGCGTCTCTGCATCAAGGTTTGCCGGTTTGGACTCTCTGCATACATGCTACATGTACAAGAGCACGAGCTCCTACGTGCTGACAGAGGAAGAGCACATATCCAGTTACACGTTTGGAGTGGCACTACTACGTACTAGACGTCGAAGGGTTCTTGCGATGAATCATGGCCCGCTTTGCTTTTTCCACATGTTTGTAGGGAAACGATGATATGACGAAGGTTTTTGTGTACTGTGCTTGCTGAGCATACGAGTTAATTAGTTGCTCGTCTTGCTCCCTTTTTTTGTTTGATTCCTGATTCTGATCAGGGCCACTAAAAGAGGCTATGAGCTCTTTTTCGTACTGTATGTTTATTTTCTCTTTCGTTTTCGTTTCCCTTGTTAATGTTTTGCGTTGTGGAAAAGAATGATGTACGATTTTCTACAAAACAGTTTTTTGTATGGGTTTTTGCTTGCATTGCACCGCGACATATCCTACTTCATACAGTTTCGTTAATTTGTCCAATTGTCTGCGCTGTAGTCTTAGCATCTGAGTTGAACATTGCTGTTTGGTTTGCAATATAATTACTGTGAGGCGACCCACTTCATGGCATGCTGATGCGTCAGATGCACACTTCAAATACTGAATGGAAAGCGCGGAAGTTAACCCCTCAAATCTGAAGCAATTGACAAGGAAGCACGAATTGAAAAAGGCCGGGGATTTGTGGAAATGTGGACCCCAGTGCATCCCCCGGCGTGAGCTGCGGTTTGAGCTTGACGGAATCCAGGAGACCACGATTTAATTCGGGGCCAATCTTCCTTTGTTAGTTGTTACACACACCTTTCGATTGACACTTGCAAGCTGCAGCCTCAGTTGAATCACCGCCCTTTGATGTTTCCTTTTGGACTTGAGTTAGGCGACCAACGGACTTTGTTTTTCTAAGTGATGTCATGAGATTCCAAGCTAGGGGTGAGAATGGAGCGGGTTAATGGTTCGGCCCCTTTGTCATCTCTCCTCTGATCCATGAAAATCTTTGGATCACGTGGTTCATACAACTCTGCTTAATGACTCGTTACACCCAAGCACTAACTGCTACTAGTCTACTCTGCACTTTCCCCACTTCTCTGCTCCTCCTCCCATCTACACTCATAGCTGCTGCTAGTTTGTTGCCTCCCCTGCTTCACTACCAAATTTCTTCACCGAGCAAGGCATCGCCGTCCAAATCCGCTACAAGTGACAGCGAATCTCGACGCCGGCCACCTGAATCAGCTACCCACGCTACTTCGATGCTCTCATGTGGTCTTCTCTGACCTCGACTTGGGCTCCGGGTGGTGCTACCCCGCCGTCCGCTTCTTGCTACCCGGTACGCCACGACGGGGTTCAAGGCCTCCTCGTGCGCCGGGGCTCATGTAGGCATGCTACTGGGCCCGCGCTGGTGCTCGGGTGCGGCGGTGCGTTGGAGATGTGCGGGTGGCGCGTTAGAGTCTTGGAGATGGGTGTGCGGCATAGCGTTGGAGATGGGCGGGCGGCAGCTCATTGGTCATTGGAGATGGGCGGGCGGTGCCGCTGACGCACGTTGGAGATGAGGGATCGGTGCAGCGATTAGGGTCGAACTCTTTGGACCTATGGACCAATAGGATGAACCTTTTATCCTTAATTGCTTTTGGACCAAACCTCCAACCCATCTTAGTGGGATTTGCGGAGCGGGTTTGTGATCCAATGGGTTGGCCGTCGCCGTGAACCACTTCCTCCCCTATTCCAAGCAAAGCTACAGCTCCTGACATCGATCCTTAGAAAAGTGCTGTAGAAGGAAGAAATAACCATGCCGTGGTCCAGTAGTGTGGGACTCGGGTCAAGGTCTCTCCAGTCTCCACTCGACATTTCAGGAATTCAGGCCACGAAGCAGACTTGCAGGTCGTTGATGTGAGTAGCGCAACTACTCGCGAAAATGTATCCAAGGACTGACGGAAACTTGCGGACCATGCCTCACTGAACACCGGCGAATTTGTGGTCCTCTTCTCGTTCAAAGCACCGTGTGTCTGTCTTTCTGAAAATTTTCGAGTAAGTTCATGATAGGACAGACAAATCAACAAACGCATCAGGATTCAGAAGCGAGCAGACGCGAGGGTAGAGTCGAGTATGTTTGTCGGAGTCGCCCAAGATCTTAAAGTCTTTACAGGGCTGACAATTCTCAATCCTATTCGAATCAGCAAAAAAACAAAACTTTATTTTCTGCGCATGCATTGCAATTTGCAAGGCCTTTCTTTTAGGCTACATTGCAATTTGCAAGGCTGTTTTGATCCCACGGACATCACCAGAAGATTCATTCCGAAGCCCGAGACGTCACCTCCTCCAACTCTCGAACCCTCTGCTTCTCGATGACTTGTAGGGCCAGCAACCGGTGAGGGCCCACGCGACATGGAAGCAGCCTGCCGGGAAAGCTGGAAAGCAGCAAATAGAGGGAGTGGGGCGAGCGTGGGCCCCGCAGATCCGCCCCCGGCCGTAACCAGCGCGTCGGTCTCTACGCGGGGGGATCCGGCTAACCCCACCGACAGGCGGGGCCCTCCACGATCACCACGCGGTCCCACCTCCGGCTCCTCCGCCACCGTTAAAACCACCCGCACCTCCTCCTTGCCTCCCTACAAAGCATCACGCACATTCGACAGACGAACGCAGACGGCGGACCACGAAAGCAAGGGGAACCCGGCCGGATCTCGCCGGAGTTATCAGCTGCGCTTCCTACGGCGGCGCATCGACGGCGGCCTCCTAGTGGCGCTTGTGAGGAGGAGATGGGGGGAGGACACATGCATTTCCTGGACGCGTGCTTCCTCTGCCGGAAGTCGCTCGCCGGCAACCGCGACATCTTCATGTACAGGTGGCGTCATTTTATTCCTTTTTTCCCCTCTGTCCCCCCCACCACCCCCAATCAAAACGGTACTACTTGATATGGAATTGCGACCCTACCAACCGTGCAATTAATCTTCTGTGCCGATCGAACAGAGGGGACACGCCGTTCTGCAGCGAAGAGTGCAGGGGGGTGCAGATGGAGGCGGACGAGGCGACGGAGAGGAAGGAGAAGGCCCGTGCCAGGAAGATGACACAGGGGGCCCCACCTCCCAGCGAAGTGGAGGCCCCACAGGAGCGGGGCAAGGTCCGGGCGGGGTCGATCCTAGCCCTGTAAAAGAAGTCCTAAAGTTGTCTCGGTGACCTTTCTTCTTTTTTATTCGAAAACCCCCCTTACCAGTTACCACCAGAGATAATCGCTTTTACGTACACGGGTTTGTGTTTTTTTTTGTTTAAACCCTTGGATTATTTGGTGGTGTGTTGGTACTACCGGTGGTGTATAGTTTGCTCTAGTCGGAGAGAAGAATAAAAGAGTGTCAGTGTGATCTGTGATGCTCTTTATTGCTTGAAGAAAATGCTGATCAATCTACGCCCCCCTCGTGCTGTTTTGCTTTCTTCTTTCATGCGTGTAATGATGTACGAGACTTCCGAATGTATGCGTATTTACTGGAGGTGTTGTATGTGACTGGTGTCCTAAGATCGTTTGATGCCGCCGGGCAGGTGGCTGGAGGCACGTCACCAGAATTGACTAGTGCGGTGCTAGTGTGTTTGGTCGGCGCAGCTCAACTCTGACTAAGTGCTTTATTTTTTTTCCACAACCACTTCGCTTCGTGTGCCTCTTAGCACAAGCAACGTGGCTCGATCATCACAGGTGATTGAGTGAGCAGCTGCGCAGCCCAGAACTCCGGACGCGTACAGAGGGAGCAGAGGGAAACTTCCCTGCTATTGCCTGCCCGCCCCACTTGTCAGCCTCTGCCGACATGCGTTGCAGTGCCCTGGTTTTGTGTGCATGCTCTTGGAACGGCACGCACATGAACCATGTCGCGTAGATGCTAGATTTCTTTTTTTCTCTTCAGTCTTTAGCATATCTTCTCTCTCTAGAGAGACTTATAAACTAAATTAAATATCATATCTTTTTTCTCACCCTACTCTCTCTCCCTACCTATTTTACTTACACATGGGCCCGTGTTTTTTTTTATTAGACTTGGTACCGGGGCAAATAGTTGCAGCGATGCCTAACCTGCCGAGCCATGCTTGGATCTCGATTGATCACAAGGGGGTGATGGCGCTGGCGAACTAGCTCTAGTTACTCCACTAAAAAGGAAAAGGAAAAGGTAGAAAGTATGGTTAGAGTAGTACCAAACGAAATCACAGATTCACAAAATGGTCGGCCACGGTGGGTCAGCCATCATCATTCTATTTGTCCTTCGGGCGGTAAGTCGGAGCAACGGACAGCCTCCGTGACGTGCGCGTTCAAAAGATACAGGACACGGTAGTAGTGCCTATTAATCACATAAAATAAAAGCATACATATTATTGCATCCAGTTTGAAAAGCAAGAGATGATGTATCAAAGCTAAGACACGTGCAATTAATTCTCCACTAATAGGCCATCATAGATGAGATGAGAGATGTACTATACAAGTAGTAACACTTGGAATCATTCTTTGCTGACACTCTGATTTCTGCATCAGCCCACAGTGATAAACCCGGATCTAGAATTTTTTGTATTTCTGGCTCTGTAGCACGTTTTAATTTTAAAAGTACCCCTCTTTTACCATAATTAGCAAAAGTAGCCTCTGCACAGTGCTCCCTTGTAGTCTTGGGCCTTGCGCACTGCCTGCCGGTCCCGTCTGGGAGGACTGCCTGACCAAGGTCAGAGTCACCCGGCGACGGATGGGGCGACCACCGCCTCTACGGCGGATGGGGCGGTGACCTACCCATATATGGTGGGTGCGGTAGGAGGCCAGAGAGAGAGAAAATAGAGAGAGAAAGAAAAGAAAAGAAAAAAGGGGAAAATCCGAGATTTTTTTTAAAAAAACCTGAAATTTCAAGAAAATTACATAAAAATCCTTGGAACATGAATATATTTAATAAAATATTTTTGAATTTAATTGAAGTTTATTTTATTCATTTAAAATGCTTTTCACTTTCTGGAATTTTGCAATTAAAATTTAAAATGTCTTTCACTTTCCAGAATTTATTCATTTAAAATTTTATTCGTTCAGAATGTTTCTCACAATTTCATATAAGTGTACTGTTTGTATGAATTTGTAAATGTAGAAAATGAGCCCCGAAAATTATGAATTTTATTTTGAAAGCTCCTCATGTAGTGGACTTTGATTGTGTGATGTTTTGACAATTTTATATGTGCTTTGGAGACAAGATTTAGATCACGAAAGTTTGGATTTTAGGTTTCGAAAATTAGGGTTTCATGATTTCATGTGACTTGGAATGTATGGAAAAAAATTGCATTGCAACTCAATTGGAGATGTCAATATACAATATGGTGCAGGAGTACACACATAACGAATTTTTGTCAGATACGACGCATTCTCGTCGCGTATTTATGGATCGACCACCCATGGCGTATTTGCGAGATATGGCATCGCGCAAGATGGTGGTCGTGCGCCCACCAGATAGCATAGCGTGGCGTTAGCGCTGGCAAGACGGCCATTGGCGCCACCGCCGCCGCCGCCGATGTGTGTCCGCCACCCCCGTCGCCCCCCACCGACGCGTGTCCGCCACCTCCCTTGACCACCTGAGACCTCCCTAGACCTCCCATGACCTCCCGAGACCTTCCTACACCTTCCTACACCTCCCGAGACCACCCTAGACCTCCCGAGATCTTTTGAGACCTCCCGAGACCTTTTGAGACCTCCCGAGACCTCTCGAGACCTTCTGTGACTTCCCGAGACCTCCCGCAACCTCCCGTGACCCCCCAAAAGTGAAAGACATTTTAAATGAATAAAATAAACTTCAATTGAATTCAAAAATATTTTATTAAATATATTCATGTTACAAGGATTTTTATGTAATTTTCTAGAAATTTCGGATTTTTTTAAAAATTTCGATTTTTTCTTCCTCTCTCTGGCCTCTCTGCACCCACCATATGGGGCAGTCACTGCCCCATCCGTATGAGGCGTGGCTTCCCCCATCCGTCGTCGAGGCGGGTGACTTCTGCGCCTTGAAGGTGAGTAGGTCCTGACGCGTCCAGACCATGATGAGAGCACTGTACAAAGGCTACTTTTGCTAATTATGGTGGAAGAGAGCTACTTTTGAAATTAAAACGAGCTACAAGATCAGAAATGCAAAAAATTCCCAGATCTATGATGTATTGATGTGTGCATTAGGTTAGAAAGATCTGATGCCCACCCTAGCCCATGTTTTTTTTCGAGGCACCCTAGCCCATGTATTAGATGACGCTTCGTGGGATCTTCGAGGCCCAGTGGAATATTCGCCCAGATGGGTTGAACTGTTGGGCTATGTTTTTTTTTCGAGTTAACTGTGCGACCATGTTTTTGGGCCGGGTAACGCTTGTTGAGTGGATGCCAAATTTACGACATGCTTTTGACAAACTGAGGTTAAATAATAATTTGGATTAGCTAAGCAATGCTGGTGATATGCACAGATGGAGCAGGTGAGAGTGAAACTGGAGGCATGCATCTCGGCAAGAGATGTAGTGGGTGCCCTTCTGGGCTGACAGGAGGAGCAAGTAAGAGTCGTCGCTTTTATCTGGAATCTCTGGTCTGAACGCAATTCGGGTAATGCAGGAGAGGCGCTGAAACCGATTGCAGAAATCAGTGGAAGGGGGATGAGGTTGGCACAATAATACCTCGATGTCCTCTGCAATTCTTCAGGTAAAACGGCGGTACGGAATTTTGCCATTTTGCCACGTCTTATTGTTGGTTACTATAAAATGTTACTATGTTCCTTGCAATAGATATTTTGCCATACCTTTAATTGCCTTCCCGTTAATTTGCCATTTTAGAGTATTTAAATGATTTTTTTCGTCTAATTGGCCCTGGCCTACACGTGAACAGATGGTTTTGCCCCTCCTCAGTCGGGTCCGGGACAGCTAAGTGGTTGGGTCGAGCCATCCTGGACCAGACCCAGTGCCCCCATCCCCTCGCTCTTTGTCTCTCTCGCGACCACCCCCTCTCTCCCTCCTCTCTCTCGGTGACCAGTGTGGCGAGCGAAATTCGGTGGCGACTAGTGCGGCGAGCGAAATTCGGCGGCGACCAGTGCGGGCGAAATCTGGCGACAGCGAAGGGCTCAGCAGGTATACTCCCCTTCTGAAGGCCTTTCTCTTCATCTTTCCTTGTTGATTCATATTGATAGATCTGGTGAATGCTTGAAACCCTAGGTTGGTGGATGGAGCCGGTTTGAGCTTGATGGAGGAGCTGGTTGGTGGAGGAGCGCGCGTAATGGAGGGGGCGGTTGTTGGAGGAGCACGTGCAATGGACCCAAATGGGTATATAACTTCCCTATGGCCTTGTTGGATGTACTGTTTTTGCGACCTCCCCCTCCCCTCGATCTTAGTTCACTCGAACAGAGTAGTACGCCCCTAACTGTAATTTTCTTTTTTGTCTATGTCGAGTACAATTGAACCTGAAAGAGCCTTTACACTAGCTGTTAGAGTTCCACCGTACTTTGTGAGGCTTGATGATAGTAGCCAACACAGATATGGGCGACAAGATCTGGAATGGGTTATCGATTTGCGTGGGTTTACGTTCGGTAAGTTCATGAAACAGTTGGGAGAGAGGACAAGTTGGGGTTCATCTCAAGAGGCCTATGTTTGATGTAATACTTTGGAGTGTGGTGATTGAAGGAACACGGGTGGGCTACACTAGCGCAATTTCAAAAATCTACCGCGCAACTAAGGAATATCTGCTAGTAATAGATCACAGGATTACCACTAGACGCGTAGACCCGCAGTAGAAGAAGAGTCGATGTAACGCATTGGTGCGGTTGTAGTTGTACTAGCCTCGCGCCTCCTCCAAGTGCTCCTCGTGACCGTCACAATTTGCGGATCGTCCTAGCATTGAAGCCTCGCAGCAATGCCTCCAAGGTATCCACACGTACGGGGCAGGGACACATCCATGATGGGTCTCGAACTTTGAGGCCCATTAGAAACTCGTGGCTCATAAGAATTCGGATCACCATCCAAAATGTGTCCTGGCCCTTTAAGCGTGCGACCCTATAGGTTCACGTACACTTGGACATGGCCCGAGTACTCCTACTCGTCCACTAATCGGTAGTGGCCCCTAGCAGGACATGCCGACTCCCGAGCATACGTAAAGATCTCATCAGATGAATCTTAACAAATCTCATATGTATTTCCCTTTGCCTCATGATATCAGTCAAACTCAAGGGGAGTACGTGCCATCCTTGTTGGTTAGCTGACTCGAATTCCCCGACTATGGTTAACTCTTTAACCGCGAGTAGCATGATCATGCATTTCTGGAATATGATCACTCGAGAGGCCTAGAGATATCTCTCCCATTGCATTGAGGGGCAAATCCTATCTTGATCGACCATGCATCGACGCATGTATCATGACAAACATGAAAGCTACCTTTATAACTACCCAGTTACGTAGTAGCGTTTGGCAACCCCCAAGTAAGTCACTACATATCTCGAGTATGTGTGACGATCTCAAGTCTAAGGATATAGCATACGCATTGTAAATGAGACCAACTGATGACATATAAGAATACAACATTCTCGCGGTGTCTCATGGTGGGTCGATCCAACCCCATGTTCGCTAACATGTGTCATATTATTGGTTTGATATCTTCAAATCTATGCTCCGTGAAACATGGTCATCAACCAATACATATGCTAATCTATTCATATGTGTCCTCATATGTTTCCGACTAGGAATCGCTTTAGAATAATCATCGCAAAAATAAATATAGAGTTTCACAATCAAGTCACATACTTAATAAATATTAACGATATTATTCTTAGAACAAGATAACATATTATCCAATAAATTATGAACATAACGAAATATAATCATCTCTATGATTGCCTCTAGGGCATATTTCGAACAGTCTCCCAATTGCACAAGAGTTAATTATTTAAGTATCTAATACCAATAGCTCTTGTGTGCGCCTCATGTTTTGGCTATGTAAGAGGCTTTGTCAACGGATCAGCAACATTTAAATCCGTGTGTACTTTGCATATCTTTACATCTCCTCTATCCACAATATTACGAATAAGATGATAGCGCCTGAGTATATGCTTGGATTTCTGATGGGATCTAGGCTCCTTAACCTGCGCAATGGTTCCATTATTATCACAATAGAGATCCATTGGGCTCGAGGCACTTGGGACCATACCCAATTCAGCAATAAAATTTATTATTTAAACACTTTCCTTCGTAGCTTCAGAAGCCACAATGTACTCGGCCTCCGTCGTAGAATCAACAACCGTCTCTTACTTGGAACTTTTTCAGCTCACTGCTCCTCCATTCAAAATGAATACAAACCCAGATTGCGAACGATAATCATCTTTGTCAGTTTGGAAGCTTGCATCGGTGTAATAATTTACAACGAGCTCTTCATCACCGCCATAAACTAGGAACACATCCTTAATCCTTCTCGAGTACTTAAAAATGTTTTTCACAGCTATCCAGTGACCTTCACCGGGATTAGCTTGGTATCTACTTGTAACACTTAGAGCATATGATACATCTGATCGAGTATATATCATGGCGTACATGATAGATCCAATAGTTGAAGCATATGGAATACCATTCATACGGTCTCACTCATCAATTGTCGAAGGACACCGACTCTTGCTAAAACTTATGCCATGTGACATAAGCAAGAACCACTTCTTGGCATCCTTCATATTGAACCGTTTCAACACCTTGTCAATCTAAGTGAACCCCTTCTTGGTATCCTGCATGTTGAACCGTTTCAACACCTTGTCAATATAAGTACTTTGGCTTAATACAATTAGCCTTCTTGATCTATCTCTATAGATCTTTATCCCTAAGATATATGCTGCCTCTCCTAGGTCCTTCATAGAAAAACTATTTTTCAATGAGACCTTAACGGATTCTAGCATAGGAATGTCGTTCCCAATCAATAATATGTCATCCACATATAAGATTAGGATTACAAGTGCGCTCCCACTAACCTTCATGTAAACACAAGATTCTTCTTTGTTCTTGACGAAACCAAACCTTTTGACTTCCTCATCAAAACGTATATTCTAACTCCGAGATACTTGCTTCAACCCATAAATGGATTTCTGAAGTTTGCACACTTTACTAGCATTCTTTGGATTGACAAAACCCTCAGGCTGTGTCATGTACACATCTTCGCTTAGGTTCCCATTAGGGAAAGCCATTTTGACATCTATTTTCTATATCTCATAATCGAAATATAAGCAATAGCTAGAATGATCCGTACAGATTTAATCATCGCTACCGGCGAGAAAGTCTCATCATAGTAAACCCCTTGAACTTGTCAAAACCCTTTTGCGACAAGTCGTGCTTTATGGGTGAACATTTTCATCCATGTCAATCTTTTTCTTATAAACCCATTTGCACTCAATGGTTTTGACACCATCAGGCGGATCGACTAGGTTCCAAACCTGATTGTCTTCGATAAAGTCTATCTCAGATTTCATAGCTCCAAGCTATTTCTCTGAGTTTGGGCCCATCATCGCTTCCTTATAAGTCACAGGCTCATCGTTGTCCAACAACAATATATCACGTGAATACCGAGTAGGTACTTTACGTGTCTTGTCTGACATTCGTAGATTTGGTGCTTCCCCGACCAGGGTATCTCCGATTGCAGGCTCCCTAACCACATTTCCCCTTATTGGGGCGTCTGCAGCCAGGTCCTCCCCAAGTGGAGTTTCTCGAACCACTTTGAGTTGCACGATTCTCCCACTTTCCCTTCTCGAGGGAAACTCTTCCTATAGAAAGATACCGTTTCGAGTGACAAATACTTTGCCCTCTTCTCGGTTGTAGAAGTAATATTCTTTGGTTTCCCTAGGATATCCTATAAAGAAGCATTTATCTGACTTGGGTGTGAGTTTATCAAACGTCAAAGTTTAACATAGACATCACATCCCCAAATCTTTACAAAAGACAAACTATGACTCTTCCTAGTCCACATCTCATATGGTGTCTTATTCACTAATTTAGATGGTACCCTATTTAAAGTGAAAGTGATAGTTTCTAGAGTGTAACCCTAAAAAGATAATGGCAGATCCGATTGGCTCATCATCGACCGGACCATGTTTAACAAGGTCCGATTACGCCGCTCTGACACCCCATTCCACTATGGAGTGCCCGATGGTGTAAGCCGTGGGACAATTCTACATTGCTTCGAATGATCACCAAATTTATGGCTCAAATATTCACCTCCACAATCAGATCATATAAATTTGATTGTCTTGCCAAGTTGATTTTGTACCTCACTTTGTAACTCCTTGAACTTTTCAAATGGTTTCGACTTGTGCCTCATTAAGTAGATATATCCACATCTACTAAAGTCATCGGTGAAAGTAATAAAGTACTGAAAACCACCTCTAGCTGTCGTGCTCATTGGCCCACACACATCTGTATGTACGAGTGCCAGCAAGTCAGACACTCTCTTAGCTCGTCCAGTGAAAGGCGTCTTGGTCATCTTTCCAAGTAGACAAAATTCGCACGTTTCAAATAATTCTAAATCAAATGAGTTTAGAAGTCTATCATCATGGAGCCTCTTCATACGTTTCTCACTTATGTGACCTAAACGACAATGCCAAATAAAAGTGGAATTCATATCATTAGGCTGAAGCCTCTTCGCATTAATATTATAGACATGCGCACCATTAAGATTTAAAATAAACAACCTATTCATAACAGGAGCATAGACATAAAATATTTTATTCAAAAATATAGAACAACCATTGTCCTCAATAATGAACTTATAACCCTCTGCCAACAAACATGAGGCAGAGATAATGTTTCTACTCATGGCTGGAATACAATAACAATTATTTAATTATATAATAAATCATGAAGGCAAATGTAATGGTAAGGTCCCGATAGCTAATGCAGCAACCCTTGCTTTATTCCCGACGCGAAGATCCATCTCGCCTCTTGTAACGCTCCTACTCCTTGTTAGACTCTGCATCAAATTGCAAATATGAGCAACCGATCCGGTATCCAATATCCAAGAGTTAACGGAAGAATCGGTAAGAAAAACATCTATAACATTAATACCCAGAGTGGAAGGTTTAGTCCCACTATTCTTTTTCAGATCAGCCAGGTATTTCTTGCAGTTCCTCTTCCAATGGCCTCGCTCTTTGCAGTAAAAGAATTCATTCTCTGAAGTCGAGCCGGACTTAGTCTTAAGCTTAGACTTGTTAGCATAATTCTCATCCAAAGCTTTAGCCTTGCCCTTTTCTTTGACCCAAGTCTTAGCCTTCTTCTTGAAGCTTGTACTCTTTTGCACCATCATCACATGACTGTTGCTTTTCTTAATGCTGTCCTCTGCAGTCTTGAGCATCATATGAAGCTCGGTGAGATTCTTGTCTAAGCCATTCATATGGAAGTTCAGAATGAGTTGCCCATAGCCTGCAGGAAGTGACGCAAGAATCAAGTCAGTAGCCAACTCTTGGCTAAGGAGAAAACAAAGTTTTTCAAGCTTTGTGTGTAACCAACCATCTTAATCACATGAGGGCTCACCGGACTACCCTCAGCTAGCTTACACCTAAACAAATTCTTTTGTTGTGTTTAGGCTGCAAAGATTTTCTCATAAAACACTAACTGAAGTGTGAGATCTTATATCTCTCGGTTCTTGCCTATATATCAAACATGCCTTTGAGCGCCACGATCATATTGTAGGCCTCTATGTTCTCAAACTTTTTCTAAAAGTTTGAGTTCATGGCAGCAAGCATAAGATAGCTAACATCAAGGGACTCATCACATGCCTTTTTATAAGCATTTTTAAGAGCAGTAGTAGCATTTTCAGTAGACACTTTTGGAATTGGATCATCTAGAACATGTTCCTTTTTATCTTGCCTAAGAACAATTCTTAGGTTGCGGGACCAATCCGTAAAATTTGTTCCATTCAGTTTTTGTTTATCAAGTATCGAACATAAAGCAAAACTGGAGATAGGTACAACAATTGGTACCATGATCTACAACATAAAATATTCAAAAACTAGGACATATGTTCAAGAAAAGTAACTTCTATTAAACACTTTAATAAAAATACTCCCACTAAATTCCATATCCCTCTTATGACATTTAGTGATTCAAGACCCACAATGAGTTAATCTACTAGTGAGCTTTGGCATCACTGCTAGAAGATTAGTGAAATTGATAAGCAACCCTTGCTAATCATATCTCTATATGACTCTTGTTGTTGAGTGGCATCTCTATGCCCCGGCGCCCAACCCTATGCCCCAATATCTATAACCATTATAATGACATTATCAAGTTTAACCAATGCTATGCGTGTAAATGTCCGACACAGACCCATCTAGTCAAGGAAAATTAATGGCACTTTGCTTTAGCAAGACCTACCATTAAAATACATGACTTTGGATGGTGCAGCTAATTAGGAGGGCATCAATTTAACAATATTATGTGAGGGAATTTTACTTCTACCATGTTAAAAGTATTCGGAGCAACTAAATAACATGCATAGATATAAACTGGAATATAAAGGTATTCACAAACAATCACATTGCATCATGATATAGTATGACCCTTTCATATGGTGATCTCCATCATCATGCTTCCTGTTCGCCATGTCTCCAAGTGGCTAATTCCTCCAAGTACTCCCACTAAGCCATTACTCCTAATAACACTAGTAATAAATTACAAGGAGTGAAGAAGCATCACAAGTTGACACGTGGGCCGTTATTCAAATATAGACAGCCTTGGGCTGCAATAACCATGACACGCAGGTCATGAACATTACACACATGCATGCATCTCATACGTCATGTGCCATACTATTCACAAAATCCTGCAAAAACAAGTTAGGCATAGAATCGCATTCTATCTAACGGATGACGTGAACTAGCAATATCAAATACCAAGTTAAGATCCTAGTCCACAGGGGGGGCAACCCGCACCAGAAGGGCGAAGCCTTCTCCATATACCAAGGTCTTTTTCGGAAAAATTTCGGGCTGCGGAGATCCAATCTATTGTTCCATCCATGTAATTCACACTGGATTAATCACATTAACCCTTTCCGATCGCAACTCTGATTCAATCAATCACATTAATCTTTGCGTGCTCCATAGATGTATGATCACTGTCTGCCCCGATGGCAGAAACCGACCGATAGAGGCAAGTCGTGATTCGACCATGAAAACATGATCACGGAATAAGGATCATGAACCCATATTGAGACCACCACGCATGGGTGATCATATCGACCATCGCCAAAAACAATCTATCATATAGAACGACCAACAGAGACAATAATAGATCATATCTACGACTCCCACATATCACAATGTGTATCTAATCCGAATTTAAAACTAGATGGGATGGCTCTGATACCACTAAAGGAACACAGGTAGGCTACACTAGCGCGATTTAAAAAATCTACCGCGCAACTAAGGAACATCCACTAGTAATAGATCACAGGATTATCACTAAACGCGCAACCCACAGCAGAAGAAGAGTCGATGTAGTGCGTTGGTCCGGTTGTAGTCGTACTAGCCTCACGCCTCCTCCAAGTGCTCCTCATGACTGTCACAATTTGCGGATCATCCTAACGTTGAAGCCTCGCAGAAACGCCTCCAAGGTATCCACACGTACGGGGTAGGGACACCATGTGCTGGAGTGCTAGCATCGGCTGCACGGTTTTGGGTGAGGGAGGTGTGGTAGCTAGGCTTTCGAGAATTCAAAAATCTCATTAACCCTATGCCACCACCCCTATCCATCATGGGTCTCGAACTTTGAGGCCCATTAGGAACTCGTGGCCCATAAGAGTTCGGATCACCATCCAAAATGTGTCCTAGCCCTTTAAGCGTGCGACCTTATAGGCTCACGTACACTTGGACATGGCCCGAGTACTCCTACTCGTCCACTAATCGGTAGTGGCCCCTAGCAGGACATGCCGACTCCCGAGTATACATAAAGATCACATCGGACGAACCTGTAACATCTCAAAGTCTGTTACCAATTTTAAATTAATAAAATATTATTTTATTAGATTTTATGAGTTTTGAAAGAGTTTTAATGCTCTTTCTAAATTTCCTATATATTTAAATGACAAAAATATAATTGATTGAGTTTTTCGGGTTTTTATTGGATTTAAAGTTAAAATGAAAATTTTAATTATTTTCCTTGAGTTTTCCGAATTTTTGGGATTTTTAAAACTTTTTACATGATACATGTTGTTGCCTTGATTTCATAAATTTTGAGAGTTGTTTTATTTGCATTTTATCTTTTTTGTCGGCACAAGCCATGTAAGGTAGAGAACCATAGGAACGAAAACCCTAGAAATAAAAAAACCCTAAATTACTAAAACTCTAATTATGGAAACCCTAAATTCAGGAACCCTAGAAACATAAAATAAATTTAAGATGTTGCCCTTTCTAATATCACATGTAAACCCTAAAACTGAAATCTTAATTAAAAAGTCCAAATTGGGTATAATCGTACCGCTAATTAAAATGGAGATATATTATCAACTACACTTTCCTCAAATCGAATAATAAAGTGCAAGAAAACATAGCTTGAAAGATTTTGGAGAAAAATATATTACAAGAAAAACCCTAGAAAAATTACACAAAATTCTACATTGTGTCCTAA
This sequence comes from Phyllostachys edulis, assembly GCA_036346405.1. Classification (NCBI taxonomy): domain Eukaryota; kingdom Viridiplantae; phylum Streptophyta; class Magnoliopsida; order Poales; family Poaceae; genus Phyllostachys; species Phyllostachys edulis. Next base: position 93,113,323 of record CM070562.1, on the reverse strand, counting down.
TCCTCCCCTAAAATTTTCATAATTTTTAGACCTATATTTCTATATCTAACAAATCCCTTAAAGTCTCAGCCATTCTTCTAAAATCTGGAAACCAATTGCTTTTCTTCCTCCCACTGACCGGCTAGTCCCACCAGCAGTCATCTTCATCCACGAAGCCCTGCCCCTATCCATGCAAGACGCCACACCACCCCTTGCCCATCCCGCATCGCCCATGCCGCTGCTTCCACTACCGAGCGCATCACTGCCTTGAGCCCTCCGCCATCTCCTTGTCTATAAAGCACTGCAACCCTCCCTTGCCCCCTGGGCCATTTCTTCCCTTCCCCCTTCTTCTCCATCCAGAGCCAAGATGCCACATCGACGAAGTCTGGCCACCATCGGCCGCGTCACACGGCGCCCCATCACCACCCACCATTAGCCACCTCCATCCCTTCTGCATGCACAAGCTAGCATCAGGACATGAATCAACCACAAGCACTAAAAACCGAAATAACAAAGAAAGCGGAGAGGAGGCGTGGCCAAGCCGGTCCAGTCCTGAGTGGGCGAAGCGAGGCGAAGCGCATGGCGGCCGGTGGCCGAGCCGGGCGACCGCAAGGCCGTCGCTGCCAAGAAGGCGCCACCGAGTGGCGAGTGGAGCCGAGGGTGCGTCCAGGGCAGGGAGGCACGCACGGTCGAGCCTCAGGTGGCGTGGGCTGGCGCAGACGTGAGCCGGTAGGGAGTGGAGCAGTCGGAGCCGAGGCCGAACCCGGCAGTCAGGCTTGTGAGCCCAGCCACACGTACAGAGTGCAGGCCTGTGCGAGCATAGGAGGAGGCACATGGCGGCGGAAGAAGCCAAGCAGCAAGACAAAGACCGGAGTCAAGGCCGGCAGTGCCAAGAACTGGGGATGCCAGGGAGAAGCAATGGAGGAAGGGAGAGTGAGAAGAAATGGGGGAGAAGAAGTGAAGTGAGGAAGAGGAAAGAAGAGCCAAGAGGATTTCGGCTGGGAGGATAAGGTGGAGAGAAAAAGTGGAGGGTTAAGTAAGAAAAGGAGTTTAGGTAAAGAAAAGAGAGATTAAAAAAAGGGGGTTACAAGGTAATTTCTAACGATTATTAGTAGTAGTGAATTTAGCCGTAAATTAATGCCAGTATTAATTTGTCAGCACTACGAAATTGTTAGATCAAATAAATTGTTTAAGCCGTGTTGTTAGATCAAATAAATCATTTAAGCCACGTAAAGATAAATAGCAGTAAACCACTCAACTTTGTCAGTTGGGTTATGTTGAACTTATGGGTTTGTTGCTGGCAGTAGGGCTCATCCCATTAAATTGATTAGTAGGATTAATGCTTAAGGGAATACTAGTTAGAACAACAATATGTTACACCCATAATTAGTTTTGGCTTTGAGTTAGCTGGGAATTGATTTGTCATTAAGGGCTAATTGGAACTGGTAATTGGTGGTTGTCTGTATAAATGGTAAGGACAGGTTTAATTAGGAATTTACAGTAGATTGTTATCATCTAGAGAACAAAGGCAAGGTTAAAGTTAAGAATCATACCCAAGTAACTTAGCTAACTTAGGGATAATACTTAGGAGTTAGAAATGATTAGGGAGCTGCTGTCATATAAGGGCAAATTCGACTAGGAGCAGAATTGTCTCCTTGACCATAGGTGCTAAGCCATTACACTTCTAATAAGATAGTTGGAGAATGCTCTAGGATGACTAAATTAAGCCACAAATATCAGTTGGTTACCAGTAGCAAGCCAGAATGCAGATAATTGATGTGCTCACAATCGCCATCAAAGTCTGCCGAAAGAAGTGAGCATATAAGAGGTTTGATTTTGACTGTATGATCATCGTAGGATATGTATACATAGAATGCCTAGAGAAAGTGCTTGTGAGTACTATGTGGTTTGTTAAGGAAAACAACATCACCTAGGTTCTAGGTATCATCCATCATCATCTGTTCCCAATGACAAAACCATTCATGATCCGAAATCAGATCTGAGAGTATTACCTAACCAGATAATCTCTCCTATCTAGGTAACCAGTGAGGAATGTTCCTGTGAATGTTCTCTCCCCCCCCCTATTAGATTTATCTACTTTTGTCTATAGTATTTCCTTCATCAACTCCTTGGATATACTTCGTCTAAAGTATTTCCTTCGTCAACTTCTTTTGATTATACCTTCGTCTGAAGTATTTTCTTCATCAACTCCAGATGAGTGTGATTTGGTCTCATCTGAAGTAATCTGTCTTCCAAAGTACCGTTAGATGCATTTACTTTAATTCAAAGTATTTCCTTTTGTTTGAATGTATTTGGATTTTATTTGGTTATTTTCCGACGCTCTTGGATTTAATTGCATTCTACGTAGTTAGAATCCGAAGATATAAGGGAACAGCGGTCCGAGACAGAACAACAACTAAATAAGTAAGGCAAGTTACATCCTTTGATCATATTTGAACCCAATATTTCAAATTATTTAAATTATGTTTTAAATTATTATTGCATGTGTATTTCTATTCACTGTAATTTAAATACCTGTTTTAAATTAGTTATGCATAAATCATTTGTACTGCCATTTTTAACCTTGAATTGAATCTACCTTGACACCTTATATGAAAATCTAGTTGATATAATAGTATGAGCTAGAACATGTTGAAAAACTTTATGCTTAGTCATGCTTAGATAAAAAATGTTGAATTTGGGGAAATTTAGCCAAATGTTCAAAAATGATTTAATTGAGCCTATGGTATTGTTTTACCATAGGATTTTTGCAAATGATTTCTGAAAAGCAAAACGAAATGAAAAATGGTTTGGACTTGGGCGAAATGGATATTTGGTGGGTGCAGGTTTATGCACGGTCTCAATCCGGGTATGGGTTGATGCCCAGGGGTTCTTTTGGAAAGTCGTCCAAGTCAGTTAAGGACCGGTCTTTGAGCCACATCTTGCTAAGTCCTTCCGTACTACCACATGTCCTGAATGGGCAGGACCTGGCTAACTAATTTGCAACGTTTCATCGTGGTCGTGCCATCCGGTTGTGTGGGTGTCTTTTATGACCTACTTTTATATATTCCCACCTGGCGCAAGAGGGGGCTTAATCCGGCGGATGGTTTAATCAAAAGGAGGCAAAACCTTAGCGAGACAGGACTACGGTGGGATGGTGCATTGTAAAGGTCTTATCACGTGCTCTAGACTGCTTACCTAAGGTAGTGAACGGTGGTGCCGACGTGTGCCAGACAAACTAGAGAAGTCGTGTCTTGTGGGTAAAGCTATATACCTCTGCAGAGTGTAAAACTATTTGAATAGCCGTGTCCACATTCATGGACATGCTTAGCGAAGCCACTCAAAGTTAGATTTTGGTTTTCATTTCAAAAGACTTTATCAAATGGTTTTGGATTTCCATCCAAATGGGAATTGGGCAGGTAGCCATGTGATAGGAGGGTATCCTTCACCATTCTTGTGTGAATGTTATCTGACTATAAAACTGAGAATTTAGAAAATAAATTTTAATTATAGAATATCTGCCTTGGAACTTAGTACAAGTATTTAAAAAAACATCGCTTTATGCAAAATAAACCCTATAAGCCATCTTTTGTTATACCCTCATGCATTATAATATGTTATTGGGTGTAACTTGCGGTGTACATTCATTTGTACTCACCTTGCTTAATAAAATATTGATCAGAGAAGAAGGACTTCGCAACTGCTGAAGATCTTGATGACTGTCGGACCCGGGAGTAACCCTCCAAATCCACTGTGTATTTCTGAACTAGTCCCATGATCAGTCACTAGTTCACACAGTAAACAGATATGGTAACATCCATAAATCGCAATATTTTATTAATAATCAATAGAGTTTATTACAAAAGAGGCTTACAAGCCAACAATAAAGAACACAGCGGAAGACGAAGAAGTAGTGGAGTCCTGCTGATCTGCCACATGCAATCGACTGGGGTAGCGGCCTAGTCGTCGAGATCCATACCGGTAGCAAAGTCCTCCTCTGAAATTTATCTGCATAAAGTAAGGATGAGCACAACTACCGTGCTCGCAAGTTACACCCAAATAACAGAGTTAATGCATGCAAGGATATATCAAAGGAAGGCTTATAGGGTTGATTTTGCATAAAGCCATGTTTCTTTCAAATATTTATACTAAGTTCCAAAGTGGTTATTCAGTACTAAAATTTATTTTATAAACTCAAGTTTTATAGTTGGATAACCTCCATACAAATATGTGGAGAAGGATACCTTCTATCTCATGGCTTCCCGCCCAATTCCCATTTGGATAGAAATTCAAAATCATTTCTATCAAATCTTTTTGAAATCAAAACCAAAGTCTAACTTTGAGTAGCTTTGCCAAGCATGTCCATGACCGTGGATACGGCTATTCGAATAGTTCTTAACATTCTGTAGAGGTGGTACAACTTTACCCACAAGACATGACTTCTCTAGTTTGTTTGGCATCCGTCGATACCACCGCTCACTACCTTAGGTAAGCGGTCTAAAGCACATGACAAGGCCTTTACAATGCGTCGTTCCACTATAGTCCCCCCTCGCTAAGGTTTCGCCCCCTTTGGATTGACCATCCGCCAGGTTCATAGCTCCCTCTTGTGCCAGGTGGGACTAACGTAGGTCATAACATGACTACCCACCGCATCTGAAGGGAACGACCACGGTGAAACATTGCAAATTAGTTGGCCAGGTCCTCTCCCCATTCTTAGGACATGTGGTAGTATGATGTGGCTTAGCAAAGGAACGCTCAAAGGCCGGTCCTTAACTGACTTGGGTGACTTCCAAAACAACCCTTAGGCCTCAGCCCTAACTAGATTGAGCCCGTGCATAAACATGCACCATCCAAAATGTCCATTTCGCCCAAGTCCAAACCATCATTTTATTTTATTTTAATTTTTCAAAGCATTTGTAAAACACTCATGACACACCAATGCCCGGTATACAATTTAAACAATATTTGATTTTTGGTTGAAATTCCCTAAATCAAACATGTTTGGTCTAAGCTTTGAATAAGCATAAAGTTTTTCAATCAAAAGCATCTTGTTAACACTATTGTATTAACAAGAGTTTTATCTAAGGCGACAGGGTATGATGGATTAATGTTCAAGAATTGTCAATTTCAAGGTCAGTAGGTCAACCTCCAATATTGTATTCATATAATCCAACTTCCAGTAATCCAATATTCATAAATCATCTATCTCTATAATCCGACATTGTCCATCCATTCTCTAACAATATTATACCTCTACAATCCAACATCCAATAATAATATTGTAATACCCCGTTTTTCGATTAGAGAGAATTTAATCGGGAAAGAAAATTAAATTAGAATTCAGAGTTTTGGGGGAAATTTTGTATTTGGGCCTTCGACCCAGGCTTGTACATCCTTGGGGCCGACCAAGAGTGGGCCAAGAGGGGGGATTTTCGTCCATTGGGCCTAAGCCCATGCTGCCCCACTTCCCTAACCCTAGCTGAAATTCTCTCCTCCCCTTTCCTCCCCAAGCCGCCACTTCTTGCCTCCCCAAGCTGCAGCTCACCTCCCTGGCCGAATCTCCCCTTCCCTCCTCACCCTTGGCCGCCTCCTTCCTGCTCTCCCTTCCCCATTGGCGCCCCATCTTCCTCCTCAAGGTCCGGCCTCCATTGCTGCTCTTTCTTGGAGAAGTCCAAAGAATGGCCGGTTGCAAGGAGGAGGAAAAGAGAAGGGGGAAGAGGGGAGAAAGGAGGAGAAGAGGTTTGAACCGCGACTTTTGGAGGTCTTCAAGGGTAACGTTGAGTTCCTCGCTGTTTTGGTTGACGTAGATTTGTTATTTGCTATGATTAGTGGATCTACGTTCTGCTGCAGTAATTTCCAGATTTCTGTTCCCTGTTGTACATCAGGTTTCGTATAGATTAAGGCCGAATTAGAATTTGGGTTTTCCTAGAGAGTTGTGGGGTGTTTTGTCAGGTTTCCATGGCCTCTGAGTTCACCGAAATCCGAGTTACGGTTTGAGAGTTACGGCCTTTTGTTTACTGCTGTCTAGAATCCCAGTTAATTCTCAGCAGTCACTTTGCGTAGCAGATTGAACGTTGTTAAGGTCCGAATCAGGAATCCTCCATATTATGAAATTTGTAGTTTATTGTCTTACCTTTCCATGGCCACCAAGAACACGTAATTCTGACATTTGTGTCAAAAGTTATGTTAGTTTCTTTCTTACTGTTCAGATTTCTGACTAGTTTAATCTGTCGTTTTGTCTTTTAAAATATGTTCATGTTAGAGGCAAATTCAGGGTTTCCACCCAACTAGTTTCTTTTATCAAATTTCGTAACCTTTCCAGAATGTTAAAGAACATGTTGATCGGAGTTGTATATCAATAGTTGTGTTAATTTATTTTCTGCTGCCCGTTTCATCGGGACAGGTTCTGTCATTCAAGTTCATCTGCCTGTAGCATATTTATTTTGGTCGAATTGGATTATCTCCCCAACTAGGTTTTAGTCGATATGTTTGTTTAGTTTCCATAGGATCTGGGCTCACCTCGATTCGAATCCCAGACCGTTAGTTATGAGTGTTTCCGTGCTGCTGTCCAGAGTTAGTTCTATGATCGTGTCATCTGTTTTTAGATTAGAACTAACTAGTTAATTGTGGGTTGTCGGGAAGGCGTTGTAGAACGTTAATGGAAGCGTTGTAGAATGATTAGAACTTTGGGATGTTACAATGACTAGGCCGCTACCCCAGTTGATTGCCTGGCAGATTAGCTGGACTCTACTACTTTTTCTTCGTCTTCCGTTGTGTTCATTATTGTTGGCTCGTAAGCCTTTCTGGTAATAAAACTATGATTATTATTCAATAGATGCGTGATATGGTTTGTTTTCATTTTGTTTAACTGTGTGCACTAGCTACTGATCATGAGACTAGTATGGAATACACAGAGGATTTGGGAGTGTTAATTTGTAATGTCCCGCTTGTCCTGAGTTTTTGAAAATTTTCAAAATTAAAGAGAACCATTTGGTTTTGATGGGAATTCAAAGCTTAAATTGAGATTTTAAAAGAACTTTAAATGAATAAACCAAACTTCAACTAAATCGGTTCGGTTTGTTTTGGAGTTTGCTGGAGTTTTTCCTTTTCTATGTTTGCTCCGTGCTTTCCCTCGGCCCAGCTCTATCTTTCTTCTTGGGAAGACCTCCCAGGTGCTTGGACCTTCCCCTAGTTCAGACCTCCTCTTAATCTCTCTGGACCTCCCCTTGTGGCCTTTGCTTGGACTTTCCTTTAGTCCAGACCTCCTTCAGACCTCTTTGTTGGTTTGGATCTCTTGAAACCTCTTTGTTGGTTTGAATCTCTTTTTAGGGTTTAAACCTCTTTTCGATCTAAATCACCTTCTCTGTTTAGACCTCCTTGTGGTCTAGACCTCCTTCTCCGTTTGAATCTTCCCTTGGTTTTGACCTCCCCTTTGGGTCACGACCACCCCCGAGGTGTTTCAAGCTCGGGTTTGTGTTTCAAACGTCCTTAAACTTCAAAATTCTAAATTCGGGTTGAATTCCCCTTTCTTTCAGACCTCCTCATGTTCATCTGGACCTTTCCGTGCTCCCTTGGACCTCCCTTGTGTTCATCTTAACCGTTGGGACCTCCCTCGCGTCCATTCGAGCCTTCCGCTTGATCCAGACCTTTATCGCTTTTGTATCATTCGATCTGTGTTGGACGGCCCAATCACTTTGCCCTGTCCGATCGAGATCTGACGGCCCCATCCTTCCCCACGTTTTCCTTGCTATCGCTCTGCTCCCTTGGTTTTGATCTGACCGTTCAATCTGTGTTGACGGCCCAATCTCCTCCTTTTGCTTTTTCGCCTCGGCTTTCTCATAGTCGAGAGAATCAGCTAAAGTCTTCTCGTCACTCTTAAACCTGCAAAGGGAAAGAGTAGATGTCGGCACCAAACAAGCGGTCGTAAGTTCTTCTACGACCAAGATCTAGTCGTAAGTCATTCTACGACAAAACCCTGGTCATAAACTCTTCTACGACCAGTACCTAGTCGTAAGATCTTCTACGACAAGCCCCGCAAGTATTGTGTGAGTGGTCGAAACATAAAAAACTACAAAAAACAGTTACTTACCACCTCTTTGGATGCTCGCAGAGTTCCGCTGTTTCCTGTCGCAATTGGACAAGTTGCGTGTTGTATTCAACAACAGTAACAATTTGCTCCAACGCTCTCTGCATAGAGAAAGATAGTTAGAAGCGAGAAAAGATATGAGTGCAAATACCGAACAACAGGTACTTACATTCATGGCCCTTTGTGCAAACGAAGATACTACCCTTGTAGGATTCCTCAGTTCATCAATCTCTCGCACTCGGTCCCGCCACACCTCTTCAAGACATGCGTCATCGAAAACATCCCCTCCATCAGGAATATTTTTGGGGTGAGGGACATGAGCACGAGGTTTGAGAGCAGAAGATCCCACATTGGAAGACGACCCGAAGAACTCAGAGGTGAAGTTAGTATATTCCTCCTCCTCTAATTCGGTAACTCCAACTCCTCCTTGAGGACCTGGAGGAAAGTCTGCAACGACTTCCTTCTCGGGGCGATGGCCTGATGCCTCCGTGGTATCAGGCATTGTCTTTGTCTCAGTCTCTACGACCACTCTAGTGGTCGTAGCCACTTCTGGCCCCACGACCGCCCCGATGGTCATAGCCACTTCAGCACTAACGATACCCTCCACCATTCGGATGGTGGACGACCCTTCGACCACTGCCACTGTTGTTCCTTCGCCTGCCGGGGAAATAGCAATGGGTTTCTTGACAGGAACGTCCTCGAGGGTGACAGGTGTCGAGCTAAGATCGTAAAAAGGAAAGCACAATTAGGTAGTAAAAAGCAAAAGGTAAATGTTGTTCTTACACTTTTGCCTTTTTTACATACCTCCTAGTGCCAGACTTGATCCTGAGTTTGGAAAAGACCCTCCCTAAGGAAGGTTTCTTCGACTTTTTCTCAACCACGTCTGGTCGAGACTCAAGTTGAGGAACAGCCATGACCATGTCTGGCCGAGGGTCTTGATCGAGCGCTATCGCTCCTTGAGACTCTTGGCTCTCCGGACGGTTGAGACCTGTCTCGACCGCCTCAAGGACATCGTTACCCTCGACCACAGGTACTGCTGGCGTAGCAGTTTCCTTTACAAAAGACATGAAACACTTCCAGTTCTCCTTTTCTAGTTGCTTGATAAAGCCGTGAGAAGCAGAAACTGCGAAGGTTTTATTGTCATAATAGAAGGGTACCTTGGTCTTGGGGCTTTTGGCTTGAATACTTCTGCTATTCCTACCGCAATCGTTTCCTCTGCAGCAATTATTTCAGCCGCAAGATTAGCCAAAGGTGCAGACGAAATAACGAAGCTCGAGCTTACGCCGTCCTTATCAACAGCCTGCGCGAGCTTCCTCCTCCTGATCTGAGGAGCATCTGCTTGCTCAACAGCAGGGCTTGAGCTTGAGCCTCCCTTGTCGGTGGCTTTAACGAGCTGACGCCTCTTGGTAGGGGGAGAAACAAGCTGCTCTACTGCAGCTGCACTAACGACCATCAGTTCGACCTCTTCGTCGTCCTGACGGTTCTCCATGCCTACTTTCTGCAAAAATCATAAAGATAGATATGATAAAGTAGTCGTAAGTTCTTCTACGACCATCATCATGTTGTAAGCTTTTCTATGACAACCCCCTGGTCGTAAGTTTTTCTACGACTAGAACTTGATCGTAAGCCTTCCTACGATCAATACTTAGTCATAAATTCTTCTATGACTACAAAGTCCTAAAGATCAAATCAACTCTCGATTACCTTTAGGCGCTCCACCTTGTCCTCTAGGGACAGGTCAGCCAAGATCGGAGGCGCCACCACATGGGCTGGGGGCTTCTCACAGATGAGTTTTGTAACATCCCAACTGTATAAACAGGGTTTGTTCAAGTATAATTATATGTGTAGAAATTAAAACTTTTTCTCACATCTTGAAAACCCCTAATCTCTCTGTGATTACGGTCCAAGAGTTGTGTAATCCAAAAACACAAAGCTCGTTGACCAAGAGTCAAACTCATTTTCCAATTGTCTAAATCTTGTGCCAAACATTTGGAATATATTTTCCTTGGTCCCAAAACTGATGTGGGACCCCTCTGAAAAATATCCCAAGATGTAAAACTTGTTTGATAAATTTTGGAGGTAAAACAAATCCTTGAACAACCTTCATGAATTTCCTGAGAAAAATGCATTGCATAATAACCTCTGGAAATTTTATGCAAGGTTAATCTCATTGTCAGCAAGCTCCAGTTAAAATTTCATCAAATTTGGAGTTCATTTGCTATCTCAAATAATTCTGCTAAGTTTCAATTTGTTAAAAACTAAATTTAAAAGCCTACATCGCTCCTTGGGCTAGTCAGTCAGGCAACGGTCCAATTTCAACCGTGTTCTGCACCTCACAGACCTCCTCTCCACCTTGATCAGTCGCGGCTGTTGGATTTACATCCAACCGCCACGACCTCCTCCATGATCAACACCGCAAAGACCTCCTCACTCACAGTCATAACCGTTGGATCAAAGATCCACGGTCATGACCTCCCCGTGTGTTAAATCTCAAAAACCTCCACGGGTTGTCAAACCACTTGACATCTCACCTTGTTGAGGTCGAGCCCTTGGATCCAAGATCCCATGGCCATGACCTCCCTCACCTGTTAAACTAAGCAAACCTCCTGCGCTATCAAGCGCTTCCAACCTCCCTATCTCGTGTTGTGCACCGCTGGATTAAAATCCACGGCCACGACCTCCTCCTTGTCTTATGCGATCAGATCTCCTCACAAGACGTGAGGTCGCTGCCCTTAGATCTAAATCTAATGGCCATGACCTCCCTTGTGTGTTGCGCAGCGCTAAGACCTCCCTTTGGTTGTGTGCCCTTGGATTTAAATCCTAAGGCCATGACCTCCCCCTCATTTTTCTTAAGGTCGTGTGCGGTTAAGTCCTCCCAGGAGGTCCCAGACTTGGATTGAGATCCAACGCCTTGGACCTCCTAATCCCATTTTCCCACGTGCGCTTACACATTAAGGAAATCGGAGGGCCACGACCTCCCCATCCTTGATCGTGTGGCTGGGACCTCCTCCCAGTCATTTGAGCGTAACGGTTCAAAAACCACATCGGAGGGCCAGGACCTCCCCGTGGGCTTATCCAACGGTCAAAATGACCTCCCCTGTTCTTCTCCTTCCTTGGTCACGCATGCGTGTCCCTGAGCAAGTGAATAAATGCCCACTGGTCCAATCGTGTACTTATAATCAACTCTGTCTCGACCAAGATTAAATGCAGTCACCTTCCGCCTCTTCCCCGCCCACACTGCACTGCCACCATGTCGGCCTCGTGTCTTGTCCAACCCTTGAATCGAGCCATGGGCTAAGCTCACCATGAGCTTAACCCGGGGTCTATGACCTCTTTTTGCCCTAGCTATAAAACCTCCCCCACGGTTTCCTTGGCTTCCTTTGCACACCATTATCCCCTTGCTTGCACCCCCATGCTTGCGAGCTCTAAACCACCAAAGCTCTCTTGGCCGCCATTGTTGAGAAGCTTGAAGCTCCTCGGTGGACAAGGGTCCCTGGAGTTTTTCCTCCTTTTCTCCTTGCTTCCATTTGTGCCCTGCCCTCTGGGACCAAGTCCTAACTTGATATTGTTGGGCATTTGCAGAGGGGGACAAATTGGAGCTCGGAGCTGAAGCTTTGGCCGTGGAGCACCCTTCCTCCCCAAAGACCGGTCCTCCTTCCTCGACCTCCTCAAGACCTTAGGACCTCCTGTAAACCTCCTGCTAGTCCTTTAGCTGGGCACCAGATGTATGAGGTCGCGAGCTTTTAAATTGGGCACCGCTTGATGGATGTCGCATGAGCTTCCTTTTGCATTTTGGTTTTGCCGTGTGCTTGTCCTCGTTGTCCTCTCGGCTCGCATGGCGTTCAAGGCCGCCATTGTTGAGAGGAGGTCCATTGGGTGCGCGTGGTTATTGCGGACCCAATCGGTACCATTGGATGTCGCCGGCGAGGTCTCAGATCGCCGGCGATGACCACATCTTTGAGCTCGGGTCTTTGTCGGACAAATCGGCGCCGTTGTCGTTTTAGGACAAAGATCCACCGCGCACGCGCCATCATGTGCTCAAATCATTGAAATCATTGGGATCTTAAATGCATTTAATCCTCACCTTGATTAAGACCTCGCGGACCTCCTGTGTCCTCAAGATTTAATCCTCTTGTCCAAATCGCAGGCATTGGGACGCCCATGACCTCCTCCGAGGAGATCCGAGCGCCCAAGATTTAATGGCCGCCTCACCTCCTCGGAGGTGCGTGGCGTTAGGACCTCCCTTAAGACCTCCCGAGGTCATCTCGGCCGTTCATGACCTCCCGGGTAGATCTTGACTGCCAAGGTCCTCCTCTGACGATCTCAACCATCGAGACCTCCTTGGAACATCTGGACCGCCCAGACCTCCTCGTGAGGTCGACGATGTAGATCTTCCTTGGGAGATCTTGATAGTTTAGATCTTCCTTTGGAAGATCTCAACCGTCTGAGGACCTCCCGTGTGATCTGAACCGCTTATGACCTCCCATGCCTTTAGGGTTTTTAGAAATTCCAAATGAACTCCTAAGTATAAACTGAAATAAGATATAGCTTTAGAATTTCATATCTTTGTCATTTTCAATCCAAATGAGGTCATTCAAATTGTGTTAGCTCTGTATTGAACTTGACTTTAATCCAAAAATGATTGTAAAGACCAACTTTGTTGATTTTTCACTTTAAATATACACTCAAAGATGACTTGTAAAATACTCTAATGCTCTGTGTGAAAACTTTGTTGGTTTTGAGAAAATGTTTTGAGCATGTTGCTGTTAGGAAAATGAGGAGTTGTGCATTATAATTTTGTTCAAGTTCTTGTTTTTGAAAATTTGTAGAGAGTGCATAATAGCTCCAAATGAGGTGAACTCAAGTGTGTTATTCATCTCATGAGGTGCTGGTTTTACAGTAAAAATTTCAGCTTCACTTCTGTTCTAGACAATGTTGCCTCATAATTAAATTAGTGAATAGTGCAGTTTGGTATTTTTAGGCTGAGCAGAATTGATTTCATCATATCTTTTGCATTAAGAATCCAAATCAATTGGTTCTTGTTGCTAAATTCATGATAAATCATTGTCTTGCTGCTGTAAAATTTTCATAGCATTCGGAGAAGTTTCTCTGTTGCGTCTTTTTGGTTTTCCGTCGTTCTTATCGATTCTTTATCGCTTTTTCCGTTAGGCTTCGACATTTGTGGTGATCCCGAGAGTGACCCTCTGCCACAACTTGGCCAGCAACAACAAGGCAAGCAGTTTGATCATTCCATCGTTGTCCCATTACTTTAAAGCTTAATATATTGTTTTACTTCTATGTATGCATGCTACTTTGTGTTAAATGTCGCTAGTAATCCTATAGTTGCATAATCTGTAGGAATTGTTCATCCTCTACTACCATGAGCCTAGGTTATTTGCTGTGGTGGGAGCTCGTTGGATGAGCTCTTATCACTTAGTAGTTTCGATTTAAATTGCTTAGCCATGCTTAGTTATCGGTAGTGATGGGCGATCATCGACTTAGTCGATGGTCTTGATCACTCAAAACTGATTATTACTCCTATATGTCCAGCACTTGTGCTTTGGTTAATTTGTAAAATCAAAAATTGAAAATACAAGATTGATTTAGACTTGGGCATATTGGATGGATGGTGCGGTTTTTGGAATGAGGTAGTATGCCTGAGTCATTAAGGACCGAGTTACTTGCGCCACTGCTCGAGCAATTTTTATGCTAACCACACGAGGGGATATGGGACCCTCTTGACTAAGTACTTTGGGAGGTGTTAATTATGAGCTGGTCGGTTGGTATGTTTTACAAGAAAATGTGTGTGTGTGGTGTGGGAGGGAGCATTAGCAGGCCGGTTAGGCTGTCTAATGTGTCCTTGTCCCCGTGGGATGCGGCTCTTAATTAGCATCGCCCATTGGAAATGTCTCGTAGGACTTAGCCGTGCCGGCATACCAAAGGTAGTGTGCTTAAAGGAAAGGCGGTCTGACGTGTGGGTACATTGGTACCCCCCGCAGGTTAAAACTATTCAATAGCCTCGCCCTAGGTTATGGACACGCTCGGATACGCCTCGTGAGAACTAGACTACAACCTTTAATTAAAACTTGACATGGTTGGTATGAACGGGGAGTTCATGCTATTGTTGTGGTGACTATTGGGTTAGTCACTTCTAGGTTGATCTTGTTGTTGTTACTATGTTATTATCTCGTTGTTATTTCAACAATTAAAATGCTTTGCCAAATTGCCTTCAATCTATTATGTTATTGCAAATGAAACTTGCTTTATGCTAAAATGAGTCCAAAGCCTCATCCACTTAAATAAAGCTTGCATATAGCTATTTATAGTTCTGTTATCTCACACGTAAGTCTTATGGAGTACTTTATATACTCATCCGCCCGTGGTTGTGGCATTTTTGTGGCTTTTGTTGCAGAGGAAGAAGGTGAGCTCCAAGAGCCTCTCTTACGTGCTACGTGTTGCGCCTTCTTCGACGACTAGCTTGGCGGTCCTGGCCAGATGCCTAGGGTTAAGGCACACCGATTGGCTTTGTGTTATAGCCATCTTTATGGCACTTTTGCTTCATTGTTATCTTGTAGTACTTGTTGTTATTTGGCCAAAAGGCCCTCTTTGTATTAACCTATTCCAGTATTAATATTAACTTCGGTTTGTTGCTTATGTACTATGTGTTGTATGGAATTGATACACTCTTTTGTTGTGAGGTATGTATATCGCATTCGGGAGTATACATCTCGAGACCGGGTTTATTTGGTTGATAATACTAGGTCAATTGGATGATTAAGTATTATGAGCCTAATAAACCGTACTCAAAAGTTGGTATCGAGCCGCTCGACCGTAGTAACGCAAGCTTGGTCGTTTTTAGGATATTTTAGAAATCTAATTTCAAAGTGTCAAATGAGTTTTGAAAGCTTAAGGAAATTCTCGATTTTACTCCTCATCTATCTTAGCTTTCTTCTCATCTCCTCTAATTTAAGTTTTAAAAGTGGTTTTCCTCTCTTCCTTCTACAAAATAGTTATTATCGATTAATTGGGTTTTGGATAACTTATGAGAGTCCTAAATTTGAAATCTTGGCTGCCTTTTGGTGAAGAATAGAAGTGTTTGGAGCCTAAATACAAATCTGGAATTTTGGACAGCCAACAAGTAATTCAGGCAGCAAGCACAAGTCAGAATTAGGGTAGAAAATGAGAGGTTAAATCAACTAAAATTTGTGGGAATAAAAGGGTAAGATGTGATACTAGTTAGCTAAGTATCTAACACTTATTTCGCTGCATTAACCTTGCTCTCTAATAGTTTTAGATCTCATCTTACAATCTGATTTTTAATCTTCTCGATCAATTACTCGTTCATTCAATACGGGTTAGTTGAGTCGAGAAGTTGAGCCTTGCTTTTGGAGTTTCTTGGCTGTTTTTAGAGTCTTTTAGAAGCTTCTAAAGTTTAATTACTCGCTGTTTTTGGCTTTCGATTTGGGCGATATTACATTCCCCTAGTCGTTAGCTTTTGCTTTCTTTAAGGCTTTGTTTTTCGGGTTAGTTGCTAACCGAAATTTCTTGTAACAGGATGGCCGGACGCACTCGTAGCGGCCAAGGCCAGTCAGCTGGTCCGGACGAGGAGCTTCCTCCTCCTCCGACCATGGCCGAGGTTCTTCTTCAGATCGAGCGCAACCGCGCGGATGTGAGAGTTCTATCGACGCCATCGCGCGCAACACCACCGCACTTACCGGAGCTTCGTGATCCGGGCAAGGAACGCCCATCGGCCCGTGGAGGACTCGCGGAGTTTCTTCGCACTCAGCCCCTACCTTTTCCCGGTCGAGGACCCGTTGGATGCGGACGATTGGCCGTCTGGTGGAGCGAAGCTCAAGATCGCGCAGATGCGGAGCACGAGAAGGCGCTGTTCGTGATCGCACCATTTGGAGGGTGCAGCTTTGTCATGGTGGGAGAGCTTTTCGCCATGCAGCCCGCAGCACCACACCGCTCTTGGGAGGAGTTTCAGATCGCCCCGTCGGGCTCACATCCCCGCCGGCTTGATGGAGATCAAGAAGCGAGGAGTTTTTGCGCCAAGCAAGGGCGTGCTCACCATGGAGTATGTCTACGAGTTCAACCATCTAGCTCGTTATGCTCCCGAGGATGTGGCCACCGATATGGCTAAGGTGCCAAGTTCAAAGCGAGGCTTGTCCGAGGAGTCAAGGACAAGCTATCCATTGTCGACTTTCCTCGATTTCCTGACCTTGGTCGACAAGGCCATCGTCGAAAGCATGCGGCTCGAGAGCTTATGGACTCGCAAGCGCAAGTGGAGGCCCATAAGTCATCCAGGCGATTCCTCCGCCCCCGCCGGGCGATCTCGGGGTACTGGGCCTCATTCTTGGCGCCCCGAGGTTACTCCGCCTGTTCCTCGTTCATCGCAGCCGTGTCTCATCCACGCACCGCGAAGTCGGCAGAGCGGCCCATAACCCGGCCGCCGGGTCACATGCTTCTCTTGCAACCGAAGGGGCATTATGCGAACCAATGCCCTAAGAAGACAGAGCGACCGCCCCTAATGGAGGACGCGCCGAGGTGGTGCATCTCAGACGGAAGATCGTCCCGCTACCCAAGGCGTGGGTAGTGGTCGCTAACGCCGCCACCGCAGAGGAGGCTCAGAGGCACCCGACGCCGTGCTAGGTACACTTTTCGTTAACTCTCACCCCGCTATCGTTTTGTTTGATTTAGGAGCATCTCATTCCTTTGTTTCGAAGTCTTTTTATCGCTGTTGGAGAGCTTCTTTTTCTCCATTGTCGGTCCCGCTTACTCATTCGCTCTCTGGTTCGGAGTTGAGAGCTGAATCTGAGTGTAGGATGTTCCTATCGAGATCGGCGAGGGTTCTTAGCAAACCTTATCCTTCTCCATTCAATGAGTCTTGATGTGATTCTTGGCATGGATTGGTTGTCCCAAAGACATGGGGCAAATCGATTGCGCCAGAGGCTCATCTCTATCTAGTCCCTCCCAGGTTAAGTGTTCGCCAAGTCGCTAGATCCGATCTCTTCGCTTGAAGCGAAGCCCGCTCGATATTAGCGAAGTCCCAACAGTTTGTGACTTCGCTGATGTCTTTCCCGCAGATCTTCCAGGATGCCACCCGCTCGAGACCTCGAGTTTGTCATTGAGTTGGCTCCTTGCATCGCCCCTATCTCAAAGAGGCCTTATCGGATGCCACCGAACGAGTTGGTGGAGTTGAAGAAGCGATTAATGAGCTGCAAGAGAAGGGTTTCATCCGCCTAGCTCATCTCCTTGGGGTTGTCCAAAGCAATCTTCGTGAAAGAAGAAGGTTCAGATTTTATGCATGTAAGTGTTGATTACCGCCCACTTAATGAAGTGACGGTAAAGAACAAGTATCCATTGCCCCGCATTGACGATCTCTTCGATCAATTAACTCGGAGCTCGAGTTTTCTCCAAGATTGATTTGAGAGTGGGATATCATCGTTCGGATTCGACCGAGGATATTCCAAAGACGGCGTTTCTACTGCCACGGCTTGTACGAGTACACCGTCATGTCATTCGGCTTAACCAATGCTCTGCCTTTGTTCATGAACCTCATGAATTCGGTATTCATGGAGTATTTGGATAAGTTTGTCGTGGTCTTTGTCGATGATATTCTTATCTACTCCAAGAACGATGAGGAACATGCCGAGCATCTGAAGCTTGTGTTGAGCAAGTCTGCGTGAGCACCAACCAGACGTGAAGTTCAAAGAAGTGTGCATTCTCGTTGAAGGAAGTGTCTTTCTTAGGCCACGTTCTTTCAAAGAGAGGCGAGCTGCTGACCCTAGCAAGGTCAACGATGTTCTTTCATGGAGTCACCGCCGGTCACCGATGTACGGAGTTTTCTTGCTTAGCGGGATATTATCGCCGCTTATCGAGAACTTCTCCAAGATCGCATGGCCGATGACGGAGTTGCTCAAGAAGGACAAGAAGTTCGATGGTCCGCTGAGTGTGAGGAAAGTTTCCAATACTCAAAAGCGCTTGACCACCGCCCCGCTCTTGTTCTTCCCGATATCCATCGGCTTCGATATCTTTTGCGATGCTTCTTGTCGAGGCCTCGATTGTGTCCTTATGCAAGAAGGCAAGGTAGTGGCCTATGCATCAAGGCAATTGAGACCTCATGAGCTCAACTATCCTACCCATGATTTGGAGTTAGTGCTGTGATTCATGCACTTAAGATCTGGCGACATTACCTAATTGGTAATCGCTAGAAGTGTATTCGGATCACAAAAGCTTAAAGTAATTGTTCACACGGCGACCTGAACCTCGTGCAAAGGAGATGGTTGGAGTTGATCAAGGACTATGATATGGGTATTCACTACCATCCGGCAAGGCTAACGTCGTTCGACGCGCTTAGTCGCAAAGCGCATTGCAATGCCTTGTTGTCCAGTGAGCTTCAACCACCCCTTCCGAGGAATTTCAGCGCCTCAACTTGGGTTTAGTTGAGCATGGTTCTCTCCTGCCTTGGTTGTGCAACCAACCTTGGTAGATCGGATCAAGTCCGCCAGCAATGGATGTTGGAGTGAGCCACATTAAGGCAAATGTCAAGAACGGAAGGACCAAGTGCTTTTCCGAGGATGAGCATGGTGTTGTGAGGTTCGCAACGCCTTGTGGTTCCAAAGGACATGGAATTGCGAATTTAATCCTCCGCTGAAGCCCATGATTCGCTTTTGTCTATTCATCCCGGCCACAAAGATGTATCAAGATCTCCGCCAGAGATTTTGGTGGACCCGAATGAAGAGGGAGATCGCGGTTCGTTGTCGAGAGCGACGATGTCGTCGTCGGTCAAGGCCGAGCATCGGCGCCCAAAGAGATCGCTTCACTTTTGCTCGCTGCGGAATGGAAGTGGGATTCCGCGGCATGGACTTTATCACCGGTCTCGCCTTAACGCATAAAGGAAAGATTCCATCTGGTCGCCATTGATCGGTTGACTAAGGTAGCACATTTCTTGCGGTGCGGGCTAAGATTTCTTCGGTCAATTGGCGACCTCTATGTTTCTCGTGATCGTGTGCTTGCATGGTGTACCCAAGACGATTGTCTCGGATCGTGGTTCTCTTTTCACCTCTCGCTTTTGGCATTGTTTGCAAGAGGCTATGGGAACCCGTCTTATTTTTAGCACAAAGATATCATCCCCAAACCGATGGTCGACCGAGAGGGTCAACCAAGTTTTGGAAGACATGCTTCGGCTTGTGTCCTTTCATATGGGAAGCATTGGGAGAAATGCTTGCCATTCACGAAGTTTTCTTATAACAACAAATTTTCAGCCGGCCTCGGCATGGCACCATTTGAGGCCTTATACGGAGAAAGTGTAGGACCTCGTTGAACTGGTCGAGACCGTGAAAGACCTCTCTTTGGCCCGGACTCAATCAATGAGGCCGAGCGCCAAGTCCAAATTTTATTCGTGAGCTGCTTACACACTCAATCGAGCAAAAGAGCTATGCGGATCGCCGTCGACGTGAGTTGCGTTTTGAGCCTAATGACTTTGTTTATCTCAAAGTCTCTCCTTTGAAGGGCCATCAACGCTTTGGCGTCAAGGGCAGTTGGCTCCTCGATATGTCGGTCCCTACCGCGTTATCGAGAAGAAGGAGCTGTTGCCTATAAGTTGGAGTTGCCACTGCACTTGAGGGGTACATGATGTTTTCCATGTGTCCCAGCTTAAGAAGTGCCTCCGTGTTCCAACCGAGGAAGCTCCGCTGGAAACTCTCGATGTCCGTGAAGATTTGACCTATCGCGAGCACCCTGCTCACAGACTCGATGAGTCCGAACGAAGGACAAGGAATAAGACCATCAAGTTCCTTAAAGTTCAAGTGGTCGAACCATTTCGAGGATGAGGCTACTTGGGAAAGAGAAGATCGTCTGCGTGCGGACTATCCATCTTTCTTTACCAAGTGAGCCAAATCTCGGGACGAGATTTTTGTAAGGGGGGGAGATTTTGTAACATCCCAACTGTATAAACAGGGTTTGTTCAAGTATAATTATATGTGTAGAAATTAAAACTTTTTCTCACATCTTGAAAACCCCTAATCTCTCCTGTGATTCTGGTCCAAGAGTTGTGTAATCCAAAAACACAAAGCTCTGGTTGACCAAGAGTCAAACTCATTTTCCAATTGTCTAAATCTTGTGCCAAACATTTGGAATATATTTTCCTTGGTCCCAAAACTGATGTGGGACCCCTCTGAAAAATATCCCAAGATGTAAAACTTGTTTGATAAATTTTAGAGGTAAAACAAATCCTTGAACAACCTTCATGAATTTCCTGAGAAAAATGCATTGCATAATAACCTCTGGAAATTTTATGCAAGGTTAATCTCATTGTCAGCAAGCTCCAGTTAAAATTTCATCAAATTTGGAGTTCATTTGCTATCTCAAATAATTCTGCTAAGTTTCATTTGTTAAAAACTAAATTTAAAAGCCTACACTGTTCCTTGGGCTAGCCATTTGTGCAAAGTTGGTCCAGCCCAACCGTGTTCCGCACCTCAGCAGACCTCCTCTCCCATTTGATCAGTCGCACTGCTGGATTTACATCCAACCGCCACGACCTCCTCCATGATCAACACCGCAAAGACCTCCTCACCTCACTGAAGTCATAACCGTTGGATCAAAGATCCACGGTCATGACCTCCCCTGTGTGTTAAATCTCGAAAACCTCCACGGGTTGTCAAACCACTTGACATCTCACCTTGTTGAGGTCGTAGCCCTTGGATCCAAGATCCATGGCCATGACCTCCCCTCACTGTTAAACTAAGCAAACCTCCCTGCGTTATCAAGCGCTTCCAACCTCCCCTATCTCGTGTTGTGCACCGTTGGATTAAAAATCCACAGTCACGACCTCCTCCTTGTCTTATGCGCATCGATCTCTCACAAGACGTGAGGTCGCTGCCCTTAGATCTAAATCTAATGGCCATGACCTCCCTTGTGTGTTGCTTGGCGCTAAGACCTCCCTTTGGTTGTGTGCCCTTGGATTTAAATCCTAAGGCCATGACCTCCCCCTCATTTTTCTTAAGGTCGTGTGCGGTTAAGTCCTCCCAGGAGGTCCGCACCGTTGGATTGAGATCCAACGCCTTGGACCTCCTAATCCCATTTTCCCACGTGCGCTTACACATTAAGGAAATCGGAGGGCCACGACCTCCCATCCTTGATCGTGTGGTGGGACCTCCTCCCACCATTTGAGCGTAACGGTTCAAAACCACATCGGAGGGCCAGACCTCCCGTGGCTTATCCAACGGTCAAAATGACCTCCTCGTTCTTCTCCTTCCTTGGTCACGCATGCGTGTCCTCGAGCAAGTGAATAAATGCCCACTGGCCCATCGTGTACTTATAACAACTCTGTGATGACCGCATTAAATGCAGTCACCTTCCGCCTCTTCCCGCCCACACGCACTGCCACCATGTCACCTCGTGTCTTGTCCAACCCTTGAATCGAGCCATGGGCTAAGCTCACCATGAGCTTAACCCGGGGCTATGACCTCTTTTGCCCTAGCTATAAAACCTCCCCACGGTTTCCTTGGCTTCCTTTGCACACCATTATCCCTTGCTTGCACCCCCATGCTTGTAGCTCTAAACCACCAAAGCTCTCTTGGTCGCCATTGTTGAGAAGCTTGAAGCTCCTCGGTGGACAAGGGTCCTGGAGTTTTTCCTCCTTTTCTCCTTGCTTCCATTTGTGCCTCGCCCTCCGGGACCAAGTCCTAACTTGATATTGTTGGGCATTTGCAGAGGGGGACAAATTGGAGCTCTGAGTCAAGCTTTGGCCGTGGAGCACCCTTCCTCCCCAAGACCGGTCCTCCTTCCTCGACCTCCTCAAGACCTTAGGACCTCCTGTAAACCTCCCGCTAGTCCTTTAGCGCTGGCACCCAGATGTATGAGGTCGCGGAGCTTTTTAAATTGGGCACCCGCTGATGGATGTCGCATGAGCTTCCTTTTGCATTTTGGTTTTTGCCGTGTGCTTGTCCTCGTTGTCCTCTCGGCTCGCGGCGCTCAAAACCGTCGCCGCCGTTGAGAGGAGGTCCATTGCGCGCATGGTTATTATGACCCAACGGTACCATTGGATGTCGCCGGCGAGGTCTCAGACGGCGATGACCACATCTTTGAGCTCGGTCTTTGTCGGACAAATCGGCAAGGTTGTTGTCGTTTTAGGACAAAGATCCACGCGCACGCGCCATCATGTGCTCAAATCATTGAAATCATTGGGCGTCTTAAATGCATTTAATCCTCACCTTGCGCGTATTTAAGACCTCGCATGACCTCCTCGTTGTCCCAAGATTTAACCTTCTTGTCCAAGCACGTGCGTGCGTCGCGAGCTCTGGGACGCCCATGACCTCCTCCGAGGAGATCCGAGCGCCCAAGACCTCCCTCTTGAAATCATGGCCGCCTGGACCTCCCCGGAGGTCTGTGGACGTTAGGACCTCCCTTAGGACCTCCCCGAGGTCATCTCGGCCGCTCATGACCTCCCGAGTAGATCTTGACCGTCAAGGTCCTCCCTGACGATCTGAACCATCGAGGACCTCCTTGGAACATCTCGACCGGCCCAGACCTCCCCGTGAGGTCCTCGACGATGTAGATCTTCCTTGGGGAGATCTTGATAGTTTAGATCTTCCTTTGGAAGATCTCAACCGCTGAGGACCTCCCCCGTGTGATCTGAACCGCTTATGACCTCCCATGCCTTTAGGGTTTTTAGAAATTCCAGTGAACTCCTAAGTATAAACTGAAATAAGATATAGCTTTAGAATTTCATATCTTTGTCATTTTCAATCCAAATGAGGTCATTCAAATTGTGTTAGCTCTGTATTGAACTTGATTTAATCTAAAAATGATTGTAAGTTGAGTTCAGCTCCAGAGCACAGTTTTGCCATTAGATTTTAAAACTCACTTTAAATATACACTCAAATTGATGCTTAACTTGTAAAATACATAACTAATGCTCTGTAGATTATTTTTGGGTAAGACCAACTTTGTTGGTTTCCTCTATTAAGGAACTCACTGTGAAAATTGGTTTTGAGCATGTTGCTGTTAGGAAAATGAGGACTTGTGCATTATAATTTTGTTCAAGTTCTTGTTTTTGAAAATTTGTAGAGAGTGCATAATAGCTCCAAATGAGGTGAACTCAAGTGTGTTATTCATCTCATGAGGTGCTGGTTTTACAGTAAAAATTTCAGCTTCACTTCTGTTCTAGACAATGTTGCCTCATAATTAAATTAGTGAATAGTGCGTTTGGTATTTTTAGGTCGAAAGAATTGATTTCATCATATCTTTTGCATTAAGAATCCAAATCAATTGGTTCTTGTTGCTAAATTCATGATAAATCATTGTCTTGCTGCTGTAAAATTTTCATAGCATTCGGAGAAGTTTCTCTGTTGCGTCTTTTTGGTTTTCCGTCGTTCTTATCGATTCTTTATCGCTTTTCCGTTAGGCCGACATTTGTGGTGATCCCGAGAGTGACCCTCTGCCACAACTTGGCCAGCAACAACAAGGCAAGCAGTTTGATCATTCCATCGTTGTCCCATTACTTTAAAGCTTAATATATTGTTTTACTTCTATGTATGCATGCTACTTTGTGTTAAATGTCGCTAGTAATCCTATAGTTGCATAATCTGAGGAATTGTTCATCCTCTACTACCATGAGCCTAGGTTATTTGTTGTGGTGGGAGCTCGTTGGATGAGCTCTTATCACTTAGTAGTTTCGATTTAAATTGCTTAGCCATGCTTAGTTATCGGTAGTGATGGGCGATCATCGACTTAGTCGATGGTCTTGATCACTCAAAACTGATTATTACTCCTATATGTCCAGCACTTGTGCTTTGGTTAATTTGTAAAATCAAAAACTGAAAATACAAGATTGATTTAGACTTGGGCATATTGGATGGATGGTGCGGTTTTTGGAATGAGGTAGTATGCCTGAGTCATTAAGGACCGAGTTACTTGCGCCACCGTTCTAAGCAATTTTTGTGTGCTAACCACACGAGGGGATATGGGACCCTCTTGACTAAGTACTTTGGGAGGTGTTAATTATGAGCTGGTCGGTTGGTATGTTTTACAAGAAAATGTGTGTGTGTGTGTGGGAGGGAGCATTAGCAGGCGGTTAGGGCTGTCTAATGTGTCCTTGTCCCGTGGGATGCGGCTCGTAATTAGCATCGCCCATTGGAAATGTCTCAGAGGACTTAGCGTGCTTGCAAGCATACCAAAGGTAGTGTGCTTAAAGGAAAGGCGGTCTCGACGTGTGGGTACATTGGTACCCCCGCAGGTTAAAACTATTCAATAGCCTCGCCCTAGGTTATGGACACGCCGGATACGCCCGTGAGAACTAGACTACAACCTTTAATTAAAACTTTACATGGTTGGTATGAACGGGAGTTCATGCTATTGTTGTGGTGACTATTGGGTTAGTCACTTCCTGTGTTGATCTTGTTGTTGTTACTATGTTATTATCTCGTTGTTATTTCAACAATTAAAATGCTTTGCCAAATTGCCTTCAATCTATTATGTTATTGCAAATGAAACTTGCTTTATGCTAAAATGAGTCCAAAGCCTCATCCACTTAAATAAAGCTTGCATATAGCTATTTATAGTTCTGTTATCTCACACGTAAGTCTTGCGGAGTACTTTATGTACTCATCTGCCCGTGGTTGTGGCATTTTTGTGGCTTTTGTTGCAGAGGAAGAAGGTGAGCTCCAAGAGCCTCTCTTCTGTGCTACGTGTTGCAGCTTCTTCGACGACTAGCTTGGCGGTCCGATCAGATGCCTAGGGGTTAAGGCACACTGATTGGCTTTGTGTTATAGCCATCTTTATGGCACTTTTGCTTCCGCTGTTATCTTGTAGTACTTGTTGTTATTTGGCCAAAAGGCCCCTCTTTTGTATTAACCTATTCCGTATTAATATTAACTTCTGGTTTGTTGCTTATGTACTATGTGTTGTATGGAATTGATACACTCTTTTGTTGTGAGGTATGTATCTCGCATTCGGGAGTATACATCTCTCGAGACTGGTTTATTTGGTTGATAATACTAGGTCAATTGGATGACTAAGTATTATGAGCCTAATAAACCGTGCTCAAGTTTGACCCGAGCATCAATCTCCTCTTGTGAGAGGTGCGCATGATAAGAGAACCTTCAATAAGCCAATTTCGAAAATAACAGAAAGAAAGCTAAGCTTGAAGTTTACTTACCCTCTTCGTAGTCCTTGGTCGGGTCTTTCGACCCAGAATACCTCCACATTGGATAAACCCTTTTCTTCAAAGGGCTGATGCGGCACGTGATGAAATCCTTCACCACGTGCCATCTTGTGAGCCCCTCTTCCATCAAGTCTGCTATAGCTCAAATGAAGGGGGTGATCCGGTCGAGATCCTTAGGAGTCACATCCCAGGAAGAAACCTTCTCAGCCGGCTTCCCGACGAAGGAGAGGATGTCCTCATTGGTTATCTCCCAATAGAACCACCTCTTCTTCCACCCCGGCCACGACGACCGGGTAAACATCTAAATATACTCCTTCGACTTCCCGTTGTGGAGCTTCATACTACAGCTACCGGCAATTCCGACTAGTCGAGTCATTCTGTAGTAGTACCGGAACAACTCCAAATCGTAGGAATCTCGTGTATGCCTCAAGACAGTATACGAACACCCCCAACATTGTGATAGAATTGGGAACAAGATTCACCAACTCCACCTGGAAGTATTCGAGTACCAATGTGAGGAAAGGATGAGCGGGCAATCGAAGACCACACTCACAAAAATCCTAGAAAACGGGGATTTGCTCAATCTCCCCCGACATCCAATGCTGCCCAACGACCTCAATCCACTTCACGAATTCCTTCTTCGGGATCTTCTCGGAGTCGACCAAAGGTCCAATTTTGGCCGCATCCATCTCCGATTTAGCCTAAGGAGAAGCGGTTCCGGCCATTTCTACCAAAAGTCGAAGGTTTGGATTTGGAAGATTGGGTAAGAAGGCTCGATTTGGTCGGCGGTGGAGAACTTAAAAGCTTGAACAACAAGAGCGATTCGGGGGAAGGTAGAAGACCTTATCCTCACCCACGGTGGAAATTTATAACCGCACGCTTGAAGTTGAAAAGACATGGCTACCCAACGGTTGCCAACGCTTCGGGAACCGCTCCAACAGACAGACTTGAGGGAGTTGATTGGGATTCTTAAATTTGTCTGCTCAAGGAAATCAGGTCAGTCTTTACACCTCAAGCGAAATTATCTTCTTGACCAAGTCTTTTCTGGTCAAGTATAACAGTGATTGGAAAGATTTTACTTCCAACCACGGTGCTGCGACCACTTAGTGTTCAGAGAATTTCTTTACGACCACCTTGTAAGTCGCAAGATTATCCCACAATTTTCTTGACCAAGTAAATTTTTGGTCAAATGAAACACTAGTTGAAGAGTCTTTCCTTCGACCACCTCTCTACGACCATCTACTGGTCATGAGACCATCTACTATTCCTTCTTCAAGTAAGTTATTTTTGCTTAAGCTGGGGGGCTAGATGACGAGGATATAACAATCCTCATTTAATCATTTATCTATAATTCATATTATGGATAATAATGACGTCATATAACTCTTGAGTATACCCCTTGATATTCATAAGGGAGAAGCTGGAGGTCGTAAGTTCTCCTACGACCACCCTATAGTCGTGGGTCTTCCTGCGACCACCCTATAGTCGTAAGCCCTTCTACGACTATCTCGTGATCGTAAGCTCTACTATGATCGATCTGTGGTCGTAGGCTCTCTTATGACCACCGCCTGATTGTAAGTCCTTCTACGACCAGTCCTTAGTCGACAAGACTCACAGACATGTGGGCCTAGTCGATCAGGGAATCTTATGTATCGTATCCAAGGATATGAGCAATCAATTACGCTGTTATTCCCTAGAATAACAGCACAATTTAACCCCTTTGATATGGTGATAACTGCCCGGCAGCACGGGAACGTTACTACTCCCATAATAACCTCCAGTAACGGCTCAATAATTTGGGACATTAAGGCGCTTTACATGGAGGTGCAATGCAGACACCTTGAGGATCAGATAAAAGGCGTAATCATCAGACAATCGGGCGATCCAAAGATCATTAGAATGACAATTCTCTAGTCTTTGGCTCCATCTTGTAATCCAGCATACTCAATACATACACACAGGAGTAGGGTTGTTATTCTCCCAAGAGAAGGCCGAACTCAGTATAAAAATCCTCAGGTCTCCATCTCTGTGTGATTTTGAGCCTAGAAGAACCCCCGAATCAAACAATCTTTACGTAAGTTCGGTCCTAAAACACCGACAACCACCTTTGCGGTCAGACCTCCCTTGAGGTCATGACCTCCGGTCTTTTTTGTAAAGACCACCCTTGCGGCCTTGACCTCCCTCGTGGGTCACGACCTCCCCTTCGACCTCCTCCCTTGACCTCTCCAGGACCTCCTTTGATTCCAAGCAGACCTCCTCCTTGGGGTTTTGATGATCCCACTTGTCACCTCCGCCAAGACTTTTCTACCTCTTGTCACATCATTTCTAATGCAAAGTGTAAAAGCGATTAAATGATGTCACCTCCACCTTGACTTTTTCCTTCTTTTGTCTCCCCTTTACCGCTTCTAGTCCTTTTCGCACCATCCGGCAAAGGTGTCTTTGCCCCAACACCTTGAATCTAGACACTTCCTTTTGATGGTGCTCCTATTCTCCTCTTCCTTTAAATAGAGCACCCAGAGCAACCTTTTTCTCCTTGTTCTTCATTCTAACCTCCCCCTTCATATCTCTCTCTGTTCTGGAGAGCTCTCTTGGCTCCTCTGGTTGCACCTCCCCCTTGTTGGACCTCTCTTCTAGTGAGCCTCTTCTCTTTTTGGTTTTATTAAGTTCTTTTCGGTTTTGTCTTGAAGTTGCTTTATTGATTTGGTTTCTTTGCGAACGTGTAGATCTCGGTTTCGTTGAGGAGCTCGAGGATCCAGCAACCTTCTTAGAAGACCAGCAGCTCGTCACCAAAGGCAAGTCATGGGACCTTTGATCATCTTGAACCTATTTCTGCAAAAGTATTTCATTTTAATATAACTTGCATTGCTAGTTGTATAAAACTAGTTTTGGGCATAGTTACTTCCCTACTTGAGTTTATGCCTCCTTGAATATTTATGCTAGATATGTTGGCATGTTTTCCTTGGACACCTTAGGATGAGTACTGTTAGTTGGTCTCTTATTGATATTGCCAACCTGGGTATCGTTTTATGCTTAGACATGCTTTAGTAGACGTTGGTCTCACCTAGTGTCATCAATGTTATTTTACCCCTAGCACACTGGTTGTGGCTTGTGTAGTAACAGCCAGTGTAGCTGATTAAAATGTAGTGTGGCCCTGTGTGAGGCCACAACATTTGTTGTCCCTTTAACTAAAACTTTGTTGTGCCAAGGACTGGGTGGTCCTCTGGCCGGGTTGAACCCAACAATGATAATTTTGTTAATGAGCTATGGAACCGTGGCAATGCCACTGCTATTAAAAGATGTGTGCCCGGGATTGGGGTGGTCCTTGGGCTGGTTTGAACACAAAATCATTTTATGCTCGGGCGAGTTGGCAGGGAATTTGAGTAGTGGGTGCAGCATGCACATCGGGTTATGGTCAGACTCGCCTGAGCAGCCAACTAAGGACTTAACCTTATGAGCCATTGATCTGGACCATGCCGTGCAACCACATGTCCATTATGGGGTGGACCGGGTGTAATAATTAGGGATGCTTGATTCGGTTTTGTTGTGGTTGGGAATGGCGCAAGAGGGGGCCGAATTGAGGCGAATCCTTAGCAAGCAGAACCGGGTCGAAGCAGACCTTTGTAAAAGCCTGGTGGTAGTCTCTACTTGATTCACATGTCTAAGGTAACGTGTGTAATATCAAGCGACTACCTCTTGTAGGTAAAGATGTACACCTCTGCAGAGTAAATCTATTTGAATAGCCACGTCCTCGATTATGGACATGCCCGGAGGTTTCGAACGAGGGGTAGACTTTTAAAAAGAGGTCTTGTGAGCCCTAGAGTGGTCCAGGGAGCTCCAGAGTGGGTGCTCTGGGGTGGTCTTGGAGCTCTAGGGTGGTCTTGGGGTTCTCTGGAGTGGGTGCTCCAAAAAGGTCTTGGTTGGTGCCTTGGGAGTGGTTCTGGTCGTAGGGTGCGACCATGCCCTTGGGAGTGGTCTTGGGAGTGAGTGGGTGCTCACGACCTCCTTTGAAAATCAATGTACTTATGTATTATTCTTTTAACTTGAGCTTTGCAAACTACTTATGCTATTCAATGTGAAATATTGCTTTCTGCCAACTAACCCTACAGCTCACTATTGTCAAGCCATGCATAAATATTATTTGCATTCTTATTTCCCCACGGCTTGCTGAGTATATTCAAAGTACTCATGGCTTGTGCCCTCTATTTTAATCAGCAGAGGAGGGAGATCTAAAGAGTGCAATGCTCTATAATGGGGACCTCTTTTGAAGACTTTGCGCATAGGAGACGTCCTCCACTCGGTAGCTTGTGGGCTTACCGATTGGCCTTCACATGTATTATGTTTCTGTTGCAGGTTCTCTTTTGAGTTGTGAGCCCGTGGGGCAATCTTGTAAAAACCTTGACCGTAAGGTCTTTTGCTAATAAATATGTGTTTTTTGTCTGCTTCATCTCTTTTGAGCTTGTTGTATGGAATTGATCACACCAATGTTGAGTTTGTGCGAGCTAGCCAATCTGATCCTAGGACTAGCTCACATTGCACAAAGACTGGGACTCCTCGGGTGGTCTTGGAGGACCTCCAGGTGGACCTTTGAGTCCTCCTGGGAGGTCCTAAAGACCTCCTGGTGGCCCTGGGAGACCTCCTCAGTTGGTCTTGGAGGACCTCCCAGACCTCCAGGTGGTCCTGTCGGACCTCTTGGGAGGTCTTGGGAGATCTCTCCTGGTGCAACCCGAGAGAGGTCCTCACATAATCCCGGGTCCTTACAGAACCTTAACAAATCTCATATGTATTTCCCTTTGCCTCACGATATCGGTCAAACTCAAGGCGAGTATGTGCCATCCTTGTTGGTTAGCTCGACCACTCTTTCTTAATCACATGACTCAGATTCCCCGACTATGGTTAACGCTTTAACCGTGAGTAGCATGGCCATGCATTTTTGGAATCCGATCACTCGAGAGGCCTAGAGATATCTCTCCCGTTGTATGGAGGGGCAAATCCTATCTTGATCGATCATGCCTCGACGCACGTATCATGATAAACTCGAAAGCTACCTTTATAACTACCCAATTACGGAGTAGCGTTTGGCAACCCCTAATTAAGTCACTATACATCTCGAGTACGTGCGACGATCTCAAGTCTAAGGATATAGTATACACATTGTAAATGAGACCAACTGATGACATATAAGAATACAACGTTCTCATGGTGTCTCATGGTGGGTCGATCCAACCCCATGTTCGCTAACATGTGTCCATATTATTGGTTTGATATCTATATATCTATGATCCGTGAAACATGGTCATCAACCAATACATATGCTAGTCTATTCATATGTGTCCTCATATATCTTCGACTAGGGATCGCTTTAGAATAATCATCGCAAAGATAAATATAGAGTTCCACAATTAAGTCACATACTTGATAATAAATATTAACGATATTATTCTTGGAACAAGATAACATTTTATCCAATAAATTATGAATATAACGAAATATAATCATCTCTATGATTGCCTGTAGGACATATTTCCAACAGTGGTGGGATGGAACGGGTTCAACACACCTCTCAATTGTTGGATGTATTTAACAGTCGCAACAGAATGAAATTGGTTTGCTTCTTAGTGAAAATAGTTGACAAAGTTGCCTATCCGCTCAGCCGCCTAGTGTTACAGTGGACCAAGGTGAATGAGTGTGTCGACTTCCACTTCAAAGAATAAAGATGCAGATGTTGCTCTAGTAGTAGCAGTGGATGAGGCTGAGGACCAAGGAAATTGTGGATATCATGGGGATATGCCCATGATCTTAGGATGATGAAACAATTGGCAATGTTGCTTTTGGTTTGAAGTTTCACGTGTTTTCGGCAAAGTGAAAAGGCTAATCTTTGGCCATTTTGGGAATTTGGCTTTGGAATAGATTGAGTTCATAGGCTATAGTGCATATGTGTTGCATGTTGCATGTTTTCACTAACGTCGGTCAAGTTGTGAAGAACTTGTTCCCGGATTCGTGTTTGCTTGTTTATTGTTTGTGCGGTGGCTTGCGTGGTCAATGACGGTCAACGGCGAGGAGGATCGGACTAAGCTTGGAGAGTGAGGTCCGTAACCATCATGGATGCCGTGAGGTCAAGTGACTCAAGCGTGCATGCAGAATGGATAAGGATGACCGAATCGGCGATTGAGGCGATCGTTGATCAAGCGGTGGGGGGTCTGCAAGTGCTATGGTGCCGCTGAATCCGGACGGAGAGACTTGCCGACATGGTGTCGTTGATCAACCCACACGCATGGGCACGCGATTGCTTTAACAGGATTGGACTCGGCCTTCGGAAAAGATCGAGAAGGGGTATTTTGGTAATTTTACCAAATACAATCTTGGTGACCTTTTGGCTAAACCACGGCGCGGGACGGCGCAAAGGAAGTGGTTTAAGTCAAGAGAATTGAAGACGACGCTTTAAAATACGTGCGTGTGTGTTCCGTTGATGTTGGGCCTTAACGCAAGCCCATTAGGGTAATTCTTCTCTAAGGTTTTTAGGGTTAGAGGCTACCCTTTAAAATGAACTGTAGTGGGTCATTTGCAGGCGGCGCTACTGGAAAAAAAAAACCCTTGGCGGCGGCCAACCCTGCAGAGAAGCAGAGGCTCTCTAGGTGCTTGCTTAGGCGGCGTCAGAAGCGTAGCGCCCAGAGAAAATCGAGTCAAGGCCGCTAGAAAAAGTTGGATGCGGCAACAGTAATGGCCGTTTTTGCCTCATGAAGATGAGTGCTTTTCTCTGTGCATGTCCTTGGAGGCAGCTACTTAATCAAGGGAGCTCGGTGTGGCGGCTTGTTCCTTATAGATGGATGTCCCAGGCGGCGGTGCGGCCCTCAGATAAAAATAGAGCCCCTGGCGGCGCTCCTTGTTCCAGCAAAAAATCGCAGCGCTGTCAGCTTCTTGGGGATCGATGCTGCAATAGTAATCTCCATTTTTTCCTTCTTGCATCTGGGACTGCTGTCTTGTCTCAACACAAAAACTGTAGTCCTTGCGGCGGCCTCTCCTGAGCAGAAAAATCAAGATCCAGCGAGAGGATATGCACTTGGCAGCGCCAGCCAGTAATCTTGTTTATTGCTTGTGGAATATTTTATTACTTTGAATGCCGTTTCGTTTGTGGTTGTGATTCCTCCGGTGGATGCCTTCAATCTTCTTTATTGCTTCGACTGAGTCATTCGGGTTGATTGCCATCGGCTCCCTTGTGGCAACGACTGCATAGATTCACGGCGGCTTTGAGATTTTCTGTAGACCGAAAAAAAATCAGAAAGATCTTGTTTTTGGCTGCCTTTTTCTCTGCGTTGTGGTGTTGAATTCTTTCCCATCTGTTGGATGTTTGAATTAGTTTAATGCTTGGGCTATTCGAATCTGTGGCGGCTTCCTGTGCTCGCAAAACCGGAAAACTGGGCAGCAGTTTGCAGAGCTGAAAAATCAGGAGCACTAGTGATTGCCCTTTTGATTTAGAGATTATTCTATTGCTTGAGCTGCTATTCAATGTGCTGCCTAGCGAGTGCTTGTGCGTGATAGCTATGTGCATATAATGTGTTCGAGAGACAGGAAATAGGAGCTAGCAGCTTGATTCATTTTGATTTGTTTTTTAGTAGCGGCTGCTGCTGTTTTTCTTGTCCCATCAG
Organism: Phyllostachys edulis; assembly: GCA_036346405.1. Classification (NCBI taxonomy): domain Eukaryota; kingdom Viridiplantae; phylum Streptophyta; class Magnoliopsida; order Poales; family Poaceae; genus Phyllostachys; species Phyllostachys edulis. The sequence continues at coordinate 93,080,448 of CM070562.1, read as the reverse complement.
TTTGGGAACACATAGCCTTGCTGCTGTTAGATTTGTTTATTGCTAGTACGTGCTAGTCGGATCAGTGTTGTTCCAGCGGTTTGCTGTTTAGATTAGTTTATTTGCTTTGGCTGTAATTTCTCTTGAACTTGTTGTCGTGCTCATGAATCGAGAAGCCATCTCAGATTTTGTGCATGCAGTTGTGAGATGTTTTTGGTCTTGTGCTTCGGGGTTTGATCGGATTCAACACAGGTCATCTGCTATGCCTATATACAGATCTTCATAGCTTTTATAGCTATTGGAGTGAAAGTAGTGTTGAGTTTGATCGAGGAGAAAAATAGAGAAAGCATCTATTCACCCCCCCCCTCTAGTCGCCTTTCCGGTCCTACAGAAATGACTTGTCCTCACCAATTAAGGTGGACTGGTCTACTATTGATATTGCTCAAGGATATGATGAATTGGATAGAGATGTTTCTATGAGTGAGGATGAAATATTTGTTCTTTTGGGCTTGAGGGATGAGTCTGACATAGCCAGGGCAGAGGCTAAGTCTGGTGGTGCACTTGTCGATGGCACTGAAGGGGCATCTATTCCTATCGATGATGACATACCTGAGGAGCAGCACATCAAGTATGACAGGGATCATCCCAAGATGGAGATAGGCAACATGTTTCTTTCCATGAAATATTTTGGACTGACCATTAGACAGTATGCTATAAATGAGGAGTTTGACATGTTCACTGAGAAATCTGACCCTACAAGGTTTATTGGGAAATGTAGGGCTGAAGGATGCCCAGTATGGAAGGGGAGACAAAAGACGGTGGATGAACTATATGGGTGCTGGGAATATAACTTTAAGGCTGAGATTGAGTTGAGGTCTCCAGGAAGCATTGTAGAGATTGACATTAAGAGAGTGAAAGGTAATGTGTACTTTCACAGATGCTTTATTGCATTTAAGCCCTACATTGAGGGATTTTTGAGAGGATGTAGACCATACATTAGTGTAGACTCAACTGCTCTTAATGGCAAATGGAGTGGGCATTTAACATCATGTACAACTTTAGATGGTCATAACTGGATGTACCTAGTAGCATTTGGGTTCATTAATGGAGAAAGTGAGGATAACTGGACATGGTTCATGAGGCAACTACAGAGGGCAATAGGTGATCTTCGTAACATGGTTGTGTGCACAGATGCTTGCAAGGGTCTGGAATATGCAGCCAAGGAGGTTTTCCCTCAAGTTGAGCAATGAGAGTGTTTTAGGCACCTCATGCAAATTTTTGTGAAGAAATTCAATGGTGACAACTTTGGCCATATGTGGCCTGCAGCTAGGGCATATAAGCAAGATGTTTTTGAGTACCACATGAACAAGATTTTGACAGCATGCCCTCAGGTGGTTGACTACACTACTACAGAACAGACCTTTGGTCGAACTGCCAAATGGGCAATAGTCTCGGAGAAAATTGCGTCCCGACCAAAGATCTTTAGTCGGTTGGTAACACCAACCGACTAAAAGTCCCCGCCCAACGGCTCGTGGCAAGCTTTTGTAGAGGACATTTAGTCCGGTTGGTGTTACCAACCGACTAAATGTCAACCTTTAGTCCCTGGTACTACAATCCAGACTAATCTTTAGTCCCGGATTGTAGTACCAACCGACTAGTTGACATTTAGTCCCGTTGGTAACACCAACCGACTAAATGTCCTTCTATTTAAACTCCTGCTTTGGCTCATCACAGAGCCGGAACGCCGCCGCCGCCGGGACACGCTGGCCGCCATTGCCACCACCGCCGAGCTGCTCATTCACTCAACCGTATTCACCGGCGTGTTCATGTAAGCTCCTGATGCTAACCCTGCCGTCCATTATGAAAAATATGAAATGTGAAATTTGAATAATTTTTATATGTTATAAAATTGCCAATTAATTCATAAATGGAACTTTCATGATTTTTGTAGGCCACAATAAATTTCCAAAAATCATGAAATTTGTTTTTCCACTAAGTTACACTGTGAACAGTCCATATAAAAATTTTAAGACTATTTGGACAAAGTTGAATTTATACCTATTTTATGCTTATTTATTTAATTATTATTCCATGAATTTTGTAGGCTAAATTAATGATCCAAAAATTCTGAAAATTGTTTTGCCATCTAATTAGGCTATGAACTATCTGTACAAAAATTTTGGGATCAATCTGAAGACTTTTATTTTTCACCTTATTTAATAATTATTTAAATAAATGAAAAATGACTTTTACATGTGTTAGTTAGGTTAAGCTTTGAGGGTGTTTGATGAGATAAGTCTTATCTTATCAGATCCAACCTCTTGGGTAAAAATAATAAATATTAATTTTGTTTTAATAAATAAGTTTAATATTTAATTATTAAGTAATTAGTTAATCTCTTAATTAGCTTAATCACTTAGTTATTGTTTGCCTTTTGGATTGATTGTTGACCTAGGTCATTCACCCTTAATGACTTTGGGCAATTTAGTTAATTATTAATTATCATTTAACTTGATGTCCCTTCTCCTTAAGCTGTTGTTTTGCTGCTCGTCACAGAGCGTGAACGCTCGTCGCCGCCGACACTCCATACGCCGCAAGGCGAAGCTCCTAGTGCAAACGTCAAATAGTAATGATTCTTTGAAAATTCAAAATAAATTCATCTTAATTTCAAAAATTCTAAAAAATTTTGGGTAGCTCTCTATCATGTGTACTATCCGGGAAAAATTTGAAACTTGAAATTTAATTATGTGATATGTCATATAATGCAGACGATGACACGCCATTGGATGTACAATGCCGATCGCCGCCCAAAGAGTTCATTGATGGCGTGCATTATTTCTTAAGAGTGGCCGAGGCAAACAAGCGGGATGGTTTCATGTGTCATCCATGTGCCCGTGTAAGAATTTGAAGGAATATTACGGCTCAAGGAGTCTTCACTCACACTTGTTGAAGTCGGGTTTCATGCCAAACTATATTTGTTGGACCAAGCACGGAGAAACCAGGTTATAATGGAAGAAGGTGAAGAAGAACAATTGACCTTAACGACATTATTGCTCAATACGGTGACTTCGATGATACCGCAATGGGCTAAGTCAAGAAGAGGCAAGGGTAAGACACACTCGCCAAGATGATGCTCTTGGTGATGTCATTCGTGATGCACAAAGAGATTGCGAAGTGAAAAGGAGAAGGCTAAGTTTGACCGCATGCTAGAGGATCACAAGAAATTACTATACCCGCCCGCCAAGATGGGCAAAAAAGTTGGGTACAACATCGAGTTGCTACAATGGAAGGCATGAATGGTGTATCCGACAAGGCATTTGGGCAATTATCAAGATCCAAAAAGATGCTTAGAAGCCTAACGAATTGCCCGCCACTACGCACGAAGCAAAACAGTCGTCGCCTTTGGGATTAGAAATCCGTAAGATACATGCATGTCCTAATGATCGCATCCTCAGATCGTGGCAAGGACTACGAGAATTTGGATGAATGCCCCGTATGCAAAGCGCCGCGTATAAGATCAAAGCGAGATGACCTGGCGATGTTGAGGGCGAAGAACGCCCCAGAAGAAAATCCTCGCCAAGGTTATGTGGTATGCTCCTATAATACCACGCTCAAACGTCTGCTCATAAACAAGGACCATGCAAAGTTGTCGCGATGGCACAAAGAAGACCGTAAGGTAGACAACATGTTGAGACACCTGCCGATGGGTCCCAAAGGAGAGCAATAGATAGAGAATTCTGAGTTTGCAGATGACGCAAGAAACCTAAGGTTCGCTTTAAGCACGGATGGTATGAATCCTTTTGGGGACCAGAGCACTAGTCATAGCACTTGGCCCGTTACTCTATGTATCTACAACCTTCCTCCATGGTTATGCATGAAGCGGAAGTTCATTATGATGCCGGTGCTCATCCAAGGCCCGAGGCAACCCGGCAACGACATCGATGTCTACTTGAGGCCATTAGTTGAGGAACTCGCTTATGGAGCAAACCAGTGTACGTGTGGGATGAGTACAAACAGAACACTTCGACCATGCGAGCATTGTTGTTCGTAATAATCAATGATTGGCCCGCTCTAAGTAATCTTTCAGATGCATAAACAAGGGATATAATGCATGCACACAATGTTTTGATGACATTGACAAGATATATTTGAAAAATGTCGAAAGGTCGGTACCTTGGCCATCGTCGCTTTCTTCCTATGAATCACCAACTAAGAAAGAAAGGCAAGCATTTTAACGGTAAGGCGTAACACCGAACCAAGCCTCGCAACCGAATCGGGAGGATGTACTTGATATGGTCAAGGATGTGCAAGTAGTCTTTGAAAGGGACAAGGCAAATAACTCGTTCGAAGATGCTAAGGGACACGCACCCATGTGGAAGAAGAAGTCCATATTTTGGGAGCTACCCTATTGGCAAGTCCTAGAGGTCCGCAACGCGATCGACGTGATGCACCGACAAAGAATCTTTGTGTGAACTCGCTAGGATTCATGGATGTGTATGGAAAGTCTAAGGATTCACTCGAAGCACGACAGACTTGCGGCAAGATGAAAGAACGAGACAACGTGATCCAGAGAAGACAGACGATGGACGCCATTACTTAAGACTCGCTAGCTTCACTCTTAGCAAAGAAGAGAAGGAAAGCATGTTTGAATGCCTAAACAAAGATCAAGGTCCCATCTGGATTCTCCTCCAATATAAAGCGATAATAAATGTGCGGAGAAGAAATTCCTACACTTAAAGTCCCATGATCGCCACGTGCTTATGACGCAATTGCTTAGGTTGCTTTAAGAGGAATTCTACCTCCACATGTACGTCTGCCACCATGAAGCTATGTGCATTCCTCAATGCAATTTCTCGAAGGCAATCAATCCAATGGAACTAGCTACTCTCTGAGAATGATGTGGTTCAATGTCTTGTCACTTTGAGTTGGTGTTCCTCCATCCTTCTTTAATATCATGACACACCTCCTAGTTCACCCGGTCAAGGAGATTAATATTCTCGGTCCTGTGTTCCTACACAACATGTTCCCTTTGAGAGGTTCATGGAGTCCTCAAGAAATATGTTCACCGGCGTGCTCGGCGAAGGAAGCATCGCCAAGGGCTACGGGGACGAGAGGAGGTCATTGAGTTCTGTGGTTGACTTCATTCCCGACCTTGACCCGATTGGTGTTCTGAATCGCGACACGAGGGGAGACTTAGTGGAAAGGGAACACTAGGAAGAAAACATATATCGATGCACGGGGACGATTATTTCAATAAAGCGCACTACACAGCTTCTTCAAAACTCCTCCGTGGTGGAGCCGTATGTCGAGGTACACAAGGAGTTCCTACGATCCCGTTTCGAGGAAGAATGAAGCTTGGATTAGGCGCCATCACATGGAAACTTTCAGCGGTTGGTTGCGTAAAAGAATGTCGTGGTGATGACAATATTGATGAGCAATCAGATTTGTTGGCTAGGCAACCATCGTGGCACATCCTCACGCATAAAGGGTACGAGATAAATGGAAATACATTTTACACCGTAGCCCAAGATAAAAGGAGCACGAACCAAAAACGGTGGTGTCCGCAGAGATGCCATGCATCCAAATGGAAAGAGGCAAACATATTATGGCCGATAGAGGAGATTTGGGAACTAGACTACGACCTAATTTTAAAGTCCCTTTGTTCCAAAGGCTAATGGGTGAAGATGACCGGAGGCGGGGTAACAATGACAAGGAGTATGGAATGACAACAAGGACCTCAACAATATTGGGTACAAAGACGAACCATTCGTCCCTGTCTGCCGATGTGAATCGGTGTTCTATGTGAAAGACATGTCTACAAAACCCAAGAGAGGGAAAACGACGACAAATCAACCAATGAGCTAAAACGCCACATAGTTCTTTCAGGAAAAGAAACATCGTGGGAATTGAGGACAAGTCGACAAGTCAAGATTATGAAAGGGATGACCGAATCCCGCCCTTCAATGTGACCAAAGACCCAAGCATCCCGCTAAATGCCGAGGACACTCCATGGTTACTAAGATGATCATAACCAAGGGTCATACGTCAAGAAGAAGTTCACCACTGTGCCCGCTTGATATATAGTGATGTTTAATAAATAGTGTGTATTAGAGATTTTATGTAATAATTGTAACTTCAGATGTTTCTATCATATTTTTCTTGTTTTTATCGCTTCAAATGAAATTCCTATTCGATAAAAGGACACATGTACCTCTGTGAAGCATGTCTTCTCCACCGTGTAAAAATGACTTGAAATTTTTTAGCAAGTATTTATGCCTTCAAATGAAATTCCCAAACTTGTGGTTTGAGCCCTTCATTTTGTTTATAGTTGGCTCTTCACTTCCTAGCTTGTGGTCACTATAAAAGTCGTTTGAAATGTCAATAAGATAAAAGGAAATGCAACTATTATTTTAAAAAATTTATGCCTAGTATTTAATTTACTATGCATTTAACAAGAATTAGCATATTTATACAAATAAACTTAATACAAAACCCAAACTGTGGAAAACTGTGGCGGAATCGAATAGTGGGGACCTTTAGTTCGGTCCAGACACGCCTGGGACTAAAGGTCACACTGACCGGACTAAAGGTTCTCTGGAAAATATGTCCTCACAAGAAACCTTTAGTCCCGGGCCGTGGCACCACCCGGGACTAAAGGTCCAGCCTTTAGTCCCGGTCCGTATTACCGCCCGGGACTAAAGGTCACACAGCCCGGGACTAAAGGTTCTCTGGAAAATATGTTCACAAAAACCTTTAGTCCTGCCGTGGCACCACCCGGGACTAAAGGTCCAGCCTTTAGTCCCGGTCCGTATTACCACCCGGGACTAAAGGTCTTTAGTCCCGGTTGGTAATACCGCCCGGGACTAAAGGTCCCCCTCAGTACTTAAGCAACAGTGGCTTCTTCCCTTCTTCCACCCCTTCCGTCTCCTCGCCGCCTCCTCAAGGCTTCCTCCCCGTGGCGCCCCACTCCCGCCACCACCTCCACTCGGCTCCTCCCTCCGCCGCTCCAGCTCGCCCGGCTCCTCCTCCTTCAGCCGGATCCGGCCACTCCGCCAAGAAGACTGGCCACCATTTGCCGAGTCACTCCTCCACGCCGGTGAGCTCAGAGGTCAAGAGGTTTATTACTGTTTCTAAAAGTTTATCTCAGAGGTCAAGTATCCTTAATTAGATGTCAACTTGCACCATGAAGAGTCACTCAAACCATGGTCAAAGGAGCAAAACTTTGCTTACTGAGATAGGCTTGGAGTCACCATCGAGAGTGCTTAGGGTACAAGCTAGATGTGCGATCGAGTAACACGGTAATTAACGCGTCACATTAGAGTTTTTGCTACTTTGTCTCCTTGCTAGAACCAATTAGGCTTTGTTTGGTTGGATCAAAATCTCTGCTCATCCACATGGATAAGTCGAGATTTTAATTTAGATTCTCGGCTCATCCATCTCCTTTTCTCGCTCCTACTGCCTCTCTTGTCGCATTTGGGGAGCAGTAAAAGGAGATCGAGAGAGAGAAAATATACGGGTTCACAGAGGAGGCAAATGAGATTAGCTAGCCGCTACTGTTGTCGGTGCCTCGGTGGCAATGTGGTATAGACGACGACACAGCACTAACCCCCGGTGGCGAGCCCTCTTTTTGTGACCGGCCATCGAGCCGAGAAATCATTTTCTTAACGAGCCTTAACGAGTCGAGCCGAGCCGAGCCGAGTCACTCGTTATCCACCCCTACCGATCACGAACCGCTCTAACGCCCTACACATATATTTGCGTAAATGGTCGACCGAATGACAACATGGACGATGCCATGATGGATATTATCAACAATGACGCCTTACAAGGTGCCCAATTCAAGGTGATGACAACAATCAAGAAGTAGATGACGGAGTCAAGATTTTGCCGATTATGAAGATGAGCAAGACAATGTCAAGCGAGGTCTATCTACAATCTCTTATGTATACATGAAATTCGAATAATTTCATTTGTCGATAAATATATTTATTTAAATCTTTGTGTTTCTACATTCGTAGCCCTCTGGATCGGCGACAACAACGGGAAGAGTAGAAATGTACGAGGTCCAAGAAGCCGTTGGAGGGTCGGTTCATTCTCTCGAATTCGAGGAGGATACAGCAAAGTACTTGGACCACATGCACGTAAATTTGTCACCATCGTGGGTACCTTGTAGGGACAGATCCCGATCAATGCTCGTGAATGGAAGCAAAAGAAAGTTGCTCCTCATATTAGTTTTGTCTCGATCGTGACAAGGCACTAGTTTGGCAAGATGTCCTTCAACATTTAGGCCGACATGTAAGATGAAGCTTTGAAGGAGAGAGTTAGGAACTGGCTATGAAGAAGATGGCCACACAATTCCAAAGTTGTTGAAGAAGAAATTGTACAACACATTTATCAAGAAGAACCCGACGCCAGATTTCAACACTAAGGCCTACGCAAGTTGAGGCCGTTTTGGGATGAGTTTGTGCAGTTCAAGACATCGGAAGAGGGTGAGGCACGGGTGAGAAGGAACCAGCAGAATGCCCGACAAAAGCAATACCACCATCACTTGGGATCGGTGGCTACAGGAGTGCCATTCCTAAGTGGGAAAGAATGGAACAGGAGATTCTTGCCAAGGATCGAACAGAATCAATCAAGCCCGAAAGCGCCAAGTATTGGTTTTTGGTCATGGGGAAGCTCGACCTAGAGACCAGGAAAGATAGTGTATGGCGCAAAACTCCAAAGAGCAAACAAAAGATTTGCTTATGCTCGAGGCTTACCGAGAGTGGCGGTGGCAAATTAACAGAGATAAGGATGAGCCGACATACGCCCGGAGAGTATCTTGAACACGGTGGGCGTAACAAGAGGCTATGGGGAGGTGTCGTGGGAGCATGCCTTCCTAAAGACAAAGCCACCTATAGAAGCCGCCAGAGAAAGAAGTACGAGGAGGCAGAGCGGATGCGCAGGATGGAGGAAATGGTTCTTGAGTCACGGAAGTGGCTCGTGAAGCAAGAGAGCGAGAAAAAAGCACTTGAAGCCAAAATGAATGAGGAAATCAAAAGGCAAGTGCAGATAGCAAGAAGTTCCATCCAAAGGCAAAGCGCATCGAGCCGGAGTCAACATCACCCCTAATCGGTTGAAAAGGGCTATGCGCTTCCACGAAGGTGCCGTGATTCAAGATGACGCAGGTCTGCGCTTCCCGTGGATGACATCACCGATCCTCTCACGACATGTGAGCCGCACATTCCGAGGGGAATGCCACACCATGGTGGCTATCGGTGTTGTATCTCAGACGACCCTACGAAGACACCAAGATGCCATGGGGCATTAATACCTCCGGATATGCTAGCGTCTCGGTGGATAGAGTTGTGAAAGGTAATAGCAATGTGCCTCTTGACATTGAAGGAGGTGATGGGGAGAAGACTTTAGGAGAAGCTGAGAAGACATTCATATGTTGGCGCAAGCGCTATATCATTATTCCTAGGGCGCCACCTCCTCCTCCTCAACAACCTAACCCTAGGTGCGGATGAAAGTGAACGAAACATTTTTCACTAATTATGTATTGGCTTAAATAACGGTTTACTCATACCACGTTGTTTTCACAGCAGTAACCTCCCCAACCTAAGTCCAATTATCCATTCACCACCGGTCACAGTGTTGCGAGGCGATGACAATGAAGTGGAAGACACGGCCATCCCCACCGCCCCATCGCCTCCACGGCGGGCTCCAACGCCGACACCGCCGCCTATCGCCTCCACGGCGGCTCCAACGCCGCCATCGCCCCATCGCTTCCTGGCGGCTCCAACGCCGCCATCGGCCGCTCCATCGCCTCCACGGCGGGCTCCAACGCCGACACCGGCCGCTTCCATCGCTTCCACGGCGGCTCCAACGCCGCCACCGCCCCATCGCCAAAGAAGAGGCGCACCCACAACGAAGGCGTCGGCCCCACCGCCAAGAAGAAAGCCTCAGGAGAACACCACTATTTCTAAGACGCATTTAAACTTTCCTATGAGAAGACCGCCGAGGAAATAGATGCTTGATGAAAACAGATGTGGACAGTTTCTTCGCGAAAGTCAAGGCTAAAAGTGAAGCGGCGAAACCTCGAGAAGCCGTGCTTTTCAGACGCCCGTAAGTTCTAAGGCAAAGGTGGACGCCACCGTAAAAAGTTACGCCATGCTCGTAAGGATTCGCCACTATCGGACTATGACCGCACTCTCACCAAGTCAATTGAGGAGGCGAAGAAGAAAGAGAAGAGAGCACGGAAGGGTGTTGCATACTCGGGAACAATCACAACAATCGGTGCCCCGCTTAGTTATTGGGAATGAATATGGTTCAAACACTAACGCATAGAACAGATATCCGAAATGTGCATTTGGATCAACTTGATGAATTTTTCATGAAATCGGTCTAAGCATTTCCCAAATGCTCATGGAGCACACATCCAAAGTGCTCCGGAAGTTGATCATTGGAAGAAGGAATATGTATATGGCAAGAGTCTATACAACCCCGAGAAGCTCATGGAACTTCAGACGCAAATGTACTTGTTATGGTACATGGCGGCGCGGTCGCATAAAAAGCGGATGACTATATTTGCGTCAAAATTATAAACCATCATTACTTCCGTGGCGATGACATTATAATGGTTCAGTTTAATGAGTTACACCACTATGCCACATGAACGCTCTAGACAAATCTCTCATCACCGCTTTTGTCTCAGACGTGATTCTTTCTTTTAATAATCTCACTCTAGCATATGTATATGTATAAGTAATTATCCTCACACTAGCTAGCATGTCTATACATATGCAGAGACATGATGAGAGACCTCACACGAGAAAGGACAAGAACATTGGTTTCATGATCCATATATCGTATTCAAGGACCCAAACACTCCCTACGATCAATGGAGACCTCAAACGGAGAGGAATTTCCGGAGGTTCTTGATCAACCAAAAGAACAAAAGATTTATACTCTTCCCTACAACTTTGGGTGAGTGTTGTTATCGTGTGCACATTTTACTTTACTTACTCAATCCAACATAAAGATATATATGTTGACTCTATAAACAAATGCAATTTTCATCGATAACGATTGTCTTCGATCTCTCGACGGTCATTTGCTAATCTATGACTCGTTGAGAAAACCGCAGAAGATTACCAAGATATGATAGACATTATCCAGGGTAACTTCGATCTTTAAATATTTATTCCCGCTCTTTAACTCGCAATAGTTAATTAACGATCCAATTATTAGGGTGGTTTGGGCTTGGTTCGTTCGGCTACACCGTCCGGATCTGAAAGCGCCACTTCTCGATCCACACCGATCGGATGTAAGTTGTACTAGCTCCCCGCATCTTTACCTTATCATGCTTCACTCACGCACGGATGACGAGAGTAATCTTTTATATCGCATGTGGGTTCTACGGCACCACCGTGCAACAATTTGTGTGGATACTACGCTTATGCGAGTTCCTCATGGTGTATGCAAAAGAATCCATCTACAGATGCGTAAAGTACGTAATAAGTATATATAATAAATCCATTTTATTTATTTGTTGCTATTAAATAAATCTTATGTATATTAATACTTCTTTCGCTTAATGCAAATTGAAGGAGATATGGTTGAAGGAACAAAGTGTTGGATATGGACCGCCTCAAAGGAATTCAAGAGACAATCACAGATTTCTTAATGAGCATGTCCTCAAGCCCTAACACCGAAGTTCTACTTTAACCTAGATGAACAATTGAAGCCAAACCAGATTTAACATTTGTATGACATTTAAGTGGAGGACAACATTTGTGTTGTAAATACCAAGGATGCATGAATAATGTTGTAAATTTTATGTGCATATATATATATATATATTATACATATATATAGCTCCATAATATATATAGTTTCATACTTTATTTGTGTGTAATAATGTTCCAAACTAAATTATATGTGGGCGATACATATATTAGCAAATAAGAATACGATTTGAAAACCTAATGTAATTGTAAAACCAAAATCAATAATGAATTGAAATGGAAACAAAAAGAAAAAAAAAACATTTTAGTCGGGTTGGTAATACCAACCGGATTAAAACCAGCCCCGTGTGACCATTTCAATGACCTTTTTGTCGGTTGGTAGATTACTAACCGACTAAAGGTCGGCCTTTAGTCCCGGGTCGGTGGACCTTTTAGTCCGGTTGGTATTACCAACGGGACTAAGTTTTTAGTCCCGGCCCGGGACCCGGACTAAAGGTGAGACATTTAGTCCTCGATTTCTAGTCCGGCTCTATAATCGGGACTAGAGGCCCTTTAGGCCCGGGACCAAAGGTCTGTTCTGTAGTAGTGCTAGCTTGAAAGGAACCACAAATTAATGTGGATGAGATGTGCCTTCAACCCAGACATAAAGTGTGACTATATTAACAATAAGCTTGCAGAGTCATTCAACAGTTGGGTGCGGGATGTAAAGGACCTGCCTCTTGATGAACTTGCAAACAAGTTAAGGAAGATAGTTATGGTGCTTTTTGAGAAGAGCAGAAGGATTGGGGAAAGGCTACAGGGGAGGATTCTATCAGCTCTCCTATAATAATTGAGGATCAAGTCAAGGGGATTAGGCCACTTGAAGGTTCAAGCATCTGCCAATTGGAGTGCACAGGTAAGGGACACTAACAACAACAACCTTAGGCATGTTGTGAAGACAACTAATCATGAGTGCACTTGCCTTGGGTGACAGCACACATGTAAACCTTGTGAGCATGCATTGATATTTCTAACATCTCTGATAAATGTCAATATGGAGGATTATGTACATGAGTACTACTCACTAGAAAGGTTCAGAGCTGCTTATGAAGGGAAAACTGAACCATTAACAAACAAGTCTCAATGGCCAAAGGTTGACATTGGCTTTCAGCTGCTTCCTCCACTAGCCAAAAGGTATGCTAGAAGGCCTAGAAAATTGAGGACTAAAAGTTGCTTGGAAAAGGGGGTAAGGGAAAGCAGCTAATTCAATTGGGTAGCCAAAACAAGAGCAAGAGATGTGGGGAGCTGGGGCATAGCCGCATAGGCCAGCAACATGTCCACTGAGTGGGACAAACAACAGGTATGTGCAACCTATTTCAATGTTTTTTGGTTTTTTTGTTTCAAACTGATACATCAACTTGTAATGTTTCCCTTCACACATGAAAAGAAAACCAAGAAAGAGCACAACAAGAATAGAAGGTGCAAGCACTTCAACAGTAGGAGGTCCAAACATTTCACCTACTTCCCAAACTAGGAGGTCAATGATCACCATGCCTGTCATACTGAATGAAAGCCCTGGTCCTATCACAAGAAGGTCAAGGACTAAATTTCCATATGTATTTGTGACTAAATTATCTTGTTGCATCCACTTTAATTTCCATATGCATTTGTGACTAAATCATCTTGTTGCAGGCAACTTGCACTAGCTTTGGGAGGTGAAACATCTCCAGCAAGACGTGTCAAGGAGATGACCCCAAAGAAGAAGAAAAAGAAGACCTAAGATTGCTGGTAGAAGCTATCATTTCCTGTTTTGTATTTTGGGAGAACACAACCTATAATGTTGGGAACTAAGTTATGTTATGAGTCCATAACTGTTTCTTGTATTCTATATTTTGGGCGAACCTGTTATGAACATGTCGTGTTATGTATTTTGGGATAACATGTTATGAACATGTTGCCATTGGTACATGCATGTTATGTATTCTATTATAAAAGGATTTGGGTTGAAGAGGTCAATAGTTGTAGTTCTGGATGCTTATTGTAGTTCTGTATTGTTGCGCAATAGTTGTGTAAAATTCTTATCCTCTTCCAGAACTATAATGTTTTGCACATAATTTCTTTTCCACTTTTCCTCTATTAGTAGGAACTTGCACTACAATGCGAGTACAAACTTGCACTTAGGTCTTCTTTCTGTCAGTACAAACCTACTTAGTTCATTCTTCATTGCATAAGAAAACAAACCTAACAATATTATGCATACAGCATCACTTAAGCATAATTTGACAATGGAAAATTATACATGTGAACCAATACTCAGTTAATTCTTCATTGCATAAGAAAACAAACCTGACAATACCATGCCTACAACATCACTTAAGCATAATTCGATAATGACAAATTATACATGTGAACCAACCTGACAATAGCATCTATTTACCATAAGCATGCCTACATCATCACATAAGTAGACAATAGCATCCATTTACCAAATAAGTCTGCATTGCATAAGCATCCATGACCATACATTACCATCCATAAGCATACATTACCACTAGACAAAAGCAACATTATCAGCCATAAGCTTACATTACCATCCATTACATAGGGCACTACCTACTTCTCTAACACAACGTCGACCACAAGGAAAACAAACACACCAAGTACTGTATTCACAACCATCTGCATCTCTGCTATTTTGGTGAGCTTGCTCAGCTTCACATCCCCGTTGGAAGCAAAAGCCTTCAACGCAGTCATGTCATGCTTCAACCAAGCAATGCTGGCCTTCATGCCGTCCAGCTCACCCTTAATTGAATCGTAGCCTTCCTTGAGCTCAGATGTAACCTCAAGCAGATCTGGAATGGCATCCTCAAGGCAAGTTGTGTCTTCATGAAGAAGCCCCATGTCCACCAGGTACTACTGGTACTTGTCAATCTACAAGAAAAAAAAATTCAACTATTGGAAACTTGCCAAGCACAAAATGAATCCAATTTAGCCACGGTGCAATCCTAATCAATACCAATTTCTCTCTAATTTCTCCAAAATCGCACAACCCTGCAACCCTAGCCACAGTGCAACCCTACTCAGTAATAATTTCTCCCTAAAAATTGCTCAACCCGAAAACCCTAGTCACGGTGCACTCCTGATAAGTACCAATTTCTCCCTAATTTCACCAAAATTGTCCAACCCTAAAACCCTAGCCTTGTGCTATCCAACCCAAATTAGTACCAATTGCAACAAATCAAGAAAAGGAGATGAGAACTTACTCTAGATTGATTCCTTGGACACTTGATCAAAAATCTTCCCCGAGTTGTTCTTCATCTTCTAGGTGAGCTCCACCACACTCTCTACTCCGCAAATAAGGCAGTCGATGAGGGGAAAACCACTATTCCTATGCCCTAGTAATGACGCATGACTAGGGGTAGATCGAGTGCTAGAGGATCTCCCCTCATACATCGCAGCTGGGATCGAGAGTTGGCCGTCATCGGATTTTGCTTGCCGCACTGGTCGCCGAGAGAGAGGAGGGAGAGAGGGGTGGTCATGAGAGAGATGAAGAGCGAGGGGATGGGGCGCGCTGGGTCTAGTTCGGGATGGCTCGACCCAACCACTTAGCTGTCTCGGACCCGACCGGGGAGGGGCAAAACCGTCTGTTCACGTGTGGGCCAGGGTCAATTAGACGAAAAAAATCATTTAAATACTCCAAAATGTCGTATTAATGAGAAGCCAATCAAAGGTGTGGAAAAATATCTATTGCAAGGAACATGATGACATTTTATAGAAACCAACAATAAGGTGTGGCCAAATGACAAATTTCCCTTAGCCAAATGGTCTCGGCCAGATCCGGAGTTTGTGAAGATTAACATCGACAGAGCTTTCTTTGAAGTGTCACATACAGGAGGCTGGGGTTCCATTGTCAGAAATGAGCATGCCAAAGTTCAGGGGGCCAGGGCGCGAGCCATTTATCGTTCGTCCATGACGCTTTCCAAGCTGAAGCTGAATCATGTCTCCAGGCTTTGAGGTTTGCGACGGATGCTGGGACGGGTAGGATCCATATTGAAACTGACGCTGTCAACTTGAAGAATGCCCTCCTGAGCATTGATCAAGACAGGTCGAGACACGACATGCTGTTTAGGGAGGCTAAATTTATGCTCCTATGTAATTTCCTTGCTTTCAAAGTTTCATATTGCCCCTGTGTTTGTAATAAGACAGCCCATGTAATGGCTAGCCATGGACCGAGGTTGAAGCCTGAATTGTTGATGCTGTGGCATAACTCGATCCCGTCTTTGTAGACTCTTTGGTGGCCAGCGATTCTGCTGCGTGATGGTCTAATGGAATGCTCCTAATGAGAGAGAGATGTGTTAGTTAAAACCTATCTTAACACTACTATGTACGGATCAATTTTCGAAGAATCAACACAAATGGCTCACATAGCACGTGAAAAAAAAACAAAATTAACATTGAGAAAAGAAAATCAAAGTGTAATAAAAATACAGTAATAATCAGGCAAAGTCTACTTAAATACAGTAGGGGGTCATCGAATTTTTTTTTATTAATTAATCCTTTTTTAATATTACTTTAAAGTTAACTCATCGCAAACTTTATTTCTAATTCTAACCCCTTTGATCACACCATTACTCGTGACGTGAACAAAGCGTATTGTCACGCCACCTATCGTGGCATGGCTCAAGCTGCCACGCAAGCCCTCGTCCGGGCGCCGTGCCAGCGTGGAGGGCTTGCGTGGTTTTTTTCACGCCCTCACCTATGGCGTGACATGCCTCATATGTCACATCATTATAGTTGACGTGACAAGTATGAATTTTCGATTTTGCTTGGATAATTGATTTTGGATTTCTAAATTATGAATTGAGAACTGATTTACAATTTATTTTTTAAAACAAAACTTTGGTAATATCCAAGTGTCAACAAGATGCATCAAAAGTTTGTAAAGTTTCGCATTTTCATGTGATGGAACTGCCACACAAAATTCAGGATGTTACACAATGATAGACTACACTCAGGTCTGACTTACTTCAATCCATCTTTCATGCACCATGAAGCCCAGAAACTGCCTGCTGAAATAAGTTAGATTCTCAATTGGATCATAAAAACATACTTTTCGAAGATCTCTTCCTTCTCTTGGAGATCGAGCAAGAGTTGCACAAAGTATGTGTACTGTATGGTACAACATGAGGCACGAGGATGGACATTAGAAATGTACTCGTGTTGATGAAATGTTTTGCCCGAAGGTAAAGTGCGAGGCACGGAATCAGACATACATTAGAGTGCGTAGACAGAAGCACGTTACACGTGGTCACATGGCATGATGGTTCGGCTAATTGCGGAGGAATAAATGGCAATTTTTGTAGGTAATACATTTAGCAAATCCTGTTTGTAGGTTGTTATTTTGGGGGGTGGTTACAAGGTTGGTTGGTCCGTTTGTGATTTTCGTAGAATCTGTAGGGGTACGAAATCTATTAGACTCGTAATAACATTTTGTGATCGTCATATGTTGTTGTAGTACGATAAATTTCTGTAGAATTTTGTGAGGACGTTTGAGGTAGCAATGATTCGTAAGCAGGAATGTAAGTGATATTGTGGTGCGCTAGGAAATTCATACACGGTGGAGAACTTTGGAGAAATGGCGCAACGATAACAACACGACAGTTGATTCGATAAAAGGATTACATGGCATGTAGGCTAACGAAGCAAGGACGGTACACACATACCTTTAGGGAATTAGAAATACATGGGATATAGAAGATGGTCGAACTACTACGTGGAACGTGGCTATTTGCCCTTGCAACCCAACTCGGTGTTGTACTCCTCGTCTTGCTCCTTAGCTTTTGTTGCGATGGCCCTCTTCTGCGCCCTCTCGGCCTCGTGTTGCCTGGCAAGCTCGCACTCCTGCTCCTCGTGCAACCTCTCCTGTCTCTTCCTCTCCTCCATCTCAGCCTGCAGCTCTTCGAGACGCCTTTCACGGCCCTTGCAGTCCTCCCTGGCCCAGCTCTTCTGTGTAAGCAGCATCCACATGTTGTAGGGGTGGATTTTGTCGTCGATCCACTGGCTAAAGTCGCATAGGCGGGGCAGAGACTGCGGTGGAAAGAGAGACGTGGTTACAACGTAACGGGAAGTAAAATAGTGGTGTGCATTGAAATGCGATTTCATTACCGACTGCTTGTGGCTCTGCGTGTCAAACCTACGGTTGGGGTAGTCCGCGTAATAGTTTGGGCAGCACCAATAATACTGCCGAATGGTCCACTTGTCGGTTGATTTGACGTACTTACAGGCATCCCAACACCAACAAAGGGGTGGCGCCACCCCCGCCGGGGGCCCTTCTGGAGGGCGTTCAGCGAGCATAGGCGGGGGGGGGGGCGTGGCTCGACCCCAAATCATTGGGCGTACTGCAAGAAGCCTCCTTAGATCGACGACCGCCGGAGGTGGGTGGTGAGTGTAAGGCTGCTGACTAAATGCCTTGTGGCGAGCGACGGTTTCCTGAGGAGACACCTAGTCCTTCAAAAGCTTGTGGATGTTCTCCCATTCCTTCTCCTCGCCCATGTTATTTAGGTAGTGTTGTTGGTGTGGAGTTCCTGGCCGAGTAGCGTTGTATTTATAACAGAAGCGGATGCAGCTGTAGCGGCTCCATTGCGATGAGTCACAGATGTGTTTCGCGCCCATGCGCTGCGCCCTTCGAGGAGGAAGCTTGTGGCAGTTGAGTGGTCTCTTCATGCTTTGCAGAGCGATGTCACGTCATGCTGTCATGTCCCTCTGAAAAGTAAAGCAGAGTCACGTCTTTTCAGTCTGAAAAGGTTAGGAGGCAAAGTTCTGGTCATTTTGATATGAAAAAAGTGGTGTGGCAGTGTGTTGTCATCTCCCTCTGAGACGTAAAACGATCATTGTGGGTCATGTCTCTCTGAAAAGTTTGCGCTTCGGAGTCCTGACTTTTCAGTCTTAAAAGTTGAGTATGTAGCGTGTTGTCGTATCAATTTGAAGATATGGCGTCATAGTGTGGTTAAATGCATGTGAGTAGCCTGCGCGGTTGAGTTCACTGTTACATTCAACTCTTAATATAAATGATGCTAGATACAACAAATGCACAGGGGTCCAAGGCTCCTACAAGAGGCTTTCATGTGATGTGTACTATCATGCCAAGATCTCTGGCGTGACAAGTCTTCTCTGTCACACCATGAGTCGTGGCGTGGCCTAATCATGCTGCCATGCTAGGGTTTGATCCGTTCCAGAGGGGTTGCAAGAACGGCTAGCGTTGTGGTGTTAAGTCCTGTCACGCCATTTATTCCAGCGTGACAGGACTACCTTATCATGCCACGATCCTTGACGTGGCAAAACCGTACTGTCACATGTTACTTACCATTCCAGAGGGGTTCAAAAAGAACGTCAAGTGCTCTGGTGCTAAGTCATGTCACACCATTTATCCCAGCGTGACAGTGCTTCTATGTCACGCCGAGATCCATGGCTTGAGAGGACTGCTTTGTCACGCCAAGGATCTTGGCGTGGCACAACCGTGTTGCCACGCCAAGTATTTTGCCGTTCCAAAGGGGTTACTAAAACCGCTTTGGTGCTAAGTCCTGTCACGCCATGTATCCCGTCGTGACAGGACTGCTGTGTCAAGCCATGTATATTGGCGTGACATAACCACTATTTTTAGAAAAGTGACATCTATGGATCATTTCATTCAAACAATAGTTAATGCAATAGTTCATCCATCAGTCATCTCATTTCATTCAGCATGAACCATGCATCAATCATCTCATATATCAACTCACAAAAATAATTTCATGCAATCATTTCATTCGAACAGAGTCATCTCATTTCATTCAAATAGAGTCTTATCATTTCATTTAAACATAGTCATCTCATTTCACTGAAACAGAGTCATTTCATTTCATTGAATTTTACAAACATGCATACACCCATTCATCGCATCACTTGCGCTTTCGACGCGCATCCTTTCCCGGTGTGAACCTCTCCGCTGGATGTTGGACTCGCGTGCCCTCCACGACGTTTACCGAACTGATGTCCACGCGATCGTGGCATTTATGGCATGTAGGCGTGCCCTGAGTCAGCTGCGTGGGGGTCAGTGCATCAAGAAGGTCCGAGAGGACCAGCTCGTCGGGAAGCCTGGCATGCACGTCCTCGTCGTGCTCCTTGTCCTCTCCTCATGCCGCCGAAGCGGATGTCGCCGCGCCCAACGTTGTAGCACGCGAGGAGCCACTCCGAGCCGGGGCAGGTTGCATGACTTTTCCCGCCACCGTCGTGCAGTTCATTTTTGCGACCAATCGCTGGCATCGGCAGCGAATCATCTACAAGGTTAACAAAAAAAAGATACTGAAGTTTAATATAACAAAAGAAATGACATGGGTATTAAAACATAAAGTGATGTAAATTGAAGTACTAAAGTGAAGAACAATACAAACATACAAAAATTGAAGTGTGTGTTAATTTAAAACAGTGTGCATTACCTCAAAAAAATCTCACAAG
Source organism: Phyllostachys edulis (assembly GCA_036346405.1). NCBI lineage: Eukaryota > Viridiplantae > Streptophyta > Magnoliopsida > Poales > Poaceae > Phyllostachys > Phyllostachys edulis. Next base: position 93,060,268 of record CM070562.1, on the reverse strand, counting down.
CATTGGAGGCTCCCCTTCGAACCCTCGGATAGCAGGAGGGCCTCACCGACCTCGTTGCTTATGCGTGTGAGCTGCGTTCCCTACGAAGGAGTAGACAAAGTAAATTAGTTTGCTCACCGTGAAATTGCAAAATAGTAGTGGGATAAAATATACTCACGTAATACGCGTTGATGGGGGCCCTCTCCGGCTACGTGCCCATCCATGTGAACTCATAGTAATCGTCCACGATATCCTCCTCGAACAAGTGCCCCTCTTCTATGTCCCCATGGGTCATGGCTGGTCGAAGCCAGAGGCGCACAACGCTATGGAGCCATCAGAGATAACGAACGAACTGAGTCCTCTGATGGACCTGCGACACTTCCCTGGACCAATTGGCCCGGTCGGCCCACTCCAACAAGTAGTCACGGTGATGATAATGGCCCCAGTCGGTGTGCTAGTACCTCCGCCTTCGGTTCATCCTGCCACATCGAGAATCAAACTGTTATCATTGAAACCGCTACCGAAGCTTCAAATGCATGGCGTTAGGTACCCTTACCCATGAAGGTTCAGATCTGTCGAGAACACTAATGGTGGAGTGGCCTGGAGCTTCCCAAACTACCTCATCACCCGATGGGGCAAGTGGTACTCCACCGCATGGAAGAAGATCAGCGATGAGAGTGTCATCCACAAGGCGATGTCCTGCCCGCACATCGGGTTGAGTTCCAGGCCGATGACCTAGTCGCGAATGTACGGCAACCATGTGACCTGCACCAGATGTATAAGACAGTAGCAATGAAATCATAGTTCAAAGAGGTGAATGTAGCAAGCAAAGTGACTTATGAGGTATGTACCTCGTCTTGCGTGATGACGTCGAGCTCGTTTGTATACGCGATGTACCTGACCTCGGATGCCCAGTAGGTGCAACAATGGAGCTCCAAAGGTAGGCTACCGTCGGTCCAGACGCAGAGTCATCAAGGGGCCATGCTTGCAAGGAGATAGATTTCAGTTGCATTTCGCGTGGAACGAGACATATATGACGAATGGAAAAAATGGGTACCTACAAGGTAGCACGAGTGGGCCGACCCATGGGCAAATGCTCCCACATCTAGACCTATAGGAGGTATGCACAGCCACCCAAGTTGTCATCCGCACTCCGTGATCGGCACACGTCGCACAAATGTCGATAAAGACACGCTAGTGTGGCAGAACCACAACTGTAAATCCATGTCGTCGCTAAATTTGCCAACGTCGATAAGTAAATCCAGGAGACGGTGTTGCGGTACCGTCTGGGAATAGGAAGGAGCTGAGAAGATGCCAAACCCATGCTTGTGCGAAGTGCCGCACTGTATCCACATCTACGTCTAGCGAGCACACGTTGAAGTGTGCACACTGCCAGGACGCAAGCACCGCGGATGGCCAGTTGTCCCTTGAGTCTGTAGGGGGAAGGGGTCCTCCAGTCACACTCTATGCCACTCTCCCACCCAGTCTCGCCAGCCCACGCTGTTGATGTCCCCGGTCACTGGAAACCCGTCTAAGGGGAGGCCCATAATTATACCGACGTCCTGAAGCGTGATGGTCATCTCGTCTGACAGTAGGTGGAAGGTGTGGGTCTCCAGGTGCCACCGGTCTGTTGGGATACGGGTAGGCTACGCTAGCTAACAATTCAAAAATTCTACCATGTAAATCAGGAAGCCATGCAAGTAGAAGCTCGCAAATCGTTACCACTAGATGCGCAGAGCAGCAGAAGAAGAGTTGGAGCAGCCTGGTCCAATGTAGAGCGCGTCGATGTAGTGGTCGTAGTCGATCGTCCAGCATCGAGCAAGTCGATGTAGTGGTCGTAGTCGATCGTCTAGCGTTAGTCGATTGGCCAGCGTCCTTGCGAGTCGATTGTCTCCTCCAGCAACCTCTGTAGTTTCTTGTGAAGATCGCGGATCATCCTCAAGTGCAACAGCAACCACAGTAGTGTCTCTACGGTATCCACACGTCTAGGGAAGGAACAACTGTATGCCAGTGTGCTAGCACCAAGTCACACGGCGGAGCTCTTAGGAAGATGGCGGCTAGGGTTTCGGTGGAGCAACCATCGTATCGCCACAGCCTCAAGCATCTCCTTCTATAGTGCTCGTGACGGATCCTATCCGAACACGTTTGACGAATCGTATCTGTACTGGTTTGTTCCAACCCATTAAGTGTGTGATCTGTTAGGTTTATGCATAATCGGTTGTGACTCAGAAACCCTTTCCGATCACGAGTCGTTAGCGGTTCCTAGCAGAACATAGTGATTCCCGAATACACACAAATTATATCAGACGAACCTTAATGCAATATGATCTACGACCAGGTCCTCATCACTTACTACCAGGTCATATCTCTATACGACCAGTTCGTATTTGGTCATGACCAGTTCGAAACTCCTTACGACCTGGTTACGACCACTCTGTGATTACGTTCGACCAGTCACGACCAGCTCAGATCTCCATACGACCTACCAGAATCGATCGAACTAAGCAATCTACTCATGCATTCTCCCTTTGCCTCATGATATCTGGTTGAACTCCAGGTGAGATGTTGTGTTATCCATGGACTGTTCAATACTTTCTCGATCGAGTGTCAGATAAATTCACATGATCGAACACTTCGACTACTAGTGGCATGGCCATGCACTTTCTTTATCCGACCACAACGAGGGGCTCAGAGACATCTCTCCTGTTATGTTAGGAGGGGCAAATCCCATATCCGACTAGTCACATTCCTCTGCATGTTTCATAGCATACCCGAAAGCTACCTTCATAACTACCCAGTTACGAGCAGCATTTGGCAGCCCCTAAGAGTGCTATTACACATATAGGAGACTATGCTGATCTCAGGTCTAAGGATTATACGTTATCATTGCTTGAGACCAACTAACGACACATAAAATCATAACAATCTCAATAGTGTCTCAAGGTGGGTCTTATCCAATACCATGTTCTCTAACATGTGTCCATATTATTGGTTTGATATCTCTATATCCATGACCTGTGAAATATAGTCATCAACCAATACATATGCTAGTCTATTCATATGTGTCCTCACATGTTTCCGACCAGGGAACGTTTAGGAATAATTATCACAGAAATATAAAGTTTCACAATCAAGTCACATACTTGATAATAAATATTAACGATATTATTCTGGGAACAAGATAATATATTATCCAATATTATGAGCATAATGAAATATAATCATCTCTATGATTGCCTCTAGGGCATATTTCCAACATGGTCCACCCACTACTACAGAAAAGGCCTTCACAGACGGTTCAAAAACGCCATCACGCATAGGTTGCGGAGCCGAAATCGAGTTTATGGGTTAGTAATGCATGAGGTCATCACGCATTTATTTTCAAACCATCTGTAATACATAATATCGCAGGCGATGCTCAGATGAAACCGCTCGTGATACTCGACTACCACAGATGGTTCAGATGAAACCGTCTGTGATACTCGACTAGCATGCAGGCGGTCGTAGATGAAACCGCTCGTGATATAGTATCACGCAGCGGTTTCATCTATGCATCATCTGTGGTAGTCGAGTATCACAGACGGTTTCATTTATAGACCGTCTGTAATATTCTTTTGCATTGCTAAATCTATTTCTGTTTATTGGCTAGCCTCAGGAAATGCTAGCCATGCCCTCTGAAACAAGCACATCCAATTCGCATTCATTTTAGAAGCACATCAAAATTGCATTCATTTCAAAAACAAGCACATCTAATTCACAAATCAATTAACTAAAATTAACCATTAATGTACATTAATTTACACATATGTACCATTAAGTTCAATCTATCCCAATCAAGTTCAATCTACACTGTGGAAACTCCCATCTAGATTTATGACATGTCTGTTCAGGAATGACGCAAGGTGTGATCGAACTTTTATGAGCTTGCTCTGTTCCAACGCAGTTTCAACTATGGTCGCAACCTGTCGATAGGAAGGTTAAATTTGTGCTTATATAAATTGGTAAGTATATATGAAATAATGGTTGCAAAATTGACAAACCTGAGGATCATTGGTGATCGCGGAACCGATGAGTAGTTCCATGTTGTGGCAAATATAGTATCCACAGACGTTGCGGCCCGACGGCTGCTGGTGGCACTACCAAAATAGAATTGGTTAGTTCGAGAGACATTACTACAAAGTGTTGTATATGATTAATGTGTACTAGCTAGCGCGTACCGGGAAAGTTAGATCGTGATGCAGCAACCTTCCCCTGCAATACCCTCCTATAGCATTTAACACGTCGAACACCCTACGTGACTCCAAGAAGTTAGCCTTAGCCATTGCAAAGGAAGGAAAAACTACAATAGAGTTTGTATGGAGGAAATGTGTTTACCTGTTGAGTAAATTCTGGATAACTGTGAAGTTGTGATTGGACCTCTTCAGGGAATCTAGGTATATTACCCATTTCCGTTTTGGTATAATTACAATTAGAATCCAGCGGAAGCTACACAGGTATGTCAGCATGGTCATTAAACCTAAGTTCGTGTTGCTTATAAAGTACAAATCAACAAGTATAGCCAGTAGTGCAACACTTACTCCTGGATGTAGGGCAAAAATATGTATTCCGTGTTGCGGCGAGCCCGGAAAAACTCTATAACGTAATCCTCAACGAATCTTGCATTCGGCTTGATGCTTTGCTCAAAGACCACGTGTGGGTAGAGGAAACCTACCAGTGATTTCCTTCTTCCGGCTTCATACATCATGTATCTATATACAAAAGCAAGGAGTTATATATAACATTTATCGGTATTACATGAACATTGACCGTGATTGTACAAACTTACAGTGTCCAGCATCGTATGAGTAAGACGTTGAGATTGAAGAGACAGAACAAGTCATCGAAGGTCACCGTGAAGACACGGTCTTGAAGCTCGTGGTTAAAATGATCCTTCTTGAACTTGACGGTGACACCCGAGCGTCGTTGATGAGCCGGCTTGTTGGACTGTTCCATGTACCATGTATGCAATGCTGTGCAAGCCGGTCCTAGGGTAGGGCTGTCTAAGCTCTCGACCAATGGCTCGCCTAGCACGAATTTCCAGGCCAACGGCAACAAGGGGATATCAGGACAGGAGTCGACCTTCTTCGACTTGCCCTTGCTGCCTCGCTTTGTATAGGTCAACTTCACAAGAGTCGACTGAGCACGAGGTGTAGATGCAGGACATTCTTGTGAAGTTGACACCAGAGCAGGTAGCTCCAGGTAGATGTCCACCTTGGGCCACTGGATGAATGTTCCAACGGCTTGCCCTAGAGTCATGACCTCGTCGTTTGGGGGAATATGCAACTAGACAGCCCCGAAATTGGCACAAACACCGTCCATATTCACTTTTGTGAAACCAGAAGTAATTGTTGCACCGTGCACCAAAGCCCTAGCACCGGATGGATACACCTGGCCCCAAGCAGCATCTAGGGCAACAGAGGCATATCTCACTTGGAGCTTGCACTTCATAGCCACCTATATAATGATACAAAATTAGCTACTCCAACAGGCCTATCAATGGATCGAGCATTCCAGAGATAATAATTATTACCTGGATGTCATCGACGGGAAATCTGCCGTCACCTATTGGGGTAGGGTTAGGTTGGACGCACAGTACTCTAAGTTTGGGGTGGCTAGCAGCAAGAGGGGTAGGGGCTTGCAACTGATTTGGGAGTTGCAATTCTCTAATCCTTTCCTCAAAGATCTCCATTTGCCGTTGCTGGGTAGCTCTGATCCCACCTCTGATGGATTCAGTGATCTCATCTCTGATGGATTCAGTGAGCTCATCTCTGAGGGATTGACGAATCTCCTCTCGTAGCTTTGCATCGCGCTCGGCTTTGGTTCTCTTCCTACTCCGGTAGTCCGCTTGGAACCATTTTTCCCATGTAACATAAACACCAGCGCCTCTCGTGCGACCCAGATGCTCACTGTTTTCGAGGACCGCAGAGAGTATATCTTTCTCCCTGTCTGCCTGGAATGAGCCTTGGGAAGATTGTGCACTCAGCGTTACCTGCAATAGCCCGACATGTCATTTCACTTCCTATGAAGTTGTAGAGTAATTACAAACTAGGTAGTTCGATATCTTACCAAGCGCTGGGACACTTCCTAGTCTGCGGGGTTTGGAAAGTACAAGTCCCCCGTAGGCCCAATACATAACCTCCCAAATAATCATTGTCGGGAGCGCACATCAATGATCTCGGGAAATGGCGGGGAGACATTCAAACAGCTTGCCTGCTGTTCCTAATCCCTCCATATCGGGGCTTTACCCGCATACCAGCAGTCTTTGAGTCTATGGGGTGCTTGTTTTTTGCCTAAAGGGCGTGTAGCGCCGACTTTCACTCCTAAATTCATCTATCGTCTTCCTTGCCACAAACTCGCCCAGACTCTTCCAAGAATGGATACTTGTGGAAGGGCCTCAGATCCTTCTCCACGTAGTTCTTGACAAGCGTGCTCTTGAAGTTCTTCCACGCTTTGCACGCCAGAGCAACGCGTGTCGTTGCCGAGTCCGTGTGTTCTACTGGGATCTCTAACGATTTGAGAATATCCGTGCCAGAGCGCCAGATTGTCCCGCACCACCTTCCACGAATCGTAGGTGACGCCGACCGCCCCCATGCAACTATTCCGACCGTTCTCGGAATCGCGACGCCTTTCGGCGAGGATTGATAGGGGTCCTGCATCGATCGACCTCCGTGATGGTAAATCGCCCGGGCCTTTTCGATATTCCTCTTCTTCCGCGGTTGGATATTGTTCCAGAGGATGGTGCATCATCGCATACATGAGGCGGCGATGACGAAGAATGAGCGGAAGGGGAGGCAGTACCGGAGGGGGTGCATCATCAGACACATGAGGAGGCATCATTATCGAACGAGCAGGGAGCAGTACCGGAGCAGCAGGGCGGCGTCGAAGGGGAGGCACGCCGGGCTTGGGTGAGGGGAGGAGGCGCGGCGGGCTGTAGGAGGAGGCGCGCCGAGCTGGAGGAGGAGGCGGTGTCGACGGGATCGGGGGAGGAGTCGCGCCGGGCTCGAGGAGGCGGTGTCGAGGATGGCGGCGACGGGCTCGGGGGAGGAGGGAGCGATGAGTTGAAAAACTTAATCGTTTGAGTGGCGGGCGCGGCAAACCCTAGAGTCCGAATGTAAATAGGGATGGACATCACAGACGGTTCTAAATTAGAACCGTCTGTGATATGTGTATCACAGATGGTTCTAAAGTAGAACCGTCTGTGATATGTGATGTATCACAGACGGTTCCAATTAACAACCGTCTGTGATATATTGTATCACGGACGGTTTTTACCAAGGAACCGACTGTGATATTATTTTGTATTGGTTAATCTAGATCTGTTTATGGGCTAGCCTCAGGAAATGCTCGCCATGCCTTTTGAAACAATCAGAAAAGACAACAAGTACATGTATATACATCCAATTCACATTCATTTGAGAAACAATCACATCCATTTCACAGTACAAATCAATTAATTAACTCAAATGAACTAAAATTAACCATTCATCAGAACGTACATATATACACACACATTGTTCAATTAATCTTTAAAAAGTAGCCCTTCATGATGATCGACGCGTATGTAGCTAGTTTCGTCACGTTCTTCTTCCTCGACCCTTATGCCGTTTCCGAAAGAAGGCAACTCGTTAAATTGATTGTATTCTTCCTCGTCCACAACATTCTCAACTCCGACAATCCTCTTTTTTCCATGAAGAACTACGTGGCGCTTCTTATTTGCCGAGTCGGTAACATAGAAGACTTGAACAACTTGGTTAGCCAGTACGAATGGTTCGTCTTTGTATCCGACACGTTCGAGGTCCACGGTAGTGACGTCGTACTTGTCGACCTTCACCTGTGGGAGATGGACCCAACGGCACCGAAATAGGGGGATCTTGAAAAGCACGTAGTCGAGCTCCTATATCTCCTCTATTTGCCTATAGTAGGAGCTCCTCACCCATCAAGATCGAATGCATCTATCACGGACACCGCTGTTACGTTAGTGCTTTTTATATCCCGAGCTGCGATAGAATGTGTACCTATTTATGTCGTATCCTCGCCATGTCACAACTGTAAATGTTGGCCCTTTTGCCAACCATGTCAGCATATCACTTGACGAGCTCCTAGCAAGTCGCTCCTTCAACCATTGGTTGAACCGCTCATTGTGTTGTCTCGTGATCCAAACATCCGCCGCACCGGATTTCTGCTGTCAAGCACATCCTTGTGCTTTGGTCGATATCTGAGGACACTTTGGTCATGTGTTGCAAGACCGTGAAATAGGCTTGAGCATACGATCCATATCTGGAGTGATTGCTTTCCTTCCGATGGTCCCGATACCCTCGAGCCTCCCCTCATAGCGAGATCGAGGCACACCTATCGGTTCGACCTGAGCCATGTAATCGACGCAGAACTCAATGACCTCTTCGGTTGCATAACCTTCGACGATGCTGCCCTCTGGCTGAGATCGATTCTGTACATAGGACTTGAGAATTCCCATGAACCTCTCGAACGGGTACATGCTACGTAGGAACACGGGCCCGCACATCTTTATCTCCCTCACAATATGAACAATGAGATGGACCATGATATCGAAAAACGACGGAGGGAAATACATCTCAAGATCACATAGAGTTGTCACCACCTCGTCCTGCAGAGCATCTAGTCCTTCGGGATCGATGACCTTCTGAGCAATTGTGTTAAAGAAATAACACAGCCTCATGATTGTCTCTCGGACCTTGATCGGCAAAATACTTCTAATTGCAACAGGGAGTATTTGTGTCATCAACACATGACAATCATGAGACTTCATGCCAATTAACTTCAAATCTTCCATCGAAAAAGTTTCTTCATGTTGGCGGAGTAACCGGACGGAACTTTCACACCATGCAAGCACCGGCACAGTTCGGTTCTCTCGACCTTGGACAGAGTGTAACAAGCAGGGGGAAGGTACGTTCGTCCTTTATCGATCCTTGTTGGTGCTAACTCAGGTCTGATGTCCATATCAACCAAGTCAAGCCGTGCGTTGACACCATCCTTTGTTTTGTCACGAATGTTCAGTAAGAGACCAATCAACCTGTCACATACATTCTTTTCTACGTGCATGACGTCGATGCAGTGGCGAACTCCTAGGTGCTCCCAATAAGGTAAGTCCCAAAATATTGATCTCTTCTTCCACATGTTCTTCTTACGGGTCCTCGATTTACATTCCTTTCCGAGCGCAACATCTAAATCCTTAACCATATCATAGACCTCTTTACCGCTTAAATGCCTTGGAGCTGAACTGTCCTCCTTCTCTCCGTCGAATTGTTTCTTCATCCTGCAGTATGGGTGAGCCCTCCGAAGGAACCTACGATGACGCATGTACACAGTTTTCTTGCGAGTGATTCAGCCACACACTCTCGGTATCATCTAAATAGTGAGTCTGTGCTTTGGCCCTTTTGTACTCGGCCGACAGATTAGCAAGGGCGGGATAATCATTTATGGTGCAGAAGAACAAGGAACGTAAAGTGAAGTTCTCTCGTTTGTACGCATCACATACCTGCACTCTTCAATCCACATTATTTTTAGATCTTCCATCAATGGTGCTAGGTACACATCAATATCATTCCTGTGTTGCTTCACCCTTGGATAAGTATCGACAACAAAATATACTTCCACTTCATACACAACCAAGGAGGAAGGTTGTAGATACTGAGCGTCACGGGCCAAGTGCTATGTCGGTTGCTCATGTTACCGAAAGGATTCATTCCATCATACTCAATCCAAACCTTATATTCCTCGGTTCGCGACCAAGTCTCGCAAACCTCCTATCGATGTTTCTCCTTTGGCGGAATCAGCAGGTGTCTTAGCTTCATTCATTCTTACGCTCCTCTGAGTGCCAATCTGCTAGCTTTTGCATTATTTGGGTTTGCAAAAAACCGCTTCAAACGTGAAATTACAGGAAGATACCACGCCACCTTAGCAGGAGGTCCTTTCTTCACCTCGATTCCCTCGTCATCATTTGATTGATTCTTACGCTTGTATCAGGATGCGTTGCACACCGGACATACATGCATGTTTGTATACTCGTTACGGTAGAGGATACAGTCGTTCGGACATGCATGTATTCTTTCTACTTCCATTCCCAATGGATAAAGAACCTTCTTGGCTTTGTAAGTGGTTTTGAGCAACTCGCTTCTCTCAGGAAGCATGTCCGCTAAGAGACCTAATGACCCGTGAAACTATTGTCGGACCAACCGTTGCTTGCCTTCAATTTCAGCTAGTTTAAGCACGGATGACAACCTTGTGTATTCCGGCTTACCGGGAACAAAGGTTTCTCCAAGTCCTCCATCAAGCCCCGAATTGAACATACTCCCTCTCATCACGCTTCCCTTCGCATCGCGAAGCATCTCGATCTAGATTGTCATCGTGCGGCCCTATCCGAATCGAACCACAATCGACATCATCCGTGACATATCGTTGACTTCTGTATAATATGCATATCGTTGACTTTCGTGTAATATGCTCTTCACCGTGATCGGTCCAACATGTATAACCCTTTTGAAACCCCTTGAATCAAGTGTGCTTCGATCCGCACTCGGTTGTTAAACATCTTGATTCTCGCGATCAATGCATGGACAAGACATATATTCCGCCCCCTTATTGAACATATCCTCCTCGGCAGCTCTTGTAAAAGCAGACACGCCATTAATGTACTCTTCACTCACACGGTTCTCAGTGTACATCCAGCTTCGGTCCATCACACGGTTCGTATTGAAAACGTTGGAAATAAATAAAAAGGTGACTTCGAAAGCGTATTTTCTGAGGCTTCACTAGCGATTTCGGCATAAACGCCTGAAACTACTCAAATTAAAGGATGCATATGCTCTAGTAGCTCACCTCGATCACGAGGAAGGTGTTAATGAAGTCGGGGAAGGTCCAAGGCGACTGGTCGTCGATCGGTGAACAGAGGCAACGGCGGCAAGCTCCTCGGCGACAATAGCTGAAATGAACCACACACGAGCGGGCTCAGTGAGGTGAGGCGATACTCAAACCGGGCACGGAGTGGCGATGGACTCACCGGGCTTGGAGATCTGCCACGGTTACCGTAGCGCTAGAGATGGAGATCAAGAAGACTCTGTTGGGGAGCTATGTACCGTCATGATGAGTTAATTATCACGGACGGTTTTCAACAAAACCGCTCGTGATATGTAGTAATATCATAGACAAGAAAACCGTCGTGATATTACTACATATCACTGACGGTTTATAGTTTAAACCGTCGTGAAGTATCACGACGGTTCATCACGACGGTTTTTGTCAAGACCGCCTCGTGATACTTCCTGACGGTTTTAAACATGAACCGTCTGTGATATGACCTCTTCACAGATGGTTTTTAGCGCGGAAGATAACACAGACGGTCGGTAAACAAAAACCGTCTGAGATTATTTTTAACACAGACGGTTTCGATGAACCGTCTGTGATCAGGCGTCCAGTATTAGCATTTTTGTAGTAGTGACCAGTGCGGTCAGCACAACATTGTCCATATGGGGGAGCCCATTGATGACTATCCACGCCAAAGCAAGGAGACCGGTATTGCGGACGTGTGACACGTACCGCTCATCCCCATCCAGTGGAGTGTGGGTCCGAGGGCGAAGTGGCTGGAGTACCTGCAAGAGCGATAAGAAAATAAATAAGTGACATAAGCACATGGGGGATAAGTTGGAAGCATGATCGAATAAAAGATTAGCAAATCTCACCACACGATCGTCGGCTATGCGGTGGGCGCGGTGGTCGTCATCGTACTCCGAGAGGAGCAACACGTACTATAGGTGTTGCGACATTCTGCATTACATGAAAAGATTTTGTTAATACAGAAGACAAACAAAACAATCTGTTAAATGCAAAGGAGTGGACTCTATGAATGAAGAACAATCATTTCTGCGCCGCCTAACCCTACGCGGCTGGGAATCTCTAGTCACATGCTTTGCCCTGGTGTGTCCTTGCTCGTGACACTCCGAGCACCTATTGGTGCTACTGGCATTGTTGAAGTCCCCAAGACAGTACATGTCATTACCGTCTTGCTGTGAGAGGTCCATATTATTACAAAGACTCTTCCTCTTCCTTCGACCGCATCACTTGTTCATTATATCTGTGTCGGGAATGTATTCTTCCCCCACGTATGAGGTAAGGCTCGAATCTCTTCTCCCATGTCCTCATCGTGGCCAGCTTCGAGAATTCTTCCACAATGAAGGTGTCAGAAAGGTGACTTACATCACTCATGCGACAGACGGTGACGATGTGAGAGCATGGGACATGTAGCAACGTCGGGACCATGCAAGTACAGTCTCACGTAGTCAGGTTCACTCTTTGGTTTTGCCCACCAAAATGCTCGCCCTTATCGATGTGCCCCCAGCTACCCTGACAGCGTATATATGCAAAGCGGGATCGTATTCCTTCACCTCTTGATTGCATGACTCTACCTCCGCGATAGCATGGGTCCACCGATCCACAAAGTATGAATTGGTCTTCCAAAACAAGTACTCTAAGATAGCCGATACTGGCATAGCACAGATGCCCTGAATAACATTGTTGAACACTTTCGAGATGTTCATTGCCATCATACCATACCAACATCCACCTTCGTCGTACGCTTGTGCCCACTTAGTATTCTACTGTAAGACCTCGTCCAACCACCTGTTACCCTGTTCGTTGGTTAGTCCCCTCAGCTCCGTCAACTTGACGTCAAAATCCCTCTTCTCCAAACATTCGCATAACAGCTTGAACTTTTTTGTGAGATCTTCCCTACTACATTGCTTAAAGAAATTAGCCGATAAGTGGCACATGCACCACCTATGCAGCACATCCAGGTGTTCGTCAAGTCTACTCTTCACAACGTTAAGAATGCCGCGGCGCCTGTCCCAGATGATGCAAACAACCCGTCCAGGTCCAACAAGGTGTAAATGAACTATATCCATGAACTATTCCCAGCTTGCATTGTTCTCACCCTCTGTCGCTGACATGGTGTGGGGAAGAAACAATCGCATATGACATATCCACCAACAGGGGGGCATCATTGTTAAGACTGGCGCCAACGAACTCTTGGGAAGGTTGCTCCTCCATTGGAGGGGGGGGGTAGGGGGTTGGCGAAAGATGGACAACGGATTCTAGTTCCTCCATGTTGCCATTCACAACATCCAAATTGTTTGGTAAATCGTCAACAACGATTGTCCTCTCCACCGCCACCTCCAACGACCGGACCTGAGATGCAAGCACAACATCTTTGTACGCGTCCCAATCATTGTTGGACAAGAATCGTACCAGTAAAGTGTGCACCATAGAACCCATCCCAGCATCATATCGCCCCTGCATTCCGATGACGACCCCGAGCTCATCCCATCTAAAGGTCGACTTAATCCTACTCAGAAGAGTTTGAAAGTCTGGTGATTCGCGAAACATAAGAGCGGTCACTTCTATGCCACCAAAGTCGATAGCACTACTGGTTTGGCTAATCGGCCCACCGGTAAATACACGTACCACTTTATCCATCTACATCCAACAATACAAACAAAATATTCCAAAGTCAGTACTTCATGCCATATGTACGAAATACCACAAGTACGAAACATCACAATCAACAAAGTACTTCACAAAAGCTGCGGTTCAGTTCACACATGCTAGCAGTTTGAACGTACAAATGTATGGTTAATTAAATTACAGCTTGTTTCCTATGTGTTTTTTACTGTGACAGTACTTTATTTAGTTACAGTAACGAGCATGATGGTTTACAGTAATCATGGAATATTAGGTCTTGTACACTGAAGTTTTCAGGTTGTTCGACAATGAATGTGAAAGAGATACCCTTGATTGAGGTGTGTTAGGCCATACACAGTGGACGAATAACACCAAGAAATAATGAGAGGCAAAAAGATCCAAATCCTGCACTATCTGAGTCTCTCGTGCTCAGTCACGCTCAAGATTCCGTTCTTGAGACCGCCCAAACCATGTGTTTGGGACCGCTCAGAGTTTGCCTTTGAGTGCGAACCTACACTACCCTTGATCCACATGCCCATGTACGCTCGAGATCCCGTTCTCGAGACCGTCCAAACCACGTGTTTGGGATCACTCAGGGTTCATTCTTGAGTACGCCTAGGACTTCGCTCCTGGGTACGCCAGAGCTACATGCTCGGAGTGCCATGAACCGCTTGTTCGGAAAATTTGGTATTCAGAAAATTACCTGGATGAACTATCGTCTTTTGATTTGGAGGAAAGGCTATGAGAAGTTAGGTAACCAATGGGGGTATAGGTGTTGAGGCTGTGTTCTTAGCAGAAGTTGATAAATCCGCAAAGAGCTTAACACAATTTTGCTTGTTGTTTCTCTCGACAGATAGGTATCTTCATGTTGCAGAATTAGAATAAACCTTTTGTTAGTTTTGTCTAAATCTAAAAACTTTTGTCTAAAATATCTTTGGTTTTGAGCAAAATCTTTACTTCTATATAACAGACCAAATATGGTTAAGAAAACATGGCAACTAAATATAGGTTGGTGAGGAAAGGTATCAAAATCTAACTAAAAGGAAGTCCAATATAGTCATGGTTATAAATATATAATTTAAGCTGACACGTCCAAAATTAATGGACACAAGGTAGGAAACACATTTACAACATCACATTTACGATCATGTGTTAATTATGAAAATGACAAATTCCAAGCAGGAACATTTCAACATGTCTTATAAATTCACTCATATAAATTCACTCTAGCCGAACTAATGGCTTCATATATCTCCACAAAACGAACCAACAAACTACACTCGAATAGGTCATGCATTCTCTAACAAGGACAAGTCACAAATATTTTTTATGTATAACTCTTGAGACTTGAACACAAAGACATAGCTCTGGAGACTTGAACACAAAGACATAGGCTATGACCAATATTTTTACGTCTTACATTAAAAAATATCAATATAGAAGTTTGGTCTAATCAACTTGAGCTACACCAAATAGATAAAATCAATTTTTTAAATAAAAATGGAAATTGTCAGAAATTAGCGATGGACTTGTTAACTGTTGTAGCATAAACTTTAATCTAGTTCAAAACCACAATAGTAAAGTGGGGTGCTAAATGGTAGGTCAAGTTTGGACTTGTTAACTGATAAAAAACTAGAAGTCAGACATGTTAATAGTTGTCAACAATATCATGTTGCATCCCTGTTTAGAGTTAGTTTGAACTAATCTAATTTTGATCATATTCATCAGAAGCTACCAAAATTTAGATGCAGCACATCATAAGTCTGATGAAGAATGCTCTTCTATTACTTCATCTGTGGGATACATGAAAGTTCAATCCTTATTGCAATAACCCTATGAAACAATTCATATCTAGAAGCAGTCGCTGAATTTACTTTTGGTGGAGTTATGACAGATCCGATTAGTATGCATAATGGAACAATGGATTCATATCACCTCGCTAAACAATAAAAGCTATTAAAACATTAGATTTGGAACTTTTACTGAGAGTACAAGATTTTATATGTAAAAAGAAACCAAGTAAGCTATGCTTGTTAAAATTGTGGTAGGTTAGTGGTCATCAGAGAGCATAAAACTCGATATAAATAAGCGTACAAAACCATACAACTCCTAAATAGGTAGAATAAATAGGTTTTTGGAAGAGTGATTTTCTGAGCTCTCAATACATCACAAACAATTTCCTTCTATTTTACTTTTTTCCTTTCTTCACTCTGTTTTGGTTGAGGTCGCAAACATTACGAACATATCACATAAGAATACACAGCATCCGTATCAACGTAAGTTATAGACCATGGGTATGCTGCTCCTAACATATCACATAAGAATACACAGCATCCGTATCAACGTAAGTTATAGACCATGGGTATGCTGCTCCTATGCCACTTCAGTAGTGGAAAAGTAGAAACAAACTCAAGCAAGAAAAAGATGGTGAGAACTGAGAAGAAATGGACTAACCTAAGGACAACTTAGGGACAGTCGGGGATCGTGAGGAGGCGCAGGGAGGAGGCCGCCGTTAGGGCCGGCGAAAGGCGGGAGGCGTGGAGGGAAGATAGCCTGCGGGTGGAACAGGCGGTGGGAGGAGGGCATGTCCGATGCCGGGGGGGGGGGGGTGAGTAGGGCCAACGGCGGGAGGACAGCAGGCAGAGGGAGCAGCGGGTAGGAGAGAGGCACGGGAGGATGGGGAGAATAAAGACCTACCGTCGGGCCAAAGGAGCTTAGTCACCATAGTCACACCAAGTATCGTAGCGTGACACTATCCCTCATCACGCCACGATGCTTTCACGCTGGCACCACGTGCGGACGAGAGCTTACGTGTCATGTTTTGTCACGCCGATACTGGTGGCGTGACAGAATGGTTTGGCCACGTCACGGATGGTGGCATGGTCAATTGTGTTAGAATTGAAAATAAAGTTAACGAGGGGTTAAGTTTAAAATATTATTAAAAATAGGATTAATTAGTAAAAAAATTCGAGGACATCTGAAAGTCTCTTCCAGTTAACTCGAGCAATTCGGTCGCGGCGTCGGCCAAAAGGCCCAGACCCCCCATCAGAAGTCAAAACCCTACATCTAGACATAACCACTTCGTCCCATCGTCCGCACGACTATAACTACTATGCTCGCCGCCTGCGCCTGGAGGCTGTCGCAGCGAGCCGTCACGTTCCCTCTCCGCGTGCGATCCCAAATCCCAAACCCTTTCCCCATGGCCGCCGCCGCCTCCTCGCCCAAGCGCTTGAGGGTCTATTCGTCCGCCGCGGGCGACGCCGCGGGGAGCGGCAAGCGCGTGGGGACCCACAACGGCAGCTTCCACTGCGACGAGGCGCTTGGCTGCTTCCTCATCCGCCTAACCTCCCAGTTCGCCGGCGCCGACGTCGTCCGCACCCGCGACCCCCAGGTCTCTCGCTTCCTCACTTGCTCGATTAACCTGCCATTTCCCCCAAATTTCTACCATTTTTGTTTGTTTGTGTGTGTGTGTGTGTTGGGTGTTTGGGGGGGGGGGTGTTACATGGCATGTTGGATTGCAATTAGGTTCTGGAAATAAACCGAAACCTAGAAATTTGATGGTTTTGTGTGCTACGGTCATTTATCATATGGCACATGAATTCTACCTGTCTGGATATCATGCTAAATACGCAGTGTGGTTTAAGATGCTGTCAAATTCCCTTTTTATTCATGATAGGATGATGTTCTCTCATGGCCTTTTAGTTTGTAGCTGTTGTCAGTGCAACAATTAATGTTGAGTGAGTTAGAAAGTTATGTTATAATCGGTGCCCGTGCTTCATGTAGACATTTAGTATATTGATTTGCTTAAGAAATGTTGTTTGTAGTTGTATATGATACAACAAAAGATATTCACTTTGTCATTTGGTGTATTCTGCTCTTGAACTTACTTGTATGCCTATTTCTTATTGAGCTTCACTGTAGATCCTTGATATGCTGGATGCTGTGCTTGACGTTGGTGGTGTCTATGATCCCAGCCGGAATCGCTATGATCATCACCAGAAGGGCTTTAATGAGGTCTTTGGACATGGCTTTAACACGAAACTTAGCAGTGCTGGGCTTGTCTACAAGGTACTTGGCATAGAAAATGCAGGTTCTGAAACTTGAATTATTTTCCATTAGAAGCTATGTTATAAAATTCGGCATCATCTCTAAACTGGGTCCCTAACTGCACTACAGAACTAGGTGGACTCATGGTGCCATATATTAGTGGATGTTATGAAATTTCATAGCACAGCTTGTTTTATGTATGCACAGCCTTTCCGTAATTTATTTGGGTATCGAAGTTTACAAGTTGTAAATTGACAATTGTAACTTTCTTTAGTATTTGTTTTTTTTTAATCTTTTTCATTTATGACAAAAATGTTTTGTTTATCATTTAAACTTTGCCTGATATATTGCAGCATTTTGGTAAGGAGATAATTGCAAAGGAGCTTGAGCTTAATGAGGACCATGAGGATGTTCATCGGCTGTATGTTGCGATATATAAAAGCTTTGTTGAGGTGTGAATCTAAACTCATAACCAACCCGTGAAATTTACTGTAGTGCTTTTGACATATAATTAGTGAATGAGTAAGCTGAACCTTGCTTTGTCTTGTTTGTTTTTTTTTTTTTTACATCTGGCTACTATTGTCAACTCCTAGTTTTTTTGTCTAATAAGTCTAGAGCTAGTAAGTCTGATGTCGATATAGCTTCTAAGTGAGAGCCACTGGACGACTCTTGATGGCTTAAGTTATGATTTTTCTTTTTGGAGAAAAGCTATGGACTTTGTAAAGTGCAAGCATAGAGATGATTTGCAGGGAATCAGTGTTAAACGTATGGCATATAGGTGTGTTTTCTGGAGTTAGGGCTATTGCTAGTCTCACTTTGCTTACTTTATCATTGTAAAATGAACTCTTTGAACTTATGTAGATGCCAGTATTTGTCTTCCTTTTTTACCCAAAAGTAGTTTAAAGTGCCGATCATCACTGTTCACTAGATTTGATGAGTTAGTGTCTCAGTGATACAACTGTGCAATGGCAATGTTCGTTTACCAACAATCAGCACCCTTATAGGGGAGGAGAGGAATTAATTAAATCGTAATTCTATTGTACAAGCCACATGCCAGACATACAACTAGATGCATTCGTTTATCGCTTGCTAGGTCCTTGTTGTTTTTGGGATGTGGTGTCAACTGACAAGGCTAAGGACTTTCTTGTGGTAGCTGAGCACAGTAGATACTCCCAAGCTTTTATCCATCACCAGCTCCCCCCCCCCCCCCAACTAGATGGGGTTTTGACCAGCTTCATGATAATTCAGTACTTGAGTTACAAGTAGCTTATCTGGCTTTAGTGGGTCTGGTATGGAGAGATCCACTGTATGCTGCCAAAATGTGATTGGCTGATTGCTATGCAGTCTGCTGCTTGGTGTTGGCTGTGAGGTTGAGAGATGGTTCTTGCAGGCAGAGAAGGGGTGAGATGGGCCTGTAGTATCGATCAAGTGACAAAATTCATACTTTCACTTAAGGTTCGCAAGTTACTAAGGTGTAGAAAATTTAAATCCCTAAACTATCTTCTGGCATCATTTTTGTTAGACACCCATTTGTCCTTCTCTTTCATTCATGTGTTCATTTGTCTACCATTTATGTCTTAATTGCCCACTACAATTTTTTTCCACATATGTGTCTAAGAAGCAATACCTCTGTCATGTAACAGTCACTTGATGCAATTGACAATGGAATCAATCAATATGACACAGACCAACCCCCAAAGTATGTGAACAATACACACCTGTCTTCACGCATTGGGCATCTTAATCTGGACTGGACTGATCCAGACCAATCACCTGAGAAGGAAAATGCTGCTTTTCAACAGGCAATGATGCTTGCTGGAAGTGAATTTATGGAGGTATGACTTATGGCTGTGTAGTGTATTATTGTGTTCAGTTCATGCACAGTGTAAGAACTTTGTTGTGAGATTATGTGTTTGCTAAATCTCCTCGTTGTATATGACAATACTTTCCACTTTCACTGCCAGCGTGTTCGCTTTCATGTCAAGTCATGGTTACCTGCAAGATCTATTGTCATGGAGTGTTTGTTGTCAAGAGGAAATGTTGATCCAAGTGGAGAAATCATGGTTTTAGATAGATTTTGCCCGGTAAGATCTTGATCCATTTTTGAACTACTTCAAATTGGATCCTATCCACAACTGTTTTTCTTGGCCTGTTGGTATCTGGTACTCATGAAGCAATAAATGTTATACCTTGTCTGGTTCTGTTATTATCGTTAATGTGCTCAATATTTTGCGGCATCCACCTAAAATCATGACATTTTGATCTTGTTATAGAAGGGACCTTTGAAAATTGTTGCATAAAAGAAACCGTAGCCAGTGCTTTTAAGTTCCAGCACTGAGTTTTTTGCTGACTTCTGTTGCCGATTGCCATTAGCCATTTAATTTGCTAGGATTATGGTTTTTCTTCAAACTTGCTTCTGGAATTGCTTTGTTTAATTAATAATTGCCTGACATATTGAACTGTAATAGTACTAAAACTTCCAAGCATGTAACCTGAACATTTCTGCTATTATGACAGTGGAAACTTCATCTATTTGAGCTTGAAGAGGAGCTGAAGATTGATCCTCTAACTAAGTATGTGTTGTATCAGGTATTGCCCTTTTCATTCTATAATTCAATATGAATTTCGAGATGTAGTTCTAGTTCTGCATAGTTACCACCAAAGGTTAATCTGGAAATGAAGTAGTCTAATGCTTCAAGTTGTAGTAGAGACCCGTTTTAGCACTCAACTGATGGTTTGGCAGCCGGAAGTACAATATACTTTCTTTACACGTTTTTGTATTATTTTGGGCTGTAAGTGTCCAATGATTGGTATTACTGATTTCCCTCATATTTTGTCTTGTCTGATCAAATAGCTTCCTAATCAATCTAACAAACACGTGAAAAAGGTCCTTGGCCATGTCCTAATTGAGAGGGTTAAAGTGCTGGCAGTAAAACTTCAAAACTTCTTTCAGTTTCTACCAAACATTGTTCACCAGCATGTTACTTGTGCTCCAAAACCATTGCTTTTCGTATGTATGTTGATTTTGGCCACATAACTGCAGGATGAGAGGGGCAAAAGTTGGCGAGTGCAAGCTGTCGCTGTTGCTCCCGATAGATTCGAGAACCGAAAGGCTCTCCCAGAAAAGTGGAGGGGCATGAGAGATGATGAACTGTCGAAGGAAACTGGCATTCCTGGCTGTGTATTTGTTCATATGAGTGGCTTCATTGGGGGCAATCAGACCTACGAGGGAGCGTTGGAAATGGCAAGAGCTGCTCTCAAATGCTGATTCAACGGAAGCACCAAGCAGTAACAGTCTCACCCATGTTATCATTGAGTTGCAGTGTCACAGTTGACCCGCTTCACTTGCATCCAATTTATAATTGACTTGTAGTTGACATTTAAGCACGCATGTTCCTTTGCGCAAGACATCCTCAACTGATAGCATAGGTCGGTTATCTTTTTGAAACT
This sequence comes from Phyllostachys edulis, assembly GCA_036346405.1. NCBI lineage: Eukaryota > Viridiplantae > Streptophyta > Magnoliopsida > Poales > Poaceae > Phyllostachys > Phyllostachys edulis. The sequence continues at coordinate 93,039,265 of CM070562.1, read as the reverse complement.
GGTGAAGAGTACGTGATTACGTTTTATAAAAGATGATAAAACTCATTAATTTGTCGCCCTTCCTCAATATTTTGTTACTGTCATTAAGCACTTTGTATTCATAAGGTACTGAAAGACAGTATCGCGTATCCATTCACAGTCACAGGGGAAAAAAATGTCAGATGATGTGAAATATGTGACGGTGCGGGAAGGCGAACAGGTGAATTTTACTCTCCACATGAAGAAATACGTAAGATGAAGGTAAGCACTATAGAATGTAGATACAATAGCCATATGCACGTGATATGCAAAATAACAAGAATTGTACAGACATACAACAGTTTGTTTCTGGACAACAAATTCACGCCTTCACGCGTTTGGCATCCGCACAAGCAACCTCCAAGTCCCCCAGGAAGAACAGGATCCGATCAGATATCTGCCGCTGGTCGTCTTCAGCATTCTGCCGCGGTGCATTCTTGCCATCGCAACCCGTGTGCTGTCGGGAGCCCAAGTACCTCTGGATCTCACCTTGGTAAATCAGGTAGTAGTCATTACCTTCCCTGATAATCCTGACACCCCTGAAAAGATCATAGAGGGGTAACTTTCAGTGTCATGTTTGCAAAGAATATATGCACGTACGTCATGTCTGAACTATTGGATGATGGCTGATTGCAAGATAAGAAGTAGCGGTAGAGGAGACGAGCGAGTGAATTCTATGTTAGTTAGCTTACAGTCCATATCGGTCGCATCGGTCCTGCACAACGAAGACGTCCTTCCATGATTTGGAACCCTCTGGCGCGTAGAACGCTGCAGCATCCGCTCCCCATCTGTCCTCGAACAGCTTGCGCCACAGTTCGTCACCGCAGGTCAACGTGTTCCACTTCCTGCAAACTTGAGTTTCAAACAGCACCGACGCCGTCAATGTTATTCTTCACTGAGCAACTTAAGATCATGTACAAAGTTCGCCACATGTTACTACTCCTATCAACTGTCAAACTACTATGTCACAACTCACAACAACTGGAACTGCAAAAGGCTATGCACTCCTGCTACAGTAGTGGGATGCAAGAAATTGTAACTAGCGTCTGTGGCTTGTGAAGGCAAAAGGGGCTTGCAAGTTGGAACCAATCAACTGTGTCAAGATCCGTAGTTCGGTAGTCTTAGATTGGATAATTTAGGCCATCGGAACTTGTGAATTATACTACACAAGAACAGGAAATGTGAATTATATTTGTGCTACAGTGGCGAGATGCAAAAGAATTTCGAGGAAGAACGAAGAAGGCAGCAAATTAACCTTGGGGTGCAGTGGCTAGGGACTGGTGATCCAGGAGGTGGAAGATCTTCAGGCACAGCTCCCCAGGCAACCCCTCCATACGATACACCTCGAATTTTCCACCCTATTCGCGTAAATTTTCCAATAGCGATGCGTTCTTTCGGCCCCCAAATTCTCACAGCCCAGCAAGAATCAGCTGATTCTCTTCAGATCCGGAGTTGCAGAGAGCTCAGTGGAAGATGAGGATGAGAGGAAGAGGAAAGGAGAAGAAGATGCGGGAAGGAGAAGCAAAAGAATTTCGAGGAAGAAGGCAGCAAATTAACCTTGGGGTGCAGTGGCGAGGGATTAGTGATCCAGGTGGTGGAGGATCTTGAGGCACAGCTCCCCAGGCCACCCCTCCATACGATACCCCCGAATTTTCCAAGCCTATTCGTGTAAATTTTCCAATAGCGATGCGTTCTTTCGGCCCCCAAATTCTCACAGCCTAGCAAGAACCAGCTGATTCTCTTCAGATCCGGAGTTGCAGAGAGCTCAGTGGACGATGAGAGGATGAGAGGAACAGGAAAGGAGAAGAAGAAGATGCGGGAAGGAGAAGCAAAGTTCGTTGGCCCGCGGTGGTTAGATGCAACGGCTTGCGGTCCCCTGAGCGAGCTGTGTAGTACTGTCAACTACGGCCCGGTTTGCTACTGACACGTGGGTCCCACGGAGGCTGACGAGGTGTGTGGCCTGGACGGTCATAGAGGCGGTGCACTTGCGGTGTCTTCGCCTGTGACGTGCAATCGAGGAAATGGATCTGGAAGGTTTCGACGCACAGTGTCTACAGTATTACGTATTCGAAATTAATCTTCCTCGTCTGACCGAAAAGCAAATACATAAATTAATTGCTATAGTATTTTCTGCTATAGTAAATTCAGTACAATAAATATTTCACTATTTTCACCATATTTACTACCCTATCACTTCGCTCGCTCATTAGTCATTGGTCACCAGATCCGATGATTGAACACTCCAGAAAGGGGATTTTATAAATTGTCATTATGAGATAGATGAATTTTAAAAATTACTCACTGTAGCAAATTCTAAATTATTTTCTCAAAAAATGACACCTCCCATGTGGCACACACATGGCGGTGTCCTGTGTCACATGGGCCACTCCCGTGGCGGTGTCGCGATCTCCGTATCCCTCCATTCGTAGGAAGTTTCCGCCTTTGCTGTTGTACTTTACGTGTATGGGGTACGTTTACGGATAAAGGTGGGTTTGCGCCTTCGACGACCATTACACTGACTCGCACATCGCCCTCTCTCCGCGTCGGTGGCCGTCTGCCCCGACCGCCACCCCCGCCACCGCATCTCCCGCAATGGCGAGGCCGTCGCACCAAACCCTGACCCGCCCACCGCCGCTTCCCTGGACACTCGCAGCCGCCTCCTCCGCCAGCCTCGGTGTTCCGGAAAGCTCCTCCTCAACGCCGCAGTGGCGCTGCCCTGCGCAGTGCTGTACCGCGCCGCCTTTCCGACTATGCCGCCGCCGGTGCAGGTCGCCTGGGATCCCCAGCCCTGGTGGGAGTGCGATCCACCATGTCCTCTGGTTATGGTCCCCGAGGAGGACGGCGGCCTCGATCCCATGGTCGCCGGCGATCTGGTGCGCTTGCTTCCTCCTAGTCGGCAATGTTGTTAATTTCTCGTCTGCCAGCGTCTGACGTAGCGATTCTGGTGATATGATTAGTGAAATGACTGGCGTTAGCATGATTTTTTTCCAGGCTTCTTTTGTTTTGTTATTGGAACCCTGAACTGTGTGCTTAATATTCCTGATTTTGTTCTTTTTGCCTTTAAGATCAAGAAATTGCTTTGTCCTAGACCCGATAGAGTGTTATCATGGAGGTTTCCCTTTGAGATCAAGCAATTCAATTTGATGGCCATGGTTTTGGATGTTAAAATCTACACACCATAAGGAGTGGATGAATGCACTTACAGCAGCTGATTTGTATGTCATCATGAATCTTCCAAGCCTATTTCTTACTTCGATATCTGTACCTATTGTGGGCTTTGGTTGGGTACGGATCCAAAGACCAAGGTGGGGCACTCGCCCTCGTCTAACCGCCGATAGGGCTCTTCCGACGTGGTAGAGAGGCTCCGAGGCTTAATTTAGCTATTGATGTCTCATTGTTTTCTTCAAGAAGATACAACGTTGTCCTTTATATAGGGAGGGCTTGACTTGAAACCTAAAAAACTAATCTCTAACTTAAAGGAAACAATCTCTATCTTCCTAACTCAATACGAAACTAACTTAGACATTGATACAATTACTACTCAAACTACCCTAATTTACTACCAGACTCTATACAATTACTACTCAAACTATCCTAATTTATTCAAACTAATCCTTGCTATTGCTGCCTTGTGGGTGTTGGTTGACTTGGCCCACGATCATAACATTACACCCCTCGTGGTAAGATAGCTCGTCCTCGAGCTGTCAAGTGGCAGCCAAGGATGAAGGCCGATTGACAGAAGTTGTCCATCACCAAGAGTCAGACCCGAATGGGTCACACACAACAAAAAATTTGATGGCGTGGAGTCTGGCGGCGGTGGCCGGGGCAGCGTGTGCTGGAGATGCGACGATGGTGACAGTCGGTGCGGATCTCGTGGTGGAGACTACGGCGATGGCAGGAGCGCCGGAAGGGGAACTAGCGGTGGTGGCTTGCTTTGTGTTCTGGAGCAACGCAACTAGAGAATATGTCGTTTGGACGGTGGAGACGGGTCTGGTGGTGTCGGTGGTTGTGGCGGCGTCTCCTCTTCCGCGGCAGGAGCAAATCTGGTGGCGGTGGCCAGAGATATGGCAGGGACAGTGGTGATGGTAGAGGGAGGAGGCTCGACGGAGGCGAGTGGTGGCGACACAATGAAGGGAGTATAGGCAGAAGTGGCTGTAGTTGGGAATGCGGAGACGGATCTGATGGGGATGGTGAAAGTGGAGGTGGAGGCGGCGGGGAAGGCTGGCGCAATGGGAAGAAATCTGGCAGCAGATGCTTGACGCGTGGGTAGAGACGACGCGATTGTGGTGGGGAAAAGAGGTTGTCGTGTTTCACGAAACTCGGCCAAGTCTGCACCCCGAGCGCGCACTCCAGTTGCCGGTACCACGATGCGATGCCAACCACTCCGCTTCCTCCATCGTTCGCCGCTCCTCGAAGAATTGCTTAAAGTGATTCAACCAAGTTTGTGGGTCTTCCTTGCCACCGAAGGTCGGAAGCTAAGGGTAGTGGAATCGTGAAGCTTGGGTCTTCATGGGACCGGAACCCCCGCTGCTAGCCATTGAAGGCAAAGCAGCAGTTGTCTCTGATACCAAATATTGTGGGCTTTGGTTGGGTACGGGTCTGAGGACCGAGGGTAGGACGCTCGTTCTCATCTAACCATCGGCAGGGCTCTTCCCTGACGTGGTAGAGAGGCTCTGAGACTTAGTTTAACTCTTATTTTCTCGTTGCTTTCTTCAAGAAGATACAACACTATTCTTATATAGGGAGGGCTTGACTTGACGCCTAAGAAACTTGTCGTAGTAAAAAGACCAGATAGTGAATAAAGGGGGACCCCTGGCTTCGGAACGAAGGGCCGAAAGGTCCCGAGAAAGGGGTTCTAACTAGGAGTGCGCTTGTATTGATTGTTGGAATTTTTTTGCCATATATGTCCTTTACATGATGGGGGAAGGAGGCTATTTATAGCCTATCCAACCAGGTACATGAAATTACGCATACACCCCTACAAAGGTACAACTATCATAGGGGTAGCAGGGGTTTCTTCAACCCTAGGTGTAGCCCTTGGCGCATGGTGGACTCTTCTGGATCTGGTTCACCCGGGCGGTGAGCCCGGTCCACCTTTGTCGCGCCCTCACTGGTGGTTACGAGGCCCGTGAGAGCCTCCTCCGGGACCCACGGGCCCCTCGAGGGTACCTTTGGTCTGCCGCCAGGCCCTCGGGGGCCCTCCCGAGGCCGGGGACCCTCGAACCGCGGGCCCTCCGCAGGTCGTCTTCGGGTTCGTCTCCAGAAGCATCTCCGGGGACCTCGGGGTCCCTCCGGGGGTCCTCCTTCGGTCACTTATGAGCGCCCACAAGCACCGTCGGGTCCTTCAGAACCCCTAGTCTTGTTGCTGTCATGCCGTGGGGCGGTGGGCGCCTCACGATAAAACTAATTTCTAACTTAAAGGAAACAATCTCTATCTCCATCTCTATCTTCCTAACTCACTACGAAACTTACTCGGACTCTGATACAATTACTACTCAAACTATCCTAATTTACTGCCAGACTTTGATACAATTATTATTCAAACTATCATAATTTACTACCGGACTCTGATACAATTACTACCCAAATTATCTTAGTTTACTCAAACTAATTATTGCTATTGTTGCCTTTCGGGTGTTGACCAACTGGTGTGTGATCAACCCTGCCACTTTGATGCCTTCACTAACGTTATGCATCTCATCTTTGGAAAATTAACCACGGTTAAGGTGCAAGCTGTTTTCTGCTCTCCCTTTTTTTCTGTGCAGTTCTTACCTTTTTGGTTCTAAGATGTTTGTTGATTTGGAACTGCAGCCATATACGCGAACTTTTAAACAGCATCAATTGGTAGAAGTTTTATCTGCGTAATAAGTACTGCAGGAGACACAGTTGCACAACTTAAGTGGGGGGAGCCACCAGAGGGGATCTCGACATTGGTAGGTAAGTTATTACACTAGTTAAATCTCAGTTGTTGCAGATTTACAGAAGCCTTGTGTGTATAGTCTTCTTTGACAGTGAAAATAATATTGTTACACTGTACAACTACTCTGATAAAATGAACTTCATCGTGAGCAATGGACTGAATCTTAAGTTGTATAACGAACTCAAGGTTTTGGCTGGTGACAAGCGCTCCAACCTCGGAAACGTTCCAAGTTTAAGCTTGAAAGCGTCAGTAGACGGCAAGATCAGCTGAATGGTCACCACTTACCAGCCTATCACCCATGGTCATGCCTGCAGGTCGCACCGCACCACTCAAGCCCTAGGGACATTGCTAAGATATGGGGTCTCTTGACCTGGAAATTGACCAACAAAAAAATTGAAATCATCTACAGAATCTTTGTTTCTTAAGTGTTTTGATCACACTAATTCTTAAAGTTGGATCCCAGTTAAGTCAGAGCTAACAGGGGCAAACTTGGAAAGCACTATGAAAGAGATGGAAACATGTAGTACTTGCTGTGCCAATTTGGGATATGATACTAATAAGCTTGTCTGTCATATTAGATGAAACTTTTTTTAGATGGTAGGAATAATTGTGTTGTTGGTGTAAAAACCGAACACGAGTGAGGGGGCAGACGTCGGCCGTGTTACGGGCCGTCATTCACGAGAGCAAGAATGACACGATGGTTTATACAGGTTCGGGGGTCCGAGAGGACCGTCTTACTACTGTCGGTGGCCTATGGGGGTTCGAGGGTTCCTCCCGGAGGCTCACCTGATGTCTTGCTTTCTTATATTGCTCAAAAGAGCTTCCTCTTGAATGAGGGATGCATAAGGTATTTACAGGCTCTAGGGCCTGTACAAATGACCAAAGTACCCCTTTAGGTAATAACTACCCTATGAGTACAAATAAGGTGTATTATAGTCTTTTATGAGTATAACTGCATTTCTTGGACCTGTATGCGTAAAAGAAACCGTAGCCAGTGCTTTTTAGTTCTGGCACCGAGTTTTTTTTGCTGACTTCTGTTGCTGATTACCATTAGCCATTTAATTTGCTAGGATTACGGTTTTTCTTCAAACCTGCTTCTGGAATTGCTTTGTTTAATTAATAATTGCCTGACATATTGAACTGTAATAGTACTAAAACTTCCAAGCATGTAACCTGAACATTTCTACTATTATGACAGTGGAAACTTCATCTATTTGAGCTTGAAGAGGAACTGAAGATTGATCCTCTGACTAAGTATGTGTTGTATCAGGTAAGAAATGTTGCCCTTTTCATTCTATAATTTAATATGAATTTCGAGATGTAGTTCTAGTTTTGCATAGTTACCACCAAAGGTTAATCTGGAAGTGAAGTAGTCTAATGTTTCAAGTTGTAGTAGAGACCCGTTTTAGCACTGAACTGATGGTTTGGCAGCCGGAAGTACAATCAACTTTCTTTACACGCTTTTGTATTATTTTGGGCTGTAAGTGTCCAGTGATTGGTATTACTGATTTCCCTCATATTTTGTCTTGTCTGATCTTATAGCTTCCTAATCAATCTAACAAACACGCGAAAAAGGTCCTTGGTCATGTCCTAATTGAGAGGGTTAAAGTGCTGGCAGTAAAACTTTATAACTTGTTTCAGTTTCTTCCTAACATTGTTCACCAGCATGTTACTTGTGCTCCAAAACCATTGCTTTTCGTATGTATGTTGATTTTGGCCACATAATTGCAGGATGAGAGGGGCAAAAGTTGGCGAGTGCAAGCTGTCGCTGTTGCTCCTGATAGATTCGAGAACGAAAGGCTCTCCCAGAAAAGTGGAGGGGCATGAGAGATGATGAACTGTCGAAGGAAACTGGCATTCCTGGCTGTGTATTTGTTCATATGAGTGGCTTCATTGGGGGCAATCAGACCTACGAGGGAGCGTTGGAAATGGCAAGAGCTGCTCTCAAATGCTGATTCAACGGAAGCACCAAGCAGTAACAGTCTCACCCATGTTATCATTGAGTTGCAGTGTCACAGTTGACCCGCTGCACTTGCATCCAATTTATAATTGACTTGACATTTAAGTACGCATGTTCCTTTGCGTAAGACATCCTCAACTGATAGCAGAGGTCGGTTATCTTTATGAAACTAGAGAAGAGTACGTGATTACGTTTTATAAAAGATGATGAAACTCGTTAATTTGTCGCCCTTCCTCAATATTTTGTTACTGCCATTAAGCACTTTGTATTCATAAGGTACTGAAAGACAGTATCGCGTATCCATTCACAGAGGAAAAAAATGTCAGATGATGCGAAATATGTAACAGTGCGGGAAGGCGAACAGGTGAATTTTACTCTCCACATGAAGAAATACGTAAGATGAAGGTAAGCACTATAGAATGTAGATACAATAACCGTATGCACGTGATATGCAAAATAACAAGAATTGTACAGACATACAACAGTTTATTTCTGGACAACACATTCACGCCTTAACGCGTTTGGCATCCGCACAAGCAACCTCCAAGTCCCCCAGGAAGAACTCGATCCGATCAGATATCTGCCGCTGGTCGTCTTCAGCATTCTGCCGCGGTGCATTCTTGCCATCGCAACCCGTGTGCTGTCGGGAGCCCCAGAACCTACCATGGTAAATCAGGTAGTAGTCATTACCTTCCCTGATAATCCTGACACCCCTGAAAAGATCATAGAGAGGTAACTTTCAGTGTCATGTTTGCAAAGAACATATGCACGTACGTCATGTCTGAACTATTGGATGATGGCTGATGTGCAAGATAAGAAGTAGCGGGAGAGGAGACGAGCGAGTGAATTCTATGTTAATTAACTTAACAGTCCATGTCGGTCGCGTCGGTCCTGCACAACGAAGACGTCCTTCCATGATTTGGAACCCTCTGGCGCGTAGAACGCTGCAGCATCCGCTCCCCATCTGTCCTCGAACAGCTTGCGCCACAGTTCGTCACCGCAGGTCATCGTGTTCCACTTCCTGCAAACTTTGAGTTTCAAACAGCACCGACGCCGTTAATGTTATTCTTCACTGAGCAACTTAAGATCATGTACAAAGTTCGCCACATGTTACTACTCCTATCAACTGTCAAACTACTATATCAAAACAACTGGAACTGGAAAAGGCTATGCACTTCTGCTACAGTAGTGGGATGCAAGAAATTTTAACTATCGCCTGTGGCTTGTGAAGGCAAAAGGGGCTTGCAAGTTGGAACCAATCAACTGTGTCAAGAATCTCAAGATCCGTAGTTCGGTAGTCTTAGATTGGATAATTTAGGCCATCGGAACTTGTGAATTATACTACACAAGAACAGGAAATATGAAATATATTTGTGCTACAGTGGCTGTTGGAATAAACCACGCCTCGGTTGTGTCCATGGCGTGTGCGTCTGTGTGTTGCGTCATGTGCGTTGCGTCGCGTATTCGATCAGTGTGAGTTGGATCGAGTATGAGTCCGGTAAGTCAGGGAGTTAGGTGCTAGGTTTGATCACGTCTTAGAGCTGTTAGGAGAAGTAGTGTGCTTGGCGCCGATTGGCACAGGAAAGCCGCGTCGTCCGGATGAGCGAGAGGCTCACGACGTTCTTGGCGAGTCTGCGGGTCATGGCGCGGTGGCCGGCGTGGAGGTTAGCTCCATGGCACGTCCACGGCTTATAAGTAGCCCTACTCCTTCGTGCTCATTGGTCAAGTCAAATGAATAAGGTAGCAAAGATTCAGGCGAGTTTGTCGTTGCGGCGTTCGTTGCCGGAAAAACTACTGTGCTTCTTCTACCTCGAGTTCGCGTGTGTGTGTGCGCTTTGTCGCTGCGGCGTTCGTTGCCGGAAAAACTACTGTGCTTCTTCTACCTCGAGTTCGCGTGTGTGTGTGCGCTCCTGGGCAAACCCAACACTTGGTATCAGAGCAAGGAACGAAGATGTCCGGCACCTGCGAAGCCGGCGTCGCGGTCAAGCGCGTCGTCCCCAACACCCGCAGTTGAGCTACGGCTGGCGACCAAGACCAACTATCATGAGTGGTCATTGGTCATGCGAGTGAGCCTAGAGGCGTTGGAGCTCGGGATCTTTGTGGAGGTTGTCAGTAGCCGCGCGCCAAGGATCGACGGGCGCCGCCATCTTCTTGCGCGGTGCCGCCGGAGATGAGGCGGGCTCGCCTTGAAGAAGTCGGCGAAAGAAGCGTGGGAAGCGGTGAAGAAGATGAGGTCGGCGATGATCGCGTGAAGTCCGCGAACGCAACGTCTCTTGAAGGAGTTCGAGCGTCGCGTTCCACGACGGGAGTCTGTCGGCGACTTCGCGATGCGCATCAGCGGGCTTGTCGCCGACTGCGCGAGCTTGGCGAGGCAATGGAGGACAGCAGCGTGGTGAAGAAGATCCCGCGTGGTACCGAAGAAGATGAAGCGGTCGCGGTGGCGATCGAGATGCTTTTGGACCTCAACACCATGTCCGTGGAGGAGCTCGTCGGACGGCCGGCGTGGCGGAGGAGCCTCGCGACATCGATGAGGAGACAGGTCTTTGGCGTCTGCGCTCGCCGAGGAAGCGATGGGAAGCTTCGCCGGGAGCAGCGCGGCGGAAATGCTGTGGCGGGGGACATAAGCGATGGCGACCACGCCGACAGCGGCGGCGATGAGCGTACTCGGGAACCAGCGGGCGTTCGGAGCGCCGCAACCGAGGGAAGTGTTTCAACTGCGGCGTTCGTGGCCACCTCGCCAGGGACTGCCGGGAGCCGAGGAAGGAGAAGGCACTGCTCGCCGAAGTCAATGACGAGCCAACTCTTCTGTAGGATGAACGCGCGGGGTGTCGTGGTTTAGGGGGTGATTGTTGGAATAAACCACGCCTCGGTTGTGTCCATGGCGTGTGCGTCTGTGTGTTGCGTCATGTGCGTTGCGTCGCGTATTCGATCAGTGTGAGTTGGATCGAGTATGAGTCCGGTAAGTCAGGGAGTTAGGTGCTAGGTTTGATCACGTCTCAGAGCTGTTAGGAGAAGTAGTGTGCTTGGCGCCGATTAGCACAGAAAGCCGCGTCGTCCGGATGAGCGAGAGGCTCACGACGTTCTTGGCGAGTCTGCGGGTCATGGCGCGGTGGCCGGCGTGGAGGTTAGCTCCATGGCACGTCCACGCTTATAAGTAGCCCCATGCTCCTTCGTGCTCATTGGTCAAGTCCGATGAATAAGGTAGCAAAGATACTGAGCGAGTTTGTCATTGCGGCGTTCGTTCTTAGGAAAAACTCAGGCTTCTTCTACCTCGAGTTGGCGTGTGTGTGCGCTTTCGCCATTGCGGCGTTCGTTCGGGAAAAACTCGTGCTTCTTCTACCTCGAGTTGGCGTGTGTGTGTGCGCTCTGGGCAAACCCAATGATGGCGAGATGCAAAAGAATTTCGAGGAAGAAGGCGACAAATTAACCTTGGGGTGCAATGGCGAGGACCGATGATCCGGAGGTGGAAGATCTTGAGCACGCTCCCGAGCAACCCTCCATACGATACCCCGAATTTTCCAATAGCGATCGTTCTTTGGACCCCAAATTCTCGAGCCAGCAAAAATCTTCTCTTCAGATCCGGAGTTGCAGATAGCTCGATGGAAGATGAGGATGAGAGGAAGAGGAAAGGAGAAGAAGATGCGGGAAGGAGAAGCAAAAGAATTTCGAGGAAGAAGGAAGCAAATTAACCTTGGGGTGCGATGGCGAGGATTAGTGATCCAGAGGTGGAGGATCTTGAGGCCTGACTCCCGTGCCACCCTCCATACGATACCCCGAATTTTCCAACCCTATTCGTGTAAACTTTCCAATAGCGATCGTTCTTTGGTCCCCAAATTCTCATAGCCTAGCAAGAACCAGTGATTCTCTTGAGATCCGGAGTTGCAGAGAGGTCGATGTACACGGCGGTGTGGTAGTACTGACCAACTACGGGCGATGCGCCATCGACACGTTGATCCCACGATATCATGCATTGTAGTAATCTTCCGACTACGGGCGGTCACGATGATGTGTGTGGCCTGGACGGTCGTATAGGCGGTGTACTTGCTGTTGAAGATATAAGTATTTTTGGAATTGAAAAATACTTTAGTTATTTTCACAAAACAGATAACCAAGAACATACAATTGATGTAGAACGTAACAGAGGAACAGCGAGTAATCGCGCGAACGCTCTCCGAAAATCTTATTCGTCTTCGCTTGTACAAGCCTTCAAGGACGAAGGTTCCGGAGGCCTGCTCTCCTGGTACGGCCGTACACGCACCTCGCCGGAATGGAAATAGCCAGAGACAGCAACAAAAACTGTGGAATTCTGTATTGTGGAAGCAACCAGAAGAAGCAGAACTTTGTTCCTTTTATAGCCAAAAACTGATAGTCCAAAAGCCAACAGTTGCCATCAAGAAGCAAAATCCAAAGGCCAAGTGTTGGCTCTCTTCAATTCTACAAGAGGAGCTACCACGTTCTATCTTATAAACTGGTATAACTCCCCTTCATCTCTTCATGTGGGACTAAACAGTTTTAGCATGTGCATATGAGCCTTTGAGATTTTTCAGGAATTAATTAGAATTAAACATGGACCCAGCCCGTATTAATTCAACACTTGCAGTGTCTTCGCCTGTGACGTGCAATCGAGTAAATGAATCTGGTGGAAGGGTTCAACACATGGATCTACATATTAAGTATTAGAATTTCTTCTCTACTACCGTCCGATCCAAAAGCAAATGTCTAAATTAACCGCTACACTATTTTTCACTATAGTAAAATCGGTACATTAAATATTTCACTATTTTCATAATATTTACTACAGTGTCACTTTACTCACTCATTAGTCATTGTTCACACAACGGATGATCCGATCCGGCGATTGAACACTCCAAAAAATGATACCTCCCATGCGGTGGCACACACATGGCGGTGTCCTGTGTCACGTGCGCCACTCCCGTGGCGGCGTGGCGTTCTCCGTATCCCTCCATTCGTAGGCGGTTTCCTCCTTTGCGGATGTACTTCACGTGTATGGGTCTACGTTTACGGATAGTATTGGGTTTACGCCTTCGACGACCATCACCCTGACTCACTCGCACATCGCCCTCTCTCCGCGTCGGTGGCCGTCTGCCGCGACCGCCACCCCCGTCCCCCGCCACCGCATCTCCCGCAATGGCGAGGCCGTCGCACCAAACCCTCACCCGCCCTCCGCTGCTTCCCTGGACACTCGCAGCCGCCTCCTCCGCCAGCCTCGGTGTTCCGGAAAGCCGCGGCGGGGCTCCTCCTCAACGCCGCAGTGGCGCTGCCCTGCGCAGTGCTGTACTGCGCCGCCTTGCCGACTATGCCGCCGCTGGTGCAGGTCGCCTGGGATCCCCGGCTCTGGTGGGAGTGCGATCCACCACGTCCTCTGGTTATGGTCCCCGAGGAGGACGGCGGCCTCGATCCCATGGTCGCCGGCGATCTGGTGCGCTTGCTTCCTCCTAGTCGGCAATGCTGTTAATTTCTCGTCTGCCAGCGTCTGACGTAGCGATTCTGGTGATTTGATTACTGAAATGACTGGCGTTAGCATGATTTTTTTCCAGGCTTCTTTTGTTTTGTTATTGGAACCCTGAACTGTGCCCTTAATATTCCTGATTTTGTTCTTTTTGCCTTTAAGATCAAGAAATTGCTTTGTCCTAGACCCGATAGAGTGTTATCATGGAGGTTTCCCTTTGAGATCGAGCAATTCAATTTGATGGCCATGGTTTTGGATGTTAAAATCTACACACCATAAGGAGTGGATGAATGCACTTACAGCAGCTGATTTGTATGTCATCATGAATCTTCCAAGCCTATTTCTTACTTCGATATCTGTACCTATTGTGGGCTTTGGTTGGGTACGGATCCGAGGACCGAGGGTAGGGCACTCGCCCTCGTCTAACCGCCGACAGGGCTCTTCTGAGTTCTGACGTGGTAGCGAGGCTCTAAGGCTTAATTTAACTATTGATATGATGATTTCTTCAAGAAGATACAACGTTGTCCTTTATATAGGGAGGGCTTGACTTGAAAGCTAAAAAACTATTCTCTAACTTAAAGGAAACAATCTCTATCTTCCTAACTCAATACGAAACTAACTCAGACTTTGATACAATTACTACCCAAACTATCCTAATTTACTATCAGACTCTGATACAATTACTACTCAAACTATCCTAATTTACTCAAACTAATCCTTGCTATTGCTGCCTTGTGGGTGTTGGTTGACTTGGCCCACGATCATAGCATTACACCCCTCGTGGTAAGATAGCTCGTCCTCGAGCTGTCAAGTGGCGGCCAAGGACGAAGGACGACTGACAGAAGTTGTCCATCACCAAGAGTTAGAACCCGAATGGGTCACACACAACAAAATTTTTGATGGCGTGGAGTCCGGCGGCGGTGGCCGGGGCAGCGTGGGCTGGAGATGCGACGATGGTGACAGTGGGTGCGGATCTCGCGGCGGAGGCTACGACGATGGCAGGAGCGCCGGAAGGGGAACTAGCGGTGATGGCTTGCTTCGTGTTCTAGTGCAGCACAACCAGAGAAGCTGTCGTTTGGACGGTGGAGATGGATCTGGTGGTGTCGGTGGTTGTGGCGGCATCTCCTCTTTCGCGACAGGAGCAGATCCGGTGGCGGTGGCCGGAGATATGGCGAGGATAGTGGTGATGGCAGAGAGAGGAGGCCCGACGGAGGCGGGTGGTGGCGGCGTAGTGAAGGGAGAACAGGCGAAAGTGGCCGCAGTTGGGAACGCGGAGATGGATCTGATGGGGATGGTGAAAGTGGAGGTGGAGGCGGCGAGGAAGGCTGGGGCAATGGGAGGAAATCTGGCAGCAGATTGACGCGTGGGTGGAGACGACGTGGTTGTGGTGGGGAAAAGAGGTTGTTGTGTTTCACGAAACTCAGCCAAGTCTGCACCCCGAGTGCACACTCCGGTTGCCGGTACCACGATGCGATGCCAACCACTCCTCTTCCTTCATCGTTCGCTGCTCCTTGAAGAATTGCTTAAAGCGATTCAACCAAGGTTGTGGGTCTTCCTTGCTGTCGAAGGTCGGAAGCCAAGGGTAGTGGAATCGTGAAGCTTGGGTCTTCATGGGACCGGAACCTCCACTGCTAGCCATTGAAGGCGAAGCAGCAGTTGGCTCTGATACCAAATATTGTGAGCTTTGGTTGGGTATGGGTTCGAGGACCGAGGGTAGAACACTCGTCCTCATCTAACCGTCGGCAGGGCTCTTCCTTGACGTGGTAGAGAGACTCTGAGACTTAGTTTAACTCTTAATTTCTCGTTGCTTTCTTCAAGAAGATACAACACTGTTCTTATATAGGGAGGGCTTGACTTGACGCCTAAGAAACTAATCTCTAACTTAAAGGAAACACTCTCTATCTCTATCTTCCTAACTCAATACGAAACTTACTCGGACTCTGATACAATTACTACTCAAACTATCATAATTTACTACCAGACTTTGATACAATTACTATTCAAACTATCATAATTTACTACCGGACTTTGATACAATTACTACACAAATTATCTTAGTTTACTTAAACTATTTCTTGCTATTGTTGCCTTTCGGGTGTTGGCCAACTTGGTCCACAACCATAACAGTACCACTTGAGTGGAATAAACAATATGTCAAATGCTCATCTTTGTGCTTAATAGTGGAATTTAAATGTATGTACATTTCCTGGTGCAAAAATCAAAGTTTCTTGTTGCTAATAGTCAAACTATGGCTAACAATCGTTTTATTTTTTCTTGGCATTTGTATTGTTTTAGTTGAAATTTTCAGACTTTTAGGTACCTGATGCGTTTATTTCTTAGTATTATGCTTAGAGGATGGAATTTGTCTCATGTTAACACACAGTTGATATGCTATCAAGTTGATTCATGAAGCAGAACTTATAACTTTGTGTGTCAAATGATATAATCATGTTTGTAGGGCAGTGAGGACCTCAAACTTGAGTAATGCATGAATATTCAACTTCGCACTAATCAAAATGCAATGTATTTTTCCCCTCGAATCTTTAGCGAACATGTCAAATAGAGTTGCTTGGAAGTCTCACTTGATATAAATTTTCTTTATGTGTTTCAGGATGCAGACACCATGTGGTTCCGCAATCCATTTCCATATTTCTATCCTGATGGAGATTTTCAGATTGCATGTGATCACTACGTAGCAATGCAACTGACTTGAGAAACATAGCTAATGGAGGATTCAACTATGTGAAGTCAAACAATCAAAGCTTAGAGCTTTACAAGTTTTGGTACTCTTCCCGACTGAGATATCCTGGTTATCATGATCAGGACATACTTAATTTTATAAAACGTGATCCTTACATTACGGATATTGGACTGACAATTAAGTTCTTAAGTACAACATACTTTTGTGGCATTTGTGAGCCAGGCAGAGATTCGAACAAGGTTTGCACTATGCATGCAAATTGTTACATTGGATTGCAGAGCAAACTTCATGATCTAAGAATCATGATGGAAGACTGGAGGAATTACATGTCTATGCCGTCAAGCTTAAAAAGATTTGGGGCATTGTCATGGAGGGTACCACAAAACTGCAGGTGTGATGCCACCTTGGTATTGAGTTTGATGTGTGTGTGTGTACCAAAAATGTTATGTGAGTCAATGAAGTACCGTTGGTCTTCTGTCAAAGGACTTTTTTCTTTTTATTGATGATGTGTCTAGTTATATTTGGATTCTTTTTGCAGCCTTTCATTACTAAACCAGTGAGACATGCTTTTGGGATGCAAACAGTATAATGTTGCAAAACGTGTCAACTTCTGAGCATAATTGTCGGAAAGAAAAATACTTGAAAGGTTGGTTTGTTTTGTTATTATGACTTCTGTTCATTGAAGTCTCGTAGTTATGTTGTCACTACTGGACTACTACCCTAATTGGCGCTAGTGGTCGACAGTTGCTAGTGTAAGTTAGACTTTGGAGCTCTATTCTATAATGGTACAGATAAAATAACTAGTTTAAATTGCTTGGGAGGCACTGTCCAGTGTCCACTAGAATAGTACTGGATAGCAAACTCACATGCAATTCTGTCGTCTCTCAGGAAAAAACTGGTGCGTGATCAACCCTGGCACTTTGATGCCTTCACTAACGTTATGCATCCCATCTTTGGAAAATTAACCACGGTTAATGTGCAAGCTGTTTTCTGCTCTCTCCTTTTTTTTTCTGTGCAGTTTTCACCTTTTTGGTTCTAAGCTGTTTGTTGATCTGGAACTGCAGCCATATACGCGAACTTTTAAACAGCATCAATTGGTAGAAGTTTTATCTGCGTAATAAGTACTGCAGCAGACACAGTTGCCCAACTTAAGTGGGGAAAGCTACCAGAGGGGATCTCGACATTGTAGGTAAGTTATTACACTAGTTAAATCCCAGCTGTTGCAGATTTACAGAAGCCTTGTGTGTAGTCTTCTTTGACAGTGAAAATAATATTGTTACACTGTACAACTACTCCGATAAAATGAACTTCATCGTGAGCAATGGAGTGAATCTTAAGTTGTATAACGAACTCAAGGTTTTGGCTGGTGACAAGCGCTCCAACCACGGGAACGTTCCAAGTTTAAGCTTGAAAGCGTCAGCAGACGGCATTGGGGGCGGACCGGCCATTATGACAAGGTCTGGCATCAGCCAGACCTTCTTCCCATCGCCGATACCCCCTACCCTCGGTATTTCTTTCTCCTAGGCTCCTAGCAAAGCACTGGCGTTGGAGAAGATCATAAGGATAAAAGCGCGCTGGCGCTGGCAGCCAGCCTTGATCTTCATGACCCACGAGCACCCACCGCGGGCCCAAGTGCCACTTAACCGCCAAGACCGGAAGACCCCAATTGCCCCACTGCTTCCACGGTTCCATCCACCTTCCAGTCTCCCTCACGCCCTCACCCAAAATCCTAGATCCAATCGGAATCAAGCGGTATGGGCGAAGGCGCAGAGGCGGCAACATGGCGCAAGCGAGGGCATGGGCCACCCAGCAGCGCTAACGCTGGCTAGGTGTGGCGGCGCATGGACGGCGCAGACAGAAGGCAGGCGCGGCGAGGCAAAACCAAGGTGTTGGGAGACGGAGGCGAGGCTCGGCCGCCGGCGCCAGCCTCAGTCTCTAGCCACAGACCTCGATTCAGGCCCATTGGCCGCCGAAGCACGGCAGCAGCTTATGACGCTGCTTTGCTCGACACTCGCCTCCGCCCTCTTGCTCCAGTCTCCGGCGCCGTGGGCGGTGGCAGGCGCGACCTGACGACGGCATTGCTCGCCTCCGCCTTCGCCGCTCACAGGTCTGGCTCGGTGGCTCTTGGCGCTCTCATCGGTCTGCAAAAGCAAGCAAACCGAAAAGTCAAAAATAAATAGAAGTGCCTAAAAGCATGTACAATGAGTTTATGTCAGCTGTCTATAACCATTGACACGTAGGATTTTTGCTGTCGTGGATGAAAGAGAATGAAGAAAGAGAAAGATGCTGTCTACAATCCTGTAGTCGACTATAGCACAAGAAACAAGAAATGCATTAAAAGATTGTGTGTTCTATAAAGCAACTAAAAAGACAGCAGCAGTCTATACCATTGTATGAGCTGTCTTTAGTGCTGTCTACAAGTGACATGATTAGTTGTTATAGACAGCAGCTGTCTATACCATTGTACATGCCCTAAGTGGCTGACTGGCTATGGACCTATGGTTGATTCAATAATCAGTGATTGATTTTTTAGATTCAGTGGTGGTGAACTTGTGATTTGTGAATGGTATGAATAATGAATTAGAATATTAGTTGATATTGATATGAATAATGAATTGGTTGTTAAAATTGAATTGGACAACACATACATAATCACAGAAAAGATATTGAAGAGATTAGAGATATCTATATTGAAGTATTAAACTGTGGTTGATTTTGAATGATTATTTTTTTAATTGGTTAGAAATGAATTTGAAGAGATACTTTAGCAATGTATAATTCTCTCTCTCTTTTTTTTTTGCATCTTTTATAATTTATGATCAACTAATCGTGACACTACTAATCCATTTATTTTTGACAGGTTGCTTCTTCTATGTACTATCTTTATTCAAATTATTACGTTCGATAACTTGGTGGCAAGTTGTTAATTAGGCTTCATCAGTGATGTATTTCTCGATGTCCTATATTTATCTTCACTTGTTGATACCGTTTAATGTCATATACTCGTATTGGTGTGATTGCAATATAGTTCACATATGAGTTCTTTTGATTTAGGTAATACACTTTGGTCCATATTTCTAACTCTTTACTCCGCCATACCTAAAATTAAATCATGGGTCCACCACCCAGATCAGCTGAATGGTCACTACTTACATATTAATTGGAAACAAGTTGCACATATCCAAGTTGATACTTTGGTAAAATTCATCTTATAATTTGGATCCGAGGAATGCAACGAGACATAAAGTGTAACATCGAATGCATACCTCCGAGATTTCCATATTTCCATCCAAACGAGAGTAAACAATATCATACTCAACAAGGAGATTAGTCTCGCATTTAGATATGTCATTAATCACCGAAACCAACAGGAATAGTCATTCTGTCATGCACAGGTTACATGCCACACGGGCTTGGGGTCCCTTCAATGTGAAGATGCACATTTCCACAATGCTTTGAGTTGATAACCATTTCGTTATATTCATGTACAGTGTTGGTAAGATTATTAAAAAAATGGATGACATGCCCCTGTATAACGTGTGCATGACGAAAGGGGCCAAGCTATTATGAGAGGCTGACGGGTGGGCAGGACTATCAGTTCATGTTGTGTGTCACAGGCCTATGGTAAAACATCCATCTTAGAAATACAACTGTGGATAGTTCTCTGAAATAGTTCCTTAAATTTCTAAATTTTTTATAGTTAGAACAACTTAAATGTAGTTTTATGAAATTTACTCTATAAATATATATACAATTTAAAACAAAATACATATGTTTTAGACATATAATTGTATCAATCTACATTATGTATATAAGTATATATATCAGGGTAAAACGGATAGCACGGACGGATGTGACATTTCCATACTGGCCTCATTGCCTGCTCGTACCAACACTTCTGGGCCTGGCGTGAGTTCTATACTTTGACGGATTTGGTGCCTATCTGGACTCTATCTAGGCCTCATGCTGAGGCAAAGCCCATTTGGGCCTGGCAGTTAGATGTCACTATTTCTTTCTTTTTTTTTCCTCGATGGGAGATGTCTCTAAATCTTTTGCACCTTAAGGAAAAAGTTTATCTGGTGGTGTCTATAGAGAACACCTAAGTGATTTTTTTGTTGTTGAAAATAACGAACACTTAAATAATCATTCCTTATTTTGATCCAGTTGACCCCCTCACTCCTCCCTCTATACATAATTTAATTTCTATGTAAATCTGATGGTGTGGTAGCATGTGAGCGGCGGATGCTTTGGTTCATCACCATATTTGAAATCATAATTTAATTTCTATATAAAATATATATGCTTTTAAAAATCTGGTAGTGTCGTGATTCTGCGATCCGATCCTATCAAACAAAAAAAGATCCCACCTAGGATCACGATCCTGATAACCTTGTATACCAATTTGGGAAAAGATATACTAATAAGCTTGTCTATCATATTAGATGAATCTTAATTTTTGACATGTCTCTCCTACTACTAAAAATTATTTTGCGCATTTTTTCTTCCTCAAAATTGCATGGTAAAAACAAGAAAACAAATTTATGTTTCCATTATATCACGTAGAATTTAGCCATTGTGTGTGTAGCACATAAATATATGATTTTGTGCATTTTTTTGCATCTCTAAATCCCATGAAAATTAAATTTATACAAAACTGTAACGTTGCTTTATGATTTAAAGATGAATTTTAGTCGTATCTTCCCAAGTTACCTTTGATCGAATTTAGTACATATTTTAATGTAAAAAGGTAATTAATCACCTCAACACACTGTGTTATTAATATAATAAACCAGGATAATTTTCCAAAAGAAAATATTGCACCAAATCATACATTACTTTATCCCTTCCATGTACTCCGACTAGCCAATGCGACAAATTTAAGGTGGTCAAACTAGTAAACCTACTAATTTTTTTAGGGTACCATTTAGCTTCACTTTGATGAGGAAATATGAAAGCTCCAATGAAAAGTTTGTACCAGTTAATTGCTCTATGCAATGAAATAGCCATGTTTATGGGCATTGGTCCAAGATCAGCATGTTGTCCTGAAATATCCTAAAAATTGTCGATCTATTCTTATTTTAATTTAGGGAAAGCAAATTTTCTAGAGAGGCCTCTCCCCCTACCGTCTGATCTCCCCACCCCCCCCCCTCGCGCTCTCTCTCCTCTCGACAGTGGATGCGAGCGCCCCTCCTCCCCAGAAGATTTATTTTCAATTTAGGGGTGCAGACCATCTTCACCCAAAACAATTCTCAAATAAAACTGGTTTTCTTTTAATCTTTAGGATATTTCACAATAATCTGCGGACCACGGAGTAATGTCCTTATGGTTATTACATTGCATAGAACAATTAACTGGTAGAAACTTTTCATTGGAGCTTCCGTATTTCCTCGTCAAAGTGAAGCTACGTATGCCTTTTCCGGGTAGCTCTCCACGCTGTCCACCCAGGGGTTACAACCGTTCTGCTGCTTATCACCGGCAATCGACACGGCCGGCACGTCGCGGAGCGCATGCCAGACCACGCTGTTGCACTTGAACCCCGACCCAAACCCGATCTGCCACACGCGGTGACCGCGCCGCACACGGCCCTTCGCCTCGGCGTAGGCTAGCTCGTACCAGGGCGAACTGCTGCTAGTGTTGCCGAACCGGTGCAGCGTGCACTTGCTCGGCTCCATGTCCGCGTCCTGCAGGCTGAGACTGCGCTGGATCTCCTCCAGCACGGCGCGACCACCTGCATGCACGCAGAAGTGGTCGACCGCGCGCCGGAAGTCCGGGATGTACAGACGCTCGCCGCTCGCGGGGAAGATGCGACGCAGCAGGACGGACATGATGAACTTCAGCTGCTCGTTGAGTGGGAGGACGAGTGGGCCAAGGGTGGTGATGTTGGACCTGAGCGCATCGCCGGCCACGGCCATGAGCTCCCGCGCCAGCGACACGCCGACCTTCCCGCTGTCGTCCTCGCGCTCGTACACGCAGGTGAAGCACTTGTCGGCCGCGGCCTTGTGTGTGCGCACGGTGTGCAGCAGGCGGTACTTCGCGCGCCCGGCGTCAGCGCGCCGGTTCGACAAAAGCGCCGCCGCGCCGCCCATGCGGAAGATGCAGTTCGACAGCAGCATGGACCGGTCGTTGCCGACGTACCTGTTGAGTATTATGTTCTCCGTACTGAACACGAGGGCGCAGCAGTCGGGGACGGGGTTCGCCTGGAGCACACGCCGAGCAAGGTCGACGGCAATGAGCCCCGCGCTGCAGCCCATGCCGCCGAGGTTGAAAACCTTGACGTCCTCGCGCATCTTGTAGTGGTTGACGATCATCGCCGTCAGCGATGGCGTCGGGGTGAAAAGGCCACAGTTGACGACGACTACGTGCACGTCGCGGCGCGGGTCGACGGCGGTGGCCGCCAGCAGCGCGTCCAGGCAACCGAACATGACGGCGACAGCCTCCGCCCGGCCGTCGGCCATGGACAGCCGTGGCTGCCGCGATTCGAGGTCCGGCGGCATGTAGGTCTGGTCGCCGAGCCCTGAACGCTTCACGATCTTGGCCTGGAAGTCCATCGACTCGGCATTGTAGAAACCTGTAGTCCTTGCCATGTCCAACCAATCGTCCCTGGAGATCTTACACTCGTCGCCAGGCTTGTAGCACGCGAACTCCACGAGGTACACCGGCCGGCGGCGCTTGTAGTGGTAGACGATGGGGAGGAGGAGGGCCGGGCCGAGCCAGGGCACGAAGGTGAGGAGGTCGAGGGAGTAGACGACACTGACGTGAAGGCGTGAGATGCAGTAGGCGGCGGTTGCGACGAGAAGCAGCAGCGCGAGCACAATCTTGACCTCCATCGATTAATTCTACTAGCTATTTGAAAACGTTAGTTTGCTTCGTCGTGTGTGTTCGGAATGGAGTTTTGAGGCCGGTTGTATGATTGGCGAAGGGGGGAAGAGTCTATTTATAGACTTCCAGTTGTTTAATTGTACGCGCATGGAAGGCTGAGAACAAAATGGAAATCATCTGTACGACTGTACCCAAAAAAAAAGAAACCGTCTGTACAGTTAAAAAGTCATAGTTTGTTAGATAGTTCTTTTGACCTCACTAATTCTCATACTTTGACCCCATTAAGGCAAAGAAAATTGGGCCGGCCTTTCGGAAAAAAAACCCCTCCGAAAGAGATTGAAACTAGTGTACTCCTGAAGGTTAATACGGTCAAACTAGTCAACATAGGACGTGACAAATGCTCAGAGAAGACCTGGTGGAGTATTTTTGGATGCTTCTTTCTACGGAATGTTACCTCAGAGCATTCACAGCGTGCGCTGGTACCCACCAAGGTGTCACTCTCACATCACACATGTGCTAAGTTTAGTTTTTTTCGCTCTGGTGTTTAGTACCTCTAACCATCTCTAAAGGTGGGACCAACATTTATTAAATTTAAAAGTGATTCCCTCGGTCTCTCTCCTCGCCCACCCACACCATCCCCTACCTCTGGTTTTCTTTCTCGCACGAACGCACCAACCTCGCCGTCGTCGCCGATTCCATTGGCTCCAGCGACCACCACGTCCATCCTCCGCCTCCCTGTCACGCTCCCCGCCTTCCCCCTTCAAGCTGGCCTCTCCACAAATTTCATTATCGTCAGTGCCCCATATTTCCTCACCGACTAGATCCTATGGAGATCGTTGGATCCAGCCGATGTGCATCTTCCTCCTCCGCCATGGCAGCGGATCCGGCCTCGCGCCCCACAACCCTCGCGCCTCAATCTTTGCCGCATCGCAACCTTCCCTTCCTCTTCTCCTCACAATGAGCATGGCGATAGGTGGTAGTAGAGGTGGCCATGGCGATCGGTGGTGGTGGAGGCGACCAT
Organism: Phyllostachys edulis; assembly: GCA_036346405.1. Classification (NCBI taxonomy): domain Eukaryota; kingdom Viridiplantae; phylum Streptophyta; class Magnoliopsida; order Poales; family Poaceae; genus Phyllostachys; species Phyllostachys edulis. Next base: position 93,015,356 of record CM070562.1, on the reverse strand, counting down.
GGCGACTGATGGTGGAGGAGGCGGCTACTAGGGTTGGAGGAACGACGGGTTTGGAGGCAGTGGAGGGCATGAAGATCCAGCGGTGACGGCGGCCTCCTCGTCATCGTCAAAGACGACGGCGACGGCGTGGCTTCATTAGCATCCACCAAGATCCGGTGCGGCGGGCTACCTCCACCAAGATCTGGCTTCCTCATTGTCTACCTCGGCTGACGGCGACACAGCGCACGTGGTTTCCTTGACTCGGGCTAGGCGGTGGCGCGACGCGTCATGGCGACGCTTCCCTCCTAGCGCATCTGTGGAGTGGGGAGGGCAGTGGGGACTGCTGACAGGTGGGCCTGCCCAATTGTTTATTCTCCTAGTTTTAGTATCAACTAAGGTACTGGGCGTCTACTTGGTTTCGGTTCAAAATTTTGCTTTAGTGTGAAACACTGGTACCAAGTGTGTCTCTCTCCTCTTAGTACCGGTAAAAAGAGCACATTAGAGATTCTCTTATCCATTCTAGCCTTATCCCTTCACCACCACCCACATCTTCTTCCCCATCATCTTCTCGCATGCTCCGTCTCCCACCACCATGTGACGCATCTTCTTTCCCATGCGATGCCTCCACCACCACCCACCACACTGCTCGACGCTGGCCAACCCCACCGCGCAAGCTCCTCCTCTTCCTCCTCCTCTCCCCACGATCCCATTCCTCTTTGGCGAGCTTCGCACGCATCCACAATCACCCCCCACCCCCGCCGGCCACCTCCCATGACAGACGGCGCCCCAGCTACCTCGCCACACCACCACCTCCCTCCTCGCCCAGCCTACCCTAACTCGTCTCCCCAGATCCCGTGGCCGACGTTGCCCCTGTCGTCTTGACCCCCAGCCTCCACTGCCATCCACCGCGGGGTGGCCACCTCCCCCCTCCCGCTAAACCCCTCCCTAACCCCCAATGAACCCTAACCCTAACGTCGAGTAGCTGTCGCTAGAGATCCCCTTGCCGTCAGTCGCTCACCGTCACCGGAGAAGAATAGGTTTGTCGTTTTTCTATCCGAATTTTCGAATTTATCGTTTTTTGTCTGAATTTGTGAACTTTCTCAAAATTGGAAGTCTTCAGTCCAAAACTATATATCTCATATTGATAGATAGCAAAAGCCGTATTTTTTTTAGGATAATATATTACTGTTGTTGGCACTCCACAATTTGTGACTAAAATGTTAGTTCAGCACTTAGCCTCAGTTTGCTGAGGAATATGAAACTTTTAGTGGAATTTTTGTACTTGTAGTTGATTGTTGTATGCAATGTAGCTGCCATGGACATATTGATTGGTCATTACTATGTAGTAGGGTATTTTACTGTTGCAAAAAAAGTGGCTCTACCACTGGTGTTAAGCGCTAACTGATCACAAACAATGAGCGATGTCGGTGGTTAAAATGGCAGCATGGGCGCGGCGACATCACATTATCCGTTACACAGGAAAACCACTCCTCGGCGCGGCGCCCTTTGCACCTCAGCTTGCTCAGGTGCATAGCGTGGACTGTCTCGTGCTCAACAGCGTGGGCTGCGTGGCGCTATTAAGGGTCGGAAGGAAATTCTCTGGGGGATCCCCCGAGCCGTTGATTGGGGGGGGGTGGTTTGGACGGATGGAGATGGGGTCTTCCCCATAGAATTTTTTTCCGAGTCGGTGGGGGAGTGGGAATTCACGTTCAGTCGTTCGCACACGCATGAACGTGTACCAGCACTTTTCGGCCTGTCATGAGTCCTATGCTCACTATCTAGGCTTCATGCTTCAGCGAGGCCTATTGTGGCCCATCCGATAGATGTTTCCAAATCTCTCTCTCGATCTCTTGAAATTGATGTTTCCAAAGTTTATGCACCTTAAATTGGGAACTTTTAGAAAACAAAATAACAACTTATATCTGCTGGTGTTTTTATAGAACTGGCCTGTGAGTCCTTTGTTTTCGCTAAAAAAACACTTGGGGCCTGTTTGGATTGAGGGGATTTAGATCCAGATCCTCCTAAAATTCCCAAAGCAACCCCTCATTCAAACATCTCCTAAAATTTTCAGCCCTTCTTATTTCAAAAAATTGTTAGCCCTTACTCCTTAGATCCTTGATCCAGTGGACACCGTCACTCTCCTCAAGCCCGAACTCCTCTCCCACCTCCAGAGCTTGGCCGAGATTGGACCGAGATTCTGGCCGGGATCGGGAATCCTAAACAAGGCCTGAAAACACTAAAGCACTCAATTGCAAACTCCCTTTTTCTATTTCTTTTTTGAAAAAATAGGGCAGAGCTTAGCCAATCAATTAAAGTAGGAAAGACATTTACAAAGCTCCTGTCTTTTGCAAACTCCTTTATCATCTATTAGTTTGTCAAGCAGGTTCACTTCGATTTGTCAATGATGCTGTCCTTTGTCTCATGGAAATTGGAAAAACAAAAAGTACTACTACTACAAAACAGGATATACTGGACGTCTCATCATTTGGAACCGTCTGTATTATACTTATCACAGATAGTTATTATTAAGAACCGTCTGTGATATGTAGCGATGCCTAGAACCGTCTGTGATACGTAATTATCACAGACAGTTCTTAAGAAGAACCGTCTGTGATAATCGCAGACATCACAGACGGTTCTTAATAAGAACCATCTATGATATGCACGCATTAAATACCCGGCTGTCCCGACAGACCCCTCTGCCCCTGGCGCCTCCACCTCGTTCCTATTTGAGCCGTCACCCCTGCTGCCTCCTCCCTATTGCGCCACCTTAGAGAGGAGATGGAAGGGAAGGAAGGAGGCAGGGAGGAGAAGGAAAGGAGGAAGCTAAAGAGAGGAGAAGGGAAGGAGGAAGGGAGGAGAAGGAGAGTAGGAAGAAAGGGAGGAGGATCTCGCGGGATATGTGAGATTTTCGTCGTGAGCTCTGAGGGTAACGATATGTAACCCTTTATATTTGCCCTAGGTTAACCGCTAATCAATTTTAGTATGTTTGGTCAATAGAAAGAGTAGTTGCGTGCATTAATCTAATTTAACACTAATTTGTTACGTGCGTAGCGCAGATAGACTGAAACTAGATGTACGGTGAGAACCGTGTGAGTGAAGAGTACATTAATGGCGTGTCTACTTTTAGAAGAGCTGCCGAGCATGATTTGTTGAAGAAGGAGATAAAATTTATACACTGCCTAGGCATTGATTGCGGTAATCTGAAGATATTTAACAACCCAGCGCAAATCGAAGCGCACTTGATTCGAAGGGGTTTCAAAAAAGGGTGTACATGTTGGACCAGTCACGGTGAAGAGCAGATTATACATGAAGTTAATAATAACGACATCGTCGAGGAAGTCAATGATATGCTGGATGTGGACTGTGCTTTTGATGAGGATAAGTCACACGATGACAATCTGGATTAGATGCTACGCGATGCAGAAGGGAACTACAGTGAGAGAGAGTTTGATAAATTTGAGGGTTTAATGGAGGACTCGGGGAACCTTTGTTCCCTGACTGCAAGACGGAATACACAAGGTTGTCATCTGTGCTTGAACTGCTGAAATTGAAAGTAAGCTATGGTTGGTACGACAAGAGTTTCACGGCATTGTTAGGTCTCCTAGCGGACATCCTTCCAAAAGGAAACGTGTTGCCTAGCACCACCTACCAAGCCAAGAAGGTTCTTTGTCCACTGAGAATGGAAGTAGAAAGAATACATGCATTTTCGAACGATTGTATCCTCTACTGTAAAGAGTATGCAGACATGCATGTATGTCTCGTGTGCAAAGCATCCCGATACCAGCATAAGAATCACTCTGATGACGGCGAGGGCATCGAGGTAAAGTAAGGACCTCCTACTAAGGTGTTGTGGTATCTGCCTGTAATCCCACGTTTGAAGCGTTTATTTGCGAACCGAAAAGAGGCAAGAGTGCTGCATTGGCACTCGAAAGAGCATAAGAAAGATGGAAAGATAAGACACCCTACTGATTCTGCCCAGTGGAGAAACTTCTATTGGAGCTTCCAAGACTTCGGTGCGGAACGAGGAATATAAGGTTAGGGTTGAGTACAGATGGAAAGAATCCTTTCGGTAACATGAGCAACCGATATAGCACTGGCCCGTGAATCTATGTATGTACAATCTTGCTCCTTGGCTGTGTATGAAGTGGAAGTACATTTTGATGTCACTACTTATCCAAGGGCCGAAACAACCTGGGAACGATATTAATGTATACCTAGCACCATTGCTGGAAGATCTTGTGACACTGTGACACGAGATGACAAAGATTAATTCTTTTGCAACTCGCCTTCTGAGAGCACTCATCATCATCTCATATCTAAGCTTTATGCTGATTTTTGATGTTCTCTTGATGAATGTGTTAAACATATTATTCTCTTTAGATGACTTGGAAGAATTACTTTGAGTTTATTAGTGTTTTGTTGGCTTATAGAATGAAGTGTTCAATTCTGTGAACATTTTGCATTGATGATCTTCTGTGGGCCGAAAGCATAAGTTGAGATGTTATATTCTGTAGTATTATGTTTTTAGTTCATTGGTTGGGTAACTTCTATTGAATTCATTAATAATTTGTTGACTTATAGATTGAAGTAGCGAATTCTGTGATTTGTTTATGGTCTTTTGATGAGTTCATTAATAATCTGCTAGCTTTTGGATTGAAGTAGTGAATTTTGTAATCTTTTTCTTGTTATCCTGTGACAGAAAGTTCAAGCTTTAACTCTTTGCATGAGGTTTCTTTTGTCAGTTAGGTAAGATTTATTTAGAGCTCAAATCTGATAGCCTGTTATCTTATTCAATTTGTGAAAAGTATAATCTAAATGGCTGAGATGGCAAAGATTAATTCTTTTGCAACTCGCCTTTTGAGAGCACTCATCATCATCTTATATCTAAGCTTTATGTTCATTTCTGATGTTCTCTTGATGAATGTGTGTGGATATCATGGGGATATGCCCATGATCTTAAGATGATGAAACAATTGGCAATGTGGCTTTTGGTTTGAAGTTTCACGCGTTTTCGATAAAGTTTCAGATCTGTCAGGTCAGCGGTGGTCTGACCGGCTTTTGTGCTGAATGTTGATATAAGTGGTGAATTGATTTTGTGATAGGTCATATCCATATGTGTTAATGCATATGTGTTGCATATTGCATGTTTTGAGCTAACGTGGGTCAAGTTGTGAAGAATTTGTTCCCGGATTCGTGTTTGCTTGTCTATTGCTGTGCAGGTGGCTTGCAGGTCAATGACGGTCAACGACGAGGTGGATCGGGACTAAGCTTGGAGAGCTGAGGTCCAGAATGATCAAGGATACGGGTGAGGTCCAGAGGACTCAAGCGGGCTTGAGAATGGACAAGGATGACCGAGCAGGCGGTTCGGTCTGTTGGTTGGATCAAGCGGCGCGAGTCGTTACAAGTGCTCGATGGTGCGGTGGGATCCGGATGGGAGAGACTTGACGACATGGAGCCGTTGATCAACCTACACGTGGCGAAGCAGGCGATTGCTTCAACTGATGGACTCGGTCTTTTGGAAAGGATCGAGAAGGGGTATTTTGGTAATTTCACCAAATACCGCCTTGGTGACCTTTTGACTAAGCCGCGGCGTGGGTCGGCGCATGGTGAAGCGGTTTAGATCAATCGACGATGAAGACGGCGCTTTGAGATGCGTGTGTGTGTGTTCCGTTGTTGTTGGGCCCTAACGGAAGCCCATTATGTTAAATCATCTAGAAGGTTTTTAGGGTTTGTTGTTGTCCTATAAAAGGAACTCTAGATGGGTCATTTGGGGCTGCTAAGAGAAAAAGGAGAGCCTTTGTGTGGTGGCCTCCTGGAGACTAAAAAGAAAAATCTGGAGCCGGGGGCGTTTTTGAGGTCATGGTGGCGGCGCCCCCCTCCAGGAAAATTGTTGATCGCCTGTTTGCCCAGATGAAAAACTGTGCGGCGGCGGCATCATCCAGTGAAGCTTGCGCTGTGCCTTTGCTGCCCTCATCAATTTCTTGATGATTCTTGGCGCTCCCTGTGCGTGTGCTTGTCGGCCTTGCCTGGACTGATCACAGTGTCTGTATTTATTACCGTGGCTTTTTCTTCTCTTGCGTGTAAGCCGTTATGCTCTGTAGTTAATAGGTTGTGTTCCTCATGCATTTTCTATTTGGCTACAAATTAATACGAGTGACTGCTCATTGATGCTTCTAGTTTATTTTATTGCTTGAGCAGCTATTTCCCTGTTCGTGTTGTCAGATTTGAAATGCTGATTCGATTTTTGTAGAAGCAGCCGGCCCTTTTGTCTCTTGCGCGTGTGTGTTTTTCTCGGTTTGCATTTTGTTTAAGAGATTTCCATTTCGGATTGGCTGTTTAAATCTTGTTTTTGCTGATGTGCCTTGATGATTTGATGTTAGGGCAGTTTTGTTGACTATCTTTAAAGTAGCAACTGAGTCCTTTTTATTGCCGATTGCCGTTTCCTGTGTGTGTGTCCGGCGGCCGCTGCATCAAATTGATTAGCTACTGCTGGCAGCATGGTGTTTCCCTGTGCGTGTGTGTCGGGGCATGAGAAAGCACTGATGCGGGTAAGGCTTTAGTTGGTGTTGGTTTTTATTTCTCGATCTGCTCACTCGGCTGGATCCAACATTGACCGATTGAGTTTTCTTTGCCTGCCAATTGATCTGAGTGGGGCGCCTGCAGAAAGAAATCAAGGGCAGCATCTGCTCAAAAGAAAATTACAGCATTTTGCCTCTTGCTGGAGTTGATGTGCATGTTAAGTCCTGCGGCGTCCTTTTTCTTGCCCGCAAAAATCAGAGTTGGCGCGGCTTGTGTCCGCAGAGAGAAAAAAATTTAAGGGCCGCGGTGCCTGTTGTTGATCGCAGTGAGCGGCGGCAATTCATCTTTTTCTCTTGCGGTTGAGTGGATTGTTCGGCAGCAGCAGTGTGCAATTTTTGTTCCGTTATTGCTCTGCTGCGATTCCTTCGGCAGCTGTTTGGCTCCGTGTTTTGTGGTTTGTGTCGGCCCGTCCAGTGCATGCGTTGCAGAGCTCCCACAAAACCAAAGTCCTTGCCGGCGGGTTGCAGCTTCAGATTTGTTTATTTGCTTCGGCTGCCTCCTGCATGTGAGTGTTGATCTGGGCGGAAGCTTCTGGTTCTCTTGTCTCATCGGTATGGGAACATATAGCCTTTTCTGATGCTTCCTCCTTTGATGCGTGTATGAAGTTCAGTTCTGTGTATGTTGAGTTTAATTCCCAGCGGGTTGCCTCTTAGTTTTGTTTATACGGCTATGTTATGTTGATGTGCTTGATGCAGCTTTGAGTTGATTAGGCTTTTACTTCGGGGTTTGATCGGATTCAACACAGGTCATCCGCTGTGCCTGTATACAGATCTTCATAGCTTTTATAGCTATTGGAGTGAAAGTAGTGTTGAGTTCGATCGAGGTGAAAAATAGAGAAAGCGTCTATTCACCCCCCTCTAGTCGCCTTTCCGGTCCTACAATGTGTTAAGCATATTATTCTCTTTAGATGACTTGTAAGAACTACTTTGAGTTTATTAGTGTTTTGTTGGCTTATAGATTGAAGTGTTTAATTCCGCGATCATTTTGTATTGATGATCTTCTATTGGCCGAAAGCATAAGTTGAAATGTTATATTCTGCATTATTATGTTTTTAGTTCATTGGTTGGGTAACTTTTATTTGTTTATATAGTTAATTTGTTTACAAGGCAATTTTAGTTCATTGGTTGGGTAACTTCTATTTTTTCTGTATAAAATATGTTTTAGGGAAATTATCTTCGAAAATACCTAGTGGATATCAACTTGCAAGTCATTTTATTTAAACTCTCATCATTTTGAATTATGAAATTTTAGTTCATTGCGTATGTAACTTATATAGATAGCAAGTAAGCGAGATGGCGTCCGCACCGTCTTCGCCACCATCATCGACGTCGACGAATGCGTCTAGATCTTCGAGGAAAGTGATACGTAAGTGGGATGGCAGAGAAATATCAAAATTGCCTGCTGGCTGAATGACCATCACGAAGGTCAGTACCGCTGGGGTCCCTCTAAGTCCCAAGAAAGCAGCGGCAGTATTCGGACCATCTGCGGGATACTTGGAAGGGAACGGGTCCCCATCACCACACCAAGCTGGAAGTCTCTGACGGACGTAAAGAGAGGCTAGCTGTGGACTAATATTTCAATCTCGTTCACTATCCCAGACCAGGCATGCGTGGAATGGCAGGTGTTGCCTACGATGGGACACGCGTGGAAGACATTCAAGAGCACGCTTGTCACGAAGTATGTGAACACGGGTCGGACGCCCTTCACGAAGTATAAATTTTTGTCGCGGGACATATGGGACGGCTTTCTACGGATGAATACGATGGCCGAATTTTAGGAGCAAAGTGCGGCGCACAAGGCTCTTGTAACATCCCAAAGTTCTGTTACCAAAATAAAAATAAATAAAGTTATTATTTTATTAAATTCTCTAAAATTTGAAAGAGTTTTATTTGAATTTCTAAAGTTTTAAAAGTCAAAATTTAAAATTTATTGAAGTCTTTGAAGTTTTCTTGGATTTAAATTGAAAAATAAAAATTTAATTAATTTCTAGAATTTTCTAGAAATTTTAAAAGCTTTTTCTTAATTATTTTAAAGCCAAAATAAATTATGTGCAAAAACTATTACCAATTTTAAGTTGAAAATATTTTATTTAAGTCCAAAATAACTCTAGGAATTTCTATGATTTTTTCTAGAATTTTTGGATTTTATTTGCTATTTTCTAAAACTTAAATGAACTAATCGAATTATTTTAATAGGTAAATCAAAGAATTCAAGATGCGGTACTTGGGCGAATTTATTTGCCCACTACTATTTTCGCCGTCTTGTATTAGTTAGCCTACTCTCCCGCATCCATCAGTCGTGGCCGTTGGATCAAGATCCAACGGGATCAAGATCCAACGACCAACACGCCCCCGCGCCTCACCCTCTCTCCTCCCTTACTACCAGATGGGCCCCATGCCCTTTCTTCCTCCCCGTCCCCGTTTTCTTCTTCACGTGCAACCGCAAGCACCGACCGCCATTAGCGCTGAGCAGAGCTCCTCAATCCCGCGTATCCCTCCCGGATTATTTGTGGTTTCATGCGCATTAAGACCCCCACGTCCGGCCGCACTTATTTCGAGCATAAATCCTTGCCTTAAACGCTCAATTGCGCAATCTCCGCCGCCGGTGAAGAAACGGCCGTGCACCCGATCTCCTCCCTCACCCCTCCTTGGCCCCTATAAAAGGGAGCACGGTGAGCCCCTATTCACCCTCGTTAAAGCCCCTCAAAGACCTCTCCCTCTCTCCCCCTCAATCGGCAAGAATCAGAGTTTTTCTTCGCACCACCGAGCTTTCTTCGCTCATCTCCTCTGGCGCCGTCAAGCCTCCCCCGATCACCTCGACCTCATCGTTGGGTTCACCTCGACCACGCCTACCCCGTGCGCACACTCACCCGAGCCAAGGCTCGCGGGAGCTCCTTCCCCGCCACCAACCACTCTGCGCCGCCGCCAAATTCCTTGCTGCCGACAAACCGAGCGAGCCCTTGCGCCGCCGCGGTGAGCATCGTGACCCCCACGCCCTCCTCTTTCGTTTGGTACCCTCACCGGCCGCCGCCATGCTGCCGTTTACCGGCGACCGTGGGCCGGAGCGCCGCCGGTGCCAAGGTGACGTGGCAGCGCCACGTCACTGCCACCTCGGTGCCACCCGTGCACCACCTCAGCATCTTGCCTACGTGGCCTGCCTACGTGGCCGATTTCTTTAACCAAAAATAATCCGGCTACTGACGTCATTAATCCGGTTTTCCTTTTGAAAAACAATTCCAATATTTTGGGAAAACCCTAATTCCTTCATTTCATGTGATTTTCAAACTTCTAGGGGTTTGTTCTCCTTCATACGAACTCCGATTTCGACGATTCAAATTTCTAAATTCATATAAATTCAAGATCTAGCTAACTAAACTAAACTTATTTAATTTGGAGTTTATCTTTATTTGAATTTTGTTTGAATTTGGCTTATTTTCGCAGATAGATTTCGATGACTTTGAAGAGTCAGATTTCGATGCCATTTGAGAGCAACTAATCAAGCAAGGCAAGTTACATCTTTGATCATATTTGATCCTATTATTTCAAATTATTTAAATTTTGTTTTAAATTATTATTGCATGCTTATTTATATTCAGTAATTTAAATTCCTGTTTTACATTTATAGTTATGCCTAAATCCTTTGTGTGACCAACGTTGATATTGAATCAAACATATTGTCACCCTAGTTAAAACCTACTTGATACGATAGTATGAACTAGGACAATTTGAAAATAATATGCTTAGTGATGCTTAGACCCAAGAATATATGATTTGGGGAATCTTAGCCAAAAATCAAATGTGGTTTAAATTGTATCCATGGCATTGGTGTGTTATGGAAGTTTAGAAATGACTTTGAAAAATAAAATAAAATGATGGTTTGTACTTGGGCGAAATGGATGTTTGGATGGTGCATGTTGATGCACGGGATCGAGTCATTTCTATGATCGAGGCCCATGGGTTTTATGGAAAGTCGTCCAAATCAATTAAGGACCGGTCTTTGAACCGCATCTTGCTAAGCCACATCGGACTACCACATGTCCTGAGTAGGCGGGACCTGACTAACTAATTTGTAACACTTCACCGTGGTCGTGCCATCCGGTTGCATGGGTGTCGATTATGACTTACTTTTATGTATTCCCACCTAGCAAAAGAGGGGGCTTAAATTCGACGGGTTTCTATCCAAAGGAAGCGAAACCTTAGCGAGGCAGGACTATGGTGGGATGAATCATTGTAAAGGCCTTGTGATAATCTTTTAGTCGCACACCTACGGAAGTGTGTCAGACGGACGTTATAATTGATTATCTCTTGTGGGTAAAGCTGTACAACCTCTGCAGAGTGTTAAGAACTATTCGAATAACCGTGTCCACGGTCATGGATATGCTCAGCAAAGCCACTCAAAGTTAGACTTTGGTTTTAATTTCAAAATGATTTGACACAAATGATTTTGGATTTCTATCCAAATGGGAATTGGGCAGGAAGCCATGTGATAGGAGGGTATCCTTCACCATTCTTGTGTGAATGTTATCTGACTATAAAATTGAGAATTTATAAAATGAATTTTAGTTATAGAATAACTACTTTGGAACTTAGTACAAGTATTTAAAGAAAATACTACTTTATGCAAATTCAACCAATAAGCCTTCCTTTGATATATCCTTGCATGCATTATAATATGTTATTGGGTGTAACTTGCGAGCACGGAAGTTGTGCTCATCCTTGCTTAATGCAAATAAATTTCAGAGGAGAAGGATTTTGCTATTGGTGTGGATCTCGACAACTAGGCCGCTACCCTAGTCGATTGCCTGTGGAAAATCAGCTGGACTCCACTACTTCTTCGTCTTCCGCTGTGTTCTTTATTGTTGGCTTGTAAGCCTCTTTTGTAATAAACTCTGTTGATTATTAATAAAATTGTGCGATTTATAGATGTTACCATATCTGTTTATTGTGTGAACTAGCTACTGATCATGGGACTACTTCAGAAATACACAGAGGAGTTGGGGGGTTACTCCCGGGTCTGACAGCTCTCCAGGCACAAAACACTCATCCCCATAAACTCGGTACCGCTGCTTACGCAGGTAAAACCACGCAATGGATGGCGGAGGACAAGAACATAATCCGACAGGAGGCCCCCTGGCCATTTGGTGGGATCACAGACGAGCGCATCTGAAACTGGTTAAGAGTGAGGGCATCAACCACATCTTCGGGCAGCATTTCTTTCACATACACGCTAGATGAGGAAGTGTCCCAACGTCTGGTAAATATGTCGAACTACCTAGTTGTTAATAAGTCCATAACTTCATAGTGTCTAAAATAACATGATGGCCTCTTGCAGCACGCATTGACTACCGAATCTTCTCAAGACTCCTTCGAAGCAGTCAGGAAGAATGATATACTATCTACGGCCCTAGGAAATAAGGAGCACCCGGGTCGCCCAAGAGGCCTTGGGGTTTATGTACCTTAAAGGGAGGGATTCCTTAACGACTCCGAGATGTATAGGAGTAGGAAGAGATCCAAGGATGAGCACGAGGACTGGTTGGTAGAGGAGATTAATGCGAAGCTTATTGCAAAATTTCAAGGACAGATAACAAGATTGCAGGATCAAATGAATCAACTCCTCAACTAGTCGCAGGCTGCCCCTGTTATTTTGGGAGGTAGTCCTCCTCAACATCGGAGTAGCGTCACGTCCACGCAAAATTCTGAACATGGTGATGTCTAATTACCTATCGACGACATCAAGGTAATGTACATATCTGGAATGCTCCAAAGATAGACCTATAGGATGCCTTAGCTAATTGTGTATCATTTTATAGAAGACGACGCCTTGCAAGCTCCAAGTGAGGCTGGTTGGGTCCATTTCTATTGAAATTTGGGCGGGGATAGCGAGGTTACGGATAGTCTTTGTCATTGCCCGGTGGTGCCGGTGGGTTACGCCAGGTCGGTGGACATGGTACATTACACTTTTATCCAGTGGCCCAAGAAGGACATCGCCCTAGACCCTGCAATGCCGCGATCTCGACATGACCATGCCTCTCTAACAGGACCCTCGATGACTCCACCTCAACCTTCGCTTCAGAAGGCCGCCTCATTGGTTCCCGTGGAGAAGTCGCCGAAGGAACAAGAAAAGCGTGTCATTGAATCGGTTCCTGAGTTGTCTCATGGGAAGATGTGTAGCGGGTGAGTCGTTACGGCCAAATCAAAATCGAAGAATATTAAGGTGCCTCCCAAGCCCAAGAAATACTCCCTCGGCAGTCCATTGGCCCCCGACACAGTATTAACCTGCGCTGGAGTAGGTTGCTAGTGTTTGCATATCCGGTACATGCGAAAGACCAAAGAGAAGGGGTACGATACTAGAATCACCGTCAGATAAACGAAGGAGCATTTCTTCCACAAGCTGGGCCACTTCGTCATGGCCTTCGATGACTTATTCGACCTTTTCAACCTCAATGCCTTTGATGCCTCACTTCTACGATGCTGGACTCTGTAAGTGTGTAGAATCAAGTTCTATATTCACGTAATACCGATAAATATCACAACTCATTGTTTATGTATAGGTACATGATGAAAAATGCCCGGCGATGGCGAGAACCGGTGGGTTTTCTCGATTCACACTTGATCTCTGAGCAATGCATCACCCATGACGCATCCTACGTCGTGAAATACATAACGACGGGATTGCTTGCTCAGGGCGATAAGGACTACATATTGGTGCCCTACAACCAGAAGTAAGTGCTTCACTGCTTGCTATACAAATTTCATTTGTACTTTATACGCAGCACGAACTCAAGTTTAATGACTATAACGATATACATGAGTAGGTTCCAGTGGATCATTTTAGTCATTGTACCAAATAGGAACAAGATAATATACATTGATTCCCTACTCAACAAAAACCACAACTCCACTCTTGTGTAAGGAATACTCAACATGTATGCTCATTTCCTCCATACATAACTCTATTGTAGTCTTCCTTCGTTTGAAATGACCGAGGATAACTTTTTTGAATCATGTAGGTCATTCAGTGCCTATGTTGCTGAGGGAGGGACACACAAGGAATTGAGCGCCACACTGCATCACAGGACGCGATTTTCGGTACGCGCTACAACACAATAATCCTATATCACACTTCATAATGACGTGTCTCAAACTGACTATACCTATATATGTAATTCTATTTTTGCAGTGCCACCAGCAAAAACAAGATTACCTATGTACATTCTACATTTGCCGTCATATGCAGCAAATCATGAGTGCTAAGACGAATGATCCATAGGTTTGTCAGTCTCGTAATAATTATTTTCTAATTATAAATTTAAATATATATGCTTACTACTTTACTCCTGTTAGCTACAGGGCATGATACTTGATTTAGATGCATTCGTTATGACCGAGATCTCGGAGGTTTGAGGAATGCTCTACGGCTTCATCAAGACGGAGATCGTTACCGCCAACGGAAAGTTTCACTCCGTCGACACCACTGAACGACCTTCAAACAATTGATTCAATTGTAATTCACTTTGAGTAGTTGTAATTCAATTGTAACTCTGGCGACAATACTTGAACATATTCTTTTATAATTGATTTTGAGTTGTAAACGATCACTTTGAGTTGTCAACAATTGATTATCTGTGATTTATCTGTTTTCTGCTTGCTTGTTTTCAGAGGGCATGGCTAACAATTCCTAGGGCTAGCCGAAAATCAGAAAAAATTTAGTTAGGTATAACGAATTATCACAAATGGTTTTTTTTGGGGTTGAAGCCATCTGTGAATGCCTACTATCACAGACGATTTCTATTAACAATAAATGCGTGATATGTCGAATATCCTGACGGTTCTTTTTACTAACAAATGCATGTAACGTATCACGAGCGGTTAGTAAAAGAACCGCTCGTGATATCCGATATATCACAGTCGGTTGTTAGCGAAAACCGTCTGTGATAGTAGGTCTTCACAGACGATTTCAACAAAAAACAGTACGTGTTATGACATCACAGACGGCTCACAAACCGTTTGTGATAACCGCCTGTTATCACAGACACATAAATTCAGACCGTTAAAAAACCGTCTGCGATGACCCTCTCTGTAGTAGTGCAATGTTCTCATCTAGACACGCACACGTACCTATGTAGCAAGGGTTGATGATCTCGTAACATCTGTAACACCTTGGTCCAAAATCCGCCTAATGCCTAGCCCACCATGGGGCGGACCTGTGCATGCATAGCACATCACTTACGTCTTCGTCATCGCTTCGTGTAAAAGGGTTAACCTGAATATGCTACTATATACTACTATAACTCACTTTAGACAAACAACTTAGGACTAATTCTATCACCACAAACTTTAGATGGACCATATGAACCGCACTATAAACAGACCGGGATATTACATATATCAAGTCGGCGAATTGGCACCAAGTCAGGTCCCCCTATATTGCTAATGAGACACCATTGCTAATAGCCAACGCCTATTCTGATTGACCATTCGGATGGCAATGTAGATGCACTAGTGACAAGACCTACTCCTCAGGCACATAAATCTTTCTTCCGGAGCTATCACCTTTCACCAGGGGCATTCACTTGTTCAGATCGTAGTAGCTTCTATTGCGAAAAAGAGAAAAATATCGCCCTACCATACCATCCACTTACACAGATCTTATCAGAAAACCAGGTCTTATCTAAGATTCTCTCATGTTTGAAGCTCACGCTTTTTCAGACAGAATCACCTTCGATCTAAAGTTGCACTTATTAGCACCTTTTTCAGAAAGTTCGTTTTGCACATGTTTTGATTCTATCTGCGCCCTGAAAGGACAAAATCATCCCATACTTGGGACCTAGCTGCACCACGTCTGACATACTTGGGACCTAGCTGCACCTCGTCTGACACCATATGAAGGTCACCCTATAGTGTGTGATGAGCATTTAATTTTGTTGTGTATGTGTTATGGAAGGTTGAATTTAGTTTTAGGATTTTGCAATTTTAGAGATGTTGTCAGGTGGTCGGTGATCTGATCGGTCCTGGGGCAGCTTGACCGGTCAGGGGTGGCAGTCTCACCGACGGTGTGAACTCGAGCGAGCTTTTGAGGATTGCGCATCAAACACTTGTGTGAGAGTGTTTCGGGGGGTGTGTGTTTGCCTATCACTACTACAGAAAAGATCTTTACAGATGGTTCAAAAACGTCACCATAGGCGGTTTCCGGAGCCGTCTGAGTTTATGGGTCAGTGATGACATGAGGTCATCACAGACGGTTTTCGAACCGTCTGGAATGCATGCTATCACAGATGGTTATTAACTTAGAACCGTCTGTGATATATATTATCTATAAAACCTCCAAGCAGTGGCTGTTTGTGCCTTTAAAACCGGCTTCATATATATATTGTTCGTAGTCCCCAGCCACTTTCGTGAGGTCGTGAGTAGGATGAGACAGCAGACACGGGCAACCTCATCGAGCCTGCAAGTTCAAGAAATATGGCTGCTAGGGAGAGCGTGTGGACATACAATTACCTAGATGTCGTCGATAGGTAATTGGACTTGACATCAAGGAATGGTTGGTTGATACTTGATACATGAAGCCACTTCCTAGTTGGATGAGGTTGCTCGTGGTCGGAAGTGGCATCATATATATATATATATATATATATATATATATATATATATATATATATATATATATATATATATATATATATATGAAGCCGATTTTAAAAGCACAAGTAGTCCTTTGCTTGGAGACTTTATAGAGAAGAGATCAGAATAGAATGGTAGGAAGTATCGTGCACAGGATGCAAGGGAGGAGAACTTGACCAACATGAACACGGTTACGAGACAAGGTGAAATGAATGGCGAGAAACAAGGTGAAGAGGTGTTGTAGTAGTTTTTTTTGACTCATTTGGTCTTGTTTTCGAATAGAATACACACCAATTAATAAATAATTTGTATGTTAATTGCAGCTTTACAAATTAGCCTAACCTTTACAAATATTAAAAGTTAATTGCAGCCAAGCCTCATCCGAACCACATCCCATGTAAGCCAACCAAGCACAAAGAACCAACATCAATAACCCTTAGTATCCATCAGAGAGCATTAACCAAACCTACCATTTTGCCTCATTCATTTTTGTCAATCTGAACCCACAGCATGAACTGAGCAAGATGTACAGAATGCACATACACCAATAGCCCTCAGTTTACATCACAGAGCAAGGGGACTATTAATATGATCTAATTATCAATTCAATTTCAGCATAAGATTATTAACATCATTACATCACAGAGCAAGGGGACTATTAATATGAACTAATTATCAATTCAATTTCAGCATAAGACTATTAACATCATTGAGTAGGTCAACAGCAAGACCAAGGGTGTCCAAACCCACCACACCAGTAGTAGTCCTCGGTATCTATCGCAGAGCACTAGCCATTTTCATCACAGAGCAGGGGGCCGGGTAGAGATGGAGAGGGAGTAAGGGAGGGTGATACCTCAGTACAACGCAACCACGACGGCGACCCCACCACCAGCACAACCCTAATCCATCTCCTTCACCTTGCATAAATCACACAAACATCAGAATACATCTTAAGGCTCAAGCATAAAAATCAAACTCAATAAAAGACATTAAGCTAACAGAGAGGAGAATAGAGGGAGGATGGGGAAAGCAAAGCCAGGGGGTCAGGGCCAGAGCACAGGAGGTCGAGCAGGTGCGGGCCGCGCTAGAGAACCAAGCCATGGATGCGGGCAGGCAGTAGGTGCAGGTGGTGGCGCAAGCGACAAGCGGGGCCAAGCCCAGTGGATTGGGTGGCGGCGTCACCATAGTTGTGGCACAACACTGACACTGCATAAGACACTCCTATCGTACGAGTGTCTTGTGCAGTGCAGAGTGGTGTCACAACCAGCGGCGACGGGACGAAGGGCGGCGTCGGTGACGGGGTCGAGCAGCAGCGTCGAGGGGGGAAAACAGACGAGAGTAAGTGTGTTGGGGAGTGACGAGTTAGGGCGGGCGCAAACCCTAGCTACCAGGTTCCTACTAATAAAGAGACTTATCACCAACGGTTCTATTATGGAACCGTCTGTGATAACTACCACTGACGGTTCCATAATAGAACAGTCGTAGCAGAAAAAGACCAGACAGTAAAAGAAAAGGGGGACCACTGGTACCCAAGTGGCCAGAGGATCCTCAGAAAGGGGACAAGCTTTTTTGGACATTTAAATACAATATTCTTCTCGACACTGTCCCTCTCCGAGGATCCTCGGCCACTTGCGTCATTGGGGTCCCCTTTTCTCTTCTTCGTCTGGTCTTTTTTTCACATTGACAACTAGCGCAAATCCATGGGGACCGACAGGAAAGCTACGTCAAAGCGGAGCCCAGACTCCGAAGCATCAGCATGGCCCCTCAGAAGAGAGCCAAGCCCAAGGCATCGGCAGTTGAGGCAGCAGCGGCAGCCGCAACACCAAGTACCCCTAGGGAGAAGCGAAGCAGAGCCTCCGCGGCAGTGGCACCCCCCACGCAGGCCACAGAGGAGGAAGCAAACAACTCTGCACCCGAAGACGTCATTGGGAGCAGCCCACGGCAACCCGACCCACTGCTTGGGGAAGGAGGCGCAGGCCAAGGGCCATACGAAGCCTTACAGCGGGAACTGGCGGACCTCCATCAGGAGATGGCGAGCCTCTGACATCCACCAGAAATAGCTCTCATAGCCCCGCACCGGCCCTCACCAACTGCCATAGCCGGGCCGCCTCCCGAGCTCAATGGTGAACCTCCGCCCATTGCTCTGGGGACCCTAACTCCCCGTTGAGCGTAATGAAGCGGCTCGGCCAGCCACAAGGCTTCAAGATGCTGGAGGTCGCGCCCTTTCAGGGGTGCACGGACCCCTCGGAATTCCTCTGGGTATATGAGACCGCTGTGGAGGCCACCGGGGACGACGACACCACAAAGCCAAAGAGTGTCACCCTCGCCCTCAAAGGCGTGGTTCTGACGTGGTTCTTCACCATCCCCCGCCCCCCCGCTCTATTTATGCATGGGAGCAGTTATGAGACCTCATCCGCAACAACTTACAAGGAAACTACATGGAGCAGAAGGATGCAGGACACCTGTTCGCAATAAAACAGGCCCCAGGTGAATCGCTCCACAACTTCTTCAGGAAGTTTACGGAGGTCAAATGTTAGGTCAAGGGCGTCAACAAAACTACCATCATAAACGCAGCCACATGCGGGCTCTAAAATGGCCCCCTATCGGAGAGACTGGCTCGCAAGCCTGTCCGCAAGGTGACATAACTTTTCGATAAGATGGAAGAGTACGCCCGAGCGGAGGAAGACAGTGCTCGAAGAAACGCATCCCCATCCACACCAAGCGCGCCACTCGCCAAAGAAGGGCCCAATACTACCCCGGCTGGGGCACCCACCAAGCCACGAGCTAACGACTTCCGGTAGAAGGGTCGGAACGTCTACCACGTAGACGGTGGACAACCCACCGAAGAAGGAAGACGCGGGGGCCGTTGGGGCCGCGGCCGCGGCCGAAACAGCGGCCGACAGCCCGACAACTACTCCGTGGGCCCTGTGCCATTCTGCAATCTCCACGACGAAGGGACGCACACGACCACCGAATGCTGCACCATTGCAGCTATGCAGGACTACATGCGCCGAGAGCGGCAGCCAGCTGAAAATGACAACAGAAGGGCGGCAATAACCAACTTCTCGCACCACCACCGAGACCCCGCATTGAAGGGGGTCGGGGTGAGCATCAGCAAAGGATCATCAACATGATTGTTGGAGGATCCTTGCTCGGCATACCCTCCAAAAGACAATGGCGTGCATACGCCCGACAGATTCATCACCTCACCACATACCCCGTGTCCAGCCCGCCTCGCTACTCCGAAATACCAATCTCTTTCGGCGCAGAAGATGCTTGGGGGGTGTATTTCCCATACCAAGACCCCCTCGTCATCTCTACCAACATCACATATTTCAAGGTCAAACGCGTCCTCGTGAACGGAGGAAGCTCGGCCGACCTCCTGTTCGTGGATGCCTTCGACATGATGATGATCCCCCAGGACAGCCTGTCACCCCCGGGCATACCCTTAGTAGGTTTCGGAGGGAGGCCCGTGACGACCCTCAGCCAGATCGATCTGGCCGTCACTTTCAGTGATGACTTTGCATCCCGGACTGAGGTAGTCACGTTCGACGTCGTTCAAATGCAATACTAGTACAATGTCATCCTCGGCCGGGCCACGCTCAACACCTTTGGCACCATAGCCCACCACAACTACCTGTGCATGAAGATCCCGGTACCAGAAGGAATAGTCACCGTGCGACGGGACCAGGACCTCGCAAGGCAGACAGAGCTCGAAGCACTATCACCAGTCCGACATGTCCACATTGTCGGCCTGGACCAAAAAGAACTAAAACCACCTTCAGCGAAGTGGGCACCGAAGCCAAGGCCACAGGGGCAACTGCAGAGAGTACCCCTCGAAGGCGACACTCCAGAGAGAACAGTGGCCTTAGGGGCGGAGCTTCCAGCGGAGGCACAAGACGCTATCCTTCGGGTAATCCACAACAATGCAGACATCTTCGCCTGGGGCCCGGAGGACATCCCCAGTGTGGCATGGGAAACAATCGAGCACTGCCTATCTCTTCGAAGCGACGCATCACCAAAGAAGCAAAAGCTGCAGTGCATGTCCACCGACCGGTTAGAAGCGGCGAAGGAGGTCACCAAGCTCCTCAAGGCTGGGGTCATCCGCGAGATCAAACACTCACAGTGGCTAACCAACCCCGTCCTGGTACAGAAAGAACCGAGCAAATGGCGCATGTGCGTCGACTTCACCGACCTCAACAAGGCATGCCCAAAAGATGACTTCCCCCTACCCCGCATTGACCAATTGGTGGATGCCACTTTGGGCTGTGAGTTGATGAGCTTCCTGGATGCCTACTCCAGGTACCACCAAGTCCTCATGGCCAAAGAAGATGAGCCAAAGACCGCATTCATCATCCCCTTGGGAACATATTGCTACGCCCGCATGCCCTTCGTCCTGAAGAATGCGGGCGCAACCTTTTCCTGCCTCATCTCCATTGTCTTGGCCGGCCAGCTTGGCCGCAACGTAGAAGTATACGTGAATGACATAGTAATCAAAAGCAAGATCGCGGGCACACATCCTACCGACCTTCAAGAAACCTTCGTCAGCCTTCAGACGGAGGGAATCAAACTCAACCCGCACAAATGCACCTTCGATGTAAAGGCGGGCAAGCTCCTGGGGTTCCTCGTATTTAAAAGGAGTATCGAGGCTAACCCCGAAAAGATCAGGGCCATCCAAGAAATGAAACCCCCTCACACCTCCCGCGATGTGCAAAAATTGACAAGGCGCCTCGCCGCCCTCAATCGATTCCTATCTCGCTCGGCGGAGAGGGCCTTGCCATTCTTTAAAACACTCCGAGGAACCGAGCCATTCTGATGGACGGATGACTGCTAGAGGGCATTCCAAGAGCTCAAAGAATACCTCACTCAGCTGCCAAGCTTGACCAGCCCGAAGCAAGGGGCGGACCTTGTATTATACCTCACCGCCTCTTCCTCGGCAGTAAGCGCAGTCCTCATCCAGCAAAGCAATGGCCAGGACCCAGTATATTATGTCTCGGAAGCTCTCCAAGGAGCCAGGGTCCAGTACACAGAGCTCGAAAAACTGGCATATGCCTTGCTCATGGCCTCGCGTAAGCTCCGGCACTACTTCCTTGCACACTCCATTACAGTCCCAACATCTTACCCACTAGCAAGGATGCTCCGGAACAAAGACGCTTCAAGCCGAATAGGCAAGTGGGCAGCTGAGCTTGCCCCCTTCGACATCAACTTTGTTGCTAGAACCACCATCAAATCACAGACCCTGGCAGACTTCGTTGCTGAGTGGACACCGCACATTGAGGGACAGCCACCTGCCCCAATCGAGGCACCATGGATGATGTACACCAATGGATCTTGGTGCACCGCTGGGGATGGCGCGGCGGCTATCCTAGTTGCCCCAGACGGGTGAATTACACTGGGGGAGAGCTATTTATAGCTAACTAACAGGGCACATGAGCTTACATTTCTACCCCTAAGAAGGTACTGTCCGTACAGGGACAACAAGGACCTTTCCTACCCCTATGCATAGCTCCTGGTCCACGGTGGGCTCCTATGGACCTGGCTCACCCAGCTGGTGTGCCTGGTCCAACTGTCTTTTCCCTTCGCTCTTGTCAGGACAGCTTTGGCCACCCATCGGGCACCCTTCAGGGTACTGCCCGCACCCTTCGGGGGCCTTGGGCTATCTTCAGGATACCTCCTGTACCCTTCAGCCGATCCTTCGAGGGCTTCGGGCCGCCTTTGGGGTACCTCCTGTACCCTTCGGCCGACCCTTCGGGGGCTTCGGGCCTCCGACCCCTCGGGGGCTTCGGGCCTCCGACCCTTCAGGTCTTCGGGCCACCTTCGGGGCATCTCCTGTACCCTTCGGTACTGTTCGCCAGGTTGCTGGGGCCGATTGGTTGCCCCTATGACAAGAACCGTCCGTGATATGTCCTATATCACAGACGGTTCCATAATAAAACCGTCTGTGATATGAGACATATCACAGACGGTTCTATCACTGATATGAGACATATCACGGACGGTTCCATTATGGAACCGTCCGTGATATGGTTGTTCTCAAGTTCTATGTTTTGAGTATATTATCATGTATATACACTTACATGAAGAAATTACATGTTTATATGTCAACTTTATCATTTAAATACTGCTGAAAATTTGCTTTAACTATTGTGTTCTTCCGCAGCATTCGCCAACGTACAGCCGGAGAGGTGCCATCAATGCCATCGACAAGGAAACAGAAGAGGCAGCCATTTCTGGACAGCTTTGGCCACCCTTCGGGCACCCTTCAGGGTACCGCCCGCACCCTTTGGCCAAGCCTTCGGGGGCCTTGGACTGTCTTCGGGATACCTCCTGTACCCTTCAGCCGACCCTTCGAGGGCTTCGGGCCGCCTTTGGGGTACCTCCTGTACCCTTCGGCCGACCCCCGAGGCAGACCTCCGACCCTTCAGTCTTGGGCGCTTGGGCATCTCTGTACCCTTGATGCATCGTTTCGCCGAATTCTTTGGGGCGATTGGTTGCCCCTATGACAAGAACTGTCTGTGATATGTCCTATATCACAAACGGTTCCATAATAAATCCGTCTGTGATATGAGACATATCACAGACGGTTCTATCACTGATATGAGACATATCACGGACGGTTCCATTATGGAACCGTCTGTGATATGGTTGTTCTCAAGTTCTATGTTTTGAGTATATTATCATGTATATACACTTGCATGAAGAAATTACATGTTTATATGTCAACTTTGTCATTTAAATCTGCTGAAAATTTGCTTTACATACATACATATATACATATATATATATATATATATATATATATATAGTAATAATTCAACATATAATTAATATTTAATATAGTAACTTCACCTCCAAACTAGATTTTTTTCCATTTTGGAATTTTCATATGGCCAAGCAACGTGGCCAGTCGCTTCTTACAAAGATTAAAAAAAAGTAGAAACCTATAAATAAACAAACCTTTTCTAGTGGCGGAGGTAGGCTACTATCTCTATCTTCAAAACTTCGTAGGCGGCGGCGTCAGCGTCGGACGGTTCGTGATCGAACGAAGCCTGAAATGCGTCCACTCGCTGACGCGCTCATTCGAGTGTCTCCCGAAGACCCTCGAACTATTGAATCAAGAAGAATTGAGCCCATAGCTCTTCCCTTGCTTGAGGGTCTCGGCTTGAGTCGACTCCGCATCGCCATCTCGATTCGCGAGTCAAGTGGCGGCAAGTCTTACGAGGCGTGCAACATCGTTATGGAGGACCACGTCGATGACACGGTAAACTCGCCGAAAGCGGGAGATCACTCGGAAGACATGGCAGAGGAGGATGTTAAGACGGCGGAAGGTGTCCGTCAACTACTCCAGCAAATCCTTGGACAGAGGAGTGAAGACACTGTTGAAATAGTGTTCTTCCGCAGCATTCGCCAACGTACAGCTGGAGAGGTGCCATCAATGCCATCGACAAGGAAACAGAAGAGGCAGCCATTTCTGCATTTTTAGAAGTAGTAGAGTTATATGTGGGGATGATCATCTTCGATGGCGGATGATCCTTTTTATAAAACAAGGAATAAATTCAGAGTGTGAGACGAAGAGACGCATCAGGGAGCCGAAGTGGCATTGATGCGACGAAGAGATGCATCGGCGACGAAGAAACACATCGGGCTTCAACGGGAGCTATAGCGATATTATCACAGACAGTTATAATTAAAAACCACCTGTGATATGTAGTAATATCACAGACAGTTATTGTTAAGAACCGTCTGTGAGGTATCACAGATGATTGTTTGTTGAAAACTGCCTGTGATATGTAGAATTATCACCGACGGTTATTGTTAAGAACCGTCTGTGATACTTCACAGACGGTATTCATTATGAACCGTCTATGATATTACCTCTTCACAGATGGTTTTAGCATTAGCCAAGAATACGCAGGCGGTCTCTAAACCAAAATAAATGCGTGATTGCATGTATCTGAGATGGTTTTGGTCAACCGTCTGTGATGAGACGTCCAGTATTAGCCTTTTTGTAGTAGTGTATGGTTTCATTGAAAATGGAGACCGGACGTGAAACTAGATAGAGTTTTACTGAAAAGTCCACAGAGAGTGTTTTCAGGATTTTGAAAGCGGTCTGACCGGTCGTTGGTTGATGGTCAGACCGGCCATGGCTGGCAGTCTAACTGGCCAGGGCGTGCTCATGCAGAATGAGGTGTGCTAAACTTTGAGGGTTGGTCCTAGGTGTTTGGGTTTAGTACATATGTTTGCATTATACTCTTATGAACTAATATGGGTCAAGTTGTGAAGAATTTGTGCCCGAAAATGGTTGTTTTGTCTATTGTTATGCATGTGGTTTTGAGTCAACAATGGTCGACGGTGAAGAGGATCGAGACTTTGTTAGGAGAACCAATATCTAGAACGGTCATGGACGACGAGTGAGATGGTTGGACTAGAGCAAGGTGTAAGATGGACAAGAACCATGGAAGGCAAAGTTTGAGAAAAGATCTTTTGAGGTTAAGTGATGCTTCTGAGAGCGAAGCTTTGAAGGTATGCGATCGTGACTCATCAATTGTGTGAATTGATGATTTAGTGTGTTTTGATGATTTAGTGTGTTGTGCGGTGCTACGTAGCAATTTGCTTGTTGGTGATGGTTGTAGGACTCTAGGGCTATATCACGGTGAGGTGGACGGAATCAGGAATAAGCTAGGAGAGCTTAGGCCCAGAACGATCAAGGTGTCGTCGGAAGATGTCCGAGGCTAGCGGGGTGGTCTGAAAACGAGAAGACGAGGAACCAGAGCAGGAGCTACCATTGATGGACATGACGGGCAACAACAAGGTGGACCGGGACTAAGCTTAGGGAGGAGATGAGGTTCGGAATGGTCAAGGAAGCAAGGTACAGTCATGGTGCATGGTGAGGCATGTGGTGCACCAAGTGACTTGGGCCCGTTTACAAGTGATGACAGTTCGGTGGGATCCGAACGCATGATAGGCTTGTCAAGAAGTCATTGGGACCACATGGATGATGGCAAAGCATGGATGATGCTTCGATGTGAAGGAATCGTAAAAGGTTGGTATAGGGGCATGTTGGTAAATTGCTCAATATTAGAAAAGTGGTGGTGTGCAAAACCACGACGGTTACCTAAGTGGATTAGGTCAAGGATACTCCATAGAGGGCAAAACATGATGAATTTAGCATAATGTAGCTAAAGATGAAGACATTGCTTTGAGAAGCGTGCGCGATTAAGACCTGTTTGTGTATAGGCTTAACGGGTGCTCATTAAGGTTTTCCCTCTAGTCCTAGCCTCCACTATATAAGGTGGTGGTGCGGGATTTGCACACCCACCTAGGCCAAGGAACCCTAATATCGTCGATTGTGTGGCGCCTATTCAACCCCCAACTTCTAGTCGCCTCCTCGGTCCAACAAGTTGTATCAAAGCACATCTTCACCGATCTTTGAATATGGCGACTAGTATGTTGACTTGTGAGCGCTTCTTTGCATCTTGTCGTGGTTCTTTTGCTGTTGATATCCATCGTGACAAGAGGCTTGAACGTACGGTGTTTATGTTGTTGGTTGAGAAGGAGTTCTTGTGTGATATTTGTGGCGATCTATTTGATTTTGATTGTCCTAGTTTTAGGGATGAGATGCGCTTGGAGCCCAAGAAAGAAAAGGAAACCGATGGCTTGTGTGGAATTGCGATCGAGGATGATCGTGATGGAGAGCTTTTGGAGGATGATCATGATGAGTCATCTGAGGACGATCCTCTACTCAAGCTAAGAAAGGTGAGCAATGAAAAACTTATCGATGGCTTGCTATCCTATGATCTTAATCTTAGGAAGAAAATAAAATCGCTAGAAAGAGAGAATGGTAATTTGTCTCATGGGCGAGCAAAAGTGAAAGCATCTTTGTATGCTTTTGATTCCTTGCTTGTAGATATGGATATCTTGAATGATTCTCTTGCATGTCTAAAATTTGAAAAGAATGGCTGAAATCCAATGCTTCCATGCCATGTAATTCTTGTATTACTTTACATGATAAAAATGATAAGCTTAGGGTTCCAAAGTATTTGTTCACTAACCCTTCGGGTGTCCAAGAGTTTGGCATCTTGCTCTTCTCATGTGTAGGTACTAGGGACACGGGTTGGAGAACATGGATTTGAAAGGTTCTGGTCTTTTGCTTCATCACGTGATCGGGACACTTGATGATTCTCCGTTCCCTTTGCTGGCCTCCAAGAAGCACGTACTTTCATGTATGGCGTCTTCACCTACTTTGTGAGCTATCTTACACCTTCATGTCTTTACATTCTTGATTATTCACTCTTGGCGTGTTGTGCTTATCTATGTGCTCATTTGTATTATATCGGCATGTATTACTCTTATCATATCTTTTATCTTGCCTTTGCTAATATCTTGTTTATGTATCCATGTGCTAGATTGTTGTTCATTATTTCTATGGATCTATGAGCTTAGTTTTGTCATCATGAGCTTGTGTTGTTTTGATACATTTATTCTCTTGCTCTTGTTGATGTTTTGCTCTATGTATCTATATGTTTACTTGATATCTATGTTAGTATACATTATCCATGATTTGTTCTATGACATGTTTTATGCTTACATGGTATTGATCCTTATTGTTAATTGTTGATACATGAGCTTTACTACAACTTCATTAGCATGCTTTACCCTTGACTTGATGTATGACATGCTATGTGCTTACTTGTTCTTATGCCTTATTGTGGATTTTATGGATATCTTGAGCTTTATCATTTCTTGGATAACATGTGTTGTGATTGATATGTCTATTATTATACTCTTGGTAGTGTCTTGCTCCATGTATCCATATAGTTGCTTGTATCCATATCAGCATGAATCATAATTATTTTTCTTATGACATGCTTTATGATTACATGTTCATAGGTTTTATTGTGTATTATGGATACATGGATCTTGTCTTTTCTTCGTAGCATGTGGCATTCATGCTTTGTTCATTGCCATGCCTTATCCATTCATGCTCATGCTATGAATCATCTGCTGCTATTTTGTTGGTCATGTGTCTCGGTACTGTTTTCCTAGGTCATGTCTCACTAACCCAGTACCAAGACATAGACACCTTTTGTCTCTTTGGTGTAGTCTTTTCAGTTAAGAAGGAAAACATGTCGTTCGTGACTCTAGATGTTGGTTCTCCATCCTCATGTGCACATTCAATGATGGATATCACTTCTGGGGAATGCACAATCTAGCTTCTACTCCTTTGACTACATCTCACCGCCAAGCGGTGCGACACAGGTTCGAGCCCCTATGCTTTATAATTGTATACAATATTCCTATCCTGCTTTGCATAGCAACTGGTACTTTTTCAGTTGTTGGGCTTGTTCAGTTCAGGATAGATAGAAGTTACACCTCTAGCATGTCTCCTTCCTAAGCACTCTTTCTTATCT
The DNA here is from genome assembly GCA_036346405.1 of Phyllostachys edulis. Lineage (NCBI taxonomy): Eukaryota > Viridiplantae > Streptophyta > Magnoliopsida > Poales > Poaceae > Phyllostachys > Phyllostachys edulis. The sequence continues at coordinate 92,987,764 of CM070562.1, read as the reverse complement.
CGTGATCTGCTAAGATGAACTCTCTTACACCTAGGTCGAGCTTGTCACTCCAGTCACTAGTTTTTAGCAGGCTTTGGGTAGCTTGTCTTTGAGGGACTATTGCGATAGCTAGTGTTGGTGTTTCACTCCCTAGTTGTGAGAGTTTCTTTCCCTAGATACCATGTGGAGTAAGAGGTTCTTTGTGCTAGAGTTTGTGAAATCCATAGCTTTGGTTTGTGCCCTCTTTGCCAATGGTTTCAATTGTTATTCTCCTACAAGTGGTGTCTTCCTCTTTCAAGTGGTTTCAATTGCTCCTTCTTTGTGGCTTGTGTTGAAGGGGAGTTTGGTGCTTTGACATCTTCCTAGAGGTCTCTCTTGTTGCATCATTCTGCATCAGATTCATGCTATATTGCTACAAGTGGTACAATTTAATACAATCATGGAGCTTTGCTTATTACCCTCATGTGATGCAACATTTTTATGTTATTGCTCGTTGCTATGTCTTGCTCGCTGACTAGCTAGATTTGTCATTTTTTTACACTTACAGTTTAATCTTTGCTATGTTAGCTGAGCATTTAAGGCAACTTGAACTAAAAATTATAATTTGTGGATCTTTTGGCTAGTTGCTTCTCTAGTGACCCTTTTATGATACATGTCATGTCAGAAATGCTTTGTTTGATCATGAATTTAGATTGAACTTTAGTTTAGCTATACTAGTTATTTCTTGAATCATGAGTTTACTTCTCCTAGGCATTTGTGGCCCGGGTCAGGTATTGCTTATGGGCTCAGGAGTAGCTTTTTGCTCCTCATGTGTGCTTAATTTTGTGCCAAACTATTCTCACGAGACTGCTTGTCATTGCACTTTGACATGAATTTAGAGATAGTTTGATGATCTAGACGATCTCAGGGGGATTACTAGTCAGTTGCGCTTTGGCATGAACCTCAAGATTTGTTGCTTGGTTGAAGATTAGGGCGCAGTTGTGGATGGCTCCTAGTCCAAGACATGCTCTACTAAGATATAATTTTAAACAATTTCAACATGTGTTATGTAACACCCCAGCTTAGCAAAAGCTCAAGATGTCACCTACAACTACTATCACTACCAAATTTTAAAACATAAACAAGTATTTCTAACTTCTAGACTTCAAGGATAAACACTTAATCATATGGTAATCATAAATTTCAGCAAGATGACAAATCATAAATTGATCCAAATATCTACCAAAGTCATCATAAACAAATAAGGTTAGGAAAAACATCAACTAGCAATAGTATAAACCATAAGGAACTAAGGGAAAATCACAAGTTATTCATTTATTACAATGGAAATTGCTAACTAGATTGTGACCAAGAGGAATGAATTATTATGTGGTGTGAAGTGCAACAAAATGCAGTCATTCCATGTGCTACTTCCACCCCCGAAACATGCCATCAACAACGTTCACCTAAAACAACAAATAAGTAAGAGTGAGTCCACGACTCAGCATGTATAAAGTAAAATGACAACAAGACATCATATCAATAACAATTCATTCTCATTATCTCATATCACATTTTCATCTTTCATGAATGCAATGCAACACATGCTCATACCACCACTTCACTTCTACATATACCGGTATAGCGGAGTGTAACACCCGTCGGTGTTCACTTATGCCCGCATTCACAAATGCGGGGATCCATTACTTGTCCTTTTTTATACGTGAATCTCATTGCCCATATCTTACATATGGGGATCTCATCCCACTCCCATGGGTCAAGTCATTCCAACATGAATGCTCAATATTCAATACAATGAATGATCATCATTTTTTCCGTAATCGTCATCAAATTATCGAAATCATAAGAGAAATATGAAAAAGGCATACTTCACTTGAATAATCATGACAAGATTTCATTTAACCAAATGATAATTCCAAACATTCAATATCATTCTACCATGCACTTGCCTTTCTAGTTGCAACGACTGAAATAATGTGAGGGTGACACCAATCCCGAAGCCACTCTGCCAGTAGTAGAAACCCAACTCAATACTAGCTACGGCAATACAAAACAATACTTAATAGATAACACTCCTACACGTTCTCTAATTCCACAATTTTACCTCTTTACCAGATAGTCCCCTTGTTGTCCTGGCACTGAAATTATCATAACTTTCAACCCCCACATCGTAAATTAGTAAACCAAATCATTCTGGAATCTATACACAATTTTCTACAACTTCTTAGGTGATCCAAAGTTTAGATTAAATTATCTGAACCCCCATTTTTAACCAGAAAGACAGATCTATCATCTTCTGGATAGCAGACTTAAGAATTTCATATCTTTTAATACAGTCATGCAAATAGAATGATTTAGGACTTTTCAGAAACTAAAGGGAATTTTCTACCATAACCTATTTATTCCAAAAATTCCATTCCACCATTAACTTTGTCAAATTAAAGTTTTCCCACGACTGCTTCCAGCAGCAACTCAGTTCTGGACTACAGTCTTCCAAAAATCATAACTTCTATTCTATCCGTCCCAAAATCATATTCTTGGATTCTCTAGAATACTTAAGAAGTTGCCTAAACTTTTCATGTAGATCAAAACCCTAAATTAATCCTTCTTCTATTTTTAATCTACAGATTAACGCGTTCTGCCAAAACCTGATAACTTTACCAGACAGCAAGCTTATAAAATCCATAACTTAAAATCTACTCATTCGATTGACATGAATAAATATTCTACACAAATCTATCGAGATCCTCTACAACTTTATAGTAGATGGAATTCCCAAATTACGCACATCCGGTACTCGAAATTACAGTACAACATAGGCAATAGAGAAACCAATCTACTAAACGAATTTCTCCTGACCAAAAAATTGCTAAACAAAAAGGAGGAGAAACTTGATCATCACCCTTGGAGACCACGATGAGGATCACTGAATTTCCCACGAGATCCTCCTCTCTTTCTTCCTTCTTTTCTTCTTCTCTCTTCCTTGCTGATCTTCCTCTCCCCCCCTCGATTTGGTGGTACATGCAGCAGCAGCAACTTCTCTCCCTCTCTCCCTCTCTCCCTCTCTCTCTACTATTGCAAAGTTGATGGACAAGTGCAAAAGAGGAAGCATTAATTATCTAGTAACAAAAGCAGAGCTAGCAGCGGCAGGGGCAAATGCTAGCGACGCTGCACAGGGATAGGGCAAGAACGTGCCGCCGCAAGTAGGGAGGTTGCGCAAGGGCAGGCAAGGGAGATGGCTGGGTGCAAGGAGACACAGGAAAAGGCTAGGGTTTGGGGCGAAGGGGCACCCCTGGCTCCACTTAATGGTCGGCCGGCCCACTTGGGTCAGGTCGCCGTGGGCCGAAGGCCCAAGGTCTACTTCTCCCTCTAAATTTCTAAATTTCCCATTTTAAATTCTGGAATTATTACTTTAATTCTATTTAATTTCTCTTCTAGATCATTTAATCCCACTAATGCAATTAGGGATATTACATGCTATCTAAATGTGAAATGTCATATCTTATGTAGAAGCATAGGTGCTTAAAGTATTTGAGCAAAGTGGTTCATTTTAGAACTTATATGTGACACCCTGATTTTCAGAGTCTTTTTGAAAAAAATTCAAAATAAAAAGAACCATTTTGTTTTGGTGAAAATTCAAAGCTTGACCTGAAATTTCATAATGGATTTAAGTTGACTAACTCAAACTACAACTAAAGTTCTTTGTTGGTTTGTTGAGTTGTTGGAGTTTTGATGGTCTTCTCGTCTCTGTCCATCTTTTACCCACATCTGGTCTAGACCTCCCTTCGTCTGGGATCTAATGGCCCAGACCTCCCTTTCATTTGGATCTAAAGGTTCGGACCTCCTTTGTGTCATCCTCCCCTGGTCCAGACCTCCTTGGGTCAAGACCTCCCCAAATGCTTGGACCTCCCTGGGTCCGATTCTCCCTCTCGGGTCTTCTCTGGCTTACAACCTCCCCAAGCCTGCGCCACTCTTATGTGCATCTGAGCTCCCTTGGAATCCTGTTGAAGCATTTCGAGTTTACTTGGATTCTCCCTCGCCGCTTATATCCTTGAAACCTTCTCTGGAGGTTCCCTTCAGTACCAGTCCGGTAGTACCACCCGCACCATGCGGTACTACCGCTTCTCAGGACCTCCCCTTACCTTTATTGGACCTCTTCGCATCCTTCAGGACCTCTCCATGTCCTCTAGGACCTCCCCTTACCTTTATTGGACCTCCCCGGGTCCTCCAGGACCTCCTCCTTGTAAATCTGGACCGTTAAGACCTCCCCCTTGGAGATCTTAACCGTCCGCACTCTCCTCCTGTAAATCTGGACCGTTAAGACCTCCCCTTGGAGATCTTAACCGTCTGCACTCTACTCCTTGTAATCTGGACCATTAAGACCTCCCCTTGGAGATCTTAACCGTCGAGCCTCCTCCGTGAAGATCGCCGTCAAGACCTCCTCCTTTGGAGATCTTGGCCGCCCAGACCTCTCCTCTTTAGGCAGATCCGTCGTTAGGACCTCCCCTTGGAAATCCTAACCGTTCAGACCTCCCCTGGACTTAATCCTATGGCTCTAGACCTCCCTTGCGGGTGAGGTTCTCCTTTTACCTTCGCAGACCTCCCCGTTTGTAATCGATCTTTACCGTTGGACCTCTCTTCCGGAGATCCAACCGTCTAGACCTCCCTTGCAGGTGAGGTTCTCCTTTTACCTTTGCAGACCTCCCCGTTTGTAATCGATCTTGACCGTTGGACCTCCCTTCTGGAGATCCAACCATCTAGACCTTCCTTGCGGGTGAGGACCTCCTCCTTGCCCTTGCGGACCTCCTCCGATGCACTTAATCTTAGCCGTTTGGACCTCCCCTTTGGAGATCCAATCGTCAGGACCTCCCCTGTGGGTGAGGATCTCCCCTTGTTCACTGCAAGACCTCCTCAATGTCTTTGCAGGACCTCCTCTCTTGACTCTTGGCTGCCCGTTGAAGCGATCACACCCGATTCTTTACCTTTGGTGAGTCCTTGGGCAAGGAAGTCTCCACAGCATTTAATGCATGTTGTATCACATTAAATGCTCCCACCTTTGCAGTACTCCTGTCATACCATTGTCACATTCCTTGCCTACTCCCATTGTCCTCTTTACCAACTCCTGATGACCCCTATCCTGGGTCATGTGCATTGGCTTCCACTATATATAGTTTGGGAAGTCCTCCTTCCTCACTTTCTTCTCCATTTCCCCTCTCTGTCTCAAACGAGCCTACCTTAGATCTCCCTCCAAGTTCGTGGACCTCCTCTCTTGACTCTCTGGACCTCCTCCAATAAGCTCATTGGACCTCCTCCTAACCTCCTATCCTCTCTGTTGGTTTTGTATCTAAGTTTATTTGGAGTCCTTTGGAATCTTGTTTGAACTTTATTTGAGTCATTTGGTGTAAGACCAAGAGGTTTTTGGTCATGATACTTGATGATGAACACATTGACAATAAGCTAGACTTAGTCTCAGTTCTTAATGATGAATACATTGTCTCTGGAACTTGTTTGTGCTCTTCAACTGTCTTGCGTTTGAGTTCTGTCAGTTTCTGTCAAACTCGGGAGCGAAGGATCCCGAATTCTCTGTGTTCATACATTAGTCGGGATAGCTAATGTACACAGTCAAACAAAAGTGATAATCAAAACATATCACGCATTTTATTAATATTTATTCAGAGTTTATTACAAAGGGCATGAGGCCAAATAAAGTAAAACACAGCGGAAGCAGAATAATAGTAGTAGACCCAACGATTCGCCACGAGGCAATAAATGCAGGAAGCGCTGACCTAAGCGTCAAGATCCTCACCGTCTTGGTAGATATCTTCTCTGAATAAAGTTTATTCAAGAAGAGTGAGCACTACTACCGTGCTGCAAGTTACACCAATATGGAATTGATATGCATGCATAAGGTAGACAAAGGATCTTGGCAAGGTTATTTTATGTAAAGCGGTAGTTTTAATTTAAATAATCATATTAGATTACAAAGCCATTTTATACAATAATCTAAATCACCATTTTAAATAACAATAGTTTATTGTGGATAACCTCCATAAAAGATGATGGATATCCTCCAATCACAATGGCTACCCGCCTAATTTTCCCCAGGACTATCCATCACGAAATTATCTGTTGAAATCATTTTAAAACCAAAAACAAAACTAACTCTGAGTGGCTTTGCTAGCATGTACATGACCGTGGACGGCTATTGAATAGTTTCTACTCTGCGAGTTTGTACAACTTTACCCACACGAGATATTATACTCTTTGAGTCGGCCAATCCACGCTTCCTAAGGCGTGTGAGAGCAAACATCACAAGGCCGTTACAATGTTCTACCTCAAAGTACTTGTGCCGCTAAGGTTTAGCTTCCATTGATGGACAGTCCTCAAAACCCCTCTTGCGCCAGATGGGAAAAGCTGTCTGCAGACACCCATACATACAACATAGCACAAATAACTAAGAGGTATTACAAATTATTTAGCGAGTCCTGCCCATACAGGACATGTGGTTGTCTGATAAGGCATAACAAAATGCGCTCAAAGACCGGTCCTCAATTGACTTGGCGTCATTCAATTTAAACCACAGGTCTTAATCTTAACGAGACTAAGCAGGTGCATAAACTGCACCCACCATTCATCCTTTTCGCCCAAGTCCAAACCCTTTTGATTTTATTTCTATAAAACCATCTTTACAAATTCTCTATGGTAAAACAATACCATAGTTTTAATTTTCGACAAATTTTATTGAGTTGGCTAAAATTCTCCCAAAAACATAAATCATGATCTAAGTATTTGCGAAGCATTTGATTATTAAACATAATAATTTATCTAAAGTGACAAAGGAATGACATGGCAACATCAAAATTTGGCATACAAGGATAATAGGAATAACTAATTATTTAAGCAGAATTTGAAATACTTGAATAAAATTATGCATGCATTTAATAATTAAAAAAACTGAATTTAATTAACTTTAAAATAATAGGGCAAAATGGTCAAAGTATAACTTGTCTTCGTTGCGATCTGGAAAATCTCGTCTTGAGAAGTATCTAATTCCAGGAATCGTCAAAGTCTAAGCGTGAAAATAAGGCAAATCAAATAAAATTCAAATAAAACTCAGAAATACAAAATAAACCAAGTCTAAATATAATAATTTTATTTTATTGAGCTAGATAATCAAATTATAAAATTTTAGAAATTTGTTTCACTAAATTTGGAGTTAGGATTCAATTATTATGAATTTTATAAATTTTAACCTAAATTTGATATTTAAAAGAATTCTAAATTCTAAAACAGAACTAAAATGAACTCTAAATTGAATTATTATATTTTATTTAGTTAGACAATAATTTTCTAAAATTTTAGCAACTTGAATCATCTAATTTGGAGTTATAATGCAAAAGTTATGAATTTTACAAATTTTAAACTAAATCATTATTTAAACAATTTCCTGAATTATTTTTCTAAAGAGAATTCTAAATATTAGCATGATGACGTCAGCGATGATTTTCGAATTTAAATGAATTTGAATTAATTTTTCGACAGTGGGCCCGGTGACATAGGCTCGGCTCACATGGAACATGTCCATGGACCCCTAGCAGAAGGTGTGGTGGTGTCGTGTGGCGTGCCACGCAGTGCACCACGTCGGAGCTTATCTTTGAGGTGGCGCCAGTGGCCTCGAGGTGGTCGAGCCACGAGGCCCGAGCGCAGTGACTCTCCGGTGAGGACCTCATGAGCTCGAGCCTCGGCGAACGAGTGAATGATTGCAACAGAGAGAGCGGAAGATCTTTGGTCACGATGCTCACCGGAGTTGCATGAAAACGCGCGAAAGACGATCGGCGGCGAGGTTGGCGGCGGCGGCGGGCCGACGTGAGGTAGAGGCTCCGAGGGTTTCGGCAAAGCGGATGCGCACGAGTGTCGCGAAGCTGTGGCGATGTCGTGAAGCGTACTCAACGAGGCGGGCGTCCATCGGCGAGGCCGAATTGAAGAAGAAACCAATTCTTCCCGCCGTGAAGAACTCTAAAATTGGGGCTTCATAGAGGAGGAGGAAGATGTGAGTGGTGGCGATGTGTTGTGGAAATGGGCGCTCGAGGCTCCCTTTATAGGGGCGGGCGGCGATGAGACGGAGATCGTGTCGCGGCTTCAATGGCGGCGAAGTGGAGAATAAAGAGGGTTAAAGAGAGGGAAAAGCAGACGGAATGGAAGCGGAGATCGTGGATTTGAATCGCGCGATCGCGTGAAGTAAGGAGGCATAAATGGCGCGTTTAAGAGCTTCTGAAGGCGGCAATGGCGTGGTCTTGTTGGTGGAGGTAGAAGAAGACGAGGAGAAGAAAAGGCGGGCGTTGGATTTGCATCGGGTGGCTAGAGAGTGTGTCTTGGCGTGGCGTTCGTGGCCGTCCGATGCACATCTGACTTGATTGAGAAGAAAGGGTAAGCGGGATGAGAGGCGGTCTTTGTGTGGGCGGCTTGGGCAGCGTATGCGTGTGAGTAAATGGGCGAGCCAAGTTTCGCCCAATTGCTGTTTTCGATTTTCTTTTCATTTTCTATTTTAAATATTAGGTTTAATTCTTTTGACTTTAGAATATAGCAAAATAATTCCAAAAATTCTAGAAAAATTCTCATAAATTATTAGAGACATTTTATACTTAATAAAATTATTTCCAACTTAAACTTGATAATAGATTTTGTAGTTAAATTTATTTTAGCCTTAACTAATTAAGAAAAAGTTTTAAAAATTTGAAATTTCCACAAAAATAAATAGTTTTAAATTTTCTCTGAAATTGAAATTTTGGGCTGTTACAAACCTTCCCCTTAAAGGAATCTCGACCGAGATTGATTTAACTTGACAAGAAGATGGGGATACTCGCCTTAAGATCTTCCTCTCGCTCCCGGTGGCTTCACTTTCAGGTGGTGGCTCCATTGAACTTTATATGATCGGATGATCTTGCTCTCGTAATACGCTCTGCGGCGTCTAAAATCTTGATTGGTTGTTCTACATAAGTGAGGTCTTCTTGTAGATCGATACTCTCTAAAAAGTCGATCCTCGGCACTCGAAGGCACTTCTTTAGTTGTGACACATGAAAGGCGTTGTGTCTTCGCAGACAAGGAGGTTGGCGGTTCAAGCGATAAGCGACTTCACCTCTCTTTGCCAAAATTTTGTAAGGACCCACAAACAGGTGCGAGTTTTCCTTTGGTTGAAACCTTCTTACTCCCTAAGTGGAGTAACTCGAGATAAACAAAATCTCCTATTTCAAATGTCAATTCTCTTCTTGATTGTCGGCATAACTTTTACATCGGGTTTGAGCTACTTTCAGACGTTCTCTTATTGCTTTAACCTTGCTTTCGGCGTCTTTGATCAATTCGGTCCGAAGAATTGGTGCTCTCCTACTTCATCCCAAAGGGCGGAGTTCGCATTTTACGCCATATAAAGCTTCAAATGGAGACATCGTAAGCTAGCTTGATAGCTATTGTTGTACGAGAATTACGCAAAGGGTAGATTCTTGTCCCAACTTTTCCATAATCTAAGGCACAGGCTCGAAGCATGTCCTCAAGAACTTGGTTGACGCGTTACATCGACCATCCGTCTCGAGGGTGATAAGTCAGATCTTGAAATTGAGCACGGTTCCTAAAGCTTCATGGAGGCTCTTCCAAAATCGGGATGTGAAGCGGGAACCTCTATCGAGACAATCTTCTTGGGTACACCATGTAAACAAACAATCTTGGCCACATATAATTGGCTAGTTTGCTACTCGATAGGTGGTCTTATTTGGAATGAAATGGGCCACTTTGGTCAATCGGTCAATTATCACCCAAATGGAGTCACATCTGTTTGGGTCCTAGGAAGTCGATAATGAAATCCATACCAATTTCTTCCCACTTCCATTCAGAATCGATAGTGGTTGCAACAAACCGGCGGGTCTTTGGTGCTCTGCCTTAACTTCGTTGACATATATCGCAATGTCTGACGAACTCAGCGATTTCTCGCTTCATCTTGACCCACCAATACTTCTCCTTCAGATCTGGTACATTTTGGTACTTAGGGATGAATGGAGTAGGGTGATTCATGAGCTTCTTTTAGAATTGATTGTTTTAACTCCTGGCGATTAGGCACACAGATCGATTTCCAAACCATCTTGTTCCTTGCTCATCCTCGAGAGAATCACGGGCTTTGCCTCTTCTCATATTCTTTTGATTTCTTTGATGTCTTCGTCTTCTAACTGTTTTCTCTAATCGACTCTGAAGAGTGGGTTGAACTTCCAAAGCATTGACACATCCTTGGTTGACAATCTCGATTTAGATGCTTGATTCTTCATACAATTCAGGTGATTCTTGAACCAGGATGGTATTGCAATCGCCTTTCTACTCGGGGCATCTGCAACTACATTTGCTTTACGGATGATAATGAATTCCAAGGTCGTAATCTTTTATCAGCTCTAGCCATCTTCGTTTATGCGAGGTTGAGTTTCGATTGAGTAAAATGTATTTGAGACTCTTATGATCCGTGAAAATCTCACGGTGGTTACCAATGAGATAATGCCGCTTGATTTTGAGCATGCACAATTGTCGCTAACTCGAGATCATGAGTCGGATAATTTCCTTCGTGTGGTCTTAAGCGGCGAGATGCATAAGCCACTACTTTACCTTCTTGCATAAGTACACATCCAAGTCCTTGACGGGATGCATCACGAAGATTTCAAAGTCCTTATGAATATCGGCGGTATAACACCGGTGCGGACACTAATCTCTTCTTGAGTTCTTGGAAACTCTTTTCACGAGCCTCTGTCCATTCAAACTTTTCTCCTTTTTGAAGTTGAGTCATGGGTCTTGCTATCTTGGAGAACCCTTCAATAAATCTGCGGTAATACCCGCTAATCCAAGAAACTTCTCACCTCTGAGGCAGACTTGGGTTGTTTCCAATCCATTCGGCTTCAACTTTGATGGATCTCTGCAACTCCTCCTGTGACACAATATGTCCAAGGAATGCCACTTGACTTAGCCAAAATTCGCACTTGCTAAATTTGGCATAAAGCTGATTCTCTCGAGTTTTCCCAAAATTATTACGAGATGATCCTCGTGTTCTTCTTCATTCTTTGAATAAATGAGAATGTCATCGATGAACACAACCACAAACTTATCCAGAATTCCATGAACACTTTGTTCATCATATTCATGAAATAAGCGAGGCGTTTGTCAAACCGAACGACATCATTGTGAATTCATCTGATCCATATCTGGTTGTGAATGCGGTCTTGGGATATCTTACAGTGCGATCTTGATTGGTGATAGCGGATCTCAAGTCAATCTTGAAAATACACTTGCTCCTTTAATTGATCAAGCAGATCATCGATCCTAGGTAGCGGTACTTATTCTTGATTGTCACTTCATTAAGTGATCTCGTAATCACACACATTCTCATACTATTGTCTTTTTCTTGACAAATAATACTGCGCTCCCCAAGGTGATGAGCTTGGCCGTATATAACCTTTCTCATTTTAGTTCCATTATCTCATTTCTTCATCTCTGCCAACTCATTGGTAGGCATTCTGTAGGGTCGCTTTGAGATTGGGGCGGTCCTCGAACTAAGTCAATTATAAATACTACGTCCTGTCGGGTGGCATCTTAGGAGTAGTTCATTAGGAAAAACATCAGGAAATTCTTGTACCATGGTATATCTTCAAGCTTTAACTCTTTCAAAATTTGGTTAGAACCGATCTTCCTCCCGGTACTAGTCTTGGGCTTGAATTCCTTGAGATTCCTTGCTTATTGGTAAGAGCAATAGACCTATTGGCACAATTTATTTGTCCTTGATTCTTGGCTAGCCAATCCATTCCAAGAATCACATCAAACCTTGAGAATGCAAAACTATCAAATCTGCTAGGAAGGTTACTCAGGATATTTCAAGGGTAAGGTTTGGGCAAAGATAACTAGTTCTCATTTCGAGGCAGGGGAGTGAATTATCATAGGATTATCTAAAGGAGATAGGTAACCCATGTTTTCCCACAAATTTATTGGAAACAAAAGAGTGCGATGCTCGGAATCAAATAGAACTAATCTTTGATCTTGAATTGATTGGAAGCGTACCAGGGCGACATCCGGTCTTTGCTTGAGCTTCCTCTGCTGATAACGTGGTTCACACGTCCTTCAATATCTTTGGATCGCGGCTTTTGATTGCCACCGGTGGTGGAACTCTGGTCTTGGCCTAGCGGTGGTGCACCTTGCGACTTCTTAGGGCATCTGTTAGCATAATGCCCGTCTCGTTCTTGATGAAACAAGTCACCCGATTCTTGATGAAATCGGATTCTTCTGAGGCCGACCTCCAGTTGAGTTGCTACAGGCTTTGAAGTATTGGGGCGCTGCGTTGGTCTTGGAGCTCGAGTGTGGAAGATCGAAATCCTCCACGTTGTGGTGGCCGAGGCCGTAACGCGAGGCTTGGGTTGTCCTCGACATTGTACTTCGGCGGCCATCCTCGCTTGCAGTTCTCCATCTGCAGATGTTTGGCCTCTGGCGAAAAGCTTTATTCACTAGCCGCTGGAAGTCGGTGTAGTCATTGGAGACCAGTGGTGAGATCTCATCGTTTAAACCATCCATGAACCTTTCTGCCTTTCTTCATCACTAGCCACATCTGTTTGGGGCATAGCGAGCAATTTGGTTGAATTTGTGCAGTATTCCCCCCGCTTGGTTGCCTTGTTTGAGTCGTGGAACTCTTTCTTCTTTAGGGTCATTATCCTCGGGAATATGTGCATGGCGGAAAGCCGCACAAACTCCTCCCAAGAGATAGTCTGCGCATCGGCATGGGAGATGTTATAGTTATCCCACCATTACGATGCGGGACCGGTGGTGATGAGAGGCAAACAGGACTCTCTCACGATCGATACATTGAGTGATATCCGACTTCTTCCGATAGCACGGATCCGATCATCGGCATCCATTGGCTCTGTCTTTCTTTGGAGAAGGTCGGTGGGCGATATCGCATAAATTCCGCCATGGTCAATCTTTGTGCGGTGGAGGTGGTGCTTGAGTGGTCTTTGCTTGGTTGATGTTAATGGATGAGCTATGAGTCTATCGGATGTGTCGATTGGCCATCATCCGCGCCAATCGAGCCCTTCTGGCGGTGGAGGAGGTGGTTCTTTGGACAGGTTTTCTGTAATCTGCGTTTGGATTTCCTTGGCCTTGGCGCTACTGCTTCGCGCGTGTGGTAACCATCTGTGGAATCTTCTAAAGACTCGAATAGAGTATAGAAATAAAGTTCTAAGGAATAATATTTTTAACAGCCCAAGAACTAACAAGCACAAGACAAAAGAACCAAATTTTGCCAAAAATAGTCCTTTTATTATTTTATTTTATTGTTTGATTATGGCTATCACAAGAGACATTGATAGCTCATAATTAGCATCTAACGATCATATGAGATCTGACTAAGGTGTAAGAGGGTATAATCGGCTGCAAGTACTACCCTCTCTGCCTTGTATATAGCCGACTCTTCTTCCCATTGCCTTTGCCTTTCTTACGCATCTAGCGGTACATTACGAGTATTACGCAGTTCATCGAGTGTTCCCGTAGGCATAATCCATTGCCTTAGACAGTCCACTTGGTGAGTAAGCTCAGAGAGTCCTCATACTCAAGGAGGCGAAAGGTGCTATCAAATTTAGCCTCGGAATGTGCATGGGGTGGTAGTGAAACTTCGAGTCTTCAAAATAATTGTTGTAAATGTGGCGTGGCGACGTGTTGCCTCTCTGGCTGCATCTGAAGTCCATCGTGAAATTATCCGTCTCCTTTGGGCGTCGAAGATGTGGTGGTTTGTGTTTGGTTGAAGGTTGGCGTGAGGATTACTTCAAGTCTCCAACGCTCTTGGTTCCCCACTTTATACATGTACCCTTGATAAGTTGGTCTCTGGTTGTAACCTAAGTGTTGCATCATCTTCCATAGAAGTGCTGACCCGGTGTCGTGAAAATTCCATGGGAAATCCGGGTTGGTTGTTGACCATCTACAATTTAGAGAATAAGATGAGTTGATAACCATTTTAAAAAGAAGTGTTGAGAAGACTCTTGAATAGACTCAAAATATGTTTAGTTTTTGAAAAATAAATCCTTAAGAAAATTCTAAAGCCACGACCTACGATCGATATGGCTCGATACCACTTTTGTCGAACTCGGAGCGAAGGATCCCGAATTCTCTGTGTTCATACATTAGTCGGGATAGCTAATGTACAGTCAAACAAAAGTGATAATCAAAACATATCACGCATTTTATTAATATTTATTGAGTTTATTACAAAGGGCACGAGGCCAAATAAAGTAAAACACAATGAGCGAAATAATAGTAGTAGACCCAGCGATTAGCCACAGCAATAAATGCAGAGAAGCCTTGACCTAAGGCGTCAAGATCCTCACCGTCTTGGTAGATATCTTCTCTGAATAAAGTTTATTGAGAAGAGTGAGCACTACTACCGTGCTCGCAAGTTACACCAATATGGAATTGATATGCATGCATAAGGTAGACAAAGGATCTTGGCAAGGTTATTTTGCGTAAAGCGGCGGTTTTAATTTAAATAATCATATTAGATTACAAAGCCATTTTATACAATAATCTAAATCACCATTTTAAATAACAATAGTTTATTGTGGATAACCTCCATAAAAGATGATGGATATCCTCCAATCACAATGGCTACGCCTAATTTTCCCACAGGACTATCCATCCCGAAATTATCTGTTGAAATCATTTTAAAACCAAAAACAAAACTAACTCGAGTGGCTTTGCTAGCATGTCCATGACCGTGGACGCGCTATTGAATAGTTTCTACTCTGCGAGTTTGTACAACTTTACCCACACGAGATATTATACTCTTTGAGTCGGCCAATCCACGCTTCCTAAGGCGTGTGTGAACAAACATCACAAGGCCGTTACAATGTTCTACCTCAAAGTACTTGTGCCGCTAAGGTTTAGCTTCCATTGGTGGCCGTCCTCAAAACCCCTCTTGCGCAGATGGGAAAAGCTGTCTGCAGACACCCATACATACAACATAGCACAAATAACTAAGAGGTATTACAAATTATTTAGCTGAGTCCTGCCCATACAGGACATGTGGTTGTCTGATAAGGCATAACAAAATGCGCTCAAAGACCGGTCCTCAATTGACTTGGGCGTCATTCAATTTAAACCACAGGTCTTAATCTTAACGAGACTAAGCAGGTGCATAAACTGCACCCACCATTCATCCTTTTCGCCCAAGTCCAAACCCTTTTGATTTTATTTCTATAAAACCATCTTTACAAATTCTCTATGGTAAAACAATACCATAGTTTTAATTTTCAAACAAATTTTATTGAGTTGGCTAAAATTCTCCCAAAAACATAAATCATGATCTAAGTATTTGCGAAGCATTTGATTATTAAACATAATAATTTATCTAAAGTGACAAAGGAATGACATGGCAACATCCAAAATTTGGCATACAAGGATAATAGGAATAACTAATTATTTAAGCAGAATTTGAAATACTTGAATAAAATTATGCATGCATTTAATAATTTAAAAAACTGAATTTAATTAACTTTAAAATAATAGGGCAAAATGGTCAAAGTATAACTTGCCTTCGTTGCGATCTGGAAAATCTCGTCTTGAGAAGTATCTAATTCCTAATCGTCAAAGTCTAAGCGTGAAAATAAGGCAAATCAAATAAAATTCAAATAAAACTCAGAAATACAAAATAAACCAAGTCTAAATATAATAATTTTATTTTATTGAGCTAGATAATCAAATTATAAAATTTTAGAAATTTGTTTCACTAAATTTGGAGTTAGGATTCAATTATTATGAATTTTATAAATTTTAACCTAAATTTGATATTTAAAAGAATTCTAAATTCTAAAACAGAACTAAAATGAACTCTAAATTGAATTATTATATTTTATTTAGTTAGACAATAATTTTCTAAAATTTTAGCAACTTGAATCATCTAATTTGGAGTTATAATGCAAAAGTTATGAATTTTACAAATTTTAAACTAAATCATTATTTAAACAATTTCCTGAATTATTTTTCTAAAGAGAATTCTAAATATTAGCATGATGCGTCAGCGATGATTTTCGAATTTAAATGAATTTGAATTAATTTTTCCGACGGTGGGGCCCGGTGACATAGGCTCGGCTCACATGGAACATGTCCATGGACCCCCAGCAGAAGGTGTGGTGGTGTCGTGTGGCGTGGCGCCCTTGACGACCATGTCGGAGCTTATCTTTGAGGTGGCGCCGGTGGCCTCGAGGTGGTCAGCCACGTAGGCCCGAGCGGTGACTCTCCGGTGAGGACCTCGCCGAGCTCTGAGCCTCGGCGAAGCGAGTGAATGATTGCAACAGAGAGAGCGGAAGATCTTTGGTCACGATGCTCACCGGAGTTGCATGAAAACGCGGAAAGACGATCGGCGCGAGGTTGCGGCGCTGGGCCGACGGTGAGGTAGAGGCTCCGAGGGTTTCGGCAAAGCGGATGCACGCACGAGTGTCATGGTGTGACGATGTCGTGAGACGTACTCAACGAGGGCGTCCTTTGGCGCGAGGCCGAATTGAAGAAGAAACCAATTCTTCCGCCGTGAAGAACTCTAAAATTGGGGCTTCATAGAGGAGGAGGAAGATGTGAGTGGTGGCGATGTGTTGTGGAAATGGGCGCTCGAGGCTCCCTTTTATAGGGCCGGGCGGCGATGAGACGGAGATCGTGTGCGGCTTCAATGGCGGCGGCGGCGAAGTGGAGAATAAAGAGGGTTAAAGAGAGGAAAGCGGACGGAATGGAAGCGGAGAGATCGTGGATTTGAATCGCGCGATCGCGTGAAGTAAGGAGGCATAAATGGCGCGTTTAAGAGCTTCTGAAGGCGGCAATGGCGGCGGTCTTGTGGTGGAGGTAGAAGAAGACGGGGAGAAAAGCAGGCGGGCGTTGGATTTGCATCGGGTGGCTAGAGAGTGTGTGGCGTGGCGTTCGTGGCCGTCCGATGCACATCTGACTGATTCGAGAAGAAAGGGTAAGCGGGATGAGAGGCGGTCTTTGTGTGGGCGGCTTGGGCGTGCGTATCGTGTGAGTAAATGGGCGAGCCAAGTTTGGCCCAATTGCTGTTTTCGATTTTCTTTTCATTTTCTATTTTAAATATTCAGTTTAATTCTTTTGACTTTAGAATATAGCAAAATAATTCCAAAAATTCTAGAAAAATTCTCATAAATTATTAGAGACATTTTATACTTAATAAAATTATTTCCAACTTAAACTTGATAATAGATTTTGTAGTTAAATTTATTTTAGCCTTAACTAATTAAGAAAAAGTTTTAAAAATTTGAGAATTTCCACAAAAATAAATAGTTTTAAATTTTCTCTGAAATTGAAATTTTGGGAAATTTACGGTTTCTACTGAAAATCAGTTCTTGTCGGGATTATCGGTAGTCTGGCTTTGTACATGTGGAACTAGAAGTGCGGTATGATGGCAGGTGTCAATGCAGTAGTACCTGCAGTCTTGTTAGATCCGATCCGAGCGTCCGATGGCAAAAAGGGCTTTGTTCGAAGTTTTGAGCTTTTTCGTGTTTTCTTGTATCTGGTATTGTTTTCACGGAACTACCACTTTGCGGTAGTACCGCGAGTAGTTTATGGTAGTACCGCAAGTCATTTTCTCTAGTGCGTTTTGCTCGGTTCGTTAGATCTTGATCTAACGGCTGATTTTGAGATGAATGTTCGGACCGTCTGAACTCCTCAAGGAATGTGAGCCTTTGATCTGAAATCTAACGGTTGTTATTGATGTAACGTTCGGACCGTCCGAGATGAAAGCATTGTGAGCCGTTGATTTGAGATCTGACGAATGAAATCATCTCGGACTTGCTCTGATACTCTTAAGATCGGCGGTGTGGAAGCACGGTCCGATTGGCCCATGAATCTGGGCGCCCACGTGTCAAAGGCGTTGTTATGAGGTCTTTGCGGATGTTTGTGGAAGCGGTAGTACCGTGGGTTTGCGATGGTAGTACCGCGCTTGGTTTTTCGTAAAAGAACTTCGGCGAGTCTTTGTTAAGTCAAATTCGGTTGTTCAAGTCGAGAGGAACGCCGCGAGACGGTAATACCATGAGTTGGTTGGCGGTAGTACCAAGAAAGGCAATACCGCAAGGGCGCGGTATAGATTTTCGAAGTGATGTTTTGGAAGTTTTGGAAGATCTTGAGATTTCGATGAGCGGTAGTTCCAAGATGTTTTGAGTGATGCGACCGCGTGTCTTGTAATCTGGGATGCATAATGACGGTAGTACCGATTGTACTCTGGAAAGTTGTCGCTTTGGAGAATTGACTGCGGATTTGTTGATTTTGTAAGCTTTATTTTGTTGCATGATGCATGATAGTGTTTATGGCTGTGAGTGAGCTAATAGATGGTCAAGTTGGAGAACTTGTGCCAAGAATTGGTTTCCTTGATCTGTGCATGTGCAGGTTAGGTGTTGAGGATGAATCACGGTCGATGACGGGATTGACTCGGACTAGGATGGGGAATCTAAGGTCTTGGAAGTCGTGGATGTCAAGAAGTGGTTTGGATCGCATTGGAGCACGTGGAGATCAAGGGGTGCATGCTGGAAGCTACGGGATGGAGTCCTGGAGGCTTATGGCATGGAGTTTTTGGAAAGACAGTTTTGGAAGGAGTTCCAAAACTGGTTGTTTTGAGATAGAGTCCGTATTGGTGTCATGTTGGACGTGAATAGGACTCTAGCCTATAAGAAGAGGCAGAGAGGTGCACTTTGTGGGTGTGTAGATTTTAGGGTTTTTGACGATAGCTTGTTACTCTTTGTTTTGCTATGGTTTAGAGGTCCTTTGTTTTGGGGCTTTGAGAGGTGATTCTTTGAAAGCCTTGTAGACACAAATCAAGAGTGATATATAAAGTTGATTCGTTCAACTTTGGTTCTCGATTTGTTGATCTTCTTGTGTGCACGAGGTGATACTTAACTGCGAAGTTTTTCAAGTCATCCAAAGAGGTTCTTTGGAGTTCTTGATAACAAAAAGAAGTTGGAATTAGGGGTCTATTATTTGCAATCATTCAACCCCCCTCTTCTGATTGCCATTACGATCCTACAATTGGTATCAGAGCAAGGTTGCAATGGCATCAGATCGAGATCGATTCTTAGGTAAGCCACCGTATTTCGATGGATCTGACTACATCTATTGGAAGAGAGGGATGGAGGTTTTTCTGCAAGCTCAAGGTAATGTCATCTGGCAAAAAGTTGAAAATCCTTATGAAGTGCCTGCTGTGATTACTAACAACAATATTGCTGATGTTGAAGCAAATGCTAAGGCTAGAAATATTTTGTTGCAAGGTTTAAGTAGGAATGAGTTTGTTAGAATTGCCAATATAAAATCCGCTAACAAAATTTGGACAACTCTTCTGATTATCATGAAGGTTCAAAATCATTAAAGGTGTTAAGTCAAAATCAATTCAAAAAGGAGTATTCTAAGTTTGAGATGAAACCGGAGAATCGTAGATGCACTTTTGATCGCTTCAATAAAATCATTAGTGATTTGTAATCTGTTGATGTGATTTATTACGATTACGACAATGCTAGGCAGATTTTGAATGCTTTGGATATGTCATTTGGGAGGTCCTAGTCACTACAATCAATCACTCTGTTAATATGGAAACACTCACATTAAATGATCTTTTTCCAAGATGAAAACACATGAGATTGATATTTTGGCGAGAATAAACAAGTCAAATTCTTTGGGTTTAGTGACTAACCAAAGCGACAGGTTTATCAAGTTCTTCTAGTTTCTCTTTATGCCTTTGAGTTCAATTTCGGATGAACAATTGGAGGAGATCTCGGAAGAACAACTTGTCCTCTTCTCAAATAGGGTGACTAAAGCAATTAACAATGTCGGATCAAGGAGAAGAGGAGGACCAATTAGATGGTTTGAATGTGGTGAGCCAAACCACATTAAGGTGAACTGTCCCCAAAGCGAGAGGTAAAGAAGCTAAGGATGACAAAGCACCATTTCGGCGTTCAAAATTCAAATTTGATTCAAGCAAGAAACAAAATTATCGAAGGGTCATCAACAAGGTGCTTTCGGCTCTTGAGGAGATTGGGTTAAGTGATGTTGATTCGAACGGCGATAATGAGGATGATCACAAGAAGGCAAAAGAGGTTGATTTCACAGGATGTGCTTTATGGCAAGTAGTGAAGAAATTAATGATAATGAGGATCTCTGATGACCACGATGAGGTAAAGCCCTCTTATCTTTGATTTATCGCGTGTTGTGCTGAAATTAACAATTGAGCTTAGAAAATACAAAAAGAAAGTGAAGAAACATGATCTTGTTGTTGATAGCTTGAATTTGAAATTGATAGACTTAAAGTCGCTATTTCGATGATGAATCATGTGAATCATGTCAAGTATTGCATTCGAATTGAAAGTTGCTAGATCATTACATGCTGAATTTGAAAAACTGAAACTTACTCATGATTCATGTGATGATAAAGCGATACTTGCACATGCTGAAATTAAAAAGCTGAAGTCTAGTTCAATTTGTTTAGAAACAAATCTTGTGAATGCTCAAAATAAGACTTGTTCAAATTGTGAACTGCTAGAAGCTAGATTAAAGTCATCTCAGGATTCTATACAACAAATGCTTTACCATGAGACACTTTCTTGCACAAATTGTCCTAAACTCATAACTGAAATTGATGCTTTGACTAGACAATTAAGTGAGTTTCTTTGAAAAAAGAAAAGATGGCTCGATCTGTTGCTTCTAAGAAAATCTTGAATGGTTTTGTTAAGTGCACAACTTGTCCTGAATTGGCTAAAGAGAATGAATATCTTAAAGACACCTTAGAGAGGTTTTCTTTTGGCAAGAAAAATCTGAACATGATTCTAGACAGATCAAGAGTGAGTTCTAAAAAACAAGGTCTATGTTTTAATTCTGCTATTCATGCCAAGAATCACCCTCCCAAAGTTCTTAATCTTCTAGAACCTGGAAATTGAAATTGAATCTGAACCTAAACATGTTGTGTTTAAATCATTGGTTTTGCAAAGGATCCTTCTCTCAAAGTGAGTATTGTAAAAAGAAAAGCGCAATCTCTCATTTAGATAAATATCAATGTACTCATTGTGGAAAAGAAGGACACTTGGTTGATTCATTTTGAAAAGCTAAGAAAGAAAAGAGATAGGCTAAGAAAAGTTTTTCAAGCTCCTTTTGTTTCCACTAAACAAGCTACTGCTTGAGTTTAGGAGTTTTTGTACAATCGACCAACAATATACTCAAAAGCGAAATGATTTTGTTGCTCCTACTCGGCGTGTGTCACAAGATTGGGTTCCTAAATCATGCCTTACTAACCCCAAGATCTTGTGAGACCAATAATTTCTTCAATGTAGGTGCGGCGGTTGAGGAAGGGAACATTTGGCTAGTTGATTGAGAATGTTCAAGACACATGACGGTGATTCAAAATGGTTCTCCTCCCTCACTAAGGCATCCAATGATGAATTGATTACTTTTGGGGATGCTTCAATTGGAATTGTGATGGCAAAAGGTACTGTGCGCGTAAATGACAAGTTCATTCTCAAAGATATTGCCTTGGTAAGTAAATTGAAGTACAATCTGCTTTTTGTTTCTCAACTGATTGAAGAAAATCTTGAGGTAAGCTTTAAGAAACATGCTTGCAGGGTTTTAGATGCCTCTGGAGATCTTGTCTTTAATATCACTCGGTTAGGGAGAGTTTTTAAAGCTGATTTCAATCATTCCTTTTCACCTAATGTTAGATGTTTGGTAGCTTCTGAATTTAGAGATCTGTTCTTTTGGCATCGTAGACTAGGACATATTGGTTTTGATCATCTTGTTGAATTAGTGGGCCGATCTCATTAGGGGATGCCAAATTGAAAATGAGAAAGATTTGGTTTGCTCTCCTGTCGACTTGGTAAGATGGTTCTTTGCTCCACATTTTCCTATTTACGTAATCATCACAGATTACTGGACAATTGTTGCATATGGACCTTGTGAGGTCCCTCAAGAGTTCAATCTGTTGGTGGTAAGTGGTATATTCTTGTGATTGTTGATGATTACTCTAGGTACTCTTGGGTGTATTTTATGGTGTCTAAGGATGAAGCTTTTGGTTATTTCAAAGATCTATTTCTCATATTGAATAATGAATTAAATGGTGTTGTGAAAGTATTAAGAAGTGATAATGGTACTGAGTTTAAGAATTCTTTATTTGCTTCCTTTTGCTCTGAACAAGGTTTGGAATATCATTTTTCCTCTCCACGTGTTCCTCAACAGAATAGTGTAGTTGAGAGGAAAAATAGAACATTGGTTGAGATGGCAAGAACCATGCTTGATGAACATGCCACTCCTAGGAAGTATTGGGCAGAGGCTATTTCAACTGCTTGTCATGTTTCTAATAGAGTATTTTTGAGAGCCTCTTTGCACAAGACCTCCTATGAGCTGAGATTTGGCAAAAGGCCCAGTGTCTCTCACTTCTCTCACTTCAGAGTTTTTAGTTGCAAATGTTTTATTCTTAAACATGGTAATCTGGACAAATTTGAATCTAGATCAAGTGATGGTATTTTTCTTGGATATCCTCTTCACTCTCGTGGCTATCGAGTGCTTAATCTTGAAACAAACAAAATTATTGAGACTTGTGAGGTTACTTTCGATGAGGTGGGTCCTGTTCTAGAACTGACATTTCAGGTACACAAGTTCAGGGGGAGTCTGAAAGCATATTTCTTGATGAAGAAGATGATCTTGATTTAGGTAATGATCTTTCTCCCATACCATCAACTACTGAAGATCATGCTCCTACTACTGTTGTTGCGCCACCATCAGAAGATGTTCAAAATGTTGAAGCTAGTTCAGAACCTTCTGCACCTTTGAGGATTCAGCGAGTTCATCCTCCAGAACTAATGATTGGTGACATTCATGAAAGGGTAACACGGTCTAAGTTTACTTCTCCTGACTCACATGCTCATTCTGCTTTTGTTGCCTCTTTTGAGCCTAATGATGTAAGTCACGCTTTATCTGATGAGTCTTGGATCAATGCCATGCATGAAGAATTAGAAAACTTTGAGTGTAATAAAGTCTGGACCTTAGTTGAACCTCCTCATGGACATAATGTAATTGGAACTAAATGGGTTTTTAAAAATAAACAAAGTGAGGATGGTATTGTTGTTAGAAATAAGGCTAGACTTGTTGCTCAAGGATTTTCTTAGGTGGAGGGTCTTGATGTTGGTGAAACTTTTGCCCCTGTAGCCAGACTTGAAGCAATTAGAATTCTTTTAGCCTTTGCTGCATCTAAAGGATTCAAATTGTCTCAAATGGATGTTAAAAGTGCTTTTCTAAATGGCTACATTGAGGAAGAAGTTTATGTTAAGCAACCACCTGGTTTTGAGAATCCTAAGTTTCCTAATCATGTCTACAAACTCTCAAAAGCTTTGTATGGTTTGAAGCAAGCTCCTCGAGCTTGGTATGAGAGGCTTAAGCTGTTTTTGCTAAAAATGACTTTCAAATGGGCAAGGTAGACAAAACTCTTTTCACTTTTAAACATGGCAATGATCTATTACTTGTTCAGATTTATGTGGATGATATCATCTTTGGGGGCTCCTCTCATGCTTTGGTTTCCAAGTTTTCAAATACTATGAGCAGGGAGTTCGAGATGAGTATGATGGGGGAGTTAACTTACTTCTTAGGATTGCAAGTAAAACAGACCAAGCAAGGCAATTTCATTCATCAAACCAAGTATACTAAAGACTTGCTTAGGCGTTTCGACATGGCAACCTGCAAGCCCATCTCTACACCAATGGGATCAACAACTGTTCTTGACCCAAATGAAGAAGGTGAGGCAGTGGATCAAAAAGAATATAGGAGTATGATTGGATCTCTACTCTATTTGACTACTTCAAGGCCGGATATACACTTTGCTGTATGCTTATGCGCTCGATTTCAAGCTTCACCTCGTGCATCTCATCGACAGGCTGTGAAAAGAATTCTCAGGTATCTCCAATCCACTTTAGAATTTGGGCTTTTCTATGCATCTTCATCTTGTCTTACTTTGCGTGCATATTTGGATAGTGATTTTGCGGGGTGTAGGATTAATAGAAAAAGCACATCTGGCACATGTCACTTTTTAGGCACATCTTTAGTGTCTTGGTCTTCACGAAAACAATCTTACATTGCTCAATCAAGCTCTTTGAAGTTAAGTATGTTCTTCTGCTTTGCTAGTTGCTCTCAAGTCCTTTGGATTTCTTCTACTCTCGAGATTTTGGTTTAGAATTGGGTCTTGTTCCACTTTATTGTGACAACACTAGTGCTATTCACATTGCTAAAAATCCGATTGCAACATTCTAGAACCAAACACATTGATATCGATTTCACTTTCTCGAGATCATGTTGAAAAAGGTGATATTGTTCTCCACTTTGTTGAGGCGATTTTCGAGTTCTTGATATTTTCACTAAGCCGCTAGATACTTCTCGTTTTGTTCATTTGC
The DNA here is from genome assembly GCA_036346405.1 of Phyllostachys edulis. Classification (NCBI taxonomy): domain Eukaryota; kingdom Viridiplantae; phylum Streptophyta; class Magnoliopsida; order Poales; family Poaceae; genus Phyllostachys; species Phyllostachys edulis. The sequence continues at coordinate 92,963,321 of CM070562.1, read as the reverse complement.
GGAGTGAACTGGGTGTTGTTCATCCTATGGGCTTATTTTGAGGGGGAGCTGTTTTGTCAAAATTTCAGAAGCTTTAATTATTCATTAAGTCGACCATTGAAATCAAAAGAGTAGTAGAGCTTCCTTTATCATATTTATTCATGTGCTATGTAGCCTTGATCGGGTGGTTTAATAAACTTACTACATAAAGAACTAAAGCTTGACATGGCTGAAATCTTTGACTAGCTTGATTATTGTAATCACTTTGTGTTGGTTATTAAAAAGGATAAGCTTGTTTGTGAGTCTTATTTTAAGTCTTGGATTTGAAGCAACAATATCTCTCATTTCAACCCTCTGTTGCTCACTCAATTTGGCATGTCATAAAAGATAAAGGGTTGAGCAAAAGAATATGAAAAGATGTGTGCTTCAAGCATGCCATACATAGCTGTGTATCAAAACAAAAAAAAGGGTACATAACAGTACTCACATGAAAAGACTTGTGCTTCAAGTATTCCATGCAGCTTTTGTGTCTTTGCAATAAAAAATGCACAAAAGTGCTTCAATCAAAAGAAGTATGCTTCATGCATGCCACCTGAAAAGAAGTATGCTACAAGCATGCCACATGCAAATGAAAATTGAAAGTAAAGCAAGAGGATGTTTCATGAGGCTGTAGCTCATCTAGATTTAAAGTTTGTCTCACTTTGTTTTGCTTTCACTTTTGGTGACTTCTCTTTGTGGTCTTATAATCTTTTTAGTCATTGTGTGATATGCTTGTCATGAATCTAAATTGATTTATCATTCTGAAATACTTGTCTAGATATTGCTCGTGGTATATGCATTTATATGATCTTGATTAGCTCTACTCACCAAATTGGCTTGGTCAATCCATTAAATAGATTTTCATAAAGCTTCGGACTTTTACTCTTCTGCTCCTTCTCTTTACGCTCTTGATGATCACATTGCCAAAGGGGAGAAAAGCGAGAGAAAATCTGCAAAATTTGATTTTCTAGTGTTAAAGGAAGTCTTTCATTGTAGCTCACTTTGCTTGGCAGTTTTGACTCTTTGTCACTTCCTTTCACTCACTCATCTTTGTTTATTGAAAGTATTGTCAATATAGTCATCAAGGGGAGATTGTAAGACCAAGAGGTTTTTGGTCATGATATTTGATGATGAACACATTGACAATAAGCTAGACTTAGTCTCAGTTCTTAATGATGAATACATTGTCTCTGGAACTTGTTTGTGCTCTTCAACTGTCTTGCATTTGAGTTATGTCAGTTTCTGCTGAAAATCAGTTCTTGTTAGGATTATCGGTAGTCCGGCTTTGTACATCTTGGAACTACGAAGCGCGGTATGACCGCGGGTGTGCAGTAGTACCGCAGGTCTTGTTAGATCGATCCGGGCGTCCACGTGGCAAAAGGGCTTTGTTCGAAGTTTTGAGCTTTTTTCGTGTTTGCGGTAATATCTGGTATTTGTTTTCACGGAACTACCGCTGGCGGTAGTACCATGAGTAGTTCTGATAGTACCGCAAGTCATTTTCTCTAGTGCGTTTTGCTCGGTTCGTTAGATCTTGATCTAACGGTGATTTGAGATGAGCGTTAGGACCGTATGAACTCCTCAAGGAATGTGAGCCTTTGATCTGAAATCTAACTGTTTGTTATTGATGTAACGTTCGGACCATCCGAGATGAAAGCATTGTGAGCCGTTGATTTGAGATCGGCGAATGAAATCATCTCGGACTTGCTCTGATACTCTTAAGATCGGCGACATTTGTGAAGCACGGTCCGTCGACCCATGAATCTGGGCGCCCACGTGTCAAAGGGCGTTGTTACGAGGTCTTTGCGGATGTTTGTGGAGCGGTAGTACCATGGGTTTGCGGGTAGTACCACACTTGGTTTTTCGTAAAAGAACTTCGGCAGTCATTGTTAAGTCAAATTCGGTTGTTCGGGTCGAGAGCGGAACGATCGCAAAGACGGTAATACCGCAGAGTTGGTTGGCGATAGTACCGCCAAGGCGGTAATACCGCAAGGGCGCGGTATGGATTTTCGAAGCGATGTTTTGGAAGTTTTGGAAGATCTTGAGATTTCGATGAGCGGTAGTTCATGATGTTTTTTGTGATACGATCGCGTGTGCGGTAATCTGGGATGCATAATGACGGTAGTACCGATTGTACTCTGGAAAGTTGTCGCTTTGGAGAATTGACTGCGGATTTGTTGATTTTGTAAGCTTTATTTTGTTGCATGATGCATGATAGTGTTTATGGGTGTGAGTGAGCTAATGGACGGTCAAGTTGGAGAACTTGTGCCAAGAATTGGTTTCCTTGATCTGTGCTTGTGCAGGTTAGGTGTTGAGGACGAATCACGGTCGATGACGGGATTGACTCGGACTAGGATGGGGAATCTGAGGTCTTGGAAGTCGTGGATGTCAAGAAGTGGTTTGGATCGCACTGGAGCACATGGAGATCAAGGGGTGCATGCTGGAAGCTATGGGATGGAGTCGTGGAGGCTTATGGCATGGATTTTTTGGAAAGATAGTTTTGGAAGGAGTTCCAAAACTGGTTGTTTTGAGATAGAGTCCGTATTGGTGTCATGTTGGACGTGAATAGGACTCTAGCCTATAAGAAGAGGCAGAGGGTGCACTTTGTGGGTGTGCAGATTTTAGGGTTTTGACGATAGCTTGTTCTCATTGTTTTGCTATGGTTTAGAGGTCCTTTGTTTTGGGGCTTTGAGGGTGATTGCTGAAAGCCTTGTAGAGCATAAATCAAGAGTGATATATAAAGTTGATTCGTTCAACTTTGGTTCTCGGTTTGTTGATCTTCTTTGTCTTTGAGGTGATATTCTTTGTGAAGTTTTTTCAAGTCATCCAAAGAGGTTGCTGGAGTTCTTGATAACAAAAAGAAGTTGAAATTAGGGGGTCTATTCGCTGCAATCATTCAACCCCCCCCTTCTGATTGCCATTACGATCCTACATTTGGTTTTCACGTGTAGATTGTCAAGACCATGGGGAGCCCGAGTTCAATGAGGGAGAGGAAGCAGCTCAAGACTTTGAGCAAGGCAAGTTACACTCTTGATCATGTTGCACCCAATATTTCAAATTACTTATGTCGTTTTCAAAGATGTATGCATGCTTACTTTACTAAGTTATTTCAATGCCTATCTTTCAATTCATAGTTATGCCTACTGCTTGGTATGACCTCTGTCCATGTTGAAATCAACTTCATTGTCACCCTAGATGAAACCTGGTTCTTGCAATAGTGAGGACCCGTAGCTTTGAAAAATGAAATGCTTAGTCGCGCTTAGACCAAAATCTTGATTTGGGAGTTTTGACCAAAATATCACTTAATCAAATAACTTGGGCCGTGGCATTGGTGTGCCATGGAGATTTCGGCCATGACATTAGTGTGTCATGGAGGTTTTACAAATGGCCATGGCATTGGTGTGCCATGGAGGTTTGAAAGGCAAAGTAAAGGAAAAATGGATTTGACTTGGGCGAAGTTGGTTGTTTGGTTGGTGCATGTCTATGCACGGGGGGGGGGGTCATGTGATCCGATACCCCAGGGTTGAGGTTTGTCGCCCAAGTCGGTTAAGGACCGGTCTTTGAGACACCACTAGCTAAGCCTATAATGGGCTATGCCAAAATTGTGCAACCATATGTCTCCGGTATGGGGCATGGGACCTGGCTAACTAATTTGCAAAGCTCCTTCGTGGTTGATCCGGCGGAGGCGGTGGGTTGTCATGTTACGACTGTTGTAGTCCCACCTGGCATAAGAGGGGGCACCCCATTAACCCGGCGGGTTTGTATCCAAAGGGGGGATCTACGAAACCTTAATGTGGGTGGACTGCGGTGGAGCAATGCATTGTAAAGGCCTTGTCATGTGCTCTAGACCTCTCACCAAAGGAAGTGTGAGGTGGTATCGACGGATGCCAAGCAAACTAGAAAATTCATGTCATGTGGGTAAAGTGTACAACTTCTGTAGAGTGTAAATCTATTCGAATAGCCGTGTCCACGGTCATGGACATACTGGCAATGTCACTCAAAGTTAGCTCTTGGTTTTGGTTTTAAAAACATTTATGAAATTGGTTTTGGTGGTTTAACCAAATTGGGTTTGGGCGGGAAGCCATGTGCAGGAGGGTATCCTTCACCATCTTCATGATGATTGCTATCCAAATGAAAATAGATTTCACAAAAATGAATTTTAACTATTGTAACCTGCCTTGAAACCTAATACTTGTATTTGAAATAACATTGGCTTTATGCAAATCAACCCTAATATGCTTTCCCTTGATATACCCCTATGCATGTCATTCTATTAATTGACGGGTGTAACTTGCGAGCACGGTTGTTGTGCTTACTCTTGCTTGATGATGATGAAGATGACCAACTCAATTAGGCCGCGCCCTCCAGCCAATCACCTGTGGTGTAATGGGTGGACAGTATCTTTTGTTTTCCACTGCGTTTGTGTGCTCTCGGTTGCTGGAGCTTGTAAGCAACCCTTGTAATCAAACCTCCTTTTGTTGTTAATAAAGTTATGTGGATGTTTTGCTGACACTTGCTTGCTGTGAGAACTGGTCGATGATCCTTGGGGACCAGTTTAGATCGCAGTGGACTCTCGGCTCATCCTCAAGCCTCACGACCTCCTCGGGTTGGCTCCTTTCGGACCTCCCCGAGTAGCGCGTGGACTTTGAGGAGGTCTGAGGTCCAACGACCTCCTTAGGGTCGGGGCCCCAGACCTCCGAGTGGTTCTATCGGACCTCTCGGGAGGTCTGGAGGTCCTCCGGGATGTCCTCTCAGGACGTCCTGGGAAGTCCTTCTGGACCTCCCGGGAGGTCTGAGGAGCTCTCGGGGCGTCTGGGGGTTCCTTTTGGACCTCCCGGGAGGTCTGAGGACCTCCAGGTGCCTGTAGGTCATGACATTATAGCACACTAGAATTATCAATTGTAGTTTCTTGGTCCCACATAGACTTTTTGACATGGGCTGACTCAAATTTGGATACCTTTAGTTTAACTTACTAATTGTGAAGTTGTAATATCCCGAAACGCTTTAGAGAGGGAATTTAAAAGAATTAGTGGGGTTTTCTGTAAAAGGGAGAAAACCTAGGCTTCAGGCTTCCGGCCCACGACACCGTGGCCTAAGGTGGGCCGACGCCATAAAGAGCTAGGGGGCAACCCCTTCACCTAGCCACCACTCCCCTCCTGTTGTGCGCCCCTACCCCTTGCCCTATGTCGCCGCCGCTCAAGGCCATTATATCGACCGCCGCCCTTTGCTCACTGCCGTGTACACCGCTTAGTCAAGGGAGAAGAAAGCCAGCAGGAGGAGAGGAGAAGAAGAAGGAAAAGAAAAGGTTTTCACGGATTCCCATGATTCATTGTGATCGTCAAGGGTAAACCCTGTTAATCCCTAGGTTTTTTTATTGGATTGGTTGCTATTAAGTTTGTAGGTCATTTTGATTAGGAGAAATTTAGTTTTCAGTATGTCCTAGTTCGTCAAGGTTGGACGCAGAACCTTGCGAGGGCAATCTGGGGTACATAGGCTCGGATTCAAAGGTTGGTCCAATTATAGAAAGGTTAGATAATCTTGTTAGATTTCTAGGAAGGTCTGGATCATTAGAATCGGAGTAGCGAGCAAAAAGATACAGCCTCGGGAAGGTCGCTGTCCAGAATATGGACGTAGCTAGTAGACGTCTTGAAGATGGGACAATTTCATATAGTAGATGATAAAATTAAAATATGATGATAGCTTGAATAATTAAGGATTTTTTTTGGTTTCCAGAACTGGTATCGTTCATATATTTTCAAGTTTTAGAATTAAAGATATAAAATTGTGAAGTGGACTATCCTCACAGATTCTAAGACGGTCTTCAAGGAAAGAAACGGGGTAGAAAACTGTAGAATCAGAAGTTCGTCATAACTTGGAAGTTGTAGGTTTTTTCGTGAGGATTATAGAAAGTCTTGGTTGGTCAAATTTGGAGTTAGTATGAATAAGTTAGAGCTGTTTTACTACTGGGACAGTAGGTATGTTGATCGGTAGAATCAAGTTATTTGGATTGTTTTTACGTAATCATGGTAGGGCGGATTATATGATGTTTTGGTACTGTGTTTGGTATGTTTTTTAATGTATATCAATTCGTTGTCCATGGAGTGTTGCCTCAAATGTTGTGCCGCCTTTGCATCATCCGGCTCCTAGAAGCTAAAGAGGCATGTGCTTGGTATAATGGTGAATAACGAGTGGTCGCCGTTGTCATGTTCGTTTATTTGCTATGAGATTTATTTATATTGTGTTAAGTTAAATATTTTCCATGGTAATATTCTTAGCTTGGCTATATATGTTTAGATGTGACCTTGATAGCTTTTCATGCTTGATGTGACCTTGTGGCAATTCTTGCTTGTTCTAATACAAGTGGAATTATGCTTCACTTTGGATAATTCTCAAAGCACTATGACAATAAAATACGAAAAATGTAAACCCACTCATTTGCATACATGCACTCTCTCCCTCTTTTGTGCTTCTTGTTTCATGTGGCTTCATGCATAATTTGAGGGGGGGGGGGATCCTGCAAATATGCATAGGAGAGATCTAAGTGAAGATTGCATTTTTGGGCGTAAGTTGCAAAATTCAAGATTTGTAATCTAAAAATGTCAAAAGGAGCTAAATGAGATATTTGAGTGAGGGGTAGTTTTCTTGCATTTCATTTGCTTTCTTTTGGGTTTTGACTCCCTTTCCTTGTAATGAAATGGCTATGGTGAACAATTGTTGTGCTTCTTTTGAGGCCTTTGGAGTGGTTTAGAGCTTTTAAGGGAAACTTGCTCTTTTCATGTGTTAGCACCACTCCATTTCTTGCCCATATGGTCATGTACATTTCTTTCTCTTTAAAATGAACCATGTGTAGTTTTTGCAACTTATTGCTTTTCTTTTCAAAAACAAACTCAAATTATTGCCTTTTGGGTGTTTACCAAATTACTCGTCAAGGGGGAGATTGTGAGACCAGGTGGAAGTCACCCCCATGGTGTGTGATGAGCATTTGACTTTGTTGTGCATGTGTTGTCACTACTAGAAATCCCCATTTTCCCTAGTGAGTAATATACTAGGGAACATGCCCAAAACTGTAGGGAATTAGTTTTCCTAGTGGCATTCATAGGGAACGACTACTAGGGGAAAGAATGTGGGGGAAAGAAAACGTTCCCTACGGTTTTTTTTTGAAAAAACCTAGGGAAAGAATCGTTCCCTAGGATTTTAAACTGTAGGAAAATCTTGTCCACATGGCATTGTCATCTGACGTGAAAAGTTTATTTCCCTACGTTCCTTTCTGCCAGCCTAGGGAAAGAAATTAATAAATTCCCTATGTTATTTCTTGTATACCCTATGGAACATTTTTATATAAATATTATTTTTCTATTGCTAATTCAAAATTCATCCCCTACTATTTAACATAAACACTAGGGGTACTGAATTTATTGCTTTTTTTTCTAAATATACATACATTATTCAAATACTTATTTATATTCAAAGATGCTAAATTCACATTATCACTCAAAACAAAATTTATGCAAGAGATAAAACATAACAATATCATATATTTTCAATTGACCATCAAGTACTATTTGAGGCACATTTGCACCAACATATATAAGTGTAAACGTCACACTACCAAAAAGTCCAAAAAAACAGCACCCACGCTTGCACCACAAGTGCACAACACACATACATACTGAAGCACAAATAACCAGCAAGGTTTCAGACATCAAAATGCAACCTTTACATGTTAATCATTCCATAAAAGAAGGCAACATGCACCCCTTAAAACAAAAAATATGCTTCCACATGTAATTAGACCATGGCTGACATTAAAATAGTGCAAGATCATCGTCCAGCGGAGAAGAGTAGTTCCTATCAGCACTGACAGAAGCGTTAACATAACCTCCAAACATTCCTCGAGCAATCCTATTCAATGTATCATCCGGGTTCTCTACTCCAACAGCTAAACCGTTGGTATGAGGCTATACAACAAAAAATAGTTCGAAGATCAGTAAAAAAATATGGAAAGCATAAACCTATGTTTGCTAGATATCAAGTAAAAAAGATAAGAAGGTAAAAGACAACAAAAACAAAGCAAACAGGAAGACAGTTCATTGAAAACAAAACAAAGCCCATTAATGAAGCCGTAAGATTGTTAAAATTGGGAAGTGATGCCAGTATCTAGTACATCAAATGGCGTACTGGTTTCATAGATCCGAATAGTCACTAAAAACCAAAAATAATATAGGATCAGCCCTTTTTCTAAATTATTTTGCGATGTGGAACACTATACCAAACCTAGTGAAACCTATCAAAATCATAATTTGGGCTAATGCCCTATAGTCCTATACAATCCTTATCGATGTTGTTACAATAACATGATGAAGTTTACATTAATGTCCATACACATGCCTTAATTGATGATGTTGACTTTACACATAGCACTGAATAAGGATATGCACAAAAAATGTATATAAGAAATCTCCTATGCAAAACTAGGTGTATCAATAATAAGAAATTGCAGAGTGTATCAATAAGCTGGATCATTAATGAAATCAAAGTGACCCGACAAGCAAAAGAGGTTTTTTTCACAATCTAGTAAGTCACCTATAAAATGTATCAAAATTGCACCGTGAGGCATGCTATCTGTCAAGTTTATTTGATATTCATGGCACTCTTCAAGGTGGCCCATGTGCACAAGCATCGTGCAAAGTTTTTGTCTTTGTGGCAACACTCAAGTGCAATGATTGTAGTTCTTCAAATAAGTTCGATGTGTCATCAACTGCGTAGATGTACTTTAAAAGGTCAAACTGAAAGTGGGATCATCAACCAAGCGAAAGATATTTTTACCAACATATAAAAAAAAGAAAGAGTTGAGAAACCTACTTGTTGAAGGATACCATCACATGTGTTAACACGTTCCTCTAACATATTCTCGTACATACGATACTTTTCCTCTGTCTGTCAACAAATTAGAGAGGTGAACAAACTCACAATGGCATCGCACACGCTTTCCATCACCAAGCGAGATACTAAATGTAAACAAACCTCGATTTCATAGCAGACTCCAATTCATGAACCATTTGTAGAACTACAAGTGGCAACAAAAGAATTAGCTCAATCATGAAATATTTAAATTTGCATCTGACAAAGACTTAAAAGTTGAACAAACAACACAGGAAAACATGCTAATGTGACTTCAATATTCCTCATCAATGAAGACAACTAGTGCTAGAGCGACCATCAAGCAAAAGTTACACAACAGAGAATGAAAACTAACCTGATGTGTGTTCACCAAGACCGCATCCATTGCACCCGCCTCCTCCAAAGTGGACTCTTTTGCTGGCACAACCACACCTCCATCCTTGCCCAAACTCTTGTCCTGATATAACACCCAGAAAATACATTTTTAAGATAACCTGTTGTCGGTGTCATGCATCCACTACTAATCCAAACCCAAAAAGGGGAAATGAATTGGACAAAAAAAGGAATGAAAAGTACTACAAGCAGCCTTCTAGTGAAATCACACTCCGTGCCCGAATGCACGCACTTAGAAAACAGTTTGCCCATTCTGCAGATATATTGTGACGTGACTTAATGCCCATTAAACGTGTGACAGCTGTTAGACGTGAAACTTGAGTGAAATTGTGGAGCGGCTCTTGTGAAGCAGCCAACATAGACTAACATCATGCCAACAAACTGAAACCAAAAATTTGCATGTCAATGTCTAGATTAATTAACAAGACTATCAAGTATGACTAATATTGTTCAAAAACACAATACAATAGAGAATATAACATCTGATATAGTATGTAAGGCCACAACCTTAGCACTTAATACAATGCAAGCGAGTACCAAGTAAAAACACAACGCACAAATGATCAAGTTACGCCTAGTCTCAACCAAAAAATATCAAAAGTCAAAATGATGAGTAGAACACAATCTTGATGAAACACAAGGACAACAAGAAGCAATTCTAGTTTAACTCAAGTCTGATACTAGTTACCATTTCAAATTCATTGTTTGACAGCAATCACCTTAGAGCAATTCAATCCGAATCCACAATTATCACTTTGCTATTTCTCACAGCACTAGAGATTAACAATCACTAACACAGCACAAATGCAAGATGACAGAAAAGGAAATGTTACTAGCTGCGAGCAGCGGCGACACTAGAGTGAGGAGAGGATCGATGGCGCCGGGCCGGAGTGAGGAGGCAGAGTCGCGGCGGCAGCGAGAAGCACCGGGAGTGAGGAGCGGCGGCGGGAGGGACCGACCGGCGGTGGCGGGATGCAGCAGAGGCCGACGGCTGACCGTCTAGGTTTAGCTTTTAAGGGGGAGAGGGGCGGCTTGGATAAGGAGGACGAGGTGGAGGGATCTGCTGGGGGGCGGCGTTGGGGGAGCAGTTGCCGCCTCGGGGTCGACGGCGACGGCTCGGGGCAGGAGGAGAAGAAGGGGAGTGGGGCGGCGGCGGCGACGACTTCAAGGAGGACGAAGAGGAGGGGCAAGCGGCTCGGGCAGGGGCAGTGTGTGGGCGGCGGCGGCTACGGACGAAGGAGAAGGGGGCGGCACCGCTCGGGTAGGGGCGGTGCGTGGGCGGCGGCAGAGTTTGTGTAGGGCGAAGAAGAGGAGTTTGGGTGTCGCCGAACCGAAAAATAAAGACCGCGTGAAAACAAACTGGCGCCTAAAAAAAAGGAGCGGGTAGAAGAAAAAAAACTAGCGCCTAAAATAAAAAAGTAGCGCAAAAAAATTTTGGCACATAAAAAAAAAGTAGCATGCAGTAAAAAAAAATAAAGGCAAAAACAAAAAATGCATTCCCTACGGTTTTGTCCATCCGAGCAGGGAAAGTTGGCACCATGGCGCTGATATGGCGTAGTCTATTTCTCTCTCCATAGTCTTTCCCTAGTAATTTATGTAAACAGTAGGGAATGATTTCGTTCCCTAGATTTTTTTTATCTCACCCTAGGAATAGATACTTTCCTTTGGATTATAATTCCACTACTAGGGAACATTTTAAACCATAGGGAAAACGGGGATTTCTAGTAGTGTGTTGAAGTTTGAGTTTGGTTTTGGGAGTTTGCAATTTTAGAGCCGCTGTCAGGTGGCCGGGGCTAGGGTGGTAGTCTGACCAGCGGTGTGAGCTCGAGTGAGCTTTAGAGGATTGCACATCAAACACTTGTGTGGGAGTGTTTGGGGGCGTGTTTTCCCCTGGTTTAGTTGAAAATGGAGACTAGACAAGAAACTAGGTAGAGTTTTGTCGAAAAGTCCATAGAGGGTGTTTTCAGGATTTGGAAAAGCAGTCTGGCCGATCGTTGGTTGACGGTTAGACCGGCCATGGCTGGCGGTCAGACCGGCCAAGGGCCGTCGGTCTAACCGGCTAGGACGTGTTCATGCAGAGTGAGATGTGCTGAACCTTGAGGGTTGGTCCTAGGTGCTTGGGTTTGGTGCATATGTTTGCATTATACTCTTACGAACTAATGTAGATCAAGTTGTGAAGAACTTGTGATCGAAAATGGTTGCTTGTTCTATTATTGTGCAGGTGGCTTGAAGTTAACTATGGTCAACGGCGAGGAGGACTGGGACTTGGTTAGAAGAACAAAGGTCCAGAACGGTCGTGGATGCTAGGTGAGATGGTTGGACTCAAGCAAGATGCAAAATGGACAAGAATCATGGAAGGCAAAGTTTGAGCAAAGACCTTTTGAGGTAAAGTGATGCTTCCGGGAGAGAAGCTTTGAAGGTATGCATTCATGACTTATCAATTTTGTGAATTGATGATTTGGTGTGTCGTGTGGTGCTACGTAACAGTTTGCTTTTTGGTGATGGATGTTGGACTTTGGAGCTACGTCATGGTAAGGCAGACGGGATCGGTACTAACCTAGGAGGGTTTAGGTCCAGAACGATCAAGTTGCAGCCGCAAGATGACAAAGGCTAACAGAGTAGTTACAAGCCGAGAAGACGAGGAACTGGAGCGGGAGTTACTAGTGATGGACATGACAGACAACGACAAGGTGGACCGGGACTAAGCTTAGGGAGGAGCTACGGTCCAAAATTATCAAGGAAGCCGGGTGCGATCATTGTGCATAGTGAGTCATGTGGTGCGCCATGTGACTTGTGTTGGAAATATGCCCTAGAAGTAATCATCGAGATGATTATATTTTGTTATGTTCATAACATTAGATAATATGCTATCTTGTTCCTAGAATAATATTGTCAATATTTATTATCAAGTATGTGACTTGATTGTGAAACTCTATATTTCTGCGATAATTATTCTTAAACGTTCCCTAGTCGGAAACATATGAAAACACATATGAATAGACTAGCATATATATTGGTTGATGACTATGTTTCACAGGTCATAGATATGGAGATATCTAACCAATAATATGGACACAAGTTAGAGAACTTAGTGTTGGTTTGACCCACCTTGAGACACTGTTGAGATTGTTATGATTTCATGTGTCATCAGTTGGTCTCAAGCAAATATGATGTATAATCCTTAGACCTGAGATCAACATGGTTTCCTACATGTGAAATAGCACTCTTAGGGGTTGCCAAACGCTACTCGTAATTGGGTAGTTATAAAGGTAGCTTTCGGGTATGCTATGAAACATGTAGAGGAATGTGGATGGTCGGATATAAGATTTGCCCCCCCCTAACATAACAGGAGAGATGTCTCTAGGCCCCTCGTTGTGGTCGAATAAAGAAAGTGCATGACCATACCACTAGTGGTCGAAGTGTCGACCACGTGAAGTTATTCGACACTTGATCGAGAAAGAATTGAACAGTCTATGGATGATAAATTATCTCACCTGGAGTTCAACCAGATGTCGTGAGGCAAAGGGAGAATACACAAGCAGGTCGTTCAGTTTGACCAGATATAGACTGATCGAAGCTGGTCGTAGTCTGGTCGAACATAATCACTAGGTGGTCGAAACCTGCTCTTAAGGAGTTACGAACTGGTCGAGACTAAATATGAACTAGTTGTATAGGGATACGAGCTGGTCGTTAGTGATAAGGATCTGGTCGTAGATCATATTGCATTAAGGTTCGTCTGATATAATTTGTGTGTATTCGGGAATCGTTATGTTCTGCTAGGAACCGCTAACGACTCGTGGTCGGAAAGGGTTTCAGTCTGTCGACACACATGAACCTCTGGTCACACACTTAACGGGTTGGAATAAAACATGTTCAGATAGGATCCATCATGGGCACTATATAAGGATATGCATGAGGTTGTTGGGAAAGATATGAGTTGACATGAGTTGCTCTACTGAAACCCTAGCCACCATCTTCCCGAGAGCTCTACCGTGCGACTTGGTGCTAGCACATCGGCGTACGGTGTTCCTTCTCTGGACATGTGGATACCATAGAGACGCTACTGCAGTTGCTGTTGCACTTGAGGATGATCTGCGATCTTCACAAGGGACCGTAGAGGTTGCTGGAGGAGATGATCGACTCACGAGGACACTGGACGATCGACTACATCGACGTGCTCGACGTTGGACGATCGACTATATCGACGTGCTCGATGTTGGATGATTGACTATGACCACTTCATCGACGCGCTCTACGTTGGATCAGGCTTCTCCAACTCTTCTTCCGCTGCACTACACGTCTAGTGGTAATGATCTGTGATCTTCTACTTGCATGGCTTCCTGGTTTACGTGGTAGAATTTTGAATTGTTAGCTAGCATAGCCTACCCGTATCCCTTCAACTTGCTCCTGTTTGCAAGCGAGGACAGTTCGGTGGGATCCAGACATGTGAGAGGCTTGGCAGGAAGTCATTGGGGCCACATAGATGATGGCAAAGCATGGACAATGCTTCGATGTGAATGAATCAGAAAATGTCAGTATAGGGGCATGTTGGTAAATTGCTCAATACCAGAAAAGTGGTGTGTGCGAAACCACGACGGTGGCCTAAGTAGATTAGGTCAAGGATACTCCATGAAGGGTAAAACATGGTGGATTAGGCCTAATAGAGCTAAAAATGAAGATAACGCTTTGAGAAGCATGCGTGAGTGAGACCTGTTTGTGTGGGCTTAATGAGTGTCCGTTAGAGTTTTCTCTCTAGACCTAGTCTCCAATATATAAGGGGGGTAGTGTAGGATTTGCACACCTACATGAGCCAAGGAACCCTAATGTGAAATTTGAGGAAAGTGGAGAGAGGAAGGGGCTACCGTTTGGGAGATGTATTGAGAGAGATGAGAGCACTTGTGTGTACTGCTCTAGTGGCTTTGTCCTCCCATGGGAGTGGTTGTAAACATTCATCTCCAAGAGGAAATCAAATCTCTAAATTCATCCAAGGCTCTCTCCGATATGCTAAGTATTGATTTCCTTATTTAGCTTGGTTTTTTGTGTTCCTTCCTCGTCTCTTGATCTTGTTTTGTACCTAGGATGTGTATGTGATGGATATATCTCTTGTAGACCAGATCTCATCCATCTAGCTACTTTGTTTTACAAGTTCTTTAGTTTGCCCGATTTTGATGTAAGAAAGGGAGATTTTGGAGGTTTTGCTCTTAAGGGTTTTTAGCTTGATTTTTGCCGTGATTGAGGGTGATAGGACGTGTGAAAACCATCCTTAGCCATATTGGATTGATATCTCCCACGAGTTCCTCTCAATAATCGTTTTCCTATTTGGTCCAGTTTTGATGCAACATTCACTCAAACAGGGAAAAGTTGGAACTTTGTCATGATCTTAAATATCTTTGATTGGAATAGGTTCATGACATTCTAGAGAAGATGTGTTTCAAGTTTAATGAAGTTTGAAGTTATGAATCAAAAGTTTGATCAATTTGTTATTTTACAATCGAGTTGAAATTCAGTTTTTGTGTTGATTTTACTATTCACCGGTGCAGTGCGACTGTTCACCGTCATTTGGACCGACGAAGGGGGTTTGGCGAGTCTTGATCTTCTTGTTGTCTTACTCTTGGTTGAATGATTCCCTCTGATTTTCATAGCTCCACATAACTATTTGAGTACAAGAACATTGAACTCTTTAAGACAAAAGAATTTAAAGAGACTGTCGATTGTGTGGCGCCTAGTCAACCCCTTCTGGCCGCCTTCTCAGTCCAACACAATGGAAAGTGTTCCTTCAACTGTTGTTAAAACCCCATTCGGCATGTTTGCTAAAACCGATCAGTACTAATGCGAGATGCTTGCTCCAACGACACCCTCAGTAGCATGATCAACGCAACTTTCTCCTAAATCCGGCAAAGCCGAGGAAGTCCGGCGAAACAAATGCTGGAAGGCCTTCTCAGCCATCGTTCCATTGGGATCAGGAAGCTAGCCGGCTTGTATGTTTGTGTCTGAAGAGCAACCACGTATGCAGGTGATGAGGACATCCCGACTGGGGCCGATTACACGAGCAAGAGCTAAAAAGATTAATCAACAGGTGAACTCGCTCCTAGTTAAATTTGGTTTTAATTTACATGAGAACTGGTTACTACCTAATGCTAGTATTTTTAATTGTTCTCAGGTTTGTGTGCGAGGAGACTTGGGACACGAGAAGATTATATGTTGCATGCATGCGGGTATGACTAACAAAGGAAATAATCAAGGAAGTAAAGCTTTGTTTGATGGCACATACACTTGGTGCCAGAACCGAGAGGGAGGCAAGGGACGTCGGGGCCAACACCAAGATTGTGAAGGAGCAGCTCCTGCACTGGAGCTTCCTACATGTGAAGCTATCGCACACAGCAAGGAAAAATGAGGCGCCAAAGATTGTTTCGGCCAAACGAAATCACGTGGAAACTTCTCAAGAAAAGGAAAAGGAAAAGGAAGCTTAGATCCTGTGTGTGTTTGGTCAAATCAGACATGCATAGCTTCTTTTCTTAAGTTTGAACCGTACTCTTTATTAATTGCTTGAGTGTATGTGGGACCAAGTGCATTAGGGACTCAAAACCAACCAGGGGGGAGACGACGACGAAAAAAACCAATCTATTATTTCATAAAGCTATACACTTGTTCTTCCTAGGGTTTGTCACACAATTGCAACCTAGAGGGGAATTGAGCATTCTCAACCCCGTTGTTCTTATGATTCCTTGTGATTTGTAGGAGCGGTAACACGTCTACTTTGTGTGGTCAAGTAGACGGGATCATGAGCGTGTGGTTGGGTGAATTCTTTTATCGTAGGTTGATGTTTTGACAGTAGTTGGCGCCATCGGTTCGTTAGGTTACACGGATCCAAAGTTATCATCAATCCTACATCGTGAAGATGGGCATCCCCCGTATCATCTTCGTATCAGAGCATCGGTTGCCATGGTAGGATCAATTTACCTGTAGTTAGATTTATTTTTCTATCCTATAAACAAAAAGCCAAAAAACAAATTCAAACCCTAGTTTCAATCTATTATTTCTTGTGAGTTTTGTTAGGTTTTAAGCCATTAGAATTTTTGTTTAGTGCTGATCTTAGAGTTTTTTTTGCGTTGCTTGATCGTTGTGTCAAAAAAAAACAATCTATTACCGTCTGCGGCTCGCTCAAGTTGCTTGCTACCATGCGCATTCGTTACAATGCGCGAAATCCAACGCTATGCGAAAGCCAACAAAACCGTGAGCTACAGTATGCGTAACTACAATACACGCTATAGTGTCATGGCCGCTATAGTACTACTATGGTTGCGAGACGCACACTGCGAGTGGGCGCCATAATGACAAGGTCCTTCTGATACAAGATCGCTACACAAAAAAAAAAACTTCGCGTGCATCTTTTTGAGCCAATTCAATCTTTTGCGAATACTTTGCTCCTATTGAGACTAGCTATTGATATTGCTCTAAGGCTACTCATTTACACTTTACACACCTCTTAATTGTTATTTCTTTCATATCCGAAAGTGGGGTTTTGAAGTGCTGCTCTTGTGACAATTTGATTGGTCGAGTAAAACAAAGGACATAAAAAAACAAAAAAAGGAAAAGAAAATTACTTGTCGATCACCTACTGTGAGCACACACTATTATTCTCAAAAAAAAAATCAAATTGTGTTGTTTCATCATTTTGAGCAATCTTGTGCGCTATTTTATCTCATTGAGCAATTAGTTAGCGTCTCTCTATAACTTGTGCAATAAGAGCTAGTTGTTCATCACTTATATTTTTATATATTGGCTCGTTCCTTTGATTGCACTAAGTTCCATCATCTTTGCGTGTGAATTGCTTCGTTCTTCACTTATATCTTAATATCATCAACTAGGCATTGAATTCTAGTTTGAATTGTTACCTAGCTTTACAATATTTAGAAATTTAAGATTGCATAGGTAAATACTTTTCCCTCCAAGCTCCACAAATAGGCCATTGTTTAACAGTGCTTGTGCAATTGAATTCGTTTAACCTATCACCTTGTGTTGTCTACCGTCACCAAAATGCGTGCAGCTCTTTAATTTCATCAAGGACGCATAAGAACTTCGGTTGGTAAGAGAAGGTGACGTTGAGTGATTTTCACAAATAAAAACTTCCACATACACACATATAGTTTTTTTTCTTTGTTGTTTGCACTAACCATGTCAGGAAAAGAAGGAGAATAGACATATGTTACACAAGTTGACCTTGAGAAGCTTATAAATGATTTTAACACTCAGTTGAATGACAACATGAGCATTTTGAGGAGGGAGATACTAGAGGAGCTTCACAAAGAACGGGGTCTGATGAGACACGGTGGCCCGATCTTCCGATAGGTTTGATTGATTTCGTCATGAGGACGTTGACGCTTTGAGGCTTCCGACCCGCAGATCGTCACCTCGCAATTCGTTACACCCGCACAACTGTCGTTATCAACCACGCTTGCACGCGATCGACCTTACCACGAGGGTTATGATTCCTGCAAGTAATCAAAGCAACTCACAAGAACAAGGTAGATGCAATCTGAATTATATTGCGAATATAGATGAAGTTCACAAGTGGGGTTCTCAAACCAAACGAGCGCTAAACCGCAGAGTGGCGAGAATAATCTAAGAAAACCCAACCCTAAAGCGTGGTATGGCCGCCGCACATATATAGGGGGAACGTGAGGAGGTGGGAACCCTAGGGCGGCGGGCTGTTCACTGCATCGTTCACGTGAATGCGACGCCCCCTAGGGTGGTCGGCCATCACATGGGCCTTATGGGCCAAGTCGGCCCCTATATTACATAGCGGTGGGCCAATAATTGGTGATGCAGCACCATGGTATGTAAACGCAGCGCCATGGCATGTAGATGTAGCTCGGCTTGTAGGAGTAGAAGTAGTGCGGTCCAATTGGATAATATGGCATTGCAGTGGCCGCAAGTCCAACTGTGGAAGATTGAGTTGAAGTAGAGAATGCAGTGCAGCGGGTTGAAGTAGTGGTCGAAGGTCTTCTGGAAGTGGTCGTAGACCCTGCAGAGCTGGTCGTAGGTCTTCTCGAAGTGGTTGTAGACCCTGCAGAGCTGGTCGTAGGTCTTCTCGAAGTAGTGGTTGTATCCTTATGGTCGATGTCCTCATTAGGGTCCAGTTGGTGTCCCTGAAGAAGGCGTTGAGCTTGACGAGACCGACGAGGAGAGGGTTGCACGATTCGCTAGAGAAGCTCAAGCGGGTCGAGCCGCTGCCAACGCGGTTCGACCAACCTTTCCCGGACGTGGGGGAGGTGTTTTGGGCGCTGACCATGGCCAAGGAAGAGGTCGTGGCCGTGGGCGTGGTCGTGGATGCGGCGGTGCTGCCCACATTAAGGGCTTTAGCGGTGATGTTTGGTTACACCGCAATGATAACTATCAACGCCATGGCCGTCGTCACGATGAGCAGCATGCGGAGGAAAAAATTGGGAAACTCATGTTCAATATTCCCAAATTTGAAGGCACTTCCGATCCAGATGCATATCTCACATGGGAGCTCAAGGTAGAGAAGATATTCCGGATGCACAATTATTCAGAAGAGAAGAAGCTACATATGGCGTCACTTGAGTTTGATGGGTATACGTTGATTTGGTGGGAGCAAGTGTTGAACCAAAGAGAAGATAATGGGGAACCTCCAATTGCATCATGGGCTGAAATGAAGCAAGTGCTGAGACCACGTTTTGTTCATAACACTTACAAACGTGATCTTTTTGATAAATTACAGAATTTGCGGCAGGGAGGTCGCTCAGTGGAGGAATACTACAAGGAGATGGAGCAAGCTATGATTAGGGCACATGTGCACGAAGATGAAGAGCAAACCCTTGCATATTTTTTATTTGGCATAAATAAAAACATTAAACGTATAGTGCAATATCAACCCTACAATATTGTTGTTGATTTGGTGCATCAAGCGACAAAGGCGAAGAAGCAGTTACTAGAAGATGTAAAACCAGCACCAAGGACGACATCTTTCAACTTGAATGCTCCATTATCCTCATCTAATGCCACCAAAGCATGTTTCAGTTTGGGACGAGGTACATTTTCAGCTAATACTAGTTCAAATACTAATGCTCGTTCTTCCTCGATTGCAAAATCAGCACCTATATTAAGTTAGAAGGTGGCTCCATCCCCTGCATCCTCAATTGATGCTACAACAAAGAGTAGAGAAATTCAATGCTTCAAGTATTTGGGGCGTGGGCACATAGCTAGGGAGTGTCCCAACAAGCGAGTTATGCTTGTGACGGAGGATGGAGAGTATGAATCCGCAAGTGAAAATGAGGTTGAGCTCAGTCATGAAAAAGGGAGATATGAAGATGCATTAGCTAACAATGATAAGGTTGATGTGTTGAGTTATGAAATGGGAGAGGCATTAGTAGTCAATAAAAATTTGAGCATGCTTGCACAAGAAGAAAATCTACATCCGCAGCGATTCAACTTGTTTCAAACATAAGCCAAGGTAAACAACAAGGTAATCAAACTTATTATTGATGGTGGTAGTTGTAATAACTTGGCTAGCGTTGAATTGTGTGAGAAGCTTGGTTTAATGTAATACTCTGAATTGTTCTAAAGGAGGAATTCACCTGAAATAGAAATTAGAAGGAAGAGTTGAGGGTTTTTGTAGTTGTTCGAGAACCTGGGCCTCGGGCCTTTAGCCTAGGAGGACCATGAGGGGCCGGCCAAGTGGAACAGGGGGGGCTGAACCCTAGTTTCCCCTCCCCTCCGTGTGCCTCCTCCCCATAGAGCCGCCACCTCTCTTCTCCCATTGCGCCCTGGTCCAGCACCCCTCCTTGCCCTCCATTGCTATCCTCCTCCCCTTTGGTGGTGCTCCCCATTGCTATCGGCCAAGAAGAAAGGTGGGGAAGAGGGAGAGGAAAGGGGAGATGAGATCTTCATGGGAGTTTCAGCGGGTTCCTTTGCTTCTTCAAGGGTGAACCTCAACTCCTTGTTGTTTTGTTTAATTCTCCTCCATGCGATTGTTGTCTATTATCGTATTAGTGTCCCTACTGTATTGATTCATGAATCTGTAGTTCAGTTTTGGATTAGACCAATGCGAAATTAGGGTTTTGGGTCTCCTAAAGAATTGTGGGTTATTTTTTTATGTTTTTGTAGGATCTAAGTTCATAGTATTTGGAGTTCTATTTTGTGAGTTATGACATTAGCAATGTTGCGGTCCAGAAACCCCGTCAAGTTATAGCAGTCATAGTAACTTGTAGATTAGAACTTGTTAATGGCCAAATCAGGATTGTCCACCAACTTTACTTTTGTAGGAAATTCTCTTATCTTTCTAGAATGTTAAATAACACAATTTTTGGATCAACCAAGTGAAAGTTATAGCTATTTTAAGGCTGCTGTCCAGACTGTCGGTCAGTTTCTGTCATTGTTTATTCATCTTCTTGTTAAATTTAGTTAAAGGCAGAATTAAGGGATCTTGCCAACTAAAGTTTTGTAGACCAAGTCGTAATATTTCTATAGAGACTGAAAATGGATTTTTATGATAAGCAGATTGGGAAATACATATTTTATAAGATTGCTGCCTAGTTTTGAGTTACTGTTAGGTTGTCATTTTGCTTGAGTAGATAAATTATTTGAAGTACGGGTTATAGGAGTGTGGATGAGAGTGTTGCGATTAGCGTTGTTTCCTCCTGTCAAGAATTGTTTTGAGTCAATTACTTCTTGTAGGAGGAGTGACTTTGGGATTAGTTGCATCTTCTTTACCATCCAACGTATTGCAACGCGAAAGGCAAGTTCAAATTGGATCGTCTTGTATGGTTATTGTTCAATCTGGTTATATGATTATGACATCAGTAATTCTTATGAATTATGAGTATTTTCCTTCCTTTACATGATTCTGTTCATTGGTGATATCAAAATTGTTACTATGAGAGAATGCATTCATTTCATTTCAATGATTCATGCCTCACCTACGGGAGTGAGTATTGAGAGTCCCATCATTCCAATATGGGCAAATAGATCCCCGTATAAAAAATTCCTCATACAGGCCTTAGATCCCCGTATTTTGGATAATGCGGACCTGAGTGAACACTAACGGGTGTATCACTGGCTATACCGGTATATGCAGAAGAGAAGTGATATCATATTCATATTTGCATCAAGTGCATAGTATTTTCTTGTGTATTCGATATATTGAGAATGTAATGTCTTTGATTCGATGTTTCTTGTAATATTCAATTGTATTTGCTGAATTTTGGACTCACGCTTGTTTTTATTGTTTAGGTGACCGTCGAGGATGATGTTCATTGGGAGAAATTAGCTCACGGTTGCATCTCACAATGCTGCACACATCCATTACCAAATAATATTTCTATTACTTTATTTCAATGAGACTCGATTATTGTAATAATTGGCTTGTTGGTACTTAAATTGGTTCTTTTCATAACTTCATATATTAGACGATGCCTGTTTCTTGTTGGAACTTATTTTTTAATGAGAACGGTAGGAGAGGCTCCTACTACTGTATATGTATGTATGTATGTGTGTGTGTGTGTGTATATATATATATATATATATATATATATATATATATATATATATATATATAAAAAAAAAACAAAAGCCAGGGTATACACAGCAGTTTACAAAGACGAATGAAAAACAAAGACCTCCAAAGGCTTATGCAAGCACCGACTAACCCAAGCTATTTAACCAGGCATCAAAAAGAGGTTTAAAAGGAGGCCTAGTCCTCTAGATAACCAGGGCGAACTCCCGGGTGAAGATGGAACTCCAATTCGCAAAGCTTGGATCCAGAAGCTTGAAAATCCAGTTGTTTCTTGTGATCCATAAGGGCCATGTTGTGAGTACAATGATTTCCATGAAGAAACGTTGGCTGATCTTGTCTTTGAGGTGTGGCAAAGCTTGGAGGGTTGAAGTGAGGGACGAACGTTGAGGGCAAACCAGATTCCAACATTGTTGGGCAAAGGGGCATGACCAGAAAAGATGTTGGGGTGTTTGTTCAGTTCTAAGGTCACATAGGATGCAAGAGAAGTCATCCAGATGGCAGTTCTTACGTCGGAAAAGGTTCCTAGTGTTGAGTCTGTCTTTGAGTAGGAGCCAAAAGAAAACTTTGTGGCGCCTTTGGCAGACACTTGCCCACAGCCAGCTGAAGAAGGGTGGCACCGAGAAAGAGCCCATAAGAAGTCGATAAACTTGGACTGAAGAAAAAAGCGAAGAGTTCCAAATATAGTGCCAAGAGTCTTCCTGAGTTGTGAGATACAGGTCCTAAATGATTCGTTGCACTTGCTGGTACTGTGTGTGAGCTTGAGCGGATAGCAGAAGGTGAAAGAGAGAGGAGAAATCTTCGACTTGCTTGACTGAGGAGATTATGAGAAGGTCTGATTTGGCAAATGAAAGTAACTTGGGATGTTGTTGGCAAAGCAAGTTTCCATTCCATAAATCTTTCCAGAAAAGAGCTGAATTCCCATTCCCTATTGAGTAGACTGCCAGACCCTTGTATTGAAGAAGCATCTTGAGGATGTCTCGCCACCAAAAAAGATCCTACCCGTGCACGCTCCGAAGTTTGAGAAATTTGGTAGTATGCCTCCCAGACAAGTTTAACCTTGGGGAGGTTGGCATGATTATAGAACTTGTGGAGGTTTTTCAGGTGGAGCGCCTGGTTTTGGGTTCCCAGGTTTAGAACTCCTAAGCCCCCCTTGCTTTTTTGGTTTGCGAACCTCTTTCCATGCAACCAGGGATTTTGCTCTGCCCTCCAATGTTGAACTTCTCCAAAGGCAGTTTATGTGGTATTTATCGATTTGTCTTAGCACTCCACTTGGCAGTTTGAGCAAGCACATGTAGAAAGTTGGCAATTGTGAGAAAACTGAGTTCATCACTGTTAGTCTACCTCCAATGGAGAGGTAGGATGCACAACTAGCTAGCCTTTCTGAATGAGTGAGAAAAGGTCCAAGATTTTAGGTTTGGATGTTCCCAGGGGAAGTCCTAGGTAGGTGAGCGGGAGGGAGCCCTGTTGACAGCCAAAGGTACGAGAGAGAACTTCCATCTTGGTCGGCAGCACATTGATTGGGATCATGAGCGATTTATCAAAGTTTACCTTGAGCCCAGTAGAATCTGCAAAAGTATTTAGGATCCCCTTAAGGCAAAACAATTATTTCGCACAGGCCTGCATTACTATGAGAGTATCATCGGCATATTAAACTACTGGGAAGTCTGGACAGGCTTGAAAGTGCACCGGAGGGGTCAGCAATCCCTGATCAATTGCCCTGTTGAGTATCGTCTGAAGAAGGTCAGCTACCAGAACAGACAGAAGAGGTGAGAGCAGGTCCCCTTGTCTAACGCCCCTTCTGCAGTGTAAAAGCTTGCCGGGCATCCCATTGAGAAGAACTGAGGAAGTACCTGTGCTAAGAATATTGGTGATCCAAGCAATCCATTTTGGCCCAAAGCCTTTATACTTCATGATCGCGAAAATTGTCTTATGCTCAATTTTGTCGAAGGCCTTTTCAAAGTCTAGTTTGAGAACAATTATTTCCTTTTTTGATTGGTGGCAGATGTGAAGGTACTCAAAACTCCAAGCCAGACAGTCCTGGATTGAACGGGATTTCAAGAAACCATATTGATTCGCGTGAACTATGCCCAAGATAACCTGCTAAAGTCTGTTGGCCAAGAGTTTTGTCAGGATCTTGAAAGAAGTATTCAACAAGGAAATCGGCCTGAAATCATTTATCCCAATTGGATTGTCCTTCTTTGGGATCAGAGTGATGAGGGAAGAGTTGATGGGTTGGAGGCTAAGGTCATTCTCGAAGAAAGCAGCGTAGAGCTCATAGAAATCCTGCTTGATGATGTTCCAGCATTTTTTGAAGAACTGTCCATTAAAACCATCTAGCCCAGGAGATTTATCCGGAGGAAGATGTTTGATGACCTCATCGATCTCCTAGTGCTCAAAGGGTTCTTCCATCCAATCCAAATTTTGAATGGGCGAAATTAAATCCGAGATATTGAAGTGCATGACCGGCGAAACGGATGAGCCTAATCTCTCTTTGTAAGCTTCCCAAAGGAGTGAATCTTTGTCTTGATGGTTTTTTACTTCAATTCCTTGTGCATCTTGAAGGACTATAATATAGTTTGAGCGGAACCTGATGGTTGCTCTAGCATGAAAGAACTTAGTGTTTTCATCCCCAAGCTTTGCCCATTTGATAGCACCTCTCTGCTTCTAGTAAATGTGTTTCTGTTTTAATAAAAGACATAGATGGCTCTTTAAGATTTCCCTAGCGTTCCATTCTTCTGTAGAGAGGACTCTAAATTCTTCCAAAGTGTCTAGAAATAGGATAAACTCATTGGTGTTAGAGATGGTTGAACCAAGGTTGGAAGACTGATTTGACCAGAATCTAAGAACACGTCGAAGGGTCTTGAATTTTAGGTTAATCTGTCAACCAGAGTCATTAACATGTACTGTCTGATGCCAAAGAGCTTCACTGTGTTCTTGAAATCCTTGTGCTCCAACCAGTGGTTTTCGAATCTGAAGATATTGGATTTCAGAATGGATGAGTTGATCTGAAACTGATTTGGCCAGGGGATAAACCAAGGTGTTCGGGAAGCGAAGAGTCCAGTTATTAGAGGAAAAAACCTAGTCCAGTTTTTCCAGCAGGGGTTCCCCTTGCATGTTGCTCCAGGTAAAGGATCTGCCTTTCAAAGGCAGCTCCACCAGACCTAGGGCGCTGGTAGCCTCATTGAAAAGGAACATGTTGTTAATACATCCTCCTGGTTTATTTCTGTCTGAGGGCGCTCTGATGAAATTAAAATCCCACACAATTAACCAATCCTGATTTGGTTGCATTTGAATGCCAGTGAACCAGTCCAGAAATCTCCCTTTGGCTTCAGTCCTTAGTGAAACATAAAGATTTGTGAGAGTCCAAGAAAGGCCAAAATGAACAGAGGTGAATTCCACCGAGATACAGAACTCGTTACTAAGCATAGGGCGACCTTTGAACATGGAGTCCGACCATGCTACAAGGAGGCCTCCCGATGCTCCTACCGAGGGAAGGAATTCAAACTTGTTGAAATGTCTAGGGCAAAAGTTAGCAATAAAGGACAGCTCCAAGCTTTACTTCTTTGTTTCTTGACAAAACAAAATATTACACTTGATCTCTTCAATTTTGTTTCGGATGGCCCTCCACTTCTTGTTAGAGTTTAGACCTCTAACATTCCAAGACAAAATCTTCCATTGTCTATTCATGACTAACAGATGACACACGCATTGGCCAGCGTATCCTAGATACACTAGAGAGGTGCAAAAGATCCCCAATCCGACAAAATAAGCATCCGAAACTTAGACAAGCAAACCAAGAGGGAGGTTTTGTGGCTTTGGAAACTAGGAAGGAAAGACAAAGTAAACACTTGTTGCAGACAATAGACCAATCCCAAAAGCTTCTATAGCTTACACAGCCCCAGCCTTTAGATCTTCTTGTTCTTCCCATTCTCTGATTTCTTCTCTTCATTCTTCTTTTCCATGTGGAGAGCTTTTGCTAGTTTGTCTTCAGTGACGTCCTCAGGAGGGACCTTGCAATAGTCCAAGCATAGGTTCTTGATAATTTTGGAGGAGAGAAGTGGTGGAGCTATCTCACAGGGCCGACAAAGCTTGTCGGAGCAGGTCTTGCATATGAAGCCTCCTTTTCGAGACTTCAACCTTGTGCTTCTGTGAACTTCAGTTTCTACCAGGGGTACTGCCCTTTTAGAGAGCTTTCTTTTGAGGTGCAGGTCAGAGGTGGAGCCAAATGAGACCTCCAATCTCTTTTTCGCTGGAGGGGTTGAGGGAGCAGGGCGAGTAATGCCTTCGTCTAGAAATTCTTCTTCCTCTGAGGGAGACTTTCCTTTGCTTATGGAAACTGACTGATGCTGAAGGGGGGCAGTTGTTACTTTCTTCTCATCATCTGCTGGGGGCTGCAAGACGCCTGAAGAAGCTGGGCAGCTATCATGAATGACCAAAGATTTTTTCTTGCCTTGATGCTCCTCCGATTGCGAGATAACTGCCCACATGCCTGAGGAGAGGATTTCCTTGGCAACTGGGAATCTTTTAGGTGACAAGAGCAAAGAAGAGAAGAAATTGGCCCAATTGTCTGGAATTTCCACCACTGAATGGGTTGGTGCAACAGCCTGTGGAGCACAGAAATTGGCCCAAGCCTGTGATTCAACTTCTGGGCAGGGTCCAGTTGAAGTTTGAGGTACTGCCATCGTGGTCTGCATGAAGCTCCAAAAGAGGGACCAGGGCCATCCCTAGCTGCATGTCTAGGTTAACTTGCCCTGAGTTAGCCACTAGGATGTTCTCTGCCTCTTGCTGGCCATTCAGCACCCCATCATCAATGGGGGCAGGCTGATTAAGATTTGGGATCTGAACTGGGCGTAGGAATGGTTGAGGGAAGAGCTCATGCTCAAAGCAATTGACTGACAGGGACGAGGAGGCAACTGAAGGTGCTTGAGAAGAGAGCTCCATGCTGTTTTGAGTAGGTTGAGGTAGACCCTGGTCTGCCACCGGACCAAAGGGCTCCACTGGGATAAGATTGGGTACCACTCCCGCATCTACCTCGGGAAGGATGGGAACTTCTGGCGCTGGAAGTGGCCAAATGTTCTGGTTATCTGCATTTTGAAGAAGGTGGTCTTAGTGAGGGACAAATATGTTAGGGTTTCCTCCTGCTGGTCCTTGGTGATCTGCACCTCCAAAGTTGAAATTCTCCAACTCCGATTCTGGGGTGGGTTGGTTCCAAAGCTGCAAGGGAGGGGGTGAGGGTTTCCCGCGTCCGCTGGGGGTTCATCTTCGTCCAGAGGACCGACACCCAGGATGGACTGAGAGATGATTTCACATGGAACCGTCCAGGATTCACTAAGGAAACTGTCACCATTAGTTATCTGGATGCTTTTCGAAATCAATTCCAAACATATGACTCTGGCTTTTATGATAATGCAAGAGAGATTGGTCAGGTCTTTTTCTCAGACAAGCAGCCTGCCAAAGCTTTTAAT
The DNA here is from genome assembly GCA_036346405.1 of Phyllostachys edulis. Classification (NCBI taxonomy): domain Eukaryota; kingdom Viridiplantae; phylum Streptophyta; class Magnoliopsida; order Poales; family Poaceae; genus Phyllostachys; species Phyllostachys edulis. The sequence continues at coordinate 92,936,012 of CM070562.1, read as the reverse complement.
GGCGTCCTAAACATAGGACAAACTCCAGAAGTCCAAAGGGAATCCAACCAGCATAAGTCAGCATTCTCTCTTGAAGTTAAGACCCTACCAGTTGAAGCCCTCATTATGTTTGAGAAAAGAAATTTGAACATCCTCAAATTGGTGAGGACTGGCTTGAATCATCGCCTCCCTAGAGTGGACACTATTGAATTTCACATAAGCCGCCCCAAAGGGACAGGGCTGGAGGCCACGGATGCGAAGTCCCCGGAAGTCAACAAGAAATTCTGAAAGGATCGCTTCCACATTAGGGAAGGGAACTTGACTTGGTGGCATTGGATCGATGGTCACAATCGCCCAATCTACATTCAGTGTATGGGGGGGGGGCTCTTCCACGAACCACCCGAGCCTAGCTATGCCTTCCCTTCACATGCTGAAGATCAAAGCCACGCGGTAGAAAGGGCCTGAAGTCACCTTCAAAGTTTGCCATGGGGTCGAAGGGGACGATCGCCCAATCTTTGGGAGGAGAGGCTGGAGACTGAGGAGGCTGCTGTGGGGGAGGTGAAGATGGGGCGACAGGACTGAAAAGCCTTGGGGAAGCCGAAGCGTCCACAGGAAGCCCGAAGAAGTGAATCCCAAGGTCCCGAAGAGAGAGAAATGATTTTGTCTCCGAGATTTGGGACTGGATAATCTTGTCCACTCCTTTGAACCAGGTGTTGCACTTCTGTCCAGACCAATCCCATTCTCTAACCTCCGAGGAAAATTTGAGAATTGGAACGAACCCAGTGCTTCTAAAATTCCCTTTGCAAGATTTCGCAACATGCCCTGGAATTTTGCAAAGGTGCTTATAACCTTAATGGTGATGTTTTAACTGTAGCTTTGAGTTTAGTCTCTTGCTAAAATTTCTATGTTGTTACTATTAGTACTAATATTTAATCGTTGTCTAGCTATCATTTGATGTTTATTTAATTAAGTTAAATGTAAGTTTAGTTTTGGATTTGTAATTCCTAGTTACATCTTGGCTTCCGCATAGCCAGGGTGTTAAAGTTGGTATTAGAGTGGGCATTAGGTCCGTGGTATTTAAATTATCAACCCACTTGCTTATTCAATAAAAAATTTGACACACTGGTGCACAATAGGTTGGGTTGGGTTCATGCAACACATTAGTGTTTTCGATGGATTATCTATTCTTAATGGATGTTAAATTATGATGAATTGTTTTCGACTTGTTGTTAATTTTGTGCTTGAACTAATTGGTCATTACTCCTGTTGGTGATCAGTTATGGCAAGGGGTAGAGGTCGTGGGTGTGAAGGGGTTCGTGGCCAAGGAGGTCGTGGCCGTGGTCGCGGGCATCGCCCGGCAGTGCCACCACCTTCGGCTGAGGAGGTCGTGGGTGATGCGGGAGAGGAAGTTGCTTTAGCTGCTCAACCAGCCGTCGGTGCTCAGGCAATGTTAGCCGCTCAGTTGCAGGACCTTCAGAGAGAGGTCCAACAACTATGTCAGTAGGTGCAGGCAGCCCCTCCTGCTGCAGTCGCCCCTGTTGTTGTCCCTGATGTTGTACCGGCTCTGCAAGAAGTCAGGATGAGCCTCCGCAAGTGGATGTATCTCCGTCTGGACACATTTGACAGAGCGGGCACCCCGGTTCAGGCAGCCGATTGGCTCCGCTTTATGGAAAGACAATTTGGAGCCTTAGAAATGAATTCTCTTCAAAAGGTGCGCTTTGTGGCCTTCCAAGTGAAAGGTCAAGCAGATATCTGGTGGGAGGGGGTGTTGTCAGCTAGGACCCCTGTTCAGGGACCGGTCACATGGGAGCACTTTGTTGATCAGTTCAGAGCTAAGTATTATCCAGAGTCCTTCCTTGAGAGGATGGAGCATTCATTGATGATATTTGTGTAGGGATACGGGTAGGCTATGCTAGTTAATAATTCAAAAATTATACCACGTAAACCAGGAAGCCATGCAAGTAGAAGATCACAGATCATTACCACCAGACGCGCAGAGCAGCGGAAGAAGAGTTGGAGCAGCCTGGTCCAACGTAGAGCGTGTAGATGTAGTGGTCATAATCGATCATCCAGCGTCGAGCATGTCGATGCAGTGGTCGTAGTCGATCGCCCAGCGTCCTCACGAGTCGATCGTCTCCTCTAGCAACCTTTGCAGTTCCTTATGAAGATCGCGGATCGTCCTCAAGTACAACAGCAACCGCAGTAGTGCCTCTACGGTATCCACACGTCCAGGGAAGGAACAACCGTACGCTGGTGTGCTAGCACCAAGTCGCACGGTAGAGCTCTCAGGAAGATGGTGGCTAGGGTTTTGGTGGAGCAACTCATGTGTCTCGCCACAGCCTCAAGCATCTCCTTATATAGTGCTCGTGACGGATCCTATCCGAACACGTTTGACGAATCGTATCCGTACTGGTTTGTTCCAACCCGTTAGGTTTATGCCCGATCGGTTGTGACTCGGAAACCCTTTCCGACCACGAGTCGTTAGCGGTTCCTAGCAGAACATAGCGATTCCCAAATACACACAAATTATATCGGACGAACCTTAATGCAATACGATCTACGACTAGGTCCTCATCACATACGACCATGTCCTATCTCTATACGACGACCAGATTTGGTCACGACGATTCAGAACTCCTCACGACTGTGTTACGATCACTCGGATTACGCTCAACGATCTACGACCAGCTCAGATTCCATACGACCAAATCCGAATTGATCGAACTAAGCGACCTACTCATGTATTCTCCCTTTGCCTCATGATATCTGGTTGAACTCTAGGTGAGATGTTGTGTCATCCATGGACTGTTCAATACTTTCTAGATCGAGTGTCGGATAACTTCACATGGTTGAACACTTCGACCACTAGTGGCATGGCCATGCACTTACTTTATCCGACCACAACGAGGGGCCCAGAGACATCTCTCCAGTTATGTTAGGAGGGGCAAATCCCATATTCGATCAGTCACATTCCTCCGCATGTTACGAAGTAGCGTTTGGCAACCCCTAAGAGTACTATTACACATGTAGAAAACCATGTTGATCTCAGGTCTAAGGATTATACATCATCATTGCTTGAGACCAACTAACGACACATAGAATTATAACAATCTCAATAGTGTCTCAAGGTGGGTATTATCCAACACCATGTTTTCTAACATGTGTCCATATTATTGGTTTGATATCTCCATATCCATGACCTATGAAACATAGTCATCAACCAATACATATGCTAGTCTATTCATATGTGTTCTCATATGTTTCCGACCAGGGAACGTTTAAGAATAATCATCACAGAAATATAGAGTTTCGCAATCAAGTCACATACTTGATAATAAATATTAACGTTTAAGAATAATCATCACAGAAATATAGAGTTTCACAATCAAGTCACATACTTGATAATAAATATTAACGATATTATTCTAGAACCAAGATAACATATTATCCAATGTTATGAACATAATGAAATATAATCATCTCTATGATTGCCTCTAGGGCATATTTCCAACAATTTGTTCAGGGAAAATTGTCAGTGGTAGATTATGAATCTGGGTTCAACAAACTGGTTTGCTTTGTACATACAGTGGCTGGTGACAACAGGGAGAAGGCCAAGAGGTTCCGTAGGGGCCTCAACCAGGAGTATCACCATGTTCGGGGCGATCGTCTGCGTGGACTTCACTCGTGGTCGAAAGCGTGCCGTGGAATGGAGCCGAGAGGGAGCTTACTTCGGAGAGGCAGGATTCAAGTGGCTCTGTTCCTGTTGGTGGTTCTGGTGGTGGCTAGAAGCGGAGTTTTGGTGGGGGAGGCGGGTCTTCTCAGCGACCCATTCCCAAGAGGTTCCAGGGAGGGTAGCACCCTCAGTCGTCCTCTCAGCCTGTTCAACAGAGGCAGTCTTCTCCTTCAGCACCACGTCCTTCCTCAGCTACATCGACAATGTGTTCTGTTCCAGGCAAAGGCATGATTTGCTTCAGATGTGGTGCTGGGCATCGTGCTTTGGATTGTTCTTTCTCAGGGATCTATCGTCAGTGTGGTCTGGAAGGCCACAAGATGTCTGTTTGCAAGCAAAACCCTTCGAGTATCATTAAGTGGCAGCCAGTTCATGCGACATCTACAGCTACATCATCTCAAGGCTTAGTTCAGATGCTTGTAGCCGCTCCAATGCTGCAACATCCTCTAGCTAGGACTCCTCCTACAGTGTTTCCTTCGGCACCCCCTGTCGGATACTTTTGGCACCAGGGATCGTCTGCACCGCCTCAGTTCACTACTTCACCGGCAGTCCCCGCTCTTCCTTCGTCGAGTGTCAGAGCGTCCTCCGCCCCGGCACCACCTGGGGTCTACATCATGCCTACACCTGAGGTAGTAGGCTATCTAGACGTGGTGACACGTACCTTACTTGTTGATTCCCATGAAGTTTTGTTATTTTCAATTCAGGGGCTACCTATTCGTTTGTATCACTTGAGTTCGCTAGGAGGGTGGGTTTGAGTTTGCAGCATATTTCTCAATCTATTGTAGTCAGTTCTCCGGGCGGTCTCATTTCCAGTTCTACAGTTTATCCGGGCTGCTCTATTACCATCGATGATGAGGATTTCATGGCTAACTTGATGGTGATTCAATTATCCCCTTTTGATGTTATTCTTGGCATGGATTGGTTGTTTAGTTATCATGCTAGGATTTGTTGTTTTTGGAAGACCGTGACTTTGCAAGCTCTGTCTGGTGAAGAGTTGGTTTTTCAAGGAAGTGCACTACCAGATTCTCTTTTTGTGTTGGCCGGTTTGTTTCCTAGCCTACAAGCACCAAGAATTGGACTGTTTTGGTCTCTTGACACAAAGTCGAGTTCTTCTCTACGTATCGAGGAGATTCTCGTGGTGAGTGAATACCCTGATGTTTTCCCTGCAGAGCTTCCTGGGATGCCACCAGAAAGGAATGTGGAATTCCGGATTGACCTTATTCCTAGTACTCGTCCTATTTCTTTGTCTCTGTATCGTTTGGCTCGACCCTTTCAGGATGAGTTGAAGAAGCAGTTGGACGATTTGTTGCCCAAAGGAATGATTCGGCGTAGTGTGTCTCCATTGGGAGCGCCGGTTCTTTTCACAAAGAAGAAACATGGAAGTTGGCATATGTGCGTGGATTATCACACTCTCAACCAGGCGACGATCAAGAATAAGTACCCTTTGCCCCGTATTGAGGATCTTTTTGATCAAATGAAGGGGGTAAGGTGTTCTCCAAGATTGACCTTCAGTCGGGGTACAATCAAATCCACGTGCGGGAGCAAGATATTGAGAAAAAGGCTTTCTCCATGAGGTATGGGCATTATGAGTATAAGGTTATCTCTTTTGGACTAAATAATGCTCCTGCTATTTTTATGGAAGCAATGAACAGTATGCTGCACCAATATCTTGATAACTTTGTAGTGGTGTTCGTTGATGATATTCTAATCTATTCTAAGTCTGAGAAGGATCATGAGCAGCATTTGAGGTTGGCTCTTGAAACTTTGAGGAAGAATAAATTCTATGCCAAATTGAAGAAATGCGAGTTCTGGATTTCCGGGTCATGTGATTAATCAGGACAGTATTTCTGTCGATCCTAGCAAGATATCAATAGTAGTGGAATGGAAAAGGCCAACCAATGTCAAGGAAGTGAGGAATTTTCTGGGCTTAGCAGGTTATTATCGGCGTTTTGTGGAGGGTTTTTCTATCATTGCCAAGCTGATGTCTCGGCTAACGCAGAAAGATGTCAAATTCCAGTGGTCAGATGAACGTGAGTGCAATTTCTATACCTTAAAGGATAAGCTGGTGACTACTCCTGTTCTTACTCTTCCCGAGCCTGGGAAGCATTTCACCATTTATTCTGATGCTTCTCAAGTGGGCTTTGGTTGTGTACTCATGCAAGAGGGCAAGGTGATTGCCTATGCGTCAAGGCAACTGAAGAATCACAAGCAGAACTATCCCACCTGTGATTTAGATCTTGCTGCAGTGGTTCTCACTCTAAATATTTGGCGCCATTACCTGTATGGCGAGTCTTGTGATATTTTCACAGATAACAAGAGCCTCAAGTATATCTTCACTCAGAAAGATCTGAACCTGAGGTAGAGAAGGTTGTTGGAATTAATCAAAGACTATGACTTCACGATCTAGTACCACCCAGACAAAGCAAATGTAGTGGCGGATGCTCTTAGTCGCAAGGCGACACCCCCTACCCTCAGTTATCTTGTTGCTGATTTTGAGCATATGGATATCTCTTTCTGTTTTGTGAGCACTGTTTAGTCTGAGACACGCTTGCTTCTTGAGTTTGCTATTCCAGAGCATGTGCGGGAGGCACAACAGTAGGATCGGATGCTTTAGCGAGCAAGGAAGCGGTTGGATGAGGGTAAGGAAGGGAATTTCAGTATAGATGGCTTTGGTGCTATGAGGTTCAAAGGCCGTCTATGTGTACCACAGAAGGCTCAGGTCAAGGATAATATTCTAAAGGAAGCCCATTGGACTCCGTATACAGTACATCCTGGTGAGACCAAGATGTATCAAGATTTGAAAAAGAGTTTCTAGTGGAAAAGGATGAGGGTTGATATTGCTCGGTATGTGGCTTTCTGTGGTGTTTGCCAGCGAGTCAAGGCTAAACATAAGTGTCCAGCAGGGTTGTTGCAGCCTTTGGAGGTTCTAGTATGGCCATGGGATGATATCTACATGGATTTTATGGTTGGTTTACCTCGCACTCAGCGGGGGAAGGATGCTATCTGGGTTGTAGTGGACCGTTTCAGCAAGTCCGCGTTTTTCATTCCCATCTGTACAATGAATAAAACGAGTGATTTGGCTCCTATTTATGTTCGAGAGATAGTGCGGTTACACGGTGTGTCTAAGACCATTATTTCAAATTATGATTCCAAATTTGTCTCCAAGTTTTGGGAGAGTTTGCAGAGTGCTTTGGGCACGCAGCTTTGTCTCAGCACCGCATTTCACCCTCAGACTAATGGCCAGTCTGAATGTACGATTCAAACACTTAAGGACCTTCTTAGATCCTGCGTCACGTCCTAGAAAGGAAGTTGGGAGGATCACCTGGCACTAGTAGAGTTTGCCTACAACAACAGTTATCATGCTAGTGTCTGAGCTGCACCGTTCGAGGTCCTATATGGGCGAAGGTGTAGGTCTCCGTTGTATTGGGATGCTGTTGGAGAGCAAGCAGTTTTGGGTCCCAATTGGGTTCAGCAGACTGTTGACAGAGGGGTAGAGATTAGGCAGAATCTGATAGCCGCCCAGAGCCGACAGAAGAGCTATGCTGATGTGAGGAGGAGGGAATTAAAGTTTGAAGTGGGAACCAGGTGCTTTTGAGAGTGACACACACTAAAGGCATTGTGCATTTTAGTACCAAAGGCAAGCTTAGCCCGAGGTATGTTGGACCTTTCCCGATAACAGCGCAAATTGGAAAATTGGCTTATCGCTTGAATCTTCTAGAGTCCATGCATGGCATGCATAATGTATTCCATGTTTCCATGTTGAGAAAGTATTTGAGAAATCCAGAACATGTGATTCCACTAGAACCTTTGATCATTGAACAAGATCTTACCTTCGAATCCCGACCAGTGCAAATTCTAAAAGAGTCAGAGCGAGTTCTGCAAAACAAGAAGCTGAAGTATGTCAAGGTGCTTTGGTCTCATCAGTCTGAGAGAGAATCCACGTGGGAGCTGTACTCTCACATGCGCGAGCAGTATCTGGATTTGTTCATGGCAGGTACGTTTTTACCGTTGTTAATTTCCAGTCACTATTTTTCTTTCGCGTAGATCGGTGTGAAGATTCGGGGTCGAATCCTGTTTAAGGGGGGTAGAATGTAATACTCTGAATTGTTCTAAAGGAGGAATTCACCTGAATAGAAATTAGAAGGAAGAGTTGGGGGTTTTCGCAGTTGTTCGAGAACTTGGGCCTCGGGCCTTTAGCCCAGGAAGCCCATGAGGGGCCAGCCAAGTGGAAAACGGGGGGCGGCTGAACCCTAGTTCCCCCTCCCCTCCTTGCGCCCCCTCACCCCTAGAGCCACCACCTCTCTTCTCCCATTGCGCCCTGGTCTAGCACCCCTCCTTGCTCTTCATTGCTGTCCTCCTCCCTCTTGGTGGTGCTCCCCATTACCATCGGCCAAGGAGAAAGGTGGGGGAGAGGGAAAGGAAAGGGGAGAGGAGATCTTCGTGGAAGTTTCAGCGGGTTCCTTCGCTTCTTCAAGGGTGAACCTCAACTCCTTGTTGTTTTGTTTAATTCTCCTCCATGCGATTGTTGTCGATTATCGTATTAGTGTCCCTGTTGTATTGATTCATGAATCTGTAGTTCTGTTGTTCGGCAGTTTTGGATTAGATCAATGCGAAATTAGGGATTTGGGTCTCCTAAAGAATTGTGGGTTATTTTGTTATGTTTATATAGGATCTGAGTTCATAGTATTTGGAGTTGTAGTTTGTGAGTTATGACATTCGCAATATTGCTGTCCAGAAACCCCATCAAGCTATAGCAGTAGTAGTAACTGGCAAATTAGAACCTGTTAATGGCCGAATCAAGATTGTCAATCAACATGAATTTTGTAGTAAATTCTCTTAGATTTCTAGAATGTTAAATAACACAATTTTTGGATCATCCTAGTTAAAGTTATAGCTATTTTAAGGCTGTTGTCCAGACCATCAGTCAGTTCTATCATTGTTTATTCATCTGCTTGTTAAATTTAGTTAAAGACAGAATTAAGAAATCTTGCCAACTAAACTTTTGTAGACCAAGTCATAATCTTTCTAGAGAGACTAAAAATGGATTTTTATGATAAGAATATTGGGATATATGTATTTTAGAAGATCGCTGTCCAGTTTTGATTTACTGTTAGGTTGTCGTTTCGCTTGAGTAGATTAATTATTTGAAGTATGAGTTTTACGAGTGCAGATGAGAGTTTTACGATTAGCGTTGTTTTCTCTTGTCAAGAACTTGTTTTGAGTAAATTACTTCTTGTAGGAGGAGTGACTTTGGGATTAGTTGCACCTTCTTTACTATCCAACGTGTTGCAATGTGAAAGGCAAGTACAAATTGGATCGTCTTATATGGTTGTTACTCAATCTTGTTATATGATTATGACATGAGTAATTCTTATGAATTATGAGTATTTTCCTTCCTTTACATGATTCTGTTCATTGGTGATATCAAAATTGTTACTATGAGAGAATACGTTCATTTCATTTCAATCATTCATGCCTCACCCACGGGAGTGGGTATTGAGAGTCCCATCATTCCAATATGGGAAAACAGATCTCCGTATGAAAAATTCTTCATACGGGCCTTGGGTCCCCGCATTTTGGATAATACGGGCCTGAGTCAACACCGACGGGTGTATCACTGGGTATACCGGTATATGCAGAAGAGAAGTGGATATCATATTCATATTTGCATCAAGTGCATAGCATTTTATTGTGTATTCAATACATTGAGAATGCAATGTCTTTGATTCGATGTTTCTTGTAATATTCAATTGTATTTGCTGAGTCTTGGACTTACGCTTGTTTTTGTTGTTTAGGTGATCGTCGAGGATGATGTTCATTGGGCGAAATTGGCTCACAGTTGTATCTCACAATGTTGCACACATCCATTACCAAATAATATTTCTATTACTTTGTTTTAATGAGACTTGATTATTGTAATAATTGGTCTATTGGTTCTTAAATTGGTTCCTTTCATAACTTCAGATATTAGATGATGCCTATTTTTTGTTGGAACTTATTCGTAATGCTTATAACCTTGATGGTGATGTTTTAACTGTAGCTTTGAGTTTAGTCTCTTACTGAAAATTCTACGTTGCTACTGTTAGTAGTAATATTTAATCGTTGTCTAGCTGTCAGTCGATGTTTATTTAATTAAGTTAAATGTAAGTTTAGTTTTGGATTTGTAATTCTTAGTTATATCTTGGCTTCCGCATAGCCAGGGTGTTACATTTAAAGATGCTAAAACATCCACGTCCATATCGTGTGCAATGGTTTAGCGAATGTGGGGATGTGAAGGTTCAGTTTGTGGTGCATCTTATTTTCAAGATCGGTGATTATGAGGACACCGTTGAGTGTGGTGTGGTGCCTATGACCGTGTGCCATTTGCTGTTGGGAAGGTCATGGCAATGTGATAGAAGTGTGCAACATGATGTTCGTTCCAATAGATATACTTTTAAGTGGAAGGGAAAGACAAATGAGCTTAATCCAATGACTCCTAGTCAGATATATGCTGAATTTCAGCAAAAGAAGCTTACTGAAATTGAGGTTGAAAAGAAAGAAAAGAGCGATTTCCACACATCGGTAAGTGGGGACAACAAGCCAAATATGAGAGGAAAAAGTAAGAGTGGGGGAGGGTTGGTTATGTTAGCCACAAAATCATATTTGAGAGATGTGAGCAATAACCCATCCAAAATACACTTTGTGTTTGTGTACAACGATGCAGGTGTTTTGCTTTCAACCAACGACTTAACCTCTCTTCCTAGTGGTGTTTCATCTCTTTTGCAGGCATTTGAGGACGTGTTTCCGGAGGAGATGCCAGTGGGACTTCCACAATTGCGCAGAATAGAGCATCAAATTGATCTAGTTCCCGGCGCATCACTTCTAAACCGTCCACCTTATCGCACTAATCTGGAGGAGACAAAGGAGATTTAGCAGCAAGTGCAAGAACTACTTAATAAGGGGTATGTACGCGAAAGTCTTAGTCCTTGCGCTGTTCCTGTAATTCTTGTTCCTAAGAAAGATGATACATAGAGAATGTGTGTTGATTATCGTGCCATTAACAATATCACTGTTAGATATCATTAAACTATTCCTAGGTTAGATGATATGCTAGATGAACTTAGTGGTGGTGTTATATTCTCCAAAATTGATTTGAGAAGTGGATACCATCATATTAGGATGAAACTTGGTGGTGAATGGAAGACTGCTTTTAAGACTAAATTTGGATTGTATGAGTGGTTAGTAATGCCTTTTGGTTTATCTAATGCACCTAGTACATTCATGCGATTGATGAATCATGTTTTAAGAGCATTCATTGGTAAATTTGTTGTGGTATACTTTGATGACATTTTGATCTATAGAAAAACGATGGATGAACACATTGATCATACTAGACAAGTGCTAGAAGTGCTTAGAAATGAGAAACTGTATGCTAATCTTGATAAATGTACTTTTTGTACTGATAAAGTTGTGTTCTTAGGCTATGTTGTTTCTGGACAAGGTATTGAGGTAGATGGATAAAAAACTGAAGCAATTAAGAATTGGCCTACCCCTGTGAATGTTAGTCAAATCAGAAGCTTTCATGGTCTTGCTAGTTTTTACTATCGTTTTGTTAAAGATTTCATCACCATTGCTGCTCCATTAAATGAGTTAACTAAAAAGGGTGTTGTCTTTGAATGGGGTGCACCACAAGAAAAAGCTTTTCAAGAGCTAATGAAACGTTTAATTGAAGCATCATTGCTTGTTTTGCCTGATTTTACTAAGACTTTTGAAATTGAATGTGATGCTAGTGGAATAGGTATTGGTGGTGTTTTGATGCAAGAAGAGAAACCCGTAGTGAGAAACCAGGAGGTGCTCAATTGAACTATCCTGTGTATGATAAAGAATTGTATACTTTGGTATGTGTACTTGAAACTTGGCAATATTATCTTTGGCCTAGAGAATTTGTTATCCACTCTAATCATGAAGCATTGAAATATTTCAAAAGCCAAGCTAAATTGAACCGTAGACATGCTAAGTAGGTAGAATTCATTGAAACTTTCCCATATGTTGTTAAGTACAAGAAATGGAAAGAGAATGTGGTAGCTGATGTCTTATCTAGAAAGCATGTGCTTTTAACTCAATTGGAAGTAAAGGTACCCGAATTAGAGAGTTTGAAAGATTTATATGCTTTCAACCATGAATTTTCATAACCATATTCTAAATGCAAAGATGGAAAAGGATGGGACAAGTTTCATGTTCATGATGGGTTCTTATTTCGTGCTAACAAGTTATGTGTTCCAGATTCGTTCGTACATTTGCTTTTATTGCAGGAATCTCATGCAGGTGGATTGATGTGACACTTTGGGAGAGAAAAGACCCTCATGATGCTAAGAGATCACTTTTATTGGCCTAAAATGAGGCGTGATGTCGAAAGGTTTGTACAGCGATATATGACATGCCACAAAGCGAAATCTAAACTTAATCCACATGGTTTATATACTCCACTTCATGTTCCTATGGTACCTTAGGAGGATATTAGTATGTACTTTGTTTTAGGATTACCTAGGTCTAAGAGGAGAAGGGATTTAGTTTTTGTAGTTGTGGATAGGTTCTGTAAAATGACACATTTTATTCCCTATCACAAAAGCGACGATGTGTCACATGTAGCTGACTTGATTTTTAGGGAAATTATAAGATTGCATGGCATGCCAAGGACGATTGTTTTAGATCGTGACGTCAAGTTCATGAGCTACTTTTGGAAGACTTTGTGGGCCAAGCTTGGGACAAAATTGTTATTCTCAACAACTTGTCACCCACAAACGGATGGACAAATGGAGGTGGTGAACAGAACACTTTCAATGCTACTTCGAACAATGATCAAGAAGAATATAAAAGAGTGTGATGATTGTTGGCTGCATGTGAAGTTTGCGTACAATAGGGTGGTACTCAATTGTGCCCGTTCAAGGTGGTGTATGGTTTGAAACCAATCACACCACTTAAATAGCTGCCACTTCCACTACATGAACATGCTAATATGGAGGTGTTAAAGCATGCTGAATATGCGAAGCAAATTCATGTCAAGACTATAGAAGAAATTGAAAAGAAGACACGCTACTATGTTGAGAAGGCGAACAAGTCAAGGAAGAAGATGTTATTTGAACCGGATGACTTGGTTTGGGTACATCTACGCAAATAACGTTTTCCAGACAAGCGTAAGTCCAAGTTGATGCCTCGAGGAGATGGTCCATTCAGAGTACTTGAGAATATCAATGACAATGAATATAAGATAGAGCTTCCAAGTGATGATTATGCTGTGAGTTCTACATTCAATGTTGCTGATTTGTAACCATTCTTTGGACCGAAAGAATCAGAGTCGAGGACGACTCCTTTTCAAGAGGGGGAGGATGATGAGGACATCCCGACTGGGTCGACTACATGAGCAAGGGCTAAAAAGATTAATCAACAGGTGAACTCGCTCCTAGTTAAATTTTGTTTTAATTTACATGAGAATTGGTTATTACCTAATGCTAGTATTTTAATTGTTCTTAGGTTTGTGTGTGAGGAGACTTTGGGACCCAAGAAAATTATATGTTGCATTCATGCGGGTGTGACTAACAAAGGAAATAATCAAGGAAGTAAAGCTTTGTTTGATGGTGTATACACTTGGTGCCAGAACCGAGAGGGAGGCAAGGGACGTCGGGGCCAACACCAAGATTGGGAAGGAGCAGCGCCTACACTGGGGCTTCCTACATGTGATGCTATCGCACACAGCAAGGAAAAATGAGGCGCCGAAGATTGTTTCGGACAAATGAAATCACGTGGAAACTTCTCAAGAAAAGGAAAAGGAAGCTAAGATCCTGTGTGCGTTTGGTCAAATCAGACATGCATAGCTTCTTTTCTTAAGTCTGAACCGTACTCTTTATAAATTGCTTGAGAATATATGGGACCGAGTGCATTAGGGACTCGGAATCAACCATAGTCGGCCACCCTTGGCCTTTATATTCGTTGTACGCTACCGTGGCCAGGGGAAGACCACGACAAAAAGAAAAACCAATCTATTATTTCAGAAAGCTATACGCTTGTTCTTCCTAGGGTTTGACACAAAGTTGAAACCTAGAGGGGAATTGAGCGTTCTCAACCTCATTGTTCTTGTGATTCCTTTTGATTTGCAGGAGCGGCGACATGTCTACTTTGTGTGATCAGGTAGACAGGATCACAAGCGTGTGGTTGGACGAATTCTTTTGCCACGGGTTGCTATTTTGACAGTGGTTGGCCCCATCGGTTCGTCAGGTTACACGGATCCAAAGTTATCGTCAATTCTACATCATGAAGATCGGGCGTCTCCCATATCAGCAAGTTTGCACTTTAACTCCATGCAAAGTTCTTTTCTGTATGCAATCATGCAATGTGCCTGTCAAGCGGAATCTGGCCGAAATCCGTGTACCATGCAATAATGTGCAGGTTGATCGGTCCCTTGGAATAAATCTAGGTGGATATGATACTATGCCATCATATGTACGGTCTGCATATTAATAACATTAAAGGCTGGGAGAAACACCGCTCACCCACGTGTGCTATGTCGGCAGCAAAACACGAGCCGTTTGATCGCGCCCCGCTCGCCTCTGCGTCGCCCGATCTGAGCCACCGCATGTCGTGGGAAGGCGCGGCCCCAAGTGTTCCACGTCGTCTAAAACACGTTCGTCATCGGTTGCTCCACACGCACCTCGCGACCGGCCGTTCCAGCAGCTACGCTTGGTGGGAGCGGGCGTACCTCCTGCGGCTCACGTCGGCCCAACGAAATGGCTTCGGCGCGGGTGCTCTTCTAATAGGTTTAATAACATGAATCGTAATCCAACCATCCAAGAAGAAAGACACTGCACTTGGAGCAGATATGAACGAATATCGCTTATCTTATATTTTATTTTATTTTTTCCGTAGTCGGAGTGTAACATCCTAAAAATCCCAATTTTGAGAAAATAGGATGAATGTAACATCCCAAAATCCATGATTTGGGAATACATAACAGAAATACATTGGGAAAAATGTTTTATCATGTTGCATATGAAAATCTACCTATGTTTGAAATTTGAACTTTTGTTTAAAAGCAAATCATGAAATGCAAACAAACATGCAGTTAAAATAAATTATATAAAACAAAGTAAAAAATAATAGATGAGAGAATTATGTTGGACATAATCTCCCAATAAAAAATTATTAAACAACTGATGTGAAACTTTGTTAAGAATAATAAATGCAAATGCATAATAACAGAAAATCACAAGAATTTTAGAGAAAATCACAGAAGAGATAAACTCCTAAGAAATTTACCAAAGGAACTACATTAGGTTAGAAGCCCAAAAAAATTTCATAAAATTTGGACTTTGTTTGATCAGTATAAAAATTTGGCAAAGAAATCAGCTGAAAATACAAAACCTAAACCTAAGCTCCTCTCTCCCTCTTGCTGACAGTGGACCCCACTCATAGGGCACTTCGTCCACCTCATGGTAGCGTCACCATGCAGCCTTGATTCAGCCGTCAGTCTCTCGGTTTTCAACGTCCAACCACCTCGATCACCTCCTCGTCACCTCCACTCACCCATGTCTGCCCTCTTCTCACCCATTCTTGCCCGTACACCTCCAAGAGCTCCGCTGCCTTGCCCGTGGGCACACTGGCTCCCTCTCGTGAGTCCTCCGCCCATTGTCTATAAAAAGCTCGCCCGAGCTTCATTACCCTTTCCTCCTCACTCCACTCATTCCCTCTCCTTTTCTCCTTCTCAGTCGAGCTCAAACACAGAGAGCTCTGAACTCCAAATTAGGCCACCGCGCCACCACCACCATCCCTACCATTCCAGAGGGTTCCTCTTCGGTCATATCATGTTCTAGGGCATGAGTAACCTTTCCCCTCACTTGATTTCATCTTTGGTCTATAGGAACGCACTTGAGCTAGCTTCTTCCCCATCTCCGGTCATTTTCACCGCCGCAGTCACCGCTGGAGTCTCACTGAACCTCGCGTCGATTGGCTGCACCAGGAGCATTGCAAGGACACCCTCAAGCCTCCCCGAGCTTCCCCATTCGCCCGAATGCCTCCTCCACATGAAGCTCCACCGTGCCACATCGATTCACCGTCGACCAGCCATCTCTCACCACCTCCTTCACTCCGCATCACTCCGGTATACTCCTAGTGACTTGTAGAAGCTCACGCACGCGTTAGATAGCCAAAGGTGTCAATGGTTTAGCAGTTGGCTTGTAGTCGTAGCTTCACCGCCGCTCTTCTCCAGTGCGCCGTCGCGTCGAGCCACCCCAGCCCTTGCCGCAGCATCAGATGCGCAAGAGCACGGGGAACCCATTTTGGGCTTTCCTCAGCACTATCGTGCGCCACCGCGCCGGTGATGAGTGTGGGCGCGAGCACCCAGGAGTTGCTCTATGCTGTCTGAAATGGACATGCACTGTAGCAACGCCATTAACACGCGTAATCCCGGTCGTTGAGACAAAATGACATTTAAATGATTAGTTAATTAATGCCTGAGTCACTGACGTGTGGGATCGAGCCAAAACATTAAAGAAAAACTCAATCAAATCGTTATTTCAAAATGAGTCACTGACACATAGGTCCCGCCACTTAAGTGCACAGTGAACACCTCGGTGAACCCGTGCGCTGTGCTCGTAGACTTGCGGTCTACACACTGTTGCGTGGACCGAGTCACTACAAATGGACCCCACTTGTAGGGTTAATAAAAATCAGAAGGAAAGGTAAAGTACGCTTTTTTGTTTTGAGGAAATGCACCTCTCTATTTGGAAAGTGTAAACCTCAATAGAACATGCGAGCGAATACACTTTCTCTGCTGGAAAGCGTATTTCTCTTTTTCTCTGGAATTTCCAAACTGAACCAAATTAAAACGTTAATAACTTTTGCATAAAAACTCCAAATTGAATTATTTTTATTTACAAATTCATATAAAATCATGCTCTACTAGAATATGTAAAAATATTTTAATTTGGTCACCGTTGAATTTATTGGTGTTATTTAATTCTTTTCTAGCTCTTTTTGAATAAGACGTTAATTGCTCGAGTGATTATTTCGACGACCAACCATCCATATATTCATAATAGCAAGAGCAAGGCAAGCACCTCCTTTGATAATGTTGATCCTAGTATTTTACTTATTTACTTTGTTTTGCAAAATCTATTATGCATGCGTTGATGTTTTGAATGAAAATGCTATATTTGGGAAGTCGGTAGTTGTAAATCCTATTTGCTGCATATATCCCCTTGGAATATTGACCCCTTACTATTGTATCCATTAGATTATGGGTTAGACAATATATAATGTTATTAGGGAGTTTTTGAGTGTGATTATCGCACAACTGCTTACTAGAACGATATATTTTCCTAAAAAATTATAAAAGGACAATATGATAAATGTGAATTCGGGAGATTTTGAAAAATGTCCAGAGGAGTGTACCTCTGTTATTTTGTATAAAAATAAAAATGCAAAACCTAGTTTTGGACGTGGGCGAGTTATATTATATTCTGAGAAGAGCGAGGGGTGTACCTCACTAGTAGATAGGGGGAGATTCTCGTCCGAGGTCAATCAAGGACCGGACGCTAGCAAATCCAATCTAAGACCATACGTACAACCATATGTGCTGGTATGGGACGGCCTTAGCTAATTAAGTCATTGAAAACTAGCCGTGCACGTTGGTAGGCCGTAGAGTGCAGACATGGCCGGGTAGGCATGTTCGAAGGGGCTCCCTTCTCTGAGGCATTGGGATAAAGCCTTCCGACACAACTGCGAATGCCTCACTTGACGGGGGGTACCTGGGTGAAGTGAAATATTGCAAATAAAAATGGCTTTAAGCAAAATAACTTGTAGAGTAGAACCTCTTCCTTTGATAGCCTTGCATTTAATATATATTTTGCGATACACTACAAGTCTTGCTGAGTACGCATTGTACTCGATCTTGCTTATATTGTTGTTCAGAGTTCGAGGGTGAGCCGAAGCCAGACGACACGCTCTTCGCACCTGGAATATGAGGGTTCGGTGATGGGTCTATCTAGGCCTTGTTTCTTGTAGTTTGCCTGAGGGATTGGATGGGCATGCCGCTAGAATTTTGCTACTTTTGTTACTTCTTCTGCTGCTACCTTTACTTTGTTGATACTTGCTTTTATTTGGCCGATCGGCCGCTGATGTAATAACTTTACCGCTTAAGTTAAGTACCCTTTTTCTTACTTGTATATCTAAATCTATGAATATGAATGCCAAATGTTGTGAATGTGTGTACTAGCCACTGATCATGAGACTAGTACGGTATACACATAGAGCCTTCGAGTATTCCACTCCTGGGAGTCTGACAATGAAAATAGGTAGGAGAATAATTTTGGGCATGTTTACATAAGGAACAAAATTATTTGAGCACATTTTGTGAATTTTCATCAAAGGTAACAATGCATTTACATGAAAACAGAAACTTGTAAGAATTTTTAGGAAAGTCACAGAGCATATAAAATCCTGAAAAAAATTACATAAGCAACTATAATGGGTCAGAAGCCCTCACAAAAATTTTCATAAATTTTAGATTTCGTTTTCCTGGTACAAAAAATCAGCAAACACTCAGCCAGATTTTGGAAATTCAAAAAATGTTTTTGAATTCCGGCCGGACCTATGGGCTGAATCTGAGCCAGCCCATTTTCGCTCATGCAGCTCCATCCCATGCCAACCCCGCTCACTCCCTCTCACTGATGAGTGGACCCCACTCATCAGAACCCATCGTCCACGTCGCCTTCGCCTTCGCCCTCGTTCGCTAGCGTGCCCACGTGCCCTCACCAGCTCTGCCCTCTTGCCCGCGGTTTTTCCTCGCCACCCATCATTTTCATGCCTCTCCTGCCTCCATCACCTCCGCCAAACCTCACCTATGCCATCTACTTCCTTAAGGGCGACCAACCCCCGCCCTGGCAGAGACGCCGAAGCGAGCCCATGAGAATCTCACCGCGAATCTCATGCGATGCTGCTGCTATTTAAGCTGAGCACGTCACCTTCTCTCTAGCTCGCCCCTCGTTCTATCTCGCGCTTTCTCCGAACTTCTAGCTCTCTGAATCGGCAAGAACGAGTGTGTTGTTCTCAACACCGGTGAGCGAGCCACGCAGCGTCATCTTCTCTGGTGAGCTTCCTTGACCTGGCCAACCGCGTCACCATGCACCCCTTACCTCACTGATGCTTCTTCAGTGCTTGATGTAGCTCCGGGAACCCCATAGCGAGAATGCGCCTTCGTCTTCTTCACCTCCGGTGCACACTCCACTTCGGAACTTCGTGACCCTGACATTCTGGTGAGCTTGAACCTCACCTAACCGCGTCATTTCATGTCCCATGCTACATTGATACTTCTCCCTCGATTGATGATGATTCAAACACAGTGAATCCCCCGAATCGACCTTCTTCGTCGTTTCCAGCCGCTGCAACCCTTTTCCCAGTTAGCCGCCACCACGATGAGTTTCTAGTCGATTCCTTCTATCCCTACCATCCTCAGTGTGCGTGTGAGCTAATGCGTATCTCCTTGTGGCATCTCCATCACCATAGGATGCAGTCATCAAGAGCCCCTTTTGCGCTGCTGCATTTCAACGTTGCCAAGCTAGTCCGGTCATCCCCCGACACCATCAATGACCTTGGTGAGCTTCTAGTAGTACCCTATAACTTTTGCGCGCATTAGATTGGAGGATTAGCTAGCGTAGCTTAGACTTCCTCATGGCCGATCATGGTGCTACCGGGATAAGTGTTGTCGTCGCCACTGCCAATAGCATCATAGACGTCTCCTAGAGCCAGTGCGCACCAACTTTCGCCGCCGATTGGCTCAAACCATAAAGTCCACTTCAGACCCGAGGAGCTTCGCCGCTTATCGCCGGCATAGCACTGCCTCCGGTCATCTCTCCGGCCTCCACCACCACCCAGTGGCATCGCCGTCGAGAGGGGAACCCATTTTGCCTATCCCTGAGCCTTGTCGTCACGCCGCTCGCCACTAGCAAGCTTCTCCCCCTCTCGGCCATGCGTGCGACCAGCTCCTCCCATCCTCTCTCTCTCTCTCTCTCTGTCTCTCTCTCTCTCTAACAGTGGGACCCATGTGTTTAAACACCGATTAGCGCTTAATGACAGTAGTTAAATGTACCAAGTCAATGACAAGTGGGACCAACTGAAAAGATAATAAAAAATCTAATTCTAAACGTTTGTAGTAAATGTGTCACTAACAAGTAGGCCCCACATGTAAGTTGATAAAAATCAGAAAAATAAGAAAAACCGCCTTTAGTTATGAGGAAAATGTGTTTTCCTCTACTAGAAAGCATAAACATCAGTAGAATGCAGAGAAGGATACGCTTTCTCTACTGGAAAGCGTAAACTTTGCAATGTTGTCAGTCATAGACGGTCTAATCGACCTTGGTGGTAGTTTGATTGGCCAGTACCGGTGGTCAAACCGGCAATGGGTGTCGGTCAGACCGGCCAAGGGCACGGCGGTTTGACCGGTCATATGCGGCAGGTTAACCAGCCAAAAAATCAACTTGTCAATTTTGAGGAATGTGGTCAAACACTTGTGTAGGAGTGTTAGGATGTGTGTTTGCAACATGTTTCGTGGAAAGTAGAGTTTCGAGGCAAAAGTAGATAGACTTTTCCCGAAATGTCCAGAGAGTAGAAGCGGATATCGAGTGAGATACTCATCTTATCGAGCTTTTTCCAAAATTGACATAGTTTGATTTAATATCATTTTATTTATAGTTTGGAAGTATTTTTAGAACTGAGCTAATGAGCCGAGCCGGAGCGAAATCCAATTTCATTCAAAATTGACTCATTTCAATGTTTAACCAATTAACGAGTGTAATTTGAGCAATTTTGAACCGCGCTAATGAGCCCCACTAATGATCTTTTTTCACTCCTACCAAAGAGGCACTTTCTAGGTCATTGGGAAAATTTCTGAAGCAATCTGACCGACCAATGGTTGGCGACACTACTACAAAACAGGCTATAGAAGGCGCCTCATCACAAATGGTTCATTTGGAACCGTCTGTGTTATTCTTATTACAGATGGTTCCAAAGGAACCGTCTGTGATACGTACCTATCATAGACGGTTCTTATTACGAACCGTCTGTGATAGTCTAGCTAATCATAGACGGTTCTTATTAGGAACCGTCTGTGATAATTCACAGACGGTTCCTAATAAGAACTGTCTGTGATAAGGGCTTATCACAGACGGTTCTTAGTATTCTGGCATTATAAACGCACACAACACAACCCCTATCGCTCCTCCCCCATGTGCCACTCTGCTGCTCCTCCACTCCGCTGGCTCCACTCTGCTGCTCCTCCCCCATGCGCCACCTCCCTGCCTTAGCTCATCCACCCTGCTGCTCCTCCCCCATTGTGCCAACTTAGAGAGGAGAAGGTCGGAACCCTTGCCCCTAGCGCCTCCTCCACTCCGCTACCTCCTCCCCCATTGCTCCACCTGCACCTTGCTGCCTCCACCCCCATTGCACCACCTTAGAGAGGAGAAGGAAAGGAGGAAGCTAAAGAGAGG
Source organism: Phyllostachys edulis (assembly GCA_036346405.1). Classification (NCBI taxonomy): domain Eukaryota; kingdom Viridiplantae; phylum Streptophyta; class Magnoliopsida; order Poales; family Poaceae; genus Phyllostachys; species Phyllostachys edulis. Next base: position 92,914,790 of record CM070562.1, on the reverse strand, counting down.
AGGAAAGGAGGAGAAGGGGAGGAGGAAGCTAAAGAGAGGAGGAAAGGAGGAGAAGGGGAGGAGGAAGGGATCAGAGGAGGAGAAGGAGAGGAATCTTGCGGGATATTTGGTATTTTCGTCGTGAGCTCCAAGGGTAACGATCTTTAACCCTTTATATTTGCTCTAGGTTAATCGCTAAGCAATTTAAGTATGTTTGGTCAATAATTAAGAAGAGTTTGTACTTGTGGTTTATTAATGTAATTTGACACTGATTTGTTACATGCGTATAGATGGACCGAAACTGGATGTACGGTGAGAGCCGTGTGAGTCAAGAGTACATTAATGGCGTGCTTGCTTTTAGAAGAGCCGCCAAGCAGGATATATTGAAGAAGGGGATAAAATTTATGTACTGTCCACACATTGATTGCGGTAATCTGAAGATGTTTAACAACCCAGTGCAGATCGAAGCACACTTGATTCGAAGGGGTTTCAAAAAAGGGTATACATGTTGGACCAGTCACAGTGAAGAGCAGATTATACATGAAGTTAATAATGATGGCATCGCCGAGAAAGTCAACGATATGCCGGATGTGGACTGTGCTTTTGATGAGGATAGGTCGCACGTTGACAATCTGGATCAGATGCTACACGATGCAGAAGAGAACTACAGTGAGAGAAAGTTTTGTAAATTCGACGGCTTAATGGAGGACTCGGTGAGACCTTTGTTCCTTGGCTGTAAGCCGGAATACACATGGTTGTCAACCGTGCTTGAACTGCTGAAATTGAAGGCAAGCAATGGTTGATCCAATAAGAGTTTCACGGCATTGTTAGGTCTCCTAGCGGACATCCTTCCGAAGGAAAACGTGTAGCCCAACACCACCTACCAAGCAAAGAATGTTCTTTTTCCATTGGGAATGGAAGTAGAAAGAATACATGCATGTCCGAACGATTGTATCCTCTATCATAAAGAGTATGCAGACATGCATGTATGTCCCGTGTGCAAAGCATCCCGATACAAGCATAAGAATACTGCTAAGGTGAAGCAAGGACCTCCTACTAAGATGTTGTGGTATTTGCCTGTGATCCCACGTTTGAAGCGTTTATTTGCGAACCCAAAGGAGGCAAGATTGCTATGTTGGCACTCGGAGGAGCGTAAAAAAGATGGAAAGCTAAGACACCCTGCTGATTCTGCCCAGTAGAGAAACTTCAATCGAAGCTTAGAAGAGTTCGGTGTGGAACTGAGGAACATAAGGTTAGGGTTGAGTACAGATGGAATGAATCCTTTCGGTAACATGAGTAGCCGACATAGCACTTGGCCCATGAATCTATGTATATACAACCTTCCTCCTTGGTTGTGTATGGAGCGAAAGTACATTTTAATGTCACTACTTATCCAAGGGCCGAAGCAACCTGGGAATGATATTGATGTGTACCTAGCACCATTACTGGAAGATCTTGTGACACTATAGAACGAAGGGGTACAGGTATGGGATGCGTACAAATGAGAGAACTTCACTTTACGCGTCATGTTGTTCTGCACCATCAATGATTTTCCTGCCCTTAGTAACCTATCGGGCTTCAGTACAAAAGGAGCCAAAGCCTGTCCGCACTGCTTAGATGCTACGGAGAGTGTATGGCTAAACAACTCGCGCAAAACTATGTATATGCGTCATCGTAGGTTCCTTCCCAGGATTCACCCATACCGCAAGATGAAGAAACAATTCAAAGGAAATAAGGAGGACGGTTCAGCTCTAAGGGTTTTTAGAGGGAAAGAGGTCTATGATATGGTTAAGAATATCGATGTTGTGCTTGGGAAGGGACGTAAATTAAGAACCCGTCAAAAGAACATCTAGAAGAAGCGGTCAATTTTTTGGGACTTGCCTTATTGGGAGCACTTAGAAGTTCACCACTGCATTGAAGTCATGCACGTGGAGAAGAATGTATGTGATAGCTTGATTGATCTCTTACTAAATATTAGTGGCAAAATAAAGGATGGTGTTAACTCACAGCGTGACTTGGTTGATATGAACATAAGGACCGAGTTAGCTCTGAAAGAGACCGATAAAGGACGAACGTACCTTCCCCTAGCTTGCTACACTCTATCCAAGGCCGAGAGAAATAAACTGAGCCAGAGCTTGCATGGTGTGAAAGTCCCGTCTGGTTACTCCGCTAACATTAAGAAACTTGTTTCTATGGAAGATTTGAAATTAATTGGTATAAAGTCTCATGATTATCATGTGCTGATGACACAAATGCTTCCTGTTGCAATTAGGAGTATCTTGTTAAACAAGGTCCGAGTGGCAATCTTGAAGCTGTGTTATTTCTTTAACTCAATTGCTCAGAAGGTCATTGATCCCCAAGGACTAGATACTCTGCGGGCCGAGGTGGTGATGACTCTACGTCAACTTGAGATGTATTTCCCTCTGTCATTTTTCGATATCATGGTCTATCTCATTGTTCACCTTGTGAAAGAGATAAAGATATGCGGCCATGTGTTCCTACGTCATATGTACCCGTTTGAGAGGTACATGGGAATTCTCAAGTCCTACGTACGGAATCGATCTCGACCGGAGGGCAGCATCATCGAAGGTTATGCAACCAAAGAGGTCATTGAGTTTTGCGTCGACTACATGGCTCAGGTGGAACCGATAGATGTGCCTCTATCTCGTCATGAGGGGAGACTAGATGGTATCAGGACCATCGAAAGGAAATCAATCAGTCCTAATCTGGATACGTACACTCAAGCCCATTCCACGGTCTTGCAACACATGACCCAAGTATCCCCGTACATCGACGAGCACAAAGACATGGTACACCAACAGAATCCAGACCAGTCGGAGGTTTGGATCACGAGAGAGCACAACTATCGGTTCAACGAATGGTTAAAGGTGCGAATCACTGGGAGGTCATTAAGTGATGATACACTACTATGGTTGGTAAAAGGGCCATAATTTACAATTGTGACATGGCAAAGATACGATATAAATAGGTACATATTTTATCTGGCATTTCGGGATAGGAAGAGCCTGATCGAGAACAACGGTGTCGCATAGATGCGTTTCACGAAAGCGATTCAATACGGCATTTGGGCACGTGGGTTGAACTCCTACTATGGGTTTGTAGAGGAGATTTGGGAGCTCGACTACGTACTTTTTAAGATCCCCCTGTTTCGATGCCATTGGGTTAAACTTTCGCAAGGTGTGAAGGTCGACAAGTACGGCGTCACCACTGTGGACCTCAAATGTGTCGGATACAAGGACGAACCATTCGTACTCACTAAGCAAGTTGTTCAAGTTGTTTATGTAACAGACCGGGAAAATAAGAACCGCCACGTAGTTCTTCATGGAAAAAGAAGGATTCTGGGAGTTGAGAATGTCGTGGATGAAGAATAGTACAATCAATTTGACGAGTTGCCTCCTTTCGGAGACGGCATCAGGCTCGAGGAAGAACCCAGTGAGGAAGCTAGCTATATGCGCGTCGATCATCATGAAGGGCTATATTTTATTTAAGAATTTTATTCCATGACATCAAACATGTCAATGTAGACTTGCCATATGTTATATATGGACTTGTAATTTCTCATATATTTTGATGTCAACGTGGAATTGTCATGTGTTAACGTGTTATGGACTTGTCATCTTTGATATTGATGTCAATGTGGACTTCATTGTAATGTGGAGTATCAAATTGGTTTCACTTGATTTAGAGTTGAGTTGATATTAGATATGAATTTTTGAAGTCAACTGAATTGTCAGTGGATAAATTAATTTTCAGTCAAATTATTTGGAGTTGTGTTATGGACTTGTCACCAGGTTCATGTGGATAAATAGAATGGTAGTGGCATATCACAGACGGTTCTATTATGGAACCATCTGCGAATAAGGAATCAATAAGAACTGTCTATGATGTGGACCATATCATAGACGGTTCTATTAAAGAACCGTCTATGATGTGGGCCATATCACAGACGGTTATATTATGGAACCGTCTGTGATAAGCCTTTATTAGGACCCCTAGGGCTCGCTCGTTCACCTCCCCAGTGCCCTTAGCCTCTTAAGCTCTTGGTCATTCGCCTTCTCTAGGGCTCGCCCGTTCACCTCCGCTTAAGCTCCGACACCGCCGCCCTCGACATCGACGACGTTGTCGCCGCCTTGACGCGTGGCCTCTTCACCGTATCGGCATCCTTCCTCTGCCGGCCTCCTCCCCACGCTGTCCTCCTCCTCGTGTCGGCCTCCTCCCCTGCACTAGCCTCCTCCCCGCGGCCCCCTCCCCTGCACCGGCCTCCTCCCCTACGCTGTCCTCCTCCCCGCGTCGGCCTCCTCCTCTGCACCGGCCTCCTCCTTGCACTGTGAAGGTTAGTCCTCGACTGTGAATGTTGTATTTGTGATTAATGTGTGATATGAGATGAATGGGGAGAACCTATCCTTTGCTCCCTCCACAGTGGATTCAAGATATTGTGCTAGGTCAGTCAGATGCATGGTTAGGGTTTGGTCCCTGGACATGGTTAGAAGGGTCTGTTTTTTATTCATGCTCTGTGAGATATATCAAAGTGAATTTTGTGGGCTTAATATTGCTCTATGATTGGAATGGTCTAATTCTGAAATTGGTAGAATTACTAGTTCAATTTTGAGCTCTACAAGATTGCTTGCTGTTGTCATAGTAATCACTAGTTTGCCTGCTGCTGTCAAATTGTATTTAGAAGTTCCAGTACTTCTGTAGTGCTTTACCTGATCACTTAATCTGTTGTCATGTCCTTTTAACAGAAGAAAGTTTTACTTGATTCTATTTTGTTTCTATGTCTTCATTAAAGGCCAGTCTTCTGTGGACTTCAGTAGTGGATATTGATGGTTCTTGATGATTTATGGTTGACAGATAATATCATTTTGAACTTCTTATACATGTGACTGTTATGTTAGTCTAGTTAAGCTTTAGATAGAGCTCAAAATCTGAATTTTAGTGTTCTTATCCAATTTATGAAGAGAATAGACCTTAGTGCTGAGATGGCCAAGTTTGTTTCTTGTGCAACTCGCCATATGAGAGCTCACATTAATTTCAAATTTTTGTGCTCTGTGCTAATTTCATTCATATACATGTGGTATATGTTTAGCATTGCAATCAATTTAAATGACTTGAATAATTTACATTTGATTATGTTAATTATGGATGGTTCTATTATGTTAATTATGGACATTCCATATCACAGACGGTTCTATTATGGAACCATCTGTGATTACTTATCGACTGTGGATGTGGGCTATTGTAAATGTCAAATCTTGCAATCCATTTTATCGCGTATATAACTTACATAGATAGCAAGTAAGCGAGATGGCAGAGACATCGTCTTCGCCGCCGTCACCGGCGTCGCCGAATGCGTCTGGATGTCCGACGATAGTGATACGTAAGCGAGATGGCAGAGGAAAATCGAAATTGCCTGCGAGTCGACTGATCATCATGAAGGTTAGTGACGTTGGGATCCCTCTGAGTCCCCAGAGATCAGCGGCGAGATTCTGGACCATCTACGGGATACTTGCAAGGGAACGGGTCCCCATCGCCACACTAAGCTGGAAGTCTCGGCAGACGTCTGAGAGGCCTGTTGTGGGCCAGAACTTTAGCCTCGTTCACTATCGAAGCGGGCCAGATGCACGCGTGGAACGGCAGGCGTTGCTTGCGATGTGTCATGCGTGGAGGACCTTCAAGAGCACGCTTGTCACGAAGTACGTGAACACAGGTCAGACACCCTTCACGAAGTTTCCATTCTTGTCGCGGGATATATGGGGCGAGTTTGTGCGGATGAAGGCGCGGCCAAATTTGGGGAGCAAAGTCACGGCTCACAAAGCTCTCGAACACGGAACACTCACCCTGGACTCGGCACCACTTGGAGTGCGGGTAAATCCACGGAATGTTCGGCGGAGGATGAGAACGCAACTAGGCCATTTACTGAGATCACAGGCAAGCGTGCCCTAAGCTGGTTAAGAGTGGGGGCAAAAGTCACATCTTCGGGCAGCATCTCTTTCACAAACCCGGCAGACCAGGAAGTGTCCCAACATCTCGTAAATATGTCGAACTACCTAGTTGTTAGTAAGTCCATAACTTCATAGTGTCTATAATAACATGATGACCTCTTGCAGCATGAATTGACTGCCGAAACTTCCCAAGGCTCCGTCCAAGCAGACAGGGAGAAGAATATATTATCTACGGCCCTGGTAAACAAGGAGCACATGTGTCGCATGCGAGGCCTTGGGGTTTACGTACCTTAGAGTTATGGATTCCGATGCGACTACGACACATATAGGAGTAGGAAGAGATCCAAGGCTGAGCACGAGGACCGGTTGGTACATATGCTTACTCCAAAATTTCAAGGACAGATAACAAAATTGCAGAATCAAATGAACCAACTCCTGAACCAGTCGCAAGCCGCTCCCATTATTTTGGGAGCCAGTCCTCCTCGACATCAGAGTAGCGTCGCGTCCACGCATAATTCTGAACATGATGACGTCCAATTACCTATCGACGACATCACGGTAATATACATCTCTGGAATGCACCAAAGATAGACATATAGGACGCCTTAGCTAATTGTGTATCGTTTTGTAGGAGCCGACGCCCTGCAAGCTCCAAGTGAGGATGGTTGAGTCCATTTCTATTGAGGTTGGGCGGGGATGGTGTATCCATACCCAGGAAGGGACGGTCTTGACCACGGTGCCGGTAGCCGCGGGGTTACGCTAGGGTCTAGGTGGATATGGTACATGACAATTTCATGGCTGTCCCGTCGGAGATTCTCCTGAACGAAGACATCAGAACACTAGGGGATACTATGTACACTTTTATCCACTGGCCCAAGAAGGACATCGCCTAGGACCCAGCAGTGCCGCGATCTGGACACGACCATTCCTCTCCAATGGGACCCTCGATGACTCCACCTCATCCTTCGCCTCAGAAGGCCACCTCATCGATTCCCATGGAGAAGACGCTGAAGGAACAAGAAAAGCGTGCCGCCGCATCGGTTCCCGAGTTGTCTCGCAGGAAGACGTGTAGCGGGCCAGTCGTTAAGGCCAAATCGAAATAGATGAACATTAAGGCGTCTCCCATGCCCTCAAAATACTCCATCGGAAGTCCGTTGGCCACCGATACAGTATTAGCCAGCGTTGGAGTAAGTTGTCAGGCTTTGCATGTCTGGTACATGCGGAAGACCAAACAGAAGGGGTGCGATACTGGAATCATCGTCAGATACAAGGATGAGCATTTCTTCAACGGGCTGGGCCACTTCGTCATGGGCTTCAACCACGTATATGACCTATTCAATCTCACTGCCCTCGACGCCTCGCTTCTACAATGTTGGACACTGTAAGTGTGTACAATCAAGTTCTACATTCACGTAATACCGATAAATATCACAACTTATTACTTATGTATAGATACATGATGAAAAAAGCCCGGGAATATTCCGAATCGGTGGGTTTCCTCGACCCACACGTGGTCTCTATGCAAACCATCGAAGCAGACGCATCCTTCGTCGAGAAATACATAACGGCGACATTGCTTCGTCAGAACAACAAGGACTACATAGTGGTGCCCTTCAACCAGGGGTAAGTGCTTCACTACTTGCTATATAAATTTTATTTGTACTTTATGCACAGCATGAACTTAGGTTTAATGACTATAGCGACATACATGAGTAGGTTCCACTGGATCCTTTTAGTCATTGTACCAAAGAGGAACAAGGTGATATATCTTCATTTCATACTCAGCAAAAAGCACGACTTCAGCATTCTGAAAGGAATACTCGACAAGTATGCTCATTTCCTCCATACATAACTCTATTGTAGTCTTTCTTCGTTTGAAATGGCCGAGAAAAACTTTTTGGAATCATGTAGGTCATTCATCGCCTATGTTGCCGACGAAGGATTATACAATGGATTGAACGCCACACTAACACACAGGACGCGATTTCTGGTATGCACTACAACACAATAATCTTATATCATACTTCGTAGTAATGCATCTCGAACTGACTATACCTATATATGTAATTCTATTTTTGCAGTGCCGCCAGCAAAAAAAAAGTGATCAGCTATGTGCATTCTACGTTTGCCATCATATGGAGCAAATCATTAGTGCTAAGAAGAAGGATCCCGAGGTTTGTCAATCTCGAAATAATTATTTCCTAATTATAAATTTAAATATATATGCTTACCACTTTACTCTTGCAAGCGACAAGACATGAACATAGATTTGGATGCACTCGTTGCGAAAGAGATCGCGGACTTTCGAGGCAAGCTCTGCACCTTCATCAAGACAGACATCATTAACCCCAAAGGAGACTTTCACTCCGTCACCAACGCAAAGTTTCACCCCGTCGACACACCTCAACCACCTGTAAACAATTGCTTCAATTGTAATCCAATTGTAACTATAGCGACAATACTTGAACAAATTCTTTTGTAATTTATTTTGAGTAATGATCACTTTGAGTTGTCAACAATAGATTATCTGTGATGTATCTATTTTCTGCATGCTTGTTTTCAGAGGGCATTGCTAGCAATTCCTGAGGCTAGCCAAAAATAAATAAAAAACAGTTAGGTATAAAGAACTATCATAGACGGTTTTTTTGTTGAAACCATCTATGAAGGCATAGTATCACAGATGGTTTCAATTAAAAACCGTCTGTGATAGATAGGATATCATAGACGGTTCTATTTACAAACCGTCTATAATAACCGACTGTTATCACAGACATACAAATTCAGACGGTTCAAAAACAAATGCAGTGATGACGATTCGGCTATGCGTGATGAGGCCGTGCAGCTTGAGGCGATCGGTGGTGGGCGGTCTAACAAAGCGAGGCGGTTAGACCGGCTAGCCGGCGGTCTAATAGACCAGTCTGTGTTCATGCGTCGGGAAGGCAGTGAACCTTGTGGGTTTCAGTACTGACGAGGATCTAATAATCCTCATTTTATCTTTTATCTATAATTCTTATTATAAGTAAATATGATGTCATGTGGTCCTTGGGTATACCCCTTAAGTTTACAAGGGAGAAGCCTACTAGGTGGTCGTAAGTTCTTCTCGACCACCCCCATAATCGTAAGTCTTGCTCGACTACCTTATGGTCGTAAGTTCTTCTACGATCACTACCCGATCGTAAGTTATTCTCGACTACCCCTAATCGTAAGTCTTGCTACAACTATCTTATGGTCTTAAGTTCTTCTACGACCAGGTCAGCTACGACCACCTTATGATCAATAAAACCTACAGGCTAGTGGGTCCAATTGATTAAGGAATCCAAGCGATCAACATCTGGCTGTTATTATGCGAAATAATAACACGCAATACCCCATTATCTCTGACAAGTAACGCCATGCGGCGTGAAGGAGTTACCATCCCGATGATTCACGCAAGCGTCGCCGTTCTTTGGATTTAATGAAGCGTCTCTTGGCGGGAAAGCGGCTATTCCTTCACGGCTATATAAAAACAGCGGTCGAGAGGAAAGGGAAGAGCAATTGAGGCGTACATACTGCGCTATCGAGGGCTATCGAGGAAGACAAGTGCTATCATCGTAATAGTCTTAGTTTTTCTCTGATTGTTGAGAATACACTCAATACCATACACACACGGGAGTAGGGTTGTTATTCTCTCCGGAGAAGGCTGAACACGTATAAAAATACACATGTCAATCTCTGTGTGATTCTATTCTAGGAGACCCCGAATCAAACAATCTTTACGTAAGATCGGTTCTAAAACAACAAGCAGTTGGCGCCGTCCGTGGGGATCTTCGGTAATCTCTTGTCAACATACTCTCTTTTCCCAAATCTCATGCACTCATGGTAGGAGAATGGAGCGAGGAGAAGCTGGTTTGACTTGGCGGATTCTGTGACGTCGACATGGATGCGGTTTAGATTCTGAACCGAGTATCGACTCATCCGTTGGTGTTCTTGCCTCTAGGGATCTTCCGCATGATCTAGGAGACCATGCCCTCGATGGAGTTGAGGAGGATCCTATCCTCCTGTGATCGTCCAGCGGAGGAATCAATCCTCTCAAAGGACAAGGGTCAATCAGGCCAGGACTACACCAGGCGGACTCACAACACGGCGAGAGTTTTTCCTCCAAGTGTCAGAGTCCCCTAAAGCGATCCGACACTGGTGATCCTCTCTCCGAATGACCCAGAGAGGCGGGATCAAGCATGATTTTCTGCAAATTCGACTATCTCTCATGAGATCACACTGCGGATGGAGACGGTTATAACTCAGAGTTCCCCTACCTGGAGGGGATTGCTCCAAGTCGCCAGATGGTTTCTTTCGATTACTCCTCAAGCGGGGAGGCCTCGAGCGCAAGTGAGAATCATCAACGGGAGGTCTTCGTCCTTCCCTCAGATCAAGGTCACTCTCCTAGAGACCGAGATAGGGACACTCCCCGAAGATCACGCACTATGCCCCCTCATGACAATGGCAAGGGCACCACCAATGGCGGACAGGACCAACACCTTGATGAGCGCGAGGGAAAGCCTCGACATACTCGCACTCCATTGAGACAGTCTCAAAAATTTGACATGGAAGATCTTGAGGCTATTCGGTGAAAGAAGATTGCAGCCCAGAAGAATCTGCCTAGGCGCATCCAATATCAATCAGAGGAAGCTCAAGAACTCCAGCATATCAATGACTTACTCGATAACCCAACTCGAGAACTTGCCCGAGCGCCAGGCTACGATCTTTTCATCGAAGAGATCGCACAAAACTTCGAACCCGCGGCAAGGCTGGAAGCACCTCGTCGACATCATTGAAATCGCGACAATACAACTCTTGACTACGGTCGATCAAACATATCACAGCGAGAGATCGGCTGTGACAAGTCGCATCGATCTCCTACTCGGAGAAATGTCTTTCGAACGACTGATGATCAACAAACCCCACGGAGAGGTGATCGCTCACCATTCCGACATGGAAATCTGCAACAACGGATGGACTATGAGGAGTATTCCCCTCGTAGGACCGAGACCTATTACAGGTCGGGTCAACCTGTTACTGGGTATCATCGAGTACAACCACCTGATGATGTCAACCCTTCTTTCCTGCAAAGGAGGCGTCAAGAAGTTATTACCGGGTGTCGGGCATTTTCGCGACCTCGGTACATTCCTTTGGCCACCCCGTTTTCAACCAATGAATATGGAGAAGTTTGATGGATCCTAAAATCCCCAATTCCTTCAAATCTATACAACAATTTGTCAGAAGCGGCGGGAGGAGAGAGCATGTAATGGCGAATTACCTTCCAAGCTGTGCTCGAAGGGTGCGCTCAATCGTAGTTCTTGAACCAACCACTCGAGTCAATCTATTCTTGGCAACACCTCTGTGACCTTCTCTTGGCGAACTTCCGCGCACCTATAATGCATACAGGAAGGAGGGCGACTTTGCCGGATGAGGCGAGCGACAACGAGACCTTGCGCCAATTCATCAAGCGCTTTAGTCGGGTTAAGTAATTCAATTAGGAAGTTTCGACTCATCTGTCATCGGGGCTTTCAAGCAAAGAGTCCGTAGTAGAAGGATAACGAAGATATCACTTTGAATCCTCCTACTACGTCACCGAACTCTTTGAGATGGCGATCGGTATCTGTTGCCTCGAGGCGATCGAGTGGAACAATACAATCGGCGAGAAGACAATACCTCTTGAGAACCGGTGAAGTTGGTAAGAAGAAGGATAAGAAAGCAAAAAGTCCAAGAACAAAGCGAAGGGTCAAAAACTCCAAGCCGATGGTTCCAAGGAGGTCTTGGCTATAAATGATAAAGAGCCACACACCTCCAAGCCACACTCAAGGCCAGCCTTAAAGGTAAGCGCCCGATCGGAAGAAGCGATAAGCCTATGTGGTGTCCTTTCCATAAAAAGGAAGGACATGACCTTCATAGCTAGGGTCTTCCAGCAGCTCGAGGACTACTACAGCGACAAGGACCACTTCCCACTCTTGGCGGGTGGGACAAGCGAGTGGTCATAAGTCATCGGATAATGACGAGGAGATGTCGTTCGAGGATCCATAACACTGCCGTCGAACACATCTACGGGGATCATCGACATCTGAATCAAGCGGCGACTTAAAGCTGCCGGCGTGAGGTAAACTCCATAGATCCTCCTCTCGTCAATAAATTACGAAGTGGTGGAAGTCACCATCTCCTTTGAGAGGGTGGTGACCGATCCCTTCGACTCGACCAGGTCAATATCCGATCGTGGTCGAACCCACCATCAACAATTGTCGGGTCAATCGAGTTTTGGTTGATGGTGGCAGCTCGTTAAACATCTTGTTTACGAGTGCCCTGGACGAGATGCAAGTACCCAGGACTAAGGTAAGACCGGTACGATACTCTTTTCATGGGATCGTACCGGGGTCTTCGGTCAAACCTATTGGTCAAGTTTCTCTTCCTTTAACATTTGGTTCACCAAGCAATTTCAGGACGGAGAAAATCTCCTTTGATGTGGTCGATTTCGTCTGGCATATAACGCCATACTCGGACGACCAACTTTGTAAAATTCTTAATGGCTACTCATTACGGGTATCAATGTATTAAGATGCAGGTCCCAAAGGAGTAATCACAATTCATTGTGACAAGAAGGCGGCGCATACATGCGTAATAGTCGATCCTTGAGATGGTTGGACAAATACCAACTCGAGAAGAAATCGACCACCGACCCGACAAGTCAAAGCCTAAAGCTGCACCAAAGCCAAGCGACAAGGTCAAAGAGGTTCCTCTAGGCGAGGGAGCCCTCGAAGGCATTGCATCGATCGGGATACTTCCGACCCCAAGTAGGAAGGCGTCCTCATCACCTTCCTCAGAGCTAACACAGATGTCTTGGCGTGGCAAGCATCAGAACATGCCGGAGTCCCGGGGAGGTGATCGAGCACGAGCTAACTACGACGACAAAGTACGTAAAATAAAAATTACGAGATTTGCCCCTGATCAACGAGATGCTATTAAATTAGAATTGGATAAGCTACTTAAAGCAGGCTTTATAAGAGAAGTCAACCACCTAGAGTGGTTGGCTAATCCTGTAATGGTTAGGAAGTCAAACGGCAAATGGCGTATGTGCATAGACTTCACTGATCTTAACAAAGCTTGTCCAAAAGATGATTTTCCTTTACCTCGTATCGATCAGTTGGTTGATTCTACTGTAGGTTGTGAAATGTTAAGTTTTTTAGATGTATATTCTGGATACCACCAGATCAATATGTGTCTAGACGATGAAGAAAAGACCGCGTTTATTACATCATTTGGAATATTTTGCTATGTCAAAATGCCATTTGGTCTAAAAAAAATGCCAGCGCTTCTTTTCAACGCTTGATGCAATTGACATTTTCATCTCAACTAGGCCGAAACCTAGAGGCCTATGTTGATGATCTATTTGTTAAAAGCATGAAGAGACTTAATCATATCACTGACCTACAAGAAACATTCGACAACCTCAAAAAACATCGCTTAAAACGCAATCCTGAGAAGTGTGTGTTCGGAATCTCTTCAGGAAAATTGTTTGGATTCCTAGTATCTATACGGGGAATCGAAGCAAATCCCAAAAGATAAAGGCCATTCTCCAAATCGCCCTCCAACCTGAGAAAGAAGTCCGAAACTCATAGGGTGCATGGCGGCTTTAAGTCGTTTCATCGCACGACTAGGAGAAAAGGGACTACATTTCTTTAAACTTCTAAGAAAACACGAAGGTTTTGAGTGGTCGAGCGAGGCAAACAACGCCTTTGAGGATATCAAGAGGTATCTTCGAGTGCTCCTATTACGGTTTCTCAGGGGCGGAAAAAGCGCTCTTAATTTACCTAGCTACCACGCCACAGGCGATAAAGCGATCTTGGTAAGTAGAAGCGTGGCGATACAACGGCGGTTTACTACGTAAGTGAAGTTTTACACGGGCCTAAGGGCGTTACCCTCGAGTCCAAAAGCTTCTATATGCCCTCCTCATGTCTTGAGGAAGGCTGCGGTATTATTTTGAGCGCACAAAATATTTGTTTGTCTGAGTTTCCTTAAGGCGATCCTCCATAATAGGGAAGCAATGGGGCGCATGGCAAAATGGTCGATCGAACTTGGGAGTTCGACCTCCATTCGTGTCCCCAAGCGGCCGTTAAATCCCAGATCTTGGCGGACTTTGTCGCGAATGGACAAATCTGAACACATTGGGATCCCCAATCTGATTCCCACGACCGGTGGATGATGTACTTTGACGGGTCGCTTACTTTAAGTGGCTCAAGAAATTTGGGGTGGTCTGGTATCTCCTCTAGGAGAGACCTTAAAGTATGCCATACAATTAAACTTTCGGGCCACTAACAGCGTGGTAGAATCTGAAGGTTTGCTAGGCGGCATCACAGTGCGAAAGTGCTCTCGATTCGCCGACTACTCGTGAGAGGAGACTCTCAACTAGTCGTGAATCAAGTCGGGAAAAATACCGGTGCTCTAACTTGAGCAATGTCTTAGTACTTATCGAATCGTAAGCTAGAAAAGCATTTTTTAGGTTTTGAGGCACAATTCATCCCTTGAAAGGATAATTTCCTCATGAGACCGACTTGCTCGAATAGCTTCTTCTCGATCTATAGTACCAAAAGGAGTCTTCTTGGAACAACTCGAAGCGAGTCACGGTCGAAGAACCGAGACACCTCCTATTGAGGCAGACCTCTCTAGAATCGAAGATACGGATGGCTCCCATCTATGAGTATCTTGAAGGGTTCGTACTCGAAGGCGATCCAGGAGCAGATCGCTTATCGAAAAGCCAAAATGTATACTTTGGTTGAAGGAGTCCTCTATAAGCGAGGTACTCAAGGGGTGCTCATGCGATGCATTCCATGAGCGAAGGATTAACACTCCTTCACGACATACATGGTGGCATCTGTGGAAATCATGCTTCTCTGAGCAGCTAGTCGGTAAGGCCTTTCGACAAGGTTTTCTTGTGCCTTGACCTGTCTGATGCTAAAGAGTTGGTTAAAAAGTGTGTCAATGCCAATTTCATAGCGAGCAAATACACCAACCAGCTCAAGCATTACAAAGCGATACCTCTGTCTTGGCCTTTTGCGACACAGGGTCTCGATATCCTAGAACCGTTTCCCAAGGCTCCGGGAGGTTTGAGTTTCTTTTGTGGCTATTGATCGTTCACAAAATGGATCGAAGCGAACACATAAGCTGGGATAACAATGGAAGCGACAAAGCGGTTCATGATAAGATCGTAATTACTCGATTTGGAGTCACAAGTCGAATAATTACATATAATAGTAAGCAATTTTGGCGCAAAATTTGAGGAATTTTGCGACGAGTTCAGTACCAAGTTATGTTATGTACATGGCCCATCCTAAAGCAATGGGGCGATCGAGCGTCTAAGCGGCCAAATAATGCGAGAATTAAAACCCGAGTCTTGACCCGGCTCGTCAGCGCTCGGGGCTTGGGTATAAAATTACCCTCCGTATTATGGGCAGTTCATCGACTACTAGTCAGACTCTGAGATGAAACCCCTTTTTTTGGTCTTTGGAGTGAAGCCATACTTCCTCGGAACTAAAGATACGGTCAACACAGTGAAACCTTCAATGACTCAGCAGGAACAACTTGGCGGATGACATTAACCTACTCGAAGAAAGGAGAAACCGGGCCTTAATCCGTTCGGCGGTCTACCAACAAGCCTGCTTGCGAGATACTACGATCGTAAGGTCCAACCTCATGACCTTGTTGTAGGTGACTTAGTATTGAGGCTCTGCCAATCAAGTCTAATCGGAACAAACTTTCTCTCAAGTGGGAAGGTCCTTACGATGGTCGAGTTACTCGGCGAGTCGATATGATTGGCAATGGAAGGCGGCGAGTTCTCTCGAATTCTTGGAACATTGACCCGATTCACATAAGTTTTATGTGTAACTAACCATTGGACAATAAAGACTGGGTTCTTTCTACCTCTATTGTCTTACTTTGAGTAGTGCTTTCATAATCTTTCGACTACATTCCAAACACCCAGTTTTTCTTTACTTTGGTGAAAGGCGAGTAACATCACTTAGTGAAGCCTCTCCTCTCATGCGTGGTCACGCCCACTAGAAGGAGCTTCCTAGTGTCGACTCGTTACTCACTTTTGCCGCCAATATAAAGAGCTCGGGTTTTATTTGGTGAAATATTTTTAAAGCCACTCTTTTCACCTTAGTTTATTTCTTGATTATTTTAAAAAATACTCTAAGCGAGTGCGTTCTTAGATTTATTCAAGCGCCTTTGGTGTACTCGATCCGTCTCAAGCTGGGCGGAGAAAAAACACATCTAGTCGAAGTCTCTCCTCTCTACACGTGGTCCTGCCCACTAGAAGAAACTTCCTGGCATTGTTCGGTTTCCTACTTTTGCTACCAGGACAGATTTATCGAGTCCACCAAGGAAGGGCAAACGAATTTTTTTTGAAGTCCTCTAGACGTTTGCTTAACTCAAGTTGCTGTTCTCGATTTGATTAACCTAGTCGGATATGGTAACATCACCTAGTCGAAGACTTTCCTCTCTGCATGTGGTCCTGCCCACTAGAAGGAACTTCCTAGCATCGATTCGTTCCCACTTTTTCGACCTATGCATGACAATCGTGACCAAAAACTACAAGTTAACCAAACCTCTCTGTTTTCAGAAACCCTTTTTCACACTATTTACTTAGTTTGTCTAAACAAACTAAGCAAATAGTCAGGGGCTAGGATAAAGTTATTAATTTGACTTCAATTCTTAGTCTTTCTTTCATTAATTATCTTTTGAGTTACTAACTACTCGACAAGATGATTTGCAGGAAACAAGATGGATTATATAATACATCAACAAAAGCTTATTTTTCACGGGTTTTTACAAACTACTCACGAAGAGGAGAGCTCGATCGCATCTCCTCAGAGACCTTCACCTTAGCCGGTTGCATTTCTTCCATAAGATGACATACGCCTCGAGGCGATCGAAGTCGACTTCAATTGGTTGTACATTAAGGTTGGGGTCATGAGCTTTAAGTTTTGCCAATGCATAGCTTCTTGCACCTTGGTAGCCTCCTTGATTGATTGACTTGGTTGGCCTTTAGAGTGGTCACCAGTTCTTGCAAAGTCGACTTGTTCCCTATAGTACTTATGTGAGCAGCTATTGTATCATCTTGAGGAGTTTTCTCTCACTACTTAGCTCACCAAGTATATTGTTCAGGAGCATGATGTTGTCTTGAAGATTAATCTTCATCGACTTCATCTCTGTTGATTCTGATCAAAGCCTCATGAGTTGTTTATTTTCGTCCACTTGCTCTGAAAAGAATAAAATGGTCAAGCAAAAATAAACTCCTAGAGAAGAAAACAAAAATAATCACAGGTAAAAGAATTCCTTACCTACTAGTCGAGAATCTAACTTCTTGATTTCTTCATTATGGGAAGCAATGGTCTCAGCATGCCGCTCCTCCCATAATTTGATGTCCTTGCATTTTCCTAGCAATGCAGACGGTCTAAATCAAGGATCATGGCTTTTTCTGATCCCTAGTTTCGAGCCTTCCCAATTCAAGCTCAATTTCTAAAAAAGAAATGGGAGTTAGAAAAGGAAAAGAACTCGTAAAGGATTACAGGTAAAGAATTGCTTACCTGCTCGTCGAGATCTCAACCTCTCGATTTCTTGATCTTTATCTTTGGCAATACGAGAAATCTCGTGAATAACCAAAGTTTTATCTTTGACTTCATTTTGAAGCTTTCTCATGTCGTCTTCTTTTTCTGAAAAGAAGCAAGAGTTAGGTAAAGATCAACAACATAAGCAGTCTTAAGTTCAGCACTTACTGTTTAGCTCTTCCTGCATTTTTACAGTTGTAGAATTAGCCTCTTGAAACTTCTTCAAGAGGTCTCCAACCTTTTCCCCTAGTTTTCTCGACTCCTCTTTTTCATAACCAAGCGAGTCGGCCAGGGTCTTTTCGTCGCTATTTAACCTGTAAAGGTTAAATGTAGACATGAACCCTATTTAACTAGTCGTAAGTCTTTCTACGACTAGCACCTAGTCGTGAGTTTTTCCACGACAAGCCTCATAGGTACTGTATAAGTAGTCAAACTCCAAAATGACTACGAATAACAGTGACTTACCACCTCTCTGCTTGTTCGCAGAGTTTCGCTTTTTCCTGTCGTAGCTCTAAGAGTTGTCGGTGGTATTCACCAACAGTGGCAATTTGTTCCAGAGCTTTCTGCAAAAAGAAAGACAGTGAGAAGCAAGAGAAGACCATATATATAAGTACCCTTAAATACTTACATTCATGGTCGACCGAGCAAACATTGAGTAAACCAACGATGGACTCTTTAGCTCGTCTATCTTCGCGACTTGATCCCACCAAACCTTCTCAAGACGCCCATTGTCAAAAGTTTCCTCTCTATTAGGAATATCTTTGGGATGAGGGACTCGATCGCGAGATCTAAAAGTTGAAGACCCTACGATGGAAGCAGGCCCAAAGAAATCAACATAGAAGTTGAAATATTCCTCGTCTTCTGATTCTGTAACTGCAGTTTCTCTTTGGGTACCGGGAGGAACGTCTTCAACGACTTCCTTTCCAGCACGGTGGTCAGTCGTCACCACCTTGGCCAGAGGTTTCTATAGCTTCCTCTGTTGTCTCCACGACCATCTCAGTGGTCGTAGCTACCACCTCAGTGGTCGTAGCTACTACCTCAGTGGTTGTGGTAACCACTTCAGGAGCCACGACTTCCTCCACTACCCAGGTTGTGGATGATCCTTCGACCACTTCCGCTGTCATCTCTCCGACCGCTGGAGAGGCGGCAATGGGCTTTTCGATAGAAGCGTCATCGGGGGCTGAAGGAGTCGGGCTAAAATCAACAAAAGGAAAGCAAGTCAGCTTGTGAAAAGCGAAAGGTAAATGCTGTTCTTACACTTTAGTTTGTTTCACATAGCTCTGCACCTTGGACCTGACCAAGAACTTAGGAGTCATCTTCATCTTCCCGACGGAAGATTTCTTCGACTTCTTTTCTACGACCATGACTGGTCGGAGTTCAAGTTGAAGAATGGGCTTAGCCACGACCACGTCTGGTCGTGGATCTTGAACAGGAACCATCTCTCTGGTCTCCTGACTTTCCGGATGGCTGAGATCAGTCTCGACCACTCCAAAAGCAGTGCTACCCTCAATTGTAGGCTCTGCTGGATCAGCGTTGTCCTTCACAAAAGACATAAAGTCCTTCCAGTTCTCCTTTTCTAGTTGCTTGACAAAACTAGGAGTGGCAGAAACTGCGAAAGTTTTCTTGTCATAATAAAGGTACACTGGCCTTGCAGACTTTGCGCCTAAGAGGTTCTTGACCTCCTCGGCTTGGTTGCTTCATCCTCGGCCTGCTGCGGTAGTGTCTGCTGCAAACTTTGCGAGAGGATCTGGTCGAGATAAAGGAACTCGAGCTTGCTCCTCCCTTGTCGGCGACTTTTGTGAGTCGACGCTTCTTAGTCGGAGGAGCTGAGCCTTTGTCCGTTGTCATCCTTGCATCGATAGTTATCAGTTCGACCTCTTCATCGTCCTGACGGTTTTCCATACAAACTTTCTGTAAAGAAAAACAGAAAAAAAAAAAATTACTAACCGGTCGTAAGATTTTCTACGACCAGTATCCGGTCGTAAGCTTTTCTACGACGTTTCCTCGATCATAAAATTTTCTACGATCATTACTCAGTCATAAGTTTTTCTACGATATTTCCTTGATCGTAAGATTTTCTACAATCATTACCTAGTCGTAAGTTCTTTCTACGACTATGAAGTCCTAAGGATAAAATCAACTCTTGATTACCTTTAGGCGTTCCATCTTTTCCTCTGCGGATAAAACCACAAGGATTTGAGGAACCACCACTCTGAGTGGCGGAGACTTCTCACAGACGAGTTTAACTCGAACATCAATCTCTGCCTGTGAAAGATCTGTGTAAACAGATAAAGATATTCATTAGACAATTTTGAAGAAGACCAAACCGAGAGCTAAGTCGAAGATTCACTTACCCTCCTCGTAGTCCCTGGTCGGGTCATTTGGCCACGTGTACCTCCACATAGGAAGCACTCGTTTCTTCAAAGGGCTAATTCGACGTGTGATGAAATCCTTCACCACATGCCATCCGGTCAGCCCCTCCTCTCTCAAGTCCTTGATGGCTCGAATATAGGGGGCAATCAGGCTGATATCCTTGGGAGTCGAATCCCATGAAGAATTATTTTCGATGGCCTTCCCCTCGAAGGTAAGGCTGTCTTCTTGGGTGATTTTCCAGTAAAACCACCTCTTCCTCCATCCCAGCCACGAAGATTTAGTAAGCATCTGAATATACTCCCTGAGCTTCAAACCACAACTTCCAACAATTCCAGATTGCCGGGCCATTCCATAATAATATTGGAAAAGCTCGAGGTCATTGGAATTCCAGTCACGCCTCACACAAGTACACGAATACACTTAGCATAGTGATGGAATTAGGGTGAGGTTCACTAATTCCACCCCAAAGTCTTTCGAGTACGAGTGTGAGAAAGAATGAGCTGCAATCGAAGGCTACACTCACAATATGCACGGAAGGCGGGGATCTGCCATCTCTCTCAGAAGGGGCAGGTTTTGGATTAAGGAAGATCTTCAGAGAAGACACGATTGGGTTGGCGGCGGAGAAGGCACGATTGAGTTGGTGGCGGAGAAGACAAGAACGCGATGAACAGCGAGAGTGATTTGGGGAAAAGTAGAAATCTAAGTTTTACCCCGGTAAGTATTTATAACCGTATGCCCGGGCTGAAGGCATGGCATTCCAAAGATTGCCACCGCTTCGGGAACCGCTCCAACGGACAGACTTGTGGGAGTCGTTTGTGATTCTCTAACTTGTCCGTTCAAGAAAATCAGGTTCATTTTTACACCTCAAGCAAAATTACTTTCTTAGTCAGATCTTTTTTGACCAAATGACATATTAATCGGAAAGGTTTTTCTTCCGATCACCATACTACGATCACCTCGTGGTCGTAGGATTTTTCTACGGCTATTTGATAGTCATAAACAACCTTCTTGACCAAGCATATTTCTGGTCAAAATAGTACACAAATGTCGAAGAGTTTTTCCTTCGACCACCTTTTCTACGACCCTCTCGTGGCCGTAAGATCATCTATGACTCCTTCACCAAGTAAGTTACTTTCACTTGAAGCTGGGAGGCTAGATGACGAGGATCTAATAATCCTTATTTTATCTTTTATCTATAATTCTTATTATAAGTAAATATGATGTCATGTGGTCCTTGGGTATACCCCTTAAGTTTACAAGGGAGAAGCCTACTAGGTGGTCGTAAGTTCTTCTACGACCACCCCCATAGTCGTAAGTCTTGCTACGACTACCTTATGGTAAATAAGTTCTTCTCGATCACTACCCGATCGTAAGTTATTCTCGACTACCCCTAGTCGTAAGTCTTGTTACGACTATCTTATGGTAAATAAATTCTTCTCGACCGTGTCACCTCGACCACCTTATGATCAATAAAACCTACAGGCTAGTGGGTCCAATTAATTAAGGAATCCAAACAGTCAACATACGCTGTTATTATGCGAAATAATAACACGCAATACCCCATTATCTCTGACAAGTAACTACCAGGCGGCATGAAGGAGTTACCATCCCGATGATTCTACGCAAGCGTCGCCCGTTCTTTGGATTTAATGAAGCGTCTCTTGATAGGAAAACGGCTATTCCTTCACGGCTATATAAAGGCAACGGTTAGAGAGGGAAAGGGGACAGAGCAATCAAGGCGTACATACACACTATCGAGGGCTATCAGGAAGATAAGTGCTATCATCTGTAATAGTATTAGTTTTTCTCCTGATTGTTCAGAATATACTCAATACCATACACACACAGGAGTAGGGTTGTTATTCTCTCTGGAGAAGGCCTGAACCTGTATAAAAATACCCGTGTCAATCTCTCTGCGTGATTCTATTCTAAGAGACCCCCCGAATCAAACAATCTTTACGTAAGATCGGTTCTAAAACACCGACAAGTACATATGTGTTGCATGATGCATGTTTTGTCTAACGTGGGTTAAGTTATGAAGAACTTGTGCTCGTAAAAGATTTCTTGGTCTATTCTTGGGCAGATGGCTTGGAGTCAACGACGGCCAACGACGAGGATCCTCGAGACTAGCCTGGAAGAGCTGGGGTCTAAAACGATCGAGGATATCGGGTGAAGTCATTGGACTCAAGCATGGCGCAACATGGACAAGGATGACCGAACGAGAGGTTCCGAACGACGGGTTGCATCAAGTGGAGCGGGGTCGGTGCAAGTGCTATGGTGGTTCCGGTGGGAGCTGGATAGGAGAGATTTACCGACATGACGAGAACCATTAATCAACCTACACGTGGCAAACCATGGATTGCTTTACAACGATTGGACTCGGTTTTCGGAAAAGTATCGAAATGAGGTATTTTGGTATCTTTGCAAAAATACCGGGTTGGTGATCTTTAAAGAAACTACGATGCAAGATGGCACAAGGAGAGGCAGTTTAGGTCAAATGAAGATGGAGATAACGAAGAGACGGATTCGGAAAGTTTGGTTCATCATCTGCTTTGAGAAGCGTACGTGAGTGTAGACCCGTTTACGTGTAAGCTTAACGAGCGTCCGATACGGTTTCTCTCTTGACCTAACCTCCACTATAAAAGGAAAGGGTGTAGGATTTGCACCTCTTGAATCCTTCCAAGTAGAAACCCCAATTTGTGATTTGGGAAAAATAAAGTAGAGGATGCTAGGGTTTGAAAGAGATGGATTGATTGAATGCTCAAGTGTTGAGCTTTTATCCTCCATGGTGGAGTAGCTGTAAACCAACAATATCTTGAATCAATCCATGCAAGGTTTGCCTCCAATATGAGTTCTTTCTTGTTCTTACTCTGTCTTTTATGCCTTTGGGATTTTGTATTTTCCTTTAGTTCTCTTTGGGTATTTTGCTGTGATCTAGCTTGCTAGGATGTATGAAAATCCAACAAGGGTCATGTAGACCATCATCCATCCACGAGTAAGTTTTTGAATCAAAGTTCAAATTTCTTTGGTTCTTGTGCCTTCTTGATCTCATCCAAAAAATTCGTGGAACCTTAGTTTCAATCTTCCCAATCGTCGATTGGAATAGGTTATGGACCTTCTTGATGAGTTATGGTTGAAATATCAGGAGATTTGGATCATCGGATTAAAAATTAGGTCATTTTTTGATCTTCGCAAGCTGCTGTTCTTGCAACCGGCGGTCAGACCGGCCAGGCAATTTTGCCTCAAGGTTTTCTCGGTTTCAACAACAGACTTTCGATGTGTTTGTGTTTTTGATCTTTATAACTTTTATAACTATTGAGGTAAAAAATAAGTTAAATACCGTCGAGATCGAAAAAGTATAGTACTTCTATTCACTCACCCATGTAGTCGACGTTCCGCTCCAACGAAAAAAAAAGTTGATCCCTCGAAAAGGCATAATTTGGTCGATTTAGGTGAAAAATATGTCTTCGCGTTGCAGATGTATAGTTTTGTGGCTCTGTTTCTTGGCCACGAGATCTTTGGGGTGCAATCGAGAGAAACGAGGTGCTACTTTTGCTCTCGCGCTCCAAATGTAACCAGAAATGTATGGCTTTGAAAAGTGACATTCTTAGAGGCTGTTTGGATTGGAGCCTTTAAGGAGCCAAGCTAAATATTTAGTAATGTTCTAATATTTTGGCTAGCATTTGCTTTGATATCAAAATATTGGTATGTCTTTAAAATTTTGGTAAAGCCAAATTTTTCATTCACAAATCTTAGGCAGGTTTTGGGTGGCCAAAACGGTGGCAAAAAATTTGGCAAGCAAACCAGCCAATAAACTTGCTAGGTGTCAAATGGTAATTGCATGGGGCTAAAGCATTAATTGCTTTATTAGTTTGATTAATCAGTTTTAAATGATCATATTTCCTAGACTGAGTATCCGATTTATGATCCGTTTGAACCGTTGTGTTCCTTGTCATTTTATCAACAAAACAAGATCACTGTTGGCATATTTTGATTAAAAAAAAAGAATATATGTCATACGGACCCCACGTGTTATACTCACATTTTAAGCAAATTTTGGTATAGCTACAATCCAAACACATCAATTTTAGTATTGCCTGTGAATTGATAAAGCTACGATCCAAACACTTTTTTTTTCCTGAATTTTGGTATTGCCATGGTTTTAACGATACCAAAATTTTGATAACAATCACACATGTAAAATACTTTCGTCAAGCATATCTAGCCTGTGAAATCTACACGTCGAGTAGCGCATGTTCTGCCATGAGATGGTACATCTATCAACCTACCGACAGTTACGCTCGACCATGTGATAACTGATAAGTGCTGCGGAAAGGTGCAGTAGCATGTGCGAAGTGGACGCTTTGATTCACCACCACACATAAAGAGGCAAATCTGCGAGAGGCTACTGAAAAAGACGAATTCACAGCGTTTCCGGGCAAGATAACCATTTGCCCCAGAGCTTCATGCGGGTCAACATGGATTTCCCCTTCAGTTTTACCGTCTCTACACGCATAGTTAAGAAGCTAGTAGCTGATACTATATATTATACTAAGTTGAAACTTTAATTTTCCTATGTTGATGCTTCATCTCTATAAATGGCCTCTCTTGATTTTTTTTTTTTTTTTTTTTGTCAAGCTCCGCTGCTGATTTCATGCAAACTCCTCTATGGCAACCGTCGTCTTTGGATGCCCACCGCGCACGGCTTTGCATGTGCCGGTGTTTACAAGGAGTTGTCAGTGCTCTTTACGCATTATGCCACATTGCACATAGGTATTTTGTCTTGGAAACAGCTATGTTTCTATGCGAGCCGCGCTTTCGGAGATTACAAGTCTTCTACATACGTTTCTAGTTTCGACCTTCGACCTGCGCCGACCATGCGTACGAACGAATCTAAAGAACGGAGGTGAAGAGGTGGGCTAGAAACGTGACCACTGGCCGAACGCAAAAGTCAATACAGCGGAACATGTATGCTATAGCTGAGTGACAGGTAGCAAGAAACACCGAAAGTATCTGTACCAGAGCAAAGTGCTGCTCATGTGGCTCCAAACAAGGCCATCTGTCCCTTCTTCGTAACCCTTTTCAGCAGAAGCGTTTCATTGGCTGCGACGGATGTGGTTAGAGTGCACATAGTTCAGCTGTTAGACAAGGTGTTCATGTGGCTCCAAACAAGGCCATCTGTCCCTTCTTCGTAACCCTTTTCAGCAGAAGCGTTTCATTGGCTGCGAGGGATGAGGTTAGGGTTCACATAGTTCAGCTGTTAGTCGGAAGTTGTCGGTTATAGAACCGATCTTACATATGATTATTTGATTTAGAAGTGTTCTAGATAAGAATTACGTAGAGAATGATACGAAGATTTTATATAGATTCAAGCCTATAGAAAATAATAACAACCATACTCCTGTGTGGTTAAATTGAGTATGCTGATTACAATCAAAGACTAGGGCTTATACTCCAGATTGTGATTGTCCCTTTTCTGCCTTCTGACATCAACCTTATATAACGTATGAAGAGATAGCAGTTTCTTCAGACAAAGAGGTATTACAACGTTCCAATTGACAAACCGCTTGATAAAAATTGCCACCAGCAACGTGGCACCCCACGTTGCTAAGCAATGGTTGTCAGAGACAAAAGTAATTCATGCGGTTACTCACAGAGAGTAACAGCGTATATTAAATACTCTATGTGTTAAACATGGTGCATAATGTTCTCTAACTGCTCAGGCCCATAGGTCAGCAAGCCTTATCAATTATAGGGTTGTCGAAGCTAGGCCAGGTTTCACAATTTCGTTTTGCATTTTATTTCGCTGCCAAACGAAATGGACGAAATGGGTGAAATTTCGGTAATTTCGGATGAAATTTCGGTGATTTTTGGCCAAATGGTTTGCTCAAATTTGAATTTTAAATTTTGAAAAAATCCAAAAAAAAAAAGAACTCAAAGCGAGACACAGGATTCAATCGTGTCACTCTCTACAAGCTTGCATGAAAGCAGCCATCGCGCTAGCTATGCAGATTTAGTTGTGTGTTGACCTCTTTTTACTCACTTGAACCCTCTAAATTCCCTCTAAATTCAAGCAAACGAAAAACTTTGAACGAAGTGAACTTCTTTCGGAAGGTAGCGAAAGGTCCGAAAGTTCCGAAATTTCGGCGAAATTGTGAACCCTGAGCCAGGCTGGTCGAAGCCAACCGAGTCGTAGAAGATCTTACAGTTCCTCAATAGTCGTAGAAAGACTTATGACCATACTATGGTCGCATGAAGACTCATGACCATGGGGTGGTTTACGACCAAGTAGCTTAACCTCTCCCTTATAAATATTAAGGGGTATACTTAAGACTAATATGGAGATGTTAATATCTATAATAAGAATTATAGATAAATAAATAAATGATGATTATTAGATCCTCTTCATCTAGCCCCCCAGCATCATGTAAAAGTAACTTACTTGGAGAAGTAGTCGTAGAATGATGGTCAGAAGTAAAAGCCTTTCCGACTGGTCTTTCATTTGACCATAAATAGACTTGGTCAATAAGATAGTTTTGCTTGAAGTGTAAAGACGGACTCGTTTTTCTCGAACAAACGAATTAAAAATTCTCAATCGACTTTTACAAATCTGTTCGTTGGAGCGGTTTCCGAAGAGGTGACAACTGTTGAATTCCCACGATCTTTTAACGCAAGCGTGTGGTTATAAGAAGGCATCGTAGGCGCAGCTTAGGGTTTTTATTTTTCCCCATTTGCTTGCACTGTTCGTTGAGCTCTTGTGCTCTCCGCCGCCAATCAAATCGTTCTCTCTCTTGAAATCCTTCCAAACCCAAATCACTCGCACTTAGAGAAAATGCCCAGAGCTGCTTCTAAGTGGGCGAAGTCAGAGATAGATTCATCCAAGATAAAGGCTTTGGTCGTTGCCGAGAAGATTCCGAAGAGGAAATTCATGAAGTGGATTAGGGCTGCTGGGCAACATTGGCCGTCGGGGGAGATCGGTTAGATCCCCGTCTTTCAGGCGTACTGCGAGTGTGGCCTTCGACTGCCTGCTCATCCTTTTCTTACACTCATACTCAAGCACTTTAGGGTCGAGTTGGTGAACTTTGTTTCCAATTTTATCACAATGTTAAGTGTGTTCATGTACTTATGCGAAGCTTACCTTGGGATCCTTCCAGACCTGGAGCTCCTCCAATACTACTATGGAATGAGAAAACAATCTGGAATCTCCGGGAGTTATGGTCTAAAGCTCCACGATGGGAAGACCAAGGAGTACATTCAAATGTTCACCCGATCGTCGTGGCCAGGGTGGAAGAAGAAGTGGTTCTACTGGGAAATGACCAGTGAAGACAGTCTTTCCTTCGTAGGGAAGACTGCCGAGAAGATTTTTTCCTGGGATTTGACTCCCAATGATCCTAGCTGGATTGCCTTCTACATTCAAGCCATCAAAGACTTGAAGGAAGAGGGGCTCACCGGATGGCACGTGGTGAAGGATTTCATCACGCGTCACATCAGCCCTTTGAAAAAATGAGCACATCCCACATAAAGGTACTCGGGGGCTAAGGATTCGACCAGAGATTACGAGAAAGGTAAGTAATCTTTTAACTTAGCTTTCTTTTGGTTAATCTCAAGCCTAACCGCTAAATAGTTTATCTGCTTGCGCAGATCTCCCTCAAATAGAGATTGACACCCGAGTCAAACTCGTTTGCGATAAAATTCCACCACCTGATGTGGTGGCTCCTCGAATCCTAGTGGTCGTATCGGTAAAGAAGAAGGGGGAACGCCTAAAGGTAATCAAGGATTTATTCCTTCTTTAGGCCCTCATAGTCGTAGGAAACGACCACTAAATAATGTTTTTTTTTACCTTTGCAGAAAGTAGGCATGGAAGGCCGTGAGGACAACCAAGAGGTTGGATTGATGGTTATTGGCATAGAGACGGAGCAAGTGAAAGCTCCTCCGGCCAAAAAGCGTCGACTTGTAAAAGCCGTCGACAAGCAGGAGGTGAGCTCAAGTTTCGATCCGACCAGGCCCTTTGCGAAATTCTTTACAAACATAGTTGTTGCAGAGAAAGCCAAAGCGATTGAAGCCCGTAAGCACAAAGCCCCCAAGACTAAGGTATCATTCTACTATGACGACAAGACTTTTTCAATCTCGGCTTCTCACGGCTTTGTTAAGCGATTAGAAAAAGAGAACTGGAAAAGTTTTGTATCTTTTGTGAAGGATACCGCTGTGTTGGCAGAGCCTATGGTCGAGGGAGGTGCTGCTTCTGAGGTGGGTCGAGATAGGTCTCGACCATCAGGCGAGTCAGGAGGGTCAAAGAACGGCAGCTCTCGCTCAAGACCCACGACCAGACGTGGTCATGGCAGACCTCATTCCTCTACTCGAATTTCGACCAGACGTGATTGAAGAGAAGTCGAAGAAATCTTCCTTAGAGAAGGTCGACCAAACGTGCTTAGTTTATTTAGATAAACCAAGTAAATAGTGTATATAAGGGTTTGCTTAAAAAAACAAGTTTGTCCTACTTGTGTTATCGATCTTGATTGTCATGTTTTAGTCGTAAGAGTTTAGTAACAGATAGACACTACTAAGTTCCTTCTATTAGGCAGGACCACGTGCAGAGAGGAAAGATTTCGACTGGTGAAGCTATGTTCTCCGACCATAGTAATCGAATCAAGAGCATCAACACGAGTGGGATAAACTCTTCGGAGTGTCTTAACAAGTTATTCAACCTTTTTCAGTAAACTCAATTTGTTTGACAACGATAGCAAGAGTTGGAAACAGTACGATGCTAGAAAGTTCCTTCTAGTGGGCAGGACCACGTGCAGAAAGGAAAGACTTCGACTAGGTATTGTGTCTTTCTCTGGTCAGTTTAAACGTAGTGGGGTTACTAAAAGCAGTCAAACAAACTATAAAAGTATACTCCACTTAGAGAATTTTTCAAAAGTAATGAAGAAATAAACTAAGGTTAAAAAGAGTTGGCTTCAGAATGTTTCGACCAGATATGTTAAACCCAATCTCTTTGTATTGGTAGCAAAAGTTAGGAACAGGTCGATATTAGGAAGTTCCTTCTAGTGGACGAGACCACGTGCAGAGAGGAAAGACTTCGACTAGGTGATATTACCTTTCTTTGACCAGTGTAAAGAAAAACTAAGTGTATAAAAATGATCAAAAGACTATCCAAGTATTACTCAAAAGTAAGACAATAACGAGTGAAGAAACCTGAAACTTTATTAATAAGGAGTTACACATAAAATTTGTGTAACCGGTCGATGTTCCAAGAATTGGAGAGAACCCGACCATCATCCATTGCTAGTCGTACCAAACCTGGTCGCGTAACTTTGATCACTATGTAAAGATCTTCCCACTTTGGGGAAAGCTTATTTCGATTAGACTCGAATTGAATCTTTTTCAATACTAAGTCATCTACAACAAAGCTGCGAGGTTGGACCTTACGATCGTAGTATTTGCGCAAGGCTGATTGGTAAACTGCTGAACGGATTAAGGCTTGATTCCTCTTCTCTTCGAGCAGGTTGATGTCATCCGCTCGAAGTTGTTCTTGGGTAGAGTCACTGCACGTTTCGACCCTTGTCGACTGGATCTTTAGTTCTGGTGGAAGCATAGCTTCAGCCCCAAAAACTAGGGAAAAAAGTGTTTCACCTGTACCCCGACTTGCAGTCGTGCGAACTGCCCATAATACTTAGGGTAATTCTTGTACCCAAGCCCTCGAGCGCTTGACAAGCTGGTCGAATACTCGGGTTTTTATGCCCTGCATTATTTGGTCATTCGCCCTTTCGACTGCCCTATTACTCTGTGGGTGGGCAACAAAAGCATAACATAACTTGGTACCCAACTCGTCGCAAAATTCCTGAAATTTTGCGCTCGAAAATTGTTTACCATTATCTGTAATTATTCAACTAGGGACACCAAATCGCGTAATCACGCTTCTCATCATGAACCTTTTTGTGGCTTCCGTTGTTATCCCAGTCACAGGTTCGGCTTCGATCCGATCTATTTTGTGAACGTATCAATAGCCACAAAAAGGAACTCAAAGTCCCCTGGTGCTTTTGTGAACGGCCCCAGGATATCGAGACCAAAGGTCGCAAAGGGCCATGAAAGAGGAATAGTTTGCGATGCCTAAGCCGGTTGGTGTATTTTGCTTGCTATCAAGCTGGCATTGTGCACACTTTTGACCAACTGTTTGGCATCATGGAGGGCCATTGGCCAATAAAAAATTTACCAGAAGGCTTTACCGACCAGCATTCTATAAGAAACATGAGTTCCACAGATGCCCCCGTGTATGTCGTGAAGGAGATTTAATCCTTTTTTTCTGTGATATGCATCGCATGATAACCTCTTGAGTATCTCTTTTATAGAGGACACCTTCGACCAAAGTATATATTTTGGTCTTCCGGGATAAACGATCTGCCTCGAGATCATCATCGGGTAGTGTACCCTTCTGAAGATACTCATAGATAGGATTCATCTAGGTATCCTCGTACTCTAGAGAGGTTATCTCAGTAGGAGGCGTTTCTGGTGCTTCGACCAGAGACGACTTCTGGAGTTGCTCCAAGAAGACTCCTTGTGGTACTTAAGATCGGAAAGAGGCTATTCAAGCTAACTGACCAGTGAGAAAATTATCCTTTCGAGGGATATATTGCAACTCGAAACCGAAAAAATGCTTTTCAAGCCTTCAGACTTCCGACAAGTACTGAGACATGGTCGTATTAGAGCGTCGGTACTCTTTTCCGACCTGATTCACGACCAGTTGAGAGTCTCCTCACACGAGTAGTCGTTGAATCCCGAGCACTTTCGCTGCTCGTATGCCAGCCAACAAACATTCGTATTCTACTACGTTGTTAGTGGCAGGAAAGTGTAATTAAATAGAATATTTTAAAGTCTCTCTGGTAGGAGATTTCAGGACCACCCCAGCCCCCAAGCCACCAACGTAAGCGACCCATCAAAGTACATCATCCACTGGTCGTGGGTATCGTACTGAGGATCCTGAATAGGTTTAGAATTTGTCCATTCTGTGATAAAGTATGCCAAAAATCTGGGATTTAATGGCCATTTGGGACACAAAATAGAGGTCAAACTCCCCAAGTTCTACTAACTATTTTGCCATACGTCCCTCTGCTTGCCTGTTCTAGAGGACCACTCCTAAGGGAAACTCAGACGACACAATTATCTTGTTCGCTTGAAAATAATGCCGCAATTTCCTCAAAAACATGAGGAGGACATATAGAATTTTTTGAACCTGAGGCATTACTCCTTAGGCCAGTGTAAAACTTCACTTACGTAGTAAACTGGTCGTTGGACGTTTTCAC
This sequence comes from Phyllostachys edulis, assembly GCA_036346405.1. Classification (NCBI taxonomy): domain Eukaryota; kingdom Viridiplantae; phylum Streptophyta; class Magnoliopsida; order Poales; family Poaceae; genus Phyllostachys; species Phyllostachys edulis. Next base: position 92,883,545 of record CM070562.1, on the reverse strand, counting down.
GTTCTGCGACCAGTACTGCGTTCACTGCCTGTGACGTGGTAGCTAGATAAATTAAGAGCGTCTCTTATGATGTCAGAGAAACTAAAGCAGAAGTACTCGTAAGATACCTCTTGATATCCTCAAATGTTGTGTTTGCCTCTTCTGACCACTCGAAACCCTCATATTTCCTTAGAAGTTTGAAGAAAGGAATGCATTTTTCTCCCAATCGTGCGATGAAACGACTTAAAGCCGCCATGCACCCTGTGAGTTTCTGGACTTCTTTCTTCATGGTCGGAGGACGCATTGTTTCAATAGCCTTTATCTTTTCAGTATTTGCTTCAATTCCTCGTGCAAAGGCAAGAAATCCAAGCAATTTTCTTGAAGAGACTCCGAACACGTACTTTCCGGGATTGAGTTTCAAACGGTGTGATATTAAAATCTTTCTATTAGTCTTAAATACACCCCTTAATATTTATAAGGGAGGGATCAAGCTGCTAGGTCATAAACCATCCCATGGTCGTAAGTCTTCCTACGACCATGATATAGTTGTAAGACTTCCTACGACTATCGAGCAGTCATAAGATCTTCTATGACTAGTTTGGCTTCGAACAGCCTGGCTTCGACAACCCTGAAATTGATAAGCAAGTTTGGCTTCGAACAGCCTGGCTTTGACAACCCTGAAATTGATAAGGCTTGCTGATTTGTAGGCTTAATCAGTTAGGGAGTATTATGTGACATGTTTAACACATGGGGTATTTAATATACGCGGTTACTCTTTGTGAGTAACCCCATGAATTACTTCTGTCTCTGATAACAACTGCCTAGCAACATGGGGGTACCACGTCCCAAGCGACAACTTCCATCAAGTGGTTCATCAATTGGAATGTTGGGACGCCTCTTCGTCTGAAAGAACTGCCATCTCTTCATACATTATATAAGGTTGAAGTCAGAAGGCAGAAGAAAAAAAAAGCGCAATCTAGAGCACAAGCGCTAGTCTTCCTCTTGATTGTAATTAGCATACTCAATATAGCCACACAGGAGTATAGTTGTTATTCTCTCCAGAGAAAGCCTGAACTTGTATAAAATTCCTGTGTTATTCTCTGTTTGATTCTTATTTAGGAGACCCTTTGAATCAAACAATCATACGTAAGATCGGTTCTAGATCACCGACAAAATGTTTTTTGCAAGTCAGAAATATGATTAAGTCGCTTGATGCTTTTTACGACTAGATCATCAACATAGGCTTCCAAATTTCGGCCTAGTTGAAATGAAAAAGTAGTTTGCATCAAGCGTTGAAAAGAAGCGCCAGCATTTTTTAGACCAAATGGCATTTTGACATAGCAAAATATTCTAAATGGTGTAATAAATGCGATCTTTTCTTCATCATCTAAACACATACTAATCCGATAATAACCAGAGTATGCATTTAGAAAACATAATACTTCACAACCAGCAGTAGAATTGACCAACTGATCGATACGAGGTAAAGAAAAATCATCATTTGTACAAGCTTTATTGAGATCAGTAAAGTCTACACACATATGCCACTTATCATTAGACTTTTTAACCATTACAGGGTTAGCCAACTACTCTAGATGGTCGACTTCTCTTATAAAGCCTGCTCTAAGCAACTTGTCCAATTCTGATTTGATGGCTTCTCATCAATCAGGTGCAAATCTCTATAATTTTTATTTTACGGGTTTCTTGTCAGGCCGTAGAGCTAGCATGTGCTCGATCACTTCCCTAGGGACTCCGAACATATCGGATGCTTGTCACGTGAAGACATCTGCGTTAGCTCAGAGGAAAGTGACGAGGACGTCTTCCTATTTGAGGTCGGAAGTAACCTCAATGCGAATAGTCTTCAAGGGCTCATCTAGATTCAAAGGAACTTCCTTGACTTGATCGTTTAGCTTTGGCACAGCTTTAGGCTTCGACTGCTTGGTCGAAGGTTGCCCTTTGCTTGCTTCTCGAGTCGGTATCTGGCCAACCGTCACGAGAGACTTGTGGTTGCATGTAAGCGTCATCTTCTTATCACAACGTACTGTGATCACTCCTTTGGGACCTGGCATCTTAAGATATTGATACCCGTAGTGAGCAGCCATTAAGAATCGTGCCAAAGTTGGTCGTCCAAGTATGGCATTATACATCGTATCGAAATCGACCACATTAAAGGAGATTTTCTCTGTCCTAAAATTGCTTGGAGAACCAAACGTGACTGGAAGAGAAACTTGGCGAAGGGGTTTGGCCAAAGACCCTGGTACCATCCCATGGAATGAGTATCGTACAGATTTTATTCTGGTCTGAGATACTTGCATCTAGTCAGGTACTCATAAATAAAATAATTAATGAACTACTACTATCAACTAACACGCGATTCACTCGACAGTTGTTGATGGTGGGCTCGACTACGATCGGATATCGACCTGGTCGAGTGGAAGGGAACGGACAGTCTGCCTTCTCGAAAGAGATGAGAACTTTCGACCACTTCGGTGATTTAGTGACAAGAGGAGGGTCAATAGAGTTTACCTCTCGTGCGACGGCCTTGAACTGTCGCTTTGACTCGTATGTCGAAGATCCCCAAAGATGTGGCCGATGGTATGCTTCGGATCTTAGAACGGCTTCTCGTCATCGTCGTCCGACTGTTTACAACCACTCGTTTGGCCTACCTGATCAAGTGTAGGGAGTGGTCCTTTGCTGGTGTAGTAGTCCTCGAGTTTTCTTTGAAAAACCCGGCAGTTGCGAAGGTTATATCCTTCTTTTTTATGGAAAGGACACCACCTGGACTTGTCATTCTTTCGCTCGGGGCGCTTACCTTTGCCTCGTTCGGAGTACGACTTGGAACTTCATGGCTCCTTATCGCTTACGGCCAAGACTTCCTTATAATTGTTGACTTTAGGCTTTTAACCCTTCGCCTTGTTCTTAGATTTCTTAACCTTCTTGTCTTTCTTCTTGCTGCTTTCGCCCGCTTCTTGAGGATCTTTGTCATCCCGATCGATGGTTTTGTTCCACTCGACTGCTTCAGCGACAATCACATATCGATCGGCCATCTCGAAGAGCTCAGTGATTGTAGTCGGGGGATTCGAAGGGATGTCCTCTGTAATCCTTCTGCTACAGACTCTCTGTTGAAAGGCTCTTATAACAGATGAGTCAGAAACCTCCGGAATCAAATTGTGAACCTGACTGAAACGCTTGATGAATTGGCGTAAGGTCTCGTGGTCGTTTTGTCTCATCCTATGCATGTCATCGTCCTTTCTAGGGTGATTGCAAGTGCCTTGGAAGTTAGCCAACAGAAGGTCGCAGAGGTGTTACCACGAATAGATCGACTCGAGTGGTTGGTTTAGTAACCATGATCGAGCGGACCCTTCGAGCACAGTTGGAAGAAAATTCGCCATGACGTGCTCTCCTCCTCCTGCTACTCGAACAGTGGTTGTATAGATTTGAACTAATTCGATGAGATTTTGTGACCCATCAAACTTCTCCATGATCACTGGTCAAAACCGCGGTGGCCAACGAACAGCTCGGAGATCAGGCAAGAACGTCTAACATCCAGTAATAACATCATACCACCTTCTCTTTAGAAAAGAAGGATTGATATCACTAGGTGATCATAGACGCTGATACCCAGTCGTGGGTGGACCCGACCTATGATAGGTCTCAATCCTACGAGGGCAATACTCCTTGTATTCCATCTGCCGTTGCAGATTTTTGGGTCGCAGTGGTGAACGATCATCTCCCCTGGGAGATTATCGATTATCAGATGTTCGAAGAACTCTTCTCCGACTGGAGTTAAGGTTAGGAGAATGACGTAACCTGTTGTCACGCCGATCTCCATGACGCGAGTTGTTCGAACCACTAGTAGTCGACGGAGTCGTACCGCTACGACTTCCAGAATGATGTCGAGGCGGATGCTCAAGTCTTGCCATCGTGCTTCGGAGCCTTCGTGTGATCTCTTCAGCGAAGTGGTCATACCCTAGCGCTCGTGTGAGTTCTTGAGTTGGGTTCTCGAGAAGATCATTTATGAGCTGGAGTTCCTGAGCTTCCTCCAACTGATATTGAATGCGCCCACGTAAATTTCTCTGAGCTGTCATTCTTCTCCTTCGGGTTGTCTTAGGATCATCTACATCTGATCCTTGAGTTTGCCTTAATGGAGTGCGATCATTTTGAGGATTTCTCCCACGCACATCAGAGTGCTGATCCCGTTCATTGCCAAAGGCATCCTCATCATCGCCACGAGGGGTCGTAGGGTGTGATCGTCGGGGAGCATCCTCAGGCCTACTTCTAGGAGAGAGATCATGATCTGAGGGGAGGGCGAAGACCTCTGTGTATGATCTCCACTTGCGCTTGACGCCTCTTGGCTTGAAGAGTGGTCAAATGACACCGCCTGATGACTTGGAGTAAACCCCTCCAGGAAGAGGAACTCCGAGTTATAACCGTCTGTGTCCGCAGGTGAGCCCTGCGAACGTGTGGTCGAACTCGTAAGAACAGGGTGCTCCCTCATATCCTCTGCGGGGGTAGCCGCAGAGTTACGACCACCATATGTTGATAGAGTCCTGGAATGATGGCTTCTAGGATTTGCCTCGTCAGGTCGGACTGCCTCAGGTGGACTCGAACATTCGGAGGGAGAACTCTCGTCATGTTGTGAGTCTGCCTGATTGCAGTCCTGATTGCGGTCGAATCGACCCTTGCCCTCTGAGGAAACTAGTCCCTCAGTTGGATGTACTGTTGTGGGGAAAAAGGATCCCTCCTCAACTCCATCGGTAGCATGGTCTCCTGGATCTGGCGAATGATCTCTGGAGGCGGCATTACCATCGGAAGAAATGATACTCGGCTCGTAGTCGAAGCCAGCATCCATGTCGATGTCTACTTAGTCGGCCAAGTCAAACCAATTCTCCTCGTTCCACTCTCCTGCCATGGAAGCATTAGGAAAAAAATAGAATTTGTTGATAAGGAATCACCGGAGGTTCCCCACGGACGACGCCAACTGTCGATGATCTAGAACCGATCTTACGTATGATTGTTTGATTTGGGGGGTCTTCTAGATAAGAATCACGCAGAGAATGACATGGGAATTTTATACAGGTACAAGCCTTCTCCGAGGAGAATAACAAGCCTACTCCTGTGTGACTATATTGAGTATGCTGATTACAATCAAGAGAATGACTAGGGCTTGTGCTACAGATTGCGCTTATCCCCTTTCTGCCTTCTGACTTCAACCTTATATAACTTATGAAGAGGTGGCAGTTCCTTCAGACAAATAGGCATCCCAATGTTCCAATTGACAAACCGCCTGATGGAAGTTGCCACCAGCAACATGGCACCCCCACGTTGCTAGGCAGTTGTTGTCAGAGACAGAAATAATTCATACAGTTACTCACGAAGAGTAACAGCGTATATTAAATACCCCATGTGTTAAACATAGCGCATAATATTCCCTAACTGCTTAGGCTCATAGGTCGTGAGCCTTATCAATTCTGAGGTTGTCGAAGCTAAATTTGGTCGAAGCCAACCAAGTCGTAGAAGATCTTACGACCGCTCGATAGTCGTAGAAAGGCTTACGACTATACCATGGTCGTAGGAAGACTCACGACCATGGGGTGGTTTACGACCAGGCAGTTTGACCTCTCCCTTATAAATATTAAGGGGTATACTTAAGACTAGTATGGAGATGTTAATATCTATAATAAGAATTACAGATAAATAAATAAATAAGGATTATTAGATCCTCGTCAGAAGTTGATATATGCTCACTCACGAGACAACTGAAAAATATTTAACCTGTTATTTTCTCCAACGTACAACTTTGATATATTAGTCAATCTATTACGTACCAAAAATGGACGATATGTGGTTTATAGTTACTGAGATAGAAAAATGCTAGAAATTCTAAAAAAACAAAAGAAAATAATCTGGTTTGAGCCATTAATTTAGAACATGTTTGGTTGTTTGTTAGACCGAAATAGCGACTAGAGGGGTGATAAATAGGAGTCCACTCGTTTTCCACCTCCGATATTCAACTTTCTTTTCACTTCAATAGCTATGAGAAGCTATGAAGATCAAACCTTCAAGATTACAGTGAAAAACTTGAGCTGAAACCGAGAAGATCAACACTCAATCTCTTGGGCTAGTCCGATTGGCGAGCCAATGCCGGTCTTACCGCCGGTGCCGATCTGATCGCGTTGGTCTGACCGCCAACTGAAAATCAGCATGACGATGGATCCACAAATCGACCTAACTTTTGATCTAGTGATCCGAATCATTTGAGATTTAAGACATAGCTCAACAAAAAGGTCAGAAATCTATTCAATTGAAGATCGAGACGATCATCGCCAAGGTTCCACAAATTTCTTGATTGAGGGTAAGAAGGCTCAAAACCGGGGGAAAACATAATCTTGATCTAAAGACTCTCTCGTGAGTGGAAAATGGTCCAGATGACCTTAGATCAGATTCTATAAGTCCTAGCAAGCTAGATCACAACAAGAGAACAAGACAAAACCCCTAGAACACAAAAACCTTAAAATCACCAACAAGAGAGCAAGAACAATAGAGAACTCATCTTGAGACAAACTTGCTTAGATTTACTAGAAGGATTGTAGGTTTACAATCACTTCACCATGGAGGATAAAAGCTCAATTATGAGCACCCAATTTCATAATCCATCTATCTCAAACCCTAGCCTCCTCTATTTTCTTCACTTTCCCCAAATCTTAAATTAGGGTTTCCAATGCTTGGCTGTGCAAATCATACACCAACCCTTATATAGTGGAGGCTAGGTCTAGACACAAAGCCTTATCAATCACCCGTTAAGCCCACACACAAACGTGTCTACACTCACGCATGCTTCTCAAAACTGATGACGATACAAGTCTCCTGAATCCGTATCTTCGTGATCTTCTCCTTCGCTTGACCTAAACTGCCTCTCCTTTATGTTATTTTGCGCCACGTTTTCTCCAAGGTCACCAACCTGGTATTTTGGCGAAGATACCAAAATACCCCTTCTCAATCCTTCTCCATGACCAAGTCCAATCATCGTAAAGCAATCTCATGCTTCTCCACGCGTAGGCTCATCAAAGCCTTTCCACATGCTAGCAAGTCTCTCCCATCCAGCTCCCACCGGACCACCATGGCACTTGATGCAGCCCATTGCATCGAACTTTTCGTTCAGTCGGTCTTGTCCATCTTGCGTCATGCTTGAGTCCAACCACTTCACCCGACATCCTTGATTATTATGAACCTCAGCTCTCCTAGCCTAGTACTGATCATCCTCGTCATTGACCGTAGTTGACTCGAAGCGTCCCTGCATAACAATAGACCAAGAAATCAATTCTGAGCACAAGTTCTTCGCTACTTACACCACGTTAGTCAAAACATGTATCATACAACACCTATGCACTGAATCACATGACTTTGGCCAAATCTGCAAAATCACCACAGCTCATTGTGCATGATCTTACTCTGGCCGGTCTAACCTCTAGGCCAATCGTTGGTCTGATCGCTCCCGGACGGTCTGACCACCAGCCCTAGTATAGGGGACCAGTTAGACCGTCGGCCGGTCAGACCGCTTCCCAAAATCCAAAATACCCCTCTTTGGACTTTTTCAGCAAAACTCTATCTAACTTCGCGTCCAGTCTCCATTTTCATTGGCACCTGGTGCAAACACACCTCCACACACTCCCACACAAGTGTTTAGTCCGCAAACCTAAAAAGCTCATACTGCCTGTCTAACCACCACACCTAGTCGGTCAGACCATCGACCACAGCCGGTCAGACTGCCGGCTCCTAGACATCAAAAATGTTGTTTTGGTAAACCGAGGGTTTCTTCCCCCAAACACCTCAGCACCGAGGTCAATTGTTCAACACTAAGATTAAGGTCATACTCATGTACTCCGCAGGTTGCTTGCCACATGTTACCATAATTTTATGCCAAAAGTGCAGCAAACCACAGTTTTTGACGAGCAAATGGTTCAACACACGTGTGGCAACATTTGGCAAAAACAAATATGTCAATGACGGGTATAAGGCTAAGAAAATATGACAGCCACAAGTTTGGCGGAGAAACAAACACCAGCTTAAGAAAGTCAAAGTTGTCTAACTAAGTGTGACAACTTATGGCAACAAACCTAGCATGCACTTAAAAGATAAAAAACAATTATGAACCTAGAGCAAGTCTAATATTTTCTTTAAAAAATAACCATGAAAACTTCTCTTATTATGAAATATATTTTCTGAGCCAAATTTGAGCGGTGAATGATTATATGTTACTTCATTTATTTTGTACACCACTCATGAGAGGGTCTTAATTAGATGCATGGTTAAGTATTAAAAGAGAGCATTATGAGTACCATTTTAAGCCGTGCAACGGTGGAGAATTATTCGAACCCTAATGGAGGACCCACTTTCAAGCTTCAACCCCAAAACAAACCACTGCACTGACCTACTATGACCCGTGTTCGTCGTTTCTTCAGATTTTCCAAAGACCAAAAGTCGCCAATCAACTCCTCACAGGAGCTCTATATAAGCAAGTGAAACCAACCCCTCCTACACACACTTCTCGCGCTACCCAAGCTACTAGTCTCCTATTTCTCCACCAAGTCGGCAGCACAGCACGTGACTTAGCTCGCGCCATTTCTCCTAGTGCCAGCCATGGCAAGAAGGCTCCTTGAGGCGGCCGCCGGCACGCCGGAGGCCTCCCTCAACTCGGACATGTTCGTCATCCTCGCCGGGCTGCTATGCGCGCTCATCTGCGTCCTCGGCCTCGGACTCGTCGCGCGGTGCGCGTGCTCGCGGCGCTGGGCCCGGGCCGCCGGGACCCCGCCAGGCACGGCCGCCGCGAAGAGGGGCGTCAAGAAGGAGGTGCTGCGGTCGCTCCCGACCGTCACGTACGTCTCCGACGGCAGCAAGGCGGAGGAGGCGGACGAATGCGCCATCTGTCTCGCCGAGTTTGAGGACGGTCAGGCCATGCGGGTGCTGCCGCAGTGCGGCCACGGGTTCCACGCCGACTGCGTCGACACGTGGCTGCGCACAAACTCCTCGTGCCCGTCGTGCCGGCGGGTGCTGGTCGCCGAGCTGCCTGCCGGCGAGCGGTGCCGCCGCTGCGGTGCGCGCCCCGGCGGCATCGGCGCTCTGTGGAAGGCGCCCTGCGACGCCGAGGGGCCGGCGTTCTTGGCGTAGTGGCATGCGCACTCACTTTGGACATGCGGAAAAGGTGTCATGGGAAATTAACCAATTGCAAGCTCATTGGTTAAGTTTTCTTGTTTTCTTAATTACTTACCCTTTTTTTTGTTTTATTTAGCCTTCTAGGTTTCATTCTTTTTTAGGTGTGATCGTGTGAGTAATTGTGAGTAGTGACTAGCTGGGAATGGGGACCATTTGGGAGATGCGTGTACGTATTTGATGGGGGAAATGTGTGATTGTAACTTATTTGTACATATGTCAAAAGTTATAAAGCATGCAGTTAGCTTTAACCTGGAGAATCTGAACGTAGCAGTATATACCCTGCTCAGCAGGTGTGCAATGTTTCGTATCGAGAAAGATGCTGCGGGGTACATCGCCACATGGGACCATGTAATAGCTTAGTGGTTAAAATTTGTGCCTTTTCACTTTTAGTGAGAGCATGAGAGCACATTCCTTAACCATTTTTGTTGTTGTTTGAATTCGAGTTAGGCCCAGGGTTCAAATTTTTGGCTGATTTTCACCGTATTGAACACCACCCCACCCCCCCCCCCACCCAAAAAAAAACAAACCGATCCTGAAAATTTTATCTGCCGAGACTTGTTTTCGAAAATTCAGCCGATATTTTCAACCAATTTTGGCCCATTTTTTTGAAAATACGGAGGGAAAACAGTCATGTGCTTTCTCAGTTGATCTTCATAAAACGCGTCTAATATGTATTGCAAGATTATAGGACAATTGCTCATAGCTAGCTAAGATATTTGATTCACTTTGAATTTTTCGTTAATTCTATTTTAAAATTTTCTCAGACCAGACCACTCTAGTAGGACTTAAACCATTTCATATAACGAGCAAAAAAAAAATCGCTTTTCAAATGCAACACGCCAACAAGCGTTTTTTAAGACATTTGAGTCATGTCACGATTCCTCAACTGGGACGACCTTTTTGGATGATTATATAGGCAAAGCATGGATCTTGACAACGGATAATTAATCGCTTCACGAATGATTAACTACTAAAAATATAGATAGTAGAGTGTGCTTAGAATTTTTTACGAACAAATTAGTAATGCAGAGGATGCTACTCCTGAGAAATTAATATCCAACTCTGACCTCTCGGCTCCGAAGGAGTTCACCTGCCCTACGAACCGCCCCTTATTCATGATTGGTTGAAGAAGCTCAGCGACCAAACAAAAGCACTATATATCCTAATGCGTTGATGTCTTGACTGTTGTGCGTTTGAGGGCTATTTGGTAATTTATTATTTTGAGAAAAGAAGAAATAGAAAAGAAAAGAAAAAAGAGGTAGAGCCCACCTATCATTGAGTTAGGGGAGGGATAAGGTTGGAGACAAAGGTTGGAGACATTGTCTCCAACCCTAACCCGAGCGCTGCATTCGGCTGAGTGAGCTTCAGCATGGTGGCAGCGCAGACGATTCGGCGAGAGGTTCGGGCGCGATGTGCGCTGGTCGTTGAGGCGGCAGATCGGCCTCCTCCCTGCTTCCTCCTCTTCAAAAGGCGGCTCATCTCTCCGTTTTTCTTCAAACCCTCCCCCTACTAACAGTGAATAATCCCCTCTTTTGGTTCTTCTTCCTCTCGATTTAGCTTCGGTTTTTCAGGGTTTTGAGAGCCATTGCACCGCCGTGGTTGGACCCGATGCTGTCAACGGTGAGGACTGGTTTCCCCTTTGTTGGGACCCAAATTTAAACATTCGAAACCCTCTATGTATTTTGAACTAGTCCCAGATTAGTAGCTAGTTCACACAAGAAACATCGATGAAATAACATCCATTTATCGATTTAACTAAAAAGATCTCATAATAACAAATAGTAATAATAACTAGACCTTATGGTCAATATTTACTTAACTTGCCACGCAGGGCTAAAGAAAACAAATAAACTCTTGCAGCGAAATGGAAAAACTTAGAAATGCCAATCAACATGCACACGGGCAATCGAGTGGAGAACAACTCCTAATTCTCAAAGTCTTCATAGTATTCCTTCTTAAAGAACTCTTGAGCGGCTTGATATTCTTCAACTGAGCAGCAAAATTTGAAGTTGTGAGTACATAAAGTACTCAGCAAGTCGTAGAAAAATAGTATGCAATTAATATTCATACAAAGCTTGAACGAAGGATTAGCTGTATGGTTTTTTTTGCATAAAGCAGTATTGACGATAAATACAATAGAGTAAAGTACACTGTGGGTCTCTAAACTTAGCTAGTTGGATCACTTAGGTCCCTCATCTATAAAACCACATATTCAGGTACCTAAACTTTTTTAAGTGTGTCATCGGAGGTCCCAAAGTGGTTTTCCTAGGTTTGACCGGGTTTGACCGACCCCTTTGGTCACGCCATGACCCGTGGCGTGACCAAATGTGCTGTCACGCCACCGACCTCGGCGTGGCAAACGAGTGCTGTCACGCCACTCCTCCTGGCGTGACAGGACTTAGCACAAAAACGGACGCGTATTGGCTCAGAGAGCTATCTAGCAAGTTTGGTCACGCCACGGTCGATGGCGTGACAGCACATTTGGTCACGCCACGGGTCATGGCGTGACCAAAGGGGTCGGTCAAACCCAGGAAAACCACTTTGGGACCTCCGATGACACACTTAAAAAAGTTTAGGTACCTGAATATGTGGTTTCATAGATGAAGGACCTAAGTGATCCAACCAGCCAAGTTTAGGGACCCACAGTGTACTTTACTCAATACAATAAATAGATTGAATTGCGTAATTGAAAAGAATAATAAATAAATAAATAATTTCTTTGAAACAACCAGTGAACTTTCCATTCACTTTCCAACCAAACCAATAAGTGAATTCCCTATTCACCAACCGACACAATCCACCAAGTGAATTATCCATTCACCAAACGAACATTATATTCATCAAGTGAACTTCTCATTCACACTCCGACACATTTTTATGAAGAAATTCTACCTCTCGTGTAAAATCCCCAGACACGTCCATGACCGCGGACACGGCTATTTAAACAGTTTTAACTCTACAGAGATTGTACAACTTGACCCACAAGAGATAAATTAACTCAAAGTGTCTGACCACAATTCCTTAGGTGCGTACTAAGTGATCATCACAAGGCCTTTACAAAGCTCCTTCTTAACCAGTTCTGTCCGCTAAAGTTTCAACACTGAATGTCTCACCGACCAGACATGGCCCTCCTTTTGCGCCATTGTCAGTATACGTCTATCCCGCAACTCACGCTTCTAAGACAGAACCGAAATTAAAATATTACTAATTAATTAGCCAAGTCCATCTCATACTAGACATGTGGTTGTACGACAAGGGATCAATTCAATGGCACACAAGATTAAGTTCTTAACAAGTTACTCAGACGAGTCTACCACAAACCCACAATGTGCTAAGCCACACCCCCTTTACTTCACGATCACTCGCCTGAGCAGAAATCATTTTGTTCAACCAAAACCAATGACATATCCTGTCATGATATACAAATTTTAACAACAGTAGCTACCCACCACAATTCCATATATCATTAAGTCAAATTCAATATTATTTATACATATGATCACAAGCCTATCGTAACTAAACATGACTAAGCATCTGTACGATGCCCATGTTGGTGATACAATTATGTCCAAATAAAATTTAACCATTCTATGGTGACAAATAATTTATGGCATTCAAAAGTTCAATGGAGGTATAATGACAAATAGGTGATAACTAATTCCAAAACAATTGGTATAAAGATAGCATACAATTGATATAAAATAATATACTTTTGAAATCATAGGTTCAATATGATCAAAGGACTACGACTTTCCTTGGCTTTGGCTTTGCTCTGTTACCACACTTGGATCTTTAAAGTTTGTTTCTGCTCCTGCTCCGTGAAACAAATCATCAGACGAGAGAGAAAACAATAGGCGAAGCACAAATAAATCCAAAATAAATTCAAATAAAATGCAAAAATAGTAAAACCAACTCTAAAAGAAAGAGCTCGATTTTAGATGAATTTAGGAATTAGAATGGACTGAATCGAAGTTTGAACGGGCTCTCAGAAGATTTGCCAGAAAATAAAAAGAGAGAAAACAATATTCAGATATTCAGAATTTTCTTTCAAAAGAAAATTCCATATTATGACGTCAGCAGGGATTTTTTGGCTGAAAACAAAATAAAAAGAAATAGAAAAGATACTCACCGGCGAGTAGATCGAGGATGGCGGTGGCCGGTTTTGGAGGAGATGAGGCCGATGATGACTCGATGATGCCCAGGCAGAGATGGTGAGAGCACGTGGTAGAACGCGATGAGGCTATTCCGACGACGAAGACGACTCGGGCAGAGAGGCTTCGACAGCGAAGAAAACCGGCGATGAAGGGCTTGTGGTGGCGGCTTGGTCCTTGACGAAATCCAGTGAAAAAAAAGCGAAACCAGGGAAACCGATTTAGGGTTTGGGAGGAGGAACTCGGGGTGATTTTTTTGACATGGGGAGGCGCCTTTAAATAGTGCCGGAGGGGGAGGATCCAAGAGAAGCACGGCGCGAGAGCGTGTCAGACATGGACACTAGGAGTCCAATGTCATGAGGAAGAAGGTGCACTAACGTGGGTGGCCTGCACGGTAGAGAAACAAAAGGGGAAAGGAAAGAGAGCTGGGCTAAAAGAAAAGGAAACAGCTCGAAAGAAAAGGATTTCCGACCGATAGAAAATCCAGAATTTAAAAAGGATTTCCGAATTTAGGAAAAGGGATTAAATAAAAATGAGCTCAATTAAATAGCAATTAAATTCCAAAAATTCCCAGAAAATTCTCTAGAACAGTAGGAACCCAAATAAAACAACTTTTAATTTAATCAAAGTTATTAATCACATTAAATCTTTTTTATTTATGAAAATTCAAGTTAAGCTTTTGACTTAACCAAGAAAATTCAAATGGTTATTTTTATTTTAAAAGCTTCAGAAACAAACCAATTTTTGGGATGTTACACCCTTCCCTTTGCGCATCTTGTTTTTCCCTCTTGCTTCCTCTTCTCTCTTGAAGTATGATGAGGGTTGGACTTGCGCCGATTGGACATGGGAACCGGTCGGCTTTGGCTTGATCTTGAGTGGAAGAAGGCATTCGGTTTTGGTGATTGGTGCTCTGTTGATGCATTCGGTCGGTGCATCTCGATTGGGTCTTGAGCGGCACTCTATGTACCTCGTCTTCACACATTGGTGTGCCCCCGGTTTGCGAAGTTGGCATTGTATCTCCATCAACCCCGTCTAGTATTCACGACACAACAGGGCGATTCGTTTTCTGAGTCAGCGTCTTTCGGTGTGCCTTGCCCGGTTTACTTCTCGGTGGATTTGAGTACCATCCGCATCGTGAGTATTGTTGTTTTTATTTTGTGCATCACTTTGCACATGTGCTGTGCTAGTAGAAGTCTCAAATTGTGATTGATTTGGTTGATACTAGCACTGGGAGATATTTCTTTGCGATATTCTGGGCTCGGATTAATGCTCAACAAGGATAATTGTCATATAATGAAATTGAATTGATAGCTAGATCAGACTTGAGATAACTGATTTGCTTACTGTTGTCATTTCATCTCTAGCTGTCGGCTTTGTTATTTTTAGTGGTTTGGTTGCATTAGTGTATATTGTATTGGAATTATTCTTGATATGTGATCTTGCATATCCTTTGTTGGCAGAAATCAGTAAATTCTAATATGTGACTTCAGTTTTTGAATCGAGGTTTTCTTGGTCCTCTGGTTGCCGAAAGGCTGAAATGCTGAAATTGTGTTTTTCTAGCACTGTCAAGTTATCTCTATCCTTTGTTGGCTGAAAATATTACTTGTTGTTTATGAGATAATTATTGACATATTAGTAAAGCATTCTTTTGAGCTCAAAGTCTGATTTATGGTTGTTATATCTAATTTGTGAAGAGTATAGACAATAGTGGCGAGGAGGCCAAGACCTCATCTTGTGCAACCTGACATCTGAGAGCAATAAACAAACATTTAAAATATGAGCAATATGCTGATTTTGTATGTTTATATGTTCCATCTATTGAGCTTATTATCATGTTTATTTGACATAAAGATATTACATGTTTATATGATATTTTTGTCATTTAAATACTGCTGGAAATATGCTTTAATTATCTTAATTTATGCTGGATTTAATTCTGAATATTTACTAAAACCGCTAATTTTACAACATTAACATATATGCACATGTCACTAGTTTAGTTGTTGAAAGAACAAAGTGTCTAGCCAGCAAACAAAAGAACCACATAAACACAACTTGCTATAATATTTGGGTCAACCAAGATCCGAGCACTCTGAGCGCTGATAAGTCAAATCAGCAATCTAGCTTAATCAGAAGATAATATGAGTGTGTGTTTCTCCCTTGCACTTATGTATCCATAGATAGATTGCAGGGCACGAAGTAGTGGGGTTGGGTAAGCTGTAGGTGAGGTGGGCTGGCTGGAGCCCAATCACAAGGAAGTCAAGCTCTTGCTTTCTGCAATAAAGAATGAAATCTCATGTTCTCATGGCCTCTTCTTTGCACACTGATCTCGGCACTTTGCCATCCAACCTTTATGATTTAAACACAAAAGTATATCTCAGAAAATTCTAGAGTCTATCTGGTGGAATTAAGAATGCAATCTTCTTGAAACTTCTTGGTTCCTCCAATATCGTCGGATGCTTCCTTGCTGATGGGTAAAGTATCTTGAGTTCCTGACGACGCAATCGACGTAAGAAAAAGGCACAAGAAGTTGGAATGGATGCTTCATTGGAAGAGAGGAATGTGCACATGCTTGTTAGGATTCTTCCTGTTAGTGTTGCCGGCATTATAGCTCGAGCCCTCGACCACTCGATCGTGAGGCACTAGATTTTTGACCTGCGCACTGGAATCGTATGATCGTCTCATATCTCCCTCAACGAAAATGGAGCGAGTGCATTATTGATGGAGGGACAACTGCAGGTGTATGTATATACACCCCTTGCCGCGCTGGCCCAAGTTGCCTCCGGGTCAACGGGCGGCCAGTCCGTTGCGCTGCGTCGCTCCAAGCATGTTGCGCGTGCGCAAGTTGGCCGCCGGAGTCAACGTGCAGTGCCATTGCTGCAGTGCATGTTGCGCGTGAATGTGAGGTGAGGACCCTGAGAGCAGTGAGGCGTGTGCCGGAGCTGGCACGCGGGCACAGGGCCCTGCGTCTGCATGGAAGCTGTGTGTGGCGACTGGCGACTGCTGATGCCGAGAATGGTGCCTTGCTGCCATTGGCTTTAGTAGAAATCGAGAGAGAATTGTGTGTCTGGTCTATTTGGCAAGTGGCAGCAGCAGGATTTTAGTACTGACATACTTGCATGGCTAGCTGCCAGGCCACATATTTTCGCAAGCCGGAACCCGCAGCTAGCTCGGCGCGTGTTCACAGGCGCTCTTCAGGCGAGGGGAGTCTGGTCGGAAGGCCGGATGCTAAAAACGGCTCCCGCGTCATGCACGCGGAATGGCGCCTCTGCGCCTGAGTCTGATCGGCGGGCCGCGGCCGTGATTCCATGACCATGAGCGGCAAAAGTTTGGGTCGGACGCCACCGATCTGAGGCTACATGCCTCACGTCACCGCGCACTACGGGATTTTCCCCTCGCGACACGCGGCCCGCGGCCCGCCTGGACTCCACCTGCGGACTAGCGCCCCGAGACCGAGAGGCGAGAGCCTCTCGCCGCGACGCGCCCGCCGACCTCCCGTTTCAAGTTACCAGTCCTCGATAGCCGAGACGCGCTGGCAGCTCGCCAGCCTCCCGTTTGGACGCGCCGGTCAATGAGTGGAGCTCGTGGCGCTCCCTAACATTTACCAAGCGAAGCGCCGCGGACGCCGACCACTACTCATCGGCGTCATCGCTCAGCCGCCTCGGCCGTCCAACTTCAAAACAGCCAGTTCGCGGCGCCGGGCCCCTCTCGTCGGCCGTCCAACTAACCACCACACCGTAAATCCGTAATGCTCTCTCTCAAATCTCCGTCGTCCGAGTCCAACCTCTGCGTGTGTCGTGTGGTGCCTCTGCCTTCCGTTGAGCAATGTGATTACAGATACAGCACGACCGTAGCATGTCCCTCCTAACTCCTTGCGTAATAGGATGAACGATCAGAAACTAAGGCAGGCATTACAGACGGGCGACGTAAATTTACGTCGGGACTCAGGATCAGGAGTTCGAATATCAACAGGTAGATACGTTATGGAACAGCTCAGAATGATATGAACATGTGCAGACCAGCTCACGCATGACATGGACATTTTCTCCCCCCATACATTTCGTCGACGAAATAACAGGAGTTAGATTAGAGGGACAATTAGAATTCCCTGAAAGACATACAATTAGAATTCCCTGAAAGACATACCCACACCTACAACTGACAGCGAACAAAATTGCAGGCAGCATCCGTAGAGTAGGGAGATTAAAGTTCCACAAACAGTACATTGTGGATGTTCAGATTTCAGAGTGCGCCAGGTGCGTCTCCCAAGCTTATATTCAGGCTGTTTCTCATTGTTCTTCTCCCAACCCCCATATTGCCCTTTGTCATCATGGCAACAAATTCCCCGTAATCAATGCGACCGTCCTAGTAAAAAAAGAGCAAAACAAGGGCAATTAGATCAATATTGTTCAAAAAATTTTGAAGTGGGGTAGTAAGCCATATGCATCAAAGCATACAGTCAGAAACATTCGGACTGAATTATGTGTTGAAGCAACACTACAAACAGCGACGGGCTTCGAAATTCACAAGTTCAACAATAATAAATAAATCTTCAAGTTCCACATACTTAGATCATTATACGAGCATTTAAGCCGGTATCTCTTACTCCCCCAGATACATCCCTTGCAATCCCCACTAAAGAATTTATGATGGTCTATGTAATTCAGCCGTTCAGGTATTAGGCTGCTCCCAATGGGCAGTATCTTAGTGCAGTTTCTTAGTGTTAGGATACTATCTTCCCAATACATGGTTTCTTATGGTGTAGTATCTTAGATCCTTTTAATTAATTAGATGTAGAATCTCAAGGAGATGGTGTGTACAAGATGGAAATGAGTTAATTTTCTTGTCTATAACTTCGAGCCAGAGCAGTCTCTTATTTAGATACTGCAACAATCTCTCACCTCATTTAATCTACTGCCATCTCAGCACTTTGCCTACATGGCACCCTTAAGATACTGGCCAGGGTGGAGCAATGGGAGCAGCCTTAGGAGTACATTCTTTGTTCTAGAAACCAGGACAGCTGTAACACGAGACATTTTTTAAAGTTCCTTAAATAGATGATTAAGTAAGATTCAGTATATCCCTTGTGCATGTGTTGGCTGTAACAAACTAATAGGACTATAAATACAAGCTAATACACATATATGTAAAAAGTATCAAGCATCAGTGTACTTACATTATCCTGATCGACTTCTTTAATGACGTCATCAAGAAAAGCATCTGGCATGTTATGCTCTTTGCAAGCTTGCTGAAGCTCATCCACTGTAATGTAACCACTGCCATCCTTGTCGAAATAAGAAAAGGCTGCCACTAGATGTTCCTCACGCTCTAGTTTATTGAGATGCAATGTAGCAGCAATGAACTCTATATAATCAATGGTTCCACTGTTGTCCACATCCGCCTAAAGTCATTCAAATGAAACAACACAAATATGTAAGCTTGTAGGTTAACTTTTTTAGGAGTACCTAAAATCCAACATCATAAAACTTACACTCAGTATGGAAGAGAAACTGTAAATTGAACTACGGAGACAAAAAATCGAAAGGAAGTTAAATAGGCATTCACTGGCATATAAGCGCATGTTCATTGGAAATAAAATGGCTGATGCTTCTAAGGAAAATAAGTTTTGGCTGTAGAATAAGCTTTCTTGTGAGTTGGGACTTGGGAGATCACAAGTCAAACAGAGTAAATGAAAAAAAAAAGAGGTTTATTCAACTTCAAAATTCTGGAATATCTCAGTCAAAATCACTAGTTTTGTGCCATCATGTCAAATTCATTCCAGTTGAGGATAGCTCTGCCAAATATGCAAACCATCTTAACACTAAGGAGGCGGAAAAATATCGATGGCGTTGCATGTTTCCTACTCAGGTGATGTTTTCATTCAAATGAAGAAAATCACAAATCCAAGAATACTGGTCAAAAAACTACATCTACAGGTTGGGGCCTATGTGTACATGTGCAAGAAACCAGTTGGCTGAAGCTTAAGGCCCTTTGCTGTTAAGAAGCTGAAGATGCCTCGTAGAAGATCTAAAAACAAAAGGGGAAAATCCTTAAGCTACAGGCATTTTAATTAACTTTCAATCAACTTACCGCCTCCATAAGATCACGAATTTCTGTATCCTTTAGTGTTGAACCATATTTTCTCATGCCTTCTTTGAGCTCATCATATGTAATTGCACCGCTGTTATCTGTGTCCATTGCCTTGAACATTTCCTTTAGTCCTGCAATCTCCTCCTCTGAAAGGCTCTCAGCAATTACCTGGTAGAGCAAATACAAATCCTCTATTAACATAAAACTCAGCAAGTGTGCCCCACCAGACAAGCGAAATGGAGTGAAATAAGAGTGATGCCACCAGATAATTAATGGTATACTAGAAATACCGGTTATCTCGGGTAAATACCAGACATACTGGTAATCTTGGGTAACAATAGTATAGCAATTACATACAAGGGAATCCAACTGATTTCTATAAAGCATAAATTATGCCAATCAGAGTAATGAGAGACTCATGTAATGAAGTAGAAATACTAGTCTATAAAAGACATTTCTGATAATAAAATAGAAATTGAGAAGAAACAATGAACACTCTAATGGGCATATAGCAAATGGAGGTAACTTCACTGTTGTGCATGTTGAAGTACTATGCCAGCTCTGACAATAACTATAGAATCGCGTAAAGGAAAAGAGATGCACTCACTCGCAAAGCCATCTTCTTCAACTTATTCATTGCTGAGAACTGCTTAATGCGAGAAAGGACAGCTGGATCAAGAGGCCGATCAGGAGCAACTCCATGGTCACAAATCCACGGATGACCTGAGTAAGAAAATAATTCTTTGACATCTATGTCTAACAATAGTTGAACAGATTTTCCCCCTTTTGAACAAACTCCATACACCAGCGAGAACCCAGTACAGTGGTAGGTGAAACAATAGATAATAACAGCTATAACTCAACACGATCAAGCAAGGAAGTTCTACATGGGAAAAAAATCTTTGAGAACAATCCAATCCTCAGCTAAAAATAGAAGTTCCCAACTCTGAAAGAGTTTTATATATTGAGGCTTCCAAGTGTCAGCAGAAGAAGCTGCTCCTCCGGAAATAATCCTATTTCTTGTCGAACAAAACAATGCTGTGCAGATATAAGTATTGAGGCATCAAAAGATGGGCGCACACTCTCATAGTTCACAAAATTAAAATTAAATAAATGTTTCCGATAACCACAGTTACCATATATTTATATTTGCACCGTAGAAGACACATATCAGAACAGCAACATTCAGCAGGAAACTGAATTATTAGAGGAAAAAAAATAGATCTAGAGTACTGGTGAAGGTAACTAACATAGAACTTCATGCGCTGTTAGACGTTCTGCGGGACAAGGATTCAACATTCTTGTTATAAGATCCTTCGCACTATCAGAAATCACCGGCCAGGGATCAGAATCAAAATCAATGACACCTTTTAATACTGCATCGAATATTCCTTGTTGTGTCTCTGAAATAAATACATTCAAAAAATCAGCCTAGAAGACTAAAACCTAAATATGAATATCTAAAGTTAATTGAAACTAGGAATAAAAGATAAAGATATACGCCTATACCTGCCCAAAATGGCGGGACACCACTAAGTAGTATGTAAAGAATTACACCAGCTGTCCATACATCAGCTCCTGGTCCATAACTCTTGCGCAGCACTTCTGGAGCTACATAGTATGGGCTTCCTACAACATCAGTGAAAACTTGACCTAAAAAGAAATAAAACAACAAAAGGATTTAGTCTTCGAATGGATACGGTAACATCCTAATTTCTCAATAGATAACTCTGAATTAAATGAATACAGTAACTGGTCCATAAGATGCGCATCACTTAAATGGATACGGTAACATCCTAATAAAATGAACATTTTTTAAGAACTAATAAGACGAACATATTAGGTCGAGAGAAAAAACAGACGGGTATTAAATATATGAACAACAGGTAGATTAATAGAATATCTTGAGAAACTGAATTTCTCAATAGATAATTATTTGAACAAATATTTAAGGTAGCTTCTATTACATGCAATTGCAAACCAACTTAGAAACGGTTCCTGATGAACTTGAAAGATAACTACGAATTAAACACAGTAACAGTGAATTGTAATTTTGCATTTCATAATATCGTGTGACTAATATTTTGGTGGTAATATCATACATGAACAATGCCATGATTCTACTCGAACATTTGCCATGTAAACGAAAGTGACAGTCGAGTCATAAACCATTGTGTAAATGCTAACAGGTAATGATCAGAGTGCATAAGTAATCATTTCCTTCGGATTTCTAATCACATGATTCTGGAAAAACATCACGGACATAAAATTGGAACAGCACAGCTGAGCATTTCCTTCAAAGCTTGTCCATTCCCAAATTCTATTTCTTATATCCTATCTATCCTATCAGCTTAGCTAAAGCTTGTCCATTCCCAAATTCTATTTCTTATATCCTATCTATCCTATTAGCTTAGCTAACGTAACTATGTGTAAAATTAATTCCACCAATGCAAACCAATTCACCTATAAGCATCAATGCCTCAGCAGTCGGCAAAGCGAGCACATCGAACACACCAGCACAGAAGGAGACTAAGTTTGCGCTTCCTGCAGTGACTCACCGGGCTTAAAGAACACGGAGAGGCCGAAATCGATGGCCTTGAGCGACAAGTCGTCATCCTTGCTCGCCAGCAAGAAGTTTTCAGGTTTGAGATCCCTGTGCATGACCCCGAGCGAGTGGCACGCCTCGACGACCCCTACAATGATGCGCGTGAGCTCGGCCGCCTTGCGCTCGCTGTAATGCCCACGCTGTATGATGCGGTCGAACAGCTCGCCGCCCGCGCAGAGCTCCATGACGATGTGGACGTAGTGCTGGTCCTCGTAGGCGCCCTTGATGGCGACGATGTTCCGGTGGCCGGCGAGGTGGTGCATGATCTGGATCTCGCGGCGCACGTCCTCGACGTCCTCCTTGGTGATGAGCTTGCGCTTGGCGATGGACTTGCAGGCGTAGTCCACCCCCGTGGCGAGGTCGGTGCAGAGGTAGGTGGTGCCGAACTGCCCCTGCCCGAGCTTGCGCCCGAGCGCGTAGTGGTCGCCGAGGCTCGGGGTGGGGTGGCCGATCACGTTGGCCGTCAGCTCCGCGGGCACGGGCGCGCCGCGGCGCATGCCTGATGAGGGCGGCGGCGCCGACGCGTCCGCCGCCGCCGGGCGTGAGGGCCGCTTCCCAGGCGGGGAGTCAGCGGCGGGCGCGTACTCCGGGTCATGGCGCTGCGACGCGCCGCGGAAGCTGGGGAAGTACTTGGATCTAAGGGTGACGCCGCACGTGTTGCCCATCACGCGCTGGGCGCCGGAGCGACGCGAGGCGATCTCTCTCGCATCTACCTAAAGCCTCGCGGGGGTTTACGGGCGGCCGCGGCGCGGTTTGGCTTGGGAAACGCGCGGCCGATGGGGTTGGGATTGCTAGTGGAGACGGGCTGGAAATGGGCGAGAGTCCTCGGGGTCAGGAGGAGGAGCTTTTCGGGGGCTCGAGGCCAGGGAGGAGGCTTCACGGAGGCTTCGCGGAAAGCGGAGCGAAGGCTGCTGCGGTTGCAGCGTTTCTCTGGCTCTGCTGCTCTGCCTCTGCCTGTCGAATCGGAACGGAACGGAAAGATGAGATGGATGGATGGATATACTATTGGCACTGTCCGGATTCTGCTACCGGCGAGCAGTGCAATTATCGAGGCGAGCAGGAAAGGTTGGCTGACCTTTTTCCTAGACAAAATAGTTGTTCTCTCTTTTGTGACGAAAAGAAAAACCTTAAATGCAAGTGAACCATGAAAACTAGCACTAATTAACGTACGCTCTTCTTTCCACTTGATTATTAAAATCAACAATTATATCTTTATTACTTAATTTAATAGCCGAAGGGATTGGCCCAGTCGGCCTGCCCACGTCGCCCGCAAATTTGCATCCGTCGGATCGCCTCCTCGCCCGTGCTCGTGCCCGTCAGATCCCACGCGATGCATTTCGTGCGAGCGCTCGTCTCTCGCTTCGCTTCGCGTCCAATGTGGTCCTTGCCTCGTGGGCCTTTCCACGCCTCCTTTGGCCCAACGACCCGCAGCGCGTTTAATGCGCCTCGTCCTACATCTTCGCTCGTGCTTGTCCCCGTGCCTCGGGCACGGGTGATCTTTCTAGTAACTATAATTAGCTGTGATTTCCCCTACTAGATGTGGATCACTAACTAGTAAGGGCATGTACAATGGTATAAACAGCTGCTGTCTATAACAACTATCATGTCACTTATAGACAGAACTAAAAACAATTTCATCTGATGGTATAGGCAATACATTGTCTTTTTAGTTGTCTTTATAGAACACACAATCTTTTAATGCTTTTCTTGTTTCTTATGCTATAGTCGACTACAGGATTGTAGATAGCATCTTTCTCTCTCTTCATTCTCTTTCATCCATATCAGCAAAAATTCTACGTGATAATAGTTATAGACGACTGATATAAGCCTATTATATATGCTCTAAGATCACTCTGCGCAACCCACACAAGCGCCCTTGATCCCCCGCCGCACGTTGCCAGCAGAGCAACAGCACCTTGTGTACGTCCTGTGGCCCTTGGCCCCTTACTAGTCAGTGACCAGTGTTCAGTTCCGCTCAATTCAACTACACTGTTGGATCTGTGGCTTATTCGGGAAAGTAGACCAAATGAAACGATGCGCATCCTAGCCTTCCCCCCGCCTTAATACTCCATCAGATCATAGTAGTGGTACAGTGCCACTGTTCTTAAAAAAACCTAGTGTGGTACCACTACACCAAACAAACGAAGGCAAAAACAACTCGTTTAGAACACAATGATCTGCAAGAATTTAACTGGGACAGTTAAATTTCGCAAAAAATTAAAAATTTCTTGCATTCCAAACGAGTTGCTAAGGTTTTCTTTTCTTCACAAAAGAGAAAACATTTATTTTGTCTAAAGAAAAAAAGTCAGCCGACCGTTCCTGCGCCTTGATAATTGCACTGCTCGCCGGTAGCAGAATCCGGACAGTGCCATCCATCCGTCCATCTCATCTTTCCGCTCTGATTGGACGGATTTTTTTATTTGGCCTCGTGACACCTTAATTATAAGAATAGTCTCCTTGACATCAAATTTGTGAAACTAGCCTCTATCTAGTGTGAAAAAACTAGAGACTGACGCATGATATTTCCCACACTGAGAGATGCGAAACACCAGTGCACAGCACGACAGACCGAGCAGGCGCGGAAGGTGGTAGCGAGGGAGCTCGTCCTTCCACGGTCCCGGAGCCCTGGCAAGGGCAGGAAAAATGCTCTCGGAAAATTTTCATGCATTTATTACATGCATGCAGAGAAATGGCATGCATTTAATGCAAAAAGCATGCATGAGAAATGGCGCCGGACGCATCTTCTGCACTTGCATGTAGAGAAATGGCGCCACATCTTCCGTGCTACCACAGAAAGGAGTCGGCGAGCTGCTGCACTTCGGCAGCGCGGAACCAAGCTGGCTCACGATTAGGGATGTAAGTGGGGCGTCCAGCGGTCAGCCCGCACTCGTCCGCTCCAGCCACGTAGCATTATGCGAGCCTTGCGGTAGTCCTTAAGCAGACTGGTGTGTTTAGGTGGGTTTCGTGGGCAGCCCACTTAAACAAATCATGAGCTTTCAGGCTATAGAAGCTATAGAAAAACAAATATATAATGAATTTGAACTATGTGAAACTATGCAAGTGTATCAACATAGATATAATGGGTCTTCAACAATGTGCTGCAAGAAGCCGTAACAGCATTCTGACGCTGATGAGAATAAAATTAGTATGTTCTGGATCACTTGTAGTACCAACATGAGAATAAACTACGAAAGGAACCAACAGCTGCTCTATACCCATGCACTATGCAAGTGTATCAACATAGATATAATGGGTCTTCAACAATATCTTTGCAAGAAGCGTATGACGATACGATCTTGATGATCTCCCAAAGAAATTGGAGTTTGATATCAAGTAATTCAACAAAGCGCAAAATATAATTTGCACTAATCGGTTAGGGGACTTGAAAAGAAAAGGGAAAAAGGATTTACTCTACTATTAATTTCAGATGAAATAGATAGGACTGGGAATGGAATCTACCAATGGTATATCATTTAAATTTTTGACAATAATGTCACAACTTTGATACGGTTTTCCATAATCCCAACCAATGCATCTTATGATGCTCTTGACACAAGAAACCATACTGGAACTAAGTCCACACTAGAGTGCCCTCAATATAATGCAGCATTATGAGATACATATTACAGAAAAAAATCAACTTTACACATCTAATCACAGGAATGTTTCATGATGTGGAAATAAACAAGATCACCAACAACAGTGAGAGGCTGTACAGTACATTGTTAATGGCTCAAATGGATTCTGGTACATTTAGTTCCAATAAATACCCAAAACTTTGAGGCTTGATCACGACAAAATGGATTTCATTTGGAGCACACCACTTTTTACAGCAAAATTGAACTATATGAAACTTTAACACCGATGTTATATAATAGAAGCCTGTGGTGAATTTACACCTCGATTTCCATTTGTTAACAACTTAACATAGGATAAATCTGCATATCCAGGTTATAAGTTATAACAATGCTTGGGCATTCCACATGCAGATATGTTCTTACAGGGCACACCCACATGCACATCAGAGCAAAAAAGATCTATCAGTGAGTATTGGCAAGCACTTTAACAGAGTAAAATAGGGGGTAAAAAAAATTCAATATTTTGCACATAACATTAAATTCATATTAAACCAGCAATGATGCAGATTTTTTAAGTGTTAACTCAAATCTAAGCCTGTGTATATGGGCCATTATATTGCCCTCCTAACAAACTCTTGTAACAAATGTTCTCTCTTGTTCCTAAAAGAGCTTTGTTTCCTCAATGGTTGTTTCCCCAAAGTTTACTCCCCCCCCCAACCTACATACCTCAACCCCTAACCTACATAAACAAGTTCAGTTAGATGCATCCAAGTTTACTCTGAAGTAAAACAAATCTAGGAGGAGGGGATCCTGACAATTAAGCAAATCTAGAACCCCTATCCAAGAAACTGGAGAATCAACAATGGCACACTCACCTTGTTCGTCTTCACTGCGCCCTGCTGTGGCTCCCCTCTGGATCTGCCGCCCCGTGCGCCCTCTCCGCCATACCCTGTGCGCCCTCTCCACCATGCCCCGTGCGCCCTGCTGCGGCTCCCCTCTGGATCCACCGCCTCGTACGCCCTCGCCACGGCAGATCTACCGCGAGGCCGCGAAGGGCACCACCGCGGTCGCAAGGAGCTGCGGACCACGCGAATACGCAGTGGCATCCGCAACTTGACCGCTAATATTCGCAACTAAATCGCAAGACGCCCGCGGGTGTTCGCTAAACGTTTTTTGCGGGATGGGCTAAGTGGGCTGGGGGGCAGCCCATGCCCACTTGCATCCCTACTCACGATATTCCATGTTGTGTTGTTGGTTCCAGTGTCTGCCTGTTTTCTGCACCTGGCACCGTCGTTCCGCGCTCTCCGAGAGCGTGAAAAGTTATGTTTTCTTCCGCGATCGGCAAGGTGTCAGATTTACAATTTTGAGGCTAAGATGACTATTTTTACAATTAAGGTGACAACATAGACTAATTTTTTTAAAAAAAATCTGATTCGACAGACACATGCACGCGAGCAAGAGCGAGAAAGCCGCTATTCGCAATCGCAGCGACCTTCGCTCCGCTTTCATAAGCGTGACGCATGAAGCCTCCTCGGCTCCTCCCTGGCCTCGAGCCCCCGAACTGCTGCTCCTCCTAACCTCGAGGACTCTCCGCCCATTTCCAGCTCGTCTCCACTTGCAATTTGCTCTGATATTATATATGGTGACCCAAAAATGAACAAGATCAATCTCTAATACATCTACCAAAACTTTTTGATTGATTTAGCATTTGTGTCACTCATTGTTGACTCGCATTGGACAATTTGCCACCGCTTGTGTTTCTCTCGGAAGGAAATTCTATGGGTGTAAGATCGAGGAGGCCGATTAGAGGGGGGTGAATAGGAGGTTTTAAAATTCTTTTGGCTAAAACCGATTTCTAATGCGGAAGCTAATACAAATACGGTTTTGCACAATTAAAGCCTAAAATAACTAGGTTCAACTAAGTGTGCCAACAGTACAAGTCTAGATGAATATAGCAATTAAACATATGACTTGAGCAATTCAATTCTAGCAATGGTGAATAGCACAATGAACTAATGCAATCATCCACAATGAATAAGCAATTTACTATAAGGTATATAAATTGCACAATGTAAAGCAAGCATTCATACACAATGAATATAAATGCAATAGTGAGACACAAGAGATCAAACCACAATAGACACGGCGATGTTTTACCGTGGTGTTCGGAGACTTGTCGGTCTCCCCTAATCCACGTTGAGGTAAACCCAAACTAATTAGACCGGCTCCACGAATTAAGCCAAACACCTCAATTCCACTAGTGGTAGCTCTTTCCCGCTCCTGGTAGGTGAGCTCCAACCTTCACAACACGCCGGGCCTTCTCACAAGCTTCTTGAGAAGATCACCGGTCCACGACGCCTCCACGCCGTCTAGGTGTCGGCAAACACCAAGAGTAATAAGCCAAGCCCCTTGCTTGACTCTCACCACGTGCAACGAATGCACAAGCTCAAGTGGATACGAAATCCACCGCTAGATGCAACACATGCAACTAGAGACCTCTCTCCTTGCTCACAAGGTGCAACACATGCACAATTGAGAGGAGAGGCTCACACTAGCTCAAGAGAGTGAAATAGGATGCCAAAGGTTGTCTCTCAACCGGCCAAGGGGGTATTTATAACCCATAAACCAAAAACTAGCCGTTGGGAGTCGAAACAGCCCAAAACTAGCCGTTCTGACCTTGGAGCGGTCGTACCGCACTCACAAGGGGCGGTACAACCATTCAGGCGGTCGTGCAGCTCTTTACACAGCGGTCGTACCGCAGCTCAAAATCAACCTGATTTACACTCGGTAAAAGGTCATAACTTTTGACTCGATGTCGGAATTGAGTGATCTTAGACTCTGTGGAAAGCTTATTCAGAGGGCTACACAACCCACCTATTTGATTTGATCTCAAACACATTTTATCAAATCAAAAAGCACAACTCCAAGAGCCACTACCATGGTCTAAGTCCAAAGAATTAGCAACAAGCAATCTTAAACCATGCCAAGGGAAAATACATGAATCCCAACAATTTGCAAAACACATTTGCAAACTTAGATCATGCCACAAGGAGTAGGTACATGGACTTCAACCATTTGCAAAATGCATTTGCAAAGTATAGTCACATGCTACAAAGATTAAATGCATGAGCATCGACTATTTGCAAAACACATTTGCAAATAATAGCATCATGCCATGGTGAGCTAGAGCAAGTGAGATTGAGCTATCAACACATGATGAGACTCAAGCTACTAGACAAGACCCCTCTTAATAGTACGGCAACCTATACTAGCAATCCGGTCTTCCAACCAAACACCAAGACCGGTAAAAGATTAGGAACACATCCTTAGCCCTAGCTAGTCATACCTTTGCCTTAAGCATCTTCTTGAAGGTTGATGATGCACATCTTCACTTCAAGTCCGGGTCATCGTCTTGACATGCATCAACTCATGATGCATCCTTTACTTGACCTCCATCAACACATGATGAGTCTTCTCTTGACTTGATGATCAACTCATGATCATCTCTTCTTCGAGATCTTGATATGCATCAACACATGATGCATCCTCTTCTTGAACCTTGACTTGATGACGATCAACTCATGATGCCATCCGAAGTCTCCATTACCCTGGAACATAACCTATTCATCCAACTCATGGAAAATGTTAGTCCCATAATGATTAACATCAATTACCAAGATATACCTGCAATAAATGCTCATAAACAAGTCATTGCAGAAAGGTGCGGTCTCACCGTCAGTAGCTAAAAAGCTAGGCAGTGGAGTGCAGGGGATCCTCTGCAATGAGAGGGCCTCCGTACCCTTTGTCTTGGGTGGAGAACTGAATGGAGAAAAGCCAAAGACAAGTGTGTTTGTATGTATTGCTCATATGTGTTGAATGAGGAGAGCCCCCTTACATGTGCCCTTGGGGTCTTACTTATAGGGGGGGCAAGAAGGGACAATTACCTTCTTGCCCCCATAGGCGAGAGAGAGAGAGTGTGTGTGTGAGGGCATTTTGGGTATGTTTGACTGAAAACACTGTACAAACTAGGTTTACATATGTACAACATCACCGATGGCACACCGGTACTCCCGACGATCCTAGGGCGCTGGGCACCCCTTGGGGCCCTGCTACGACAACTCCCTCATCTGCGTGGTCCGAGGTCGCGGGGTGATCCATGGTCCCGAGGCGAGCGGACCTAATCCGGCCGCCTGCCTCGGGAGTCGGGATACCCGAGGCGTGGGTGAGCCGTGAGGGGTTCGTGGCCGAAGGTGAGCGCCGAGGGTGCTGAGACGGCCGGTGACGGGCGCCGAGGGTGTGTGCAGAGGAGGATATGCCGCCCGCCGAGGCTACTCTGACCTCATGGCGGGTGACAGCTGTAACAAAGCTGGGCGAAATCAGCGAGCCACCACACCGAGGTAGGGCCTTGAGGCGGGTGGCGCGTCAGGCCGCCCGTCGAGCTCTGACCTCGGAGGCGGCGGAAAGCGGTGAGCCCACGGGCGAAGTCGGCTGGCCACCACACCGAGCGAGGCCTTGAGGCGGTGGCGTCAGGCCGTCCGCCGAGGCTCTGACCTCGGCTGGCGGCAGCGGAGAAACCAGCGAGGCGAAGTCTGCGGAACCACCACACCGAGGCATGGCCTTGAGGCGGTGTGGCACGTCAGGCCGCCCACCGAGATCTGACCTCGGTGGCGGCGAGCAACAGCGGACCCAGCGGGGCGAAGTCAATCTGAGCCACCCCACCGAGGCGAGGCCTCGAGGCGGTGGCGCGTCGGGCCGCCCGCCGAGGCCTCTGACCTCGGGCGGCGGCGGCAGGCGGCGGAGCCGTGAGGCGAAGTCGACGCTGAAGCCACCACACCGAGGCCGGAGACCTTGAGGCGTGGTGGTGTCGGGGCCGCCCGAGGCTCTGACCTCGGGAGGCGGCGAAAGTGGTGGAACCATGGGCGAAGTCGACGCGAGACCATCACCGAGGCATGGCCTTGAGGTGGGTGTGGCGTCAGGGGGCCGCCGAGGTCAGTAGCCTCGAGGCGGGCGGCGGCGGCGTGAGCCAGCATGGGCGAAAGTCGACAGAGCCACCACACCAAGGCGGAGACCTTGAGGCGGTGTGCGCGTCGGGCGCCCGCCGAGGCTCTGACCTCGAGGCGGGCGGCGATGGCGGAACCCACGGGCGAAGTCGGCCAGAGCCACCCCCCGAGGCATAGCCGAGGCGGTGTGTGTAGGGCCGCCCGCCGAGCCTCTGACCTCAGGTAGGCGGCGAAAGGGCGGAACCAGCGAGGCGAAGTCGACGTGGAACCACCACACCGAGGCATGGCCTTCGAGGCGGTGGCGTGTCGAGGACGCCCGCCGAGGATCTGACCTCGGTGCGGCGGCGTGGCGGAGCCAGCGAGGCGAAATCAATCTTGAGCCACCCCACCGAGGCATGGCCTTCGAGGTGGTGGTGTCGGGGCCGCCCGAGGCCTCTGACCTCGGGCGGCGGCGGCAGAATGGAACCGTGGGGGCGAAGTCGACGCAGAGCCACCCTACCGAGGCATGGCCTTCGAGGCAGGTGGCGCGTCAAGGCCGTCGTCGCTGCCCTCGTATTTGATTGCTTCTTTGCCTTGACCATTCGAGATGCTCCTGCTGGGGGCCTGGTACTGTCCCCCCCTTCGTCCGCTTCTTGTCAAGCGTGCCTGTGACTTGGAGTGGGGTGAAGGGGTTGTGCTTCGCTTTGGTTGGGTTTGCTTGAGAGCTCGACGCTAACGAGGGGAAGGCGAAGCCTCGCGCCGTCCCCCATAGCTTTTCGAGGATGATGCTGTCCCCCCTGGTATGTTTTGGTCTCGGGACCGGGCTGTGCCAGGGTTAGCTTTGCGCGTTGACTTCGCCGAGGCGATCATGCTTGTGGGTGGTATTGGCTTGCACTGAGGCCAAAGGCCATGCACGGTGGCTTTGTTTTTTGTTGTGGCATCTTGTTGCTTTTTTCATTGAAGGGTTTTGTCTTGAGCAGCCTTGAATGTGCTAGGTCTCCCCGCCGAGGCAAGGCACTCAAGGCGGGAGACTCCCTAGTCGCCGAGGTGGGGCCTCCGGAACGATTAGGTTTTTCGCGAATGAATGCGAATGTACGAGGTCTCCCCGCCGAGGCAAGGTACTCGAGGCGGGAGACTCCCTAGTCGCCAAGGCGGGGCCTCCGGAACGACTAGGTTTGGCGCGAATGATCGCGAATGTGCGAGGTCTCCCAGCCGAGGCAAGACACTCGAGGCGGGAGACTCCCTTGTCGCTGAGGTGGGGCCTCCAGAACGATTAGGTTTTGCGCGAATAGAGATGTCTCTCCGCCGGGGCGAGGCCCTGACGGCGGGAGGCTCCCTAGTCGCCTAGGCGGGGCCTCCGGAACGACTAGGTTTTTCGCGAATGAGCGCGAATGTACGAGGTCTCCCCGCCGAGGCAAGGCACTCGAGGCGGGAGACTCCCTAGTCGCCAAGGCGGGGCCTCCGGAACGACTAGGTTTTTCGCGAATTGTGAATGTCTGAGGTCTCCCCGAGGCAAGGCACTCAAGGTGGAGACTCCTAGTCGCCAAGGCGGGGCCTCCGAGCGACTAGGTTTAGCGCGAATGATCGCGAATGTCGAGAGTCCCCGCCGGGCCGAGCACTCGAGGCGGGAGACTCCTAGTCGCCGGGTGGGGCCTCCAAAGCGACTAGGTTTTGCGTGAATGGCCTTGAATGTCTGAGGTCTCCCGCCGAGGCAAGGCACTCAAGGTTGGAGACTCCCTAGTCGCCAGGCGGGGCCTCCGGAGCGACTAGGTTTGGCGCGAATGATCGTGAATGTCGAGGCCCCCCGAGGGCGAGCACTCGAGGCGGAGACTCCTAGTCGCCGGAGGGGCCTCCGGAGCGACTAGGTTTCTTGTGAATGGAGCGAATGGAGATGTCTATCCGCCGGGCGAGGCCTGACGGCGGAGACTCCTAATCGCCGAGGCGTGGCCGTTGGGCGACTAAGTGTCAGGCGATGGGCGTGATTTGAGATGTCTCTCCGCCGGGGCCAGGCCCTCACGGCGGGAGACTCTCTGGTCGCCGAGGCGTGGCCGTTGGAGCGACTAGGGCTGTGCGCGTCGGAGCGCAATTTGAGATGTCTCTCACGGCGGGAGACTCTCTGGTCGCCGAGGCGTGGCCGTCGGAGCGACTAGGGCTATGCGTGGGCTCGGGGCCATGCGCGGCGTCTTGTTTGTACACGTCACACCGGGGATGAGTTAGTGTCTTGTAGGCTCGGGGCCATCTTGCGGCGTCTTCGTTTGTACCGCAGCGTGCTGCGGAGGCATCGGTGTCTTGGCGGGACTTCGGGGCCATCTTGCGGCGTCTTCGTTTATACAGCGTGCTGCGGAGAACATCGGTGTCTTGGCCGGGGCTCGGGGCCATCTTGTGGCGTCTTCGTTTACTCACGCGCGTACTGCGGAGAACATCGGTGTCTTGGCGGGGCTCGGGGCCATCTGTGGCGTCTTCGTTTTGCTCTACGCGTGCCTCACGGAGGGCATCGGTGTCTTGGCAGGGGCTCGGGGCCATGCGCGGCATCTTCGTTTACACCCTCATTTCAATTTTCTTTCTATAACAACTTGGAGCATCGAAAGGTTGCCGCACGCGTGCAAATGGTTTGCTGGTGATGGTTCGGATGGGCACTTTTAAGCCGTGTTGTGTGGTGTAAGCATGCATGCATGCATGTCTGTATGCATGCAACTCTCTTTACACGCGGTGCTAAATAGGGAAATGACAAGGAGTACCACTAGCGGTGCCTAGACTAGCTGGTGGTTGGTAATCAATGCGGCGGCCCCCTCCCGATGGAGTGCTACCCGTGCCGGTGGGCTAGGGAAGATGTAAACAATGCAGGCTGCAGCATGTAGCATCTATCTTTTTTTTACGAACGCCCGCACAGATAACCTCGCCTCTAGCGGTGCAGGCTGGGCCTCTTGTTCTTTGAATAACAGAAAATTAAGTAGTGCTTGCCTTACTTTGGAACTTTTGCCTGCCTTCTATACCCAGCCTCGGTCATTGGCGGCAGGGCACGCTACCAAGCCGAGCGAGGTGCGACGAGGCGGCCGGGCGAGCGAGTGGAGTTCTTTGCGAGTAGCGCCACGCCAAGACCTAAGCCATGTGTGAGGTAGAAGACCGGTGGTGGCATCGAGGAGGCTTCGGGATGACGGCGCCACGCCTCGAGCGGAAGACCGACGGTGGCGTCGAGCCGGCGAGGTGGCGGCCTCGAGCCGGCGAGCCCCTTGTGCTCCGGAGGCGTGTGGCTGCTTCGGAGGCGGTTGGAGACGCCTAGGGGGTTGCTCCGACTGGTGGGGGGTCGGGTGCTTCGAAGTGTCGCCGCCGAGGGTAGATCCAGGGGCTTCGGAGGGTCTCTGTCTGCGTGTCGAAGACACCGAGGGGGCTTCAGAGGCTCCGATGGGTCTCTAGGTTGGTGCTGCAGAAAGCGGAGAGGGCCATTTCCTTGGTTGATGCTGTGGTAGAGGTATCACCACCTGGGTTAGTGAGTTGGCTGCCGAGGACATTGATCGGCTTGAATCGTCTCCTGAAATGTATGATGAAGAAAGCAGCGACCAGTTGTTAAGCTGAACCAGATACATATAAGTCTGCAGGGGAAAACAGCAGGAAATAGAACGAAGGGGGTTTCCCGAAGTGTCGCTGAAGCGATCGTGTCGGTTCTTCGAAGATGTCGGGAGCGCGGGTTCCTTCACGCGAGATGGTGCCTGGAGGGGCATCGCTCCCCGAAGTTGCCTCGCTTTCGAAGGTATCTCCGGAAGGTGGGAACGCGCGAGTGGCTTCGAACGGCCGGAGCCTCGCGGCGGCCCCTTACGGCGGTGCCGGGCCGGCTCGAGGCGTGCTTCGGGTTTCGCTCCAACAGCGGGCCATCCCGAGGGCGTTCCCAGGTGGCCTCGGGTTTGTCCCGAGGAGGCTGAAGGCGCGGGTGGCCGGCTTGTGGTACTTCGGAAGGCGGTGGGATGCTCGCGAGGTCGCCTCCGGCGTGAGGAGCCGGGGCCTCATGAAGGCCGGAGGCGCTTCCGTAGAGGGCTGCAGTGGTGGAGATTCTGGAGGATGCTCCGGAGGCGAGGTGGCCTCGGTGGCGAAGGGATGGGGATCTTTGGTCTTTGCAGGAGGCGTCTTGTGGAGGGGGCCGTCATGCCGAAGGGAGGTGCTCTGGGTGCTCCGGAGGTCGGAGGCTCCGCGTGGCCGGCCGCCGGGCGCGTGGGATGCCTCCGAAGGCATGGCCTCGAAGATGACCAAGGGTGTTCAGCATGAGGCAGCCCTGGTGAGATGGAGCTCTGGGTGAGCTACCGAGATGGTGGCCGGAGGGGCCTTGCTCGCCCGGAGGCGGCTCGGACGTTCGGAGACAGGGGGCCGGAGGGCTCAGTGGCGGTGCTGGATCTTGGCGGCGCTGCGAAGGGTGAGGTGGTCCCCGGCGGACAACCGGAGTGGAGGTGCCACGGGCTATGTCGGCGTCCGGCTTAGGCTGCTCCAGAGGTCTTCTGGGCGGAGGCGCGCCCGCACGGAGGCTCCTTTGGGGTCGAACTCGAAGGGTCCCCGCACGGCGGAGGTTGCTTTGTGAGGATCTGGAAGCCTGTAGTCTCTTTGCTGAAAGTGGGCCGGGTGGCAGGCTTGGCAGGGGACTCTGGCGCTGGCGGAGCCTCTGGTCTGTGGCCGGCCGCCGCCATGTAGTCCTCAGGCTGGTGTTCCCTATGAGCGAAGTGGGAAATTTGAGTCTTGAGGTGGCTCGAACAGGGGCAACACGCGAGGGCGGGATGAGCACCCTTCGCTCCGGGCGAAGGAGCCTTCGGCAATTTTTGCGAAGGCGTCCCGAAGGTGTAGCGGGCCTTCGGGTGCTAAGCGAAGGTGGGCCTTTGCCGAAGGCAAAGTATGCTTCGGCTTGACTGGAGATGGGCATCGGTCTTCGGCTTCTTCAAGTGTAGCCTCTTGTTCGGTCCGCACGGACGGCGCCAACTGTCGTAGCTAAAAAGCTAGACAGGTGGGTACGGGGACCCTCCGTACAGCGGAGGGCCTCCGTACCCTTTGTCTTGGGTGGAGAACCGAATGGAGGGAAGCCAAAGACAAGTGTGTTTGTATGTATTGCTCATATGTGTTGAATGAGGAGAGCCCCCTTACATGTGCCTTTGGGGTCTTACTTATAGGGGGGAAAGAAGGGACAATTACCTTCTTGCTCCCATAGGCAAGAGAGAGAGAGTGTGTGTGTGAGGGCATTTTAGGTATGTTTGCCTGAAAACACTGTACAAACTAGGTTTACATATGTACAACATCACCGATGGCACACCGGTACTCCCGACGATCCTAGGGCGCTGGGCACCCCTTGGGGCCCTGCTACGACAACCGCCAACTAGAATCAGTATCTGGCTCTCCGGTCGTCTCGTTTCTCATGTCTTGGTACTCTTGATTTTCAACGAGAGGCACCGCACCAAAATACACTCTCTTTGTTTTTATCGTCGCCAACTAGAAATCGGAACGACCGCAATCTTGATAGTACCGCTACAAGAGCCGGTCGTACCGCATTAGTGATTAGTTGGTGAGGCGTTGAACGCGATATCTTGCCAAGTAAAGCGCGGTCATACCGCTTCAAGCGGTACTACCGCCAGTTAGCCTCCGGTACTACCGCACATTGGTAGTACCGCTTACCAAATGCGGTCATACCGATTTCCACTGAAATTCTTCCAGAAACTTTTCGAAATGCAATGCATGACTCCTTTGTCTTGAGCCATGTCAATCTTTTATCATCTTTGCATTTCCTTTTCATGTCATCATTCAAACTTCGGGACTAAGCCTTGAACACATCTTAGTACACACATTAGTCCCACAACACAATTGCAAATAATTGAATATAAAGTAATATGAGTATATATGAACTACACAAGTTTTTATATACTCAATGAATATGTTTCAACGTAGAGATCCCAATATATGTGGATAAAGAAATATGGATCAATACTAATGAAACCACAAAACATAGAGTGAACTTCCCTAAATGTGTGCATACACGAATGTGTAATAAAAATATATGCACATATTCAAGTTGACCTTTTGGTGGAGTTCAACCTATATTTTGGATCCGAGGAATGCAACAAAATATAATAATACAAAGCAGAATGCATACCTCTTTTGTTTTTTATATCCAAACGAGACTAATCATAAGATAAGTCAAATAGACATGTTAGTCTCACAAATAGATTTATCATTATGTGTGTGTACCTGTTTGGATTTTTCCTTTTGTTTATCCAATGAATTGGATTTGTCATTAATCACTTGCATGCTTTCATGATTATCACCTTTATATTCAAATAAGACTACACAATATGTATATCAATAAAGGTGTTAGTCTCACAATTAGATTTGTCATTAATCACCAAAACTCCATTAACACATAATGGTAGATCTAATCCTTCAATAGGGCACCTCCTCACGTGAGGCCCCGCCCCCGAGCCCTTAGATCGGGAGGAGGATTGAGATGAACGGTAATAGGGCGGGACCTCACGGTGAAACCCCGTCCTATAACATTTTCTTCCGTTTCTCTCACGCTCCGCCACTGGTTGCGCCCATCCTCGCCGCGTGCATCTACCTCTCGCTGCCAAGCGGCGCCGCGATAAACATGGACCCCAAGCAACAGTGAGATTTGTGGCGTTTTTCTGCCTAATTGCAGTTGGTCCATGGGCGGTTTAATCATTCGAGGTCTCCTGCTGCTAGATAGCTGTGCCTGTCCGCGAGGGCAAAGTGTAGTAGAAATGATGAGCACTACGGCTACACAGACATAAAGAGGCAGGAAAGACGAAAAGGAAAGGGAGAAAAGTGTGCCTGAGTGCTCCTCGTGTACTCCAGTACACCACTGACTCTGAGCACGGAAAAGTGGCCGTGTAATCCAACTCGTCAACTGTTCATAATCATTGGACCCAGAGGAATTAGTCGGGCTAATCGTGCGATGTACGATTAGTCTAGCTAACCAGATCTGTGATTATCTTGTGTACTTGCAAAGGTAAGTTATTATACTAGTCTCCTGCATCGACCTATAATGGGCACATCAGTCATTAGCACTGTGCACTTGGTAGTCCATACTAGAATTTTTTTTAAAATAATATTTTTTAAAAAGATAATTACAAAAATATATAGTCGCTCTAACTTTGTTGGCGGTCCAAGACTGTCATGGGATTCAATGACGATAGTTCTCATCATGGGTTGAAATAGCGGCAGGAAGACTGACCCAATAAAACCCCCTTGAAACCCTAAAATTCAGCACATGACTCATTTTTATTCAGAAAAAAGAGGAGAGAAGAGTAGAGGGGAGGAGAGAAGCTAGTGAAGTGCTATCCGTTCGATTGCCTACCTTTCGGGTAATTTTTTTAACCGAATGGATTATATAATTTTAGATGTATGGTTACGTAATGCAGTATGTTTTACATAATACTTTTCGGTGGGTAGTATAACTTTAGATATGCTGTTAATCGTGGAAATATTCTTTATGGTACAGTGCGTCAAATATGTCCGACGTTGTCAATTTCAAAATTTACTATGGTCAAGGGACTATTATAGAGGGTCCTGAGGGGATTGATTTACGTTATTTCCAATCGGCGACCATGCCCTTAGCAAGACCAGAGCAGTGTACATGGGGCGCTGTGATGTGGTGGTTGTTCCATACATTCCAAGTGGACCGTAATGTGTACGATCTGAAATTGAGTTGCCTTTCCCCACGGGCAGGGCAGCCCACATATTGGGAATTAGTGCAGCTGAAGGAACCAAATTCATGGCAGTCATATGTACGCATCGCAAGGGAGACAGGATGGAAATTGGTCCTTCTAGTCTAAGCATATGCCAAACCCACTCCTCCACCCGCGGTTGAATAAGAAGGGGGTGCTGACATCGAAGAGGAAGTCGGGGACTCCAGCCACAGCGCGTCTCACACAATGGCCGAAGCTCCCGGAGTTGCTGATGCTATCGATGAAGACCCTGCGGAAGTAGCTCCTATGGTCAGGCAAGCTACTGGTCTTGCTGACGAGGGTGAGGAGGTGGAAGCCATAGTGCAAAGGATGGATCTCAAAGACAGAGACTACATGGCATTGCCTGAAGATGAAGGTTTCGACGACGAGTATGATGTGGACCAACAGGTGGTTCCATCCGACTGGAACACATACCAGTTCGACAACCTCGCCGTCAACGAAGGCCCCCGTATGCCGTGGGAGTACGACCAGAGTGAGGTCAGGCTAGGAGCTATGTACAAATGCAAGGAGGCCGTGCAGGACGCGGTTAAATTCTGGGCCTTGTCGGTGCGGTGCACATTCAAAGTCGTCAAGTCTACCCCAAGATTCTACGACGTGAAGTACGACATACATGGATGCCCTTGGCGAGTGCACGCATTTCAGCCTAAGTGAGACACCTACTAGAAGTGCTTTATAGTGGTCACTCACACATGCGTCGTTTCTGAGTCAGTGCAGTCCCACCGGAACCTATCATCAAGCTTCATCGCCAACCTTATGTACAGTGAGACCGTGGATAATCTAGATTTTGAGCCACGATCCATCATTCGAGCGATTGAGGCAAGGTTCCAGTACACAATTAGCTATGCCAAGGCTTGGAGAGCAAAACAGAAGGCATTGGAATTAAGGTGGGGCACGTTCGAGAATTCCTACCACAACCTCTCTGGGCAACTTCGAGTCATACAAGGATGAAATCACGCACCCATATCGACATTCAAGGCGCCACACACCAAGTGGCCCAATAAGAGGGTCTTGGGCGAGCATTCTTCGTGTTTGGTCCATGCATCAATGCATTTAAACCTTTGTAGTCAATCTTATGCGTAGATGGCACATTCTTGACTGGGAAGTACAAGGGTCAGATACTGACTGCAATAGCGACGGACGAGAATAATCAAGTTCTTCCCGTGGCATTCGCTTTCGTTGAAAGCGAGAACATGGACAGCTGACTGTAGTTCCTGAAGAATGTGAGAATTTTTGTTGTGCAAGGCCACCCCAACGTATGCCTCATACATGATCGGCATCTTGGTCGCTACATGCAATAACCCACCGCAATAAGGAAGCGTGCAGTTGCATGGCGGATCTGCAGCGGTGGTGCATGAGGCACTTAGGTGCAAACTTCTACAAGCGGTTCATAACAAAGACTTGATGAACATGTTCAAATGGCTGTGCAACCAGAACCAGCAGCGGAAGTTCGAAGCACTCTAGAAGATTCTGGATGAGCGGATCAAGACGCATAGAAGGGAGGCAGAGAGAAGAGTGGTCCCAATCACTGACCAGGCCCCCGAAGCATTGCCACAGCTACCCACAAATGCTCCCAGATTGACGAGGAGGACGGGGGCGCAGGGTAAATGCTTCTCGAACTGGATTGAGCATGAGCCTAAGGAGAAGTGGTCATTGCTCCATGACAGGGGTGGTGCTCGATATGGTGTCATAACAACTAATCTAGCCGAGGTGTACAACTGGGTCATGCGCGACGCAAGGTGTCTCCCTTTGGTGGGTATTGTAGAGACAATTCTCCGTGGTATGACAAACTACTTTGTTGACAGAAACAACAACATGTCGCTCACTATGGCAAATGACAGAATACTCTACTCCGCCATGATCACCAAGTACATGGAGGAGAAGAGCAAGAAGGGTGAGATGCACTGGGCATTCAAGATGAGCACAAGGGAGCTTCGCTTTGAGATAATATGCAAGGACAAAGGACGCCGCGGGACGAACCGCGAGAGGATCACCCATGAGTACACGCTGCGCCGTGGTAGTTGCACCTGCACTTGCAACAAGCCCCTTCTTTTGCATAGGCCCTGCTCCCATGTCATAAGTGGCAGACCTAGGATTTAATTTTAGGTATGGCGAAGACGTAGAGTTGGAAACACGGACTAAAGTGTATTGCCCAAATCAAAAGAACTCATATGTGAACTATATTGCAATCATACCAAAACGATATATGACATTCAGTACCTTGTGTTTGTGCCGTTATCGCGCCGCCGTCTGTTTGTTCTTGTGCAACACCGACGGTTGTTGCATCAGCATCAGTACCCTGTGGTTGTGCTTGTGCAGCGGTACCACTAGCACCGGTACTTGGGGAAGAAACATTACTAAAGTATCTCTTCAAATTCATTTCTAACCAATTTAAAAAACAATCATTCAAAATCAAGCACAGTTCAATACTTCAATATAGATATCTTTATGTAATTATATGCTGTCCAATTCAATTTTAACAACGAATTCATTATTCAATATTCATATCAATGTCAACTAATATTCTCTCTAAAGAATCATAATCAACCACTTAGAGGCACTTAACCACTTACTATTTATTTTTGACATTGCCTGATTCTGATTGCTTGATTGCCTCTGCTCTGCTGATCGACAAGCCAAGAACCATGCCAAAGACCGGCACCTGCCACAGACCAGCCGGGAGCAGAGGAGGGAGGCGGAAGGCACGAGCAAGATCGCCCCCATGGCGCCCGTGGCCGACGCGGTGCTGGAGGTTGAGTGAGCACCGCCACGACGTCACCTCACCCGTGGCCGGTGGCGCGCCTAGAAGCTGGGCCATTGGAGCCTGAAGGTCTGAAGGTTGAGCAAGAAAGCGGAGGCAGAGCCATGAGTCTTGGGAGCAGCGTCCCCCCTCCACATCGGCCTCGCG
Organism: Phyllostachys edulis; assembly: GCA_036346405.1. Lineage (NCBI taxonomy): Eukaryota > Viridiplantae > Streptophyta > Magnoliopsida > Poales > Poaceae > Phyllostachys > Phyllostachys edulis. Next base: position 92,842,315 of record CM070562.1, on the reverse strand, counting down.
CCCTCGCCGCTCGCGCCCCTGCGTTGCGCTTATTTGTCGCCGCCAGCGCCTCGGCCTCGCCCGTGGCCGCCGCCTACCTCGCCCGCTTGTGACCACACTCGCGGTGGTTGCCTTGTCCGCTTCGCTTTCGCCCGTTGGCAGCCGCCTCCGCGCCTCGCGGCTCGTCATACTGCTCAAACTCGATTGGATCTGGGATTTTGGGTGGCGGTATTGTTAACCAGCGATGGCGATGGGATGAAAGTGGAATCGTGGAAGGCTCAAGGCTGGAAGCATTGGGCAATCCGTAGTCCGCACTTGGGTTGGCGCCCTGGTGTAGTGGTGATTGGTGGGCCGCTGGAGAGGAGATGCAATGGACGGCCCAGCGCCCAGGCAGGCAGCAAGCAACTCCTTCTGGCTTCTGATCTTCTTCGACGCCGGTGACCGAGGGAGAAATACCGGGGGGCAGGGGGTACCGGCGACGGGAAGAAGGTATGGCGGATGCCAGACCATGCCATAATGGTAGGTCCACCCTTGCATGTCATAGCCACATGTTCGACGGTGACGTGACATCCGGTCGATTACCTCTCGACTATTTCACCAAGGAAGGTGATGCAAACACGATCGGGAGATGTATGGTTACGCTGTGGTTGGCCATTTCACTAGCGATCCGACCTGGGAGAAACTAATTTGGGCTGCGGACATTGATAGGCTCAAGGAAAAGGTTGGCCGGCGACAGGTACGGCGCATCAGGAACGACATGGACGAATCAGAAACCGGACGTCATACGAAGAAGTGCTCTATTTGCAGGGAGTCTAGGCACACCTTCAAGAAATATCCCACGAGAAATCTTCAGGACGAAGGAGATATCAGCACTCCGGACGTCGCCGCGGGGACCTCATCTGATCACCCAACTCGAGACAGTCCACATGGGGGGACGTTGAGGCTGCGACCACGAGAAAGCACAGACGGTAGTAATATGTTATTGCCAATGTTTTGAATTATCATTTTGATTAAGTGTTGTGATGTTTTGTTGAATGTTATATAATATTAATGTGATTTATCGTAGTTTTGATAGTAATGGTAAGTTCACATTTGTTTCCTTACATAATATGCAGTGCATGTATATGAGCAAGTGTATGAATTCCCGGACGCATCGAAATATCATTTACCTTCCTACTTACGAATCATTAATACCTCAATCTTCCTCGTAAAATTATTTAGAAATTCACCGCACTAGAACAACATACGACGATCATAAAATGTTATTGCGAGTTAAACAGATTTCGTACTGTTCAAAATCTATGAAAATCACAAGTAGATAAAGTGGATTAATTGGATTAGGATTTCAGCCTTCTTATCGCCATTTGAACTGTCGACAGGAAGATATCGCCAGTTCAACTGGCGACAAGTACCTGGGCCACCACCAGAGTGGTGACAAGCACATTTTTTGTAATTTTTTGGGGTTCAACTGGCGACAGGGACAAATTTTTTGTAATTTTTTTGGGGCAATTATATATTTTGTAATTATCTTTTTTAAAAAATATTATTTTTTTTAAAAAATTCGTCCATACTACGCGTTCGTGCTTGGGATCCCGTGGAAGACTCGAAGTCATGGCGATATGGATGTGGCCTTCTGGCCGTTCGTGCGTGCAGGAGAAGGATTTCGGACGTTGTTAGTGGATCCAAATGGCCGAGTTGTACTTGGGCCACTTGGACCATTTAGAACAAAGGGCTAACGGGCTGCGGTCTGTTTTTGTGCTAGTTATTGGCCTGTCCTACAAAAAGGAGGGGCCATCGACTCAAACATTTCTGATTTCTGAAAGCTCCTCTGATTATAAAAACTTTAAGTTAAATTGAACATATCCATTCGTTAGCTCGATGTGTTACATGCCTATATATCATGTGATAAGTCCTGGCGCGAATTTATATGTTCACGAAAAGGTTCAAACACAACCGAGCAATGCTGGTTTAGGCATGTAGGTAGAGGAAAGAGACGTGAAACCATCAAAACCATCTCTCCAATAGGAGGCTTGGAAAGGAGATCCCAGTCAAAGCACACGCATCGATCGCACAGTGCCTACGGTGTTATGGGCAGTCAGCTTTCAGCAATTGAAGGAGATCGATTCTAAAAGGGGTTACACACATGCGTACTGTGCAAAACTCAGGCTTTCCATGACCACCTAACTGGAGGGCTAGTGTTAACCCCCTCAGTTCTTTCGTTTTTCGTTTCAGGAGTATATTCCAAGGTGCCATATCTCCATTTCAGCGGTACTCTAGTCTCGCCGATCAAAACTCCATTTCGTCCGAACTTGCTGCCTTTCGTCTACTGTTCATTCGTGCTGTCCAGATTTACACAATCTAGCTCTCGATTTCTTAACATTAACCGAAAAGCTTATTGTGAGGGGTCCAGATCCTCTGCTGTAGGATCACTATGTGAGTGCGTGAACAATACTCGATAGTGGTGCTGTAGTAAACATGGTAGAAACAGCAGAATATTTATTGTAGCGATTTATCTGGATTTTTACTTTTTGATCGGACGGTAGAGATCGACTTCTATTAAGTGACACTGTATTGAACACATTTTCTACCGAGAGACGTCAACCATTACGCTACAGTACAACAAAGCCTGGCTACAACCACCGCTCCGAACACACGAACCATTGACGGCCCGACCTTATCACATCAGCGGCTGCGCTTTTCGAATACCGGAAAAAGGGCCTGAAAGACGCACAAACGGAAACGGGCCACCCGTGTTGTGTGCCCAACTGCCGATCGACCAGATCGGTGCAAGCTTGACAGACGTAAACTCCGTAATAACTGTGTTGCACACGTACGCGTACATCGAGGAGGGGAGGGGAGGCGCTAACTAATCGAATATGTCCGTATGCGATTAAAGAGCGGCAGGGCCGGCGGCCGTGCGCGCGGTCACTGGTCGCCGGTGACGCGTGCGGCGCGGTCGAGGCTGTTCCGTTCTGCTCGGTTGCGCTTTCCGCGTTCGCGTGCGCACACGACGGACATTTTCCTTTTTGCCGCGCTCGCGACGCTTTATCTGCGACTCTGCGAGCCACGCACAAGCCGTCAACTTATCGCACCCGCGGTTACGTTACGTGCTTTCACGGAGTTGAGAAGAGCGTGCAGTGCTGTACATGCAATCTCTAATAGGTTGTGTGGCTATTTGGTTTGCTACCCTTCAAACAAAACTAAATTTAGTGACGAAAATGAAATTCAATGCTGCACGCGGGCAATCTAAGAAGGAGAAAATCGCTAACAAAATTTTGGTAACGCTAAAATTTAGCTTAGCCAAGATCTAAACAACGCTCCTTTTGTCACCATTTTGCTTTGATTAGGTTTTAGCTATATCAATATTTTGATGTAACTCATTTTGGCCGTCAATGTTGCTTGTTGGTGTGGTTCTGTCGGTTGGGGGCTGGATCAGCGTAGCTGTCCGGTTGCCTCTTTTGCAGAGTTCTTGTCACTGTGGTCCTATTCTATGTGCTCTTTATTTCGTTTTATTTATGATTTTTAGGGCATATACAAGATGCTTATATATAAGTGTTTAAAAAGACATAATATAGTCACATCATCAGGCACTCATGTAAAAGTTATTCCCTCCAACGCAAACATCTCTTTTGTAGATGTTTAAATGATATGTTATCTATTAATTATATATAGTTATATATAGAAACATCTGTTAAGCACCGATACTTAATTAAACATCAATGCTACGAAATAAGGATATTTATCTATCTTATATGGTATAAAAAAATCAGTTTTTTTTTCTTCTAAACACCTGCGTTATACTGGAGCCGAGTGAAAAGAACGGGACCTTTTTGTACTGTCTTTCTCCTTTTTTTACACCCGCAACAATAACGTACTCCAGCTGGATATCGAATGACGTTGACGTTTTTTAAATGCTTATCTTGTCACTGTTCATAAATCTTCAATGTTATTTACTGGTGAGGATAAATTTCATAGACCATAGTATGATGTGTTACTGACTGCAACAGCCAAACTTCTATATTGACAGCCCACGATGTCCGTGTATATAAGTAAGACCATGACTCAGTAGCCTTATTTAAAGAAAGAAATCCAACTGGCGAAAATGCTAATGTGTGTTCAATTTTGTTGTACCAACTGTACATAATTTAATTGGACGGCGCAGATCAAGAAAATTAAAACTAAAAGAATTTTTTTCCTTTAAAGATACTACTAAATACAGTATTAGGATCATATCTGCACAAGCACAAGCGTCAGGAAAACCTTCCTAAACAGACTTTTTTTTCACGGCATAAGGCGTTTCACAAACATGATATTGTGCATCCTTGGCACAAAAGTCAAAGCCCTCCCAATCCAATCGCGGTCACAGGTGCGCGCTTTTGCACTTTTCTGCACCTTTTTGCACTTTTCTTCGGGTTGCCACTTTCGTAAATAAACCTGAGCTGCAGGGGCGTATGTGCGAAAAAGGCTCTATAAATTGCTGTGGTCCCCAACAAAACACACGCTGATCCTCTCCCAAAACTGTCCCCTGCGCCTTGCGATCCAAAGTCAAGACCCTGTAATTCTGAGGTGCGACGACAGGTAATTTGAATAAAACATTACTCATTTCGGATATTGCGCTTTCTCTAATCAAGAACGGGGAATTGTCCTCGGAAATCTAATCTTTTGGCACTTCACAGGTCAAATTTGTGGATTCTTGGGTGTTCTGATCTTGGAGAGGCGCGTAAGGGAGCCAAATTTGTAGCGAAAGCCCAATCTTTGCGCAGTTCTTGGGTCCTCCGGGGTTCCAAAGGCGGCGTATTTCGATAGGAGGAGGCAGGAGGGAAATGAAGGATGTGGTCGTGGTTGTCGAGGATTGCGTCCGCGTGCCTGGGCCCGGTCCGGAGGTACGCGCGTATGAGCAGGGATGAGGACGGCAGTGACAATGGCGACGGCGTCGCCGACGATCTGCTGTGGTCGCGGGACCTTGGGCGTCATGCGGCGGGCGAGTTTTCGTTTGCCGTTGTGCAGGCCAACGAGGCGTTGGAGGACCACGGCCAGGTCGAGACAGGCGCAGCCGCCACCTTCATCGGTGTCTACGACGGACACGGCGGGGCCGATGCTGCCCGCTTCATATCTGACCACCTCTTCGCACACCTGATACGTAAGTAGTCACTTCCCTCTACATGCAAGAGAATCCACTCAATCCATGGTGTCGTTTTAGTAGTAACTTCTAGATTGGTGATGGATGAATTTTGCTATGTTTCGCACTTTAGTTCCTTGGTACTTGGTAGTGAGCTTAACTTGTTGGTTTTGCACGAGCGACGATGTGATTACTTTTATGTGAGAAATGGGGTTATTGTTGGACCGAAATGGCGACAAGTGGCGGTGAATATGAGCTATACTGTTTTTTTGACCCTCGAACGATTTCAACTCTTTCTCCTCGATAGCACGGAAGCTATGAAGATTGGAACACAATCACAGCGAAAGTATTGTGTTGAAATCGACAAACCCGAAGATAAGAACACAAAAAACACCTGACATAGCTCTAGGCCGGTCTGACCGCCAGGTATGGCCGGTCTGTTCGCTGTGGCCTAGGAGCAGCCCGAGAAGATCACAAAATAACTCAACTTTTGATCCAATGATCCAAATCCACAAAATTTCAACTATAGCTCATCAAGAAGGTCAGGAACCTATTCCTATCGACGATCTGGAAGATAGAAGCCAAGGTTCTACGAATTTCTTAGAAGAGAGCAATAGAGCATAAGAACCGAGGAAATTCAAACTTTGACCCAAAAAGTTGCTTGTGGCTAAATGATGATCAAGGTGATCCTAGATGCATTCACATATATCTTAACGAGCTAGATCACAACATGAACACCAAAAGAGCAAGCAAAATCCCAAAAGTCATCAAAAAGAGTGCAAGAAAAAAAAGAAACTCATCTTGAAGAAATCTTGCTTGGATTGATTTAAGAATATTGTTGGTTTACAACTATTCCACCATGGAGGACAAAAGCTCCACACTTGAGCACTCAATCAATCAATCTCTTACAAACTCTAGCCTTCTCTACTCCACTTTTCCCCAAATCATAAATTAGGGTTTACACTTAGAAGGCTTAAGAGGCTCCAAATCTAGATCTCTCCCTTTTATAGTGAAGGCTAGGTTTAGAGACAAAACCTTAACGGGCACCCGTTAAGCCCACACACAAACGGGTCTACACTCACGCACGCTTCTCAAAACGGATGATGAATCGGGCTTCCCGAATCCATCTCTTCGCGATCTCCATCTTTACTTGACCTAAATCGCCTCTCCTTGCGTGGTTTTGTCAAAGGTCACTAAGGCGGTATTTTGGTGAAGATGCCAAAATACCACTTTTCGATCCTTCTCTAAAGGCCGAGTCCAATCGTCGTGAAGCAATAACATGTTTCGCCACATCTAGGTTGATCAATGGCTCTCTTCATATCGGTAAGTCTCTCCCATCTGGCTCCCACCGAAACTACCATGGCACTTGCACCGACTCCAGCGCAGCTTGATGCAACCCGTCGCACCAAATTTCTCGTTCGGTCATCCTTGTTCATCTTGCGTCATACTTGAGTCCAATGACTTCACCCGTCATCTTTGATTGTTCTGAACCTCAGCTCTTCTAGCCTAGTCCCGATCATTCTCGCCGTTGACCGTTGTTGATCTCCAAGCCTCTTGCACAACAATAGACCAAAAAATGGATTTCGGGCACAACTTCTTTGCAACTTGACTTACGTTAGTCAAAATATACATCATACAACACATATGCACTGAAACCCATGACATTGACCTAGCCCACGATCATCGCTGCCTTGCTAGCAAATAATCAGAGCCTGACCAATCATACCACCGCCCATGGCTGGTCTGACCGTCCCCAGCCAGGTCTAACCGCCAGGCCAAAATACTTAGCCAAATTTTCCCTCGGAAAATCTCCAACCTCTCTGGAAACGTAATTCGAATAGAACTTTTGACTCGATGCTCCAAAACGTATGAGATCAAGTGCAGAAGAATCCTCTCACTCACCTACACCCTCTATTTTTTTTTTGGCTCAGCTCAAAATTCAACAGTTCATCTTTTGGCCAGTTAGACCTCTCGTCATGCTGATCTGACCACCAGCACTTCGGCCTACCCACGGCCGGTCTGACCGCTTGACGCCTGATAGAACTTCTGAATTTTATGAAAACAAGTGTTTCGACAAACCCTCGTCACCATTACCAATTGTATCATCACACTAAGATTAGGAGCATATCCTGATAGCATCCATAGTTATTTTTGTTGAGTGCTCTTTTGCTGGGTGCAAAAATACATGCTGATTTACTTTCCACTTATTGAGTATGCTGTTGTTTCATGATCAGAGTAGTGGACAAAGCAATGCTCTTGCCCGTGACTGAGTGGATTCTAATAAGTATTCTTGGTCCTTTGCAATGGAAGATTAGGTAGTTTCTTGTCGTGTTCAATTGCTCTACTTAATGTTGTCTAACATTGACAGACTTGTTAGATGTGTATTATTACCCGTGTATTTTTCTTGTTTATAAGGGGTTACCTACATATATGCCATACCTGTACTTGTATATATATATATTGGTCCATTGGCCTCATGATGAATACAAGCAATATTCATAACAGGGTATCAGAGCGTACCTAGGGTTCTTGTCGTTGTCTTATTGGTTCATCTTCGGCCAGCGCCATCGCTCGATTTGCCTCCTTTGTGCTTTGTCGCCTGCCGCCGCCGCTGGTTCTTTCTCCAGCTGCCGTTGCTGCCTAGTGTCTTCATCCTCTCTGCTCCGCCACTTCATCAACCACCGCCACTCAATCCGGGATGTCGTCGTCGCTCCGGATCTAACCATCGCTGCTTCAGATCCACATCGTCTTCCGCCCGAGAGGTTGTCCCCCAGATGCCGTTGTCGTCATCGTCGGTCGTCACTAGCGCTCGGCGGCTCGGGCCACCGCTTGGTCACCCAGACACCGCCGGGATCGGGGGACGTTGCCGCTCGTTCTTCGCGTCGCCGTCGGGGAGCCGCCACCGTTGTCGTCGAGGAGCCGCCACCGAGCCGCCTTCATTGGTACCGCCCCTTCTCTCCCGTGCAGATACGGTTTCTTGAGAAACCATATTCGGTCTAAGTAGGGCGTCGGTTCCGTCGGTTTAGACGGGAGAGTGGAAAGAAGAAATAAAGAAAAATGACGGAATCTTTGGGCACCGTTTCTGTTCCTTGCTGCCCTGTGATCTTCGATGGTCTTAATTATCAGGATTGGTTTCAGCACATGCGCCTCCACATGCGTGGTCAGCATCTTTGGGATTTTCTCACCGGTGAGCTGCCTTATTCGCCTCGCCCTGTTCCACCTGTTGAGCTCGTGCTCCTGAATGATGCTTCTGAAGGCACTCGTAAAGAGGCATCTGACGTTTTTGAAGATGCCATGGAGACTTTTTAGACTCAGTATGCTGCTTACAAGATATGGGTTGATGAGTATGCCCGTGCCTTTGCTATTCTGGTTGCTAACATGGAAGTGCATCTCACTAGGGATGTGTTTGGCTTTGCTTCAGCACAGTTGATATGGGTGCATCTGTGCAACCGCTATGAGCCGTCTGGTGATTCCTTGTATCTTGATGTTGTGCGTCAGGAGCAGTCGTTGCAGCAGGGAGATGCCACCGTGGATGAGTTCTATGCCCAGTTGTCCCTGGTATGGCGTCAGATTGACTCTTTGGCACCGGATGTTTGCCACACTTGTCGGTGCTGTCAGCGTTTGCAGTCTCACCTAGAGCTTCATCGCATCTACGACTTCTTGACACGTCTTCAGGCTGAGTATGAATAGACTTGTGCTCAGTTGTTGGCGCATCACCCTCGTGTTACTTTTTCGGAGGCCCTTGCATCTGTTCGTGCTACGGAGATTCGCTTTCGTGCTGTGGGTCTGCTGTCGTCACAATCATTTTCTTCGATTCTGGCAGCTCCTCCAGCTTCTACACCCGCTACGTCTCCAGCTACTCCTTCACCAGTGGTGCCTTCACCAGCGACATCTGCTGTTGGTAGGGGACTACATTGCACCTATTGCAACAAGGATGGACATGTGGAGCAGTTCTGCTATAGGAAGAATGATTTACGTCATGGTGGCCGTCCTCTAAAGGGCACTGGTGGTTTCTCCTCTCAGGGGGGCTCTAGTGCTTCTGATACTCAGGAGCTTCTCACACGGCTGCGTCGCATGGCTGCTTTTGCACCATCTGGTTTTGTTGGTTCTGCTACACAGTCTTCTAGTAAGAGACCACCTTCTACTACTTCTTCCTCAGGTATATCACCTTGGATTTTTGACTCTGGTGCTTTCTTTCATATGACATCTGATTCCACCAATCTCACCTTCGTTAGTCCTTTAGTTGCTCCTATCACTGTTCATACAACAAATGGTACCTCTCTTTCTGTCGCAGGACGAGGCATTCTTTCGAATTCCTCTTTTCATGTTCATGTTGTTTCTCATGTTCTTAATCTAATCATACAAACTCATATCTGTCAGTCAGCTCACTGATCATGGTTGTTGTGTTATTCTCAATTCTGATTCTTGTTGTGTTCAGGATTGACGCACGGAGACTCTGGTTGGTACTGGCCCTCGCCACCGTGACTCAGCGTTTCTAGGAGCTTGACTTGTTTCATCTTCTTTCCGCTGCCCCTATCAGTCTTGCGCTTCCACCACCGCCTCTGCTTCTGCTGTATCCTCCACTACGTATTTTACTCAGTGACATCATCGTTTGGGACATCTTCGCGGCCGTGTCTGTCTTCTTTGGTTCGTCGTGCTCTTTTAGGGTCTGTGTCTGGTGTTGTTTCTCTAAATTGTCAGGGTTGCAAGCTTAGCAAACAGCTTCAACTCCCCTATCCTTCCAGTGAGTCAGTGTCACAGCGTCCTTTTGATCTTGTTCATTCTGATGTATGGGGTCTGGCTCCTTTATTTCAAAAGGAGGTCATCGATATTATATAATTTTTATTGATGATTTTTCTCAGACCACGTGGATATACTTTATGTCATCTCGTAGTGAGGTTTTATTCATCTACAAGAATTTTGCCACCATGATCCGTACTCAATTTGACTCTCCTATTCGTGTTTTTCGGCCTGATTCCGCTGGGGAGTACTTGTCAGGAGGCCTTCGTGATTTTTTTTCCGAGTAGGGCACTCTCTCTCAGTTTCCTTGTCCCGGCGCTCATGCTCAGAATGCTGTGGCTGAATGAAAGCATCGTCATCTTCTTGAGACAGTCCGTGCTCTTATGCTTGCTTCTACTGTTCCACCACACATCTGGATTGAGGCTGTTTCTACTACCACATTCCTTTTTAATATTCAGCCTTCTTCTGCTCTTTAGGGTGGGATCCCAGTTGAGTGTCTCTGTGGCAAGACTCCTGATTATTCTAGTCTTCATCTCTTTAGGTATATGTGCTATGTTCTTCTTGCACCTCATGTGAGCACCGAGGTGACCGCTTAGTCCGTGAAGTGCGTTTTTCTGGGCTATAACGCTGAGCATAAGGGATATCATTGTTGGGATTCTGTTGGCTGACGGATGTAGGTTTCTCGGAACATCACTTTTGATGAGTCTCGTCCTTTCTACCCTCATCCTTCCCCGTCCACCACTCCAGCATCTCTTGTCGAGCTACTTTCTTTCCTGACTTTTCCTGCCACCCCCATAGTCACCACACCTCCACTACAGCCTTTCGTCTCTCCTGTGCCTCCTTCCCCGTAGGCGGCTCCTTCACCGCCAGCGCCTCCTTCGCCATCGATACCCTCTCCAAAGGTTCCTCTTGGCCTTGTTCCTTCTCATCCTCCCTACTACATTCGTCGTCCGCGAGTTGAGGATTCTTCTAATGCACCATCTTCTTCGGCCTCTGCTCGATATGCTCTTCATGATCGCCAGTCTATTCGGGCTCCTGCGTGCTTTTGTTTGGCTGCTCTTACCGAACCAACCTCTTATCGTGATGTTGTTGTTCATCAGGAGTGGCAGCATGCGATGGTAGAGGAGATTGATGCCTTTGAGCGTACTGGCATATGAGATCTTGTCCCTCTTCTCGTGCGTGTTATTCCTATCACGTACAAGTGGGTCTACAAGGTTAAGACATGCTCTGCTGGTTCTCTTGAGCGCTACAAGGCTCGTCTCGTGGCACGTGGGTTTCAGCAGGAGTATGGTTGTGATTGTGATGAGACTTTTGCTCCTATGGCTCACATGACTACCGTTCGCACTTTTCTTGCTGTGGCGTCTGTTCGGGTATAGTCCATCTCTCAGCTTGATGTCAAGAATGTTTTTCTCAATGGTGAGCTGCGTGAGGAGGTTTAGATGCAGTCACCGCCGGGGTATTATGTTCCTGAGGGTATGGTTTGTTGCCTTCGTCGATCTCTTTATAGCCTCAAGTAAGCTCCCCGTGTCTGGTTTGATCGTTTCTCTTCTGTTGTCACTGCAGCTGGTTTTTCTGCCAGTGCTCATGATCATGCTCTTCTTATTCACACTTCGCCTCGCGGTCGGACGCTTCTTCTTTCATATGTTGATGGTATGATCATTACTGGAGATGATTCTCAGTACATCACTTTTGTCAAGGAGCATCTTAGTGAGCAGTTTCTCATGTCTGATCTGGGTCCTATTTGCTACTTTATTTGGGTTGAGGTTATATCTACATCTGAGGGCTTCTATCTGTCCCAAGAAAAGTATATCCAAGATCTTTTTGATTGTGCTTCTCTTACTGATTAGCACACCGCTGAGTCTCCCACGGAGCTTAATGTTCATTTTCGGCCCACTGATGGTGAGCCTCTTACTGATCCTACTTGCTATCGTCTCCTTGTTGGGAGTCTTGTTTATCTGGGTGTCACTTGTCCTGACATTTCGTACCCTGTGCATATCTTGAATCAGTTTGTTTCTGCTCCCACTCAGCTCCACTATAGTCATCTTCTTCGTGTTCTACGATATCTTCGTAGAACCATCACCCGTCGTCTATTTTTCCCTCGCTCCAGCTCTTTACAGCTCCGGGTATGTTCTGATGTTACCCAGGTTAGTGATCACTTTGATCATCAGTCTCTCTCTGCCTATTGTGTTTTTCTTGGCGGTTCTCTTATTGCTTGGAAGACTAAGAAGCAGACAACAGTTTTTCGTTCGAGTGCTGAGGCTAAGTTGTGAGCTGTTGCTTTGTTGACTGCGGAGGTTACTTGGCTACGGTGGTTACTTGAGGATTTTGGTGTTTCTGTTTCAGCATCCACTCCTCTTTTGTCTGACAGTATAGGTGCTATTAGTATTGCTAAATATCCGGTGAAGTATGAGCTTACAAAGCATATTGGTGTTCATGCTTCCTACATGCGGATACAAGTGCAGGACCAGGTTGTTGTTATTCAGTATGTGACTTCAGAGGTTCAGTTGACAGACTTCTTCATAAAGGCACAGATCAGAGCTCAGCACAACTTCTATCTCTCTAAACTTCATGGTGTTGATCTACCATAAGTTTTAAGGGAGTGTTAGATGTGTATTATTACATATGTATTTTCCCTGTTGTATAAGGGGTTACCTACATATATGTCATACTTGTACTTATATATATATTGGTTTATTGATCTCGTGATGAATATAAGCAGTATTCATAACAGGACTGACTTGATTTACTTGAGATGCTGCTGAGCACCTATGGCTACTACATGATGCGACCTGATTCTTGTAAATGACGAGCATATTTCGACCGATCCAATTGTCAATTGTGCTAAAAGAATCTGCTCACCATTTTCCTATTTCTCTAGGACTTGCCCAAGAAAGTGGAACAATATCAGCGGATGTTGTTCGGGGTGCATTTTCTGCTACTGAGGAAGGCTTCTTGTCACTTGTGCGGAGAACACATTTATTAAAGCCTTTGATTGCCGCAGTTGGATCTTGTTGCCTAGTTGGTATAATATGGAGAGGGACGCTATATGTGGCTAATCTTGGGGATTCTAGGGCAGTTGTTGGCGGTTTGGGTAGATCAAACAAGATTGTTATTGAACAACTTACAAGGGATCATAATGCAAGCATGGAGGAAGTTAGGCAGGAACTTATATCTCGTCATCCTGATGATTCACAGATTGTTGTTCTGAAGCATGGTGTTTGGCGCATCAAAGGCATAATCCAGGTTGGTGATCACCAGTGATTGCAATAGTAAAAACTTTTGCAAAGCATGTAGGATACTTGTGGTTTTGGCTACCTTTTAGTATAGCGGCTGGTAGTGACATAACCTTTTATCTTGTTAGTAAGAGAACTGCAAATAGTATCATTTGGATTATCACAAGTGTTCCTTTTAAAAAAAAGCCAGAAGAGAAAACATTCCCTCCCGATTTCTATTATAAAAAACCGAAACCGATTACAAGTACCAGTATCAATAAAGCGACCTAATAGCTCTCAACATTGGAGCGTTACAATCCAGAGTTATCAATACCGTACCGGTATCGACCGATACGTACCATACCGTCATCTAAACCGGTACAAAGTAACCCTACGTACCGTACCGGCCTCAATACCAGTCATACCGACTCGATACCGGTAAATATCGGTCATACCAGTGAAATTGATAATACCGTCTATTGAACTATATGTTATATTTAATACTACTACTACTATGTACTTGGAATAATACTACAAGTGATATTTGGTATTTGGTGTGTATATAATTAAACAAATATATACTTATAAATATATATACTCGTATTATTATATTAAATCCGAAACGTTACGTCGGTATGGATCGGTACCAGAACGTATCATTTCAAGAACCAAACTAGTATGACCTCCAGTACAGTATTGACAACTTTGTTACAAACACAACGAAACCAAGAAGCAAACATACTGAAGTGTGCAGCACTGCACTACAACCACATCTGACTTTTCATGGACGATCACAAGTGTTCTTATATGCAACCTGTTAGATACTTTCTTGTTTTACTTGATGAAAACTTCCTTCATCACATTTTCCAATTTGTATTATTAGGTTTCAAGGACTATAGGTGATGCATACTTAAAGAGGCAGGAGTTCGCCCTGAATCCATCAATTACTCGTTTCCGCCTTTCTGAGCCTCTTCGCCGTCCTGTTCTTACAGCAGAGCCATCTATCTGCTCAAGAGTTCTTCGTCCACAAGATAAATTTTTAATTTTTGCATCTGATGGTCTTTGGGAGCACCTGACAAACCAGCAAGCTGTTGAATTTGTCTACAAAAATCCGCGAGCAGTATGTCTTCATTCCTTTTCTTACATGCACATTCGATCTTTTTCATTGGTCTTGGGCTAAAGTGGCAACAGTTAGTTCTCTCTTTCAGAGATGCTAAATCTAGTTTCCATAATTTTGATAGGGTATTGCAAAGAGACTAGTAAACGCAGCTTTGAAAGAAGCTGCACGGAAGAGGGAAATGAGATATGATGATCTCAAGAAAGTTGAAAAAGGAGTGCGCCGCTTCTTCCATGACGACATTACTGTTGTCGTCGTTTACATTGATCATGAGTCACTTCGGGTGAAGGATGCTTCTGTGCCGGAACTTTCAGTCCGTGGTTTTGTTGATTCAGTAGGTCCCTCGAGATTTTCCGGGGTAGATGTCATTTCCTGACATGTTGACTTAGCAGCGCAATTTTGGTGTACGGCATTCCAGTGGCATCTGAGTTCTACGCTTTACCAAGCGCGCCTTTAGTTTTGTTTCTGGCAGAACTTCACCTGTTTCAATTTCATGCCACTTTGTAGTGACATAACATGCTTTGGAAGGTCTAATATTTTCAAAATAAGCCGCAAGTTGCTATTCATGTTTAGCTTGTGATGAATATTGATGTGAAATGTTTGCGTGCAAGTATGAATCATTGGATATTTGTTGCCTTTGAGTGTCTGGAAGTTGAGGCTTTTGACAGCATCGCTTGCTTATAAGTCAATTTATACCTTGCCAAGTTTAGTTTTGATGAAATGTCACAACCTGGGTCGTCTTGTAACTTTCAGCTGTTTTATTTTGCACACTTGTCATTGTTCTTTATGTGCTCATGAGCACTTGATTGCTTACCATCATGGTACTGATTTATAGTGTTGAATCTGTTGATGGAAAGTTGATTATCTACGTTGCTGATGGGTTCAGACTTTAGTCTACATAGGCCGGTCATGTGGGCGCTGGGCAGTCAATTTGGCACTACCGAAAGTTGGGCCTCCGAATCTTATGATGTTGGATGTTGGTAGCAACTAGCAACGATGTTGGGTGGCGAGCATAATACGAACTGCGGATTACTTTGTTTAAGCTTGCCCGGAGATAACTTGTATATGCCTGGATGGTTGATTTTATCTCCAAGCCGCTGGATAGCATGGTATTTTGCAATCCTAACAGAAGACTTACATTTCTGTAAGGAGAGTTCTATTTGCAGCGTGTTGGCAGTTTATCATGTGGTCAGGGAGTACTCCAAAATACTAGAATTTCACTGGAATCATTTCTTTAGGTAATCATTCTCCTTACCGAAAAATTCCTAGTGCAGGTCAGAGCTACCCATCACTTGAAATGCTTGGGATTATGATTCTTGACTTGTGCCCTGGAATAGGACGGTAGGTGTTGGGGAGTTAATATTGGGATCTAGTAAGGAGTCTTGCTAGAATCGGATTTATTCTTGCGTTAGAGTCGGATTCAATATTTAGATTATAAATAAAGAGTGTGGAGATCCTACAGGAGACACACACAACTATTCCCCAAAATCTGCATGGTATCAGAGCCATCACCGAACCCTAACCCTAACCCGTTGCTTACCTCAGCCGCCATCGTCTCCACCTCCTGGGACCGAGCCGCGCCAGGTTGTGGGCCCGGATCTGCTGCGCCGCCTCGCCCGCCTGGCGAGCGAGCCACGCATTGTTGCGAAAGCGGTCGGCCTTCAGACGTCGGCAGCCGCCGCCGCGCCATGGACGCCGTTGTTGTTGTTGCGCCAGTCGCCGCCTTGGCACCGTTGCCGGGGTCTTCGATCCACACCTGCTGAGGGAGGAAGGAAGGTGTGCGATTTTTTGTTTTGATCTGGATCTAGATCGGCCGAAGAAGAAAGGAGGACGGAAGGCAAGAAGCACGTGCGGTAGGAAAAGAAGGGAGAAAAAATTCTCTATTTCAAAAGAAATAGTGCATGATTTGGGCAATCGTGAAGGCAGACATCGAGGTTCGACAAAACATTGATGCATGATGGATTGCCATGATCGTGGGAGATACGTGCTGCATATCTTGGTAGTAATTAGCACTACTCCAGTTGTATCAGAAGATGACCCCTTAGAAGCTTGAGGCTATAAGGAAGGAGGAGGAGGAAGCCACAATAAGGGCGGTAGAAGAAAAGAGGAAGGTAGTTGTTGGGACTACTTTCCCACTGATCACGTAAGGTGACATGAAAAGCATGTTACATGACCTTTTCGTGATGAGTATGATAGGTCCGAGGGCTGGTGCAAGGTCATCTGATTTAAAGCAGGAGCTGATGCCGAATGATATAAAGTTGGACGGAAGCAAGAATTACCTGAGTTGGCCTAGAAGGGCTCAACTAATTCTGAGAACGAAGGGAGTGGAGCACTACTTGCGAGAGACTTGTGTTGAGCCCGCGGACAAGGCGAGCATGGATTGGAGGGTGATGGCTTGATTACTAACTTCGATGTCTCCATCCATTGCTCGAATGGTGGAGATGATACAGAGTGCACTGACAATGTGGAAGATGCTGGGCAACATGTACTCTGGGGCAGTAAATGTGATGGTGATGATGGAGGTCCAGGGCAAGGTGGAGGCCCTGCAACAGGACGAGAAGATCGTCCAGGAGTATTCTAGTGAGTTGCAACAGCTATGGGCAGACTTAAATGACTATGATCCACTGCAGTTAACATGTATTGATGATATTGGGGCTAGTAGGGTGTGGCTGCAACGCAGACGGGTTACATATTTTCTGAAGGGACTGAACCCAAAGTTTGAGAGCAGGAGGGTTGCCATGTTTCACTTGGTGAACTTGCCTACTATGGAGGATGCTATTTCTGCTATGGTGCAGCAGAAGATTCGACTACGAGTAAGGGGGGACAACAACCCTGTTAGGTCTGCATATGCTATACTTGATGATAGGGAGTGCTACAATGGTGGGGTGAGAGTACATCTGAGCCGTGTTTGTCCTTCTCCATGGCATGGAGGTCGAGGTGGAAGTTGTGGTGGTCGTGGAGGCCGAACTGAAGATTATGTAGGCCGAAGTGGAGGTCGTGGAGGAGGAGGTGGAGATTATGGAGGTCGAGGAAGGGGCCAAGTTGGCCCCAAGGCTAACATGGCCCTGACATAGGAAAGCCTGTCTGTTACTCTAACCATAGTACAAAAAGTAGGACCGGTGATCGAGCCGATGAGCTCCTCGGTTCAATGGTTCGCCGGTCAGACCGCCGATTCACCGGTCCAACCGTTGGTTCAAAAAAAATAGTAAAATAATAATTGTTGTCACTTTGGTAGAGAAGAAAAGGTTTAACTACACTTGTTTTACCAACTAAGTCAAGAAACCAACCTTGCTCAGTTGGCTTTGTGGAGCGCTAGGCCATATGCCGTGAGGTCCCCAGTTTGATCCTTGGCAGGAGAGCAATTATTTTTCGTGTGTAGTGTTTCTCGGTTCGACTGGTCCTGGTTTTTAGTGCCGATTTAGCTCAAAATCGGTCGATCTAACCCGGTTTTCACCGGTTTAAAATGGCTTGCATGCGTAGGCGGTCTTTTCTCTAAACCGAACCGAACTAGGCGTCGGTCCCAATTTTTTTCCGGTCGAACCACTGCTCCGGTCCGTTTTTTCATACTATGACTCTAACAGGCGAGCAATCTATGCAACGTGAGAAGTAGTGGCGGTGAAAGTCATTGGAGATTCCTCATGATTCTGCCTCCTTTTGTAACTTTGTCAACTACGCCCACGTAGGCGAAGGTACTCAGGCACATGCACTCGCATCCACATATAAGTACTTTCATATTGATTGGATCATTGATTTAGGGGCATCCAAGCATGTGACGGATTCACTTAGTCTATTTGCATATTACACCCCATATAGCCATTTTGAAACTGTCCAAACAGCTAATGGAACCAAGGTTCAAGTGCTAGGTGGGCGGTGGTCAGGCGCCTAGCACCTAGGAGGCGACTAGGCGGCGCCCAGACGGGCAACTTGGCTACGGTGCAGATAAGCCCATAGCAGAAATAATGTGATTAATTGAGCTAGCATCAAGTGTCACGACCCAGCCCAGGGCACACCCGGGAGGTCCCTCAGGACCTCCTGGGAGGTCCAAAAAGGAACCCCCAGGACGTCCCGAGAGGTCCCTCAGGACCTCTTGGGAGGTCCGTAAAGGACTTCCCAGGACGTCCCGAGAGGACATCCTGGATGGACCTCCAAACCTCCCGAGAGGTCTCGATAGAACCTCTTGAGGTCCGGGGTCCCGACCTCGAGGAGGTCGTTGGACCTCGAGACCTCCTCAAACTCCCACGCTACTCGGAGAGGTCCGGAAGGAGCCAACCCAAGGAGGTCGTGAGGCTTGAGGATGAGCTCGAATCCACTGCGATCCAAACTGGTCCCCAGGATCATCGACCAGTTCTCACAAACAAGCAAGTGACAACAAAAGCATCCACGTAACTTTATTAACAACAAAAGGAGGTTTGATTACAAAGGTTGCTTACAAGCTCCAACAACCGAGAGCACACAAACGCAGCGGAAAACCAAAGATGTGGTCCACCCATTACACCACAGGTGACTGGCTGGAGGGCGCGGTCTAATTGAGCTGATCATCTTCATCATCATAGGAGTCATCATCCGCTCAATTCATGAATCAGCAAGAATGAGCACAACAACCGTGCTCGCAAGTTACACCCGTCAACCAATGTAATGACATGCATAGGGATATATCAAAGGACAAAGATATTAAGGTTGATTTGCATAAAGCCAATTTTATTTCAAATACAAGTATTAAGTTTCAAGGCAGGTTACAATAGATAAAATTCATTTTTGTGAAATCCATTTTCAGGTTGGATAGCATTCAACATTGAAATGGTGAAGGATACCTCCGCACATGGCTTCCGCCCACACCCAATTTGGTTAAACCACCAAAACCAGTTTCATAAATCTTTTGAAAACCAAAACCAAGAGCTAACTTTGAGTGACATTGCCAGCATGTCCATGACCATGGACACGGCTATTCGAATAGATTTACACTCTACAGAGGTTGTACACTTTACCCACATGACATGAATTCTCTAGTTTGCTTGGCATTCGTTGATACCACCTCACACTTCCTTTGGTGAGAGGTCTAGAGCATATGACAAGACCTTTACAATGCATTGCTCCACCGCAGTCCACCCACATTAAGGTTTCGCAGGTCTCCCCTTTGGATACAAACTGCTTGGGTTATTGGGTGCCCCTCTTATGCCAAAGTGGGACTACAACAACAGAATATGACAACCCACCGCCTCCGCAGGATCAACCACGAAGGAGCTTTGCAAATTAGTTAGGCAGGTCCCACACCCCATACTAGAGACATGTGGTTGCATAATTTTGGCGTAGCCCATTATAGGCTTAGCAAGTGGTGTCTCAAAGACCGGTCCTCAACCGACTTGGGCGACAAACCTCAACCCTGGGGTGTCGGATCACATGACCCCCGTACATAGACATGCACCAACCAAACAACCAGCTTCGCCCAAGTCAAAACTATTTTTCATTCACTTTGCTTTACAATTCTCCATGGCACACCAATGCCAAGGCCGAGTAAAACATCCATGACACACCAATGTCATGGCCGAAATCTCCATGGCACACCAATGCCACGGCCCAAATAATTTGATTAAGAGATAGTTTTGGTCAAAACTCCCAAATCAAGATTTTGGTCTAAGCATTACTAGGCATTCATTTTTCAAGAGCTACGGGTCCTCACTATAGCGAGAACCAGGTTTTATCTAGGGTGACAATGGGGTTGATTCAATCATGGATAGAGGTCATACCAAGTAGTAGGCATAACTATGGACTTAAAGGTAGGCATTGAAATATCTTAGTGAATTAAGCATGCATACAACTTTGAAAACGACATAAGTAATTTGAAGTATTGGGTGCAACATGATCAAGAGTGTAACTTTTCTTGCTCAAAGTCTTGAGCTGCTCCCTCTCCCTCACTGAACTCTGGCTCCCCACGGTCTTGACAATCTACACGTGAAAAATCAAATATTCAAATGAAGCTCAAGCAAGATCCAAAGAACTCCAAATAAACTCAAAGATAAAACCAACAGAGAGGTTGGAAGGTTAAGAGGAGGTCCAAGGAGCTTGCTGGAGCGGTCCTAGGGCTTGAGAGAGGATGCCCAAGAACTGTTTGGAGGAGGTCCAAGAAGTTCTCGGTTGAGGCAGAGAGGAGAAATGGGGAAGAAAGTGAGGAAAGAGGGCTACCCCAACTATATATAGCTGGAGTCAATGTACATGACCCAGGATAGTGGTCAACAAGAGTTGGTAAAGAGGACGATGGGAGTAGGCAAGGAATGTGACAATCGGAATGACATGAGTACTGCAAAGGTAGGAGCATTTAATGTGATACAACATGCATTAAATGCGGTGAAGACTTCCTTGCCCAAGGACTCAGTCAATGGTAAAAAAAACTGGGTATGTGACTGCCTAGTGGGGCAGCCAAGACCATGAGGGAGGTCCTGCAAAGACATTAAGGAGGTCTTGCAAAGGAACAAGGGAGATCCTCACCCACCGGGGAGGTCCTGACGGTTGGATCTCCAAAGGGGAGGTCCAAACGGTCGAGATTAAGCGCACCAGAGGAGGTCCGCAAGGGCAAGGAGGAGGTCCTCACCCGCAAGGGAGGTCTTGACGGTTGGATCTCCAAAGGGGAGGTCCAACGGTCAAGATTAAGCGCACCAGAGGAGGTCCGCAAGGGCAAGGAGGAGGTCCTCACCCGCAAAGGAGGTCTAGAACTGTAGGATCAAAACCAGGGAGGTCTGAACGGTTAGGATTTCCAAGGGGAGGTCCTAACGATCGGATCTGCCAAAGAGGGAGGTCTGGACGGCCAAGATCTCCAAAGGGGAGGTCTTGACGGCCAGATGTACAAGGAGGAGGTCTGGACGGTTAAGATCTCCAAGGGGGAGGTCTTAGCGGTTCAGATATTCAAGGAGGAGGTCTGGACGGTTAAGATCTCCAAGGGGGAGGTCTTAACGGTCCAGATGTGCAAGGAGGAGGTCTGGACGGTTAAGATCTCCAAGGGGGAGGTCTTAACGGTCCAGATGTGCAAGGAGGAGGTCGAGACCGCTGGATTTCGATCGGACCGCCCAAAACGATTGGGACGTTCGGACAACACAGCTAGCGCAGGATCTCAGCTTTAGAACTAAATCGGATGGTCCAAAATGGTTGGACCGCCCGAACGCCACCACAAATCGGACCGTCCAACGAAGATCTAAGGACTCAGAGAAGGTGGGATGTTCGGACCATTCGAATGTCTCACCAGGATCAAACCGTCCAATGCAAATCGGACGACTCACAATCAATAGAGATACAAATAGGCAATGAGGAGGTCCTGGAGGACTTGGGGAGGTCCGGTGGGACATAGGGAGGTCCAATAAAGGTAAGGGGAGGTCCTAGAGGACATGGAGAGGTCCAATTAAGGTAAGGGGAGGTCTTAGAGGACATGGGGAGGTCCTGACCCAAGGAGGTCTGGGCCAGAGGAGGGTAAAAGATGGACAGAGAAGGGAGAACCAACAAAACTCCAACAACTCAACAAATCAACAGGGACTTTTAGTTGAAGTTTGGGTTAGTCAATTTAAATCCATTATGAATTTTCAGGTTAAGCTTTTGAATTCCCATCAAAACAAAATGGTTCTTTTTATTTTGAAAATTTCCAAAAAGGTTCTAAAGATCAGGGTGTCACATCAAGCATCCAATTGAGCAAGATAGAAGGAAAGTTACCTGAAGAAGCAACACACAGGCAGTTTCATGTAGTCATGTATTATCACTCCTTCAAGAGCTTGATGTAAACATGCATGTAATCAAATAATCATATAAACATGCATATTTAATCAATGATTAGTTATTTTGCTATTGTGTGAGAAAGAATGTATAAATGATTGATGAATTAATGAAAGTATTAAACACACACACACACGCACACACCTCCAGAAGCAACGGATGACATATTGATAAAATGACAAATCAACAATAACATATCACACATTTTTATCAATCTAGAAAAATTATGAAATATTGAAATTATCAAATTAACATCACAATTCACAGCATAGCCTTGGCACATCAATGCACAGCACAACCTCGGCACAGCAATGCACAGGCACACCACAAACACAGCACAATTCAATGCACAACACAACACAACATAGCCAAGTCATAAGAGAAGCAAAGCAGCGGCGCTAGGGGTAGCAGGTAGGAGAGCAAGGGTGGCACAGAGGAAGGGAGGCGTGGGGGAGGGCGACGGCGAGGAAGGGGGAGGCCTGGAGCAGAGCGAGCACGGCATGAAGGGAGGGTAGCGTGGTATAGGGGTGCGACGCGGGAGAAGAGAGGGGAGTGAGAGAAGAGAGAGGAGGGTGGCAGCGCAGGAGGAAGGAGTAGAGAAAGGAGCACGAGAGAAGAGAGAGGAGCGGGAGCAGAGAGTGGAGAGGGAAAGGCAGCAACGCGGGAGGAGGGAGCAAAGAAGCCAACATCGGAGAGAAGGGTGAGGACATAGGAGGGGAGCAAAGAGGGGAGTGAGAGCTGAGAGGGGAGGGCGGCGGCGCGGGAGTAGAGGGGAGTGGCGTACCATGATTCGGTGACGTAGATGGCGGGACGACCGTGATTCGGAGGCGGCGAGGTCGATTCGGCAGCGGAGATGGCAAGACGACCGTGATTCGGAGGCGGCGAGGTCGATTTGGCGGCGTGGGATGGCCGGAACCAGGGGGCGAGCTCGATTCGGTGGTGGGGGAGGCGCGATGGGGTCGGGCACAAGCTCCTTATCTACCCCACCTCGGCGCTCGCCTCAAGCTGCCTCACGCCGCCTCGCCTAGCACCGCCGAGCGTCGCCTTGGACCTGCTTTGGCCTCCTAGCCCACTGCCTTGGGCGAAGTCGCAGCAGCATGCCTCCGCCGACCGCCTAGGCGGTGCCTCAGGCCGATTTCTTGAACCTTGGATGGAACCTCCCAGCTAATTCAGGGTGCAAGATCTGTAGAGTGCACATCATCCATTGTTTTATCCTCTGTTTTGCATGTTCCCTCCTTTCCAGTCAATCTTCTTTCAGTTAGTTCTACCATTGACCAATTCAAATGCACTGTCACATTTGATGAGGACTTGTGTTTGTTCCATGAGAAGAGAACTAGGAAGCGGATTAAGACTGGAATAAGGCGTAATGTGTTGTGGTATATTGATCAGGTTGATGCGGCATTGGCCGTGGCTACGGGAAGAGTTGAGGGAGAAGTTTTGTTACATCATCGTCGCTTGGGACATCTGCCATTTGAGAGTTTAAGTCAGTTATACCCTGATTTATTCAATAAAGTAGACAAGAGTAAACTTGTGTGTGATGCTTGTGAGTTCGCAAGTATACATGGTCTACATATAGTAGCATTGGTCTTTGGAGTTATGAACATTTTATATTAATACATTCTGATGTTTGGGGTCCATACCCAGTTACTTCTGTAGTGGTTTTAAGTGGTTTGTCACATTTATTGATTTCTATACTCGTATGACTTGGATTTATATGATGAAGCACAAGAGCGAGGTCCTTCGATGTTTTCACGATTTTCATAGGATGGTTGCTACTTAGTTTGATGCAAAGGTTCGAATTCTTCGAACAAACAATGGAACTAAGTACGTTAACAAGAAGTTTGCAGTGTATCTCTTAGAGGATGGGATACTTCATCAGACTACTTGTGCAGGAACCCCACCTTAGAATGGAGTGGCTGAAAGGAAGAATCGATATTTGTTGGAGGTAACACGTTCACTCATGTTTCAGATGAACGTGCCAAAGGGATTGTGGAGCGAGGCAGTGATCACGGCAGTGTATCTCATCAATCGCATGTCGTCTCGAATACTTGGTATGAAGTCTCCAACTGAACTTCTTTTGGATCAGCAGGAGTTCAAGATGCCTCCCAAGGTGTTTGGTTGTGTGTGCTTTGTACGAGATCAGCAACTAGCGGTTGGTAAGCTGGATCTGCGGGCATTGAAGTGTATCTTTCTGGACTCTTGGTCAGTTTTTGGAGGAGTTCTCTCCTATCTCTGAGGGTGGCAGTCGAGAGAGGTTGAACAAGGAGAGTCAAAAAGAAGAAGTCATTATGGGGACAATTCCGTGCCCAAGCCTAACAGAATATGCAAGAGATGTGATTGCCCCCAAAAGAATTGAAAGTTTATCAGCGAAGGCGCTTTGAGAAACAGGGGGAGAAGTAGAGGTACAAGCAGCCAGCACTTGAGCCACTAGTGAAGCTAGCAGAGGCACAACCAGAACAGCCACAGCCTGAACAACCATAGCCTGAACAGCCGGCCTTGCCAATCGATCTAGTCTCAAATCCCTTCTCGGGTCTCTCTCTCCATCAAGTTCCTTGCCTCCCCTTGGGGTGAGTGGTAATGTTCCTTCTAATTACTCTCATCTAGATTTACGAGTTGCACAACGTAGGGATATATAATGCCGGAAAGTCTCTAGTTTGGTATGGATTTGAGCATGATATTGCAAATTTCATCTCATATTCCCATATCTCACCTATATACAAAGTATTCATTACATCTCTTCAGATAGTGCATGATCCAAAGGATTGGTGAGCTGCTAAGTATGATCCTAAGTGGAATGATCGATGCCATGAAGGAGGAGCTTAGTGCACTTCAAAAGAACAAGACATGTGATCTTGTTTCACTTCTAGTAGGAAAAAAGGGCAGCAGGATGCAAATGAGTATTTATGATTAAGTAAACTCTTGAAGGCAAGATAGAGAGATACAAGGCATGATTGGTTGTAAAAGATTATAATCAAACATATGTGATAGACTATGATGAGTCCTTTGTGCCAGTGGTGAAGATGAGCACAGTAAGAACGTCGATCTCCTATGCAACTAACTTCGGATGGCCCCTACATCAGTTGGATGTGAAGAATGTTTTTCTCCATGGTGATTGACAAGAGGAGGTATACATAGAGATTCCTCGAGGCTTTGAGAATAGACAGACTGATGGGAAGGTGTGTAAACTCAAGAAGTCTTTATACGGTCTGAAGTAGTCTCCAAGGGTATGGTTTGATAGATTCAGGCATGCTGTCTGTAGTATGGGTTCTTCTCAGTGCAATGGGGATCATACTGTGTTTTATAGGCATAGAGGATCACATATCACCATATTGGCCGTCTATGTTGATGATATTGTGATAATTGGAGATGATGCCGATGAAATCGAGTCCTTGAAGAAAAGACTAGGAGAGGTATTTGAGGTGAAAGATCTTGGAACTCTTCGATACTTTCTTGGGATTGAGATTGTTCATTCCTCGAATGGTATAGTTCTCTCTCAGAGGAACTGTATCCTTGGTCTGTTGGCAGAAATAGGTATGCTTGGGTATCGCCCTATTGCTTCACCAATTCATAGGAATCACAAGCTATGTGCAGAGTTGGGAGATCAGTTGACAAGGAAGTTTATCAAAGGCTTATTGGCCATATCATCTATTTGTGTCATACAAGACCTAATATTTCATATTCATATACAGCGAGTGTGGTTAGTCGATATATGCATGCTCCTAGAACAGGACACATGGATGTTGTCTATCAAATTCTTTGGTTTAGGGAAAATCAACACCTGAATGTGGAAGGATATTGCGATGCTGATTGGGAGAGCAGTGTGGATGACAAGAGGTCTACCTCTGGATATTGCATCTTTGTGGGAGGTAACCTTGTGTCATGGAGGAGCAAGAAGCAGGATGTTATGGCTCGGTCTACTGCAGAGGCATAGTACAGAGCAATGACGTTCAGTGTAAGAGAAATGATATGGATGGATGGTTTATTGTCTGAGCTTTGGGTATGGAGGAATAATCTCCTGGTGTTGCATTGCGACAATAAATCTGCAATCAACATTGCTAACACGCCAGTACAACATGATCGTACCAAGCACGTTGAGATTGATAGGTAAGAATTAAGGAAAAAGCTCGATGGTAGGATGCTACAGTTGGAGTATGTCAAATCTGATGAACAGTTGGCTGACTGTTTCACTAAAGGGTTAGGTCCTAACGAGAGCGCTACAATTTGTAACAAGATAGGCACAATTGATATCTTCGGTCCATCTTGAGGATGAGTGTTGGTGAATTAATATTGAGATCTAGCAAGGAGTCGTGTTAGAGTCAGACTTAATCTTGTGTTAGAGTCTGATTCAATGTTTAGACTATAAATAAAGGGTGTGAGATCCTACGGAAGACACGCAACTGTTCCAAAAATCTACAGTAAGAAATATATCAGCAAGCACCTGATTGAGTGACTGCATCAGTCTTTTCCAAATTCGTTTCCACAGTTTCGGCATTCTATGTAATTTGAGTTTTTTTATTTAATCCTTTATTTAATTATATTTTAAAGTTAACCCCTCGCCAACTTTATTTCCAAATCTGACCCTTTTGGTCACGCCACCGCCCGTAGCGTAACACTGTCACGCCAGCAGTGGCGGCGTGGCCAAAGGTGCCATGCAAGCCCGCGGCAGCGCGTCGCGTCAGTGTGGAGGGCTTGCGTGGCACCTGTCACGCCTTTTTGTTTGGAGTGATAGGGTGCGATTATCACGCCATTTAGCATGGCGTGACAGGGGCTAATTCCAGTCTGTTTGTATTCTGTTTGGATTTATAGATTTGGAGCCAACAAAGGACTTTGTTTTGAAAGATAAAAAACAATTGAAGATACGGTGATGCATAACACCATGTATATGTAACATTTAACAATGCACAACTTGAAAATAGAGACATCTCTACGTAACCAAATATAACACCATCCTTTTAACTGAGAGTAAATAGATATACAGACCTGTAATCTTTTTGTCTTTGAAAACCTTTGACACTATACAATATTTGCAGGGCGTGTCCCAGAAGTGATATATAATGCATCCTGGAAAAAAATGACTAATATGTGGATTGTGTGGTACAACATGAGGCACAGTACTGCTGATGAAAGATGCGTAGACATAATTGTGTTGAAATGAATATTACAATTTGTAGGCTAATTACATTTAGCAAATCTGATTGTATGATGTTATTTATTTTGAAAATAAAAGTGTTGCGACAACGTTGGTTGGTCTGTTTGTTATTTTTGTAGAATATCAAGGGTACGAAATTTGTCAGACTCGCAATAACATTTTGTGATCGTCATATATTGTTGTAGTGCACTAAATTTCTGTATAACTTTGTGAGGACGATTGAGATAGTAATGAGTTGTAAGTAGAAAGGTAAGTGATATTACGATGCGCTAGGGAGTCTCTCCTCGATGAAGTCGTCTGAACGTATACACGTATATAGGAACGTAGTCGATGTCGTACTTTATGAAGCTTATACAGAATTTGATTGAAGGGGCTGAGAACGCTTGTTGTGATTATGAAGATGCCCTAAAACATGGAGGATTCGATGTCGGTGCGAATGGTTCTTTCTGGGATTCCACTAGAAGAGGCATACTTTCAATACAGGCTTGCTTTGATGGCTTAGCGGAGACACGAAACCAGAACTACATTAGAGTCCGCGTACAGAAGCACGTTACACGTAGTCACATGGCATGATGATTCGGCTAATTGCTTTAGTCATCCTCGCTACTACTACGGTACACTGCGACATAAGCATCCGGACCATATAAGTATACATGCCTTTAGGGGATAGTAAAAAACATGGGGGGTAGGACGGGGGACTACTACGTAATGACCTGACCTACTGCGTGGACTAGGGCCATTTTCCCTTCCTTGCTAGCTTGGCGTTGAACTCCTCACCGGCCTTCCCCTTCCCCTTGTCGCGGGACTATCCACGTCGGGCTGGTATGTCGAAGTCGTCCATGTCCTGTGATTCCATGATGTAAGTGCACCGTATAGTGAAAATCCTAAGAAGGATGCAAATTCTTCATTACTCACGTCGTCGATACGGATTATGCCTGGGCGACCGGATACGCTGTGGCGGCCGCTCTCCAAGATGAGCCTTTCCTTACCCTTGTCACGGATCGCCCACGTCGGCCGGTATGTCGAAGTCATCCATGTCCTGCGATTTCATAATGTAAGTGCACCGTATAGTGAAAATCGTAAGAAGGATGTAAATTCTTCATAACTCACGTCGTGGATACGGATTACGCCTGGGTGACCCGATACGCTGTGGCGGCCGGGCTCAGCTGCATGCGCCTTTCCCTTGCCCTTGTCGCGAGACTGTCCACGTTGGGCTGGTATGTCGAAGTTGTCTATGTCCTGCGATTCTATGATGTAAGTACATCGTACAGTGAAAAACGTAATAAGGATGTACATTCTTCATAGCTCATGTCATCGATATGGATTATGCCCGGACGAGTACTGGGCTTCTTCGGTGCCTCCTCAACAGGGTCTGGTACGTAAGGTTTCCACCGCACGAAGTTCTCGGCCCGCATCGAGTAGTTCAAGATGTATACATTGGATGAATGCCCCGTCAGACATCTCGGGTTTGCCGATCCATCGAAGAAGTGGCAGTGTATCTCGGGCTGCCATTACGTGGGGATGAAGTTAAAAATTTAAGGAATTCAACGTTGGGAGAGGAAAATCGATGCGCGCAAAAGAAAC
This sequence comes from Phyllostachys edulis, assembly GCA_036346405.1. Classification (NCBI taxonomy): domain Eukaryota; kingdom Viridiplantae; phylum Streptophyta; class Magnoliopsida; order Poales; family Poaceae; genus Phyllostachys; species Phyllostachys edulis. The sequence continues at coordinate 92,813,663 of CM070562.1, read as the reverse complement.
ACTTACGAGGTAGTGCCCGCACGTGTAGTACGCCCGGGCTGCGGTGTCTGGGTGTGTGGACTGAATAATCTCTGTCGGTTCGCCACACACACACTGCGGGATCGGAAAACTTGGTGGTACTGGAGCATTTTTCATTGAAAAATCTGGGTATTGTAGCTGTTTCCTCTTCTGCTTAAGCCACTTTTGCTTCTGCAACATCCTCGCGTAGAAGTTTGCCGAAGCATCCATAGTTGGGTATCTATTGTGTAGTATTGTGTAGTGTTGGATTTGATTCAACCCCCTTTTATAAGCCCCATGGTTGGCATGGTGTGGTTAATTTCATACAGAGTCCTGTCTTTTAGTTCTGAAAAGCTGAGGAGGTAGAGTGTTGTCATGTCCATCTGAAAAGCTGGCGAGACATAGTGTTGTCACGTCTGACTTTGCAGAGAGAAGTCATGTCTTACTTTGCAGAGTGCTGTCTTATCGGTCTGAAAAGTCTAACCCTAAACCTAAATCCTAAGCTGCGCAAAGCCGACTCCTTTGGTCTCATTACTGCGCAAAGCTGACCCGTGTGGTCTTGTCACTGCACAAAGCTGCCTCGTCTGGTCTTGTCACTACGCAAGGCTGACTCCTTTGGTCTTATCACTGTGCAAAGTTGCCCCGTGTGGCCTTGTCACTGCGCAAAGCTGTCTCCTTTGGTCTTATCATTGTGCAAAGTTGGCCCGTGTGGTCTTGTCACTGCGTAAAGCTGCCTCATCTGGTCTTATCACTGTGCAAGGCTATCTCTTTTGGTCTTATCACTGCGCAAAGCTGTCTCCTTTGGTCTTATCACTGTGTGACAGGGGCTAATTCCAGTTTGTTTGTATTCCATTTGGATTTATAGATTTGGAGCCAACAAAGGGACTTCGTTTAGCAATGTACATAACACCATGCACATGTAACATTTAACAATGCACAACTTGAAAATAGAGACCTCTCTACGTAACCAAACATAACACCATCCTTTTAACTGAGAGTAAATAGATATATGGACTTGTAATCTTGTGCGGTCCTACAAGTGTGAGGCTGCTTCACATTCACTATTTTCCATTGGTTGTCCCTTGTTTTGCGGCCCCATAACTTCCATCCGCACCCCCTTTCGCACCTCATGGTGTACCTTTTGTTCACATCAGAGTGTTCCACTATGAACGGACGATGGTGCCGCACTGAGTATTCTTGCAGCCAAACCTTCATGTCCTCCATGGTTGGAAACAACAAGTTCTTCCAGATATGTCATTCTCTCGGGTCCGCAATGCCATCCCTACTCCTCAACCCATTAGCACAAACCGCCTTATCAACTATCTACCGATATCATCGAAAAGAATGCACCGACGGACCTCACCCATTACACTGCGAAGAACCCTGCCTTCCTCCGAGGAGAAAAGAGGTGCGGGAGCCTCATCTTCAGTCGAGCTCCATCCTTTGTCAGACTCTTCACGGGTTGTTCCATCGCGAAACAACTCCTCCTCAAGCTCGTTGTTCATTACAGCGCTGTTGAAATCAGTCACAGGGTCAATAACACATTGCGGGGAAGATACAAGCATATCCACCAACAGAAGGCCATGGTTGGTACGACTCACCCTAACGAACACTTCGGAAGGTCGCTCTTCCATTGGGGGGCCTCGTGAATGATGGGCAGCGAGGTCTTGTTCCTCCGTGTTGCCATTCACTACATCCAAATTGTCTAGCAAATCCTCAACAACGATTGTCCTTTCCACCGCCACCTCCAACGCCCGGACCTGAGATGCTTGCACAATTTCCTTGTATATGTCCCAATCATCAGCGGACAGGATTGGCACCAAAAAGGTGTGCATCTTAGAACCTAGCCCTGCGTCATATCGTCCTTGCATTCCGACAATGACCCCGGGCTCGTCCCATCCAAATTTTTACTTAATCCTAGTCACAAGAGTTTTAAAGTCCGGTGATTCGCGAAAGAAAAGGATTCGTCGCTTTCATCATTCAAGTCGATGAACTTCGGTTTGGCCAATGGCCCCACCAGTAAATACACGTACAACTTTGTCCATCTACATCCAACAAAATATTGCAAAGTCAGTACTACATGCCATATGAATGAAATACCGCAAGTACGAAATATCACAATCAACATTGGACATAACAAAAGCTCGGTTTCGAGACATGCTAGCGCTTGACTAAGACAAACATATGCATAATTGACGGTCGCTTCTAACGACTTGAGGTGTGTTAGGCCATACATAGTGGACGAATAACACCAAGAAACAAGGAGATGCAAAAGATCCAAGACCTACACTACCGAGTCTCGTGCTCACCACGCCGAGATCTCAAGATCGAGACCACCCAAACCACGTGTTTGGGACCGCCGTAGCTTGCCTCGAGTGTGATCTACACTACCCGGATCCACGTGCCTGTGCACGCCGAGATCCTGTTTCGAGACCGCCCAAACCACGTGTTTGGGACCGCCAGGCTCATTCCTCGAGCACGCCCAGACTTCACTCGGCACGCCAGAGCTACATGCCTGGAGTGCCACGAACCACTCGTTCGGGAAATCTTATATGCAGAAAGGAGATAAGTCAACCTTTATTTCACTTCTTCTATACAGGTCCTTTCATGGGAGCCTAGATCTACGTGAAACGGTTGTATCGAGTGTTTAATTTGTTGAGATTAGATGGTTGATGATAATGCATATTGCTGACTTGTGGACGTCGTGTTTCATTAAACGCTTCCATGGAATTAGACGCTTTTTTCCCACTGTGATAAACAAATTCACGAAGCATTATGAGCTTCAAGTTATGTTCCAATAAGTGACGCTTCCTCTCAAGGAGTATATTGGAGTAAAATGAAAAATAAGAGGCAAAATGAGATGTTCTTCATGTTTAGCTGTTTTGCTATTAGCACATGACAGGTTCAGTGAATAAGAGTGTCTATTTGGTGCGTGAATGCATAACCTTTCAACCAGATTGAACTGGTGTGCCTTTGTAATAACAAAATACAAAATGCTCCAAAATTTGCTCCTAAGGGATACCAAGTGACACGAGTTTAGATATTGGTAAATACATGTTCAAGTTCAACAGATAAACTGTGGAAGGAGAAAGAGACTTGATTCCAGTAGTGAGAATATTGAGGCTGATAAACTAGTATTTGATAAATTGATACCTTTCGTCGCAGGATGGTGAAACAAAACATATCATAGCTTTGCATGTTAATAATGTAACATCGTGTTAGTACCGCTTATTAGTAACTTTGTCCTAATATTGAACTTGGTAATATAATAGTGGGTGTGAAGTTTGATGTCGATATAGTTATTCCCTTAATTCATGAATTTATATTGACATCCAACTTATGCAGCAGTAAAGGGCTTCCCAAAGGAGAGACGCTTTCACACCAATTTTCTTACTCCGCCTATAATAAAGGAGGCTACTCGTAATTGAGGAGTTAGTCGATATTAAAGCGAGAGCTCGGGGGCTATCCACAGTGAAATTCAAATACCATCAAAGGAAATTTGCTAGTAGCTTCCGTTAGCCTATCTACCTTGTTTCTCATTTATATATGTATCTAGGCTGAGCGGTGCCAAATTTCAGTTGGACATCCGGACTCTATGACAAGTAACCCAGATGTACTTGCTATTTTTTTTCCACTTCCTTCCTTCTCATCATTTGAGATGTCTCTTTGCATTTTTTGTTTGGGGGAAGAGGTGCTCAGGTCTATCAAGATAAGCATGTCTATAGTAGCAATTAGACAATTAAAGATGCATGAAAATGACTCCTTTCTACAGATTTGACCATTGAAATTCTTGAACACATGGAGAACGCCAATTAGAATTTAGTAATTATTGTGCAACTAGGCCCAGTAGGTAACTTCAAATTGAACTATTTTAATGCAAACAACGAATGTCTCAGTTCATTATTTTGTTTCTATGCCAAATTCACAAAGGTGCACATATATCAACAACACATAGATGTAAACATATAAGACAATAAATCCTGAATATACAGAATTATCAATTCACCATCATGTCGGCCATTGCATCAATAGCATGTCGGCCATTTTCCCAAGCCAATCAAGAACGACTAAGGTAGCCCACCCTTTTTCCCCACCGTTGTTGAGCTCAATCAAGAACACATCATTTTCAGCCAACCAAATACATTCAAGCATCGTCATATTTTGTTTTATCACAGTCATTTGCTCGCACATTGACAAATACCCATATAAGCTAACCCAGATGACCACAAGCTCTCAACATCCATCAGTGTCATCGCAGAGCAGTGGGTAGGGAGAGTAGGGAGAAGGGAGGAGAGGTACCTGACGGTGGGAGGACCCGACGGCGGGAGGGCATGGGGAGTCTGGCCAACTGCGGAGGACCAGTGGTGGGGGAGGGCAAAGTGGGGAGCTTGGCCGATGGCAGGAGGACCCAGTGCAGGAGGGTGCAGCGATCTTGAGGGGTGCAAAGTGGCGGAGGAACCGTGTGGAGGGCGCCGTGGGAGGAACCGCGGCGTGGAGGGCGCCCAGCCGGAGGAGCCGGCTTGGAGGGCACTGCAGGGCGGGAGGTAGAGAGGCGCAGCGCGGGAGGTAGAGAGGCCGGATGAAGAGAAGGGGAAAATGGGCTGCGCCGGCACTTTTATGTGCGCAGTGTCATGCCATGTAGAGAGGCGTGACAGGAAGCTTTGTCACGCCATGTCATATGGCGTGACAGATGCCACGGAAGCCCTCCATGCTGGCACGGCGCGTGGCCGCGGGCTTGCGTGGCACCTTTGGCCACGCCGCCACGGCTGGTGTGACAGTTTTATTTGGTCACGCCACGGGCGGTGGCGTGACCAAAAGGGTCAGATTTGGAAATAAAGTTGTTGAGGGGTTAACTTTAAAATATAATTAAAAAAGGATCCGCTCTCCGTATTCCTGACGAATCAGTGCTACCAGACTGGTGGTACCAATGACGTACCTCTTTTCTAATCTGGATTCAATCAATTTTCCCCCAGTACGCATACTATGTGGAACGCATAAGTAGTAATGTAACCAAAATTGAACACTGCAATTGGCAGTTTGATCAGGAGCGGACAGTACAACACGTTATCTGAATCGACCGAAGGCGGCCAGCGCATGGCGTGGCGTTTGGATGGTTAAATAACTCATGTCGTCGAGCTATCCACGCAGCCAAAAACAAGAACAATCACATAATTAGACAATACAGAAATAAAAGAACAAGTGGACAATACATAAATAAAAACAACAAGTAGACACAAGATGTAGAGAGAGCAATATGATGATCTTCTTTACTCCAATAATCTTCTTTACAAATTACAATAGCATCTCTCTAATATTTATAGCCGAAAAGTACTTTTGCTATGCGCCCACATCTCTTCTTAGAGACGAAGTCAATACCGGTGGGGCCGACAGGGCCGACGCGCCCCTCTCTAGGGACGTCGGTTATTCAACATTTCCTCTTAGACGAATATCGTGACATGTACACGCCTAGTTAAATACTCCTTCCAAAAACCCAATGGAAAAAAGGAATAGAGAAAAGAATACATCGCACACGCAAGTTGTATTGCACTTGTTGCCTCATTAAAAACATTCATGCGAGAAACTTTCTAGTAAAAACTCACTAAGAGAAAATGAGTACAACACTTGATCTTCTTGATCGTATCATCTTCCATATTACTATGCTTCCTGCATAGTATTTGACCTTCAAAATCAAAGATGTAAAAGGGTTGTTATTCAGGGAATAGCTCCTCCTGAATTATGCACCTTTCTAAGTGGTAAAACATTTAAGGTAATTGCAGGTGGTGATCATCAAATTGATTCTTTCTAGGTATATCAAACTTAAGACCTTCATAGTCTAAAGTATGATGATCAAAGTTTAGCATATATGCTCCTCTTCAAGACGACATCCATTGGAGTCTTCTTGCTCTAATGTCGTAATGATATTTTTTTTAGAAATAATCATAGGTAATGATATTGTGAGTAAATCTACTAGATTATCACAATGTTTAGTCTTCTAGACACTTATTCTCAGTATTCTTCTAGAGATTGTGAGGATAAAATAATACGGGGGCACATGCTCAACACTTTCAAATAACCACTATTTAATTATGCAACACAAACAATTTTATCCTTTCATTTGTAATAAAATTAGTTGCAATGTCACATACCTTCTGGATATAACTTATCAAGCTCCTCCGTACGAGCTAAATACTTTGCAACTATCTTTGAGTTGATTTTCAAAATTACAACCAATTAATATGTTTTGTAGATATATAAGAATTGACTTGAACCACTACAGAGTAAGGTATAACCAGTCTAAATTTGGTATCTAGGGGATTAATCATGTTGCCAATATCACCAATATACTACCTTCATGGTATTGGAGGATACCGCCACTTCCAGTATCTTCATGGTGGAGATGCACTAATAAATGGTTATATGGCGTACTTCTAGTCTTATGGTTCCTCACTTCATTCTCAAGAGTCTATATGGATCTTTGTCCACTTCTAGGGTCACATAGTCATTGGTGTGATTTCATATATTGACTGGTAAGTCACTTATTGACTTGTTCCTCCGAGAAAAATGATCATTCTTCAGATCGAGACTTATTCATATGTATGATATTTTTATATGTTGCTATTTTCTTTCCTTCTCATTAGGAATCCTAAGTCCTTCATAGATCTCTTCAGAAGGATTTTCATAATCCATTTATTGTGTAACTTTCATTTATGTCATTTGCCAGAAATAATGTGGTATAATATACTTTCATTCATAATAGAAGAGTACCGATCTGCTGCAAGGACCTATGAACCATCGTTGTTCACCACCTCATTATTTCCATAATGACCCATTAAGTCTAATCTTCCTGTAACATCCCAAATACCTAAACAGGTGTTTGTTTCAAATGTAATTAAATGTGTAGAAATTAAAACTTTTTCTCACATCTTGAAACCCCTATATTCACATGTAATTCTTGTCCAAGAGTTGGGTTATCCAAAAACATAAAGCTCTTGTTGACCAAAAGTCAAACTCATTTTCTATTTATCTTAAATCTTGTGCCAAACATTTGGAAATATCTTTCCTTGGTCCTAGAGATGATGTGGGACCTCTCTGAAAAATATCATGAGTTATAAAACTTGTTTGATAATTTTTGGAGGTAAAACAAATCCTTGAACAGCCTTCATGAATTTTCTGAGAAAAATACATTGCATAATAACCTCTAGAAATTTTATGTAAGGTTAATCTTAATGTCAGCAAGCTCCAGTTAAAATTTTATAAATTTTGGAGTTAAATTGCTATCCCAAACAATTCTGCTAAATCTCAGCTGTTAAAATTGAATTTTAGAACTTACACTGTTCCTTGGGCTGAACCGCTTTGCAAAGCTGGTTCAACCCAACCACCTCCCTCAGCGCACCAGACCTCCCTTCCGCTCTATTGAGGTCGTAGCCATTGGATCCAATCCAACCGCCACGACCTCCTCCTCAACCAACACGGGCCAGTCCTCCCACCTACATGAGGTCACGGCCCTTGGATCAAAGATCCATGGTCATGACCTCCTCGCCATCAAACCACCCTGACCTCCCTTTTGCACTCCTTGAGGTCGTGAGCAGTTGGATTCAAACCAAAGACCACGACCTCCTCTGCAAACCATCACAATGAGGTCCTCCCATTTGTTGAGGTCGTAGCCGTTGGATCAGATCCAACAGCCCACGACCTCCCCTCAAAATATCAGCTCACCATAACTCCCCCGCCTTGTGTTGTGCGCCGTTAGATTTAAAATCTACGGTCACAACCTCCCAAAGGCCTCGTCAAGATCGAGACCTCCTCAAGACGTGAGATCGTAGCCATTAGATGTAAATCTCACGGTCATGACCTCCCTTGTGCGTTGCGCAGCGTCTAAGACCTCCCCCATCTATTGTGCGCCCTTGGATTCAAATCCAAAGGCCATGACCTCCACGTCCCTAGTCAGTAACGCGCAAGCGTTAAGTCCTCCCAGAGGTCCGCACTGCTGATTTAGATCAACGCCTTGGACCTCTGTCCCTTTTCCTTGGCAAGATCTGCTGATGGAAATCGGAGGGCCATGACCTCCCCTTTCCAAATCGTGTGGCTGGGACCTCCTCCCAGTCACTTATAGCATACCGGTTCAAAAACAAATCCGATGGCCAGGACCTCCCCATCCTCTCAATCCAATGGTGGGCCTGAGGTCCTATTCTTTTCCTAGCTTGGGCTCACGTGCAAGAGCTGGGGCGGTGGAGAAAGTCAGAGCCGGTCATGTCCAATGGCTCTGTGCAGGCACATTTAATGCGTGTCAGCCTCTTTCCGCCCCCTAGGCCATGCCTTGTCCTAACCTACTCTGTCCTCTCCATCATGTCAACTCCATGGACCTCCCGTGGACCTCCCATGGGCTAAGCTCACCATGAGCTTAACCCTTGGTTCACGACCTCCTTTGCCCTAGGTATAAAACCTCCTCGGGCTCCCCTTTGGCTTCTTTTACACACCATTGAGCTTGGCCTTGCCTGTGCTTGGCTGAGCTTCTCCTCCACTAACCTCCCCTTTGGCCGCCATTGTTGAAGACCTTGAGCTCTCGGTGGCACCATTGTTCCAAATGGCTCCCTCATCAACCTTTTTCTCGTTTTGTGCTCCCTTGCCTTCGGTGTTAACCCTAACCTTGTTTAGGTTGACATTTTCAGAGGAGGCCTCACCGAGCCGGAGCCGAGCTTTGGCCGTGGAGCAACCCCATCTTCTCCAACCGGTCCTCCCTTCCTCGACCTCCTCAAGACCTCTGGGCCTCCTGTAATTCCCTAGTAATCCTTAGGCTGGGCACCATGCTTGTATGTTGCTGCGGAGCTCGATATTGCTGTTGTCATGATTGGCCATATTAGGTCGTCTTGTTCCTCTCTGGCTCGCCGGCGTTTAAGGCCGCCGCCGCCGTCGAGAGTGGTCCCAATGTGTGCGCAACACTATTGCGCACACATTGGTGTCCTTGGTTGGCGCCGGTGAGGTCCTCATCGCCGGCGACAAGCCTTGGAGCACGCTCGGGATCTTTGTCGGACAACAGCAGCGCTGTTGTCGTTTTTAGGACAAAGATCCTCGGCTTTGAATGCCCCAATCATTGCTAATCATGGGGTTAGCTTTTAATGTCTTTACTCCTGCCTCTTTGCGGCGATTTAAGACCTCGCTGACCTCCTCGTTGTCCCGCGCCTTAACTCCATGTCCGTAGGCAGCGTCTTGACGCGAGCGTGATGGCGCTGATTCGGCCGCCCAAGACCTCCTCCGAGGAGATCTTGAACGCCCAGACCTCACTTGCGCATCGTGGCCGCCTGGACCTCCCGGAGGTCTGCGGACGTTTTGACCTCCGTAGGACCTCCCGAGGTCATCTCGGCCGTTCGACCTCCCCGGGTTGATCTTGACCGTCAAGATCCTCCTCGGACGATCTGGACCATTAAGGTCATCCTTGAAAATCTGGACCGTCCAAGACCTCCCCTGCGAGGTCTTGACGGTGTAGATCTTCCTTGGGGAGATCTTGGTAGTTTAGATCTTCCTTTGGAAGATCTCAACCGTTGAGGACCTCCCTTGCTTAATCTGGGCCGTTCCGGTCCTCCCTCCGGTGTTGTGGTCCGTTGGATGTACCATCAACGGCCACGACCCTACCTTTCATGGCTCGTTCTTTGGGAGGACATGGACCGTTGGATCCAAGATCCACGCCCATGACCTCTGGACCTCATGAGCTGCGTGTCGTTAACTCTGGGAGGTCTTGAGCCGTTAGATCTAAAATCTGTGGCTCATGTCCTCCCCTGTCTTGTGGTTTTTGGAAAAATCCAGTGAAGACTTATTTTGTGAACTGAAAAAGGTATGAACTTTAAAAATGCATAACTATTTCAATTTAAATCCAATTGAGGTGGTTCAAATTTCTGCAGCTCTGGTTTGAGCTGAGCTCTAATCTAAAAATGGTTGGGAACTCAGTTCTGTTCCAAAAAAGTGAATTGCAAATAGATTTCAAAACTAACTTTAAATGTTTCTTTAAAAATTCAATTAACTTGTAAAATGCATAAGTAAATCCCCGTAGATTATTTTTGAGTGAATCCAACTTTGTTGGCTTCCTCTATTAATGCACTAAATGTTAGAATAGGATTTAGGCATGTCACTGTTTTCAAAAAGCTTTCTTGTGCATTTTAATTTTGTTCAAGTTCTTGTTTTTGAAAAATTATAGAAAATGCATAATAGCTCCAAATGAGGTGAACTCAATTGTGTTATTCATCTCATGAGGTGCTTGTTCTACTGTAAAAATCTCAGCTGCACCACCTCTCTAGAAAATGTTGCCTAATAATTAAATTAGTGAATAGTGGCAGTTTGGTATTTTTAGGGCTGAGCAGATTTGTTTTGCTCATAACTTTTGCATTGAGAATCCAAATCCATTGGTTCTTGTTGCTAAATTCCCTAAAAATCATCCTCTTGCTTCTGTAGAAATTTCAGAGCATTTGGAGTTTGTTTGCTGTGCTGTCCTTGTGGTTTTCGTCGTTCTTATCGTTTCTTTTCGCCTTTTCGTTAGGTGCCGACGAGTACTTTGATCCCGTGAGTGATCCTCGGCAATATATTGAGCAAAATCAGCAAGGCAAGCAGTTTGATCATATCCCATTATTGTCCCATTACTTTAAAGTTTAATACTTTGTTTCACTTATATGTATGCATGCTACTTTGTGTTAAAATGTCGTTAGTAATCCTATAGATGCATATTCTCAGAGGTAAATGTTCATTCTCTACTACTAAGCCTAGGATTATCTTGCTGCGATTTAGAGTTCAATGGATGGACTCTTATCGCTTAGTAGTTTACGTTGATAATGCTTAGAAATGCTTAGATAACGGTAGAAATGGGCGGTTGTCGACATTATGTCGATGACCTTGATCACACAAAAAATTTTATTCCATTTTGTTCATCTTGTGTTTTGTTACTTTGTAAACAAATAAAACAAAAATGAAAACAAAACTGTTATTGACTTGGGCACAATGGATGTTGGTGTGACATGTTGGGTGTGAATGGAATGGTGCCTAGGTCCCCAAGGACCGAGTTACTTGTGTCACTAAGCCAAGCGCTCTTGCATGCTAACCACACGAGGGGGATATGGGACCTCTCTTGACTAAGTACTTTGGGAGGTGTTAATTATGAGCTGGTCGGTGGATGTGCTTTAAATGTGTTGTGTGTGGTGTGGGAGGGGAGCATTAGCAAACCGGTTAGGCTGCCTAGTGTGTCCTTATCCCCGTGGGTTGCGGCTCTTAATTAGCATCATCCATTGGAAATGTCTCGTAGGACTTAGCCGTGCCGACATACCAAAGGAAGTGTGCTAAATCATGTGGCGAAAAGGCGGTTTGACGTGTGGGTACATTGGTACACCCCTGCAGGGTTAAAACTATTCGAATAGCCTCGTCCTAGGTTATGGACATGCTTGGTAAGGTCGTGCAAGAACTAGACTACAACATTTAAATTTAAACTTGATGGGTTGGTATGAATGGATGTTCGTACTATTGTGGTGGCTATTGGGTTAGTCACTTCCAGGATTGTTGATGTCATCTATCATTTTTGTTACTTGTCTCGTTGTTTCTTGCAAATGAAAAATGAATTGCAAAATTGCTTTGGAATCTATTTAAATATTGCAAATGAAAACTTGCTTTATGCTAAAATAAGTCCAAAGCCTCATCCACCCAAATAAAGCTTGCATGTAATTACACTATAGTTTCTGTTATACTACACGTCGGTCTTATGAGTACATTTTGTACTCATTTGCTTTGCTTAATAACTTTGTTGCAGAGGAGGTAGAGCTAAAAAGCTTTACTTTTGTGAGATGTGCATGAAATTTGGGAATCAAGCTAAGCGTCTTGGTTGGTTGCCTTGTGGGCTAAAGGCAAACCTTGTGGCTCCTTTTTGTTTATCGCCATCTTATGGCATGTTGCTTCATTGTGTTACCTTTATTGTTGTATTTGGCCGGTCGGCCCTTTTGTAATAACTCTATATTATGTATGTCTTTTATTCTAGTCGTGCTTTGGTTCTAAGTCTTGAATGGAATTGATGCACGATTTTGTAAAGGTGTGTATAACGCATTCGGGAAGTATACATATCTCGAAGACACGGATTATTATGTTTGTGATGCTAGGGTCAATGGATGACTAAGTATTACAAGCTTAATAAACCGGGGTCCTCACACTTCCTGTTCAAGACATACATTTAACAATTAGGGTTCAGCCTCAATTGCTTTCTTCATTTGACCCGATATTTGCGCTTCAAGCATCTCTTGCCATGGATTTTGGTTCCGGATCTGGGTTCTCATTAGAGAAACATTAACAATCATAGAGGCAATGTTGTTGACATTGTTAATCAAATCTTCTTTATTTTTTATAATTTGAGGTAATTTCATTGTTAATCAAATCTTCGTCATTTTCCAAAATAAAAGATTCTTGATAGCTCCACATTCCCAGCATTATATTTCGTGCACACTTAAGTTGGAGGGTTTTCATCTTCATGATGAGCCTCTTCGTGAGGTCTTTCTCACCTACTAAGTCAATTCTCTACAAGAGTCTTGCGGAGTGTTTAACCATTACTTGACTAGTGTCATTAGACTATAGAACCCGCAGGCATCCTCGCGGATTTAGATCATTGACTAACAAGTCATTCCGCTTAGGTGGATATACTATTCACAACCCAGGGGTATACCACTCTTAGCAACAATTTTACTACAAGTAAACACAACTTAGTTACTCCTTTATAGTTTCTTAAAAATTATCAGGCAAGCTCCCACTTCTGGTCTATAGGAGTGTTAACTAAACATCTGGTTTAGCTCGGCTAGTGCGTGAATCTTGAAACTAAATATCATTTTCACTAAAAAAATATCAAGGCATCAAGAATTTTGGGCTTTTCTCTCCCCCCTAATGCTGAGATTAGATCTTTTAGTAATAACATACCACAAAAATCCCCTATTATGGGCACTGGATTGATGTAATTCCATATCCAACATGTATCCCCAACTACAAGTGGAGGCCCATAGATGTATACTTTGGTGGTGATATTATGTGGGAAATTTTTCATTCTTTCAATACGCACTAATTTCACTTTGGGGGTTATTCATTATATGCAGTGAGCAATACTTGTATTAATGCAGTGACAACAAAACTGCATGACCTTAACAATAGGTGGGTTATCCCATCTCATAGTGTGTTATCATTCTGCAATTTCAACCACTAGCACAAAAATACTTGCAATTTGAGAAGCTTCAGGGCCTAAAAATGCATATATTACCGCAATGTACTTTAGCCATAATTTACAGTTCTTCAGGGGCTAAAACTCTATACTTAATGTTGCTCGAGCCTATAATCGAGTACAACCCGATATGCTTGTCAGCCTACGAGACCATTTGTGCTCCAAGCACACAAACTAAATAATGGTGGCTCTAGTAGTATACGCAGCAACGTTCAGCACAACGTACATATGAAAGTGTGATAGTGTTGCGCTACAAGCGCGGTAGCAGGATGCACGGAGCCAAGGAAGCGCATTCGAGTATTGTGGTTAGCAGAATTGTTTTATAGGCTAGCATCGTTTATTATTGCCCAATGTTTTGATCCGATCCAAATACTCATACCATGTTTAAATTAATTAATTTGGATCATTAAACTTCAAGTTTATAATTACACAACATCTTTTCTATGATCACAAGGAATATGTTCTAACTTCATAATATAAATCTACATGATGTTCTATAAGAACATCCATATAATGCTGAGACATAAAACATTGACCATAATTAATCTACACGGAAATACTAGATTATCTTGTAGAACACAAACCTAGTTGAATCACACAAAAAGATTCACTATTCTCTGGGAAATATGCTTGACTTCTATTTATAACTCTAAAGAAAAATATAGCCAATTTAGATCATTTAGGATCATTATAATCCAATAGGTCATCATCTTTTATTTGGGATTTATGTTTGCTCCTAGCAAATAATATAGTTGTAAATGGTGATGCAGCACGCTTCGTGAACGGTAGTGAGCAACAACACTTCTTGAGTTGCGACAATGGTCCTATCTTAGGCTATAAAAATAATAGCCATTAACAACATTCTTCATATCTAGTAGATATTGAGAATCAATATGCAATATATTTATGGCAAAATTGGCTATAGAACACACAACTTTTGTGACATTTGCTCCATGACACTGACTTTTGTGTGTTTGTTGAAAGACACTAAACTTTGGTGGCTCTTTGCCGTAGGACATTCCTGCCCGTTAAAATATAAAATCCGGTTGAGAGAGGGGAGAGAAAGTAGGTGAAAAGTCTATTTTGCCCATGGCCCCTTGAAAATTTTTGGGCTGGCACAGGAGCTCACCATCAACGGCAGCGATGCGAGAGGAGCTCGAGGCCCAGCAGGTGAAGAGGAGAAGATGAGGAGGGAGAGAAGAGTAGGAAGAAGAAGGGGTCAGGGGCTGCAAGCTTCTACCTCACAATTACACTGTCTCAAGCCTTTGTTAAATACCTACGAACAATCAACAGGGTTAAAAGTTAAATTTAATAAATCTTTCATGATTCCTCTCAATGTTCAACCACATAAAGTATAATTATTGGCAGGAGTTTTTGGTTGTACCATTGGTTTATTACCTTTCACTTACCTAGGATTACCTCTTGGAACAACCAAACCAAAAACTCAGTATTTTGCCCTTTTAATTGATCGAGTTGAAAGGCGTCTCACGACTTCTTCTGCATTTCTCTCTTATGGTGGACGACTCAACACAATCGATTATGTCTTAACCCATTTGCCCACTTATTACATGTTATCTCTCAAACTCCCAGTGGCGGTCATTGAGACGATTGATAGGGCACAAAGGCGATGTCTCTAGAGGGGAACAAATGTTAGTGAGAAAAGGAGATCTTTAGCTACTTGGACTTTGGTCCATCGTCCTAAAATAAAAGGTGGATCGATAGTTCTTGTTCTCAGAAAGTAAAATGAGGCATTGTCGATGAGTTTTACAACTTTCATGACTTGCCTTGGGTACATTAGGTATGGAATGCATACTATGTTGGCAGAGATGTACCACATGTAGCTAAGGAGATTAGGTCTTTTTGGTGGACATATATTTTGTGATTAAGCAATTACTACAGAGGAATTGGAATATGTCATCTAGGAAGTGGCCACACTGTGTTGTTTTGGAATGATATGTGGCATGGCGTCGTTCTTGCGCAACAATATCTGGGATTATATTCTTTTGCAAGAAACAAACAATGTTCAATTACTACATTCCTTGATGACTCCAGCATTGAGTCACAGTTCTTTGTACCTTTGTCAACTCATGCTTTTGTAGAACACTTGGCACCGCGATAGAGTCTGGAAAATATAGTCTTGAATCCTTCTCAAAAGGATTGTTGGTTCTACATTTGGGGACACGGCTGATATTCTTCAAGAAAATTTTATGAATTTCTCTCAGGTTTCAGTGTGCCAAGAACATTCAAATTGATATGAAAATCTGTGGACACCATGGGGATATGCTCACGATCTTAGAATGATGATACAATTGGCAAAGGCATTGAAGGTTTATCGAAACACTCGTTTTCGGTAAAATTCATATGCTGTCAGGCAATGGGTGGTTAGACCGGCCAAGGTGGCGGTCAAACCAGCTTGTGCGGTGGTCAGACCGGCCACCACTGGCGGTCAGACCGGCCATGCCTCAAGTCGAGTGGCTGGCGGTCAAACCAGTCAATGGGCAGCGGTCTGATCAGCCATAAAGGATTTTTGAGTTTGGAGCTGGGCAAAAAATAGAGGGTGTAGGCAAGAGATGGGATTCTTCTACACTTGGTCTCATAATTTTTGGAGCTTCGAGTCAAAAGATCTATTCGTTTGAAATTTCTAGAGAGTTTCATATTTCCATGGAGGAAATTTTGGCTAAGTCCCTTGCTGGGCGGTCAGACCGGCCAGGTGGCGATCAAACCAGCTAGAGGGCGGTCAGACCAACCAACAGGTGGCGGCCAGACTGGCCATGGGGCGGTCTAACCGGTTTTGACTTGTTCATCAGCCATCTTGGCGGCGATGATTGTTTGGTTAGGTTAAGTTCATGGGTTTCGGTGCATATATGTTGCATGATGCATGTTTTGACTAACGTGGGTTAAGTTGCGAAGAACTTGTTTCCGGAATCAATCCCTTTGTCTATTGTTGTGCAGGACACTTGGAGGTCAACGGCGAGGATGTCGGGACTAGGCTTGGAGAGCTGAGGTTCAAAACGATCGAGGATGGCGGGTGAAGTCAGTGGACTCAAGCATGATGCAAAATGGACAAGGATGACCGAACAGAAAGTTTGGTGCGATGGGTTGCATCAAGCAGCACGGGGGTCGGTGCTAGTGCTATGGTGTTTTCAGTGGGAGCCAGATGGGAGAGACTTGCCGACATGGACAAAGCCGTTGATCAACCTACACGTAGCGAACCACGAGATTGCTTCATGGAGATTGGACTCGGTCTTTGGAGAAGGATCGAGAAGGGGTATTTTGGTAACTTCACCTAAATACCGCCTTGATGACCTTTTGACTAAACCGCGGTGCAAGACGGCGTAAGAAGAAGTGGTTTAGGTCAAGAGAAGATGAAGACGATGCTTTAAAATACGTGCGTAAGTGAAACCCGTTTGTGTGTGGGCTTAACAGGTGCCCATTAGGGATATCCTTCTAGAAGCTAGCCTCCACTATAAATAGAGGAGGGTGCTAGTTTTGCACCCTCCAACCATCATATCAAAAACCCTAGTTTGTGTTTTAGGGTTAGGAGAGAATAGTGGAGAGGTTAGGGTTCTAGGGAGTTGGATTGATTGTGTGCTCAAGTGTTGAGCCTTTGTCCTCCTGGATAGAGTGGCTGTAAACCAACATCAATATCAAATCAATCCAAGTAAGATTCCTTAAGATGAGTTTCTTCTTGTTCTTGCTCTTTATTTTGTGATTTTGGAGCTTTCTTTGATCCGTTGGTTTTTCTTTGGTTTCTGGCCTGGATCTTGCTTGCTGTGACATGTGGGAATGCATCTAGGATCATCTTGATCATCTATTACCCACGAGCAAGTCTTTGGCTCATATTTTGGTTTTGACTCGGTTTTGAGGCAACCTTCACTCAAATAGAAAAAGGTCAGAACTTTGGCAATGATCTTTACGATCATTGATTGGAATAGGTTCCTGACATCGTAAAGAAGGTATGTCTCAAGTTTCGTGAAGTTTGGAGTTATGGGTCAAAAGTTAGAGCATTCTGTGATTTTGAGTTTGGGTTGATTTTACTGTTCATTGGCCTGGAGGTCAGACCGCCCATAGGAGAGGTCAGACTGCCAACTACAAGGAGGTCTGATCGCCCAACTAATTTGGGTTTGAGTTTTTGTGATTTTGGTCTATTTGCTTCGGGGTTTTGATTGGATTCAATACAAGTCTTCCACTGTACTTGTATATTGATCTTCATAGCTTTCATAGCTATTGGAGTGAAATTAGTATTGAATTCAATCAAGGAGAAAAAGAGATCGTGCTCCTATTCAGCCCCCCTCCTCTAGTCACCTTTTCGGTCCAACAAAATCTAAGTGTGTGATGAAGCACAAAATCTTTATTTGGCTTCTGTTTGTGGGTCGGTTAAACACGAGTATGCTAAAGAGACGATGTGTTTATAATGGCACTGGCATTCAATCAGTTCTTTGCAATCAAAGTATTGAGGAAACCGCAATGCATCTGTTCTTTGAATGTCCATTTTGTCAAGCATGTTGGGCATTTCTTCATATCCATTGGAACCTTAATCAAGATATTCATCCCCAATTTGCACAACCTTTCTTCATGGAAATATTTATTATTGCAGCCTAGCATATATGGAAACAACAAAATTTCCAAATTTTTTAGAATGTTCAGCCTGCCATTGACTCTTGGAAAGCTTTATTCAAGAGTGAAGTAGCTCTTCTTATTTGTAGAGTGAAGGATGATCTCAAGGACTCTATCTTGCAATGGCTAAACTGGCTTACTTGACCTAGATCCTCTGTGAGGGTTTCCTAAATTGTTTGTAATTATTCCCCCTTAATTAATTAAATTATACTGTAGGGGCCTCCCCTACAGTCTTCTTGTCAAGAAGGGGTCAGGGGCAAAATAGACTTTTCACCCACCTTATCTCTCCTCTCTAAGCCAGAAATTATATTTTAAGAGAAAATTGCACAGTAGGTCCCTCAACTTGCGAGGTTGTGCCACTTAGCTCTCTGAACATTCATTTTTACTTTCTCAACCCCATGAACTTGCGAGGTTGTGCCACTTAGCTCCCTGAACTTGTATTTCACTTTCTTAGCCCCCTGACTTGCAAGGTTGTGCCACTTAGCTCCCTGAACATGCGTTGAAGGGAAGTTCATCGGATGCGATGCTGGCGACTTCGTCCCCTCCAAGTCCAGTGGACTCGTTGTCGCCCCGTTTCGGTCGTGTTCATCGTTCCCATCACATCACACCAACAAAAACGGATTCTTTAGGCCAAGAACGCACCGTGCTCGCGTCTTCACCGGAGCTCCACCGTCGTAGCTTACCGCCACCCTCACGCTTGCTTCCTCTGAGTCGGTCGTGAGAGAGAGACAGAGAAGTACATTCCCAATGCTAGAGCAGGGACACAATACTTTTCTCTCTCTCGGTGATTCGCCAGCTTAGTCTTTTTATGTTAGCAAACTGTAATATCGAGGAGGCCGACTAGAGGGGGGTGAATGGGTGATTTTAAAAATCTTTTGGCTAAAATCGAGTTTTATGTGGAATTATAAATCAATTCGGTTTTACACAATTGAAGCCTGGATCAACTAGTCTTTATAAGAAGAGAGGCGGCCCTGTGATATGTTATGAGTGTGGAGACCTCTACCATATCCGGGCGAACTGTCCCAAGCTAAAAGTGAAGGGCAACCACAAGGATGAGAAGGCAGCTTGGAGGAAGCCTCAAGGGAACAGATCCAAGTTTGATGCTGCCAAGCTCATGAAGGCCGCTCACCGGGTCCTTGCCGCTTTTGAAGAGCAATCCATGAGCGATGTGGACTCTGGGAGTGATGAGGACAAGGAGGAGGAGCTCCCTTAAGAGAAGAAGAAAGGGAAGGTAAAAGACTTCACCGGCATGTGCTTCATGGCCGATTTCGTCGACATCGATGACACCAATGAGGATCGCTGTGGAAGAGGGGAGAATACATGGTTCGTTGACTCCAACTGTTCATGTCACATGGTCGGAGACTCAAGATGGTTCACCTCCTTCACACGGTCGACAGGTGATGACTTCATCACCTTTGGAGATGATACAGAAGGGCGGATTGAAGGAACGAAATCGATCAGGGTGAATGTCTAGTTCATCCTAAAGAACGTCGCTCTTGTGGACAAGCTAAGGTACAACTTTCTTTCTGTCTCGTAGCTTCTTGATGATGGCTAAGAGACTAGATTTAAGAAAAATGCTTGTCGTGTACTTGATTCAGCTGGTGAGCTTGTTTTTTAGGATTTCTAGAGTTGGTAGAATCTTTGGAGCTGACTTTTCTGAATCTCTTGCTGGATCTCTCAAATGTTTGATTGCATCTTCTTCTGAGTTCTGGCTTTGGCACCGACGTTTGGGGCACATTGGTTTTGATCATCTGACGTAAGTTAGCAGCCTTGATCTCATGAGAGGTTTGCCAGAACTCAAAGCCGTCAAGAATGTTGTATGTGTGCCCTGTAGGCATGGCAAGCAAGTTACCGCCTCACACCCTTCATTGACTATGGTCATGACCGACGGACCGGGACAGTTGCTTCACATGGATACTGTTGGTTTTGCTAGGGTTCGGTCAGTCGGTGGCAAATGGTATATTCTTATTATTGTCGATGATTTTTCGAGACACTCTTGGGTGTTCTTTCTTGCTTCGAAGGATGAAGCTTTCGATCATTTTCATGATCTTATTCCTCACTTGGCTTTTGAACTCCTCGGTGCCTTGAGAGCAATTCGCAGTGACAATAGCACGGAGTTCAAGAATGCCTCATTTGCCTCTTTCTGTGCTGAGCGTGGTATTGAGCATCAGTTCTCTTCTCCACACGTCCCTCAACAAAATGGTGTGGTGGAAAGGAAGAACAGAACCTTAGTCGAGATGGCTAGGACGATTGTAGATGAGTATAACACTCCGAGGAGGTTTTGGGCCGAAACTATTGCTACAGCTTGCCATATTGTCAATCGTGTCTTCTTGAGACCGTATTTGGGCAAGACATCATATGAGCTTCGGTTTGGTAGAAAACCCTCTGTTTCTCATTTTTGAGTTTTTGGAGCTAAGTGTTTCATTCTCAAGACAGGAAACCTAGATAAATTTGGGTCAAGAACTTCTGATGGTTTATTTTTTGGGTTATCCTGCACATTCGAGGGGTTTTCAGGTTTTTAATGCTGGGACTAACGTTGTCTAGGAGACATGCGATGTCACTTTTGATGAGACTAGCCCTAGCGCTAGATCAGATATTTCAGGTGATACACAGGCGACGGAGAGCATTTTTGTAGAGGAAGATGATGATGGAGTCGATGAGGCTCTCCCACCTGCTGCTGACGTTCATATTCCAGCTCAAGAACCTACTTTAACTACATCGCCTCCAATTGAGGCTTCTGCTGCATCTTCATCATCAACAGTACCTGCGGAGGTCGAGGAGATGCTATCTCCCCCAGGCGCTCCACTTCACATTCAGAGGCATCATCCTTAGGATCAGATCATTGGTCATCTTCATGAGCGAGTCACTCGCTCTAGGTATCACGATTCGAGTCTCCACTCCCATTCTGCATTCGTTGCTTCTTTCGAACCCCGTGATATATCACATACTTTATCTGATTCTAGCTAGGTTAATGTCATGCATGAAGAGTTAGAGAACTTTGAGAGGAACAAGGTTTGGAACCTAGTAGAGCCTCCTAGTGGTCATAATATGATAGGAACCCGTTGGGTATTCAAAAACAAACAAAGTGCGGATGGTTCTGTGGTTAGAAACAAGCTTAGATTGGTAGCTCAGGGTTTTAGCCAAGTTGAGGGGTTAGACTTTGATGAAACATTTGCTCCTGTTGTTAGATTAGAAGCCATTCGTATTCTGCTTGCATTTGCTGCATCTAAGGGTTTTAGGCTGCAACAGATGGATGTCAAGAGTGTATTTCTGAATGGTTATGTAGAGAAGGAAGTGTATGTTAGGCAACCCCCAGGCTTTGAGAATCCCAAGCATCCATATCATGTTTTCAAGCTATCCAAAGCCTTGTATGGTCTTAAGCAAGCTCATAGAGCCTGGTATGATAGACTTAATTCATTCTTACTTAAGAATAAATTTGAGATGGATAAGGTAGACAAGACTCTATTTATTCTTAGGCATGGCAATGACTTCTTGCTTGTTCAGATTTATTTAGATGATATTATCTTTGGTGGTTCTTCTCATGCTCTTGTTTTCAGTTTTTCTGAGACCATGTCCAGGGAATTTGAGATAAGTATGATGGGAGAGCTCAACTATTTTCTGGGGCTTCAAATCAAGTAATGCAAGGAAGCGATCTTCATCCATCAAATGAAGTACAAAAATGATTTGCTCAAGAGCTTCGAGATGGGTGACTACAAGCCGATCGCTACTCCCATGGCGACTTCGATTGTTTTGGATCCAGATGAGGAAGGAGAAGTCGTGAATCAACGTGAGTACCGCAGCATGATTGGCTCCCTCCTTTACCCGACGGCCTCAAGACCGGACATCCACTTCGCAGTCTGTCTCTGTGCGAGGTTTCAGGTGTCTCCAAGGACTTCCCATCGCCAAGCCGTTAAGCGCATTTTCAGGTACCTTCACTCTACCCTCCAGTATGGCATTTGGTATTCCTGCTCTTCTTCCTTGTCCATTCGAGGGTTTTATGATTCTGATTTTGCGAGCTGTCGGCTAGATAGGAAGAGTACCTCAGGCACTTGTCACTTTTTAGGCACTTCTCTTGTCTCTTGGTCGTCTAGGAAGCAGTCCTCTGTTGCACAATCCACTACAGAAGCTGAATATGTAGCTGTCGCTAGTTGTTGTAGTTAGATTTTTGTGGATGGTTTCCACTCTTAAGGACTTTGGGTTATATTTTGTTAGTGTTCCTCTTCTCTGTGATAACACTTCTACCATTAATATTGCTAAGAACCCTGTACAACATTCTAGGACCAAGCATATAGACATTCATTATCACTTCCTTAGAGACCATGTAGAGAAGGGTGATATTGTGCTAGAATTCGTGGAGTCCAAGGCTCAGTTAGCTGATATCCTTACTAAGCCTTTAGACCCAACTAGGTTTGCCACCTTGAGAAGTGAGTTAGGGGTAATTTATCCCTATAGGTTGGTTTGAGGGGGAGTTGGTTCTTTTCTGAGCTTTCCTTGTTCATCTGATCTTTCCTTGATCTTCTTTTGAACTTGCTAATCTTTTTGATCTTTTTAGGCTTTTAAGTTTTTCTTGCATCTCATTGTATCATATTGCATTCATATGAAAATCACAAAAAATGCATTGTAATGTAAATTGATAACGCTTTGTTTATTACCCTTTTGAGCGTTAGTATTTCACTTTTTACTCAGTTACATGTCTAGTTCTTTCACTTTCTAGAATTATCATGCTTTCACATGTGTAGCTAAATCTTTGCTAAATGAGCTAGAATTTTAAGACAACTTGAACTAAAAATTGCAATTTATGGATCTTTTAGCTAGTTGCGCAATTAGTGATCCTTTTGTGACAATGGCCATGTCAAAATTACTTTGTTAGCTCTTGAATCTAGTATTGAACATCTCTTGAGCTTCTTGTTCCTTTGTGAATCTAAAATTGCTCTTGTGCAACAAAAAAAAACAAATTTCAAAGTTCTCATGTGGTTAAATTGTGCACAACTATTCTCACGAGACTGCATGTCAAAGACATGAACTTGGAGATAGTTTGATGATCTAGACGATCTCATGCGGACAGCTTGACAAAATTGACATGAACCTCAAGATTTGTTGACCTGGTTGAAGCTTAGGAAGAGTTTGTGGATGGCTCCTAGTCCAGAATCTTCTTCACTAAGATAGACCTTTAATCAACTTCAATATCCATTATAAATAAAAAAACTGTTATAAAAATCGGGTGATTGAGGTATTTTGAGCAAAATGATTCAATTTAGGACTTTTTGTCTTTAGGATGGTCGTTGTTAGCTTTTTTATCTCACGTTGATATTCTGACATGGCCATTATCACTTTAGGATCCCCGTTGATGAACTTGCTAATTTTGAAGCTTTTGCTTAAATTGTTACAATTCATCGCTTCATCATGAGCTTTCAGGCTTAGTTTTGATATATATGTTTTAACATGATCTTGCTAGTGTTTTCGTGCTTGATATGTATTGAGTAATAGTAGAAATGCTAGGTTGTTCTTTTGGATAATCTCCAAAGCTTCTTGTGCTAAAAATTAAAAATTACAAAAAATGAAGCCACTCCATTGTATTTCATGCATTCTCTTTCTTATGTTTTTTCCTCATTTCTGCATTTGTCATCTCTAGATGAGAGGAAGGCGTGATTCCTTGATGACTCTATTGTCAAAGGGGGAGAAGATGTAAAAAAAATTGTTAAAAAGGGGAGCTATTTGAAGAAGAAGGGAGAAAATAAAATTTGCTGAAAAATGATGATCATAGTGACGGGGAGCTTTTAATTTGCATTCTTATGAACTTATTGCCATTTTTGAACTTGAATTGTAATTCTTGGAACCTCAGAATGATCAAAGATCAAATTAAACAATTGTTCCTTTATATGCACCTCAAGTAAGATTTTTTACTCTTCTCTGGAAATTGAAGCTTTCTTGCTTTCTTTTACTCGATCTCACTTGCCTATGCTAATCTGAAGCCAACTTGGTCATTTCTATTGCTTTCTCTTGCTTTTGGACCAAGTTGTGCCTTTGCGTGAAAACGTTGAGTATTTTTATTTTCAAACCTCAAACTTACATTTTTGAGAAATTGCCAATGTATTCATCAAGGAAGAGATTGTGGATATCATGTGGATATGCTCACGATCTTACGATGATGATACAATTAGCAATGGCGTTGAAGGTTTATCGAAACATTCGTTTTTGGCGAAGTTCATACGCTGTCAGGTAATGGGCGGTCAGACCGACCTGTGCGGCGGTCAGACCGGCCACCATTGGCGGTCAGACCGGCCATGCCTCTGGTCGAGTGGCTGGCGGTCAGACCGGCTAATGGACAGCGGTCTGATCGGCCATAAAGGATTTTTGAGTTTGGAGCTGGGCCAAAAATAGAGGGTGTAGGTAAGAGAGGGGATTCTTCTACACTTGGTCTCATAATTTTTAAAGTTTCGAGTTAAAAGATCTATTCGTTTGAAAATTCCAAAGAGTTTTGGATTTCTAGGGAGGAAATTTTGGTTAAGTCCTTTTTGGCGGTCGACCGCCAGTGGCGATCGATCGACCAGAGGGCGGTTGACCGCCAACAGTGGCGATCGAGACCGCCATGGGTGATGGTCTGACCGGTTTTGACTTGTTCGTCAGCCATCTTGGCAGCGATGATTGTTTGGTTAGGTCAAGTTCATGGGTTTCAGTGTATGTGTGTTGCATGATGCATGTTTTGACTAACGTGGGTCAAGTTGCGAAGAACTTGTTCCCGAAATCGATTTCTTTGTCTATTATTGTGCAGGACGCTTAAAGGTCAACGACGGTCAACGGCAAGGATGATCGGGACTAGGCTTGGAGAGCTGAGGTTCAGAACGATTGAGGATGCTGGGTGAAGTCAGTGGACTCAAACATGGCGCAAAACGGACAACGATGACCGAACGGGAAGTTCGGTGTGACGGGTTGCATCAAGCGGCGCGGGGGTTGATGCAAGTGCCATGGTGGTTTCGCTGGGAGCCGAATGAGAGAGACATGCCGACATGAAGAGAGCCGTTGATCAACCTACACGTGGAGAAGCATGGGATTGCTTCCTGAAGATTGGACTCGGTCTTCGGAGAAGGATCGAGGAGGGGTATTTTGGTAACTTCACCTAAATACCGCCTTGATGACCTTTTGACTAAACTGCGGCGCAAGATAGTACAAGGAGAAGTGGTTTAGGTCAAGAGAAGATGAAGACGGCGCTTTAAAATGCATGCGTAAGTGAAATCCGTTTGTGTGTGGGCTTAACGGGTGCCCATTAGGGATATCCTTCTAGAAGCTAGCCTCCCTTATAAATAGGGGAGGGTGCTGGTTTTGCACCCCCAACCCTCATATCAAAAACCCTAGTTTGTGTTTTAGGGTTAGGAGAGAATAGTGGAGAGATTAGGGTTCTAGGGAGTTGGATTGATTGTGTGCTCAAGTGTTGAGCCTTTGTCCTCCTAGATGGAGTGGTTGTAAACCAACTTCAATCTTAAATCAATCCAAGCAAAATTCCTTAAGATGAGTTTCTTCTTATTCTTGCTCTCTATTTTGTGATTTTGGGGCTTTCTTTGATCCGTTGGTTTTCCTTTGGTTTCTGACTTGGATCTTGCTTGCTATGACATGTGGGAATGCATCTAGGATCATGTTGATCATCTATTAACCACGAGCAAGTCTTTGAATCATATTTTGGTTTTGACTCGGTTTTGAGGCAACCTTCACTCAAATGTGAAAAGGTTGGAACTTTGGCAACGATCTTCACGATCGTTGGTTAGAATAGGTTCGTGACATCCTAAAGAAGGTATGTCTCAAGTTTCGTGAAGTTTGGTGTTGTGGATCAAATGTTCGACCATTTTGTGATTTTGAGTTCGGGCTGATTTTACTGTTTATTGGCTTGAAGGTCAAACCGCCCTTAAGAGAGAGGTCAGACCGCCCATAGGAGAGGTCAGACCGCCAACTACAAGGAGGTCTGACTACCCAACTAATTTGGTTTTGAGTTTTTGTGATTTTGGTCTATTTGCTTCGGGGTTTTGATTGGATTCAATACAAGTCTTCCATTGTGCTTATATATTGATCTTTATAGCTTTCATAGCTACTGGAGTAAAATTAGTATTGAATTCAATCAAGGAGAAAAAAGAGATCGTGCTCCTATTCACCCCCCTCTAGTCGCCTTTTCGGTCCAACAAAATCTAAGTGTGTGATGAAGCACAAAATCTTTATTTGGCTTCTGTTTGTGGATCGGTTAAACACGAGGAGTATGCTCAAGAGACGATGTGTTTATAACGACACTGGCATTCAATGTGTTCTTTGCAATCAAAGTGTTGAGGAAACCACAATGCTCCTGTTCTTTGAATGTCCATTTTGTCAAGCATGTTGGGCATTTCTTCATATCCATTGGAACCTTAATCAAGATATTCATCCCCAATTTGCACAACCTTTCTTCATGAAAATATTTATTATTGTAGCCTGGCATATATGGAAACAACAAAATTTCCAAATTTTTTAGAATGTTCAGCCTGCCATTGACTCTTGGAAAGCTTTATTCAAGAGTGAAGTAGCTCTTCTTATTTGTAGAGTGAAGGATGATCTCAAGGACTCTATCTTGCAATGGCTAAACCCACTTACTTGACCTAGATCCTCTGTGAGAGTTTGTACATTCCTTCCTAAATTGTTTGTAATTATTCCCTCTTAATTAATTAAATTATACTATAGGGGTCTCCCTTACAGTCTTCTTGTCAAGAAGCGGTCAGGGGCAAAATAGACTTTTCACCCACCTTATCTCTCCTCTCTAAGCCAGAAATTATATTTTAAGAGAAAATTGCACAGTAGGTCCCTCAACTTGCGAGGTTGTGCCACTTAGCTCTCTGAACATGCATTTTACTTTCTCAACCTCATAAACTTGCGAGGTTGTGCCACTTAACTCCCTAAACTTGTATTTCACTTTCTCAGCCCCCTGACTTGCAAGGTTGTGCCACTTAGCTCCCTGAACATGCGTTGAAGCGAAGTTCATCGGATGCGATGCTGGCGACTTCGTCCCCTCCAAGTCCAGTGGACTCGTTGTCGCCCCGTTTCGGTCGTGTTCATCGTCCCTATCACCTCACACCGACAAAAACGGATTCTTTGGGCCTAGGAACGCACTGTGCTCGCGTCTTCGCCGGAGCTCCACTGTCATAGCTTACCGCCACCCTCACGCTTGCTTCCTCTGAGTCGGTCGTGAGAGAGAGACAGAGAAATACATTCCCAATGCTAGAGCAGGGACACAATACTTTTCTCTCTCTCTCTCATGGTGATTCGCCAGCTTAGTCTTTTTCTATTAGCAAACTGTAAGATCGAGGAGGCCGACTAGAGGGTGGTGAATAGGCGGTTTTAAAAATCTTTTGGCTAAAACCGGGTTTTATGTGGAATTGTAAATCAATTCGGTTTGACACAATTAAAGCCTAGATCAACTAGTCTTTACTAAGTGCACCAACAATATAAGACTATTGATAACGACAGCAGTCATGCAAAGACATGTAAGCAATTTAATACAACGAATGTAAATTGCACAAAGTAAAGCACAAGAAGAACAAATCACAAGGACACAATGATGTTTTACCGTGGTATTCAGAGACTTTCCAGTCTCTCCTAATCCACGTTGAGGTAAGCCCAAACTAATTGGACTGTCTCCACGAATTAAGCCAAACACCTCCGAGGTAAGTCCAACCACTTGGACCGGCTCCAACACGAACCAACACCTCGATCCACTTAGGGTTGCTCTTCCTCCACTCTGGAGATGATGAGCACCAAACCACTTACAACCGCCCGGATTTTCTTATAACCTTCTTTTAGAAGATCACCGGTGCAACTCCTCCAAGTCGTCTAGGTGTCGGCATACATCAAGAGTAACAAGTTGAAGACACTCACTTGAACAAATCAAGTGTCTAAGCTCAAGTGGATACACATCCACTACCTAATGCAACACATGCACTTAGGGTTTGCTCTCCAAGCTTGCTAAGTGCAACACATGCATATAAGAGTGTAGAGAGCTTGCTCTTTGCTCAAGGGAATGAATATAACACCAGCAACCTCACCCACAACCGGCCAAGGTGGGTACTTATAGCTCACACACAAAAACTAGCCCTCTCTGGAGGTAACGTACCCACAACCAGCCGTTGGAGGAAAGATTCGAAAAAAATCAGCATGAGCGTAGTACCGCCATTCATAGGGTGGTACTACTACACTTCCACCGACTATACAGTAACGACTATAGCAGACGAATTAAAGCCTCTGAACTAGTCATTGAATATGTGACGAGGTACTACTGCCAAAGAATATGCGGTAGTTCCGCTCTCTGGTAGTTCCATTCACATAGGACGGTACTATCGCTTCCCTTAAAGGACCAAAACTGGCTCTCTCTGGAGATAACGTACCGCCAACTAAAATTCAGAACTTCCGGTGTGCGATAGTTCCGCTCAGAATATGGGGACATACCGCAATGCGGTAGTTCTGCCAAATGAACCCCGGGACTACCGCTTTCCAGGAGAGCAAAACATGCTCAAAAGGTGTCTCTTTGGAAAATACGTACCGCCAACTAAGGTTCAGTCCGACCGGGTTGTGGTAGTACCGCACCAACTTCCTGGTCATACCGCTGTGCGGTAGTACCGCCAAGAGAACGTCGGTACTACTGACTTTTCAGAGAAAAGCATAGTTAGCTTTCGCTTCAACTCAATTTGCAAAACACATTTGCCAATTGATGTGCGATACAAACAAGGGTTAAAGGCAAGATTCTCAACAAGTTGCAAAACACATTTGCCGACTTTTAGAATCAATGCCACAAGGAATAAGGTACATGGACTTAAACCATTTGCAAAACACATTCGCAAACTAAAGTCACATGCTACAAGGATTATGCATGAGCCTCGACTATTTGCGAAACACATTCACAAATATTGGCAACATGCTAACGAGAGCTAGAGCAAGCACAACGAGCTATCCACACATGACAAACTCAAGCTACTAGTCAAGACCCCTCTTAATAGTACGACAACCTATACTAGCAAACCGGTCTCCAACCAAACACTAAAACCGGTAAAAGACAAGGAACACATTCTTAGCCCTAGCTAGTCATACTTTTGCCTTGCACATCCTCTTGAAGCTTGATGATACACATCTTCACCTCAAGTACGGGTTCTTGACTTGAATATCATTAACACATGATGTTCTTCTTCACTTTGGAATCTTGTCTTGATGTTCATCAACACATGATGACAACCTTCATCCCGAATCTTGACTTGAATATTGTCAACGCATGATGATCTTCTTCACATGCCCTCCATCAACACATGATGGGTCTTCTCTTAACTTGATGATCAACTCATGATCCACTCCTCTTCGAGATCTTGATATGCATCAACACATGATGCTTTTCCTCACTTGCTCTCTATCAACGTATGATAGGTCTTCTCTTGACTTGACGATCAACTCATGCTCATTTCTTCTTCGAGATCTTGATGTGCATCAACACATGATGCATCCTCTTCTTAAACCTTAACTTGATGACAATCAACTCATGATGACATCCAAAGTCATCATCATCATGGGACTCAACCTATTTCACCAACTCATGAAAAATGTTAGCCCCAAAACGTGAATGCTATTAATTACCATAACATACCATTAACTCACAAAGGTGGGTCAAGATACTCTTATTTTTATATGAACTACAAAAGTTTTATATACTCAATGGATATGTTTCAATCTACAGATCCCAAATATATGTGGATAAAGAAATATGGATCAATACTAATAAAACCACAAAACATAGAGTGAACTCCCCCTAAAAGTGTGCATACACGAATGTGTAATAAGAACATATGCACATATTCAAGTTAGACATTTGGTGGAGTTCAACCTATATTTTGGATCGGAGGAATGCAACAAGATAAAAGCATATGATGTCAAATGTACACCTCTTTGATTTTCACCTTTTTATCCAAATAAGACTACACAATAGGCATATCAATAAAAGTGTTAGTCTCACATATGGATTTGTCATTAATCACCAAAATACTCCATTAACTCATAATGGCATGTCTAGATTCTTCAATCTCCCCATTTTTAGTGATTGATGATAAATCCTTTATCAATAACAATATTTGGATATAATTAACATAAGATAAGAATTTGAACTGTATAACTATCTTTATGCATGTCACTAAGCAATTTAGAGCTTAAAAAATCTCCCCCTTCTGTACTATGCATGAAATAAGGTGAAATCACAAGAGAAAATATATTACTTATCCAAATGGAAATATTGATCATATAAATATTCCCCCCTTTTGGCATTAAGCACACAAAAATACAAAATAAAGCTTAGCCAACATGGAGTCTTTTCAAAACAATGAGCTTGACAATTGAATTCATTTATTTTGATCATTGAAATATTCTCCCCTTTTTAAAGTAAGGTTTTGTTTTCTAGATATTTGAGGAAAACCAAAATAGGTCAAAAACTCCCCTTTTATGGCCAAAAGGAGCAAACCAACTCGAAATAAGGCCACATTTGAGTTTGACTAAAGGAAATGATATTTGGAATGCATTCAAGGAAAATCACTTTTGAAATATCCCCAATAAATTTTTTTAATTAAGATGCCATGCTTATTTTCTCAAAATGGAAATCATGTTAAGCTCAAAACTTCCTTAAACATTTGAAATTGTATGGAAACAAGCTCCCAAACAATATGAAATAAATCATGGAGCTATTCCTTACAAATACATACAAGTTTTATTTTGGTAGGCTCGACCAAATGTCAATCATTTTGAAGATATGAAAATGACAAAGTTTCATAAAACTGAATAATTTCAGGTTTTTCAGATTTTACATTGCATTTGTGCTTTGAAAGATAGCTGAAAAACTGATTAAAGGAGATCCAATAAATCTGAGAAAAATTTTCATAGAAGATCAAATATAGAGGATCATTAAATCTTTATCAAATTATGAACCCATTTAGAGATACAAAAATCTCAAATCAGTTCAAAACATGCAAAAGTCTGAATATTCAGCATGTTGATCAAAGAGAGAAAAAGTCAAAAAAATTTCAAATCAAGTCGAAATACTTTCAAATTTTTCAAAAACAAACTTTGGACTCCTAGGAATCTTTTCCAGAAAGAATTTTCGAAAAAGGAGTGCCCATTCAAAAGATATGCAAAATTTCATATGGAAGGCATGATTTTTGTTCCATGAGTGGAAAGGTCAAAACATTTTCAAATGAAGTCCAAATGGTTTGAAACTTTCCATAAAAGAACATTGGATTGCCTAAAAAGTTTTTCAAAAATAATTTTTATAATACAAATTTGATTTTAAAAGATAAGGCAAAATGCACTTTTGTAGGCATGAAAAGAGGATGATTTCGCATTGAAAGTTCAAAATGCAAACCAATTTAAATTTCATGAAACTTTTCACTTTCTTGGCTTTGTATGAGTTAGAAATACTATTTAAAGTCAATATACACAAAGAAATCCAGCTCAAATAGCGAAACTCACTATATGCAAGAATATGTCATTTTGGGTAAAAACTAGTTTTTCGGTGAACTTCAAATGAATATAACTTTTCAACGGTTGGTCTTTTCTAAAAACTTTGAACTTAAGAAATTTTTGAAATTACCAACCCTACAAGTTTGGTATTGATAACTATTTCAAAAAAAACTCATTAGATTTTGATTTATGAAAATATATCATTTAATTCAAAAACAAGATCATACAAGATCTTTTGGGGCCAAATTTGCTACTTTGTTTCTAAACTAGGAATTTTTACTCCATAATCTTTGGAAAATATTTACTATACATATTTAAGTACTTTTATCTAGTTTTTCATGTTGAGCCTTTTAAGCAAGATGTTTGACTTTTGACCAAAGAGGTTTTTTGAAAAGGCTAAACTTGCATATCATTGACAATTTCACTCCAAAGATGTCAAATGGAGCAAACGAGAATGGAAGGCATGCATTCAAAAGATCCATAAATCATTTTTAACAATTAGGTAAAATATTTTTCCCAATATTAATGTTTTACCCCTTTTTTAAGTAGGCCCAAAATATTTAATAAGTTTTTCACACCAAAAAACTCTGACAAACACAAAGGTTCCTCTTGGCATTTCTTTCTTCTTCTTTGACACACAAATGATTCTCTTCCATCTTGTCATCTTCTCCTTTGTCATCTCTTTGAGATATATCATCCAAAACTCATGATGACTTCAACCTCTTTTCTTTGATCATTATTTGCAACTAAATTCTCCCTCTTTGATATTAAGCACCAAAAATGTCTACATGTGGATCACACATGAAGGATAGTCTTTAAACATCTCTTGTAGAAAATATGCATCGATAAGACTTGAAATTGCAAAGTGCTCGAACATCTCTTGCAAAGATCCTCAAAGAAGGCATCCAATGAGAAGAGGGAAAAAGAGAATCCACTCGTACACGAATAGTACTTGAGCTTGGTTAAAAGAAGTATGATCGGCAATAATGGAATTAGATACCACTTTGAATGAATAAGATGATATCATATGAAAAGATGAATCTCATGCTGAGATTAAGATGATCAAGAGAAGCTACCACTTTTAGAAAGAATACCATTTTTATGATAAAAATATCACAATGCGATCAAAATAGCATATAGAGTCAAGAAAGTACTTGAGGGTAGCTAGCGGATATAATAAGGATCAACTTGACCAAAGGAAGCAGCCAAAGTAGGTTTAAAATTGAATGGAATGAAATGGTTGTCTTGTCAGAGAAATCGGTAGTACCGACGTGCAAATTGTGGTAGTACCGAGATGCGAAAGTACCGCCTTTCAATGGCTGGTAGTACCGGTGACCCATTGGTTTTCGACCACGTAGGATTTCTCCGACCACTCCGTCAACTTAGACTCTGGAGATTGCTTTACCAACCAACGTAGAAGAATAGTAGTTCCTCAACTTACACGCCGGTAGTACCGCAAAGCGGCAGTACCGCTATAATAACACTGGTAGTTTTGATTTTTTTTCTGGAACTCCAGAAATAGATCTAGGAATGAAGAAAT
Source organism: Phyllostachys edulis (assembly GCA_036346405.1). NCBI lineage: Eukaryota > Viridiplantae > Streptophyta > Magnoliopsida > Poales > Poaceae > Phyllostachys > Phyllostachys edulis. The sequence goes on along the minus strand of CM070562.1, from coordinate 92,780,790 downwards.
ATGCAAATGATTCCTAGTTTTGTACTCAATTAAATGTCATTCAGGATCATTATGCATTGAAGATATTAAAGAGTATCTAAGAACATAGTTTTTATTAATTAAGTTTTTGTTTTCGCAAATGAAACTTCTCCAAAAGATACCAAAATGAGGATATGATAAAATTTAGAGCATCTAATTTTATATATGAGTCATTAATACCATTATGAACCTATTCATGTGAATAAATTTGGCTCATATGGCAAAACTCACTTATATGCTAGAAAATGACCACTTAGTTCAAAACCGTATTTTAGACGAGTTTCGAAATCAAATAACTTTTGCTAGGTTGGCTTTTTGAAAATCTTGTGAATACCAAAAAGGTTTAGAATAGCTAACTCTAGGATTTTTCTTTTGGGACCATTTTCAAATTTTTTTTAGAATAGATTTTACATAAAAATATAATTTATGTCAAAAACAAGATACTATAATCTAGAACTTTGGCTAGAAACTCGTTTTCACTTAAAAATAGGTTTTTCTTGAGATAAAACTTTTGGAAAACCTTTGAATAGCATTTGTAGACATTTTACAACTAGTTTTTCAAAATATTACTAATAGTTATGAATTTTTTGACTTTTGGCTAAAATGCTCAATTTTGAAAAACAATATTAGCACTTAATCAATTTGAGCACACTTAGGAATGTGATATACATGATTATGATTTAGCACTCCCCCTTAATGTGCCACTAACCATCTTGCTTAAGATTTCAATAATGAAGTTTTTGGACAAGAGCAAGAACACCCCTTTTTAAAATATTTTCATGGAATGCAATATAACCTACACAAGGCAAAAGGGCTAGATACTTTAATATAAATACTTGTTACCGAGCGAGCACGATGCGTTCCTGGGCCCAAAGAATCTATTTTTGTCGGCGAGAGGTGACGGGGATGATGAACACAGCCAAAACGGGGCGGCGACAAGTCCACCGGACTCGGAGAGAACGAAATCGCTGGTGTCGCATCCGACGAACTTCGCTTCAACGCAAGTTCATGGGGCTAGGTGGCACAATCTCGCAAGTTCAAAGGGTTGAGAAAGTAAAAAAAATGCAAGTCCAGGGAGCTAAGTGGTACAACCTTACAAGTTTAGGAGCTAAGAAAGTGAAATGCAAGTTCAGGGAGCTAAATGGCACAACCTCGCAAGTTCATGGACCTATAGTGCATTTTTTCATATTTTAATGAGCGGAGTGTCCTACAGCAAAGAGTCATCAAAGTTAGTGTCTTTCAACAAAGACACAAAAATCTTGTCCTGGAGCAAATATCGTAAAAGTTGGGTGTCATGTAGCCAATTTTCCTATATTTATTGATCTCCCAAATAATCTAGATTACTTAATTGCTTCGAGCTTGATTTGCTTATGTCTTTGACCTAGGATTATGTCATAATGCCTACCATGGATCTTGTTTTCCACATTGTTCTTGTGCCTCTTCATGTCAAATTCACCTCTCATGCCCAAATTCCTCCCCCTTTTCACATGGTTCATAAAAATTATGAGCGATAGTGTGTTGCATTTGCTTTGAATCAACTCATATGATTCTACCAAAATAAGGCAATCATAGTTCTACTAGAGTACAATCTTATTTGCCATGAAACCAACACATATTTTTTATTTTTAGCTTACGAAGTTCTTAAATAAGAAACGATGTGATCATGGGTAGAATCATATGGACTTCAAGCCTAAGGGAACAAGTTATTATGAACTTGTTCAAGGATTATACTATTTTCTAAGCCAAAAATGATTCTTCGAAGATCAACCTAAGGCCAATAAATTCCATTTGTTCATGTGTTCTCGGGAAATCCAGTTCCCCTATTGCCCATAGGCATAAGTGCACACAAAGAACTAGTGGATAAATAACCTACGTGGTTGAGGCTTAGTGGATATCAAGAGCATATGTTCAATAATTATTTCTAATATCCAAGCAATATATATTGTTTACAATGTTAAGCATACAATTCACAACTTTATTCCATGCAAGATTAAGGATTTTACTACAGGTAATAGGAGTTAATGGAAAGCCAGCACTACAGGTAAGATGTGCTACTAGCAGAGGGCAAGATAGATAAGGTAAGAAATTCTATACAACCTGTAAGATCTACCATTTCAGCAATTTGCCCTACCATTTTGGGAAAGGATACTAATCTAATGCAAAAGTTTTTAACTTAAAGCAAAAGATAAGAACTTGCTCTACATGAGCATAACCAAGTTCTACATAAACTATATCAAAACTAATAATGCAATTTGTGTAGGTAAGTTACATCTAATCATAGATAAGGGTAACAATGAGACTATTGCGGGTCTCTATATACCTCCCCCTAGACTTATCCATACTCTGAATGCCAAAGAGGGAGAGATCAAGGGGGGAGCCTAGAAGATCAAGGAGAAGCCTAGAAGATCTTATGAAACTGCTCGTCAAGACTTTACTTTTGAGATTTTTTAGTTAAATCGATAAATAGATGGTATGTCATCGAAGTTTCCGTGTGAGCTAGCTACTGATCTTAGACTAGTTATATATATATATATATATATATATATATATATATATATATATATATATATATATATATATATATATATATATATATATATATATATAGTTTTAGATGTGTAAATCTGGGTCCTAGCAATACTACCCATGACCTTTTTTGCGGCTACGAGCATAACTCAAAGTAATTAGTATAGTTGGAGTAACGATATTGCTATTGTGAAGTCACATTACTGTGGTGGAAGGTGGACATAGTTTTGTCAATCAAATTAGCTTTAGTAGCTACCTAGTTACACATCCTTAATTGAGAGACAGTCTACGATGCATTATACGATTATACTCTGCTACAATCTACTTTTCCTAAAAGCACAATCAAATCATGCTTGCAGGAGTACAATTGGCTTCCGCTGCTTGTAGTGTTCCTTCATGGGTTGATACAGTGCTAACGGACCCCTCTCAGTCAAGTACTTACTCTTCGGGTAGTGTATACCTTTGCCATCTGTACGAGAGAATATGCATCCATGCCGTTAACCTACATGTTAATGGTTTGACTAAGATACAGGGATGTTAGATTAATCCAAAGTTCAACACCCAAGTAAAGCGGTTGCTACCATTCAGGGCAGGCAAAATCCCTCGTAATGATGTCAAACAAAACCTACATTATTCATACAAATTTCTACAGGTTTAATACTGGAAAATAATTTACGTGTATGAAACGAGTGCAAAATAGTAAATATTGGTTTAATCTATTTAGTAGAACTTTTTCTTAATTTCCCAGCATTATCCTTATACTTGGGGCCTCACGCTCGAGAACACCCGAAAGTAATTAATTATGTATTTCAACAATTTTTTGAACTTACCGAAACCCTATAAATAACTTCCCAAACACATAATGCCAGAAAAGTAACCAAAAAATATGATGTTTCCAAGGGGTACTAAGTCAAAGGTTTCACAAATTTGTGGAACCTCATATAACTAAAAACCAAGTTCTAGGATTATTATGGCTATTTTAGAAATTAATTAAATAGTTGAACTAATTAACATAAACCACAGGATCTAAGTTATAAAATCCTTAAAACCACATTGCTCCGTCACAACAATCGGAAACCGAAAGGTTCTATCCATAATTATACCGAAAAACTGATAAACGAGGGTTATTCTGCAAAAATAACGGTAATATGGAAATCTACGAAACTCCAGGAGGGTTGCCTTAAAAATTCCTTAAAACATCGGTTGTTGTCGTAATTTTCAACAATGCCGAGGGCTTTTTTGAAAAATTACCAATCGACCCTCCTCAAAAGTTCCTTAAAACATAGGTTATTGTTGTAATTTCCAATAATACAAAGGGCTTTTTTGAAAAATTACCAATCGGGCTTTTATTCTGATCCAGTCTGATTTCTATATGGGCTGGGGTCGATTCGGACCATTATCATATTGGGTCGAAGCACCTGGCCTATTTGCTCGTGCGACCCATTCGGCCTACTCCTGTTTGGATAAACCGGGCGCCAGGGTTTCTAACCGTAGTGCCGCCGGCGCAAAGCGAGGCGTCTGCGGCTACGACGCCAGGCTATGGGGTGACGACGAGGGTCGGCGACATGGGAAGAGACGGCGGGGGAATGGTGACCGGAGTAGCGGCAAGCGAGCCGAGACAATGGCGGGAGGCGGAAACGCGCGATGGCATGGCTTCTAGCCAAGGGCACAAGCGCGGTTGACGGCACTACGGGAAGCGTGCCGGTAGAGACGGAGTTCGGCGATCTGGCAGTGGTGGCGGTGGCGGTGGCGATAGCTACGAGCCAGCAATAGGGGCGCGATCGGGCGGTGGCGAGAAGCTCTGAGCCAAAGAATGGGGCGCGATCGGGCGGCAATAAGACGCGTCTTTGGAGCGACACCTTTGCCGGCAGTACAAACCGCATGGCCAACGGTGGTGCGACTTCCAAATCCGACGAAAAATAGTAAATTGGAATGGGAAAAAACTATGAACACATCTTGATGAGGACATCAACCCTAAGAATGCAACCATTACTTCGACCCGCTGCACTGCATCCTCTACTTCAACTCGCTGTACTTCATCCTCTACTTCAACCATATCTTCTCCAATAGGACTTTCGGCTACTGCAATGCCATATTACCCAATTGGACCGAGCTACTTCTACTCCTATGAGCCGAGCTATGTCTACATTCCATGGTGCTACTCCACGTGCCAAGCAAGAGTTCAAGCTGGACACGTTTTGGAATTCAATTCGGTCTCCGGAGACAGCATCAATTTCAAACGTGCATAACTTTCACATACGAAATCCGTTTGAGGTCCACGAGTACTTGATCAAAAGCTTATCTCATCCTCTTTCCAACGGATCTAGCCTCACCTCCAAATCCCTTCTGTGTACACCGCAATAACTAAAAGAAAGTATTGCGTCACCTGTTTGGGCCAAATTGGGCCTTGTAATGCTTGGGCCCAAGGGGAAGGCGCTCCTCTCTTGGCCCATACTATTCACGATTGTACTGTTCCTATGAACAGTACCATGTGAATAGTACCACCCCCTATTTTCTTAGTTATGTGTGGCTCCCCCCCCTCCAGGGCTAATTAAGGAGGCCGCACCCCTCTAGTTTTCCTCGGATTTTGTTTATGTTAAGTTTGGCTTCGTTGCAACTTGTACCTTCTGCGTGTGTCGAGTAAACCACCCGGTTAAGATCCTTATTTGGAATCTCAACTTTATCAAATATTTCAATCTTATTTGCAGTACATTAGATTGTGTTTTACCTTATTCTTGCGCGCTTCTCCGGTGTCTGCAAGAATTGATCTTCGTGATCAGGTCATCCGGGTACTCATGCACGATTGATAATGACTTGTCGAGTAGTTCAGCGATTGCGTGGTTTTGGGCCTTACGAGCTTGTAGCCAAGATCATGAGAGTTGAGCGACTTCTACCGAATTTATCTTCTCATCGAAAGATTGGGCCAGATCAGGACCTCTGAGGTTCATCAAGTGGTATCAAAGTTACAGTTGCTCGGTGAGAGTTTCCTGTTTTCTAGTAATAGATTCGTTTTTCATAAATAGAGTCCAGAAAATATCCCAGAAAAATTATTTGTTGTGTCACTTTAATCCATGTTCGAACCCCTTTGAGCCTTTGCAATTTTTCTTTTTGGTTTGCTTGTTGAATCTTTGGTTGCATAGTCATGTCAGGTTGCTGATTTCTAGTTCTAGTTATTGTCTAGTTAGTCATTGTCTAGTTGCATCTCGTGTTTCCTTCGCATCGCTTGATCGTTTTTTTAGGATTCTTAGTTTTGCATCTAAAATAGAAAATTTATGGGTTAGAACTCCTCTAATCCGCACAAAAAACAGTATTCATTTCCACTTCATCTAATCCGAATTGCTCGCTGGAGTTCATGCCGTTTTCACTACGAAACCGAGAGGTTTGCCATGATATTTTGGGAGAGTTGCTTTCTGAGTCCAGCATCAACCCTTTGCTGTTATTTGCGACTTACGAAAACCCTAGGGTCGACCAAACAATAGAAGGAGAAAGAGGCAGCTGCATAAACAAAAAGCCGCGGTAGATAAAAAAAAAGGGATAAAAGCAAAGTACGTGAAAATTGGTGGAGACCTTCCACTTACAACCACAAGCTTCCATAAAAAATTTCAGCAAGTTTGGCATACGGGTTTGAAAGATATAGCAGTTTCAAATTTTAACCCTGGTCAGTTCCGAGTCCAAGTAGGATTCCGTTTCCAAGACACCTTCAGTAAAACAGGTATAACTTTTGCATATGGTGTCCGTTTTGGACGTTTATGTACTCGTTGGAAAGCTAACGACGAGGCACATCCCTTCCACTTAAGTCAATTTTAGTTGCCCTCCAGGGGCTCCAAAATCAGCCATCTTCGGCCCAAAATTCGCGTCGCAAGTTTTCGGTTTATGTTTTTTGCGATTCTTTGGGTCTTCCCTTCGGAATTTGGAGTTCGCCTCAATTGCAAAGTTGTAGATCTCATCGAAATCTTTCAAATGAGCATATATATAAGCCATATAAAACTTTGCTTTTGCATCTTTTGAGACTAGCTGTTGTTTCTACTTATACTAGAGGGCTGTTTACATTACACGTTATTCTGATTTTTGTGCTCTACATCGTGTAAACAATCTTGTGCCTCTAGAAAGAAGTTTGAGTAGTTGGCTAGCGTCTCTCCTATCACTTGGTGTGAGGTTTTTCTTTGCTTACACCAAGTCACATTGATCTTTGCGTATGCGTACATACACTTCTCTTAGTAAGACTTTGATTAGCTAACTTTGATTAGACTAGGATCATCACATCTAGGGCTCGCACGGCCAATGAACGATCTCATAACTAGACCATCCCCATACACATGCCGCGTAGGGAGAAGTGAGCTGCTAACTGATCGGTTGCGTCAATCGGGGATAAACACCAGGAACATCGATTCGTACAAACTAAACAAGCAGCTAGAAACGATCTACCAGATTGATTCTTGCTACTAGAAGAGGATTGGCAGGATGAATCAAACGACATACCATAGCCTGTAGAGTATTCGATGTTAATGATGTGTTAAATAGCTTGTGTCGTCAAGTGATCTACGTAACCAATCAACATAATTAGAAACAAGAGTAATCATATGATTAGACAATGCAAAAGTTAAAAAAAAAAAGAATAAGTAGACATAAGAGGTAGAAAGAGCAATTCGGCGACATGTTTCTAGTTGTTCTTTTCTCTATAAATTACAATAGTCTCTCGTAATATTTATAGTCTAAGAGTATGTACAATGAGCTTATATCAATCGTCTATAGTCATTATCACGTAGGATTTTTATTGACGTGGATGAAAGAGAATGAAGAGAGAGAAAGATGCTATCTACAATCCTGTAGCTGACTATAGCATCATAAACAAGAAAACCATTAAAAGATTATGTGTTCTATAAAGATAACTAAAAAGACAGCAACTGTCCGTACCATTGTATGAGATATTTTTAGTGTTGTCTATAGGTGAAATGAAGAGTTACTATAGATAATAGATGTCTTTTCATGTACGCCTACATCTCTGGTCGGAGACGAAGTAAAAATCGGTGGGCCCTCATGGCGGGGCATCGGTTATTCAACGTAGATCTGCCAATCTGGCAGCGGTACCGTGCGCGCGGTGTGGGTAAAGCGAGGCCGTGGAAATTTGGAATCTCGAACCGCCTGCGGGGTGCGGGCCGTGGGGTCGACACTCTTGGTGGATCATGGTGCTCCAGGAGGCAGGGGCCCGCGCGGTGCGGTCCGGCCGAATCAGGGCTGGGAAACGCGTGCGGGTGGCCGCGCCGGTGCGCTGGGCGGGCGTTGGCGTTCCGCGCTAACAGCAAGGAGTTGTGCCGCCCGGTTCTCGCACCGTCGCACGAGGGGGTGTTTTGGCAGAGAGATGAGCGAGTTGGCCGCGTGGGATGAAGCTACGCTGCGTGAGTGCAGTAAGCTAGGCCGCGCTGGCAGTGGACATGGTTAGATCTTAGCCGCTTCAGGGATGGTGGGGGCGTGGGGCTTCAGGGGCAACCATCCTCCGTTTCATATTGGGCCATTCTATAGCCTAAGCTATACTCGTTGACCAATACTCCGTTTCTCTGTTGTTTTTCAGAGTAGTTTTTTTTCCTCCTTTGGGAGTTAGAGGACTTAGCAATGACTCGTGCAAAATATTTTTCTCCAAAAATAAAAAAGAACAGTGCACGAGTTAACATATGCAAATGACAAGAGCAAAGCTCCTCGGAAGAACCCAAAGAAAATATCAAACCCATGGAACTCTCTAAAGGCTTGTTTACGTACATTATGATCTAACTCAGTTTTTTTTGGATTAACTCAGAATTCAAACTAAAATCTCTTTTAATTCGAAGGAATTAGTTCTAATATCCCTGAATCCTAATCCAAACAAGCCCTGAGTTGTATAATCACGTCGCTTTGTGGTCACCTAAGAGCCGATCAGGATGGAAGAAAAATAAAATTATCCTCAAGAAAAACGACACAAGGCTCTTTAGTGGTCCACCTAAGCGTCCAGAACAATTGTGCATCCTGCTCCTGCGAATGAACAGCGATGATGTCCAACATTTGGCCAGCATTCCCAATCCCATGGCCAGTAACACGGAATGAACAAACCGAAGTGTACGTGTACTGTTGTAGGCGATGGCTACGTCTCGCGGAGGGTGCTGTCCACCCAACCACAAATCCTTTGCTTATATGGCCCAACTAGTCTTTTCTTGCACAAAATTGTATTTTTGACCCTCTCTCCCTCTTATTCTGCGGTCGGGAAGCGCGGAAGGTCACTTTCCGCACTCCCCGAGCGCGGAAAGGCACCAGAGCTAGCCCAGCGTGGGACCGGCCACTTACCGCAGTGCGTAAGTGTGGGAAGAGTCTTTCCGCGGTGGCCGAGCGCGGTAAGTGGCCGGTTCCACGGTCGCCGTCCATTCCCGCGGAGATTCGCGCTGATCGCCTCTCTTCCACGCTCATCCACCGTGGTAAGAGAGGGAGAAGGCTAGATTTACAAAAAAAAAAAATAGTATAGATGTTATTTTTGTAAATACGTGATGTCAAAGGCTAAATACATGATGGATTCCCCAACCACATGTGCCCGGACGCCGGTCTTGGCCGACAGCTGCCCCGGTGCCGACGCCATCCGTGAGCTGGCGTCTGGCAAGTGCAGCACCGCTTCACTCTTCTTCCTGTCGCCTGTGAGCCTGTGGCTCGTCTCCGGTGGTAGGGCCGCAAAGATCTCTCGCTGGGTGAGGCCGTGAGGTTGTGCCTCTCGCCCCAAGTGTCCGCCGGGTAGTGGGCAAGGCGTTCTTTTCTTTATTCAAAGGCGCTACTGGCCGAGGAGGAACCATACAAAATTGGAGATGTGTAATTTGATGGTACACTACTGCTACTACCACAATTCGTCCAAATGTCAACCAACTTTCTACGAGTACAGAGTACTGGCTCCGGAAGGAGGATGGTGATAAAGGAATTTTTGGCCAATACGGTGAGTTTACGAGCCGTATTTGTAGGTTTGACAGTATGCTATAGGTATTTACAGAAATAGCCACGCTGGCGCACAGTATCGGCGGTTTGCGAGCCGTATTTGTAGGTTTGACAGTATGCCACGGGTATTTGCAGAAATGGCCACCGTACGCCAGCGCGGGCGTGCTGACATCTCAGCCGCTAGGTAGCCGCGTGCCCACGCCAAATCGCCGCCACGGCCCCGCCACCTCAACGTGTGTCGCCGCCACATCACCGCCATGGCCCCGCCACCTCAACGCGCAAAGCGTTGGCGCGCAGTGGCCATGCGCCAGCGCCGTGGGCGCATGGCCACCCCACGCCAGCCACTGTGGCACTAGATTAGGTTAGTTGATTAGGGTTAGTTAATTAGATAAATAGGTTATGACTTAGAAAAATAGTTATTGTATGAAGTTTGAATTTGAAGGAAATTTATAATATAGCAAATGAGTTCAAAAAATTATGAAATTTTTTGTGGAGCCTCTCAACACTGTATACTTGCTCGTGTAAATTTTTCATAATTTTATTCATTCAGAATTGTTATCGTTATTTCGTATAAGTGTCATGTTCGTATGAATCAATAAATATAGAAAACGAGCTCAAAAAATTATGAATTTTATTTTGTTCAACTCCTCACGCAGTGGACTTAATTGTGTAATGTTTCGGTAATTTTATATGTGTTCTAGTATTGTCTCGAAAATTTAGGATTTAGGTCGCGAAAATTTTGATTTCAGGTTTCATGATTTCATGTGAAGAATGTATAAAAAAATTACATTTAGTTTAGTGTCCGCTGACGCATGGCCAATGCATGGCCACCATGCGCCAGCCAAAACAGTGGGGTTAATTCGTGCTGACCATCTTTCCCACCGTCCCTCCTTCCTCCTCCGCACATCGTCGCCTCGTCCGTAAATTGCAGGCGCCAATGTTACGGAATTCCGGCGCCAACGCCGCGACTTTTCTCCGCTCGGCTATAAATACCGAATCGCACTCGCTCTTCGCTCATCTCAATTGTGTTTGATTTCGTTCTTGCGCTGCCGCTAAGAACCCGAAGAACGAACATAACTAATTTTATTGGGAGGTTAACTATTTTGTTGCTTCGCCGCCGCTCGTTGCTGCTCGCCTTTCGGTGGTCGATTGATTACTTCCTCCGAAGGGCAAGTAATTTATGTTATGCTTTTGCCTATTTACCGTAGTTGTAATTAGTCAGTCTTAGTCAGCTAGTCGTAATTAGATAGTTTAGGGGCAATTAATTAGTGGTAATTAGTTAGTTCGCTAGTAATGAATTAGTTTAGTGGTAATTAATTAGTTGTAATTAGTAATGTAATATTTTTTCACCTTGTTTGTTATGTACAGCGCTAAATTCTACGATACTCAGCTATGAACTCTTCGGCAAACTTCTACGAGGATGTTGCGAGCGCCAACTCTACACTCACCGCCAGTGGGCAAATTTCGAGACAAGGGGGCCTCACTATGGCATCGTGGAGACTACTAGCACACATCGTTAAATAAGACACTCTTTGTCGTGGATGATCTGTATTATACGACATGCTAGATAAGGTTGTGCATGACCAACCGAGAAATCGTGAGTCTTGATCATATAACGATGTATCGTAGCCTTCAAACGCATTACAGTCTGGAGGTTACAAGACATCGTTATATGATCAAGATGCCACGATTTCTGCTGGTTCATGCACAACCTTATCTAGCCTATCATACAATACAAGATGAAAGGACATCATCCACACTAAACCGATAAATAAACCCAAAGGCACACTTATCTAGCCTGTCATTGATCAGTGTTACATTCTCTCTGTGTTGGAAAAGAGAAATACTTGTATGCTCTCAAAGAACTATGTCATACAAGAGCTAAACTTGAAATGTAGTTCATTGTTGGGACATGGGAAGTCCTAAACTTGAAATGAATGTGTGCTTGTGAGCATTTGTTTCCGTACGCATTATTTTGAGTTCTATATTTATTTTTAGTTGCACTAGTGGTTTATTTAGAAATTCGCTTTTAATCATCTATGAAGTACACTTCTATATGACCTGTGTATGTGATGCGGTGCTTTGTTGATTTTATCCACTTGACAATCTACTAAATTGTGTTGATAAGGCAAGCAATGAAGTTCACAGGCATTTCCTAAAACAATAGAACTTTCGATAAGACAAGCAAAGAATGATGTTATTGTCCATATGTTCCTAGAAGGATGGAAAATGCTGATATGACAATGGGCCTTATGCCATTTCCTTTCTGCAGAGGGTGCAGGGTTCACCAACAATTAGAAAAGCAACACAGTAAAGCACACAACGGGCGATCAGAAAAGCAAATAATATATATCTCTATACACACACGGTCTATTTTATTTTGAAGGCTCTCCTCACACAGTTGACTTAATTGTGTAATGTTGTGGCAATTTTATATGTGTTCTGGTATTATCTCGAAAATTTAGGATTTACGTTACGAAAATTTCGATTTTAGGTATCGGAAATTAGGGTTTCATGATTTTGTGTGACTTGGAATGTATAAAAAAAAAAGCAATACAACTCTATTGGAGATGTCGATATACAATAATAATGCGTACAAATATAGTAAAAGAAAATCACACAACACACGATACTATATGGCTCACTCCTCTGAGTCACTACTCTCTCTTGGCGGCATAATTTCGTCGCGTCTGTGGCCTTATTTTGCGCCGAGCATGACCCGTGGAGTACGTCCACCGGTCCGGAGAACGTGTGTCGGTTCGGAGGGGTATGGAGACCGTTGAGGCGGAGGTGGACCAGTAGACTGACTCTGGAGCATAGTCTGGTAGGCAAACATGTCGTGCTGCTGAGCCATACCGACCTCGGGGACAGCAGAATTCATCCACGACGGAGGCAAGAAAACCACTCTGGGGGTCCGATTCCTGCAACTCCGGTTGCCAGCGGATGAGCTCGGGCCTTGCACGCTGAGGTTCCAGCGCAGCACTCGAGGAGCTCTGGCCTAGAATGAACTGTGGGGTACCGAACCTGGAGGACATCTGCCCATGAACGTGCGGTGGGGCAGCGAACCCGGAGGAGCTCTGCCCTGTGTACGCTAGAAACCCTGGCTGCCATTGTCCGTGCCCTGGTGTCGTGTACTACTCCCTGGCAAGAGCTGGGAGGCCCGTATCGTCGTCATCAGTCAACGTGAACTAGCCATCACCCCCACGGCCGTCACCCCTGCGGCCGTCACCCCCACGGGCAACTGAAGGCTGCAAGACGGAACGATGTTAGTACAAATAAACACTCTGGACGTAAACTAAGAACCTCGTACCTCCCGGATGTGCAGTGCAGATAACCGAGGGGGAGCGCCAGTCTATGTACCGGGTCCGGACGACATAAGTGATTGATCCCGACGGACCTACGGCGAGAGAACGGCATGATGTTAGCGGAACGTAAGGTATAACTAAAAAAATTGAATGTAAATTTGCACATAGCGACTTACCTCCGCAGCGACCTGGCCCACGGATGACCGACGGGGAACGCTACGACGCCTGCCGGACTCGCTAGGTCGTGGTGACCTAGCGGGTGAGCACACCCCCCAACTTCGTGCCCAATGCGCAGGACGTCGTCCGTCGAACGACTGCAACTCAAATTCTTTATTATCTTCTTTATCTCCCCCGAGATGTGCTTCAAAACTTTTTTATATACCACCAGGGTTCTATCTGGGCTGACTTGGGCGTCGTCCGCTACGCTCTGGATGCGCAAAGACCCGCCGAATCATAGTAACATACATGTGAGTTCATTAACAAAAAGTACGAATGTCGTCACTTAAATTGCGAACCGAGGTTGTAAGTGTCGTCTGATGTCTTCATGTCATGTTACCGTGGACGATCGTCGACGCGGCGAAGCTCTCTTGGTGCGTCAGAAATATCACCTCCTCCGCGCGCTCCGGAGGAGGAGTTGTGAGTCTTGCGCGCGTTCGTGGCACGTACCACTCCATGTACGCACCGTATGACTCAGAATCGTACGGGCGCGGCTCAATCCAGACATCCAGGAGCAGCCTGTTCATCCATGTCGCAATCCACTGCTGCTGGTGCATTCGCTAGTCCTGAATATGCCCACCCGACCTCGATTGCCTACATTTTCGGAAAGATTAATGTTACAAAAGAAGACGTAAGGACTGCAAAAATTACTTGGATGAAGTTTGACTCACAGGTGTACGGTGCGCTCTCGCCGCTGCAGTCGAGCACGCAGTGGTATTGACTAAATCGTCAGACATGTATTGCGCCGCGGCGTGAAGGCTCCACCATATGTGAGAACACCAGTGACAGGTCGTCGTCCACAGTTGTAGAACGATGACGCATTGCGCAGACAGCCCGTGCGGCGCAACCGTGAGCAGAAAATTAGCATGCCATGGACACCAGATGATGTCGCTCTCATGCAACGACTCGAACTCGTTGTGGTACAACGAGTAGCACCTCGCCGGTCTTCCGCCGCCCAGCCGCAGACGGCAGTTAGCGATCCGAAGCCCATGGTGGGCGCGTGTATGGGGTCATGTGGGAGAGGGTACAGGTGCGCCGCTGTCTCGATGGTTGGCCGCCCAACAGGGAAGTGCTCCCAACTCCACAACTGCAGGAGCACGTAGCAGACGACCAGGTTGGTACTAGCGCTGCCGCGCCGCGAAACGTCACACAACCCCCGGTATGTGGTGCAAAGGATAGTTGATCCCCAGTTGTACTGCGGCATCGGCTCAGCCCCCGCGTCAACCAAAGACTCGGCGACGCGGATGAAACTTGGGTTTAAAAAATCACCCTTTGTGGTTGGAAACATGGCCCAACCAAAGAGCTGGAGAAGGTAAGTAACGAGGTGCGTCCTAACGACCTCGTCAGGTGCACCCTGCAGGCATTCGCTGAACTGCCTCAGCCAAGCTTGGGGGACGCCACGCACCCCGGAGAGGTTGGCTAAACCATTGCTCCACCTGCCTTCCGATCCACACTCGGAGGGTCTTAACAAGCGGCACACCCCGGACCGGAGACTGTCAAGAACGAGACGCTGCGCAGGTGATCGCCATCTCACCCCACCTAAAGTGGAAGGTGTGCGCCTCTGCCTCCACTGCCGACAAGTCGCGACTGACAAGTCTGCCGTCTAGGGTGAACCGGCGTCCGACGGAGACCATCCTCGCAAAGGCAACAAGCCGTGTCCGGAGGATCGGACGTAGCGATAAATCGGCGCCAATGATCCCTCCCGCCAAGCGCTGGGGCGGAGGGCCATCCGTGTCGCGGTGAACCACGCTTGCATCGGTGGTCCTTATCGAGAATTCTTCTAGTAGCTCCTAGAGAGACATGGCATGCAACACATAGAATAGAGGGAACATTAGTGAGATAGTGGCTAATGAACATAAAAGATTGTAAATTAATTGCAGAGTAGTTTTTCTGGGGTGATAAGCTACATGATAAGCTAGCTTAATTAGATTATGCTCCTCTATTCTTCGATGAATGCATTTCTTATTATTTAATTTCGCTTTACAACCAACCTAACACTACAAATTAATGTACACTACTTAATTAATTAATTAATTACTACTAATTATTTCGTAACTAATAAACAATGTAAATAACGTATACTACTTAATTAATTAATTACTACTACCGCGAATCCAATATAGATTAATAACGTTTGTTCCATATTTTAGCTGGAGTGGAACTTAGTATATGAGAATCAATTTATAGAACGTACATAGACCTTCTGAGTTTAAAAATAAGAGATCAGACAACTCGTAGAATAGCTTGGACCTTTTTTTGGGAATCATTTGCAATTTGCAGCTGCTAATTGCAATATCAAAAGCATGACACTAAGCTAGGTTGGATCAACAGAATCTCGTAAAAACACACGCGCATGTTTTCGCTGCAGATACAATATTATACCTTTTAGAAACTTAATTCTATGAGGCTAGCAAGTACTCGGTTATTGTTATACAAAGTTTCCTAAAAGGCAAAAAGAATTGCACATTCTAACAGAGAAAGTACATCTCATTATATTTCCCAGATGAATATCTAATTCAGTGACAAAAATGACTTCGAAGCTCTAATAATTATATAAAATTCCTAAATTGTACCTAATTGGACTTCGAGCGCGGAATGAAATGAATGAGCAGAAGATCGAGCGAGCGAGTGCGAAATAAAATGAATGAGCCGAAGAGCGAGCGAGCGCTAAATGAAATGAATGAGCGGAAGAGCGAGCGAGCGAGCGCGAAATGAAACGCTGGAAGGAATTTATAGCCACAAGCATCAAAGTAAATCCTTATCCCGCGCTAATTAAGCCATATCGGTGAACATGGATTCGATGGATGAGACGGATACGACTGATTGATGCTTTCGGTGGATAAAATATGGCAAATGGAGGGAGGGCCTGGTTCAAATCCTCCCATAATCAACACATGGCAAATGGTGGCCAAAATAGAGGGAGGGTCAGGTTCAAATCTTCCCACAATCAACACATAGCACAGACGTTTATTAATTCGTACGAACACGACACTTATACGAAATAGCGATAAAAATTCTAAACGAATAAAATTATGAAAATTTTACACAAGCAAGTACATATTGTCAGGAGGCTCCACAAAAAATTTCATAATTTTTTGAACTCAATTACTACATTTTTAAATTCTTTCAAATTTCGGAACCTAACTAACTAACCTAATTAATTAACTGAGTAATCGACATTAACCACCTTAACCCGCGCGCTTAATTGGCTGGCGCACGGCCACCATGTGCCTCGCTCGCCGACGATGGCCGCTGTGGCGCCGTGTGTGAGTGGCGGGTCCGCGTGGCGGGCGTCGGCGAGTGGCGGGGCCGGCGTGGCGGGACGACGCGAGCGGCGGGGCCGACGTGGCAAAGTGAGTGGAGGTCGGGCTACGTGGCTTGTGGCGTGGCGCCGCAAGACGTCGCGGCGCCGCGCTTTTGGCACATGGTCACCGTCGCGTCCGGATGGCTACTTTTGCTAATACCCTCATTATACTGTTAGAATTGTAATTAGGACGCAAATAGGTGCTAAATAAGCAAAAAAATCGATGATAAAGAGTCAGAGCTACAAAGGCTGGGCGTCGTCTATTGCGTTGGGAAAGGGGCATTGCCTCTCAATTCAATTGTCATGGCCGAAACTGAAACTGCGAAAGAGGGTAAAGCATCTGTGTATATCCATTTCGATTTCATGAGTGGCGCTGCGATTGACCACGAGGAAAACGACGCACAGCTCAATCATTCAGGCTCTTTGCCCAGTGTTATCTCGCGGTCGTCGCTGAGATGGATACCACAGTTGTTTTGAGTGTTTGGTTCAAATCAACGTACTACGTTACCACTATTTTCAACACAGCAACTCTAATTTCTGACAAGACAAATCGCTGTGATCATATAGACCACGTGGACACGCACAATGCTTCTATATTAGTAGATAGTAACGTCTAGGGAGCACATGTGGTGATAACAGTTTTAACTTCAGAAAGTCCTAATAGTAATGTTTCGAACTGTCTAAAATAAAAGCAGGATAAATTATGAGTCAGATTAAAAGGAACGGGTAGTTCATCCGCACTATGACACGTCTATTAGTGTACTATTCTATATGCATCCATTAATATCTATGCATTTTTTAAGCAGCGGGATCATAGCCTATGGCACCGCTGGAAATCTTAAAACATCCATTTTATGTAGGCCCAGTTATTTTTCTAAAATTTTGAGGCAAGAGGGTTCGGTAGAAGTTTGCAGATTCTCGGAAGAGACCCTGCTGCAATATCTCGATCCATAAATTAGGCCTTAGTAGATTGGTGTATAGGTTTTCTAGTCTCTTCGCTCGATTTCTCCCGTTTAGCCAAGTCAAACTCAGTATTCATAGAGATTTCTTTCTTCCGAAATCTAATTATGGGAGAAGACTAAACAGTCTTTGGAGGACTTTTATTTCTTTGAACTATAACTATGAGGACCTATATGTATAACAGACACAAAAATAAATAAAGATATTGGATCTTCTCTACACATTGTATCTCTCCTTAGTGTTCATTGTTTACGGCATGGATTATCTACCATTCTTATCCTGTTATCCATACAACTGATTCAGTTCTAGCAACAATAGTTTTTCCTTGTCAAGCAATGTTGAGTTTCCTTGTGGTTGCCCAAAAAAAACGGCAGGTCACCATGGACGCGAAAGTGGAATTGCTCGCAAAAAAGCAGCTTTCATGCACCCTTCACGTGGCCAGTGTCTATCTGCAGAGACTAATTCGTTGTGCACAGAAGCAAGCATCGCCGGATTGCCGCTACTCATACCTATTGTTTGAAGAAACAGTCAGATAGTGAGTTGATTCGCGCCCATGACTTGTCTATTTTTTTCACAGTTGACTAATCTATCAGGAACCGCATGTGCATTAACATCTGTCGTCTGTGTAGATTTTTAGTGGAGTATGGAAACACGTGTTGGAGAGCTATCAGAGATTTCTTCAGTGGTGGATGCACTGCCCAGCGGGATCATCATTGTTAGCTTTCTCACCCATGTTTCAGTTCTGGCAACTAAAGTGCAACAGTAGCCCTCCCTTATCAAGCAGTTTTGAGCTTCTTTGCTTTTTTTTTGGGGGGGGGATATAACCCAGCTTTTATAAAGCTAATAACAAGTCTTACAGCAGTATTATAAACAGGAAGCATTGGGATCTCAGCTTACCGATATTTTGAGCTTCTTTGCTACTGCACGATAAACGACATCTCATCTAAACTCGGAAGGGATAAGGGAAATGGTTCACGAAAAGGCGGCTTTCATTTGCCACGATCCACAGCAGTCGATGTCTACCTCGAGCTCGAGATGTTAGCCACAGAAGCAAAGCACAGCGACGCCTTGCCAGCTTGCACCTGTTACATCAGCCATGCCGGCGGCTTCAGGGGAACAGCCCGGCAGGGGGCTACGTAGTAGGAAGTACTTACATCCCGCTTTGCGTGTGCATGTGTTAATGCGATAAAAGTAACGGCGATAGATGCGAGATGATATCTTGTAGTATCTAGATCGCATTACGAGTTCATTCTGTTTCTTCCTTAGACGTGCAGGTGCAGGTGAGGCACCGCACGCATGGGTGAGATATTTTGACACTTGCGGAGATCGGTTAGTACATGTTTGGATAAGATTGGTTACCTTTTATATTGGAAAGGATTTTAGTTCAGTTTGAAGGGATTGGATTGGATCCAAACAAGTTTTTAATGGGGATATTTATCTTGTCTTCTTCTGATTTATGACTATTCATCCGAGTTTGCCTTTTGAACGGTCCAACCTCGCAAAGGGGAACATAACTTCCATCGTTCGGTTTTGGTTCTACTTCGAAGTGAGCTTAAAAGGCTAAGAAATCATTCGAATGAACAGCCTGTTCGGTTCAAAGCATCAACTGTTGCCAGGTCGATCTAGTCTGGGCACGAAACCATTCTAAAAATCCAAGATAATTTCTGGAGCGAACCCGTAGAAGTAATTCATTGACAAAAGATGGTAGTGTAGATTTCTCTAGTTGGTTGCTCAATGCTCAGCAGTAGATCTTCCGGAATTCCTACAAAATACTTTTTGACGGAAATCTCCTCCCTCCTATCCAAAAAGGCCAAGACTGTACACCCAACAATATGGTGACAGGGACCGAATCGGGTCCCCATCAAGAGCCCACAAAGCACGACGCACTCTCACTCACCGCCACGTCACTCTGTCTCTCTCTCTCGTAGGCAACCACCGCCACATGTTCTGCTGTGTATGAATCACACGAGGGACCCGCGTGTCATCCCCTAGGAAACACCAGAGGAGGCAGGGAAAAGAGGCAGGCCAGGAGAAAACATATGGCCAGAGAATTCCGGGAATTTTGTACCGCCAGTCCGAGAAGCTTGTGGCCAGGAACCGCGCTTTCTAGCCTTCGTCTATCGACTTGCCTCTTCGGTGACACGGCCAGGCACCGAGGCGGCCTCTCGATCGATTGCGGCTTGCTGCTAGCGGTAGTGGGGTTGACGTGTCATGAATTTTGGATACAGTTGGTCCTATTAGACAATCGAAATTTCTGAAGTAGCTTTCTCAGCCCAAAAATTCTAATGTTAGCCCCATCCTTCTGCCAGCCGCGGCCCCCACCGCCGCACGTACGTGCTGCCATCGCGCATGGCAGTCGGTCGCCTCGCCCTAGCCCCCAAGATGCTGCCCTCCTCAGACGCCACACGCCGCCAAGGCGGCCACACCCCGCCCTTGCTCGCCTCGCCTCCTCAAGACGCCACGCCGCCAAATAGGCCTAGGCCTCGCCAGTAGCCTTGCCGGGTCCTGCAAGATTTTAGTAAGAGCTGGGCATCCCGCTGCCCCACAAATCCATAAAACGAGTGGAACGCAAACGCAGTGTTATTTTCAGTTACGAAGCAAAGAGGAAGAGGGCCAAAGAGGAAGAGTGACAAAAAGGAAGAGAGTTCTCGGAAGAGAGGAAGAGAAGGAAGAAACCAACCAGAGAGCAGTTGAAGTTCGCTCAGTTACGAAAGTTGTGCATCGTCTGTGAGCACCTAGAAAAGGTAAGTGTCATTCGCATCCGGCTATAATTTTAGCTAGTTTTAGTAATGTGATTAGGATGTAATTAGATGAATTGTAGTTTCTTATTGTAGCAACTGAGTAGTTATAGTTGTGTAGTCGGTGTATTTTTACTTAGTGTTCTGACATAAAATTAGAAGACTTAGTGTGATTAGCGCGTAATTAGAAGACTTAGTAGTTAGCAATGTGATTAGCCCGTAATTAGTTGACTTAGCAGACTTATTGTTGTTAGTGTTGTAAATTTTAACTCAGTGATTTGCATAGTGTCAGGCGCTTGACCATAAAATATCAAAATATTCTGAGGTCCTTTAACGAAATAGAAATAAAATTGAAATAGAGTCGCTGATGGTCGGGTCCCACCGAGCAAATGCACCGCATGCGTAGTCCATGGACTCTTGACCGAGTATGTTAACCTTCGGTCCATGCACTATGCCATGGACCGAGTCAATGACAAACGGGCCCCACCTGTCAGTAGGCTTTAAATTTCGAAATTAAATGAAAAAACACTATACAGTAGACCCCGTATGTCAGTGGTAGAGGCTAGGTTTAGCTCGCGTATAAATTTTTTTAAATGCATTAGGAATTTCTGAAGTGATTTATTTTTACACTGTAAATTCGAACAAGTTAAAAAATTCATAACTATTTGAAATTAACTCCAAATTTAGTCAAACCAATTTTGTTGGTTTCCTTTTTTATTGTACTTTAACTTAGAATAGGTTTGAAACTTGTTACTACCATATAAAATTTCGGAATTGGAATTAAATTCGGTTAAGAATTATTTTTACACTAGAAATTAAATTAACTTCAACATTTCATAGAAAATTCATATGAACTCCAATTGAGATGAATCAATTTTTGTTGGTCATAAAATTTTATTATATAGCTAACCATGTAATTTTTATGTCCACTAGTATTCTACAAATTTTCACGAAATGTTTAAATAGAAATAGAATTGAACCTGCAACTATGTAATTTTTCTGTCCACTAGTACATTAGATTATAAAGAAATTACACAATGCTCTGCACAGTGTTAGGAACTTGAACCTAAAATTTCAAAATATTCAGAGGTGGTTTAACATGTAATTCAAATGTGCATAAGACACAACAGAATTAGAATTGAAAACATGGAGTATGAAAAGATGGTGTAAAGTGGGCATGACCAGATTTGTAGAAGAATTCATTTGAAAAACCCACAAATAAGTGGATGGCCCGAGAATTGCATATAATTGGTTTCATATGCATCTGTGTTAGGTACTTCATGGCTGAGATTCAAGATTTGTTCGTGTTCCACGGGAACGCTCTCGTACGTGATGGACCGTACAGGGCGGATCTGTCAAATTGTGACCAGATCATGATCCGGACGCCTGGTCTGAAGGACATGAGCCTCTCAAAGCTAAGGCGGTGTGTGCGTTCCGCGTTCGATCGTGTCACTTCAAGGAAGAAGCTACGCATCGAGGTGCTGTATGCCTTAGTGGTGGGTGGTGCAGACAAGACCGTTTGGCAACTTATGAAGGTGACAAGTGACGCTTCATAGGCCAATTACATGGAGGTTGTTTGCAACCCTGCTGCCGCGATATATGCGCGGCCGACAGTCTATGTTCAGTTCGTGGATAGCACGGGGACATCCGGCATGGGTGGTTCCGGTGAAGCTGCTGGTGAGGAGGAGTCTGCATTGGTCTCCGGTGTTAGAGGAGACGCGGGCGAGGAAGTAGGCGATGGAGACCTGAGGAGACGTGCCAACAATTTTGAGCCCAACGAAGGAGTAGAGAGATGGTGGGCAGCCCATATTGATTGCCACGAGCACCTGGCTGACCAGGTGGAAGAGGTGGAAAGCGAGAAGGAGGATGTGGAAACAACCAGTTCTGAAGACGAGGAAGACGGAGAAGTTGCTACGGGAGGTGCAGTTGGTGGTGTTGTGACCACCGACATTGCTTACGTCCCCTCAAGATTGGACGACGTTGCGATGACATCGCTGGTTCTGCCACAGCCGGAGGGGGCCGAGTGAGGGTTCAATGATGACACCCTGCTCCTAGGGCAGCACTTCCCTAATAAGAGCGCCGCCCAGCATGCTATTGCTAGATACGCCGTTAACATTGGCCGGACGTATCGGGTGCAGAGGTCCAACCCCGACACCTACATCGTTAGGCGTGTTGATGAATCCTGTGCTAGCATGGTCCGTGCGCAGCGGTTCACGGCCGTGGCCACGGGCTTCCGAATAACGGCGCTGAAGGACCACACATGCGAGCTAGCTGAGCCGCTTCATAGGCACCGCAACATGACGTCCTTGTATGTTGCCAACCTGATAAGCCACCTCGTCGTTGGAGATGTTTTCATTTCGCCAAAGCTTCTACTGGCAGATGTTGCCAATATGGTGGGGTTCTAGGTTAGCTACAAGACGGCATGGCGGGCGAAACAGAAGGTCGTGGAGCGAATATTCGGCACATTCGAAGAGGCTTACAACCTAGTCCCAAGAATGCTGCATCAAATCGCATAATCAAATCCCGGGACATACATAAACAAGATTGAGTGGGTGTATCCGACGGAGGGGCCTAATTGTTTTGTTCTTGAAAGGGTCTTCTGGGCCTTCTATCAGGCGATCGAAGAGTTCAAGCATTGTCATCCCGTGCTGACGATAGATGACACCTTCCTATGTGGGAAGTATAAGGGTACCATCCTCACCGCGGTTGCAGCCGACACGAACGACTAGTTACTCCCCGTGGCCTTCGCAGTTGTTGAGATTGCAAACACCGATAGCTGGCTGCGGTTCCTGTCCAATGTGAAGCAGGTGGTGGTCCAAGACCGCCCAGTTGTGTGTGTCATCTCAGACTGCAATGCTGGGTTGTTGTCCGCGTTGAGCACGATGCAAAATGGGACGCAGCCGCTGTTCCAGTGGAATGATGTCAGGAGTCGTTGGTGCATGAGGCATCTCGTTGCGAACTTCCACACAAGGTTTCGGAGCAAGGACCTGATGAAGACGTTCAAGAAGCTCCGCAAGCAGAACCAAAGGCGGAAGTTCAATACGATGTGGAGACAGCTTGACGAGGAGACCGGGAAGCATCTAAGGGACTCGGCGGACGAAGAGGCAGGGGCAGCGGTAGGAGTGAAGAATCTAGACCCGCCATTATGAGTTCATGGTATATTTTAGTAATTAATGACAATCGTCATTTGTAACTAACATTTTCCATAAGTTAGATGAATAGGTTATGTTCCATGATGATGGGGACTTTGGATGACATCATGAGTCAAGACTCTGGATCAAGTCAAGACTCTGGATGAAGGAAATCATCATGTGTTGATGGTGTTCAAGTCAAGATCCCGAAGTAAAGAAGATCATCATGTGTTGATGATATTGAAGTCAAGAGCTTGGAGTAAAGGATGCATCATGTATTGATATGTATCAAGATCTCGAAGAGGAGATGATCATGAGTTGATCGTCAAGTCAAGAGAAGACTCATCATGTGTTGATGGAGATCAAGTGAAAGAATGCATCATGGGTTGATGCATATTCAAGTCAAGAACTTGAAGTAAAGAAAATCATCATGTGTTGATGATTATCAAGTCAATGACCCGGTCTTGAAGAGAAGATGTGCGTCATCAAGCTTCAAGTGAATATGCAAGGCAAAGGTATGACTAGCTAGGGCTAAGGATGTGTTTCTAGTCTTTTACCGGTCTTGGTGTTTGGTTGGAAGACCAGATTGCTAGTATAGGTTGTCGTACTATTAAGAGGGGTCTTGACTAGTAGCTTGAGTGTGTCATGTGTTGATAGCTCGTTGTGTTTGCTCTTGCTCTTATTAGCATGTTGCCAATATTTATGAATGTGATTTGCAAATAGTTGAGGCTCATGCATAATCTTTGTAGCATGTGACTTTAGTTTGCGAATGTGTTTTGCAAATGGTTTAAGTCCATGTACCTTGTTCCTTGTGGCGTTGATTCTAAAAGTCGGCAAATGTGTTTTGCAACTTGTTGAGAATCTCGCCTTTAACCCTTGTTTGCATCGCACATCAATTGGCAAATGTGTTTTACAAATTGAGTTAAAGTGGAATGCAAAAATCCTTTTTCTCAGTTCTGGCGGACTGACCGAAGGCTTTTGGGCGGTCTGACCGGCCTTTGAAAGGTTAACCGGGTTGTGTGCCAGTTCCTTGTTTTGGCGGTCTGACCGCCCTTGGTTAACTGGTCTGACCGGAGGGACCCCAGTCTGACTGCCTTGTGTTGGCCGGTCTGACTGGACCTCCGGGTCATGTGAACTGGTTAGCTTTTTCCAGAGAATGTGTTTTTCTGGATTTTGTGTGCCGGTCTGACCGCCATGTGTTTGCCGGTCTGATTGGACCTCTAGGTCAAGTGACTCGGTTAACTTTTTCCAGAGAGTTGGAATATCTCTTTGTTTTGTTGTGCAGTCTGACCGCCATGTGTTGGCTGGTCTGACCGGGTTGGCACGGTCGGACCGGCCACTGGTTGGCGGTCAGTTCGGACATGTGTCCAACGGCTGGTTTTATAGCCGTTGGAGTATGGCCGGTCTAACCGGCCATTGGTTGCCGGTCTGACCGGGCTTTTCTGTTTTTCGGTAGATTTCCTTTCAAACGGCTAGTTTTTTTGTGTGGGCTATAAATACCCACCTTGGTCTGTTGTGGGAGTGTTGTCACTAGTGCTATTCATTTTTTTGAGCAAAGAGCAAGCCCTCTCATCTCTTATGTGAATGTGTTGCACTTAGTGAGCTTAGAGAGCAAATCCTAAGTGTATGTGTTGCATTAGGTAATGGATTGTGTATCCATTGAGCTTAGACACTTGATTCGTTTAAGTGAGCGTCTCCGACTTGTTACTCTTGGTGTTTGCCGGCACCTAGATGGGTTGGAGGAGTTGCGCCGGTGATCTTCTACAAGAAGGTTGTGAGAAGACCCGGGCAGTTGTGAGTGGTTTGATGCTCGCTATCTCCGGAGTGGAGGAAGAGCTACCCCGAGTGGATCGAGATGTTTGTTCATGTTGGACCCGGTCCAAGTGGTTGGACTTACCTCGGATGTGTTGGCTCAATTGTGGAGTCGGTCCAATATCGTTGGGCTTACCTCAACATGGATTAGGGGAGACTGGCAAGTCTCCAAACACCACGGTAAAACATCATTGTGTCATTGTGGTTTGTTCTCTTGTGTTTTACTTTGTGCAATTTACATTCCTTGTATTAAATTGCTTACATATCTTTGTATCATTGCTATCATTATCAATAGTATATTGTTGTTGGTTCACTTGGTAAAGATTAGTTGATTTAGCCTTTAATTGTGCAAAATCGTATTGTTGTTAGCTTCCTCATTAGAAATCGGTTTTAGCCAAAGAAGTTTTAAAACCGCCTATGCACCCCCCTCTAGTCGGCCTCCTCGATCTTACAAGTGGTATTAGAGCTTAGTCTCTCTTTCATTAGACTTAACTGTCTAGATAGTAAAGGATGGCGATTATGGAATTTATGCATCCCGATAGCGCACCACACTTTGATAGTTCAAATTATGCTTTTTAGAAAATTAGAATGACCATCTGTATTAAGGCCATGGGCCCAAACCTATGGAGAATTGTTGATGCGGATTTTGCTACTCCAATTGATCCACAAAACCCCACTCAAAGGGGAGAGCAAAACTTGCGATACGATACTCAAGCTTTAAATGCTCTCTATAGCGCTTTGAGTGTGGAGGACTTCAATAGAGTGAGCAATCTTGAGAATGCTCATGATGTTTGGACAACTCTCATGGAAATTCATGAGGGAACCTCCATGATCAAAGAAGTTAAACTGAATAGGTTGAAGCTCAAATATGAGATCATTTACTATGTTGCCTCATGAGAACATCAATGAGATGTATTCTAGAATGAACAACATAGTAAATGAGCTTAAAGGTCTATCTTGTGATTTAACCGCTCTTGATATTATGCGAAAGATACTTAGGGCTTTACCGGAGAAATATGAGACATTGGTGACTTTATTCCTCAATTCTCCCGAATTTCCAAGGATGACTCTTATCGCTCTTTTGGACAATCTCATCACAAATGAGATGTACAAGAAGGACAAGAATGAGCTCAAGGAGAGGGCCTCAACTTCAAGCAAAAGAATTCATGCTTTTAAGGCCAAATATGATTCAAGTGAAGATGAGAATCAAGATGAAGAAGATGATGATACCGAAGAAGAATTTGTCACTCTCATGAACAAAATGGGAGATCTCATGAAGAGACGTGACTCACATAAACATTCAAGCACATCTTCTAATACAAAGCCCCACAAGACTCTAAGGTGCTACAATTGTGAAAAATTAGGACACATTTCTTCAAAGTGTCCTTATGGTAGGGAAGATGAAGAAGAGTCCAAATCATCATTAAAAAAAAAGAATAATGATGGCAAAAGAATGTATTTTGTCAGGCTAGCCATAAAAGATGATCCATCAAACCTCTCAAATACAAATGAGGCTTCATCTCTATTTGACATGACTACATGCTTCATGGAAAAAGGTAATAACGAGGTAAATGATGATGATGAGACTTCATATGATGATTTGATGGACATACTAAAGGACTTGAATGAATACCTTGGCAAGGAAAAGTCAAAATTCAAATTCTTGAAGAAAGAATCTCTTTCTCTCAAGGATTCTTATGATGAGCTAAAAGAAGCTCATGAGACTCTCTTTCTCAGGATCTCATCAAGTCCAAGGTGGATATAGGCATTACATGTAATTTATTAGATGATATGTCATGTATAGCTCCTAGTCCTTGCATTTCATCTAAGGTTAGCATATCCACCTCTTGTGATGATTTGCTAGATAATCCTTGTCGCTCAAAAATAGATGCTTCTACTTCCTCTATGCTTGTTGAGACTAACCTTGTAGAGGAAACCAAAGAGCTTAAGGACCAAGACACGAAATCAAAAAATGACTTGGAAAGAAGCTTCAAAGGGGAGGCCACTCTCGATGAGATATTGAGCAAGCAAAGGTGCTTGCAGGATAAGAATGAAATTGGCTTCACTCCCAAGAAAAGGGAGAATAGCAAGACAAGGCACAATAAAAGACACACGAAGAAATATGTCAAGTGCTTTGGATGCAATGAGAAGGGCTACTATGCCTCGGTGTGCCCAAATCAAATGGATGTCAAGTCAAGACATTCAAAATTGAGGCAAGCCGGCAATAAGCAAGACGAGGACAAAGGATGGAAGAAAATATCCAACTTGCTACAATTGCTAGGAAAAGGGATACTTTAGTAAGGATTGTCCCAAAGGTATCACTCCTAACCCTATTCTTTATAATAATCATTATTTGCTTAGGAAGGATAAGAATGACAATGTGTTTGCTCACATAAAACTATTTCTAGGGCCATTTGGGTGCCTAAAAGTATTGTGACTAACATTCATGGACCCAACCAAGTATTGGGTACCAAAATGCGCTTAAATGCTTAATAGGTACTTGGAGAGACATTGGAAGTTTAGCCCATCCATGAAGAGGTGGATTCCACCATGTGCAAAAATGGAGCCAAGCTTGAGGATGATCATTTCGTATCAAGACCCAATGCCATCTCGGTAACAAGTATTTACATTGAAGTATCTAGCCCTTTTACCTTGTTTAGGTTGTATTTCATGAAAACCTTTTCAAAAGGGTGTTCTTACTCTTTTGCTAAATCTTCTTTATTAAAATCCTGAGCAAGATGGTATGTGGCATATTAAGGGGGAGTGCTAAGTCATATATATGTATATCACATCCCTAAGTGTGCCCAAATAAATTAAGTGCGAGTAATGTTTTTCAAAATTAAGTCTTTTAGTCAAAAGTCAAAAAATTCATAACTATTAGAAATCCTTTGAAAAATTAGTTGCAAAATATATACAAATGCTTTCCAAAGGTTTCCCAAAGGTTTTGGCTCAAGAAAAATCTATTTCAAGTGAAAATGAGTTACTAGCCAAAATTCTAGATAATAGTATCTTACTTTTGACATAAACTAAATTTTTATGTAAAATTTATTCTAAAAGGAATTTGAAAATGGTCCTAAAAGAAAATTCCTAGAGTTGGCTATTCTAAACCTTTTTGGTATTCACAAGATTTTCAAAAGACGAACCTAGTAAAAGTCATTTGATTTCGAAACTCGTCCAAAACACTAGTTTGACCTAAGTGGTCACTTCTAGCACTTAAGTGAGTTTTGGCATTTGAGCTAAATTTATTCACATGAATAGGTCCATAATGGTATTTATGACTCATACATGAAATTGGATGCTCTAAATTTCATCATATGCTCAATTTGGCTCTTTTGAAGAAGTTTCATGAAAATGTGCTTTCATTTGTGAAAACAAAAGCTTAATTCACAACAACTATTCAAAAGTTGGATTTTTAAAGGCTATATAAGTTGGAAATGCTCCAAATATGTTTGTTTGGTTGATTGTGTGGAAGTTTGGAGCAAAATACAATATTTCTCTCTTTTCTCCAAAATCCAAAACTGAATTTGTTGACAAATTTAGTCTCAGCGGGTCTGACCACCTACCCCCCAGCGGTCTGACCGCTAAGCCTCCGATCTAACCGCACCTTTGCCTCCGACCTGACTGGACCTACAGAGACTTGGTTGTTTTATCCAAACTTGTTGTTTTTCAATTCTCTCAGCCATTCTCTTTGCTCCCCAAAGCCAAGTTGATCCTTGTTATCTTTACTAGCTACCTTCAAGTGCTTTTCTTGACTAAAAATGTATTTTTATTCCTCAAGTGGTAGTTTCTTTTGATCATCTTGACCTCGGCATGAGATCCATCCTTACACGTGATATCATCTTATTCCTTCAAAGTGATATCTAATTTCATTCCTTGCCGATCATACTTCTCTTGACCAAGCTCAAGTACTCTTTGTGTACGAGTGGATTCTCTCTTTTCCTCTTCTCTTTGGCTGCCTTCTTTGAAGATCTTTTCGAGGGAAGTTCAAGCACTTTGCATTTTCAAGTCTTGTCAACTCGTGGTATCCAAGTGATGTTTAATGACTATCTTTCAAAAGTGATCCATATAGAGACATTTTTTGTGCTTAATGTCAAAAGGGAAGAATTTGGTTGCAAATAATGGTCAAATGAGAGAGTTTGAAGTCATCATGAGTTTTGAATGGATATATTTCAAAGAGATGACAAAGAGGGAGATTTTGGTTGGATGGAAAAAGCCTTTATGTGTCAAAGGAGCATAACCTTTGTGTAAGGGGGAGTTTTTCTAAAAGGATACTTTCTTAGCAAAAAAGAAAAACGTTTTGGGCTTTGTTTAAAATTGGTAAACTAATTTGCAATTTGATCAAAATGGTTTATGGATCTTTATGAATGCATGTTTTCTCATGAGCATGAGCTAATTGTCATATCCTTCAATTGTTGCATTCTTTGGATCCAAAATATAGAATGAACTCCACCAAGAGTCAAATATTAATATGTGCATTTTGTTTCATTCCATATATTTGAATGCACACATTTAGGGGGAGTTCACTCTATGTTTTATCATTTCACTAGTGTTGATCGCATTCTTCCATCCACTTATATCAATGATCTCTACTTTGAAATGTATCCTTGAGTATATAAAGCTTGTGTAGTTGATATATACTCATATTAATTCAATTTAAATTATTTACAAGAGGATTGTCATTAATCACCAAAAAGGGGGAGATGAAAGAATCTAGACCCGACATTATGCATTAATGGTACATTTTGGTAATTAATGACAATCGTCTTTTGTAACTAACATTTTCCATGAGTTGGATGAATAGGTTATATTCCATGATGATAGAGACTTTGGATGACATCATGAGTTGATCGTCATAAGTCAAGACTCTGGATGAACGAAATCATCATGTGTTGATGGTGTTCAAGTCAAGATCCCGAAGTAAAAAAAATTATCATGTGTTGATGATATTGAAGTCAAGAGCTTGGAATAAAGGATGTGTCATATGTTGATGTGTATCAAGATCTCGAAGAGGAGATGATCATGAGTTGATCGTCAAATCAAGAGAAGACCCATCATATGTTGATGGAGGTCAAGTGAAAGAATGCATCATGGGTTGATGCATATTCAAGTCAAGAACTTGAAGTAAAGGAAATCATCTTGTGTTGATGATTATCAAGTCAATGACCCGGTCTTGAAGAGAAGATGTGCGTCATCAAGCTTCAAGTGAATATGCAAGGCAACGGTATGACTAGCTAGGGCTAAGGATGTGTTCTTAGTCTTTTACCGATCTTGGTATTTGGTTGGAAGACCGGATTGCCAGTATAGGTTGCCGTACTATTAAGAGGGGTCTTGACTAGTAGCTTGAGTGTGTCATGTGTTGATACCTTGTTGTGCTTGCTCTTGCTCTTGTTAGCATGTTGCCAATATTTGTGAATGTGTTTTGCAAATAGTTGAGGCTCATGCATAATCCTTGTAGCATGTGACTTTAGTTTGTGAATATGTTTTGCAAATAGTTTAAGTCCATGTGCCTTATTCCTTGTGGAGTTGATTCTAAAAGTCGGTAAATGTATTTTGCAACTTGTTGAGAATCTCGCCTTTAACCCTTATTTGCATCGCGCATCAATTGGCAAATATGTTTTACAAATTGAGTTGAAGTGGCATGCAAAAATTCTTTTTCTCAGCTCTGGCGGTCTGACCGCAGGCTTTTGGACGGTATGACCGGCCCTTGAAAGGTTAACCAGGCCGTGTGTAGGTTCCTTGTTTTGGCGGTCTGACCGCCATTGGTTAACCGGTCTGACCGGAGGGACCCCGGTCTGACCGCCTTGTGTTGGCCGGTCTAACCGGACCTCCTGGTCATGTGAACCGGTCAGCTTTTTCCAGAGAATGTGTTTTTCTGATTTTGTGTGTCGGTCTGACCGCTATGTGTTGGCCGGTTTGACCGGTCCTCCGGGTCAAGTGGCACGGTCAGCTTTTTCCAGGGAGATGTTTTCTGGAATAGCTCTTTGTTCTGTTATGCGGTTTGACCACCGTGTGTTGGTCGGTCTGACCGGGTTGGCGCAGTCTGACTGGCCATTAGTTGGCGGTCAGTGCGGGCTTTACTTTTTTTCGGCAGATTTCCATCTAAACGGCTAATTTTTGTGTGTGGGCTATAAATACCCACCGTTGCTGGTTGTGGGATTATTGTTGCTAGTATTATTCATTCCTTTGAGCAAAGAGCAAGCCCTCTCATCTTATGTGCATCTGTTGCACTTAGTGATCTTAGAGAGCAAATCCTAAGTGCATGTGTTGCATTAGGTAGTGGATTGTGTATCCATTGAGTTTAGACACCTGATTCGTTCAAGTGAGCATCTCCGACTTGTTACTCTTGGTGTTTGCCGACACCTAGATGACTTGGAGGAGTTGCACCGGTGATCTTCTACAAGAAGATCATGAGAAGACCCAGACGGTTGTGAGTGGTTTGGTGCTCGCCATCTCTGGAGTGGAGGAAGAGCTACCCCGAGTGGATCGAGGTGTTGGTTCTTGTTGGAGCTGTTCCAAGTGGTTGGACTTACCTCGGAGGTGTTGGCTCAATGTGGAGCCGGTCCAATTTGGTTGGGCTTACCTCAACGTGGATTAGGGAAGACTGGCAAGTCTCCGAACACCACGGTAAAACATCATTGTGTTATTGTGGTTTATTCTCTTGTGTTTTACTTTGTGCAAGTTATATGCCTTGTATTAAATTGCTTACATGTCTTTGTATCATTGCTATCACTATCAATAGTATATTGTTGTTGGTGCACTTAGTAAAGACTAGTTGATTTAGACTTTAATTGTGCAAAACCGTATAGTTGTTCGCTTCCGCATTAGAAATCAGTTTTAGTCAAAGAAGTTTTTAAAACCGCCTATTCACCCCCTCTAGTCGGCCTCCTCAATCTTACAAGGAGGTTCCGCGAGAGTTAGGGAGTTCACACAGTGTGTTAACTCACACGCACCCGACTTGGATAAATGGTCCCTGCTGCACGACACCGGTGGTGCAAGGTACGGGATCATGACGACCAACATGTTCGAGGTGTACAATAGTGTCCTCAAGGGTGTCTGATCCCTGCCGATCACTGCGATCGTGGAGGAAAGCTGGAACCATACCGTCGGGTACTTCGTTAGCAGAGCCATGATGGCCAAGATGCATCTGGAGGATGGCAAGCAATTCTTGGAAGTAATGCACGCGTACATGGAGAAGAAGATCAGCAAGGCTCGTTCGCACATTGCTCGTACCATGGATGGCGTCAGGCAGAAGTTCATGATCCGGCTCAGGGAGAAGTACATGATGGGCCACGCTAGAGGGAATCGGAAGCAGGTCTGCACTATTGGTGACGAAGCATCGTGCACCTACAACAAGCTGCGACTTCTCCACAAACCATGCTCCCATGTGTACACGACGTGCGCGGCATGGCACCAGGCCTCGGAGCGTTACATCTTCGAGTACTATGACATCCACCACCTGTATGGTACTTAGAGTGTCGAGTTCCATTTGTACGGCCCTAGACATACACTATAGGGACCTTTGCCCGGGGCAGGTGAAGTGGATGCCAACGACGCACTGAAGCACCCTGGTCGCTGAAGACACCAGCCACGATGCATCTGGAACAAAATTGACGATAGCCAACGCGGGCAACGGGTTCGCTGCCCCAGATGCAAACTGTGCAAGACGGTTGGGCACTCCATCAGCCGCTGCCCAAACAGACCTAGCACAAGCAACGCACCGTAGCGACCAAGATATAATTACTAAGTCGTGATGTTGCATGCTTGTTTTAATGCCTTGTATGAGTTGTATTGTTGTCAATGCATGCCTTTGTGTACGGATGTAATGTTATGTTGTCTGGGTCATATGTTAACTCATTATAGTCATTTCTACTGTTACGTTATACGGGTGTGTGTACGGTGTTATTCACTTTGCCTTACATTCTGTTGTCATATGTTTCGCGTTGATTTTCTGTGCCGTACATTCTATTTTATATGCGGACTAACATGTTGTTTCCCTCTCGGTAGGAGATGATGTAGCCTCTAGTTAACGGCGCGTATGAGCTGCTCGATGCACGCTGGGATAGGCAACATTGATGTCTGGCGTGGTCGTCCGGCGTCGGCCCTCCGAGCCTGGTCCTGAGCGCCCCCAGAGAGAGGTGGCCTCTTGATGAGTGGTATGCCCAAGACTGCAGGACACCGGTCTCCTTCCCATTGCCTGCATGTTGGACCTACCGCACATGCTCTAGTTTGATGCGGCACTCTTATCTACGCTCGTGGACCGTTGGAGATCGGAGACTCACACCTTCCACTTCCGGTGGGGAGAGATGATCGTAACTCTAGAGGATGTAGCTATGCTTACAGGTTTGTCGCTACGCGGTCTTCTAGTAGTGCCACCTCCAATGTCAGTAGACTGGAAGGTGTGTATGGCTGACAGATTCGGTCACCCGGATTTTGACAACATATCAGGTGTGCCAAACTCCTGGCTGTGGGAGTACATGGCTTGATGTGAATATCATGGGGATATGCTCACGATCTTGGGATGATGATACAATTGGCAATGGCGTTGAAGGTTTGTCGATTCATTCATTTTCGGCGAAGTTCAAATTGCTGTCAAGTCTCAGGCAGTCAGACTAGCCAATGTGTGGCGGTCAGACCGGCCTGTGTGGCAGTCAGATTGGCCACATTGGTGGTCAGACTGGCTAGGTCTCAACTCAGGCTCTGGCTAAGTTTGGACTCGGTCTTCGGAGAAGGATCGAGAAGGGGTATTTTGGTAATTTCACCTAAATACCGCCTTAGTGACTCTTGACTAAACCACGGCGCAAGACAACACATGGAGAAGCGGTTTAGGTCAAGTGAAGATGAAGATGAAACCCGTTTGTGTGTGGGCTTAACGGGTGCCCAATAGAGAAACTCTTCTAGAAGGTTTAGCCCCCACTATAAATATAGGAGGGAGGTGGCTACACCCCTCAACCCTTTGGTCATTCAAAAGCCTAGTTTTGGTTTTAGGGGCTTAGAGAGGAAAGTGGAGGTTTAGGGTTCTAGAGAGTTTTGGATTGATTGTGTGCTCATGGATTGAGCTCTTGTCCTCCTGGATGGAGTGGCTGTAAACCCTCAACAATCTGATATCAATCTATGCAAGATTTCACAAAGATGAGTCTCCTTGTGTTCTTGTTATCTCTTTTGTGATTTTGAGGCTTTCTTTGATCCTTTGATTTTCTGTTGGTTTCTTGCCCCCATCTACCTTGCTGTGACATGTGGGAATACATCTAGTATCATCTTGATCATCAATCACCCACGAGCAAGAGTTTAGATCAAGTTTTCGTTTTTGCCCGGTTTTGGAGACACCTCCACTCAAATGGGGTTGCTTGGAATAGGTTCCTGATATCCTTAGGAAGGTGCGTCTCGGTCAAGTTTGAAATCGGAGATCAAAAGTTAGACCAAATTGTGTTTTGAACGTTGGGCTGTTTTCACTATTCCAGACTCACGTCCGACGCTTCGAGGTAGCGGTTAGACCGCTTAGCCCTCCTCACGACGGCCCTTCTTGCTTTTCGATCTAAGCGCCTCACTGTTTGTGTGTTGAGTTTTTGATTGTTTTGCTTTGGGGTGTTGATCGGATTTAATACAAGTCTTTCGCTGAGCTTGCACATTGATCTTCATAGCTTTAATAGCTATTGGAGTGAAAATCGTGTTGAATCTGATTAAGGTGAAAAATTAGGCACGTTCCTATTCACCCCCCCCCTCCAGGCGCCTTTCCGGTCCTACACCTGCCCCATGCATACGATTGTGGAGGCAGTGCGGACACACTTCCTCGCGTACCTTTTGTTTCTATTCGGATGGATCTTGTTTTCTACGACTTAGGGAGACTGCGTGTACCCTAGCTACATTCATCTTGTAGAGTCTTTGGTGGACACCTGGCCTGACGAGGTGCCATAATACAGTTGGGGCTCCGCAGTGCTTTGTGCCACTTACCGAGGATTGTGCGATGCCTCTCAGCGCAGTACGGGCGGGGAGACACTCCTCGCGGTATGCTACACCCTGCTATAGCTATGGGTATGGGAGCACTTTCCGGTTGGCCGTCCATATTTCTGCAGCATCGTGCACACTTTCCAGTTGAGCGCTGAGCTTTATAGTAATGCTAGAGGCGACGACCCCGTCGACGGGCCTACAATGGGAACGCGTTGGACACGTGGTACCCTAGGGTGGGCCAGGGAGAGACCGAGGCGTGTGTACCCTGAGTTCCATAACCTATTCGAGACTCTGCACGAGGACGAGGTCATCTAGTGACCATGGACTACACAGTTCCTTGTAGACATGGCCCCTACGGATTGTCCTCGCAGTGCACTCAGGACGAGACGCTCTGGTTGATGACCTGCCACCTGGTTTGCTCCCACATGGTCAAGCCGTACAATCCACAGCGGGTCATGAGACAGTTTGGCCTTTACCAGGAGGTGCCACCGCCGCCAGGACGACCTCTCATAGCGAAGGCCCACCGGTATGTCATTTTTCGGTATCATATTAGCTGCATGCCTGACTTAGATTTTCTAACATCTGAATTCAATTGCAGGCAAACAAGGAAAGGCTGGAGGAGCGACGATTGGAGGCAGACACAGCAGCCTTGGACGGCGGTGTGGGGCGAGAGGGCGGCAACAGACGTGGTGCACGAGTTACGAGGCTACACCGTCCAGACGTATGCTGCGTACTTACGGTGGTACGTTCCACGCACTAGGTGCAGGCTTACTGGGCCAGCTCCACAGCATCCAGTGGAGGTCATGCATGATGCTGTTGTACTAGCAGGTCCCGACCGTCACCGGGCGGCACGCCACGTCGAGACGATAAAATATTCTTTGTAGAATTTTCATCCGGCAACACGTTTCTAACTTACTATCAGTTTCCTTACAATACTACCGCTTTGATCGTATCCAATGTGAGGGTGGTGAAGCTCTACGCCATGGAAACAATAGCACATTTGATCGTCTCCTAGGCGTGGTGCCCGCCATGACCGACGACGCGAGGCTACAATTAGGGCCATAACTTGTAGTCGCCACAGCGACGTTCATGTACATCATCACGGACATCGAGGGCACCCTCCACCCCCTCCGCCTCGACACCTTCCTCGGCACCGCCCTCCGCACGTCCGTCGCACTCCAGGAGTCGTCGGAGCTACAGTCGCTCAGCCTCGACACGCCTCGGGCCATAGGTATGTCATCTGTCTGCCGGTTGTTGTCGTCAGTACTTGCCCATGCACTCCTTTCGAATGTATCTGACCTTACCGTTTGTTCTTGCAGCACTTGCAAGGGGACAACACTCTACTTCAATTGTCGTCATCACGGAGGGAGGCGCAAGATAGGACTTCCTCGCCGGTGCAACGCTGTTCCTTGGGACAAGCTGGAAGAACCAACATCATAACTTGCCCTCGTGTCGACACTAGGCTCACACATGCCATGAGATGAGAAATGTGTGTGCCTAAAAGCTCGACGACACATTCGACGCCGGTGTTTGACCAACGGAAGCAAAACTCAATAATGTGTCCATCTTTCTTTAAAAAGGTGCAATGGTACTTCTCTTTTGAAGATGTAGTACCATTTGAGGAAGTAACATCCTTGTCTTTATAAATCCCTTGGGCAACACAAGAAGAGTCACAAAGAGTCGCACTAGCCAAGGAAGAGCTACCCAAGGCAACGGCACAAATGCCAACATCAAATGATTCATGTTTAGCACGAGAAGACTCCAACTCCGAATGCAAAGAAGCAAGAGAAATCTTAAAAACGTCAATCTCGGAGTGGAGGCAAATACAAGAGTCACATGACTTGGCGCTCATATTATCGCGCAATTTCTTCAAAGACTCAACCTCGCTTTTCAAGGCAATGCAAGATGTGCAAGAAATTAATGATGCTTTCGTATTAATTTTATTTTCTAAACTAGCACAATTCTTGCAAGAGACTAAACCATCCTTAAGCAATTTTTCATACTCTAAGCACATCCTACAATGGCTAGCTTCAATTTCAATAATTTCAGCCCTAGCATTCTCTAGTTGCTCAGGGTGAATGGAATTAGTCAATTTTAACTTCTCAAATTCACCAAGCATGCCTACACAATAATCACAATCATTTCTAGCCATGGATCTAAAATTGCCTATTTCTAACTTAGTATTATCAAGCTCATGATGTAAGGCAACACAAGAATCATAGGGCATAGAAGCATTTGATTTCAATAATTCATTTTCATATTTTAGGCATGCAAGAGAATTATTCAAGTTATCCATATCTACAAGCAAGGAATCAAAAACATTCAAGGAGGTTTTCAATTTGGCAAGCTCATGAGACAAATCACCCTTCTCTCTTTCTAGCAATTTCATTTTCTTCCTAAGAGCATGCAGTTTAAGATCATATGACAACGAGCCATTAATAAGTTTTTCTTTGCTCACCTTGCTTATCTTGAGTAGGGGATCATCCTCGCATGATACATCATGATTATCCTCGAAAAGCTCTCCATCATGATCTTCCTCGATTGTTACTCCACAAATGCCAATGGGCTCCTTCTCCTCGGGCTCCATGGAGAACTCATATTTGAAACTAGAGCACATATGGGTAAAGTGGCCATGAGCGCCACACATACCACAAATTTGATCTCTAGCAAACCATCTCTGAAAATCTTCATGCCTCGCATGGTCATCGGCCAAAGAGTCACAAGAAGATGAACTACAAGACTCACAAGACCATCTACTAGTCGCCATGCTCAAAGATCGGTAAAGATCACAAAAGAGCAAACCTCGCTTGATACCACTTGTTGAACCAAAAATGTGACTATAGGGGGGGTGAATAGGAGCACGATCACTTTTTTACCTTGATCGAATTCAACACTAATTTCACTCCAATAGCTATGAAAGCTATAAAGATCAATATACAAGCATAGCGAAAGACTTGTATTGAATCCAAACAATACCCCAAAGCAAAAGACCTAACTCACAAAAACTCAAACTCTAATTGACCTGGGCGGTCTGACCGGTGCGCATCTGGCGATCTGACCGCTCGGCGGTCTGACAGGCATTGAAAGTGCGGTCTGACCGCTCCTGACGATGAATAGGGAAAAACAGCCCGAGTTCAAGATCACAAAATGATCTAACTTTTGATCTACAAGGCCAAACTTCACGAAACCTGACACACACCTTCTCAAAGATGTCAAGAACCTATACCAAGCAACAATCGTGAAGATCGTTGCCAAAGTTCTGACCTTCATCCGTTTTAGTGAAGGTTGCTTGAAAACTGAGCCAAATACGAAAATAGTGATTGAGATGATTTCGTAGGAGGAATCAATCCAAGATGGCTAAGGATATTCTCCCATACGTCCTAGCATCCTCTATCACAGGAAGAATCAAGCCAAAAGCCCTCAAGAGCAAAACCACCTAAAATCGCCCTTTCTTTCACAAAAAACCGGGCAAAATCAAAACTTAGCTCCAAAAGTTTACTTGTGGGTGGATGATGATCAAGATGACCTTAGATCATACCCCACACATCCCAGCAAGTAAGATCACAACAAGATCCCAAATAAAAACCTAAGGAACACAAAAAATCCCAAAGGCATCAAACAGAGAGTAAGAAAAAGATAGAACTCAACTTGGAACAAATCTTGCATGGATTGATTGGATAGATGGTATGTTTACAGCCACTCCACCATAGAGGACAAAGCTCAACACTTGAGCACTCAAATCAATCCATCTCTCATGAACCCTAGCCTTTCCACTTTCCTCTCCTAGCCCTAAATCCCAATTTGGGTTTCTAGAATCCAAAGGGTTGAGGGTTACAACCAGCACCCTCCCCTTTTATAGTGGAGGCTAGCCCTAGAGAGACATCCCAAACAGGCACCCGTTAAGCCTACACATAAATGGGTTTCACTTACGCACGCATTTTAAAGCGCCGTCTTCATCTTCTCTTGACCTAGATCGCCTCTCCTTGCGCCGTCTTGTGCCGCGGTTTCTCCAAAGCCAAGAAGGTGGTTTCGCACACCACCACTCACTACTTTTCTGGTATAGGGTAATTTCCCAAAATGCCCCTCTACCGACCTTTGGCGATTCCTTCACCTCGAAGCATCTCCCATGCTCCGTCATCATCCATATGGCCCCAAAGACTTCCCGCCAAGCCTCTCACGCGTCCGGATCCCATTGAACCGTCCTCGCTTGCAACTGAGACCAAGTCACTTGACGCACCATATGTCTCACCATAACTGCACCCGGCTTCCTTGACCGTTCGGGACCTCAGCTCCTCCCTGAGCCTAGTCCGGACCTCAACTCCTCCCTGAGTCTAGTCCCAGTCAACCTTGCACTGCCCGTCATGTTCATCACCGGTAGCTTCTGCTCCAGTTCCTTGTCTTCCTGGCTTGTAAGCACTCCGCTAGCCACAGTTATCTTCCAACACCACCTCGATCGTTCTGGACCTTGTTCTCCTAACCTAGTCCCGATCTAGTCCGCCTCACCATGACCTAGCTCCAGTATCCTTCACAAAGGCCTTTGCTCAAACTTCGCCTTCTATGGTTCTAGTCCATCTTGTACCTTGCTTGAGTCCAACCATCTCACCCGACTTCCACGACCGTTCTGGACCTCTGTTCTCCTAACCTAGTCTCGGTCCTCCTCGTTGTTGACCATAGTTGACTCCAAGCCACCTGCACAACAATAGGCCAAGCAACCATTTCTGGGCACAAATTCTTCACAACTTGGCCCATCTTAGCCAAAACATGCATCATGCAACATGTATGCAATGAAACACATGAACTTGACCTAACCAACAGACATCGCCGCCAAGCTGGCTGACGAACAAGTCAAAATTGGTCTGACCGCCACCCCTGGCCGGTCTGACCGCTCCCTGGCCGGTCTGACCACCACCTGTTGGCCGGTTTGACCGCCCAGCTGGGACTTAGCCAAATTTCCTCCCTGGAAATTCGAAACCTACTGGAATTTTCAAACCAATAGAACTTTTAACTCGAAACTCCAAAAATTATGAGACCAAGTGTAGTAGAATCCCCTCTCTTGCCTACACCATCTATTTTTGGCCCAGCTTCAAAACTCAAAGTCTACTTTGGCCGGTCAGACCGCTGCCCAAAGGTCGGTCTGACCGCCATCCACTTGACCTAAGCCATAGCCGGTCTGACTGCCAGTTTGGCCAGTCTGACCGCCAAGCATAGACAAGTGAGATAAGGCAAAAGAAAGCAAGAAAGCTACAATTTCCAGAAAGGAGTCCAAATTCTCACTTAAGGTCCATATCAAAGAACAATTGTTCAATTTGACCTTTGATCATTGTGAGGTTCCAAGAATTGTAATTCAAGATCAGAAATGGCAATAAGGTCATATGAATGCAAATAAGATACTCCCTCTCACTATGATCATCATTTTTTCAAGAAAATTTTATTTTTTCCCTTTTTCTCTAAGTAGCTCCCCTTTTAACATTTTTGTTACTTCTTCTCCCCCTTTGACAATGGAGTCATCAAGGAATCACGCCTTCCTCTCATCCAGAGATGACAAATGCGAAAATGAGGAAAAAGCGTAAGAAGGAGCATGCATGAAATGCAATGGAGTGGCTTCATTTTTTGTATTTTTCAATTTTTGAGTATAAGAAGCTTTGGAGATTACCCAAAAGAACAAGCTAGCATTTCTAATAGTACTCAACATATATCAAGCCTAAAGGCACTAGCAAGATCATGTTAAGACATATATATCAAAGCTAAGCTAGAAGGCTCAATATAAAGCGATGAATTTGTAAAAATTTAAGCAAAGCTTCAAATCTAGCAAGTTCATCAACAGGGATCCTAAAGTGATAATGGCCATATCAAAATATTAATGTGAGATCAAAAAGCTAACAATGACTACTTAAGAGACAAATAGGTCCTGAATTGAATTATTTTGCTCAAATTATCTCAAACGCCCATTTTTCAACAGTTTTTCATTTGCAATGAATCTTGAAGTTGACTAATGGTCTATCTTAGTGAAGAAGATCCTGGACTAGGAGCCATCCACAAACTCTTCCTAAGCTTCGACCAGAAGTTGATTAAAGGTATATCTTAGTGAAGAAGATCTTGGACTAGGAGCCATCCACAAACTCTTCCTAAGCTTCTACCAGGGCGACAGATCTTGAGGTTCATGTCAGTTTTGACAAGCAGTTCACATAAGATCGTCTGGATCATCAAACTATCTCCAAGTTCACGTCTTTGACATACAGTCTCGTGAGAGTAGTTTGGCATATTTTAACCACAAGACAATCTTTAAATTTGATTTTTTATTTTTCACAACAGCAGTTTTAGATTCTCAAAAGAACAAGAAGCTCAAGTAATGATCAATTCTAGATTAAAGAGCTAACAAAGAAATTTTGACAGGGCCAGTGTCACAAAAAGAGCACTAATTGCGCAACTAGCTAAAGCATCCATAAATTGCAATTTTTAGTTCAAGTTGTCTTAAAGTTCTAGCACATCAGCAAAGACTTAGCTACACATGTGAAAGCATGATAATTCTAGCAAGTCAAAGAACTAGACATGACATTGAGCAAGAATTGAAATACTAAAGCTCAAAAGGGTAATAAGCAAAACTTCATCAATTTAAAAGACAAGCAGTAAAGCTTATATTACAATGCATCTTTTTGGATTTTCATATGAATGCAATATGATACAATGAGATGCAAGAAAGACTTAAAAGCCTAAAAAGATCAGAAAGTTCAAAACAGATCAAGAAAAGATCAGATGAACAAGGAAAGTTTAGAAAAGAACCAACTCCCCCTCAAACCAACCCATAGGGATAAATTACCCCTAACTCACTTATCAAGGTGGCAAAACCTAGTTGGGTCTAAAGGCTTGATGAGGACGCCTGCCAAATGTGCCTTGGGCTTCACAAACTATAGCACAAAGATTTTCTACTCCACATGATCTCTAGGGAAAAAAGACTCGACTAGCTAGGGAGCGAAACACCAACACTAAAAAGCTTACATGTTGCTCAAAACCTGCTAAGGACTAGTGACTAGGAGACAAGCTCGACCTAGACTGTGAGAAGAGTACATCCTAGCAAACCATGGAATAAGAAGAGTGTCTAGAAAGGACACGTGCTAGAACAGAACCTTCTATCTACCCTGAACTCAACAAGCCCAACCCTTGACAAGAACCAGATGCTATGCAAAGTAGAATAGGGGTACCATACATAAATGTAAGGTATAGGGGCTCACACCTGAGTCGCACCGCTTGGCAGTGAAATGTAGTCGAATGAGTAGAAGCTGGACCATACTGCGTCTCCAAGAAGTGATAACCAGCATCGAATGTACATATGAGGAAGGAGAACCAACAACTGGAGTCATGAGCCACATGTTCT
The DNA here is from genome assembly GCA_036346405.1 of Phyllostachys edulis. NCBI lineage: Eukaryota > Viridiplantae > Streptophyta > Magnoliopsida > Poales > Poaceae > Phyllostachys > Phyllostachys edulis. The sequence continues at coordinate 92,738,521 of CM070562.1, read as the reverse complement.
CCTTCTCAACTAAAAAGTCTACACCAAAAAGACAGAAGAAGTTTATGCCTTGGTACTGGGTTAGTGAGACATTATCTAGGAAAAAATACCGAGGCACATGACTAGCAAGAATAGCATAAGATGATCCAAAGCTCATAACGGCATATAATCAACAATTCAGGGCATGAGCATGAAGATAGATATATCAATCACAACACATGCTATCCAAGATATGATAAAGCTCAAAATATCCTTAGTTCATAATAAGGCATAGGAGCAAACAAGCACATAGCATATCACACAACATACAACCAGTCAAGGGTAAAGCATGCTAGTGAAGCTATGGCAAAGCTCATGTATCCACGATTAACAATAAGGCACAATACCATGTAAGCATAAAATATGTTATAGAACAAATAATAGATAATATATGCTAACATGGATATCAAGTAAGCATGTGGATACATAAAGCAAAAATCAACAAGAGCACGATAAAAAAAAGTACAAAACAACACAAGCTTTTGATGACAAAACCAAACTCATACAACCATGGAAATAATGAACAACAATCTAATACATGGATACATAAGTAAGGTACTAGCAAAGGCATGATGAAAGATATCATAAGAGTAACACATGCCGATATGATACAAGTGAGCACAAAGAAAAGCACAACACGCCAAGAATGAATAATCATGAAGGTAAAGACATGAAGGTGTAAGATAGCTCACAAAATATGTGAAGACGCTGATCATGAAAGCACATGCCTCTTGGAGGCCATCATGGGGATGGAGAACCATCAAGTGTCCTGATCACGTGATAAAGCAAAAGACCAGAACCTTTTAATTCCATGTTCTCCAACCCGTGTCCCCGGTACCTACACATGAGAAAAGTAAGATGTCCAAGTCTTGGATCCCGAAGGGTTAGAGAGCAAATAATTGAGAATCCAAACCTTGGACACACGACCACTAGACGCAATTGAACCATTATGTGAGTTAGCATGATGCAAATGATGGTTCATGCAAGAAGATCCAACACCATCCTTAGAGGGACGCCACGAGTGGACAACTCAATGAGGAAAACGAGGTCCATCATTAAAAAAAGCGGCGATAGCCTTGCTTGAAAGCACCATGATGAGAACCAACAAAAGCACCAAAAGAACTCACACATCCTTGCCGTGGGTGTGTACCTCGACGAATAAAATGAGGTCCACCTCTTGGGAAACGATGGAAATCCTACCTCGGGGCAGCTCGTGGACTAAAACCAAAACCACAGAAATTGAGTTCACGATGCTGTCCAACACCACTAGAAAAGGTGTCTTCAGCCTCATCTAACTTTCGAGTGAGCAGACAATTAGAATCACTGCGGCAGCACCTGGTTTGTGCTCATTGCAGGGATCCAGTGAATGTGTTCACCTCGCATACGTCAACAAATCATCCCGAATGAATTCCATTTGAAATAGCATGTTGTTGTTTTTTTCACTTGTAGCTGCAATTTTGTTCCAGAACACAACATGTCGGTTTTGGCAGTGGGCTGATGAAGTTGCCCTAGTGGTTCGAGACATTACAATGCAAATTGTTGCCTTGCAAGAAGGCACCCGTGGTGTTGCTGCATTTCGTCCAGTGGCTCGGCCCTCTGATCAACTAATGCAAAATAAAGAGAATAGACTTAAAAGGTTGGATGAAAGGATGGAAAGGGTTGAGAAAATACTTCCGAAATTAGTTAAGATAGTTAGTTTTGCGGTCTTTCTTCTATTATTTGTTGTTCTTTCCAAGTAGAAGTTCAATTGTAATGAGATTGTAATGTCCATTCTTTATCTATACATCGTAGTCCTTCATGAATGAGAATAAACCAGTAACATTATCTACACATGGATCAACTGTCGTGTATCCCTGCATTACATTATGTATGCCTTTGCGACGTTGTTGTACACCTCTATATCATGTATACCTTTGTCTAATTCCGTTATGAATACTTTGTGTGGGAATTCATGAAACCCTAATTTTTGAAATCTAAAATCCAACGTTTAGAGACCTAAATTTGTAATGTTTGAGAAAATTTCAGAACACTTAGTTTTCACAATAAGACCACATGACTTCTCTCTACAAAGCATGACGTGACCACTCTACATCTTCGTCTATCTGTGATTGTTCATCTATTGTGTGGTGATTGATTGTTGAATTCCTGTGACAACACGTTATCAGCACGAATCGCTCTACACGACCAAATCGGTACGTCGCTGGAATTTCAACTTTCAATCTATTGTTTTTGCCATGATTAATCTGGTAGATTAATTTGCATGCATCAGTTTATATATGTTAATCATCTAATTAGCCTCGTGATTAATTAGTGTTCTAATTAGTAGATTAATTTGCATGTCCACACCTGTCGGCCGACTCCGTGCCCGCAGCAGCCACACTCGCAACGCCTCCAGGCCCACACCGGTCATCGCCGAGCTACCGCCGCCACTTGTCGTGCCCGGCGTGCGCAACTCCGTGCCACCACGTCGCGCCTCTGGCCTACCGCCGTCGCCCGTGCGCACATAGTGTGCCGCCGCCACTGGCAAACAGGGAAGGGGAAACCCTATCCCCCTGCATCCCTCTTTTAACTAGGGCAAATGGGTCGACTGAGTATGGCCTAAAAACCGACGAGAAAAGAAGAAGAAAAAAGGACAAAATGGAAAATCCTAAAATTTTGTAAAAATGCCATCGGAATTCTGAAAATTACGAGGAATTTTTCGTTGATAAGGAAATTTTGCAGAAAACCCCCTGGAGGTTGGGAATTTTATAGTGGACTTCAGATTTTTATATATTCTTGCAGAATTAGCCCTCGAGAATATGATTTTTGCGACAAATTAATATATCTCACGACTATTGTGTATTTTAGACACTCGGATTATGGTTATTTGCTTTAATATTATTTATTTTTATGCAGTAACCTTAAATAATCCTATAAGCATGGTTTTTAGGCATATGAGCTTCCATAATTTTATGAAACCTTAGACTTAGCACACACTAGAAAGTTTCATACCACGTGTTTTATTTCCTTAGCTTTATTTGCTGAATTGTTTTTCTGTCATATTGATAATTTTGATAATTATCCATAGACCTCATTAATTAGCATAAATTCATAATAATTGCTAGGAAAATTATGGAAAATCATAAAAATATTTGCTAAATAGATGTTAAACCAATCATTGCTGATTTTGCAATATTCATGCTTTAGATTCTATTTTACCTGCAGTAAAACTAAATAATTGCATGAACCTAATGTAGGCGATGTCAGACGTTGTAAACAAAGAATTCGCTGAGCTTGCCCTCAATGGCAACAACTACCTCACCTGATCGATGGATGAAAAGATCAGTCTGAAGTCTCGATCTCTTGGAGATGCCATCATCGAGCCAGCGGTTGGCGCCCTTGCCATCCCTAAGGCTGCTAGGTATGTGGCTCCGCACTTCCTCAGGCACCACCTCCATGAAGACATGAAGTCTAAATATTTAATGAAGGAGGATCCACTGATGTTGTGGAATTCCCTGAAGGAATGCTACAACCAATAAAGATATGTCCTTCTCCAAGAAGCACAAAGAGAATGGACTAACTTGTGAATTTATCTCCAAATTGAGGTTCTGTAACCAAGCAGTTACAGAAGCCGATATGATAGAGAAAACCTTGTGCACCTTCCACCCCCAATATCACGGATACTACTGACAATAATAGTGTCTGAATAGTACTACGAGTGATGTATACTCTACTAGAAGCAGAGAAACATGCAGAACTTCTGATAGAAAAACCATCATATACATCCCACTGGGACGATGGCTATGCCTGAAGCACACTCAAATGCTCAACAAGCTAGCAAAAGCCAGGACCGCGAAAAAGGTCCAAAACAAAATAGGGGAAAATGGAAGAATGTTGGGGCGCAGAGATGTAAGGGTAAACCCCATGGTAGAGGAGCAGGTAAAGGGAGGCCCCAGAAGCAAGAATCAGGCAGCAAGGCTACTAATCCTCCCCGGACATGCTTCAGATGTAGTTGCATCGGCCATTGGTCGCGTACTTGCGGCACCCCACAACACTTGGTCAACCTCTACATTCAGTCCACAGGACGAGTCAAGAAGACTCAGGGGGAACAAAGTTGAGGCTCACTTCACTGCTTAGCCCGCTCTGATAGGACCATCTCCTAGCCAAGACGCCAAGAAAAATGATTACATGGCTCTTGACAATGAGGCTTAAGGAGAAGGCACCTCCATGAAGCAAGACGATCTTCTTGTATTGGATCTCTTAGACCTCCATAAGGACAATCAGGATCCATTTGGAGACATGAAGTAGTCTCCTTAGATGTTTTATTGCATATCAGTTTAGTTTTAGTTCCCGATGAATATTGGTTTATTCGTGCTCATGCTGAGCATGTATGTTTCATTATTTGCTTAGGCTGAACTCTTGACATTATTATTTTTCCAGAGTAAGTCAGTTAATTATCTTATTGGTCTAAGCTTGTTCTATTTAATTTCAAATTATATTTCCTATTGAATAATTATTTGATTATAAAATCATGTTTTAATATAGAACAACCTGGTACGATCAAATGGTGGAAAAGGAAATCTATCTTGTAGACAAATGCACTACTAATTCAATTTTTAGGGAAACTAAATATTTCCAGACATTAACTAAGAAAACTGAGAATATCATGACCATCGCCAGAAGCGATGCTCTCATAGTCGGCACAGGAAGAGCCGTCATAGTTCTCTCAATGGGTACATGTATAACATTCGAGGATGCTCTTCTGTATCCTGAATCTAAACGTATCGTCATCAGTTTCAAAGACATTTGTCTAAATGTATTTCACGTAGAAACCAATGAATGGTACATAATACCTACTCATGACTAAGTCTAATGGATGCCAGAAGCAAGTGGTCCAAAAACTCCCCTCTTTCTCATCAGGATTGTACTACACTTATATAAAACCTGAAGTTTATGTTGCGATGAAAACAATTGTTAAACACCCAGAAATTTGTAAAATCTGGCATGATCATTTGGGTCATCCTGGTTTGGGTATGGTGTGAAAAGTTATCAATAATTTTGTTAGCCATAACATAAAAACTACATACTTTCCTAGACCTGAAGATTTCATATGCCCTGCTTGTGCGAAAACAAAATTAATTACTAGTTTCTTGGAGAGAATTCAGGGTGACATTTGTGGACCTATCCAACCCCTGTCGGGCCCCTTTAGATATTTTATGGTCATGTTAGATGCCTCTACTAGATGGTCACATGTTTGCCTGTTGTCTACATAGAACCATGCTTTTGCAAAATTGATTGCCCAAATAATCAGATTAAGAGCCAATTTTCGAGATGAACAGATTAAGTCCATTCGGATGGACAACACTGACGAGTTTATCTCAAAGGTATTTAATGATTATTGTATGGCTCTGGGCATTAAAGTAGAGCATTTTGTACCACATGTCCACACTCAAAATGGCCTTGAAGGTTTATTAATTACAAGAATAAAACTTATTGCTAGGTCACTCTTACAGAATTGTAAGTTGCTCACCAGCTGTTGTGGCCACGCAATGATGCACGCTGCTGCATTAATCCAACTCAGACCAACTGCATATCATCCAATTTCCACCTTGCAATTAGTGTGTGGAAAAGAACCAAGTATTTCTCATCTGCGAAAATTCAGTTGTGCTGTATACGTGCCGATTTCACCACCGCCGCGTACAACCATGGGCCCTCACTGGAAGTTAGGGACCTATGTAGGTTTTGAATCTCCGCCAATTATTAAATACCTAGAGCTGATGAGAGGGGATCTGCACACAGCTCGGTACGCTGATTGTATTTTATATGGGGACAATTTCCCAACATTAGGAGGAGATAAGTACCACTCTAGAGAATGTCGAGAAATAGATTGGAATGTCACTGGCATTCAGTCCTTAGATCCACACACCAAAGACTCAGAACTGTTAGATCGAAGAATAATTGATTTGCAACAAATAGCTAATAGTCTGCCAGATGCCTTCACTAATATTAAGGGAGTGACAAAATCACAAATACCTACAATAAATGCACCAGAGAGAGTGGAAGTACCCTAGAAGGATACTGAACCCACTCATGCCCCTCATGCACAGGACTTAATTTCGTGGAGACATCCGCAGAAACAAAGGACAGAAGAGGACAAATCACTCCATGAGATAGTTGAAGAACCTCAACCCGATGTTGAGAAAATCGCTAAAGTGGTCCATCCTGAGGATAGTAACCCCAGCGAGAATTTGCGCGCACAATTTGACGCTGGGAGATTGGAACACCCAGACTCCATCGTTGTGGGAAATCACGAGGAGCTAGAAGAAATAAATGAAGAAATTTCCACGAATTATGTGCACTCAGGTAGTCATATAAAAGAAAGATTACAATTGTCGACATATACTTTGCCTCTAAAATTGCTAAAACTCTTGAACTGGATCCAGAACCAAAGTACATGACAGAGTACGAGAAGTGCTTAGATTAGGTCAAATGGAAAGAAGCGATTGAGGCAGAATTGCACTTGCTAAATAAAAGGAAAGTATTCGGTACTATTGCCCGAACACCTCTCACTACTACAAAACAGGTCATACTACACGCCTCATCACAGACAGTTCTTTTGGAACCGTCTGTATTGTACTTCACAGACGGTCTGTGATACGTAATTATCACATACAATTTTTAATACGAACCATCTGTGATACTTCGCAGGCTATCACAGACAGTTCATATTAAGAACCGCTCGTGATGATATACTATCACGAGCGGTTCTTATACGAACCGTGCGTGATAGTCTCGAAATATCACAGGCGGTTCGTATTAAGAACCGTCGTGATAAGTATCTCATCACGCAGCGGTTTGTATTAAAATAAATGCGTGACTTGGATTTTACCATGGCTTGGAATTTTTGCCACGACAGATCTTCTGCCGTGGCACACAATCCTCTGCCGTGGCAGCCAATCCCCTGCCGTGATAAAAATTCCAAGCCATGGTAAAATCCAAGTCATAGACGGTTTTTAATACAAACCGTCTGTGATTAGATACTTATCACAGACGGTTTTTGATACGAACCGTCTCTGATTCGCAGCGTGGGAGTTCAAAAAAATTTGAACACGTGCGCGGGAGGCAAAATATTTTGGCGTTCTCCTTAAATATCCCAACGGCGGGAGGCCACCCCAGCCTTGTCTTCCATGGGGAGGGTGAGTGGTACTTTCTTCAGCCCCGGGACCGCAAGTATCCCAACGGCGTCCGCCCCAACCGCACCACCAGCTCCGGCTACTGGAAGGCCTCCGCCTTGTGCCTGAGCTTGGTCCCTCCTCATGGCTTCGTTCCCCCTCCCCTTGTTGGTTATATTGGTTTGTACGTGCAATCTTGATTTATTCATTTTGATTTGTGATGCTAGTTATGCATGCATGGTGAGGCATTGGAGGTGGACTATCATGGCTTACTGAGGTACAATACTACTCCCCTCTATCTATTCTCTCTACCCTTTGCTCTGCGATGTGGGAATGGATGATGATATGGGCTATTGTCAGTGTTATGATGGAATGGGTTGGTTCACCTGGTTGGTTTGGCTGAGGCCAAAATAATAGTGGGAGGGGAAATATGGTGAATACCTTGCCTGGTCAGATTTGGATGGAATGGCAGTGATGATGGTGCTGTGGTGATGGGGATGTTCTCTGGTGTACTCACCACATCTGCATATATACGATTTTCTTCCCTCCTTTTTTCAACTGGGTGCGCGCATGCAACTGGACAAGTAACGAGGAAGCTGCTTAGTTCTCATGCAGGTTTGAGCAGCAGCAAGCAATCCGGTTTTTTTTTCAATACAAAAAAATATCACAGATGGTTCTTATTCAGAACCGTCTGTGAAAATAGACTATCACAGACGGTTAGAACCGGAACTGTCTGTGAAAATAGACTATCACAGACGGTTCTAGTCTATTTTTATAGACGGTTTTGAATAAGAACCGTCTGTGATAGCTATTTTCACAGACAATTTTAAAACCGTCTGTGATGACCGCCTGTTATCACAGACACATAAATACAGACGGTTCACAAAACCGTCTGTGATGATGGTTTAGAACCGTCTGTAATGATGTTTTGTGTAGTAGTGTCTTAAAGTGTTCCCTAGAGGATCCAAATTGGTTTTCATCTGAAATAGAAATAAGAACAATCAGGTGGTAAGATATAAAGCGAGGCTTGTATCACAAGAGTTCATGCAGAGACCCGACATCGATTACTATGAGACCTACTGTAACATCCTGAACTCTAGTTTGTGTTTCAAACGTATAAAAGTATGTGAGTTTCAAAAACTTTTGTTGGAATTCACAAGTTTGTGCTTGGATTCAAAATTTTGTTTCAAAAATTCAAACTTGTGACTTGAAACCAAGGTTCTAGTCTATTTTAGAAAAAAAAATTTGTATGAAATTCTCTGAAAACAATTTTATAAAATACCATATTAGTTTACACTAATTATTATAATTTTTCAAAGTTATTTTGACCTCTTCAAAATTCAAACCAAATCAGAAAGGCTGATTTGAAAAATATTTTATTTTAGCCAAATGGAAAACCCAAAGTAGTTGTTTTGATTTTTCCTAAGCCCTAGTTGAACCTGAGAGCACCCACAAAAATTTTCATAATTTTTAGAATTTTATTTCTATTTTAAGCAGCCTGGTCAAACTGGTTTGTCTTTGGTCAAAATTAAATTCAACTCTAACCCTAGCGCGCCTAGTTCTCCAAACACGAAATCGTGTGGACCGTCCAATTTTAGATCAACGGACTGGATCTATTGTGCCGTTTGGACCATCCAAACACCCCTCTCGCTGTGGACCATCCGATTGAATCTCAACGGACTAGATCCGTTGGGCCGTTCGGACTGCCCAAACGCCCCTCTCGCTGTGGATCGTCCGATTTGATCTCAATGGTCCAGGTCGTTGAAGCGCGTAAGCATTTGAATTGTCCAATTGAGCCCCAACGGACTAGATTGATTGGGTTGTTCGGGCCGTCCGAACGCGCCTCTTCATATGAGCCGTCCGATTTAAATTATTGTGTCGTTCGGACCATCCGAACGTCCATCTCAACCGGCACCGTCTATTTTTAATCAAAATCATCTGGACCATCCAATTGAACTTGACTCACTGCACCTTGTTTCTTTTGGGTCGCTGACGGGCGGGCCCCACTGGTTAGCACCGCCTTCGTTTCCATCGCCGCTCCAGCTCGTGCATTGGCGCTATGCATGGAGGCCACGAAGCCCTTTCACGCCACGTAATGTACATGTGTCCGCGCAGGAGGCATCGCCGGCCATTACTTAACCTTTAGAGCCTATCATTTTGCTCTCTTTCGCTTTCTTTCGCCGCAATTTCGCTTTCTTCTCCAAACCCGGTCCTCCGCCGTAGCCGTAAATTTCGCCGCCTCCAACCTCCATTAGCGACGGGACTTTGGGGGTATTGCTCTTGGAGCTGAGGTGCACCCGAGGCGTGCCTTCCCATAGTTTCTAGACGTCTATAGCGTCCTCTCCGCGACGGCCCCATCGTCGTCTCCGCCTCTGGTCGCTGCCAGCTCGCCACCGTCCTCCTCGAGCACCCATGTCACCGCCTTCAGATTCGTGGAGTCCTTGTGCGCCTGTGCGTGTCTTCCTCAAGCTCGGAGAACCACTCAATCGCTTGATCCTCCGCCTCACTGCCGTTAAGCCGCCGGCGTGTTAGGGTAAAGGTTGAAGTCATCAGGGTTAATCATTTCTCTAATCTCTTTATGACATGTGGACCCCCGCTGAGGTTAAGCGTCATTAGAGTTTTAATTGAACCATTTTTGAATCCCTGAGTCGCTGTCTTGTGGGCCGTCTCGGTTATTTAGGATTTTGCGCATTTCTTGAAATCGCTTCAAAATGGAAAACGATTCTAGAATCGCCGACATCATTTGTCGATCATGGTGGGTCAAGCTGACCTAGTCAAACGCCTCTCTCTGGCCCCACCGGTCAGTGACCGTGGGTCGCCTCAGCCCATGTGTCAAAAGGATTAATTCCTTTTCGAATTTCCGAATTGAATTATTCTTGCACTAATAATTCAATAAACTTCCGAAATTCATATCTAGTTCATTTTAACTCCAAATTGAGTGAATCCAACTTTGTTGGTTTTCATTATTTTTGCACTTTAATATGAAATAGGTTTTGAACCTATCTCTACCGCCGTAAATGTTGGGATTAGATTTAGTCTCTAGTTAGGAGTAATTGTTACGGTAAAAATCCTGTTAGCTTGAAAAATTTCTAGAAATTTCATCTTAACTCCAAATAAGATTATTTTTGTTTTTGAAATTTTCTAAAATACTAATATTTCTGTTTATGCAAAAATATTTTTGTTTGTTTGATTTGGTGTTATTCATTCTTATTAGCTCTTTGTTCAATCGATAGGTGCAGACAATTCTATTGAATACGAGAGTGATTCTCGGCAAAGAATCGGACTTTCTTGACAAGGCAAGTAGTTTCCATTGATGCACGTTGATCCCATTATTTTTGCATGTTAATATTTCAAATGTTTCAACTGTATGTATGCATGCTATGTTATCAAGTATTTTATTAGTTGCGATAGTTTGCCAGTTTAGTTAATTTGAACTGTAGGCAAATTATCTATCTTTTACTACTGAGCCTAGGTTATACTCGCTATGATTTAGGGCTCAATGGATGAGCTCTAGTCACTTTATACTGTAGTATTCGAGTTGTTGTTGCTTCTGGGGATCAACGCTTAGGCGATGGTTATTACAACATCACTTATATATTGAGTCAGGGTACTCATGTTTATATCTTATCTTGGAAAAACTGAAAATGAAAATGAAAAGGATTTAGATTTGGGCACATGGTTTGATGGGGACGGGGTCCCGATCTTCCAACAGGTTCTGGATATGTTCGATTTGGTGGGCGCGACACAAATCGATTAAACTTCCGAACAACACGTTCGAACCCGCAATCGCAGCACCACGTCTCCTCGGGTTATCAACCGCGCGCTGCCGGTTGACCTCGCCAAGAAGGCTAATCCTCGCTGCGAATCGAAGAACACAAGCAAGAACAAGGAAGAACACAACGGAATTGCGGATGTATTGTTTTAGCACTTTCGAAAGTTGGGGTCTCACAAACCGATGAGCGGCGAAACTGTTCAAGACAGAATTAATCTAAGCAAAACCCAACCCTAATGGTGGGGGTGGCGGCTGGATATAAAGGATTGAGGGCGTGCAAAACCCTGGACGCGCCCTAATGGGCTCCAACACGATACAAAGCGAGCGGCCCAAAAGGCGGTGGCGCAGCACCACGATAGATTCTGAACACCCACTTGTTTCGACGATTCCCGTTGACTCAGAAGGAATTTTGACATGGGACCAGAGCCATTGGAAGGTCGTCTTCTCAGCTTTCTATACATATGTGGAACGTCCAAAACAGAGCCGGATGCGATCTGGGCGTCCGTTTTAGTGCGACCTGGTCCTGGACTCCGAATTGGATTCGAAGTCGGCTTGAGTTGGGACTCCAACATGATTCGACCGCCCTCGCTGGACTTGTGCGCCTCGTAGCCCTTCTCCAAGTACTTCTAGGTCCTCTCCATGGTTCCTAATCATAATTAAATCATTAGGTAGCAATCGATTCTCAAATGAACAAAAAGAAGTAGTTAGGAACGAGCTCACCTGTAAATTCAATTGTCAGGCGCGAGCTCTAGTGATTGGTCCTTGAATGTCAAGTGGAGGATTGTTGTGTGTATCCGAAGAAGTGATGTCCTCATCATCCTCCCCTCTTGAAGCGGAGTTGTCCTCAACTCGGCCTCATCTTCTTCTCCCAAGTATGGCTTCAAATCTGAAATGTTAAAGGTGGGACTAACCCCAAACTCGGGAGGCAACTCAAGTTTATATGCATTATCATTTATCTTCTCAACTATCTTAAAAGGACCAGCAGCTCTAGGCATCAATTTTGACTTTCTTAACTCAGGAAATCTATCCTTTCTCAAGTGTAACCAAACAAAATCACCCTGTTCAAGTTTAACTTCCTTTCTACCTTTACTACCGGTAATCTGTATTTTTCATTCATCTTTTCGATGTTTGCCTTAGTAGTCTCATGCATTTTGACAATAAAATCAGCACGCTCCTTAGCATCATTATGAACTCTCTCACTAGTAGGCAAAGGTAAAATATCAAGAGGGCACGGGATTGAATCCATATACTACGAAAAGGACTTACCTTGGTGGTGGAGTGTGCTTCGATTATATCACGAACTCAACATGCGGCAAACACTCTTCCCACTGACTTCAAATTATTCGTCAAGACAGCTCTCGGCATGGTAGACAATGTGCGGTTTACCACCTCGGTTTGGCCATCGGTTTGTGGGTGACAGGTTGTGAGAACAACAACTTTGTACCCAACTTGTTCCATAGAGTACGCCAAAAGTGACTCAAGAACTTGGCATCACGATCTGAAACAATAGTAGAAGGCATACTATGCAAGCGAACTATCTCTTTGAAAAAGATGTCGACAATATGAGTGGCATCATCGGTTTTATGACATGGTATAAAATGAGCCATCTTAGAAAAGCGATCCACAACAACAAAAATGCTATCCCTCCCCTCTTAGTCTGGGTAATCCTAAAACAAAGTCCATAGAAATATCGCCTTACGGAATAGAAGGAACAGGAAGAGGCATATACAACCCATGTGGATTCAAGCGAGACTTAGCTTTTTGACATGTAGTGCAATGAGCCACAAACCGCTCAACATCTCGCCTCATTTTTGGCCAAAAGAAGTGTGTGGAAGCGTCCTCCGTCTTCTTAGCACCAAAATGTCCCATCAAACCGCCTCCATCGCCTCTGCAACAACAAAAGACGAACGGATCCAAGCTGGAATGCATAGGCGGTTAGCTCTAAACAAGAACCCATCTTTGATCACGAATTTGTTCCGTGTTTGTCCCTCTTTACAATGCAACAACACATCCTTAAAATCAGCATCTAAAGCATATTGTCCTTTAATGGATTGAAGACCAAAATGTGACAATCAAGTTGAGACAACATGGTATAGCGTCGAGACAAACCATCGGCAATCACATTATCCTTCCCTTTCTTGTGTTTAATGACATAAGGAAAAGATTCAATAAATTCAACCCACTTAGCATGTCTCGATTCAAATTGGTTTGACTACGAATATGCTTAAGTGATTCATGATCGAGAATGAATGACAAATTCTTTAGGCCATAAATAGTGTTGCCACGCCTCAGAAGAACGAACAAGAGCATACAATTCTTTATCATCGTGGAATAATTAAGAGCAGGACCATTCAATTTTTCACTAAAGTAGGCAGCAGGTTTGCCTTCTTGCATCAAAACACCACCAATACCAATTCCGCTAGCATCACATTCCGGCTCAAAAGTCTTACCAAAATCCGGAAGTTGGAGCAATGGTGAGTGTGTAAGCTTGTCCTTCAAAAGATTAAAGGACTCCTCTTGTGATGGCCCCCAATGAAATCGACTCCTTCTTTGTCAACTCAATCAATGGTGTCGCAATGGTGCTGAATTCCTTGACAAAGCGGCGATAAAACCTGCAAGGCCAAGAAAACTCCGCACTTGGGAGACCGTGGTGGGCGTGGGCCAACTCCATATCGCCTCCACCTTGGCTCTATCAACCTCAATTCCTGTGGAGTCACAACATAGCCAAGAAAAGAGACTCGATCGTGCAAAAGGCGCACTTCTCAAGGTTACCAAACAAGCGTGCATCTCTCAAAGCATTAAAAACAGCACGTAAGTGATTCAAATGTTCATCCATGGACTTGCTATAAATCAAGATATCATCAAAGTAAACGACCACAAATTTGCCAATGAAAGGGCGTAAAACCTCGTTCATTAATCTCATGAAAGTGCTAGGTGCATTAGTTAAACCAAAAGGCATGACTAACCACTCATACAAGCGAACTTAGTTTTAAAAGCGAGTTTTCCATTCATCGCCAAGTTTCATTCTTATTTGGTGGTATCCACTCATAAGTCAATCTTTGTGAAAATTATAGCTCCACACAACTCATCAAGCATGTCGTCTAGCACGGGAATAGGATGGCGATACCTTATAATAATGTTGTTAATGGCTCTACGGTCTACACACATACGCCAAGAACCATCTTTTTGGTACCAAAAGAACGAGAACAACACAAGGACTAAGGCTCTCACGTCACGTACCCACGGTCCAAAAGTTCTTGGACTTGTCGCTGAATCTCCTTAGTCTCTTGGGATTGGTCCTCAGACGCCGCACGGTTTAGCAAACTCGCTCCGAGGATCAAGTCAATCGGTGCTCAATCCCTCGAATGGGTGGAAGTCCCGGAGGTATCTCATCGGGAAAACATCTCTAAAATCACGCAAAAGGTTAGTGGCAGGAGCGGGCAAAGTGCAAGGCATATTATCAATAGAAAATAAAGCATCTTTGCACACAAAAGCATAGCATGTATCATTAATATCATCAATTTCAGCAAGGTCTGATTTTGTGGCAAGCATAATGAGAATGTTTTGCAGATTTATCATGTTCAGTTGGATCATTAGCGGCAGCACTTCGCTCTGATCGGCCTCTATAATCTCATTTGGGGTCAAAGGCGATAAAGTAACTTTCCTTCCTTATGCATAAAAGTGTATGTGTTACTACTACCATGGTGTAAAGCATCATTATCAAATTCCCAAGGTCGACCCGATAAAAGAGAGCATGCTTGCATGGGAACCACATCACAATCAACATGATCGGCATAACCACCAATGGAAAAATGGACTCGGCATGTTTGTGTTACCTTAGCTTTTCGAGTCATTTAACCACTGAATATGGTATGGATGTGGATGCGATCGCGTGGTCAAGCCAAGCTTCTTGACCAAATCGAGAACTCACCAAGTTGTTGCGGCTTCCTCCATCAATGATGACACGTCTTGCGCGGTTCTTGATTGCAAAAAAGTCTGAAACAAATTATGGCGTTGAAGCTTATCGGGTTGTTGTACCTGTGTCTTTGAGGACTCATTGCACAATGATGCTCAGAAGGCGTCATTGTGGACGCCCACCAAGGAGCAGTCGTCATGACCACCGCCATTGTCGTCCGTGGCGCGATAATGTCATCATCCTCCTCGACATCCGAAGTGCTGATGTAGCCTCCATCTTCCGTGGCTATGTATGCCCGTTGGCTAGGGCAATTCCTCTGCACATGACCAAGTCCATGGCAGCGGTGGCACTGAATGTTGGAGGAGCGGCCCGTGGAAGCCACGGAAGAAGAACTCTTGACTGGAGCCTGCAAAGAATTTTTTGTAGAATCTACAGGGCGTGTCGTGGAAGGTGGCTTCGGTGGCGCTGCAGCAATCTTGTTCACTGGTGGTGGAGGAGAACGAAAACTTGAAGAAGACTTGGGCAGTCCCGTCGATGTAGTCGTTCGCGGCGTGTAGGAGGGTCGTCCGGTGCTTGCCGTCGGCCGATTCTGGCGTCCTGCAATTCTTTTTCGCAAGCATAGCAAGTGGAACAAGCGGTTGTGATATTAAAATCTTTATAATCAACAATGTCACGAATTTCACGCCAGTAACCCCGCCAGAGAAGCGACAAATCTTATCCTCTGTGTCCTCAACAACCCCACAACGCACCATACCCTTTTGAAGCTCAGCATAATAGTCCTGAACAGAACTATCCCCTTGTTCTAAGCGCTGTAATTTTTTTCTCAATTCACGTTTATATGAGGGAGGAACAAAACGATTACGCATAGCTTCTTTTAACCGCTCCCATGTGTCAGGTTGTAAGCGCATGGTACCCAATTCATTCCACCAGATAATAGCAAAGTCCTTAAACTCACTAGTAGCTTGTCTAACTCTATGTTGTTCAGGAACCAAATGAGAATTAAACTTCTGCTCTACCGTCATCTCCCAATCAAGATATATTCTGACATCATAAAGGCGAGAAAAAGATGGTATGGTAAACTTGACTTTAGCAAAAGGGTCATCGTTACCATGAGCGGTTACGGTTATTACCTCCCATACCATATACATTTTTTTTGAAGACGCCCGGCGTAGTCGTGCATCCGTGTCTCCCTCGATCAATGTTGCCAACCGCATCATGCCATCGCGTCATCATCATGATGATGGGCGTCATTGACAGTGGCGGCGTGCCTCAATGCGTCCATCGACCCGGTGAGGTCGACCATCCGCCGCTCCACCCGCTCAATGCCTTCGTGGTGTTCAACTTGGCAATGGCGGCGGCGATGGTGTCCATTCGCGCCGAGATCGATGAATGAAGCATTTTGTTTGTCGAGCGCAGCTTGTAGGCGGCGCGACTAACACACTCGTTGAAATCGATCGGTGTGCCGCCCCTTCGGTCCTCGCCATGGTTAGTGGAAACACGGGGAAAACAAAATGGTTATCCTATCAACTACAAAAGAGGGCGGTGGGAACCCGCAAAGGAAGTGGCTTACCAAGCTCTTACAAGTGTTCTTACCTGCATAAGCGATGGGTGGTACAACCGGTGGTCGGTTCGTGATACCGAACGTGGTATCGCGATTGGAAGGGTCAAAAGTCAGTGCTATCCCGAAGTAGGTATATGGAGCTTGGAAGGCCAAATATGTTAGTGGAACACAAATGAATAATGAGATAGTAATCTTGAGTAAATGTCCAAAACACTTGGTCCTAGTTCTTTGGTCTAAATGTGTCCTATAGCGGTATGATATGATGAACAAGGAGTGAGTCAAGACCGGACGAATAGTAAAGCAAAGACAACAACAAGGATGGCGAGCAAAAACGGCACAAATCAATATTTATCCCTAAAAAGCTGCTCTCTGTTTTTTTTTTTTTAGGCACGAGTGCTCTCAGTGCCCTTTTTTTTCTCTAGGCAAAACCAGTGCGAATTTTTTTTCTTTTTCTTTTGATATTTTTTTCACAAAGCGAGCACGTAAATAGGAACCACACAAAGTTTCACCTCAATCGATGTAAGGTGTGGCCTCTGAAAATGATGAATGTCTTTGCAAAGTCGGTGATGAAAGTTTAGAGCTCGAGTCTTGCACTTTCAGGCGAATTTGGGCAAAATAAATTCGCCAAACCCGACAAAGTGGGGAGTTTGGATGCAAAATTTAATTTCACCCAATTTAAAAAAAATTTCTGATTTCGAGGTCGTATCACGAAATTCTGACCGTTTGAAGGAGACCTCCGAGTTATGGTTCTTTGTGGAGGCCAAGCGAAATCGGGTGGAACAAATTGGTGGGAATTGGGGCGGAAGCTCTGGAAAAGGTGGAGGATGGTTTGGGTGATCACAAGACTCAATGAGGAAAGGTCTTTGGGTGATCAAGAGACGCGATGGATGCCTCAATTTGACGGTGGAGAAACAGAGGGTGGGAGGTGGGAGAAACAAAAGTTGGCGGCTAGGGTTTGTATGAGGCGAGCGGAAGCAAGACAACCCGAAATAAAACACGATCTAAACCAGCAACAAGACTCGACTAAGGACACAAACTCAACACTACGGACTCTGAAATCAAATTGTGCAAAAGGCTAAGCGAGATCTTGGACAGAAACAACCTATGACTACAATTTTTTGTAGGGCTTTTTCTTGGACTCTAGGATGAAACCGAAGACAATCAAGGGTAGGGTAAACTTCGAACTGAAGGGACACTGAAGCTCGATTACCACTTGATGGGGGCGGGTCCCGATCTTCAACGAGTTCGGATATGTTCGATTTGGTGGAGGCGCGACACAAATCGATTCGGCTTCCGAACAACACGTTTGAACCCCGCAATCGCAGCACCACGTCTCCTCAGGTTATCAACCGTGCGCTGCCCGGTTGACCTCGCCAAGAAGGCTAATCCTCGCTGCGAATCGAAGAACACAAGCAAGAACAAGGAAGAACACAAACGGAATTGCAGATGTATTGTTTTAGCACTCGAAAGTTGGGGTCTCACAAACCGATGAACGGCGAAACTGTTCAAGACAGAATTAATCTAAGCAAAACCCAACCCTAATGGTGGGGTGGCGGCTGGATATAAAGGATTGAGGGCGTGCAAAACCCTGGGACGCGCCTAATGGGCTCCAACACGATACAAAGCGAGCGGCCCAAAAGACGGTGGCGCAGCACCCGACAGATTCTGAACACCCACTTGTTTCGACGATTCCCGTTGACTCAGAAGGAATTTTGACATGGGACCAGAGCCATTGGAAAGGTCGTCTTCTCAGCTTTCCATACATATGTGGAACGTCCAAAACGGAGCCGGATGCGATCTGGGCGTCCGTTTTAGTGCGACCTGGTCCTGGACTCCGAATTGGATTCGAAGTCGGCTTGAGTTGGGACTCCAACATGATTCGACCGCCCTCGCTGGACTTGTGCGCCTCGTAGCCCTTCTCCAAGTACTTCTAGGTCCTCTCCATGGTTCCTAATCATAATTAAATCATTAGGTAGCAATCGATTCTCAAATGAACAAAAAGAAGTAGTTAGGAACGAGCTCACCTGTAAATTCAATTGTCGGGCGCGAGCTCTAGTGATTGGTCCTTGAATGTCAAGTGGAGGATTGTTGTGTATATCCGAAGAAGTGATGTCCTCATCATGGTTGTTAGTGTGATTGTGGGGTGTGTGGTTGTGTGCCTGAATCAACAAGGACCGAACATCTCGTCCCACTAAACCAAGTATTATTGTGTGCAACCACATGAGGGCATATGGGAACCCTCTTGACGTAGTACTATGGGAAGTGTTAATTAATGAGTCTCTCATGGTAGGTTTAGGTGAATAAAATAAAAGTGTTGTTACTGTGTTGGGTATGTGACGGGGGAGAGGTTCCAGGTTGGTTCCCTCACCCGAGGAGCATTGGCAGTTGCTACGGCTGGGCCAATGTCTCTGACACAACGTATGGGTCCTCTGTGGGAGCTTGGTAGTGGGCGGTTCACAGAGGGTTAACACCCATACGTGCGACTCTTGATTAACTCATTCCATTGGAAAACGTCTCGTAGGACTTAGCTCTGCCGGCATACCTTCGGAAGTGTGCTTTATTGGGTGGCAAAAGGAGCGGTCTAACATGTGGGTAAAGTTGTACACCCCTGCAGGGTTTAATCTTTTCGAAAAGTCAAGTCCTTGGTTATAGACACGCTTGGGGAGGTCTTTCGAGAGTTAGATTTTAACATTTTGATAAAACTTGAATTTGGATGGTACGAATGGGTAATTCGTACTATTGTTGTGGTGACTGTGGTAAGTCATCTCTAGGTTGTTAATTATGTTATTATTATTGTCACTTTGTTATTTGAATCACTAAAAACTGTTTTGCTAAACTTGCTTTCAATCTATTAACTATTACATCTGAAATGCTGCTTTATGTCGAGATGAGCCATATGACCTTCTCCATTGATTGAAGCTTGCATGTAGCTATATATAGGTTTGTTAACGTAAGTCTTGCGAGTACAATTTTTCGTACTCAACTGCATTGTTTATTTGTTGCAGAGGAGGTTGACCCCCAAGGGGTTAACGAGTGTGAGGCCGACTACCCTTTGGACGACTAGCTTGGACGTTTCCTGTCAGTTGCCTTGTGGGTAAAGGCAAACTGATCGGTGTTGTTTCAGCCATCTTATGGCAATGTTCCGCTGCAAAACTCTCTTTTGTATGATATATATGTTGTAAATTATGCCGACTTCAATAATTTATTATGTTGTGTATGGATGTTGATACTTAAATTTTTGTACAGGGTATGTGTACTGCATTCTGGGAAGTACATATACGCCGAGAGCGGGGAAATTTGGTTTGTAATGCTGGAACCGATTAAAAGGTTAAGTATTACAAATTAAATCGCCCGGTGGCTCTCACACCTACTCCCCTGTGATGAGTGGAACAATACTCCGATACTTAATATCAATGGAAGCTTGCATGAATTTAACAATGCAGTTGATGGATGTAGTGACCATATATTTATATGGGTCATTGGATACGGATATCTATAAGAGTCCCCAGAGGAATTAAAACTCTGGATCCTAATAATGCTAATCGCAACATGTATAGCGTCAAACTGCAGAGGTCGCTCTACGGTTTGAAATAGTCGAGAAGAATGTGGTACAATCGACTAAGTGACTTTCTCCTGAAGAAGGGTTACTCAAATAATGATGATTGTCCATGCGTATTTATAAAGAAGTCCTAGAATGGATTTTGTATCATCTCAGTTTATGTCGATGATCTGAATATCATCGAAACCCCAGAGGACATAAATGAAGCAACTTATTACCTTGTGACGGAGTTTGAGATGAAATATTTGGGTAAAACCAAGTATTGCTTAGGCCTACAGCTAGAGCACTTCCCTAGAGGAATCTTAGCACACCAGTCTACCTATACCAAGAAGGTATTGGAGATATTTAACATTGATAAATCTCATCCTTTGAACACCCCTATGGTAGTAAGATCCCCATATGTGGATAAAGACCCTTTCAGACCGAGGTTAGAAAACGATGAAGTTTTAGGACCAGAAGTTCCATACTTAAGCGCCATAGGAGCACTAATGTACCTTGTGAATTGCATTAGGCCTGATATTGCATTCGCAGACAATTTATTGGCTAGACAAAATGGAACTCCAACAAGAAGGCATCGGGCTGACGTTAAGACTCTTCTTAGATACCTCCAAGGTACACAAGATATTGACTTGTTTTTCCCGAAAAACCAAGACTTCACCATGGTGGGATATACAGATGCTGGCTATTTGTCTGATCCCTACAGTGCCAAATCTCAGACTGAGTTTGTATTTCTATGTGGTAGTACAACTATCTCTTGGCAGTCATTTATGGAAACCTTGATAGCTACTTTTGCCAACCACTCGAAAATTATTGCATTATATGAAGCCTCACGTGAATGTGTTTGGCTCAGACGTGTGATTAGCCATATCCAGAAGTCATGTGGCATTAACATCGTCGATACCCCCATAATTATCTATGAAGATAATTATGCTCGTGTTACACAAATGCAAATGGGTTTTTTAAAAAGTAATATCATGAAGCATATTGCTCCCAAATTCTTCTATCCTCAAGAACTCTAGAAGAATGATGAGATGAAGATCCTGCAAACTAGATCTTGTGAAAATCTGGTTGATTTATTCACTAAGTCCTTGTTTGCATCCAGTTTCCAACGATGTGTTCGTGATATTTGAATGAAACGACTTGGTGAGTTGCAGGGATCAGAGGGAGAATCCCCTGAATCATAATCCACTTAAGGTCTCGAAGTTTTACTTTAATCCTGAAGATTAACCCAGAAGATAAAGAGTTGCACTCTTTTTCCCTTAGTGAGTTTTTTTTTCTAAAGATGTCTCATATAAAAGTTTTTAAAAAGGCAACGATGAAATACAGTTTGCGGATGCAATGTACTCTTTTCTCTGATCTCTTTTTCCCTACTAGGTTTTTTGGAGGAGTTTTTAATGAGACATGTGCATGACGCGGTATTCGCCGAAGGGGGTGTTGAGAAACTATGATTTAGGGATTGGTGGGCGAAATACCTAAACTGCCTCTGGTAGGTTTTAGTCTTTAAATAGAATTTCATTGTATTCAGAAAGGAATCAATCTATCAATAAAGATGTTCCCATATTGTGTCTAGGCATGGTAATGGGCCAGAATTTAAAGGGCCAAGAGGGCTGGGTCCTGTATGGGCTAACTTCGGGTTGGATAAAATGGGCTAAAATAAAAATAGGCTAGGATAGGGTTGGACATGCTTCAAACAGGGCTGGGTTAGGATTGAAATGAGTTGTTGATTTTTGGGAAGTAGAAAGACTAAACCCGCGATTGCAACTCATGAAAAAGTATATGTCCCATTAATACGCAAGAACTCGTGGTGGATCCGTGGATGTCCAAGTTGGCATTGCATGGTTGTTATTTAGAGTTGTCTCTTGTTTGAAGACCCGTTTGGAGGAATTTTACATGAAAAAGTTTATTTCCTATAGGAATTTCAAAAAATTATGTGTTCCAAACGGAACCTCTGAAAGAAAAAAATGAACATTTAACCCAAGATTAAGGCAAGATTAACTAACATCTAACTAGCTTATGGGTATCAGAACGGTTAGAGCCTGTGACTGCTTGCTGGATCCCACTAACTCACCAAACATACAATTACCGAGATCGAACCCTAAACTTCATATGAACAGCGTTGGGACCACAGTATTGAAATAACAGCAACTTTAAGGGTTTGCGTTTGGTTCGTTGAATAGAGTGATCTTGAACCATCCGGTACGAAAAATGAGCTCGTTCAGGTATTTGGTTGGTTGAATAGAACCAAACCATTCGAGATGAGATGGTTCAAGAAATAGGAATATTATATGTTTATGTTGTATCATCCTGTTCGGAAAAAATCCCGAACCACACCGTTTTCACTCGAATACCAAGGCATTTGGTGACGTGGCGGTTTGATTTACGAGCTTCAAGTAACCATATTTCCTAAACCGAGTATTCGATTTGCGATCCGATTGAACTGTTGTGTTTCTTGTCATTTAATCAACAAAACAAGACCACTATTGGCATATTTTAGTGCAAAAAATATCATATGAACCCCACGTGTCATAACATCTCAAAGTTTAGTGCAATCCAAATACAACCTTATTCATCAAATCAAACATCATCTTAAATCATCTAGGTTCATCCTATCCCACCAACCAAACAAAATCATGTATCATCATATTCCATCAACCAAACACCATACTTGTATCATCTCATCCAGGACAATCGCATCCTACCTGTATCATCTCATCCCATTCAATTTTATCTCACCAACCAAACGCACTCTAAATAGCTATATATTTGGTTGGCTTGATATTTAGGGCGCAAAAATACCAAACCGCATCACCCCTCCATAGCGCCGCATCACTCTCCTCTCACTACCGCACCAAAACGCCAAAGAATCGGACGGATTAGGCATCGATCCCTACGTTTTCTGGACGGAATTAGTACGTTGTAGACGCGCCTAATGGCGATTTTACCGGTTACTATCACCGCACCACATTACTAGGAATCACAATGGAGCACTCGGCAACACGTGACAGCGAGGGAGCCGGAGGAGGAGCCACAGCCACAAGAACGAACGGCCTCCCGAATTCTCCACCGGATTAATTCCGCGACGGAAAAAGGGAAAGAAAAAGGGAAAGCGGGGAGGGGAATCCCGTCCTACGTGGCGCGCTCGTCCATGCTCTTTTTCTCCCGTCCCCTCCCTCTCCTAGTGCGGCGGGGCCTACATAACGTTCTCACCTTTGCCTCTTGTCCCCTCCTCTTGTCTACTCCTGTCCCTCCTCGTCCTCACCAACAAGAAGTAGGAGTACTTGCAAAGTCAGCGATTTGGGAGGCTGTGGTTTTGGTCTTTGGTGTGGCAATCTTGGGGAGTGTGATTAGGTTTGGGAATAGTTTTGGTCTTGCAGACTGGAGATGGCATGTTTGCAGGTATTTCATTGATCTTTCGGTTTTCTTTTCTTGGTGAGATCATTTTGGGGTGATCTTGAGTTTTTGTGGGCTGAAATGGTGTTCTTGGAAACTGATCATAGGATGTTTCTTCCTCTCTTTCACCCGTTGTTCACAGGAAAACGCGATGGCAACTGACGAAAACGCCGTCGCTGATCGTGCCGGCGGAGAGCTAAAGGTACAACAACACAACTGCGCGACCAATTCTCCTTGTTTTTTTTCAGCACCCAATTCGCTGCTGCCTCACTGCAAAATCTGTGCAGTTTGTGTTTGTTTGCGTTGCCTGCCCCCCTCCCTAAAATTTCTTGCTTCCACGCTTGCCCGAGCAGACGCGCAAGCCGTACACGATCACGAAGCAGCGCGAGAAGTGGACCGACGAAGAGCACAAGCGGTTCTTGGAAGCCCTGCAGTTACACGGCCGCGCCTGGCGCCGTATACAAGGTACGCACGCACGTATTTATGCTAGAAGCAATCAATCAATTTACGCCCATGCCTCATGATCATCTCGTACGCCTGAATCGAACACTCTTCTCGTCTGTGCGTGCAGAGCACATAGGCACCAAGACTTCCGTGCAAATCCGAAGCCACGCGCAGAAGTTCTTCTCTAAGGTCGTACAGCCTTTCCTCATGTAATAACAAACTTTCTGATCTCTGCCATGAAAAAAAACACACCATGGATTGGTGTTACTTGACTGACTGCCAAAGTAAGTCGCCAATCATTCATGGGAGAGCAGATAGCGTCACTTTTACTAGCGCGGTCTTTGCAGGTTTCTTGATGTCGGATTTGCGTCGTGCTCTGCAGGTTGTCAAAGAATGGTCGGGGAGCAGCAACGGCTCGGGCGGCGCCGCGGCGGCGGCGGCCATTCAGATCCCCCCGCCGCGGCCGAAGAGGAAACCGACGCACCCTTACCCGCGCAAAGTGGACGACAGCGCGGCCAAGAAGCACGTCCCGGCGCTCAGGCAGCTGGAGAGGCCTCGTCTGCGGATGCAGTCTCTGTGCGAGCAGGACGACGGCTCGCCGACGTCGGTGTTGACCGCGGCGCGGATAGGAACGGAGGCCTTGGGTGGCGGATTCTTCAACAACTCGAGCGGCAGCAGGTCGCCGGTTCCATCGGCCGCTGGTTCAGATGAGCATGGCGACGTCGGTGGCTCGCTGTCCTCGTCGGTGGACAGAGAGGACGGGTGCCTCTCGCCAAGCATCGCGACTGCCGAGTTGGCTATGCAGGCGCCAAATACTAAGGTATATTCCTTCTTTCTTAGGCATAAGTTCTTTCAATTTGGCAAGAATATGAGATATCCAATATCAAGATGGCAATATAAGGGCCAATAATTCCAAACAAGACTACACACCGCAAGTAATTCTTTCGAGCACAACACAGAATTTCGATCTCTCTCAATCAAAATTTTGTGAAGTGTGATATGTTCTTGTGCTGTTTTAAGGTGATCTGCTTAACAGAATAGGTACCTGTGAATTCTAATATGTTTCAGAAATTTGAATTTCAGGTGTCTGTCCGCATTGCGAACAGTTGTGCCAAAGAAGTGTCATGTATAGGATCAGAAGCTTCAGTCTTCAAACTATTCGGGAAGAGAGTTGTGGTGAAGGATTCGTACCAGCAGCCAAATACCAATACCGGGAGCCTGCAGAACGGCAGAGACCTACCTTCCGTTGGTACCGCAGAAGGAAGCCCATGGAATCCATGTCCGAGCAGCATGCAGCAGTTCTTGTATTTCCTTACTCAATCGGACGGTTTCACCGCGCAATCCGTCATGCCATGGTTCAGCTACAACGGGAGCCTGCCTTGCGCGTTGTTCGACCCGCAGGCGGTGGCTTCAAACCAGCACCACCACCATCGTTCAGAGGCCGCAGATTACAAGGTCATGCAGAGAGAAGGATCCTTGACAGGTTCAAACACGGCCTCCAGCGTCGTGCCTGGATCAGCAGCGGCCCAGAATTGGGACTTCGCGGAGTCTCGTGGGCAAGGGAACAGCAGCGATAGCGACACGACGCCCGTGAGGCGGCTAACGAAGTGCGAGAGCTCAGCGTCCATGAGCCTGCGGAGAGGATTCGTGCCATACAACAAGAGATGCGCGGCCGAGAGCGAGCTGCTGCGATCAGAGGCGCCCGGTGAGGAGGCCGACGGCGAACTGACGAGGCTATGTTTGTGACCGCTGAAGCCTCACTTACACTACATATCTTAGATGTTTGCTAGTTTTGCTCCGGTTTCTTGAGCTGCTGATCTGCGGTGGGGAGAAGAGTCTTGTCCTGCTCTGCTGTTACCTCTTAGTATGTTATACTTCTCTGAAGCAGCTCCAAAACGGATTAGATTGAGCAACTCTGGTTCTTACACGTGAATATATATAATTTAAATTTGTAATATACTTGTTTTCTTCACCGTGTGTCTGTAATTCCCCCGTAAACTCGGGTTTTTTAAGCAAGTATGACCCAAAGGGCCATTAACTCTGTATTTCTACTAAGGATTCAGTGCAACCACCATGAGGTTTACAAAAGGAACCTTGACATAGAAGGAAATTATAGGACAGTCCCTGAAAGAGTGGCTTAAGGACTACACGAAAATAAAATTACATCGGAGTCCTTGAACCGCATCTGGTGATGATGTCGATGAACAAGAAACTTACATCGACGATCCAAGAGCTCGTCACCTTGAGTGCCCACATTTGGCTGTGGCTCTATCATATGTTGTGCATTTGTTGACGATTTTGTGCGGCGATCGGAGGAGAGTGGCCTCCTTTGTATAGAGGTTGAAGGAGATGCCGATGGATCCGCGACAACATCGAATGCCGACGATCTACTCGGCGAATCTTCCACTAGCAACTGAGATCAAAAGATTTTGAGGTCGACGATCCCGAAGGTGGTGTTGATAAGGTGTTGGAGAGGTGGATCTAGAGTAGAGGTAACCCAAAAGAAGGGGAACAGAATACCACGAAGGCCAGACAGAGGCGGCACATCGGAATGTCTGGCGATAAACGCTAACATCACAAAAGGAACATCTTTATTTAGGGGCAAGGGGGCAGCTGGAGTCACCAAGCCGAAGGGGAGAACATCTCCGAGTAGATCTAGGCAGCCGGTTTGCTGGAGGAAGCCGACACAAGCCAGATCTGGATGAAGGACGGCCATGACTTCAAGGGCTCCGCCTGCTGCATAGCTCCAAGGAGAACAAGCACCAAGAGCACGGAGCGACTAGACTCCATATCTTGGTACAACGCCGCTGCAACACTGATAGATATACAAAGGATAAAATGAAGGGAGTAATATACAAATCTGGTAGGGAGAAGGACCCCCCCTTCTCGCTCATTGCCGGCGAAAAGCCGGGAGGAGATAGGGTAGGGTGGCCGACGCAAAGTTTGGAGGGAAGGAGGAAGACAGAGAACGAGAGAGACCGGAATGAATAAAAATACAAAAAAAAGACATGTAAACTAGGCTGGTATCTCTGTAGTCTGTAACAACATGTAATGGGAAGAAGACGAACACAACGTCGAATGCACGAATCAGTATGATTATCTTTGGACTTGGTTTGGCGCCTCCATGTTCTTCATATCATTCAGGAACCGCAGGACGTAGATAAATTGCCTCATGGTATCACTACCTGTGCCCACCCCCATCAAATCTCAAGTCTGTACAAGCTGTAACCAACTGCAACAGTCTCTTCCAGTAGGAACCAGTATCAACAGTCTCTTCCACCGAACCAAACGCAAAGTTGGGCACAGGTCGTCAAATGCGATGCTGCAACCACTTAGGTTAGGTCCAACCCAGAATCACAAGGACGCGATCTTACACGAGCGCTTCAAGACGCGTGCAGGACAGATACACGCACACATCAGCCTTTTCCCAACTTTTAGACAAAGCACATACTTTTCAGCCCGGCTTTACTGAAAGCACAACTACTGCACAAGTATTAACACGGGGCAAAAGAGAGAACGCATTACTACCATGTTATCCATGCGACCATGCCCTGCTGCACGTAGGCAAACCACACTTAGAACAGGCGAAGTGTGGCTTGTAACGAAGGTGTGGTAAAATTCTGGTACGGGAGTCATAGGGCTGGAAAGTATGGATTTTTTAAAAAATATTTTTTAATCATTTTACAAAAATAAATCACGACTTATTATTTTACAGAAAAAACTCTCAGTCGCTGGCCCACCTGGCCACTAGGTCCAATCACGCGGTGGGCCATCAATTTGAGCTCAGCCAGCCCACGATCACAAACTCGTTGCGCGATTGAGGCCTATCAATACTTAATCGTGTGACGAACGGACGACGTTGAGCCACGTCGTCTAGTCGCGCCTTCGTTGTGCGACTCGCAGACGCCTGACAACAGTCGCACTACACTTTCGCAACTGAGACCAAATATAGCGTCAGTTGATTCCAATCTAAATTGACTCGTGCGGCAGAAAGAGGGGAAGGGAGGAGAGCGCCAGCGATAGAAGAGAAGAGAGGGGAGGGGGGGAGGAGACTATGTCCTCGGCTAGGCGCGTCTCCGTATACCCATCCTTTTGCGATGAGTTCGTTGTGTTCATCTAATTTGTTGTTCATTTCGATAAAACACATGTTAGGTTAGGAACAATAAACATAGCTTAGTGGTAGAACCAGGGTTTGTAGTTGTATATCAACAATTTTAGGGTTAATACCGCGTATAGTGTTACAATGTAGGATATTTATGTATTTATTATAGTGTAAAAACGTTTGGATACCTCAATTAGTAGATCGATTATCGAAAGACCTAGGCTGCTTATGTTTAGATCCGCAAGACCTAGGGTATTGTTTTTATGTTTTTTATTTTATTTAATTGAACATTTGTAGTCACATTTTTATAGTTTAATTGACAACTCGCTAAGCTATCATATACCCAAAGATTCCTTATAACGGACGCGAGTGACTTCCATTCACCATAATTTACACCCTCAATGATAAACCCTAAATGCCTATAAAATCAGGGCATACTCCACCGCTACAAACAAGACTCCATTCGAGCTAGTTTGGAAAATAGGGAGATAGGAGGGGGAAGAGGTGTACAAGAGGTCACTCCGTCTGGTTTGAGGATATCAGACTATGGGAAGATGCTCTGAAAGCGGAAACGGGCAGCCAAGAAGGCACGGACATACCCTAATAATTCTTGCAAGGATGCTCATGTACCACCAAAGTTTCCACGCCCGTAGTGCGATTGCATAACCCAGCATGGATCATTCTATCTACACATCCTAGTGTCGCCGCACAGGTTTACTTCATGTGTAGGGATTGTTGCGTAAGTAAATGTCATACATCGATATTTCATGTATATGTTGCATTTTAAATATCGCTGACTTTATTTGTACATAGTAGCCGTCGGAGCGTTGCTACTTCTTCCAATGGATTGATGGCCTGGAGAAGTACAACAATGCATTCATTCAGCGGAAATACATGCTGAACTACGCAGTTGCACGTGAGGCCTTTACCCGTTGGAAACCCTACTCAACCGGGAGCAGGGAAGATAAGGAAAAGACATCGATGATTCCTGATACCTCTATTGCATCGAAGATTATTCTAAACGAGGATAGACCCAAATAAATACCTTTGGACCAAGTGCTGGGAGGTCCGCACGAAGGCCAACACTAGAAGGAGTAGGACGTATGTCCGCAAGCCTGAGTTGATTTCTACCCGTAAAGTTTTTTTTTCTTTTTAAAAGGTGTATTTGTATCGTAGTTGTAGTTCGGGCCAAAGGTTCGTGCATGTAGCTACTTGTACCGTAGGAATAGCCAATCAAATATATGCACCTAACTTGACCATATGTGCCATGTAATTCAGACATGCATAGTCAAGTGTTACACCAAACTTGCAATCTCATCTTCGTTGCTCCATTCTCATCTCACTTAAACTGAATTTTACAAAATATTTTGTCAAATTTTGGGTTATTTGTGTAAAAACTTAAAAGGGGGAACATCCACGAAAAACGATTAAAACATGGTTTATTTACAAACATTTGCAGTTAGCAAACTCCATTTTTTTGCCACTAACAAGCATTCACAAATTACTCTTCTAACCATTTAATTTTGTAAAATTAAAAGTAAATTTGTTTAAATTATTTCTTAAAAAAAATAGCCTACTGTCGTCAGATGAGAATGCCATTAGGCTCAATCGCGTTCTAGCCCAGCGACTATGACCGGCATATGCCTCAGTCACGCCACCATCTCACGACTGAGACACGTGGCCTCAGTCGTGTTTTTGTCGCACGACCCACAACAACTAATCATTTGGGCCATCGGCGATTGGGCTCGATCGTGAGATGGCCCAATCGCTCGAAGGGCCAAATGATTGTGAGTTATTTTGAAATATATATATATAAATATATATATATTAAAACATGATTTATTTGTTTAATTTTTTAATAAATAGTTTATTTAGAAAAAAAATTGGAAAGTGTGTAGCATAATTGTGGCAACAAATCAAACAAACAACCAAAAAATGCCCAAAAAAATGCAAAAGAGAATGTAGTGAGACAATTATTATGGTAAAGCATGGCACCAAACCAAACGTCCCTAGATCTTAAACGGTTAAACCCCTACCATTCCCCGTTCGGCACAAGGTTTTGCCGAGTAACAAAGTTGCAGACTTCGAGATTGGCATTGTGAAATCAAAATTCAAAAGTCCGAATTGGGCACTCGAGTTACGAAGTCTTCTCGAAGCAAGAGCGTTAAGATTCGTGCCGCCGATGCACAATTTCGTTGCGGCGGCACTAAGGGGTTGGAGGGGTGGGAGAGGCGGCGGCGGCTGAGATGAGGCACGCGACGGGAAGGGAGAGGCGTCGGCCGCGCAGAGACGAGCTGCCGAAGTGGGGAGGAGAGAAGGAAACGGGGGCGGTGGGAAGCTCGCAAGCGGCTACGTCGAGAGCCCTCGCCATTGTTCTGGGCCGTTTGTTCCGTTCCAAACAAAGATGCGGAGCGCCGGAGCCTAAGCAGCCGTGCCGGCAGTATGCCTCTGCTCTTGCACTGTTTATCTCCGATTACGAAATCAATGCCAATGAATCCACACCACTACAAACTTACATCTGAAATTCTGACTGAATGGATCACGCAACAAAAGTACAAAATCACACAAGGAGAGGCCTAACCCTCATCCAACTCAAACCCATCTGTACAATTGTATAGAGAGGTTAAATCATGGACCTACGCCTACTTCTATAAAGCAACTCCGCGACGCGGATGCAATGCAGTTTTGCAAACCGCTTCCTAGGGAGCAAAAGAACGATTTCTCAGTTCCTTTGCTCCCATCACTCCATCTAATCTACTACTACGTCTTTACTGAACAGTAGCATCTTTCGGTGTATTTCCTATCAACAATGAGGCAGAACTGGTTACTCATGTACATTTTCTCTGGGCTAGGTGTTGATTCCCACTATCAGGCTTGGAGAATTGTTATGCCGCCATTTGTTCCATGCTGCTGTATTTTGCGAAGACCCTGCTCTCATTCTCTTCCCACCATTTCTGCGCCTCCTTCTCGCCGAAATGCTTCCTACTGCACGATCGATCAAAAGAGCAAGTTATTAACGTGCAAAAGCAAAAGCATTGAGGCATGTGTGACAACTAACGAGTATCATCAAGGCTTTTTAGGGAGTTTACCTGAATCTGATGCGCTTGATGCCCTTCTTTCCACTGGGGGATGTAACGACAGTGACGTACACCCCACGCTCGATTTGCTCGATGACGCCATTGGAATCAACAGGAGCAATGGTGGCATCTGTTCCCCCGGTTGCATAGGCATCGTTGCTATTGGAGGCTCTCCTGCCATCCTGATGCACAGCTGTGTCATTCACCACAGCAGCATTTGAAGATAGTGTAGATTCCCAATCCACTTGCCTGCTGTTGTGGTGATCTTTGATGCTGTTCTGCTGTTGAAATTTGCCTGTGACAATGTTTTTGTCGGGTGGATCTGGTAATTCTGCTTTTACTGGTTGTCCAGTGGTGATGCTGCTAGGTATGATTCCGGAGTTGTCTATCTGCTCACCAGCTAAAAGCTTCTTTGACAAAGCATTCCTCTGCACAATTTGCCAGACGAACTTATTTTACATCAAGTAGTCAGGTGATTTCTAAATAGGTTGAGAATCGAGATAGATCAGATTTATACCTGATTGGTTAAAACCTTTATAATGTCTTTGGCAGCTTTGCACTTTGCAGCCTCATCCCTGACAATCAGCCAGGTTTCCTCGACTTTTTGTTTGTACAACTGAACCTTCATGCTCCTATGCCGGCATTGTTCTGCAAGAGTGGTCACCTGCTTAGATAATAACAAGATCGTTATTTTTGAGTCAGCAAATCGGTTACTTTCCATCTTAGAATAAAATGAGACGATCGTTGGTGAAAATATATGATTTAAAAGGAGTTCAACAAAAGGCAACTATTACACAAAAAAGAAAATGTTATATATGAATCACCTGTGCTTGAAGCTGTTTCACCTCTTCCAATAATTTCTTTTCCATCAAATCTAGTTCTGCTTTCAAACCACTGGCTGCTTGTGGCAAAGAGCTGGCACACTTTCGCGCCACTGGTTCATGCATTCTCTGTGTAAGAGAAACATCGACTGTCTGTTTATCTGATGTTGAACTACATGGAATGCTGTCCCGTGCACGTTTGAATTGACTGGGGCACTCTACTTGCCCCCATCTCAGTGTTCTCTCTTGATCCAGAGCAACCAAGTCCTGATTTCTCTGATTGGGACCTTGTGCAAAGGCCATTTTTTCCATAATGAAATTTGCTTCCTTGAATATGCGAGACAACTTTGGTGTATATGTTCTTATTTCTGTTGGAAATGCCTCCTCCTTTTGGATCGTCAGTCGCAAACTTACTTTGCTATGCTCTTCAATTTTCTGCAGTTGACTGAAACATGCATCACAAACACGGTAACCTCTGCTCTTATCTGGTGCAAGAGCTGCCCCTGAAACCTTGTTATTGCTGCAGGAATTGCAGAACATGGACCCACAGTTGTAGCAGTTGTGCTTCTTCCTGGTAAAGCTAAAAGACAACCGGCAACTGCTGCATACAGATTGATCCTTGCTTGAGATTGACCTATGTAAACAAATTGCAACAGTGAAATTTGAACCGCAAGCTATACTGTCCACCTGCTTATCTTCCAAGGCCTCCACTAGAGTTGGGGAGCTCCTGTCAACATAGTCACCTAAACCAAGTTGTCCTTCTGTGCCTTTGCCCCATGTAAACACCTTTCCATTCATTGTCAAAACTGCGACATGGGAAGAGCCTGATGATATCTCTCTGACAAATTCAGTCGCAAGTGTCCCTTCAACTGAACAAATAGATGTGTCCTCAGATCGAGGGTTCCCTAGTTGTCCGTGTTCCTTGCTCCCAATGGTAAAAACAACACCAGTTATTGTAAGTGCGACCGTTAGTGCCTCCCCGCAGGATACCTGAGCAAAATCACAATCAGTGAGTGGCTCAACACAAGTCGGTACAAGCTTCGATTTTTTGTCAGCATGACCCAGCTTCCCTCTATCCGCATCGCCCCACGTGAACAGCTTCCCACTAGGAGCATTGCTCTTGGCAGTGCCTAATATTTCCACAATGGCAGCTGTGTGCCACGGCCCACATGCGGCAGCCTTGGCTCTTAACCCTTTCAGGGACTGGACTTCTTTGGGACGAGCAACACTCATCATGTCACCATGTCCAAGAACACCAAATGTTCCATCGCCATATGTGAACAGCTGACCAGAGGATGATATTATAGCTGTGTGCCATTGACCACATGCAATCTTTAAAACAGAAATGCCATCCGAAGGACCAAACAATCTGTGTGGGAACCATTGACTTCTTTGACACTGATCATCCGACAAACCCAAGCTGTGAATCCCTTCGCCCCATTCATATAGTTCTCCTGAAATTGCAACTGCACAGGTGTGCTTTGCTCCAAATGCAATAGCCTTAACACGCGTAGAGGCAAGAGACTCGATAACTTTAGGATGTGAGACACTGACACTCACTTTGTGTCCCAATCTCCCACCATTATCCTCACCCCAGGAGAAGACCTCCCCTTGCTTAGTAACTATCGCTGCATGTTTCTCTCCACAGGCAACATTCTGTGCGTCAAGAATCTGTGTTGAGTTCAATAACCTTGGAAGTGAAACATTGGTTTTTGATACATCTCCATGGTCTAACACACTACCAAGAACGTCGCCCCAGACAAAGATGTCCTTCAGAGAATCGGTTCCATATGCCACATGCGATCCGTCATTTGGTTTTAGTTTAGGCATTTGGGTAT
Source organism: Phyllostachys edulis (assembly GCA_036346405.1). Taxonomy (NCBI): domain Eukaryota; kingdom Viridiplantae; phylum Streptophyta; class Magnoliopsida; order Poales; family Poaceae; genus Phyllostachys; species Phyllostachys edulis. Next base: position 92,704,872 of record CM070562.1, on the reverse strand, counting down.
TTCTCTGCTCCTTAATTTTGTCAGCAAGTGTTATATCCCTGAAACTATTTTTTACTCTATTTACCACTTCGGGAGTAATCTTTTCCATGTAGGAATCTAGGTCTGACCATGTTCTCTGCCTTGGAGAGAAGAATGGTTCTGAGCAATCCAGATTGCTCTGAAAAATATTCTTCTGTATCAACTTAGGACTGCCATATATTGAGTGTACCTTCGTGAATAAATTAAGTAGAGAATTTGTCAATTGAACCAAACAAATAAATACGCTTTGTGACTAAGAATATATGGCAGTTTGCAACCAATCATTAGTCATATCCCTCTACTTAGTTACATGAGTTGCCCAGAAAAATGCCACTTCTTAAAATGTATTAAGTTGAAAGGTTTGTCAAATATCTTAATTTGAATGTCATTTAGTGGCTTATTATTATCATTATATTTGGATATTAGTCAAAATGACCATGATTTCAGCACAACCTAACATGTCCGTCATCATCAATACGGCAGTTTCTTAAGCCTAAAGTTCAGATCATGTTACTTAGTGTAATCTAGGAAAAGTCACAGGCCATGTCAAACTCGTACTCGAACAAATCTATTATGTTCTCATATAGAAATCACCACATGCATGAGTTCCAAAATGAACCTGTGTGAACTTTCTTGTGTCATGCACAGCAAATAACCTACTCCTTTGTTGAATATAGCTAGGAGGGCTATTTGTGCAACTGTTTATCCGACGGCTGCTTGTTGAATCAACCAAAAGAAGTGGGCTGCATGGAGCTGATAGTAAGGCAGTTAGGCCTAGATACCAACATTCAGCTTGATCCCTATCTTTGCAGATCTGGGTGAACATGATTGTCAAAAAAATGTTATAAAAGGTAGTAATACGAGTAATAAAGAGATTACAAACTCTAACAATATAAGGCCTAGTGAGGAAATACCAAGTCAAGTGAGCATTCACCATTCTTGTATATGACTGACAAGGAGTGAGATTCCTTTTCTGGCCAACGCAGACGCAAAAGTTTTGTCTGTAAAAAAATGAAATCGTCAGAAAATTGATGTCCTCCTGTCTAAATGCTATAGTATGGGTAAAGAATAATAGCACATGTTTTGGGAAAAGAAAATCACATACTGTCTTCTGTCCAAGAACTACACTTGACACGGAACTCAAGCTTAAACGTTTTTCCCTCTCTTTGGAGTACCATATTAGCATTTTCTCATCCTGCAAACATACAAAAACAAATATGTTGCTGTTATTCAAAGGTGCGGAATACTAAATATGTTAGTATTTAAAATTATATGACAGTAAGCTGCAGTTTACTCAACCCTGGCCAAACTATGGCAAGCTCCATAAACCTAGTAAAACCATAAGTGAGCATGCCAATGTCACCATATAAAAGGATATTACGAGTTTCGAAATACTGGAGCACTGGGCAATGTCATGCCACAGCTTACTGAATCGGGGAGAGGAGTTATGGGTCTATTCTTTAGGAGGATCTTACAAATCAGCTGGTAAAATGGTATGGCAATAGCAGGTTACCAACTAAAGATAATTTACTTTAAAGGACTGGGTTGCGATACAAAATGTCTGGAGAACAGTAGTTTATTTTTAGAACATGTAATGTTTAAACTCCAGGTCTTGTTGGGCTACAGTTTTTCCTCTCTTTTTTTGGTTGCTATTGTTGTATACAGTTATACACAAACTGCATTACAAACTTTTGTACATTCCGAAAGTGCATTCTCGGTGTGAAAACAAATAATGTATTGTCAATCCAGTATGCTGATTTGGAGTTATCAACATAACTGCATGTACGAAATAATTTTATGCTGTAAGACGCTGACATGTGTGGTTTGTTTGTCAGCAGTAACAAAACAAGGAACATTTGTGGAAGGAGGTCATGAAGGAACAGGATGAGATGGGGATCAAAGCAGACTGGTGAAGGAGAAGTGGATAATTCAGCAGAATTCACCAATCCATGCTGACCATTGCTATGCTAACCGAGGCCACGGTGAAGAACTTGAAGTCTAAAACACTATCTCGGCGGTCAATTATTTTACCTTGGTATGAGTTCCACGCTGACTTATTTCTATCTATTTAATTTCAGTGTTTGAATAGTTCTTATTTCTTGCGTGAAACGGATATAGAAAATATTCAAAAGTTAATGAACATTTAGCGCGGTGCTTCGTGTGAAAATGTTCTGAAACACTGAGCTTAACATGATTGACCAAATTTCCCATAGGCACTGGACACTAGGAATCTGGAGCACTGCAACGCCTTGTCACTACTCACTACCAGTAGCTAGTTGTCACGAGGTTGCATGGTACAAGCTATGATGAAGCTAGTGAAAGAACGTGTAAATTTGTAATCTTCAAGCATTCTGTTAAGCATAGTTACGGTGCCAAGGCTACTCACAGAAGATAGCCTGAAAGGGCAGAACTTGGGCTTCCCTCTCTTCCGACATTTCAGTAGATGTGCACCCTTCTTCAGAGCAACAATAGCCTGAAGGAAAGAACTGAGCAGTTAAACCACGTAATGGGAAACTCCTAAGATGTGTCTTTTCCAGCATCGATATTTTCTCGTATAAGTGAACCCAAAAAGATGCAGACAGGAAAAGTAGTGAAATGAACAAACATATATTATATTAAACAGAGTTGGGACAGGCACAGAAGGAAATGTCATGTGCTCATTCAACATCTTAAAATGCATTAAAAAATTATGTGCATCAAGCTTTAAAATATTATGAACATGAAAGAAGCCAAAGACAATCATGTTTCATGCTGTCTAATACGTTTTTTTTTACAGAAAATGCAGTGTGTTTATTGGCTCGCCAAAGACGGCAGCCAGGAAGAACAGATCCTTCTATGTCAGCAAGGATGCAGTGATGAAATTGCAGGCGGCCAAAAGAAGTATCATTTGAGAACTCCTGGGACTTACACATAGATCTCAACTCTCAAGAGACCACAATGCTTTAAAAGAAAATGCAAGAAAAACACTTGTTGCTGCATACCTGCTCGACTCCTCTAGTTGCAGAGCTCCCCTCAAATCCCCCAGCCATGGCAGCCAGAAAAGATCAAGCAAAAGAAACCGAGGACAACACCCTGGGGTTAAGTTCAAACCTCCTTTGATCAACAGTGGGAGAAAGCGAAAGAGGGCAGTGAAGTGACAGAAAGAAAGAGGCAACGAAAGAAGGAAAGCAAGCATGAAAGAAGAACGAGGGAGCAGAGCTTGAGGAGGGAGGAGAGGTGCCACTGAAGGCGAGCAGCGCAATTCAGGGACCCGGAAAAGGAAACAGTGGCGATTTTAACCGTGTGTGTATAAAGATGAGAGAGGGGGGAGAGAAGCGACGCAGCGGAGGTACTGACCACTGAGCCTTGTGTGCCTTCTTTGACACACATGCGCGCGCGCACATACACACAGGCAGTCAGAGAAAAGAAAGGCTTCCGAGTACTCTCTCGTGCCGTGCGCCCGTGCCAGCAGCAGAGCTGCAGAGGTAAATCCTATTCCTCTCTCTTTTGATTCCAGTGTGATCCGTATATGTTCTTTAGACTAGTAACATAATATAGAGTATTGCAGCATCTCTCTGTGGCTCTGTAGTCTGTACCAAACAGCCGTGGCCTTTAGTTTAGCGTGAGGAGAGAGGGAGGTAGAGGAAGTGCTTATTTCTGTACATCTGTTGCTGTAGGTGCTTCTGAAATCTTGGATTTCATGTCAAATCTCAGGATTTGTCACAATTGCGCATTACAAGCCCCGAAAATACTGGCCCCTGCCGTCCTTTCCCCTAGCATGTGTCAGTGCACTGTACCGCCCTTAATTAGCAGAAATCTCGCACAACTGGATGATCTGAATTCTGATTATTTTCGTCAGCATTTGAACATTTCTCCAAAATGCATTGAATACAAGCATTAAATCAGGACAACCGATTCCTTCTTGCAAATGCAAAGGCATCCAATCTGTCTGGGATGATTATGCTTGTCCTGCTGTGGTCCAAACATGTGGAAAAAATTTAGTATTATAGGATGGCTTTGAACATCTGTGAACGAACAAGCGCATCCACAGTGTGGAGTTTCTACACCGACGATAAGAATTGACACATCAAGCAGACTCTAGCTTGGACTTTTTTCCTTTAATGTGTAGCACTACTCTCCATGCCAGAATAGATCCCACCACTAATTAAATAAAAAGAAAAACCCTCAAAGTCACCGTCTCTATCCACCTCCCCCTCTGCGCCGGCCTTCTCTCTCTCTCTCTCTGCCTTCCCCGTCTGCCTGACCACGCCGGCCTCCTCAGCCCCTGGCTTCCTCCCTGTGCCGGCCTCCCCCGCCCCAAGATCCCCCCTCCACGTTGGATCTGACACCAACGGCCGTAATGACCTCAATTTAGTGGCGGAGAAGAATCAGGCGACGTGTCGTGATTACGACCTCGATCCGACGACGGCGACTCGGCACTAACCTTGATGACTCCTCCCCCTCCTAGATCTAGCGATGACTGGCTTCCTCGATCTTGGCGCAACATCGACGGCCTCCTCTTCCTGGCATGACAAGTGGGCTTGCCCTGCTTTTTTTCCTTGGCTCTGGTACCTCAACGGGTATCAGGTGCTTGCACCGGTTCAAGAAAATGGTGTAGGACCAGCTTTTTTTTCCCCCTTGGCTCTGGTACCTCAGGTGGTATCAGGTGCTTGCTTAGCAGAATTTTTTTAAATAATATTATTTTAAAAGATAATTACAAAAATAAATAATCGCCTCAAAAAATTACAAAAATGGATCTCTGTTGCCAGTTCAACTAGCGGCTGCTCAACTAGCGACAGGAAGTGAACAGCCTTCCTGTCACCAGTTGATCCCATCTATAAAAACCCCAAAAATTCAGTCTAAAACTCATTTTAATTCCAGAAAAAAAAAACAAAAGAGAGGAGGAGAGGGAGAGAAGAGAGGTAGCGAAGCTCTACTAGTTCATCACGAAGGAGAAAGGATTGACAGAGCATCAGATCCAATCAACCATCTTGCAGGTACATTTTTGTGCAACTTTGTACATTATGTCAAAACCTTATCGGTTGGCAAATAAAAATAGCGATATAAAATTAAGTAGATTAGATAATTTTAGTCAAATTATGTAGTACATCTGCAGAAATAGTCAAATTATCTAGTTCGCCATGCACATGTTATGAATGTCCTAGTACTCGAACGATTTAGGATAAATCGGCAGAAATAGGAAGACGCCTATTATAAATCTGTAAAAAATGTAGAGTAGCTAAGTAGGGTAGGTAGAGCGTAATCAAAATAATCCCATCTTTATTTACCTTCCCAATTGTGCGTGGTGATTATTTTGTTAGTGCGCGGTGATTATTTTGTTAGTGCTGAAAATACCATTTAAACTAGGAAAATAGCATGACACATATTAAAATTGTAAAGAAAATCCGTTGTTGCTATATAGGCTACGTAAAGATGCATAATAAAATTATAAACTTTGTTTATTGCTACATTTTCAGGTATGGCGGACGCAGGCCACTACGAATTGATTGGCCCGATGATTGACACGATCACCGTAGCCATATCAGTACAATCATCTCCAAGAGGGCAAGGCGCCTATTGAGTTTGGCGTGTTTCAACTACGCACACCCATTAGAGCATGGAGGCTGCACCCAGACTGGATTCCGAGGTATGTGTAGTTCTAACCTTCATGCACTCAATCGTGGTCTGACTACTTTGGGTGGACTCACGTTTGTTCTTAAGGCGCAAGACAAGGAGTACAAACGTGTATGAATTCCCTAGTGCATCGCAATAACACTGACCTTTCTATTTACAAATCATTGATAGCTCAATCGTCCTTACAAAATTCTTCAGAAATTCACTGCACTAGAACAACATACGACGATCTAAAATGTTATTATGAGTCTAATAGATTTTATACCGTTGAGAATCTACAAAAATCACAAACAGACCAACCAGTTTAGAGTGTTCCTGCTCTAGGGATCTATTTTTGTAATTTTTAGGATGATTATTTATTTTTAATTATCTTTTAAAATAATATTATTTTAAAAAATTTCTTGCTTAGCACATGTTCAAGAAAAGGCGCAGCGTGAAGTATCGGTACCAACAGTTGGTGCCGGCTAAGTATGCACGTTAGAGATGCTCTGAGGATTTGCGGACACACACATGCTACGCTATTAGGATATTGGGACAGCGAATGATGGCCCGGGAGGATAGGACGAAGGGATGCAGCACGTGTGCAGCGTTGGCAGGCGCTGCCCCCGCTCGGGCCTGCACAACTGTTGGTCTCTCTTGTCTGCAGATGATGTCGCCTCGGAGCTCGGCTCGGACGCTTTGCCGTCTCGCTACGGTTTTTCTTTCCTTCCATGCAACGAGCAAACGGTGGCAGCGCCTGCCACGCTTCTGCCTTACACCTCTGCGCATGCACGCATCATTCAGTCACTCCGTATGTACGTATCAGCAGCAGGCAGCCAGTACGCACTACTTACTGCGACCTTTACGCACGGCACTTACCTTCCACTCACGGCATCCCTATTTATTGCCCATTTATCGTATTGCATTTGTATCGCTATCAGTTGTACGGCTGCTGCCTCCTTGGCCGTGTGCATCTACAAGGATTTTCTACGGCGACTACTGATCAGGTAAGCACAGAAAGATTTACTATAAAAAAAGGAAGAGTTTCTACGCCTCTACGGTGATTTGTTTATGAACTGAAGGAGGGAGATGCATGGGCGCATGGCCCACGGTTGGGGGATAAGAATCATAAGATTGTAACGCGGCGACGACGTTGTTGCAGCTGAAAAGATGGGGGGTGAACGAGGGAGGTGGGCATGTGAAGCACCAACGGGACAAGCATGACGGCCACGGGAAAAGACAAGGCTTGTCCTGCCTCTCAACCCCCGCAAACGCATTGATTTGATCCAACGCTTTTCCCGTGCAACGTCATTGCTGTAACTCATGTACATCTTTGCTTGCAATTACTACTAACATTATTCATGTCCTGCATAACATTATATACATACATATATATATATATATACCTGCTCTTAATCTGTACCTACCTGCACTTGATCTGCACCGACTGAAACTAGTGAAAAATCAACCCTCTTATCTTATTATCTCGCTGTACTTGTTTCTCATGGTGAACGAGGATAAAATATAGGAGCTGGAAAGTGGAAACCGGAAGGCATGTGAAGTGAAACCATATCCATAGTAGGTGAAAAACGAATCCCTGATTGGACCTTACTTTATGGGTGATTTGGCCTAAATTAACGGTGGTCGTTGATGCTAGGCGTAGGCATGTACATCGCGCATGGTCCTGAATAATTGCGAGTTGGTATTGTGTAGCCATCTTGCCATGTGCCAAGGTTGAAGGTTCTATGCAATTCGCTGTTATTCTTCTATTCGGACAAAACAGCTTTGATATAGAGATTTTAAGATACAAAGTGCAGAGTCCGCTTCTCTCTCTAAATCATGGTACTAGTATCAAAGACATTGCTTTGCTTTGATGTGATTGAGATTTAGGCAATTAAATCCACATGCCAACTTCCTGTGAGCACTCAGTTAAGAACAAGGAGGAAATGCATGCCTACGGTCACGCATTATTGTTAAACAGTTCTAGCATCGAACAATTACCGCCCAATTCATCGTTGATTGGTTCTATGCGTGCATTGCACCATTTTTTCATGTGCGGTAGGTAACGTACGTTGGTACTCGGATGAGACTAGTCTCTTTAGAGCATGCTACTGAATGAGGATGGATAACAAATCCGACCGGCCTTAGTTTAGTGCATGTAGAGGTTTGTCATTTGCAAGTGCCTCACCTCGTGCGTGTACGCACCATGTCATGTGCGTTTTCCGGTCATCACACCGCCTTCGTTCTTGGTAGGAGAGGAGCTAGCGTCCAGGTGAAACTGCCGATCGCGGCAAACCGTGTAATTACACATTACAGTACTGTCAGAAATGTTCCCCACTACCGCAAGAATCGGTGCGAGCTGAGGAGGAGATGATCGTCGACCAGGCATTGGCACGGGGGGAGGCCGGAGAGAGCCATCGATTGCTGCTGCTCTCAGCTTGCCTCCTCTTTTAGGCAGAGTGGCATCATAAAGCGCTTGAAAAAAGGCACAAGCGCCATGTCCACCAAGCCAAAGAGGGAAAAAGACGGCGTCTGAATCATGCGTGTCGGCGTCTTTGTGACGACCGTCCTGCCCAATTATCCGGCGTTCTAAATAGGCCCCAAATTAACTACACCAGAGTACAGATCAGTGTACTCGCAAAATAAAAAATGTGAGTACAGATCAACAATGGCTTGTAGTACTGAGTTGCTCTCATCGTCTTCTTCCTCCGCTGCCTCTCCCACTTTTGCAAGGAATTGAACCGTTGGATGGATGGAGGCATGCGGAAAAGAAAACAAAAATGGCAGGGGCTAATTCGGAATTTTTTAATTGGCCAGGTGCTGCCACCGTAATTGTAAAAATAGCATTTTTAGCACCGAAATTCAAAAAGTAGCTTAGAAGCACCAGAGATCGACGTGGCGCTTCCTCACTGGGGCGCAGAACCCCGTGAGCAGCAATGCAAGCAAAAAGAAGCGGAACTAGCGGGCCCAGACTCCTTTCGTGCCACCAAAACGCAGAAAGTGGCTGGCCCGCTGCCACCTGAGCGCATGAATGTATAATGTATTTTTTAAGGCATGAATGGATGTGCTAAGCATTTTTTTAATGCATGAACCGATACACACATGAATGAAAGAATGCATTCGATGCTACGCATGCATGCAGTAACACCTGGTTCCCGTACTCGGGTGGCGCGGTAGCGCACCGGTCAGTTCCTACGCTCTAGTGGCGTGGAATGCGGCCGGGTCCGCTCGTTCCGCGCCCGCCTAGCTTGCTGCGCTGCCTATTGGGGTTCCGCACCTCCCGAGCGTGGAAAGCGCCACTCCGGTGCTTCCACACTCGGGAGGAGGCTACTTTTAGAATTTCAGTGTTAAAGAAGCTATTTTTTTAATTACGGTGACAGTAGAGCCAATTTTTTTAAGCCAATTTTTTTAAAAAAATCACTAATCCGTGATGTTAGGGAGGGGCTAGCTCTCAAAGCTGCCCTTCCGTAATACTAATACCTACGCAGTTGCCCATGCCCTATCGATCTTAGCTTCGCAATTGATTCGTTGGAGATAGGACCCTTCCCAGCTCATTCGTCCTTCCTCCGTCCGAGTCTGAGCGGTAATAATTCTTCTGCGTCAAAAGAAGCACACAGGGAGGGAGTGATAAAAACTGTACGCTTTTGTGCACTGTGAGCAGTACCCCAAGAGGATTCCATTCTTTGGGGCGCTACACTGTACCATCCTCACTTACGCATGCGTTCGTGATGGGTCCCGTGCCCTGTTCTGGTCTGGTCCCTCCTCTAAAAGTAAACTCTCAAGTCTCAACGAAGTGCCCAATCTCCCATTTCTGAGGCATTTTCATTTACATTTGAATGACTTTTGAGTTCGAGAGATGTTCTTAACTCTAGTTAGTTTGGACTAGCAGAGATGTGCCTTTGGTCGCTCGGAAGTCTTAGCATCAACACACTTCCTGTAGAATGAACCTACCGTTTTATAAAACGGAGGAGTGTAGTACTAGTTACTACTCGCTTACTCGGGTGTCATACAGCAGGTTTGAGCAGATAAAGCAAGGAAGGAAGCAGATAAAAAATGCGGTGGAAAGAGAGACACGGATGATTGCAGCGGTCTCCCTGGCACGGGCACGGCCGCGTGTGCCGGCTGGACACGGCGTGAACAGAACAGAACAGCAGCCATGGCGCCGGGAAGAAACAGTAGACCTGGCCCAAAGCGGGGCCCAAGTAGATTGGGGAAGATGGGGGTAAAGCCTACAGGAGAGAGGAGAAAGAAAAAGGCCGTGTGTGTCCGCTCCACCGTCCAGGACGCTTTCGATGGGACACCGCAGGCCCCTCTCAGGAGCATTGAATTTGCACATTTGCACTACCTGCTTGATGCTTCGTGTCTACACTCTGTACTATCACTGTAGATGCCGAGCCGCTCCTAACCCTAGCAATGGCCACGCCATGGGACCTGGAAGCGTCGTGTCCTCTTCATTGTTGTACCTACTACACGGACTCTCCGGGTCCGTGCCATCCACTGCTTTAGCATGGGCGCCAACTTGTTTCGTAAAGTTGCTACTTGCTAGTTTGAAGCAGATTAGCCTCGTGACCCTCGTCAATTGACCAACGGCTTGGTTAGATGCAGGAATTTTATACAAATTTTGTTCTTCAAAACCCCTGTCAAAATCCTCTTCGATGAAATCACTCCCACTAACTTTCAACTTATTTTGGTCCGAAGTAGCCACGCACATACGTGGGGCTACGGGGTGGATTTCACCGCTGTGTTAAAAATAAGATGGCGGCTCGGATCGGCGTAATCAACGCATGAATCACCTCCGTGAAGGACAAAGTCAAACGCGGCCCTTCGTGCCAACAACTAGCTTGGTCCGATGCTCCCGTGGACAAAGAAATGACCCCAACTAGCTTGGTCCGATGCTCCCGTGGACAAAGAAATGACCCGATGGCCACAGGCCAAAATAATGTTGTCGACGAGATCCGACTGGGGGCAACATCTAGGCACTGGTCCCTTCGTGCTAGTTCGATCAGCACCGAGCGTCCACGATGCCTCCCATACGCCCGAAGTAGTCACACACGATGCCAAATGCACGTACACGGGGCCACAATGGTGGATTTCACCATTGGCTTAAAAAAAATAAGCTAACGATCTGGATCGACAGAATCACCGCACGAAGCACCTCCGTTGTAATGCCCGACCCGGGGTCACCCGGGGAAGTCTCTTAAGACCACCCAGAGGTCCTTCAAGACCTCTCGGAAGGTCCTTCAAGACCACCCGAATGTCCCCAAGGTGAGCTCGAGACAGCCACGAGATGACCCCCAGTGCCACGACTCAACCCAGGAGAGATCGAGAGACCAATCCTGAGGAGGTCGTGAGACCTGAGGTGATCCAAATCCTCCCACGACCAGACCCGAGGGAGGTCGTGGAGGGCTGGGTTCACCCCAAAGACCTCCCACGACCAGACCCGAGGGAGGTCGTAGAGGGCTGGGTTCACCCCAAAGACCTCCCACGACCAGACCCAGGGATCACCCCATGGTCCTCTGTGTGAACCGAGCTAGTCCCAAGGATCAATAGCTAGCTCATCACTGCATACAAAAGCGGTAACATACATCAAACGCAAGTTTTATTAATAACAAAGGAGTTGATTACAAGAGGGCTTACAAGCCTACAAACAAAATACAACGGAAGGTAAATGAGTAGACCACCCGATACACCACAGTAATCTACCGAGGGCGATCCTAATCGGCCAGGGCCTCTAGGTCCACTGCGAAGACCTCCTCAAGCTTTCTTTTCCTACTCAATAAGGATATCAAGCAAGAGTGAGTACAACAACCGTGCTCGCAAGTTACACCCATCAAATAACAGAATGACATGCATAAATGGATATCTCAAAGGAAGGTTTAATATGGTTGATTTGCATAAAGCCAAGTTTCATTTAAATACAACTACTAAGTTCCAAGGTAGTTAACAATAATTAAAATTTATTTTTCTAAATTTCAGTTTTCAGTGGGATAACATTCATCAACAAGTGGTGAAGGATACCCTCCTGTCACAAGGCTCCCTGCCCGAAACCCATTGGATAGAAATCCAGAACCAATTTATCAAGTCCTTTTGAAAACAAAATCAACATCAACTGTGAAAGGCCTTGCCAGCACGTCCATGACCGTGGACACGGCTATTCGAATAGTTTTACACTCTGCAGAGGATGTACACTTTACCTACATGACATGATTTCTCTAGTTTGTCTGGCAACCGTCGATGCCACCACTCACTTCTGAGGGTAAGTGGTCTAGAGCTCATGACAATGCATGTACAATGCATCATTCCAACGCAGTCCATCCTCGCTAAGGTTTCGTCCACCCTACGGATAGAAACCCGCAAAGGTCAAGGCCCCCTCTTGCGCCAGGTGGAAAAAACCAAGTCATAAAAGACAGGTCATGAAAGACCTCCCACCACATCCACAGGATCGACCACAATGGAACTCTGTAAATTAGTCAGCCAGGTCCCCTACCCATACTCAGGACATGTGGTTGCACGGTGAGGCATAACCCATTATAGGCATAGCAAAGTAACGCTCGCAGACCGGTCCTTAACTGACTTGAGCAACAACCTCAACCCTGGGGAATCGGATAACACGACCCCATGCATAGACATGCACCAACCAAATAACCAAATTTGCCCAAGTCCAAACCATTTTCCTTTTCCTTTGATTTTCGAAACACATTTTCAAATCTCCATGACAACCCAATGTCATGGCTAAGCATTTAAAACAACAGTTGATCTAAGATGGTAAAATTTTCCCAAATCAAATGCTTTGGGTCTAAGCATGACTGAGCATAATGTTTTCGAATGATCCTGGTTCACACTATGGCATCAACTAGGTTTATCTAAGGTGACAATAGAGTGGGATCAATGTCAACATGGGCCATTCAAAGAATTCAGCATAGCTATGAATTTAAAATAGGTATTGAAATACTTAGCGTAAATAAGCATGCAGTAATTTTGAAACAGAACTTAAATAATTTGAGATACTGGGCGCAACATGATCAAGAGTGTAACTTGCCTGATCTGAAAGCTTGAGGAACTAATTGGGAGAACTAAATCAGATCTGAACGCGCCACAAGATAGAGTCGTTCGATATAGATCGAACGGTTCCAAATGAAGGCGCGATGCTGGGCCGCGCGGGGAGGTCTTTAGACTAGAAGGAGGTCTAAGCCATGGGGAGGTCTGGGCCCTCCGATCCAAACGAAGGGAGGTCTGGACCATCAGATCCAAACGAAGGGAGGTCCAGACGGAGGGGTTTCAAAGGGAGAGGGATCCAACGGAGGAGATCCACAGAAAGTGGTCCAAAGGAGGTCTTGACGATCAAAATGAACTCAAAGGAGATCCCGACTGTCAAAAGGGGATCAAGGAGATCTCGACGGTCAAGACCAATACAGGGGAGGTCTCCACGGTCAAGATGGAACCAAAGGAGATCTTGACGGTCAAGACCAACATGGGGAGGGGGGTCTCAACGGTCAAGATTGAGATCAAAGGACGTCTTGGCGGTCAGGATGAACCCGAGGAGGTCCTGACGGCCAAGATGAAAGGCAGAAAAGGTCTTAACAGTCAGGACAAACTCAAAGGAGATCCTGACGGTCAAGAGGAGATCAAAGGAGGTCTTGACAACCAGGATGAACCGGAGGGAGGTCCTGACGGTTAAGATGGAACAAGGGGAGATCTCAACGACCAGGATGAACCCGAGGGAGGTGCTGTCGGTCAAGACGGAGCCAAAGGAGATCTCGATGGTCAAGACCAACACGGGGGAGGTCTCAACGGTCAAGATGGAACTAAATGAGATCTCGACGATCAAGACCAACACAGGGGAGGTCTCAACGGTCAAGATTGAGCTAATGGAGATCTCGACGGTCAAGACCAACACGGGGCAGGTCTCAACGGTCAAGATGCAACAAGGGGAGGTGGCGCAACTAAGAGAAAAGGAGCGAAGGAGCGGGGGCTGCCAGATTACGATCGAGTGGAGCAAAGCAATGAGGATGTTCGGACCAACCAAAAGTGCCAATAAGATTAGGCCGTCCAATACGGATCGGACAGTCCACAAGAGATGACGGTCTGGAACGAGCGGGAGGTCCGAACGGACGCGAGGGAGGTTCAAAAGAGGTTCAGATGGGCACGTAGAGGTCCAAATGAACACGGGGAGGTCCAATTGAGCTTGAGGAAATTCAAATGAACACGAGAAGGCTCAAATGAAGGGGGAATTCAACCCAAATTTGAATATCGGATTTCAAAGGGTATTTGAAATACAAACCCGAGCTTGAAACACCTCGGGGGTGGTCGTGACACAAAGGAGAGGTCAAAACCAATGGAAGATTCAAACGGAGAAGGAGGTCTAAACAAAGAAGATGGTTTAGATCAAGAGAAAGCTTAAAACCCGAAAAGAGATTCAAACCAACAAAAAGGTCTAGACCGAAGGAAATCCAAACAAAAGAAACGAGGGGAGGTCTGAATCACAAAGAGATTCAAACCAACAAAGAGGAGGTCTGAACCACAAAGAGAGTCAAACCAACAAAGAGGATGTCTGAACCACAAAGAGATTCAAACCAACAAAGAGGAAGTCTAAACCAAAAGGAGGTTTAGACACAAGGGAAATCTAGATACAAGAGAGGTCTAGACACACAGGATATCTGGGCGTTAAGGAATGCCCAAATAAGAAGGAGGTCTGGGCATTTAAGGAATGCCCAGACAAACAAGAAAAGGGGGTCTGGCCACAAAGAAAGTCTGGACACGAGGAGAGGTCCAAACTCAAGGAGGTCTGGACAGAAAGAGTAGGGCTAAGAGGAGAGCAGAACTAGCAGAGAAAGGGAAAGACAACGCAAGATCTCAAACAACTCTAAATAAACCAAGCTTTAGGATTAGTTGAAGTTTGATTTAGTCATTTTAAACACTCGAATTCTGAAAATCTCAAGTTAAGCTTTGAACTCTCACCAAAACCAAATGGTTCTTTTATTTCGAAAACTCGAAAAGGCTTAGAAAGCCAGGGTGTTACATCCGTGAAGGCTAAAATCGCACGTGTGGCCCCTCGCACACCACACACGATGTCAAACTCACGCGCGTGGGGCCATGGGGGTAGATTTCACCTATAGCTTAAAAAATAAGCCAACGGTTCGGATCAGCATAATCACCGCACGAATCACCTCCATGAAAGGCCGCAATCGCGCGGTCGTCCCACCGCACAGACACTAGCTTGACCCAATGCTCTCGTGGAGATAGAAACACCTCGACGGTCGCTGGCCTAAAAAACACCATCGACGGGGCCCAACCCAATGAGACATCCGGGCGCTGGCCACTTCGTGCTAGTTTGACAGGTGCCGAGTGTCCGCGGTGCCCCCTAGGTGCCCGAAGTAGTCATGCATGATGCTAAACTCACATACGCGGGGTCACGGGGCTGGAGTTCACGCCTGGCTTAGAAAATAAGCCGGCAACCCGAATCGGCGTAATCACCACGAGAATCACCTCTACGAAGGCCCAAATCGCACGCGAGGCCCCCCGCACTGACACTTAATTGGCCCTACACTCCATGGAGATAGAAACACCCCGCCCCGACAGCCGTTGTGAAGAATCTAGACCCGTCATTATTTGTTAATGGAATATTTTCGTAATTAAAAATAATCATCATATGAACTAATATTTCCATAGTTGGTGAAATATGTTAGGTCACATAATGATGAAGGCAATTGATAGCACAATGTGTTGAATGTCATCAAATCAAGTGAGTGATGTCATGCGTTGATGCTCAAGTCAAGAACTCAATTTTGGAAAGAAGATGTGGATCATCATCCTAAAGCTCCAAGGGAATGCGTACGGCAATGGTATATCTAGCATATGTTAAGGATATATTTCTGAGTCATTTTAACGGTCTTAGTATTTGGTATGGAGACTAGATTGTTAGTGTAGGTTGGCGTACTATTAAGAGTGGTCTTGACTAGTAGCTTGAGCGTGTCATGTGTTGAAAGCTCATCTTGCTTGCTCTAGCTCTCTATGGCATGTTGCCGATATTTGCTAATGTGTTTAGCAAATAATTGAGACTTATGCATAATCCTTGTAGCATGTGACTTTAGTTTCGAATGTGTTTTGCAAATGGTTTGAGTCCATGTACATACTACTACGACTAATTAACCGTGACCAATTAATTACAAAAACTACGATTAATTAATTATGACTAATTAATTATGAATAAATTAATTACGACTAATCAATTATGAGTTATTAATCACGAATAAATTAATTACAACAGAGTGCTCTGGGCCAGGGTGTGCGGACGAGGGAAGTCCCCCAGTCCCCTAGCGCACGGACTTAGCGTGTCTGGCCGCATAGCACATAGATTTGACACATGTCGCTTGCCGGCGAGTCCGCGATGCCATTTTTTGCTATTTCGCGTGCAAACATTGTCATTTAAACCCAAAACTTTTGACTCTCGTGAGTAAACTCTTAATTGATTAGTCAAAACTTCTGTCTCAATATAAGAGATAGGGTTTTGCTTTGCTATTCTCACGGATTGCTCTAGGATTGACATATACAGGTTAATGCTGTAGTTGATACAAACACTACTACAGGACTGACATATAGCAACACAGGTATGTGTTGCTGTATGTACAAAAAAGTGTTGCTGCTAATTCTAGCAACACAAATGTTAAGTGTTGTTATAGGTGGCGTTGCTAGGATGAGCCTGTGCAACACAAATTAAATGTTGTTATATATAAGAATATGTGTTGCTGACATATAGAGCCTGCAACGCATTTCTCTATTTATAACAACATATGTGGCACATATTTCAACAGCACTGCAAACACTTGTCAGCAATACATGTTTATTATTAGCAACACATTTTTATAGACCAGTTGCATATTTGTAGCAAATTCAACAACATAATGAAATAATAATTATTTTTGCAATTTATGAAAGTACACAAACTATTATCTCAATACTTTTTATTCAATGTTTGAGAATATAAAAATTATACAACTCAATATAAGAACACCGAAAAGATATATTGCATTGCACATGGAAATAAATAAAAGTATTGTCATTCACATCATTCCATACATCAACTGGAGTTTGTTGAAAATGTTAAACATGAAAAGCCAAACATAAGTATCGCTAGCTAATCTTCATGAAGTCTCTTCTTCGTCTTGTTGAGTTGGTGAGGAATAGATCCAAATAGAAAATTCAACCATTAACCTTTTCAAACTGCATGGACAACAATAAATTGTAGGGGTATAAGTATATATGATATAGAGATAACTCATTGAAAGTAAAGCAAACCAAGACAAACATACAAAAGTTGAAGGCCAAACTACTGTTTTTCCTTTTGCATCACCGATTGTCTTGTAGTGATGCCATGGCCTTACCAACATCTCATTTTCTTCAATAGCAAAAGTAATACGCAGTTTCCAAAATTGATTACCAAGCTTAACACCATCAACTTCTGCATCTGGATCACAGCATAACAAAGTTGCATATGCCACAGGCTCTTTGTTTGGATATTTGGCAAACTTCAGCACTACTATTGTACCAACCTATATTAACATGCAAGTGCAATTAAGATAAGAAAAGGAAATAGTTGTAGCACATACTCCAGCCACGGCCCCAAGACCGCCTCCCAAAGCCGCCCTCTCATCGTCTTGGTCGCCCAAAAGGTCGCCTGACAAAGAAGAAAGTGTAATGCATAAAATTTAGTAAGTAGGACATGCATAAAGTGTTGTATATGACAATTGACCAAGAAACATATGAATGCATGTATGTATAGCCTAAAGATTCATGGATCAGACACATAGTCATTTGGGTTCACAAACACCCTTAGGGCGGCAACCTTTGGCCAGGCCTTTCCTCTGTGTGTATTTGACCATTGGGAAATGCTATCTGCTGACCCTTGGGAGCCTGGCATGCAAACAACATTGTCCTGGATATCTGTAAGAGGAAGGGGCTAAAGGAGCAGATCACTCATCTCTCTGAATATGAGGATAAACTCTAAGCAATGTTTCAATCACCGAACAAAGAGTCAATCTAGTGGACCTTTCAAGTTTCAATTGTCAGGGGTCTCAGTACTATAACATTAGTTAGATCAGTCATTGACAAGGATCAAACCATCAGTAAGGAGAGGAGGGTTAAAACCTGGTGTTTCACACACTTGTGCAGTGGAGTGTCATCATTTACATCATCAAATTGAAGGGATGCGATTCAGGTAAAGAGCATATTACAACAAGCTACTAACTAACAAAGGACGAGCTCCTTGATGGAGTAAGATTTTGTAGCCATGCTGATATGTAGCTTAATTATGCTATTTTCATTGCCGTGATCGATCAAGAATCGTTACATGTTTATCGACAAAATGCACAAACCTCAACTAAGTTCTATAATATGACCCAATATAGAATAAATTAAGCGTAACTCAAATCCTAGCTTGAAGGAGGAGAAGCTTCAGAATGCACACATATCGAAGTTCGGTGTGTAAACCGCAGAGCGCAATTCTTCTCAACGTAGTCCAAGAGTCCTCTACTTTGGTCAATTACCCCATATACACCTTTTGGAGGTGGCCTAGAAATTAGAAAAAGAAAAGGCAAAAGGGGTAAAAATGAAAGAAAAACATGTTCGGATTTCATATTGACTCTTAACCTTTTGTAATATTCAACACGCCATCAAGTGAAATAGTAAGCTTGCAGAATACAAATATAAATATAAATTCTGTGTGTGGAATTACATGAAAAAAATAGTTGAGAGATATTTACATCTAAGAATATCTTCTAAATATAAGAAATTATCATCCACATACAAGTCTATGGAGCATTGAGAAGGTAACATGCACATCCGCAGACAAACATAAGTTTGAATGGGTAGGACAAAAAGAAAAGATCAATGTTTAAAAAGAAGTACTAAGTCTATTTCCCTCAATTTCATAATTTATATCTGTAAGGTAAGAGTCCCAGATACTTTCTACAAGAACTGCCAAACTAAAACAAGCCATTAAGCTTACGACCTTACGTTGCTACAAGTGTGAATTACAAAGGAAAAAATGTCCACCACCAAACTTCTAATACAAGTGTCAAATTAACACGTCATTAAGCTTGCGTTACTTTATGTCCTAATTAGAAATAAAATGTATGATGTCCACCACCGGACTACTAATCCAAATGTCAAATAATGATTAGATAGGAAGCCGTACAAGTGAGGAGTGCCAAGTGTGAGCAAAGAAACTTATGTCGAACCCTCAAATTCTTCCATGTACACACGCATGAAGCTAGCCCTCAAATTAATGCGCTTATCAATGATATCCTCCCTCTCGCAAATAGCAAATAGGGTGAATGTTCTTACTTTCGAGCATTGATCTATTTATTCCATGGTGTTCAAAGATTATGATTGCACCTACAATAAAGCGGACAATTGAAAAGACAGTCTAATATCCATCGAGGGCCAAACTAACAAAATGAGTTTCAAAGTGGCAAGAATAACCGAACTCGAACTCTAGAAAGTAAATTCAAACATCAATTTCTTTCTCATGGCAATGAAAGTAAGTAGAAAGAGTTCAAGGACACACCCTAGATACCAAAACTTTTCTTTAAGCAAAGACAAGAAAATTATGAAAATATCATTTGTTGGGCATTAATCGCATCAAGGCATGGGAGACAAACCCGAAGAGCATAGTTCCTCGCCGACACCGCTTCCTCCACTCTTTTCGTGCACGCAATGCAAGTAAGGTGTTCGTGAAATGCCTCACACCCAATTAGATTTACATACTGTAGAGGAGGGATAGTGGGAAACAAGCCTTGTGTTCGTCGAAATATCTCAGAGGCTTTACCAATCAAGAACGGGCGCTGGCGAGGGTGCACCGCCAAGAGTTGGGCGGTGGAGGGCAAGCAGTCGCTTGCCGCCATGTCTTGAGGACGAGATCGAGGATCTCTGGGGCGGCGCTGGGAAGAGGGACGGGCCGGGCGGCAGCTGATGGCGTCGGAGGAGCAATTGCCACGGGGTCAAGGGCATGGCGATGGCTCTGGGAGGAGGAGAAGAAGGGAAGGCGGGCAAGCAAGCGACTTGAAGGAGGACGAAGAGGAGGAGGAGGAGGGCGGCTGCTGGGAGGAGGAGGAGAGGGGACAAGACCGCCGGGGAGGATTACAGGCGTGGGCAAGTGCATGGCATGGAACTGCTAGGGCACTGAGAGTTAGCTCTGGTTTGGGGAATTCGGTGAGGCGCACCATGTGAACTGGAGGCAAAAAATACATGGTGCGGCGTCTAAAAAAATACATGGCACGGTGTGAAAAGAGCGCAGCAAAAAAAACAAAACTGGCGCACGGCGTAAAAAAAAATAGCGCGCAGCCAAAAAAATAAAATGGCAGGACGTTAGAAAAACTGAAGGCAAAAATGAAAAATATATTCCTGCAGTTTTGTCTATCCAAGCAGGGAAAGTTACCACTAGGGTGTTGACATGACATAATCTATTTCTCTCTCCATAGTATTTTCCTAGTAATTTATGTAGACAGTAGGGAATGATTTCGTTCCTTAGGTTTTTTTACCTCACCCTAGGGACAGATACTTTCCTTTGGATTATAACTCCACTACTAAGGAACATTTTAAACTATAGGGAAAACCGGGATTTCTAGTAGTGGAGGGCTAGCGTTGTGCACAATTTGGGCTGGTTGTGGGTTCAAGCTCTGCTAGGGGCTTCTCTTTTTTTTCCATTGACGGTAATAAAAAAGATTCTATTTCCACACTGTACACATTGCATTTCCAATATATATGTTAGCAACACATATTATATAACGCTATGAGACTCTTCAACACACTTTTCCGTAATGAGTAAACTATATGTTGCAAAGAGCCTCAACAACATATAGTTTGTGATGCAAAAACATTGCAGCTACAACACATAGCCCATGTGTTGCAGACAATGTGTTGTATAAAGTCAGTCCTGTTGTAGTGAAAGCTCATACTTAATAAAGTTAAGCAGTCAAATAAATAGATTGTAACAGCATGCATGTAACTGCTTATAGTCACCGGTTACTACAATTCAAGTAACATATACTAGTACTGTTGGAGATATTAGAGATTAGGAAAGAGTTCAGAGTTTAGGTAATAGTCCAAATCGTATACGAGTCGGTCTGTAATACTTAGCACTATAAATAAAGGGTGTGGGGATCCCCAATGGACACACACACAATATTCCCGAAATCCAACATGGTAACAGAGCCATCTCCTACCACCCAACCCTAACCCTAGCCGTTCTCACCGAATCAATCCGCCACCGCTGCTCAACTCAAAGTCGCCCTCGCCACAAGCACCACTAGCCGCCGCCACCGCCGGCGGGCGCTGGGCCGCAGACTTACGGAGGGCGGCGGCCGAGCCACCGCCGAGTCCGAGGGAAACGGCGGGGAACCGCTGCTCGTGCTCGAGGAGAGGGGGATCGCGCCATCTGCCCGGTGTTTCGGGAGAGAAGGGGGAACTGGCTGCCGGCGGCGGTGGAGGAGGAGAGAAGATCCGGTCAGGTGAAGAGATTGTGCTCGAGGAGGATCCAGACGAGGCGCTCGGGGGAGGAAGATCTGGTCGGGCGAGGAGTTGGGCTCGGGGGAGGAGGATCCAGACGAGGCGCTCGGGGGAGGAGGATCCAGACGAGGCGCTCGGGGGAGGAGGATCCAGACGAGGCGCTCGGGGGAGGAGGATCCAGACGAGGCGCTCGGGGGAGGACGAGCGCTCGGACAGCTCGAGGAGGAGGATCCGGTTTGGATTTTGAGATTGCTTCGGTGTCGGTGGGTGGAGGAGGCGATCCGGTGGATCCCATGTGGAGACTTGTGTCTGCTTCGGTGTCGGCAATTGTGTCTTTGATTATGGAATCGTGAAGAGGTTGCCGTGATCGTTGATACGTGTGGCAATAGGCAGAAGGATGATTTGGTGAGGGCTGTGTAACCGGTGTTAAAATTAGAAGATGGATCCTGAGGATATTGAAGCTACTAGAAAAGCTGCAGAGAAGGGTACTGTGACTATGGATGGGAAAAGTGGAGAATCCTCTTTGGTCACAAAAGGTGAGATGAGAGGTATATTGCAGGACCTCATCGCAATGGGTTTGATAGGTCCAAGGGTCAAACGAGATCGCCGAGTTGAAGCCGAGTTGATGCCAAATGATTTGAAGCTAGAAGGGAGTAAGAATTACCTGAGTTGGTCAAGGAGGGCTCAGTTAATTCTGAAGACGAAGAGCGTAGAGCACTATCTGCAAGAGACCTTTGTCGAGCCTACGGACAGGGGGAGTACTGATTGAAGGGTGTGGAACACCACCAACTCTGTGGTGGTGGCATGGTTGTTGACTTTGGTATCCCCATCCATTGCTAGGATGGTGGAGGCGATCCCAAGTGCAACGGTGATGTGGTAGACGCTGGGAAACATGTACTCTGGGGCTGGCAATGTAATGATGATGGTGGAGGTTCAATGCAAGGTAGCTGCTTTGAAATAGGGGGAGAAGAATGTTCAAGAATATGCTAGTGAGCTACAACAGTTATGGGCGGATTTGAATATGATCCACTGCAGTTGACGTGTGCTGGTGATATTGAGTTTGGTAAGGCGTGGCTGCAATGTAGGAGGGTCACTCACTTCTTGAAAGGTTTGAACCCTGAGTTTGAGAGCGGGAGGGCTTCAATATGTCATCAGGTAGTATTGCCAACTATAGAGGAGGCTATTTCAGCTATGGATGTCGAGGAAACTCGACAGAGAGTGATGGTGGGTAACAACCCTATAAGGTCAGCGTACGCCATAGCTGATAACGGGGAGTGTTACAATTGTAAGCAAACAGGACATCTGAGTTGGGCGTGTCCTCTCTCACGAACTGGAGGTCGTGAGGGTGATTGGATTTGACATGATGCGAGATGTGGCAACTCAAACTTTGCAAGGAGGACTGAGTATTATAAGTGTGGGGCATCTCGCCCTAGTAGAGGCGGTGGTGGGAATAATAGATCTGCTGAAGATGGTCAAGGTGGAGGTAGAGGAAGAGGTGGCCCCAGGGTCAATGCAGCCATGACAGAGGAGAAGACTGCACAATCGGAGAAGTGGCAGAAGGGGGAAGAGGATTGGGACTGGAGTCAAGCGTAATGGGCTATGGTAGAGATAAAGGTGGTGGAGGCCGAGACTGGGGGTGTGTGGGCAGAGTGGTGGAGGCCGGGGGTGGCTGGGGGCATGAGGGTAGAGGAAGATGGAGTTGAGGTCGGGGCAGCTGATAGATGGTGGAGATGGATTTGATGACGTCCCTAGTAGTATTGGTGGTTAATACCTTTTTTTTATAGTATTGGTTATGGAGTCTATTGATAGTAGGTTTTACTATATTCTAGTAATAGTATTGCATTTTGTAACAAGATGGTCATGATTGCTATCTTATGCTCATTTTGAGGAGGAGTGTTGGAGATATTAGAGATTAGGAAAGAGTCCAGAGTTTAGGTAATAGTCTAAATCGTATACAAGTCGGTCTGTAATATTTAGCACTATAAATAAAGGGCGTGGGGATCCCCAATGGGCACACACAATATTCCCGAAATCCAACAAGTACCATTGCTTAAGAAAATTGGTACAAGCTTGCCATTTTTGTTTTGTCCAGAGTCTTAAGTTAGCGTTGGAGTCCAATAGTTTCAGCAAACTATGTGAGCAAGTCCCCACTCCCCAGCTCCTTCATGAGCATCAAACAGTAAGGCATGGCATGATAGCAGAATGCTGCACAAGTCACCAGACATGCCTGATGTGCTCTCCTTTGCATGATGATGTTCCACAACCCCAAAGCTTAGACTTGTTTATTCCCATTCTGTGTGTCCTTCTGGATTTCCTTGTTTATGAACCTTAAGACCTTCTTGATTGACAGAATAATGCAGAAAGCCAGATGGTTAGGCAGATTTTGTGTTGGAAGGTTCAGCTCCAACCTTCCACCTCTGAAACTCGGTAACGCTCAACATAAATGGGCTTGCTTTCCGATGTCCCCCTCAAACACCAATACTTCAAGTCTTGACATAGACACCTCTCACAAGCTAAGTAGTAGTACAACCAGAGACTCCATCTGGGGGATAAAAGTACCTTTGACATAGAAGTGGTGTCTTCCTGTTCCAAACTTCTCAGACTTATTTTCAGCATCTGGTCATAATTCGACTCAGGGACTTTATATACTACAGCCCCAATACCTCTGGAAAAAAGGGCATGGCTGCCATTATGACAATATGGTGTAGTGAAGTACACATTTATATCTTAGACAGTAAGAGGGGTGGGGGGGGGGGGGATGTAGAAAACTAGCCTCAGATTCAAACTACGACTCTTGATGGCTAGCTGATTTCCGAGTTCGTTTCTCAAATTTGAAATAGCATCACCATTTACAGCCTAAGGGACAATATGTAACTAATTTAGTAGAGCCAATAATGCTGGTGAAAATACAAAACAGAAGACAGTAAAAAAGGGGGATACTGAGACATTAGACAATGGGCATGAATAAAGTATAGAGCTCATGAGTGAAGCTTGAATTCATGGTGTGAACAAAAAATCGTGATTATGTCAAGACTACGAAGGCGCATATGCGAGGGTCCCAAAATCCGCAAGTGCCATCTAAGGTGGAACGCTTCCCTGCCAATGCATTTTGATATCCCATAGCTTCGGCGGATCGCTTAGCCCCATTCATCTTTCAACACAAGGGCAAAAAATATTAAGTATATTTTTTTTAATGACTCAACAGTTAGTTCCTACAATCCCCAAGCCAGAAAACATCTCTACTAAACATGCTAATTTGGACCAAACACACTGCCCATAAAAAAGGTGAATGTTAAAACCCCAATACAATGCAAATAATCCCATCAAGCAAGTCCAAAAAAGGGATTTCAATCAAGGATTAATACTTACTAACAGAAGTAGAAGTTGGAAATTAATGCCACAACAACTGTGAATACGCAAGAATAATTCTGGTGCATCTTAGGTAATAATACATTTTCACACCCATCACCATGAAATTCTGACATAACATAGAGGAAATATTACCGTGCATAAAACAAAACTACATAGAAAAGAATTAATAAAGAAACAAACAGAACTTGCATGTATTTACCAGACAATTCCCAAACTGGCCACATCCTAGTGCAATTTGATAGGACTTGTCCGGACAATCATCGATTAATCTTTGCTTCTTTAATAGTGTTACTTGTCCACGAGAAATGACTTGCTCGGGGTCCAACTCCAGCAACTGCAATGACACCGGTGCACTTTTACAGAAAGGTACTGTGAAATAAGTCTTGAAAGTGGAAAATGAATATAGGTATGATGGCCATCATGATTCATGACTGATTTACTGGAACTTTTTTTTTTTAATTAATTAACCTTTTTTTAATTTTTATTTTAAAGTTAACCATCGGCGAACTTTATTATTAATTCTGACCTCTTTGATCACACCACCATCCGTGGCGTGACAAAACAACGCTGTCACGCCATAACATAAGTCCACTAAATAACACTTTTGGTCATGCCACTGGTTGTGACGTAACCAAACAACACTGGTGGTGGCGTGACAAAAGCTTCCTTCGGATATGGGTTAGCGTGACAGTGTTGTTTTGTCACGCCACGGGTGGTAACGTGACCAAAGAGGTCGGAATTGGAAATGAAGTTCGCCGTGGATTAACTTTAAAATAAAATTAAAAAAATATTAATTAATAAAAAAATCGATTTACTGTATTGTAAATTGTAACAGCTCCAAAATAGCAGAAAATTATCAGACACTAGAAGCTTCTCAGGAAACAACATCATTTCTAAATGTGATCACACTAAATGATGTTTGGTTCAGCGATTTTGCTCCGTTATCCAAGTACACCGTAACAAATACCATTGAATCCGTTTGGTTCGGTTCGGCCGCAATCAAAAGACAGGGAATCAGATCCCGGCCTTGTAGACTGCCCATTACGCACGAAACTGGGCGTAACTGGAATGCGTTACGGGCCCGAGCATTTGCGACCCACTCCAGACTCCTGAATCCCAACACCCGACGCGGCGGACGCGCACGATCTCTTCCTCCTTGCGAGCTCCTCGTGACGAGCAGGCTCTCGCGTGCGATCGAGACGGCAGCGGCGGCGACGCTCGGGACGAAGAGGTCCCGAGGCGGCGGTGGCGGCATAGATCTGTAGAAGCTGGCGATGGAGCTAGACCCAGGCGGTGGCGACCTCGAATCAGGCGGCAGCAGCTCGAATCCGAGCGGCGGCGGCGTGTCAGACTCTGAAATGGGAACTTTTTTTTATTAATTAGTCTTTCTTTGAATTTTATTTTAAAGTTAACCTCCGACGCATTTTATTTCTAATTCTGACCCCTTTGATCACGCCACGGGTGGTGACGTGACAAAATAACATTGTCACGCGCCAAGATAAATCTCCAAAATAGCACTTTTTGTTACACCACTGGTTGTGGCGTGACCAAATAACACTGTCACGCCACTTCAAATGGCGTGACAAGAGTTTGACCAGAAATAGGCTGGCGTGACAGTGTTATTTTATCACGCCACGAGTGGTGGTGTGACCAAAGGAGTCAGAATTGGAAATAAAATGCGTTGTAGGTTAACTTTAAAATAAAATTCAAAAAACGGTTAATTAATAATAATAATAATTCCTGAAATGGCTAGTCTGAATTTTGTAGCAAGATTCACAGTAGGTGAAGTGATGTTATATGTCGATGGTCTAAAGTTGATGAGAGCTATTGCGTGCAGGACTACGTGTCCCCAACATGTAGTTGATAAATTATAATTATGCAAAAGCAGCCAGACAATAAATTTAATCATTTTAATTAATGCTTCTGCTAGTCCATTCTGGGTGTGCACATGCGGTACGGAATGCTCAACGTTAATTCCCATTGCCATGCAATAATCATCAAATGTCTTCAAAGTAAATTCTCATGTGTTGTCTATTCTGATGGACTTCATATGATGATCAGGGAAATTATTTTTAATTTTAATTATCTGCGAGATTAGCTTTGAAAAAGCGTGGTTTCTTGTCGACAATAAACATACGTGTGGCCATTTCGAGGAAGCATCGATGAGTACCATAAAATATCAAAATGGCTCTGACAGGGGCTGTATAGGATTAGGGCTGGAAACGAGCCAAGCTGAACCGGCTCGAGCTAGGCTCGGTCAGGCTCGGGTGAACAGTTGGCTCGGCTTGTTTCGAGCACAAGCCAGGAGGGTGGCTCGAGCCGGCTCGCCAGCCAGGGAACATCATGAGCATTCCGCATCTCCCCCCACGATTGTGACTTTTGCTGCATCTTCTCCCACTCGTTCTTCTTGTTGTACAGCCGACACGACACCCAGTCATCCAGCTGCGATTAATGGAGCATCAACATCATGAGCATTTCGATCTCGCAAGAAGAACAACTCATCAACATCCAACAGTGCCTTCTTGATCCCACCGTCCTCCCCGCGCGTGCCACAGGCTTGTTGGCACTGATGGCCTTCCAGTACCCCATGCCCTTTGCCCGGTTTGGCCGAGACCCGTTGGGGTACTTGCAGTCCCTCAGCATGAAGAAGTACCACTCCCGTGCGCCGAAGACCGCCCTCTCGGGGAGCTCTCATGGGTCGCAGTGGTAGAGGTCGAGCTCGAGGATGATGAATTGATGATTGACGGGGATCGGCGGGGCCCGTCCGGTGGCATGCGCGCAGAGGTAGTGCGCCACCAGCTCCTCTTCCGTTGGGTGGAACCGGAACATCGGCGGCAGGTTCGGCTTCGTCTCCGTGTCCCGCCGCCACCGCCATCACCATTGCTTCCTGTCGCCTCCTCGCGATTCGATTCTTGGGGTCGCTGTTGGTGACCTCCTCCTCGATGGCCTCGTCGAGGGCAGCACCTGCGCCGGAGATGAGGTCCCTGCTCAGCCTAGGATGGGAGGCGACGGGGAGGAGGCCCCTGCTGCAAGGGGAAACAGAGGAGGGCGAGGAGAGGAAGGGAGGGGAGGGGTGGGTGGGGTGGAGATGGAGGAGTCGTCATGGTTGTAGAGGACGGGGGCACGGTCGCATGGGGTGCTGTGGATCGGTAGATTGGGGATCGGGAGGAATGGAGATTAGGGACAGGAGGAATGGAGATTATGAGGAGATTGGGGTTGGGGATCCCGATTCGGAAGGAAGAGATCGGGAGGAATGGGGGCACGGGGTGCTATGTGGGGCTATGGGCTACTGGGCTGCCTCTGGCGAGGCCTCCCTTGGTCGAGTGGCGATTGGACCTTCATGGCCTCGTGTGGCTCGCAAGCCGCTAGAGCTCGGCTCGTTTTTTCCCCGAGCTAAAAACTGGACTTGGCTCGGATCGAAAAAATCACGAGCTCGAGCCGGCTCGGCTCGTAATGAGCTCGCGAGCCTCGAGCTATTTTTTCAACTCTATATAGGACCGCAAATGTCTCACTGGATACGGTCCAAGAATGCAGAGACTTCATCATTCACTTTCAGAGCAGAAGGTCTAGTAATTAATTTCCTGGTAGTACATGCGGGGCACACAACATATTCCTGATTCGGGAAATTCTTTACATCGATATTGTGTCCCTGTGAATTGTTAATTATGTTTTTCATCATCCTAAGACCTGGGTGGCCAAATCTATTATGCTAGAAACAGAAAAGTTCAAAGCTTCTAAATATGGTTTTCAGAACAGTATAAGTTGCAGGTGCCTTAATATTAGTGTAGTATAGCCTAATTCATATGAAGGAAGTCGTTCTAATACCTTTTTCCCACTTTCTTCACGCTTTGTAATGAGCAAGTATTCTTTACCATACTCTTTTTCAGTCTCTACGTGGAAACTATTAGCGCGAATATCTTTGAAACCTAGGAGAGTTCTAGTCGATTCTGGGTACAACGAGGCTTCTTAAATGACCAAAGTTGTATCCATCGGGAGTATAATTGTGGCCCTTCCTGAGCCTATTATATAAGTATCACTGTCCACGATTGTCGTAAGATTATCAGCATTCTTGCTGATCGACTGAAAGAATTCCGTCTCTCTCAAGATGGTATTCGTTGTACCGCTATCCGCTAAGCACAGTTCCTCTATAGGACGCCACACGCGTTCTTCTCCATCCGAGTAAAGGGGGCCTATAGGTAGGATGGAGTCGATCGTGCAATTCAATCTACGAGTGTCGTGATACGACGATTACCTTTCGATCCGAGCAGATCGTGCTGATAACGTGTTGAAAAATCGTCGCTGGCGAGTCCAGTCCGATCAACTACTTGTAGGAGAATCACATAGAACAATACAAGAACAAAAAGTAGATTGAACACAGAGATATGAAGAACTTCTTTTTTTCTCTTTATTCATTTTCTCAAAGATACATACAATAATTAAGATCTCCTCCTATATATAGACTACAGGTAATAAAGAGTCCACCATAGACCAGCAGACCAGGTTTTCTAACAGAATCTTCGAAACTCCAACCAAACACCATCTAGACAGGTCTGCAGGAGATGGGTTTAGGCCGGGCTTCTTTTCTCTAGGGCACCAACCAGATACCTTCTTCTTTGCTGTTACTGGCGTTTGTGGCGTCATCCTCGCCAAGCCTAGTGCAGGGCGTCGTAACGACTCCACTCGCCTGTCGGGCAACCGCGCAACGACGTGTATAGGTTCTCTACGGTGTGCATGCTTCCCATTGGAGAGGAAGGCCGTGATGTCAAGTAGCATATGTGTTTCCTGTGGTGAAATTAAACAACACGGCTTGAAGTTAACATGTACATACATGGTAGCTATTGGAAGGTATTTTTTTTCTTCTATCATCGTGTTTTCTTTGCATTTGCATTTGCATTTGCCTTTGCCGTTGCGTTGTTCGAGAAAGCTACAGATAGCCATACATGTAAATCCTATTGACTGGCAATTAAAAGACGGTAATCATACACTAAGAGCATCTTTAGTGTATTGAACCGACGTCGATTCAAAGTCATGCCATATAAGCATTCTAGGAACCGAGCTTGTTTTTCTCCAATGTATTGAATCGATTTCTACTAATAACTGGAACCCACGTTTCATTAAAAAACCACAAAATAATAATATCCTCTCTCAACCGCACTCTCTCCTATGTAGTTGTTTAATGCTTATATGAGTTGTTTAATGTTTTGAATCGATTCCTAAGTAGGGTTCGGTTTCATGCATTTTTTTGTTGGAATCGACCACTCCAATGTATTGAATCGATTCAATGTCTTCTCTCTCCTCATTTGAACCGGCTAAAACACAATATTGAAGATGGTCTAATTGTCCTTCCCGTTGACTCCAAATTAATCAAAAAGAGTTCGAACTGCCGTCTTTGGATGTCTCAACGGAGACGCACCTGTGCAGTAGCCGGAGATGAGTTAGCAGGCCACCATAAGTGCATAGAAGTGTGATTTGGTGTTCTGTTTATTCCATATGTTTCGTCCCACATTTGTGTAGATTGATGTAAATTTATCTGGTCATTGTCAATATTTGCTACAACACGATCCAGTAGATGCAACACGAACGAAAGAATCTGCGGTCATTCATGCGGTCAATTTGAATGTCCAATGCCATCAGACTAAGGCAGCAGCAGTTCATTTGCTTATCCGAATCAATATCGTTTTTGGTATTTTATTTTTGGTATCTTATCTTAACTAATAAAAGAATGAATTTATCCCCGCGCAGCGGGACGATGTTATTTCTCTCGTGCACGCGGTTGGCCTCTCTCACCTCTCCTAAATTCCTCATCAAAGCGCACCAACATGTAGATCCAACCTGACAGGGATAAGATCTAGCCCCGCCACCCCTTCTGACTCACGAACGTATCTGTGCCCATATTTCTTCTGCAACCACCTAAATCGTCGTCGCCCCACTTCTTCTTCACATGCACACACCGAAATTCGTCACCGTGCCACTCCTTCCTGTCTCGTGTCACATGTAATATTCTGTTTAAAAATAAAACAAATAAGTAATTAGTACTAAAATTAAATAGAATTAGAAAGGAAAATTCAGAATTTGAGAGGAGTATTAGAACTCGGGCCTTCGGCTCATAACTCTTTGGCCCAAGTGGGGAACCAGCCTAAGAGGAGGGAAGCCAAACCCTAGGCACCCTGTTATTGTAGCGCCACCTCCCCTTGAAGCCCTTGCGCCACCCCTCTCCCTACTAGCGTTGCCCTCCGCTATTGCTAGCCAGAAGGAGGAAAAGGAAGAGGGAAGAGAAGAGAAGTTGAAAGAGAGAAAAATCCGTGTTTTGGCTTCGTGTCACCAAAGGTAATGATTTGAACCTATTAGATTTATCCTAGGTTAATCTTTGTTCTGTTTTTAGAACGTTTGGTCAATGGGAAGATGTATTTCTATTCTGTCCTGATTCGTCAGGTTTAGGGCAGAACGTTGCGGGGATGATTAGGGGTATTTAGACTCGAAATTAGAGTTCGGTGTAATTAGAGAAAAGTTAGGTTATCACGTTAGCTTTCCAGAAAGGTATGGATTGTTAAAAACAGAATAGCGAGCGAAACGATACAGCCTCTAGAAGGCGGCTATCCAGATTCAGAATGTAGGAGGCAGACTTTGCGAAGTTGGGTCGATTTCATGTAGAAATTGGTAAAAATAAATATTTGTGTCAGCTTGAATATTGTATGAAATCTTGTGTAGTTTACAGAACTCATATTATTCATATATCTTCAAGTTGTAGAATTAAAGATATAAAATTGTGAAATGGACTGTTCTGACAGAATCCGGAACGGTCTTCGGGTAAAGGAATAGAATAGAAAACAGTAGAATTAGAGTTTCGTCATAACTAGGAAAATGTAGGTTGTTTTATGAGGATTCCAGAAAGTCTTTGATAGCCAAATTTGGAGTTCATACGAGTAAGATAGGGCCATTTTTCTACTGGGGCAGCGGGTAGTGTGCCTAGTAGTTTCGATTTAAAAGGGTTGGTTTGGCGTAGACGTGCGATGACGGTTAGAATAAAGTGTCGATGCTGTAATGTATGATTTTTTATATGTATTTTGAATTGTTGTCCAGTGAGTGTGGTCTCTTATGCATTGCCACCACATCGCTATCTAGCGTCACAAGGACAAGGAGGCAAGTGCATGCTAGATAGTGGTCATTAGTTGATCACTGTATGCTTTACCATTTATTACCATTATATTGTTGTGCTTTTACTTATTTAATTGCAAGTAATGTTAATGATCATTATTTATTCCTTATGGTTGGATATGATATTGTTGGACAATGATAATGTGGATGAGACTATGAACATCTGTGCATTCATGAACATCATTTGCATATGAGAAGGCGATCATGTTGATCACAACTCCACGGGAGTGGAGGAGGTACCCGATCCTTGAGGAGGACGGGCTTAAAAGTGTACCATCGACGGGTGAACACTTATGCTATACCGGTATACGCAAAAGAAGTGCATGTGGACGTGTAATATAGAGATACATCGAATGAAAGCTAGTTGATGATTGTGTATGTGAATAAAGAAAGAGAATTAAATGATTGAGCATGAGAATAAAGAAAAGTGAATAACTGATGTTAATGATGATATTGTGTACTGCTGTTTAAGCAATATTCATTATTTATTACTGTACTTGCTGAGTCGTAGACTCACCTTTGCTCTACTGTTGTTTTTTTGGTGATCATTGACAACGCTTCACTTGGAACACGACATAAACTCAATTACTTAATCAATTGCAATGAGAAAACTTTACCTTAGCGTGATGGTTTATTCCTTTAGAACATGATAGACATTGAATAATTCTAGATAATTGGAACTCGTTTATTCATTCAATAGCCTTTGTTTGATTGGTATTGCTTGATTCTTGAACTATTATGCTGCCTTACTATCTAGAGTTTAGTTATCAGTGCTTGTCATGTCGTTATTCATATATTATTATGACCCATTGACGGGTTTTAATACTGAATTGCTTACTGGAATTTTTATTGTTAATTAATGTGGAAATAATTGTTAGGGTAGTTTAGTGGCATTCCGGGCTCAATGTTGGGCTGGGGTGTTACAGTTAGTATCAGAGCGGGCTTTAGGTTTGTGGTGAATAGATTAACAACTTAGGTAACATAAAATTGCTAAAATTTGTTTTAGAACTAGTAAAATCAACTAAAATTTGATAATGGTTAATTAACTTAATTTGACACACTAGTGCATAGTAGGAGGGGTATGGGACGAGTATTGCTTTTACGCTTCCGATATGTTGTATTATTGATGTATGAGTTGATATTGCTTATTTGAACTTATTGTGTGTTGTTGATTGTGGTCGGTAGTCGATGTCGAGAGGTAGAGATTTTGGTTGTGGCCATAGGCATGGGCAAGTTGTACCACCGTTTGTGGTATGGGAAAAGTGAAGTGTTTACCACAGGTAATTTAGTTACAAATGTTGGGGATGAGTTTCTTTAAAAAGTTATTGTTTTCCTTGAGTTTGTATTTGGTTGTTATGATTACAGTCGCTTGTGGTTGATGAACTTTCTTTGGATAGTGGTTACAATACAGTTGATGGGTTTCAATTGGTCTCTATTTGTTTTATAGAGCAATTATTGTCTTTTCCGACTTTTGAGCTATTCTTGCTACTTGTAAACATTGTTATTGGCAATTTTTTTTTAATGAGAGTTATACCTTCTTGTTGGCAAACGTGACCTGTTTATTCGCTTGATGTTTTAGATTATGGAAATTATCTTTTATAAACTTTTATTGAAGGAAGTTTTGACTCTACGTATTTTTTTGGAGTTGTTGGAGTTTTGAAGTTTAGTGCATCTTCTTTAAGAAAGAAAGTGTCAAAGCTATTTTGTAATATTTCTGTTGTGTTAAGTGAGAGGTTTTAACCATGGAAGATAAATTGATAATATATGGGATGTCAAGTTGGGTCAGTAGCGTAGTGCATAATTAATTTTAACCAACATCTTTGGAAGTAAAGTTGATAAATTTAATGTTGTCTTGGAGTAGTTACATAATGAACTGTGGTTAAGGGTATGTCCATACCTACTACGAATCCAGGAGTTATTAAGAAGTTTTAACATCCCAATTTTCTGAGCCTTTTTGAAAATTTTCAAAATAAAATAACCATTTGGTTTTGTTGAAGTTCTACATCTTAACTTGAGATTTTGGAATTTAAAGTGTTTAAAATGACTAAATCAAACTTCAATTAATTCGAGGTTGTTTGCTTTGAGTTTGTTGGAGTTCTCTGGTGTTGATTTCTCTTTCTTTGTTCATTACGTTCTCCCCGCGCGGCCCAGCTCCATGCCTTCTTATCGTCGCGGACCGTCCGATCTGTGTTGGACGACCCGATCTTGTTGGCACGTTCGGTCAGTCCGAACGTCCAATCCTTTTTGAACCGTCCGATCAAAATCGGACGACCCCGCTTCGCCGCGCTCCTCTTCGCCCCGCACCTCCCTCTCGTTTGGACCTCCCCTCCCTTTTGGTTTAGACCTCCCTTTTAGTTTAGACCTCCCTCTCGTTTGGACCTCCCCCTTTGTTCAGGTCTCCCTCCTGGGAGACCTCCTAGGTGGTCCTGGGAGACCTCTTGGATGATCCTGGAGACTTGCCACGACCACCCCTTTGGTCACGACCACCCTCTTGGTCTTTTGTAAAGATCACCCATTTGGTCACGACCACCCCTTGGGTCATGACTACCCTCTTGGTGTTTTTGTAAAGACCACCTCTTGGGCCGCGACCACCCCTTTGGTCACGACCACCCCTCCAGTCATGACCCCCCCTTCGGTTGGACCACCCTCCAGAGTTTTAACTAGCCCCACCTGTCAGCTCTGTTCCCTTTCTTCTTCCTTCTGTCGCATCACTACTGACACAAAGGTCCTTGAGCATTAAATGTTGTTGTGTCGTATTAAATGCTGCTGCTTTTTGCAGTACCTGTTCCCTCTCTTGTCTCCTCCCAAACATGCCCCCATCTTCTCCTTCACCTATCCTTGACCTCGTGTGCTTCTGAGTTTTTCAGCAGCTCTTCCCGCCTCTCCTGGCTATAAAAGCTTGAGCAGCCCTCTTTCATCTCCTTTTTCCTCACTCAGCTCTCAACTCTCTCTTGCTCTCACCCAGTCTCACTGTGCTTGAAGCTTCGCCAAGGAGCCCGCTGGAGCTGCACCATCTTCGACCACCTCGCCGCTGAAGAGTTCACCGGATCGCCTGCGCCGTTCGCTATCCTCCTCCTGTCATCTCCGGTCTCTGTCTCTCTCCTTCTATCTGTCTGGGTGAGTTTCTCCGTGCCCTGTCCTCCTTTTGCTCTCATGGCCACATCATGTAGTTGTATCTTTCTCACAACCGCGTTGCGCGGTCGTACCATCCTTGTACCCCTTTCTGTATTCTTGTACGGCCACGTTGAGTAGTCGTATCCTCAGGACCTCCTCCTCAGGACCTCCTCCCGAGTGCTCGTTTCTATTTCTGTGCATTTCTTTTAGTTTTAGCTTTTGGTTTTCATTTGGATTCGTTGTACTTATTTGGCTCTTTTTGCATGTGTAGATTCCGGCTTCTCCGAAGAGTTCTTGGACCCAACGACTTCTACCGAAGAACCTCAACTCTTCAAAGAAGGCAAGTCGCAGACCTTTGATCATGTTGAACCTAGTTTGCAAAAAGTATATTATTTTATATCAACATGCATAGCTATTTGTATAAAATTGGTTTGGGAAATAGCTAAACACCTACTCGACAGTATGACTCATTGAATACTTGTGATTGACATGTTGACATGTACCTTTGGACCACCATAGGTTGGGTAATCTTAGTTGGACCTCTTTATTGTGATATCAACATGGGTGCGTATATTGTTTAGACTTGCTGTTGTTATGCGATGTCTCTCATTCACCTGCTTCATAATGATTAGATTTGACTAAGAGATTATGGAATTGTGGTATGTGTTGTCTTGGCATGCGTTGCCCTGGCCTGTGTGGCCACTAATAAAACTTGTTGTGCCATGACCAGGGTGGCCATTGGCCGGGTTGATCCCAAAATGTTTTATACTTGGGTGAGTGATCGTGCAGTAAAGGGGGTGCTAAAAGCATATTGGGATGTGGTTGTCTCGCCTGAGTAGTCCCTAAGGACTTAACCTTGTAAGCCATTGATCTGGGCCATACCGTGCGACCACAAGTTCATACTGGGGTAGACCTGGCCAACTAATTGGCGATGCTTTGATTCGGTTCCATTTTGGTGGAAGTGTGTAAGACTTGGGATATACACTCACACTTGGCGCAAGAGGGGGCTAGGACAGCGAAACCTTAGCGAGCAGAACTGAGTCAAGGCAGAACCTTGTAAAGGCCTTGTCACGTGCTCTAGCCTGCTTACCCAAGATAGTGAGCAGGGGCATCGACGGGTGCCAGACAAACTAGAGAGGTCATGTCTTGTGGGTAAAGCTGTACAACATCTGCAGAGTGTAAATCTATTCGAATAACCGTGTCCCTGGTTATGGACATGCCTGGTGATTTCACGCAAGGGGTAGACTTTCTCAAAACTTATTGGTCTTTGTTGGTTCCGAGTGGTCTGGCTCATGACCAGGTCGTGAGTGGTCTGGGCAGTGACCAGGGTGGTCACGAGAGGTCTGGGAAGTGACCAGGGTGGTCATGAGCTGTTTTCAAAGAACTTGTTTACTTATGTACTACTCTTTCCAGCTTGTGCTTTGCAATCTATGTGTTGTATTTCATGTTAATTTGTCTTTTTGCAAAGTAACCATAAAGACCTCTTTGTCAAGCCTTGCATGAATACTATTTGCATACATTTCTCTACGGCTTGCTGAGTACATTCAAAGTACTCACGGCTTGTACCCTCTGGTTGATCAGCAGCTGAAGAAGTCGTTCCAGGGTGCTCCGACCTCTTTGAAGAGGAGGTCTTCGAAGACCTTGCATGCTATGACATCCTCCACTCGATTGCCTGTGGGCATGTCGAATGGCCTCTACGTGTTTTTTTGTTTCCGTTGTGAGCACTTTTGTTGTAGCCTTGTGCGGCAGACCTCTATAAAAAGCTTGAACATAAGGTCTTTTGCTGTTATTATGGTTAATTTGTCTGTTTCTTCTACAGTTTGTTGAATGGTTGTGATCTCATCGTGTTGAACTGTGCAGACCAGCTACTGATTGTGGGTCCTGGGGGTTGTTTACCCTGGGCGTGGTAGAAGTGTGGGACATTGATGAATTGGTTTGATCATTAAGATTATTGAATTTGGTAAACTTATTGGATAAATTGGATGAGTGGGTCTCAAATGATTAATCTAACCGTTTAGGATGGTTAAGTTAAGAGGTTGTTAGATTATTGTCTTAATGGATATTAATTTTGTAGTTATCTTTTCTGTAGATACTTAGTTATCATATATAATTGCTAGATTTATATAATCCTTAGTATGATTAATTGTTGGAATTGTGTACAAAAGATTGGAGGGGGTTGAATATCGGTGGATCCAGAATTTATGGGAGGAGTTTCTGGATAGTTATTCTAGTTAGAATGATTGGACGAATTTGGTTGTAGTGTCGTTGGGACTTTTGATCGATGGAAGGCTATGCCACCGAGCTGGGTGTTACATTGTGCCGCGACTCGTCACCTGCGCCTGTCTGGCATTTGCTTCGTGCCTCAAAGATCCTGCCCCTTTAGACACTAAGTCTGCGGGTTGAAACGCGGCGTGCATGAAGATGAGGGGATCCGGCAGCGTAGGAGGAGGCGTCACGAGGAGGTAACACCGGCGACAGGAGGAGATAGCGGGGAGGGGAGGCGGCGTTGGGGACGAGAGAAAGCACCAGGAGGGAAGGGATGAGAGGATGAGGAG
The DNA here is from genome assembly GCA_036346405.1 of Phyllostachys edulis. Taxonomy (NCBI): domain Eukaryota; kingdom Viridiplantae; phylum Streptophyta; class Magnoliopsida; order Poales; family Poaceae; genus Phyllostachys; species Phyllostachys edulis. The sequence continues at coordinate 92,667,562 of CM070562.1, read as the reverse complement.
GTAACTTGGAGGAGAAGAGGTGATGGCGGGGAAGAGAGGAGAGGTAGCGACGACACACGAGGGAGAGACATAGATGAAAACGCCCTTCCCTTGCTACGCCGTCGTCTTGAATTCACCGCACCATGTATTTTTCATTATAATCCTCCCCTGTGCTGCCGTCTCCTCCTGCTCCGCGCTAGCTGAGCAAGCATCGCCTCCTCCTCACTTACCACCGCGACACCGCCACCGTCTCCTCCCCAGGCCTCCCACCTCCCCACCACACACCACAATGTGCCTGGTGAGAACTGAAGAACCCAATGGCTGTGAGAACCGAGTCGTGGCTTGGGTTTAGGGTGGAAAAAGGTGGCCATAGACGTGTAGCCCTCTTTCTTGTCAACCGACAATGACTGAAAATGTGCAGCATGTCGAAGAGGGAAGTTGACATCAACTTCAACTTCTAAATATAAACAATCTATGAGTTCAAAATTTTATTTTCCAAATAGTAGTAGTAGGTGATGCAATAGGCGGAGTTAATGTTTCTGTTATGTGTGTGAAAGAAAAATGATATTTATTATGTGGCTTAGAATCTCGTCTGCCGACATGTATCCCTCTCTTTTGGGGTTTCGTTGAAGCGCACGAGCACCCTACTGGTTTTATTAGAAAATAGAAAAAAAATGCCAGCTGGTAGAGATATGATCAAAAGTTTTGTTACGCTTGGCAGCCCTAGAGTGTCAGGAATCTCAGGATGCCACCTGTGAGTATGAATTTTATGAATTTTTTCCACCAAATAGTTGCAAATATATATTTCTTCACTCAAATCTAATGATTTTTTTTTTCAAAAGCAAGATTTCTATATAAGATTGTAGCTCTTTGTATCACATGTTTTTGCATGTCTTTGGAAGCTTGGTTGGCACAAGCGAGCTTAAGGAATCATTAATTTAGTGAGGATCAATGTAAAATACGATACTAATATTTGCGAAACAACAATATTAGTTGATGGTATAAAATGACTCTGAAATATAATAAGAGCTAGTCTCGCAATTGCGGGGACCATCCTGCTAGTTTGTAGCAATACTGTGATGAGATTTCATCCTCATGTGTACGAGTGTTTCAAGTTCCCCAAAAGTTAACGAAGAAGCAACAACAAAAAATTTCCATAACCACAGGCGTTTTTGTATCAAACAATCCCATGGCCCATGTTGCCTCCCGTCTGCCGACCCACGCTGTCCACGGCCCTCGCTTGATTCGCTCGCTAGCCAGTAGCCACTACCACAGACCATTGCCTCGTCACCGATTCGCCCCAACCGCAGTGTAGAATCCCCTACCATCCAACCACAATCCAACGCCAACCAGCCCCACTCCCACGGATCCACCCCGCGCCATGTCCACGTCACCGATCCACCGAAACACCGCCAAACCCATCCCAGCCCTCCAATTCAAATCCAACGTTCCAAACCCACCCCTCGAACAAAACCGTCCCCTCAAAATTGAAATCCTCCCGCCCAAACCCCAAACGACAAATTCCCCACCTCCCTCCCAAATCGCCCACTATAAAATCCACCCCAAACCCACGGTTCCTCCTCATCAGTCTCTCTGCACATCCATTCCGAATCTCCCTCGTGGTAGTTGTTCCGAGTTTGTACGATCTCCGGCGATGTCTGGGCGCGGCAAGGGCGGCAAGGGGCTGGGTAAGGGCGGGGCGAAGCGCCACCGCAAGGTGCTCCGCGACAACATCCAGGGGATCACGAAGCCGGCGATCCGGAGGCTGGCGAGGAGGGGCGGCGTGAAGCGCATTTCTGGGCTGATCTACGAGGAGACCCGCGGCGTGCTCAAGATCTTCCTCGAGAACGTCATCCGTGACGCCGTCACCTACACGGAGCACGCCCGCCGCAAGACCGTCACCGCCATGGACGTCGTCTACGCGCTCAAGCGCCAGGGCCGAACCCTGTACGGCTTCGGCGGCTGAGGGTGAGCGCGCCGTGCTGCTTCTTCTGGTGCTTCTGTTGGGTCTTGGTGACTTGCTTTTGCTTTGACGGTGTAGAGAGTCTATGAATCTGTCGTTTGTAGGTTGTGATGTTTGGTGTAGTTAGTAGAATTCGACTCCTGGTTGTAACTCGTTCGTTTCCTTCGCTGCAATGACATGTCAATTCCAAACAAGGTATTCTCGTCGCTCCGTTTGCATTTGTGATTTTGCAGCTGCTGTGTTTTGTTTCCAATCCTAGCAATTCCCTTTTTAAAAAGAATTTTGATTCGTTCCTTGCTCGATTGGAGGCCTCTGTGCTGAGAAATCTGATAGTTTCAATTTTGATAGGGATATTGTGCCGAGTTAGTTGTAATGGGCCTATAACAGCTACTGTGTTTAGCCGGTGCATTCCGAGGCCAATTTGTGATCAATTCTTCGTTTTTGGCCAAACTCCCAAAATTTTACATGCTTGTTTACTCTACGAAAACCTCTAGATGTCGTAGTATTCACACAAAAGCCAGTGTTTGTTTTTTTTGACGTAAAAGCCAGTGTTTGTCGTGGGTCCTCACACAAATGGGCCCATCTATCACTGATGTAGTACCATGTTCAAGCCGGTAGCGTCACTCAGAAGTTGGAGAGCATTCAAATGCATATAGAAATGGGATATCTTTCCAATATTTCAATATTTAGTTTTCATAGTAACGGTAGTCTCTCGTAACACTATAATTTTTATGAGCCTTCAAGTGACTAGCAATTTCAAGAATATTATACAGAATTAAAGAAGATGTTAGAAAATACACTATGGATAAAGCACGAGTGGAATTATAAAAAAGTTGTAAAAAAGATGTTGGGGGTAATCACTTTACTCCCTCTGGGTTGAAGTATTCACTCTACTTCTATACACACTAGCAGAAGCATTCACTCTACCTCTCTTGAGCCAATTGTCTCCTAAACACATTCACTCGGTGTTACAATAGATGGACACAATCGACTACTGTTCATTGAATAAACAAAGCATTTAAATAGACACATTAGACTCCATGCACGTCACCACTATTCGCTAATTACTCCACTACCTAAGCGCTTCCTAAAGAAAAGCTACCACTCCTTTCATGACTCTCCATGCATACACGACTAACTAACTAAATTAAGACCCATTCTATCTCTTGCGTCGCATGGTGCTTGAATCGGTCTAGCGTGCAACATGCACATACACCGGTGAATTAAAAACTCCACGTATGCAAAGCACCCACTAGCCAAACTTACGGGCATCTTAACATAACTAAGCATAAAATCAAGATTATATCTAACATTATCCCCTTAATCTTGACTTGATGTGTACTTCTTCAAAGCAATGGCTCGTCTTCGGCCATTCATTTTTTCAAGCTTGCGAGATTCACCTCTCCATCCATATCCTTCTCCGTCGGGCATTCATCGCATAATGTCCATACCCATGGCACGTCGGCATTGGATGCTAGACCTTTTGATCACGTTCCTTGTGTTGCATCATCTCCTCGCCTTGACAGAAACGACCTCGTCACGACCACGGCCCGTCCTGCGTCCTCATGACGAGTCATATCCTCTTACCATAAGAAGTTGATCTTCCTTTTGGTCCTCTCGCCCTTGAGTAGCTCCTCGTGCGCCGAGGGACCCAATGGCCTCCTCCATGGCCATCTTGTTGATATCACCAAATAGCAACATCGGCGAGGCAACATTGATGAACTTGTTGGAGCGACTCGCGGCGGCTTCTTCACGACGTACTTCTCTTCCATCGCGTCTCCAAGCTCACGAATCGCCCATGAAGCGTTGTGAACTTTGCTTGAAATCATCCACGGACTCTGCATCACTCATCTTAATGTTATCAAAATCCGGCGCAAGGATGGATCCTTGCCTCCCGAACACGCTCGACGCCCACATGCATGGGCGTAGCGATAATCCATACATCGACGCGGTCTCCTTCTCGCAACTCGCGGCGAACGTCTCGTCGTCGATCGACCGAAGATGATTATCAAGGCCATTGGTCCTTGCTCTCATCGATGTCTCGGACGAGCTCGCCATTTCTTGGCACCCTATGCGCCGTTGGCTCGCAAGAGGTACTTCATCCTCATCGCCATGCCGCGTAGTTCGTCCTTGTCGCGATGAGTGCACGGAGCCTCCCCGCCATCGCCGCCTTCATCGTCGAAGTCGCCCAAACCATTGCTCACAATGGCTCCGCTCGGCGGCGCCATCTGCTTGACATCGTCTTCATCATCACCTCGCTCGATACCAAATGTTGGGGTAATCACTCTACTCCCTCTCGGGTTGAAGTATTCACTCTACTTCTATACACACTAGCGTATATTCCTCTACCTCTCTTGAGCCATTGTCTCCTAAACACATTCACTCGGTGTTACAATAGATGGACACAATGCGACTACTGTTCATTGAATAAACAAAGCATTTAAATAGACACATTAGACTCCATGCACGTCACCACTATTAAGCTAATTACTCCACTACCTAACGCTTCTCAAGAAAAGCTACCACTCCTTTCATGACTCTCCATGCATACACGACTAACTAACTAAATTAAGACCCATTCTATCTCAAGACGTCCGCATGGTGCTTGAATCGGTCTGGCGATGCAACATGCACATACACTAAATGAATTAAAAACTCCACGATGCAAAGCACCCACTAGCCAAACTTACAGGCATCTTAACACAACTAAGCATAAAATCAAGATTATATCTAACAAAAGATAGTAACTTCTAAACAACAAACCAACGATGTTCATTTAATGGTGTATTAAAGTCATGGCTGTGATAGTGCATATGAATAAAAATAGAAAATGTGCTCTTATATGGTAAAATGTTCTTAAGCATCATGTAAGTAGAGTTCTATTTCTTGTCATATCTAAACTAAATTTTCTTAGACATACATTCATTGCAATGCAAAAGTTCCTATATGCCGCTATTTGTTGGTTAGAATGATTTAGGAAAGACATTGCTTTGTGACAAGCTTTAACATACGGTTCCAATCTCTTTAAATGATATTTAATTATAATATTAATAATATGACATGTGTATCGCTGATGTAGCAAGAAGAATTCAACGTATACACTAAATAACGGAGTGAGAATATCTATTGCCCTAGAGTTTGCAGCGGTATTGTCTAAAGTTACTGTAAATATTTTATTTGTAAGACCAAAATCTTCCACAACTTCGACAATATAGGTCGCAATATTCTCACCTATTTGTGCTACATCAATTTGTTTAAATCCTATAATTCTTTTTTTCTTTCTATTTCCTAGTTATCGTTAACATAATGAGCAATTACATTGTGATAATCCTCTTGTTGGGTGTGAGACCCTCAAATATTGGAATGTGCGAATTATAAATTACTTTGGTAGCATAATTCTTAATTAAGGAGCAAAGGTAATGTCCATAATAAAAATCATACTAGAAGCATAATCATAATAAGTAACAATCCAACATTTAGGTTCCGGATATATGCCATGCAATAGTTCCCGTGATTAGTGACTATTGCATATATCCTTAATCAACATTGCATCAATCACATACAAGTCATACATTCACATAATTATACATCATATTACATCTCCAATTTCGGTTGCTACAGTACCAGGTTGCTACAGTAACCGAAATATGAACAGATGACCTTGGGTCATTAACAAAAAGAGCAATGCGAAGCAAAAGAATAAAAACAAAACCACCAATGGCCCCATCATCCTGCGGGCTATTGCGTGGAGAATAAAACTAGCACTACTCGTTAGCGCCACCCACATCGGCGCTAACGGGCATCTCATCTGATATCCATCCTCACCGCAACAAGAGGTCATAAAACCCACGAGTACGAAAGGTACTCAAAGAAGACTTACACAAACTAATAAAAGAAAGTGGTTGTTAGAACCTATACAATGGAATAGAAAGTATATATGCATAAGGTTGACAACAGAAGGTTTAAATGGTTCGGTTTGCATAAAAGCGATACATCTTAACCTACAATTGCTATATTTTGATAAAGCGGTTTTAATAAATTGATTTGGACTAAAAGCAGGTGAATAAGTGTAATTGTAAACATAAGCATTAACAAGAATAAATAACATCTCACAATCAATTATGCAGAACAATCATCATGCCGAACCAATTCCCAAAACCCAAAATTAGAATAACTTCTATACAGTGACATCAATTGAGCGTTGTCCGTGAATCGTGGACACGGCTATTGAATAGTTTTAACCTCGGGGGTGTACATCTTTACCCACATGACTTAGTTAGCCCGTAAGCCTCCTAATGATAGCACACTTCCTTTGGTATGCGTAGGGTAAACTAAGATTTGGTATTTTCAACAAGTTAACACTATTGAGTTGGATGACCCATGTGAGATTAATCCCGCTTAAACTGGTGATAGCATACATTCAACCGGCTCACATGTTATACAGGAATGCCGAATCGATCAATTAAATGCAAACTCGTGTTAGCCACACATATTACATGATCGGGCCCTGAAGGAACGTACATGCGATGTAACACATCTACGCCCTTACCCTTCTAAGAACATCTGATATCAATATAAGCTCCACATGGCATACGACACGGCCCGAAGACTTAAGCATCTATGCCATATGAAATCAATACACATGTCCTTACTCTCCTCAGATCCAACTCAATAGCATTAACCCTTTACTTAACCAAACAAATACCATACAATCGCATGTGGAAGTACGTTGGGGCTTGAATTGGGCCGTCAGAGTTCAGTCCTTAATCAATCCAGACAAGACATCCACATTTCCCAAATCTCGTGCACAAAGGCACCATCACTAGCATCCACTTGTCCAGATTTGAATTGACTTGGTAACAGGATTTAGAAGCATTTCCAAATCAAATAAACTGAACAAAGATCAAATCATTATAAATCATTTGTTGTTCCCAAGTCTGACAAGCTAAGCTTGCCAAACTCTAACGTTCTATGGACTGCATGGCTAAGCAAAAGTTAAAATTAAGTATTATAACATCACAGACTACCTTAGGTTGAGTGTATGGTTGAATTAAGGATAAGCCACAAGTTAGGGTATAACTAACTAGAAAGCAGGCATAAATAGATTTTTAGAAATTTGCATGCACAGTGTCACTTTGATTTTAGAATTCTCAGCTCAAAGATTAGGTTCAACATGGTGCAGAGAGGAAGCTTGCCTTGATAGTAGTATATAACCTCTTGTTCAGATTCTTGGGGTTCAACAAAAGAATTCAACCAACTCAGAAGAACCAGTATCTAAAAGAAGATAAAAGAATTTCAATGAACACAGGAAAAACAGAGAACAGGATGCATAAAAGAATGTAATGTCAAAGTCTGAATGCAGGAGTAATAGTATGCTTAAGCTATATCTAACTTATTAAGTTAATAACCCATATATATCCTCTACTGACAGTTGTTACCCAGATTTTTAGATTTAGAAATATAGCTACGATGTCGGGTTTTATATACTAGAACAGACAAACAACAATTAATTAGTTACTTAGCTTAACTCTATATAAATAAAATGCTCTGAGGATAGCTAAGTGTATTAAATTAGTGTTGTGAGCTAACTAGTCATTTACTACTTATTAATGTTAATTTGAGATTTAAGACTTTGTTGTCTCAGGTGGTTGGTTGGACCAATAACTGAAAGCAAGAAAGTCTTTTACTCCTTTCTCGTTGACTTAGGAACTACACAACTTAGAAGGACTTAATTAAAGGTTAAAGTTGACAAGGAAGTAATAATTACCATAACACACTCATCTTGATCTAACACGTATCAACTATAGAAGGTAAGGCAATGGATTTTTGTGGGGTTGAACCGATAAACCAAAGCAGAAAAAAAAGGTTTACACTAAATGATGTTCCAGTGATCATATAAGTCAAAAAGGGGTCTAAAATGATACTAGAGTTTATTTAGCCTTAACTAGACTAGCATCCTAACAAGAGAAACTCTATTTCTAGAAAATGATATGAAAGACCGAAAAGTTATAAAAATAACTTTTTCAGTTGCAAGGAACAGGGATCATCACATGAACAGATGAGTGATCCTAGTGAGTGAGGGATGTCCTAAAAGAATTTAAGCTAAATGTAAGACAAGACTAACTCACGACTAGGGTTTGAAAAGATGAGTTAAGCTCTTGGTCAAACAAGATCCAAAGAGACCTTTTACTTGTCTTGACCAAAAGAAAAGGATGTAACTAGACTCTAAAGATCATTAGGTATATTCTTGCTAAGGAGAAAATGGAACTCGGCTCACCCGGTGAAGTTTGCCTAGATGAAGCTTCACGGCTCAAGTTGACGGGGGAGCAAAGCTCTAAGTTCAACCTACAAGAAATATCCAAAACCACCTTAGTATAAGATGTAGATATGCTTGTAGTTGAACAAAGGTGGAAGAACAAGGGTGCTTCATCTGCGAAGAAGATAAGGCTAATGAGCTTCCCTTGGTCAACAATGTCAGAAGTCCCAAGACTAAGGTTTATATAGTGCATAGAGGTTATGGAGCAACCGAGAATGGTCTAGAGATCATGAGGTGGCACTAATGGATAGATATGAAGGATAAATATCCTCAAAATACGTGCATCACCACCATTTTGGCCGCAACATGGCCTTGGTTGAACACCGAGAGCAATCAAAATTTGAGTCATCTAGCGTGGGTCCGGAGCTATATACGACATGCAAGATTACGCAGGAACAAAATCGCCATCGACGCGTGGGCCAGAGGCTATTCTGACCATGCATGCACGACGTAGCACACGCCCGCAACGGGTGAAACCGCCACGACAACCGGGCCTAAGGCTAACACAAAGAAGCAAGACCGCGACGATCAAGCGCGACGCATACCACCGTGGCGATCGGGGAGGAACGGCGGATCGCGGGCTTAATTCACGTTGAACCGGTATGGGTGAACGTGGGCCATGAGATCTCACATGGACGACCACGATCGCGAGGTCCAGAGTGGTCGAAGGTCTCACTCACGCGAGCCGCCGGATTCAAAGCCAACGCGACGCGATTTCGTAGGGCGCCAGAGTGGTCCGATTAGCCCAATCCACGTGGCCGCGGCGATCACAAATCAACGGCCCAAGATGAAGCGCCATGAGCTCTTCGCCTAGGGACTCCATCGCCGCTAAAGCGCGAATCAACGCCCAGATCGGGCGAGGTACGGCCGGTCCGAACGGCCCACTTCATCCGCCCGTCGTGCGAGAATGGATGGTTGAGATGGCCGGAGCTTTCGGACGCTGCTGGAAGGGAAGGTGGCGAGCGCACGGGTGCACCAAAGTTGACCGTGCCGCACCGGCTTGGACTTGACTTCGGCGGGACCAGGTCGCTCTGAAGGTTCGGTCCTGATTTAGACCGAGGAAGTTGACCAGATTGGTTAAATTATGAAAAGGTTTGACGGGTCCTAAATATAGCAAATAAGTTTGTAAATTCATGAAATTTCGAGAATAACTCGCGGGATGATATATTTCCGAATAAATTTTTAAATCACAGTTTCTCCTTTGTAAATACATAAATAATTCATTTAAACTAACTAAGGTTTATTTAAGGATAATTATTTTTCGAAAATCCAAATAATTTCTGAAAATTCAACAAAATTTATTTTTGGCCAAAATACTTCATCTGGTTTTCAAATAAAATATTTCTTTGCCTTAATACCAACATTGGATGGTATTTCCTTTTGAAATTTTTACCAAATTAGAATTTATAATAGAAATTTGGGGAAATTGAGTTGTAACAAGTTGCCCTAATTACTAAAATGAACAGTAATAACAACATACAGTATTGTATTAGGGCTGAGGCTGTTACATTGGGGAAAGGGTCCTCGTGCTCACCCTGATCAACGACTAAGTCAACCAAGAGTTGACGTAGGTGCTGTTGGCCCAGCTCTCTAAGAGAACTCACTTATTGTTTTCTCTCTAGAATGAATGCACATAAAAAGATGAACACATATGAGTTTTACGACACTTAACCGCTTACGTCTTTTCTCTCTTTTTTCGTTATTCTCTTGCGGCAACTTACAAAGCACATATAAAGGGAAATCAACATCTGAGTAACAAACTCAGCTCCTAGACTCGCGCCATGCTTCCGTTGGAAGTGGCCTCCAGTAACTAAACACAAACAACAAACACAACTAATGAATGCAAGACCACGTATCATGGACAACTTCTCACCAAGCATCAACAAATCACATGCAACTAATGAACCCGTAACATGCACACCTAAATATGTTACGTGACAACACAAGTAAAACAAAATTAATAACTAAAAGTTGTACCCTGGCCAAAGAGATGAATGCCGCAAGACGTCGCCAAGAGGAGGAGGTTCCCTGCGTCCCCTTGGACCAACATACATCAATAGAAGATTGGGGTCGGAGCGTGACAACATGAAGTGTAACCTCGGTCTTGTAATCAAGCCCCTCTACACAGCTGGAAAGCGTAAAACCCCTCTACGCAACCGACATGAGTAACATCAACTGGTGGGCCCAGGCACTACTAGAAATCTCTATTTTTCCTAGTGAGTAATATACTAGGGAACATGCAAAAGCTGTAGGGAATCGATTTCCCTAGTGGCATTCGTAGGGAACAGCTACTAGGGAAAAGAATGTGGGGAAAGAAAACGTTCCTTGCAGTTTTTTTTAGAAAAACCTAGGGAAAAAAAATCATTCCCTAGGATTTTAAACGGTAGGGAAATCTCGTTCACATGGCATTGCCATCTGACGTGGACATATTTCCTCGCTACCTTCGCCAAATTTAGGAAAAAATCCAACAAATTCCATAATGCTATTTTTTAATACTGGTGAGAACATTTTTATATAAACATTATTTTTCTATTGCTAATTTGAAATTCATCCCTGCAGCTTTGGTACTAACACTAGGGTACTGAAATTATTGTTTTTTTTCTTCTAAATATACATACATTATTCAAATACTTATTTATATGCCCGGTTACAATCAAAAGACACTAAATTCACATTATCACTCAAAATAATTTTTATGCAGGAGATAAACATAACAATATCTTGTATTTCCAATAGACCATCAAGCACTATTTGAGACACATTTCCACCAACATATTCAAGTGTAAACATCACACTATTTGAAAGTCTAAAAAAAACAACACCCACACTTGCACCACAAGTGCACAACACACATGCTGTAAACCTTGCTCTACTGGGACCCTAGCTCGGAAATTGTTCTTTCAAGGAGGGATTGCGGTGCAGAAGATCTCCAGAAAATTGCTCACGATACCTCTATTATATGGGTTAGCCCGTCGATCATAGCGATACCTGAAGTTCTCGTAGGTAGTCTACCAACATGTAAAAAATGGATGATTACCAAGTTATGGCACAATGCTCTTAAAAGGCCAGCTACTTAAATTTGAAAAAAAGATGAAAAGGTACCAACCTGGTTGGCACTCATCAGGTAGAAATGGAAGACAGACGGACCACCAACAAACCACACGCAAATAAAGCAGTAGATGATCAGAATGATTGATGCCGGTGTCTTCAACATTGCCTTCCAAATCGATGAGTGCTCTGTGTCTCTGATCTTGACTATGTACACCCAGTAGAAGCAAAATACGTAGAGGCAGAGTAATGTGGTTGAAAAAATGAACATATAAAAGAATAGATAATTACACTACAACAGATAAACTGCCCGTTAGCATTGACTAAATAATAGTGGTAGACAGTAGTTAATGTCTATAGAACTATTCAAGACATTAAGATGCATACCGCCCTATGCATTGCCCAACCCAAGGACGTTGATGATCAAAACTCTCCACACAGCTTGTTACAGATAGAACAATATGAGCATCCGGTGGTCAGACAAAGATGCGTGTGTCATAGTACTTGACCTTTACAACGACTCCATTTACAAAAACATCCTTTGTTCGTGACAAACGCAATTGCTGTGGAGTCTAACCATTTCCAATATCATTGCTCACATCAATGGATTCAGATTTAGGAGGATGTGTGTTACGAGGCATTATACTAGGATCTCTACTAGAGGTAAGAAGCAACAGTGTCAAATCCTGGAAAATAAAAGGAACAAGGTTCAGTCAAGTGCACACTTGACAACAATGCAAGTTCATATAACATGAGGTTAAAACAGTGAGGCATTAGTTTTGGACTTTTAGGTCAATCACAACCTTTTTTGTGCCATGTGTTTCTTCATGATCCGTACAGTAGTGACCAACCTTGATCTCTCTCTTTTTTCAAACAAGGGCAATAAACCCATGTCTCTTTTTATTAAAAGGATGCACAAAAAAGTTCAAGTGATTTTGTAAGCGCGTCCATGCAACTCGGCATAGTTGTTTAAAGATTACACGAAAGCGGCTCATAGGCATGCCCAAAAGAGAAACTATCTAGGACTACTGTTGAAACATATCTAGACTGCAACTAATCAAGGAAACACTGAGCAAAACATATACAATGGAAACATGTCCTAATGATCAAACAATCATGGATCTGCATCGCAATTAAATATAATAGAAAAGACAAAGTAATTAAGATAGAAAGCTTTACTACCACCATTTCAGACAAAGAATGATAGGTTTGAATGGATACCATAGATATAAACTATCTTCTATTGCTAGATCATAGTGAAGGTAGCAATAACAAATTTAGCAACATAAACATCAACAGGTACCTGAGCAAAGGAGTATAACCTCCAAACATAGTATGTGTGCTCTTTTGATTTAAGATCAAACAAGAAGCTAAATAAAGAATTTCCTCGCCCTCTGTCCATTACTGATTTGTTGAAAGCACATCCACCATCAAGTACATGAAGAGCCATTGTGTCAATCACATGCCAAAGATGCTCTTCATCAGGTGGAGCAACCACTATGTTACATATAAACTTGAAATATGTTTGGGCAAAACATGTGTAGTTGAGAAAATCAACCTTAGGAGAGATATTGCCAACATATAAGTTTGTAGTTTGTGGATCCCCATCATCAAATGATCCTGGAAATGTCGCAATGGGATCAAATTCATCTGGTAGTTCATCAAAACGGCTGGAGGGCTGCAGGAAAAAGCTTCAAACATCAATATAACAAATTAATAATATTATGCCAATCGCTAGTGCTACAGTTCTGAAACTGTACTTTTGCTGTTTCAATCGGCGACAGGTTCGTGTCGCCAATTGAAATGGCAACATGAGGCCATTTTTGAAATTAAATTAAATTTATATTTTTGGTATATCTTTAAGTGTCCGCGCAACCGATAATTTTGGAAAAGATAAGGAAATGTGAAGTAGAGAATAATTTAGGAGTTTCGATGTGACCAAATATATTTGGAATGCGTTTTAGGCTACACAATATTAAAATGGATTAAGTACATATTGGGTCCTTGAACTCTTCACTGAGTTTAATTTTTGTACTAATTGATGTCTATTTTGGACTTGAAGACAAGAGTTAATGATGAATCATCAGCATTGATCAGTGATGCCTCCAATTTTGTATTGCTCCAGCCGTGAGGTTGCCACCGGAAGATTAGACAGATGGTTGGTAATGATAGTTTCTCAATATGTGAGGTAAGAAAGCCATTGCTTTGAAACTATCAATATTTATCAATTTTGTTTCTTGAAGACATATGATATCTGGCTGTAGGTCTATTAGTGTCCGAAGTACTAAACTCCCTTTTTTGATGTCTCCTAAACCTCTGACATTCCAAGATAGAATCCTCATTGAAGTTCATTGTCTACTGCCCGCAGTCTGCTGCGGCAATGTGATCCCCCCCCAGTGAACCCATTGTGAGCAATGCCCAGATGTTATTTCAGGTTGCCACCGAAACAAACCCTAAGAAAAGAGATAGAAAGGAAGGCAAAACAAGACAAAGCAATAGAAGGATTTCCAGCAACTTTTGAACCCACAAAAGTCCAAGACTCGATCGAATAGTAGAGCAGAAAAACGACAATTAAAGCTTGTAGGACATGAGAAGGGAACTACGATTACATGATGCAAATGAGAAGAGCTGTGCATGAAGACGAAGTGCAACACAGATGCTGAGATAGAAGAACATGCAGGTACAAAGGAGGATGCCTGAGACGACAACTCCAGCTGGCTATCCAGAGAAGGTTTATGCATTGCTAGGGGCACCGCCACCTGACGCACTTTCTCAATCTTTGTTGCTTCTTCAAAGGTCTCCTTTGCCTTTAAACCACACAAGTATGCTAGTTCCCTGATTATTGCTTTTGAGGTCGGCTCTGGCCTTGCTTTGAGGGGCAGCTGAAGTACCTCTTCGATCTTCCTTGTTCTCTATTTGCTTTTGCGATGATCCCCTGCGGTTGCGGTTGGTGCCGAGCTTGCCGAACTTGCCGAAGAGGATGGTGCTGTCGCTGCGACACGATGATCGCTCGCTTCCATCGGGTAACCCGATCCGGTCATAATCGATTTCGCAAGATTGGGCTCCTCCGAACATACACCTGCGCGTCTATCTCTTTGCTGTGACAACCCTCAACTTGGGGAGAGTCATTGAGGTCCGGGATGGTGGCATTGAGGTTCGGTATATTGCCTTGGGTCATTTCCTTGTTGGTAGGAGTTGCAACAGTGTAGGAGCATTAGGTTTCAGGGAATCAGGCTCATTTGCATTTGCTTTGTCATCTTCGCTTTTGTTGTCACTATCTACTGCTTTGTGTAGCTGTGTTAATGGAGAACCAATTCGAGCACAATGCAATGATTCCAGAGGAACCACCGCCACCGGGCTTCGTTCATGATGAATTAGCAAACATTTTGCAACCGGTGGCAGCAACAAAGGAGGCATGGTGCATATGGGAGGTGATGGCATTGCAATCGAAGATTGCTGGCTAAGCACCATTTGGAAGGAGTTTTGTGGTAGCATGGCTGGCTGTTGTGCTAGTGGTGTAAGCGAAAAGGGGGTTACTTCAGCAACTAGAGGCTTGTAGTGTGTAATTGGTTTGGTCTTGAGGCGGCAATCACCAGCCAGGAGGAGAGCTAGGACCGGGCCATCTTCACTTTGTGGGCTGCTCGAGAGTGCCCGCTCTTGGTCCTCAGGTCTGAGGAAGACAACAAAGACGTGCCCCCCCTGATAGTGAAGCGAACTTGAGGGCTGGCCAGGCGACCATGGAAGACACGACGAAGCCAAGGAACAAATGAGGGGGTGATGGGTTCCACAGTAACTGCCGTTACAAGGGTGTTAAGGTCACTAGCTGGCGGGCAATGGACATCAAGGGAAGCAGGACGACCTAGAATGACAAGTTCCATGGAGGAGCATTGTTCTTGTGAACCTTTGGAAAGTTTGTCGAACTGGGCGGCAAAAGAACATGTTCTTTTGAAGTGGCCACTAACTCTATGTACAGAACCAGCAAACTACCGGGTCTCTACAAGCTGCTATGAAATGGGAGAAGGAAAGGCACCGAAAGCATCTGAGGTGTAGGTCCTTAGGATTTTTAGGAAAGACTCGTTGTGATAGCTTTGGCCTTAGAGCAGCTATCTCGGAGAGGAGGGCTGCCTTATAGGGAGCTAACTCAGTAGGTTGCTCTAGTGCGACTCCTGAAGGGGAAGAGAGCCGGACAAAAGCAGGTTCTACATGCAGCTGTTGCATGTTTACGTGACGAGTGGAATCGAAAGCCTGACAGGAGTTGGGTAGAGAGCAGGCGTGATGCGGGAAATCTGCAATGCTATCCTCTTTTTAGGCAAAACGCAATCTTCAGGTCCTTGTCGATTGGTCACATATCTGCATGCAATCTCTTCTGAGTTGGGAAGGCAACGACTCGTTGTTGTCAGGTGAGTTGTCCCACTCTGCGGCTCACGTTTTGAGTTGCTTTTAGCTGGGAAAGCAAAATTGACAGGCCCTCTTGTCATTTCTGCGCATCTGTTATGTTTGGAGACAAATTTGCATGCGATGAACACACCGAAAAGGTTGTTATGCCGCGCAGCCTTGGGCTGAGAGCGATCAGAATGCAGCCCGATTTTAACCAGCCACGTAGCGCAATCTCAGAAGCTATGTGAGATGGAGCCACTATGAATTCAAATTCTCCCACCCCTAGCTACTTGATTGCGTATGCAGACGTTCAGCCACCGAAGCGGGAGGTGAGGAGAGAGGCTAGTCTCGCCGGCGAGACTAGTATGCCTAGAGAGACCACCGTCGCCGCAAGTAGGCTGGGATGTGCTTATTTGGGTTAATGGGGTCACAGGTTGTGGAGAAGTATTTGGTGAGCATCGGAGTTTCGAATGAGGTGCCACGGGCGGTTGGCTTCCTTTCCAGGAGCGAAGGAACGAACACAGAATGTGGCATGAGCAAGTAAGAGGAAGAGCGAGAAGACATGATCAAGGCTTAGATGCAGCATGCAATGCAGTTTCAACAAAACTTGAAACGGAGCGGGACAGGAATCCGAAAGACCAAATGGCAACTTGAAATAACCTTAGCACTACTACAGAAAGAAGTGGTGGTTTTACTTAGCTGGGCATCAACATCGTCGATGATGTCAAGGTGCTTCACTTTCCTCGAAGCAAGGTTGGTGCCTTCCATCCCCTACTTCCCACAGCAAACCCCGCCTCCGCGGGCTAGCCTGTGTCTAGCCATGACATCTTCAGATCGTTGGTTGCGCCAGCCATAGTGAATGTCGCAATAGTAGGCTTCAATGACGGCCCAGTCAAGCCTAAAGAGCTTGTCCCCGCTCCAACGCCCGCTTTCTCGGTCGTGAGGGCATTCTCGTCGAACACCACATCGGGCTGCGCCAACACAAGCTTGGTAGCCAGAGAAGGCAACGGCAGCGGTGCCGGACCTTCTCTTAGGTTTGTGTGGTTGAAACATAAACCCCTAAAAAAACTTAGGTGAAAATAGATTTTTTTAAAAATATATTCACAAAATAAATAGGCGCCCCAAAAAATTGCAAAAATGACTCCCTGTCGACAGTTAACTGGCACCAGGTAGTTGTCACTAGTTGAACTGGCGACAAGGAACGTGCTGACCACCTGTCGCCGGTCTACCTTCCTGTCGCCATTTGAACTGGCGACAGGATGCCATCTATAAAATCCCCAAAACATTCCTCCAAAACTCATTTTTATTCCAGAAAAAAACAAAAGAGAGGAGAGAGAGAGAGAGAAGAAAGGTAGAGAAGCTTTGCTAGTTCGTCGCGGAGGAGAGAGATTGACAGAGCATTAGATCCAGTCGGTCGACCATCTTGTAGGTATATTTTTTTGCAACTTTGTACATTATGTCAAATTATGTAGAATTAAGTACATCATTTGAGCTATAGCGAGTAGAATAGCAAGGAGAATTAAGTACATAGAATTCAATAGAATAACGACATAGAATTTAGTAGAGTAGATAATTGTAGTCAAATTATGTACTACATTATTTGAGCTGTATACTGTAGTTCATCGTACACATGTTATGAATGTTACAGCAGTCGAGCGATTTAGGATAAATTAGCAGAAATAGGAAGACGCCTATTATAAATATGTAAAAAATAATCCCAGCTTTATTTAGCTTCCTATTTGTGCGTGGTAAATATATTGTAAATTTTAAAAATTAATTTTAAACTATGAAACGAGGAAAATAGGAAGAACTTTGTTTATTGTTTGTATTTGCACTTGGAAAATATTTAAAAATATCCTCTAAATTGGAAGACCCTTTTACAATTCTGTTTAAATTGCTGTGTAGCCTAAATTTTGGTTTTTGTACATGTTTCGTAGTCTTTACAATGCATGCACTTAATTTGTAGGTATGACGGATGCATGTCATTATGAGTTGCTTGACTCCATGATTGACACGCATCACCGTAGTCGGCTCAGTACCATGCTCTCCCCCGGAGGGCAAGCGCCAATTGAGCTTGGCGCATTACGGCTGCGCACGGCCTTCAGGGCATGGAGGCTGCACCTAGACTGGGTTCCGAGGTATGTGTAGTTCTAACCTTCATGCACTCAATCGCGGTCTGACTACTTTGCGTCCAGTCACGTTTATTCTTAATCGTTTCGACGTAGATTGAGAGCGGCAGACCTCCTTCCACTAGCGAGGATGGTGGAGGCGACGTGGGAGGACGACCAGGATCGCGATCCTGATCGTACGTCTAGGCGTTTTCCATACGACCGGGCCCTACTGACGGCGCTAGTTGACCGCCGGAGGCCAGAGACGCACACGTTCCACCTTCCGTACGGGGAGATGGCGCCGACGCTGTAGGACGTGAGCTTCCTGACTGGGTTGCCCTGCGCAGGCTCCCCCATGGCGGCGTACGAACGAACCTCCTAGTGAGGTTACACGATGTGCTGCCGCCAGGCAGTGGGTACACGGAGTTCAACAGCCCGCATGGGTCGACGTTGAGGTGGATCTGCCAGTTCTACGTAAATCTTCGTAACTATTGTTCTCTCACATCAATTCATATGTGAACCTTGGTGACGTGTACATGTCTTCTTGCAGCCCGAGCGTATGGCGGAGAACGCGGGGGATGTCATTGTTAGGAGGCACTTCGAGGCCTACCTGCTGTGGCTGTTTGGGTGGGTCATGTTCCTGGGGTTCTATGGCGACAGCGTTGACAAGCACTATGTCCGGTACGCACATGAGCTGGCGGACTTGTCGATGGCCGATATCCACCCTTCACGCCAGGGGTTGGTACATTGCTATGTGCGACATATCACAAGACCGTGGCGCACGGTGTCACCGTGCCCAGGACAACTCCATCCTCTTCGGATGCCCGCTACTTCTACAGCTGTGGTCCTTCGAGCACTTCTAGATTGGACGACCACAGCTGGACTTGGGAGCGTACGCGATCAGCTTGTACACCTAGGACGACGATGTGGACCGGCCAACCATGGGCATAGTGTGGTGCCGTCGATGGGTTAGTGGTAAGAATAGGTAGCAGTATGTTCTCCTACCATTTCTCTTTGAAAGTCCGCACTAACAACCTCTCTCGTCTACCCGTAGTCCCCGGATCTGCTATGTGGCTACCGCAAGTGGATCGACCTAGAGATCTACCCACATGACCAATGGACTCTCGACTGCAATGAGTGGGATACCAATAGGGACCACGAGAGGAGGGAGGAGGAGCGCTGCACCGAAGAGCACAAGCAGCATATTCGGTGGGAGACGCAGGCCCATCTCGAGGCGTGCAGGCGTCGGGAGCACAAGGCTCGCGAGAGGGAGCGCGAGAAAAAGAGGGAAATGGCGGCTGAGGTCAGGGCGGTCGGCAAGGAGTACAACGCCGAGCTCGGAAGGAAGGGCAAATGGCCTCGATCCATGTAGTAGTCCGACCCTCTTCATCTATATGTCCCATGTATTTCTAATTCCCTAAAGGCATGCGTGTACCATCCTTGGTTTGTTAGCTTGCGTACCATGTAACCCCTCTTGTCGGATCAACTGTCGTGTTGTTATTGTTGTGCCATTTCTCCAATATTGTGCACCGTGTGTGAATTCTCTTGCGCATCGCAATATAACCTACCTTCCTACTTATGAATCATTAATACCTCAATTGTCCTCACAAAATTCTCTAGCACATCGCAATGTAATTTACCTTCCAGGTGGCGTATCGCTAACATATTTCGTACCGTTCAGAATCTACTGAAAATCACAAATACACCAACCAACATATGGTCCTATCGCTAGTTCAACTAGCGACATCTCCCTGTTGCCAGTTGAAATGACAACAGGTAGCAGTTGCTGGTTCAAATGGCGACAAGTAAGCGTAACTCTATAAAAACCTCTTGAAACCCTAAAATTCGGCACATGACTCACTTTTATTCAGAAAAAATAGAAGGAGAGAAGAGTAGAGTAGAGGAGAGAAGCTAGCGAAACGCTGCCCGTCCGGTTGCCCACCTCTCGGGTAATTTTTTTTAACCAAATAGATTACATAGTTTTAGATGTACAGTTACATAGTGCAGTACGTTTTACATAATACTTTTCACTGGGTAGTCTAGTTTTAGATATGTGGTTAATCGTAGAAATGTTCTTTATGGTGCAGTACATCAAATATGTTCGACGTCGCCAATTTCAAAATTTACTACGATCAAGGGGCTATTATGGAGGGTCCTGAGGGGATTGATTTGCGTTATTTCCAATCAGCGACCGTGCCCCTACCAAGATCATAGCAGCGGGTATGGGCGTGATCAGGATGCGTGGTTGTTCCACACATTCTAAGTGGACCGTGATGTGTACGATCTGAGATTGAGTTGCCTTTGCCCCACGGGTAGCACAACCCACATATCGGGAGTTAGTGTAGCTGAAGGGAATAAATTCATGGCAATCATATGTACGTATGGCAAGGGAGGGAGGGTGGAAATTGGTCCTTCTAGCTCAGGCATATGCCAAACAAACTCCTCCATCCGCGGTAGAACAAGAAGGGGGTGCTGACGCCGAAGAAGAATTTGGGGACTCTAGCCATAGCGCGACGCACACAGTGGTTGAAGCTCCCGAAGTTGCTGATGCTGTCGATGATGACCTTGCAGAAGTAGCTCCTTCGGTCAGGCAAGCTAGTGTTCTTGTTGATGAGGGTGGGGAGGTGGAAGCCGTAGTGCAAAGGATGGATCTCGAAGACCGGGACTACATGACATTGTCTGAAGATGAAGGTTCCGACGATGAGGATGATGTGGAACAGCAGGCGGTTCCATCCGAGTGGAACACATACCAGTTCGACAACCTTGTTGTCAACGAAGGCTCCCGTGTGCCAGCGAGGTCAGGCTAAGAGCTATGTACAAATGCAACGAAGCCGTGCAGGAGGCGGTCAAATTCTGGGCCTTGTCGGTGCGGCGCACATTCACAGTCGTCAAGTCTACCCCAAGATGCTACGATGTGAAGTGCAGCATAGAGGGATGCCCTTGGTGAGTGCTCACATTTCAGCCTAAGTGGGACACCTACTGGAAGTGCTCTATAGTGGTCTCTCACATGCATCATTTCTGAGTCAGTGCAGTCCTACCAAAACCTGTCATCAGGCTTCATCACCAACCTCATGTACATTTAGATCATGGATAATCTAGATTTTGAGCCACGATCCATCATTCGGATGATTGAGGCAAGGTTCCAGTACACAATCAGCTATGCCAAGGCTTGGAGGGCAAAACAGAAGGCATTGGAATTAAGGTTTGGCACGTTCGAGGATTCCTACCATAACCTCCCTGGGTAACTCCGAGTCATACAAGACAGGAATTCCGGCACTCATATCGACATTCAAGACGCCACGCATCCGAAGTGGGCCGATAAGAGGGTACTGCAGTGAGCATTCTTTGCCTTTGGTCCATGCATCAATGCATTCCGGCACCGCTGTCCAATCTTGTGCGTAGATGGCACATTCCTGATTGGAAAGTACAAGGGCCAGATATTGACTGCAATAGCGACAGACGGGAACAATCAAGTTCTTCCCATTGCATTCGCTTTCGTTGAAAGTGAGAACACGGACAGCTGATTGTGTTCCTGAAGAATGTGAGAATTTTTTTTGTGCAAGGTCGTTCCAACGTATGCCTCATACATGATCGACATGCAGGCCTGCTTCGTGCAATAACTCAGCTGCAACAAGAAGAGAACGTACCAAGTTCATGGTCGGATCTGTAGAGCAGGTGGTGCATGAGGTACGGTGCAAACTTATAAGCGCTTCGCAACAAGGACTTGATGAACTGTTCAGCGGTCAGGCAACCTCGAACCAAATAGCCGAAGTTCAAGCACTCGAAGATATTAGATGAGCGACCCAGACGCGACGCATGGGAGGCAGCGAGAAGGGCTGCCCCAAGCGCTGACTAGGCCCCAAAGCATTACCACAGCTACCTACAAATGCTCCCAGATTGACGAGGAGGACGGGGGAAGAGGTGAAATGCTTATCGGACTGGATTGAGCACGAGCCTAAGGAGAAGTGTCGCTTCTACATGACATGGTTGGTGCTCGATATGGTGTCATGACAACCAATCTAGCCGAGGTGTACAACTGGGTCATACGCAGCAAGATGCTCCCTTTGGTGGGTATTGTGGATGCAATTTCGCGGTATGACGAACTACTTTGTTGGCAGAAGCAACAACGCACCGCTTCTGATGGCAAATGACAGAGTACTCTACTCCACCATGGTCACCAAGTACATGGAGGAGAAGGGCAAGAAGGGTGAGATGCATCGGACATTCAAGATGGGCACAAGGGAGCTTCGCTTCGAGATAATGTGTAGGGATAAAAGGCGCCGTGGGTCGAACTGTGAGAGGGTCACCCACGAGTGCACGCTATGCCGCGGTAGTTGCATATGCACTTGCAACAAGCCCCTTCTTCTGCATAAGCTCTGCTCCCATGTCATGGCCGCATGTTCGACGGTGGCGCAGCATCCCGGCCAGTACCTCTCTAAGTATTTCACCAAGGAGGCAATGATGCAAATTTGGAGTGAGGAGATGTATGGCTACACTGTGGTTGGCCATTTCACTGGCCATCTGACCTGGGAGCAACTAATCTGGGCCGCAGACGTTGATAGGCTCAAGGAAAAGGTTGGCCGATGATGTACTACGCGATTAGGGAATGATATGGACTAAGGCGGTCGGACGTCAGATGAATGACACCCCTTAGTGTCCTACTTTGTAATAGGACTGGATTTTCTTTCAGCTTTTTGCAGGTCCAGATCGTACCATAGTTTGTGAGATTTTACCCACTACTAGGATCTTTTCGTTATATAATGGAATTTTAGAATTTAGTGGTTCATTTTGTTAATCTATGCTTGTGCAAATACATGCGCTCAGTTTATTTGTATGTTTTTTCTTGAGAGCCATCTTAATTGTATTGTTATATATGTAAGTAGCACTGAAGTAGTAAGGCAAGTCTGCCCACAGCACACACTCCAGGAAGGTGTAGAATTAGAAATTGATTCCTTTGTCATCTTCTAGGCAGATATGTAGCATATGCTAATTCTCGACTAGGAACCTTGTAGCCACACTCTCTTTACCTATTGTATAATGAATAATCTTGTTGAATGCCTTGGATGCAATCTTGTGTCATTGTAGTGTTTAGTGTACTAAGGCCTTAAATTAACTTGGAATCATTAACCGGCTTCAGGATGTTTTATAACTATTGTATATGAACTCGGAACTTTAGGATGTTTAAATCTGGTGGCATGGGTTTTACATTCCAAACTTTAGTACAATCTGGATTATTCAACTTTCCAAAAAGACTTGGACCTGTCTGAAAGTGCAGTTGGTGCTTGGGTAAACAGAAGTCAATTTTCATTAAAGGAAGTTAACTGTGAACTCTTGCTGTTACGATTGCAGAATTAAAATTATGTTTTATTATTGCTTATCGTCAACACTAGATTGGTCTGTCGTAGTATTGTATTGGTTTTTTTGTAAGTTGCAAGCTTTGACATGTGCACCACATTGTTTATTGGTTGTGGTTTATGCCTTAGGATATTGTTGACAAGGTTTAATTATCCATACGTTTGTACCGTCAAACTGCTAGCATGTCTCAGGAAACTGAGCTTTTATTATGTCCAATGTTGATTGTGATATTTCGTACTTGCAGTATTTCATTCATATGTCATGCAGTACTGACTTTGCAATATTTTGTTGGATGTAGATGGACAAAGTTGTACGTGTATTTACTGGTAGGGGATTAGCCAAACTGGTAGTTTTGTCGATTTTGGTGGCATGGAAGCGACCGTCCTTTTGTATCACGAATCACCGGACTTTAAAACTCTTGTGACTAGGATTAAGTTGACCTTTTG